>BSBK01006040.1:182500-1482500 GCA_027943335.1 Chamaecyparis obtusa
CAGCATAGTGATTGAACATATTAAATGTATTAAATAATATCCCCAATGAATTATCAATATCCAACAATCTCCCCCTTTTGCATTGATGGCAACATATGGGAAAATCCATCAACCCAAAAGTATTCTCTGAGTATCTTTTTCACATAGTCTCTTTCCTATAGGATTTTCACATAGTCTCTTTCCCCATTTGATAACAATGGAAAGGGTGCCATAAGTCATCAACTATCTTCAAAAATTTTCTTCAATGATCACTCGCCCTGGGGAGTAGATCCATACATCAAGTCTAGAATATGATAAGGCTTTGAAAACCTCTAGACAGATGCATCCCTGCATCATTTAATTCTCACTAAGAGGGGCCTGCACTCCAAGCATACCTCTGAGATACTCAAAGGCATCTTTTGGCAATGGCATTGTAAATATGTCTGCTATCTATTCCTTTTTCATAATGTATTCCAACCTTATTTCCTTCTCTTCTACCTTATCTCTCAAGAAGTGATACTTAATATAAATATGCCTAGTTTTAGAGTGCATCACAGGATTCTTTGACATGTTTACTATACTGGTGTTATCATAATGGATAACCACCAGTTCACCAAAATTTATTCCAATATCTTTCAACATTTGTTTCATCTAGAAAGTTTGGGTGCAATTAATAGAAGCAACAACATACTCAGATTCAACAATAGATTGAGCTATACAATCTACTAGAATAACTGAGAGGGGGGGTGAATAAGTTAAATTAGTTATCCTATAGTACCAAATACAAAGATGTACCTTACAAAAAAATTCCAACAAATTATGCAACTCTGTAACATAAAATATCAATCTATCTATTCACTTTCCTAATTACTAGTAAATATCCAACTATCATTACTAACTAAATCAAATATGCAGTATGCAAAGTATGATAGAAAAACAATCATAACAAATAATACATAACACAATGATTTAATGTGGAAACCCTGCTAAGAGAAAAACCACCTAGAACCAATAAACCAAAATTATTCACTCTTCTAAAGTGAGCTCAGTGAAGAGCTAACCCTATTAAAGGTTACAATACACACTATTAGGTGTGACCTAGTTAGAGGATTTATCACTAACAATTAACTTTTAACCAACATTCACTATGGGATCAACAAGATAACACTTTACATTCAACAAATGTCATAGGGTAGAACATAAGACTGTTAAGTCCACTCAGTTAAGACATCTTTTGAATCAATGGTTAAACTGATACAATATTGATCTAATTCAAATACAACTCAATTGTAAATATTCAGATCTATGCTAAGCCCATATAAATCCTCTGATCATTAATAAATTTTACTTCCTCAATATTCTTCAACTTACTTTTGTATCATCTTAAAATGGAAGCACTTCCATGTTAAGAGCATTTAGCCCTCTGATTAAGTGGGTTGGGGTCATATTGGATGCCTTGAATTAATCTTTTCTTTGATCTGGCTTTCTCCCCGCTTTCCACTTCTTTTCTGCTTCATTCTAGGTGAAATTAGGGTTAGGATCCTGAGGATTCTCCTTAATTTCCCACTTCCATGGATTTATTTTCTAGTTAGGACTTAGAAATAGGTCCTCCTATCCTTCATCACAATCATCATAGGATTTTATGTCTATCCTTGGCATTCTATCCTATTCTAGTATCATTTCTAGGTCTCTGGGCATCCCCGAGACCTCCTGTCCTGATTCTGACTAGATCAAGGCCAAGGGTCAAATTCAAAGTTGATCCTAACTAGGTTAGGATCAAGATATAACTTTACTAGGTTAGTCCCAACCTTGATTCTTCCCCCCTCTTTTAAATTTACAAAATCCTTGATTTTTGGGTATCGAGTTTTCAGGATATTTGTTTTCCCACCTTTGGGTTGGCCATTTCATGTTTTAGAATGGTAAATCCTCTAATTTCATTAAATCTAGGTATATTTTCTAAAGGTTATGACCTAATTGGGATTTAATTCTCCAAGGTGTCCCCTCTAGAGGATTGTGCCCTAGTTCACTATAAAAGGAGGCCTTCCTCTCTCATTTTTCATCATCCACTTTCATGATCAAGGCACCAAGCTCTCAAAATTTTCTCAAGGTCAAGAAATCATTCCATTAAAGCATTGAAGTCCTATTCTCCATCCAAGTTCTCCATTGAAGATCAAGGATTCAAGCATTCAATCCATTGAAGGGATTTGGTTCAAGCATTCAAGATTCATCATTAAAACCCTAGATCTAGCAATCATGATGGTGTGATCTTCCTTCAAGATCCTTTTGTTCATCTTCAAGATCTATTCATTCTTCTCTCAAGGTGGATTCCAAGCATACAATCATGGAGGTTTGATTTACATTTATTGATTTTATGTGTAAGCTTTCATATCAATATACTTTTTTACATTCAAAATATAATTACATATCTATCGAATTGCATAGCTTCATTGTTAGATCTACTTCTACTAGTTGCTAGCATTCTCCATTTCAATTTCAATATTAAGGTTGATTCCAAACTAGGGTTTGACCAAGGCAAACCCCCCAAACAAACAACAAAACCATTTTTCTTATAGGTATAGGTGCAAAATTTTAGATCTAAGAGGAGATTTGGATACCCTTTTTGGTGAACTTCTAGGATCTACGAACAAAGTTAGAATCAACATTCAGAATAAAAATGTAGCCTTTGACCTTTTATGAGTGTCAAAGATGACCTCCCTTAGAATTGGAAAATATTTCTAGGTTTTGTAGATCTCACAGTTTCGGTTCAATATAGTCGAAATCAATAATTTCTAAGACTATTTGACAAGGTTTTCAACAGGTTCTTTTTCAGAAGTAAGTACCTTTATCTCTTCATTTCAACATTGGTCATCTATATTTACTTTCCATATCAATACAATTCAAATGTATGTTTAAAATATGGATTTAGGGTCTCTTTCACATGTATTATTCTAAACCCTAGTTTAAACCATATTTTATCCTATACATTTTGGTGAACTTGACACACTTACCCTCCTTTGTTTTGTGGATTTAGATGCTCTATTGTGCTAGATCTTCCTTTGTATTCCCTTGTGTGTTCACCTTCACTATACATTTTGGTGAACCCGAAATACTCACTCTCTTTCTTTTTCATGTTAAATCATTTATTTTCTTGCCTTAAGATTAGATTTCATTTATGCTCTTGCATTTACATTTCAAAAATCCAAAAAAAATTACAAAATTTCTTCAAAAACACAAAAACATTTACATTGCTTTGTGGAATTAGATGCTCTATTATGTTTGATTTCCTTTTCATGTTTCATTTGAATACATTTGGATATATCTAGATCTATTTGTTATCATGTTGCACAAGTTGTTTCAAATGTTTTCCAAAACTTTTGGGATTACACAACATCATCCTCTTACCTTACCATTGCATGGCATTACACCTAACAAGACTTCATTTAGTACATGTGATGATGCTTTTTCCTCTTTTGAATTACCTTATAAGGATATATTAGAAAATGAAGATGACCTTAAACTATATCTCCATCATATTTCTCTTTATGGAGAGGAGTTGAAGATCGATGTTAATTCTATTGGTTCCCACTTTTTCCCCCACCATCAGGTTTACAATATGATGAAAAACTAGTTAGTATCCACTACAAAGTTTGACAGGGAAAAAGTGCCAATTGATGAGGACTGAAGACATCCTCCTCCTTCTTTGAGCTCCACATCACTCAAGTGGGTATTGCCTTATCTACACACTCATGACTCTTCTTGATAAACAAAAGGCCTACATATATATTATTGTGGAATAGTTATCAAACCCCTATAGGTATCATGTACCCCAATGAAACCAAAACCTTATGCAATAGACCTACTTGCATGGAATGAGTCTGAAAACTAGAATGGACCTCCTACTACCTACTACCAACATGAAATGAAAGGTGTTTCATGAATGATTGATGTTGGGTTGAATGGACCCCTGAAATACCCTAATTATCTCATAGACTAGTGCCTTATCCAATGGGGAGAAGAGTCAAATACATCACTGCAACAAAGTTATGAAACAAGAAGACAACACACTCACCACTGACTAGATCATGCTTCCACAATCCACCTATGTACCCAGATATGCTATCACATGTTCAAAGGAATTTAACCCTCCCCTTAGAAGAGACCTATAAACATGCAATACATTAATCAACATCCACTAAAAGACAAGCATGATATACCCTTGATACCCTAGCTCATAAACATCTAAACACTAGTCCTAAACTTAGTTGCTTCTGTGAAAACAACTCTATTGTAGACTCATAGGAAATGTGAATAGAAAGACTAAAACACCCTTGATGCTCTAATCAGTAAGCTTAAAACTCAAATGGAGACAACCTAATAGAAGTACAAATGTATTGAAAACTTGTACATAAGACATCTATTACAACTTATATTCTATTCCCATAGCCAGAAAGGAAAGAGGGAACACCCTATATGCAGAGAAGAAGGAAATATACTGCAAGAAGAACATTCATGGAACTTTCTCTCTGAAGAGAAGTAGGAACCAGGAACCAATCCCCAAAACTACAAAGGAAGGGAACCCTTCTAAATGATCATGAAAATCCTTTTATAGGAACAAGGATTGCATCGAGCTATGAATAATTTAGAGCACAAAATTAGGTCTACAACCACCTAGTACAACAAGAAAAGATATAATACAAAGAAAGCCTAGAAACCCAGGAGAATCAGATCAAATCTAATGTACAATTTTATTGGTTTCATCACTCAAGGCTAACTGTGATCAACATTTACTACCTTCTTGTTGCAGGAAAAACAAACTTCAATGCCAAGATCCACTTGAAAACTTTGCATGTACACAAGATGGAGATCAGTGACACATTCCAAACCCTAGCTGCTTAAGAAGAGCAACAACCAACTGCATTAAAATTGGCATGGCACCCCAAGAAGCAAAATTAGAATAGGATGACTGCATGGATCTTCTTCATCATCTTTGCAACTGCTACCATCCTAGAGAAATCAATTTTGAGCAACCCACTTTGTCACATACGGCTCACTGTGAAAAACACTGGTAAGAAAACCCTAGGAAATATTTAAAATTTAGCTACAACGGCTAACCGGTCGACTACAAAACATGACCATTGATATTATGTTTTCGTAGAAAATCAGGCAGTCCATAAAATTTGACATAATGGTCAATATGCTCACAAAAATTCCATAGCCACATCACCACCTCAGCAACCAATAGAAATTGATCACCTCAGCATGACTGGCACCTTGGACCCACCACCTTACTTACCACACCATCAGATGGTTGTCGTATGATTGCAAGGAAAAGGTCTAAGCCTTGCAAACATGCAATAGTTGTAGATCATAGCTAAACTTTATACTTGCTCAAGCACTGAAAACATTGGCCCCATTGAGAAAATCTACATCACCACCGAGCACAACCAATCAGGAAAAACCATGTCAAAAAGACCTAACAACTAGACCCACCATACTGTCAAGCCCCACTAGGGAAGAGAATCAACGATTGTCACATTGTTTCCATGAATAACCATCGAGCACTTTTCCTTCATGGCAACATGACAACTGCTAGATCATTTGACAACTTGTGCCCCCATTAAACACACTGCAACCCTTGGTACCACTGAAAAATTTCCAAGTCATCGCCACACTGCCCAATCAGGAGCAAGCACATCTGCAACACCAAAAAGTGGGCCCACCATGAAATCAACCATAAATCAGATGGCAGTCACATCATTGCAAGGGGGAAGAAAATTCCTTGCGAACATGCAACAACTATTGATTCAATCAAACCATGACCACTTCCAAATTGAGACTACTAGACATAAAACTAACTGCCCGCCAAGGTCACACAACCATGTGACTAAAGAAAATGCCAGGTTGCCAAATGAAAAGAACTTAACTGCCAGAATCAAGAGACCTAGTGAACACACAGTCACCTAGTCACCGAATGAAAAACTTAACCACCTGGGAAACTAGAGATCAAGTGACTGAACACCATGAAGAACTGGGCCCCACTCGATCGCAACAGCGCACATAGAAAATGCTGATGTCAGGAAAGAGATGTGAAGGTGCAAAGAGATGAAAAAAAAACTAAGATTTTTAGACTTCGACCAAAAGGGAACAAGGAAATAGAAAACATCAAGGGTTTTTATACTTAGGCATTTTTGAAACCACCCGGCATGAAAGAATTATTTCCAGCAGACCTTGAAACTTGAATATCTCCCTGGTTTTAACAATTTAGCACATGTGATCAAAACTGGAGCATGGTGACACATTGAAGAACATGGGGCCAAGAGTGCAAGCCATAATGGATAAGACCCAAATCATAGGATTTTTTGCATTGATGGGAAATTGGTCTAACAAATTCTTCTCCTAATAGATGTCCTTCTTCCCCCTCTAGGGATCAAGCTTTAAGGACTTATGACACTTCTATAATGTGCTTAATGGATAGGGATGATAATCCTCCTATCTGGGATGAGCCTTTGAATTTTGATGTTGATTACTCTCTTCCTCACGAAGCCATTGTGGATAATTCTACCTTTTAGGAGGAACCCTTGGATAAATACATTGATTTATCCACTCCTTGTGAAGAATTTTTGATACAAAAGGATGACATATTCTCTAAAACACACTTCCCCTATGTGAAAGAAGATGACATTATAGATCCTTTATCTCCATTTAGGATTACTTCTAGTGATAAGGCATTAGCGGAAAAAGATATGAATTCCCTTAATGCTCTTCCTCTTAGTGGTGATCTTATGGGAAATCACGATCCTACCTCACAGCATTCTTACCATAACATTACTTATATCTATTCAAATCCTTTTCCAACTGTGGTTCCAAGTGTTCCTCTATTTGTGTCTTACATTCATATCACTTCCTACACTTTTACCAGTGTTCCTAATCTTCCTAATCCTAATCCTATCTTTCCTAATCTGATTCCTATTTCTCCATCTTCTATTCCTAGTTGTTCCCATGCTTATGTTGAGCTTCAAACTATGGTTCATGATGTAGATGTGAAAAGATTCTTCAAAGAATCTTCTCCTTATTATTTGATCCATAAAGATAAAAGAAAAGAAATTTATCCTTTGAGATTTATTCATAATTTTACCCATCATTTGTATATAACATAGATATTTTCTCCTTTAGACTGGGGGGCAAGAGGTATATTTCTTTTTGTCTTCTAGAATCTATTATGTTCCTACTTTGAGCTTGATTGGTTATGTTTTTATGGTTTGTATTATGATAGTTTTTCATATATTGCACTCTTCTATTATTCAAGATATCTTTTCTAGGACATATGTTTTGCAAAGATATCCCTTGCCTTTCATCCCTAGGGGGCCAGGTCCTTCCTTCTTTCTCTTTTTCTAGGGAACTACTCTCCTTAGCCAAGTGGTATTTGTTTATATTGCAATATTATTTCATCATATTAATAGATTTTTTGACTATGGATAACCGTCTTATATGAGAAGTTGTCACTTCTTTTCTATGCTGCAAATTATGTTCTTTATAAACTCTTACCCTTGCTTTGGTGTTAGAGTTATTTCCCTCACTCAAAGATTCCTCTTCCTCTTGTTTGCAGGGGGCTTGATGATTGAATCTTTGTTCCCTCCTTTTTGAAAGTTGATATTTTATCTACAACACTCCTCTTTGGTGGGGGTCTTATTGATAAAATCTCTTTCTTTGAGGATCCTTTTCCATGAGTGACATATCCTTTTCACAATTATCTATAGTCTTGGATGTAGGGGTCAATATCCCTCGCTAAGGATATGGTATACATTGTTGTAAATAGGATATCTCCTTGTATTTTGAAGTAGGTATCCTCTTCCATCTTTGTTCCTACACTTGGGGATCAAGGATGCCAACTCGTTTTCTATCTTTCTAGGATTCACCTCTTTCCTTGGGTAAGTAATATCTATCCATTATGTGATATCCAATCATACATAAAAAATGTGGTTTACATTGGGGTCTATGTCCTTGATAACAACCTCTTTTGTTGTTTGACATTGGGTTTCCATGGTTGATATATCTCTCACTTTGGAAACTAAATAGTCTGTTATCCCTCATAAGGGTTACTTTCTATTCACTTCTTGCATGATATCTCTTTACATTCATCCCTTCCATGGCCTCATAGGAGCTGTGACCTTCTTGTCTTGGAATGGGTGTTGTCTATGGATATTGTCTTGATACTAAAGAAGGCTTTATCCTTGTTCTTTTCTTTCCTTAACATGTAAAAATAGTATGTTTTTTCCATATTAAGGAGGGGGGCATATATAGAGTCTCCCTTGTACTATAGTTTTTTATTTTTATATGCTAAATCTTGGAAGGTAATGCACATAAGTTGCTAAATCTTGAAAAGACACACATTTATATGCTAAATCTTTTGAAGGTAACCCACATAAGTTACTAAATCTTGAGGAGACACACAGTTTTCAAATTTTTTAATATGCTAAATCTTTCGAAGGTAACACACATAAGTTGCTAAACCCTGAGGAGACACACATTTTTCAAATTTTTCAAATATGCTAAATCTTGGAAGGTAATGCACATAAGTTGCTAAATCCTAAAAAGAAACTCATTTTATATTCATAGTGATACAAGAAGGTGGATCTATGGGTACTCTAGAAGCTGTCAGAAGATGCATTACAATTACAAGCACAATTTATGGGTGAACCTATTGGGCTCTCCCTCTAGGGTGATTCAAGGTAAGGTGGGCATCCTACTAGCTGAGGTAATCACTCTTTTTGCTTTCTCTCTTTTTGATTTCATGCTAGTAGGACTGGATCATGAAGCTATGTTATTTATAGTGTTGTCCTTGTGTTTCTTATGTAAACATTTATGTTTTTCTGATAGCTTTCCAAATATGATATTAGTATAAGAAATATTTCTTAGCAAGGTTTCTTATGCTAGTTGATTTGGGTTTGTTTTATTACTAACCCCTTTTTGTCTTTTTTTATTTGTGCCTTCATGTGTGTATGTTGAGTTATAATCCTTGGCTGGGGGGATGGTGTATGTTGGGATTCACCATTTCTTTCTACTTGCAGGTCTACACTATGATTGAAAATTTAATGTCACTGACTCTATCACCACTCCAAAGTCCGCAAGGAAAAAGGCCAATTAATAAGGATCAAAGAGATCCACCTACACTTTGAGCTTTAATGCTCAGGCAGGTGTACCTTTGATTCACTTCTTGAAAGGAATCACCAAATGTTATACAACTATACCCTTTACTAACTGATTGAAAGATTTTATCATTTAAATGTGTGTGTGGTTGATGATGATGGACTACTTCCAGAGAATGGACCAATGCCTTAACTAGGGCATAGAGTCACTCACCAACATATATCAACTAAAAACCTCAATTAAAATACCCTTGAATTCAGAATAAGTGCTTTTCCTATTATCCCTCTTGCTCACATACCGTGACATAAAATCCTTATCTAGACATGAACCCACTGAAACTACCTTAAAGACTTTAATCCCAACTCTGTTAGGAACTCAAAGATAATTTCAAAATACTCTTTGTTTACCATATGCTAACCCACTTTGTGACATTAACATATGTGATCCCAAGAAAAAAATTAGAAGACATACACATATATGAGATTGGAATCCAAGTGTATTCTCATTCAGATTTGTAGAATCAATACATTACCAAATAACAAAATGCTAGGAAACAAACCCAAAATCCAGGCTCTTCTTGTTTAGTATAATACCACCAGCAACCAAGGACCAAAATAATTTTTTTTGGAACCCTTAATAAGTCAAAATTACAACAATATATACCCCTAAGTCATCTTGGAATCCCAAAGATATGATGCAACAAGCTTTGGATGACAAGGGTTAGGGTTTTCACCCACTAGAACAACCAAATTAGTCAAAAAATTATCACAAGGGTGAAAAACTAGGCAACCAGGTCGGAACAGATTCTAGAACAATCTCCACTAATGAAAAATCATAGAGTACTGTACTGGAGATCATGAATTTACCATGCTAAATAATCTAATTGTTCATCTGCAACATGCCTCAAGAAAGAAAATGATCCTTTCACAGTACTCAACCTCTGCAAATCAATCAACATGCCTTTCTAGACCACACTGCGGTAGTTTAAAAATCATTTCCACCAACTCCAACCACTTAAACATTCAATTCTGATCCTTTCTATTGCTAGAAATCCCTTAAAAATTCAAATCTGCAGAGAAACAACTATTTCCATGGTGCCAGCACTGATTTCGTGGTTAGCATTCAAACTTGAGTCAACTTTAAATCGGCACCATTAGATCCTTCACTTTCCTAGGCTTTAGACTTAACTCTATAGGAATCCTAGTTTACATTTTGTGAATGCGCAACAAAGTAATTCTTATTCGTGAGATGAGAAACTTAACCCTCCTTTAACTCAATGAACTAGCGAATAGAGGAATATAACTTAACCTGGTCACATTTGGCAAACTAGTGACTGAAGAGTTTCACCAGTTCGTAGAACACTTTTTACCTCTGCTAAATAATTTAGCGATTACGCGACCTTCCTTTACTGAATCACTAAACAATTTGGAGCACCGCTAATTCTTGTCATGAATGAGTGATCTCTTGTAAAATTTCTTGGGCTGCTAACCTTCTTATCAGGACCTCTAAACCTTAGACCCCTACCTAGGCTCGCTTTATGCCACTTGTCATTATACTATTCACTATAAACTGCCCAGTCACATCTGACAAAAGACCCACTAATTCCCTAGCATCTAATCGAGCGGCTAGCGTATGATTGCATGGGGCAAGAATATTCCATGCGGACATGCGCCAGTCATTGATCAAGATCTCTGACATTGGCCCCACTGAAAGGCTCCACATCATCTTTCTTCAACCAATAAAAAACTATCAACCTGAGTACACGTAGCAGTGGACCCGCTTAACTTTATCACTTTTGAGAAAGTAAAATCAACACTACATGGACCAATCAAAGATGAACAATGCAGAAGTACCTAGCAAAGGGTCCCTCTGACACAACCAATAAGAAGGCTCCAATTGTAACACCTATCAATGGTCCCACAATAGTCATCCTGCACACATGGAGAATCAAATGGCTAGCCCATAATCTCAAGGGCTCAAAAGATTCTATGCGCTTTCACACCAGCCGTCGATCTTGAATCTTTGCCAACGTCACAGAAACCATGACCGCACCCTATCATGTAGGATGCTTCATTGAATCATAAACTACCATGTCACAAAGAACTGACAAGTGGACCCTTTTGACTTTTCTTCGTTGGTGGTAAACACTTTGACAGGTTATCCACCTCATTTCTCTACAACCAATAAAAGGCCACCATTTGTGCCATGTAGAACTGGACCCACTTCAAAGAAACACTATTTCATAAGGAAAGATCAATGGATGGTGTAAGTTTTCATACCTCTGACACACTCCATGAGAACTTACGCCCACTATTGGATCAAGATGGTGTCAGAAAGCTGGGCCTAGGAAAATATAAAGGCTGAAATATTAGAAAATAAAGTGCTAGGACTTAGGAAAAATTATTTAGCTAGGCATGTAGACTTAGGAAAAATTATAATGAGGACCGACCAAGAAATATAAAGCATGTGCATTATAGGAATTTTAAGTGACCCAAAAGAGTAACTTAAAATTAAAATGAAGCCAAGGTGCACTTAGGGTTTTTTCATTACAACAACTAGTTTATGAATTTTGTCTAGGGTTTAAGGCCAGAGACCAGGAAAAATAACTATAGGGACCAAAAGAAAATGCTACAGCGATGGAGTTTTTTTTTTTTAGGTACTAACAGTGGCTCTATATGGGGATGTGTGGCTCTTGTAGGCACATCAAAAATCTAGAATCACTGGTTATAGTAGACAACCTACTAGACAAAATTTTGAACAACAGGGCAAGACCTACAAACTAAGCCAAAACAGAACAGGGAGCAGGCAACTATTTACAAAATGTATAATATATACAGACCTAACTACTGTTCATGGAAATATAAATACCTTCAACTGAAGTATTTCTTCAAGAATTGTCCATGAACTGGCAATTCCTGGACTTCACCATTCAATTCCTTGACAATATATGAATCTTGGCCCCATTTCTCATGAATTAGATATGGCCCTAACTAGATTGGATCAAATTTTCCATATTTTCCTTTATCCTCTAGTCTGGCATTCCAAATCAACACCAAATCACCTGGTTCAAACCTCCTTTCAACAGTCTTCTTGTCATACAAATTCTTCACTTGTAACTACAATTTGGCATTTTTTGAAGCTGATTCTCTTCTAGTTTCATCCAGTCTGATGAGATCCTCAATTCTCAATTGCATTTCATCATCTATATCATCATCATATAACTGAACAAACTTATACATTTCCAATAAATTATTCTGAGGCATTCTTGCATGTATTCCATATACTAGGTCAAAGGGTGCACAACCAATTGCCTTCTTTACTATCACCCTATCAGCCCATAGGGATAATGGTAACTTTGAATTCCATGCCTTCTTATTCTTTTCAAGAATCCTCTTTAGGATTTTAATCAAACTCTTATTATTTGATTTTTCCTATCCATTTCCTTGTGGATGATAAGGTGAGGAATTTGAAATCTGAATTCCTAAACCCTTGCAGAAATCTTTGTACTCAGCAGACCTGAAGCACATTACATTATCATTGACTATCCTCTTAGGGAAACCAAACCTTGTAATAATATTATTCAAAAGAAAATCAGTTACCACCTTACTAGTTGCATTTCTTGTAGGGATAGCCTCCACCCACTTAGTGAAGTAATTAGTGGCAACTAGTATCCAAGAATGTCCCCCACTAGACTTGTTTGGTATCTCCCCTATGAAATCTATTCCCCATTGTTGGAAAGGAGCTCATACTTCTACTAGCCTTAAAGGAATGTTACCTAAAAATTTAAGCTTACTAGAGAACCTTTGAGAAGCATCACATCTCCTTACCAATTGTTTTGCATCCTTGAAAATTGTGGGCCACCAAAATCCTACTCTCAAGATTTTATGAGCAGTAGTTTTACCCATATAATGTCCACCACAAAATCCCTCATGCATTTATTTTAACAAATTTTTAGCTTGATCTTCATCAACACATTTCAAAAGTATGCAATCTAAATTCTTTCTATACAATTTACACTTCACAATTACATACTTGATGGCCTGTAATTTCAATGTCCTCTTCTTATTGTCAACCATTTCTGCTGGACATTTCATGTTTCTCAAGTAATAGATGATATCTTGATACTAGACATAGTCATCCATGTCACAAGTATAATCAATTTTAGCTTGATTTATCTGATTAGCATCAAGATTGGATTGAGCCATTAGTTTTTCCAATCCTTGTCCTCTAACCAATTTAGTAATCTAAATGTCAATGTTGAATTCTTGGATTCTATTTATCCATCTGCATCTTCTCCTAGACACCTCTTGTTGTGAGAAGATATCCTTGATTGCTGCACTTGGCACAAAAGAAATAACAATTGCTCCCATCAAATAACATCTAAAATCTTTCACTACTTTGACAAGTGCATATGCCTATTTTTCATTGATATCATATTTCAATTTAGTAGCCTGCAAAGATTTACTGAAGAATGCAATAGGCTGCTCATAACCCTCCTTATTTTTCCACAACAATACTATAGCAACAGTATGAAAGGATGCAAAGGAAAAGATATGCATTGGGATGCTGGAATTAGGTGCCTTAAGTATAGGTGCATCTTTAATAGCCTACTTGATATTCTTGAAAGCTTCATTAGGCTCACCTTCCCAATTTATAATAGATCCTTTTTTCAACATCTTGGATATTGGTCTAGTGACTTCAGAAAAATTTGTTACTAACCTTCTCAAGAAATTTACCTGACTAAAGAAGGATTGAATTCCTTTAACATTCTTTTATCTTTGAATCTTATCAATGGCTACCACCCTTTCAGGATCAATTCTAACTCCTTGCTTGCCAACCAAGTGGCCAAGCAACTTACCCTCAGTGACACCAAAAGAACATTTCCTTGGATTTAATGAAATACCATACTCTAAAGCCCTCACAAATATTTTCTCAAAATAAATACAATGATCCTCTTCCTTCTTGAAATAGGCAGTCAAATCATCTTGATAAACAACAAGGAAATCATTTATAAAATCTGAAAAGGCAACATCCATTGCCCTCTGAAAAGTTGCACCAGCATTTGTGAGACCAAAAGGCATTCTCACATAAACATATGTCCCCCAAGGTGTAGTGAAAGTTGTCTTGAATTGTTTTGATTCTTTTACAATCACCTGATTGTAACTAGAGAAACCATCCATCATAGACATTAATTCTAATCTGGTTACTCTCTGCAACATAGCTTCCATATTGGGTAGAAAATAGTTATCTTTTAATGAGCTAGTATTTAAGTTCCTGAAATCTACACAAAGTCTAATGTCACCATTCTTCTTCCTGACAGGAACCAAGTTTGAAACCCAAGAAGAATGCCTAATAGGCTTGATAATTCCAGCAGCTCTCAACTTCATTAATTCTTCCTGCATCTTGGGTGCCAAAGTAGGATTTATAGGCCTTTGTTTTTTCCTGAAAGGTTTAGCATCTTCTTTCAAAGAAATAATATGCTAAAACAAATCCTCTCTATAAACCTTCAAGTCATCATATGACCATGCAAAAACATGCCTGAATTTTCTTAAAAATTCAATCAAGGACTTCCTTATTTTATGAGATAAATCCTTACCAATATATACCTTCTTAGGTGCCTCATGTGTTCCAAGATTTATCTCCTCTAGATCAGCATGATCTTCTCTTTTGATATTCTTTTGAACTCTATCCTGGTTATCAAAGACAGTTTCCAAGAGAATAAGCCCCTTGGGCACCTTGTTAGATTTAAGTTCAATAACTTCATTGCCAAAGACAACCTCTTTTTCTTCTATTGACTCAACCAAAACTGAACAATCAAATTCCTGACCATGATACTAATCCTCACAACTCATAAACTTCAAGATATCATTATCATCATCAAAAACTTGTCAATTTTCAATATTGTCTAGTATACTAGACCTAGCCTAAATTTCAACTTTAGAGATACCAGTAAATGTAATATCACTAGGATTGATTGCTATATTGGCTAACAAGTCAGCCATCTTATTGTTACACCTATCCTTCCACTCAATATTGAAGGCATCAAAATGTTTAATCAAATCCCAAATTGCATTCCTATATTGTTTTAACCTTTTTTTCTTGGAAGCATATACTGACTTGACTTGGGACACCACCAACTCAGAATCACCAACAACACTTAAGCACTTAATACCATTTAATAGCATGAGATTTCCACAATCCATTGTTAAAAAGCTAAATTTTTGGATTCGATTGTGTGTGAATTCTTATTATCAATGTTTTAGATCACACTCTATGATCCATCATCAGGATATGAAAGAGCTAAGAATAATAGTAAAAATGCAGATTTAGCTACTCACAAGAGGAACATAAAGGGAAAAGGGGGAGGAGAAGACTCTTGTGAGTAGCTAAATCTACATTTTTACTATTATTCTTGGCTCTTTCATATCCTGATGATGGATCACAGAGTGTGATCCAAAATGTTGATACTAAAAATTCACACACAATTGAATCCAAAAATTTAGCTCTTTAACTTAATACCATATTTTTGTTCCAACCTCAGTCCTAACAACAATGCTTCATATTCTACTATATTATTGGTACAAAAGAAATTCAATGTGAAAGAGAAGTTGTGGGTGTTACCATTAGGAGAGATAAGTAAAATACCTGCCCCTATTCCATCTTTGTAGCTAGCACCATCAAAGTACATCAACCACAAATCACCCTTTACAGACTTGATATTTACCTCACAAGAGATCAGTGGCAATATAGGTTCCCTCTCAAGCATAAAAAATTCTACCCTAAAGCATTGATATCAGTATCCACAAAACATGTTGTCTCATTGTCAATATTTCTTTCAATCATGTGGCATACTCTTGGTTCTCACTCAATCTTGATAAACTGGTCATCAATCTTGAAAGTTGCATAGGACAAATCACATTGTAAACTTCCACCCATGGAAGCACTCCATCTTCTAGATAATATTATCCCATAATGAGGAGGGATGTCCACCACCAAGACATTCATTGTTAATTCTTTCTCTGGATAGGTTGCCAACCTATAATGCATTGCATTTATAGTCCCAATAACTAGTACTTCTCTTTGATCCATTGCACAACATTTTCTTGGACTATATCCACTTTAAGGCCTAACTTCTCCATGATTTTGAAAGTCATAATAGTATTTGAGGCACCTAAATCAATCATGCAATTCCTTAACTTCATTCCATTTACAAGGATGCTAAAACAGAATGGATCTATGTTCTCAAGGCTAGCATTGACAAAACTATCCAAATAAATAGGCGGAATTTGAGATACCATTCCCTGAGCCTCCACCTCTCTCAAAACCTTAGCTTGAGATTCATTGCATGTAACATCATTATTATGAACATTATCTACCCATGCAATAGCTTTGTCCTTATGCTCAGGGATCTTCAATAATTCTAACAAAGGAACCTTAATAGTTATTTGAGACAATATAGCTAACATATCAATAGGAGTAGAGGGAGGAACCTACATCTGCACCGCTTTAGTATCCTTTTTCTTATCTGATACATTGGTTGTATTGGTGATTTTCATCTTTTCGTCTTTAGCCATTGTGTTAACTAGCTTCTCTATTTCATTAGAAATTTTTTCAACTCCAACTCCCTTAGGTTTCCAATTTTTACCTTTTACATCTTTGAACCTTACCATGTGATCATTTTTTTATTTATTCTCATTAGGTTCCCCAGAGTTGGTGTTCTTTATAAACATTCCTACAACTTTCCCATTTGTATCCCTTGCCACCATACCTCTAGTTTGCACTTGGGCAATCATTTTTGTAGTAATTCTATCCATTTCTTCTCTTGATGGTCTCCTCAAATTTACTGGCTCAGAGGAAGAAATCATGTTACATGTTTTTTCATCAATGTCATCATCATCAGAAAAAACCTCCTAATGGAGAAGTGCCTAATTGTGTCTCTTTGAGCATACATCTATTTCTTCATCAAAATCAGAATCATCTTCATATCCTAAATATGAAGTTTCCATGTTCCACCCAATGTCATCATGAGTTTCTTCTTGATCTAACTCTTCATTGTTATCATCTTGATTTGCTGACATGGATTGTGCAACCACACAATGTTCTGCAGAATGAGGAGACTGGCATGCTATGCACCATCATGTATCTTCTATAACATTTATAGAATATCTTTGTAAAGGATCAGGGACAACTCTATCATTATTTCCTCTTGCAGTAGGGACAATAGGCTTGCCATCCTTCCATTGGGTGTTGTAGGGATAATTCTACAATCTATTCTGCCTACTGAAATTATTCTTGAATTGAGGCTTTTCATTGGTAGGAGCATTACTATTCCTGTTAGTAGGTGCTTTTAAATCCTTCAATGCATTCAACACCTTATCCAATTTATCTTCCTCTTGTTTCTCATTTCCAACATTATTCTCATTATCCCTTTTTTATTTTCGATCCCCACACAACTTTGGATCATCTCTTTTCCCACCCAATTTTCCTGATATCTTCATATTGTTCTCAATATTGACAATAATCCTAAAAGCATCTCTAATAGTTCTTGGTTCTTTTTCCCTCAACAAATATCCCATTTTTCCATCAAATGCATTGCAGTATGTGGTTAAACAAACATTGTCATCTAACCTCATAACTTAAAACAACTTATGCATGCCCTTCTGAAATCTCATATTAAATTCAGCTACAAAGTCATTCTGATTTTTCCTTATGGTGTTGAATTCATTCAACATAAAACTAGCATTAGGTCTATCACCATATTGCTCTTTGAAACACTTCTCAAAAGAATCCCATGTATCAATACATCTGTCAAGGAGTCTCTTGAACCAGTCTCTAGCATCTTCCATCAAAGAATGGACAAATAATTTCATAACTACATCCTCATGCTCAACCTCATAGTCATTTAGTACATCAAAAAATAACCTAAGGTGTTCTTCACAACTAATAGCATTGTTACCAACAAACTTAGGTATCTTATCTCTTATATCATCTAGAAAAGCATTTGGATAACAAGGTATTCCATCAAAACTAATTTTCCTATAGCCATCTAATTGCATAGGTCTTCTTTGAAAACTTGAACTAGTATTCCTACTAGCATTAGCATTATTATCTACATTCCCACCCATTCCTACATTTGACTATTTATTAGGGTCAACAACTAGTTTGGTGGATGCAGTAGGAATAGGATTACTAGTAGTAGCCGCACTAAGTGGAATAGTTGTAGTCATAAATGGCATACCTAATTCAACAGAAGATGGGCTAGAAGCATTTGCTGATGAAGCCTTCAAGAACTGGATCTTTCTTCTCTTTTCTATAATAGAAGCCTCAGTTTCAGCTCTCTCCAATTCTTTAGCTAGATCCTCATCTTCTTTTCTTTTTCTCTCTAACTCATTATCCTTATTTGAAACAGGTGGTGGGATCTTTGGTATTACCACTGGCTTGCTTGTTTGGGATCCAACCACCTTTTGCTTTCCTTTTTCTGCTATAACAACAACAGGTCTGGCAATCTCATGCCCATCTCTATCCTTAGGCAAAGGAACATAGCTTTGAACCTATCTAATGACAGGGCCCTCTTCATCAAACTCATGATCCTGCAACAAACGCTCCTACTCATTCCTCAAAGCTTCAAGATCTCCAAAAACATTATGATGTAGAGTTTTAGGAGCAGAAGCAAGCATCTTGTTTCTCTCCTTCATCTCCTTAATTTTTATAAGAAGGGAGTCTCTCTCCATTAGTGCATTCACTTTCTTAGCCTCCCTTTCCTCTTGTAATATTTTATATATGGCATCATGTTCTACCAACTGCAATCTTAGTGCACTCAAATCATTTGGATTTATCATCACATTTTTTGAGCTTGATGACACCTCTATATCAGCAGGATTATGATATGTGAAATGGACCCATCTTGGTCCCATGGCCTGCCTTCTAAACATATCCTCATTAGGATCTAAACCAATCTCAAAACCCATCTCTCTAGCTTGTTCATCCTATCCTATAGGTAATGAACCCTTCTCTTGAAATATAGCCTCTGGGGTATCATAAAATTTATCTTCAGAGTGACCATCATCTGATCTAGAAACTTGTCTTGTGAACCTTCCTCACTTGAGGAAACATGTGGTGCTCTACCTCTAGTATTTCTTTGTTCTCTTATGGGAGCACTAGTAGATTCCTCATTTCTTCTGATCCAGCTTTTCTTTCCTGACCTAGGTAACTATTCCAAAGTAACCTCTAGATTTTTCTTGACAAAGGACCTAGTATTCCTTCTTTTGTCCATGACTATAACTTATAAACACTGGTTCTACCCTTTGAGTCACCACCCACCTAAATGGGAAATCTTTAAGCTAACAAGAAACAACTGAATACCACAAGAAAAACACAAGAATCCTATACTAAATTTATCTCTAGACTCTCCCTAGTAGAGTCACCATTTTGTTGGGATTCACCTTTTCTTTCTACTTGTAGTTTTACACTATGATTAATAATTTAATGTCACTAACTCTATCACCACTCCAAAGTATACAAGGAAATGGGCCAATTAAGAAGGATCAAAGAGATCCTCCTACACTTTGAGCTTTAATGCTTAGGTGGGTGTACCCTTGATTCACTTCTTGAAAGGAATCACCAAATGTTATACAACTATACCCTTTATTAGCTGATTGAAAGATTTTATCATTTAAATGTGTGTGTAGTTGATGATGATGGATTACTTCTAGAGAATGGACCAGTGCCCTAACCAGGGCATAGAGTCACTCACCAACATATATCAACTAAAAACCTCAATTCAAATACCCTTGAATTTAGAATAAGTGCTTTTCCTATTATCCCTCTCCCTCACATACCATGACATAAAATCCTTATCTAGCCATGAACCCACTGAAACTACCTTAAAGACTTCAATCCCAACTTTGTTAGGAACTCAAAGATAATTTCAAAATACTCTTTGTTTACCATATGCTAACCCACTTTGTGACATTAACATATATGAGCCCAAGAAGAAAATAAGAAGACATACACAAATATGAGACTGGAATCCAAGTGTATTCTCATTCAGATTTGTAGAATAAATACATTACCAAATAACAAAATGCTAGGAAACAAACCCAAAATCCAAGCTCTCCTTGTTCAGTATAATACCACCAGCAACCTAGGACCAAAAGAAAGTTTTTTGAAATGCTTAATAAGTCAAAATTACAACAATATATACCCCTAAGTCATCTTGGAATCCCAAAGATAGGATGCAAAAAGCTTTGGATGGCTAGGGTTAGGGTTTTCACCCACTAGAACAACCAAATCAGTCAAAAAATTATTACAGAGATGAAAAACTAGGCAACCTAGTCAGAACAGATCCTAGAACAATCTCCACTAATGAAAAATCTTTGAGTACTGTATTGGAGATCATGAATTTACCATGCTAAAAAATCTAATTATTCATCTGCAACATGCCTCGAGCAAGAAAACCATCCTTTCACAGTACTCAACCTCTACAAATCAATCAACAGGCCTTTCTGGACCACACTATGATAGTTTGAAAATCATTTCCACCAACTCCAGCTGCTTAAACATTCAATTCTAGTCCTTTCTATCACTGAAAATCCCTTTAAAATTCAAATCTTCAGAGAAATGATTATTTCCATGGTGCCAGCAATGATTTAGTGGTTAGCATTCAAATCTAAGTCAACTTTAAATCAGCACCGTTAGATCCTTCACTTTCCTGGGCTTTAGACTCAACTCTATAGGAATCCTAGTTTACATTTGGCGAATGCGCAACAAAGCAATTCTTATTCATGAGATGAGAAACTTAACCTACCTTTAACTCATCGAACTAGCGAATAGAGGAATACAACTTAACCCTGTCACATTTGGCAAACTGGTGACTGAAGAGTTTCGCTAGCTCATAAAACACTTTTTACCTCCACTAAATAATTTAGCGATTACGCAACCTTCCTTCACTAAATTGCTAAAAAATTTGGAGCACCACCAATTCTTCTCGTGAATGAGTGATCTCTTGTAAAATTTTTCACTCCACTAACCTTCTTATCAGGACCTCTAAACCTTAGACCCCCAACTGGGCCCGCTTTATGCCACTTGTCATTATACTATTCACTGCAAACCACCCAGTCACATCTGACATAAGAGCCACTAATTCCCTAGCATCTAATCAGGCAGTGGGTGTATGATCACATGGGGCAATAATATTCCATGCAGACATGCACCGGCCATTGATCAAGATCTCTGACATCAGCCCCACTAACAAGCTCCACATCATCTTTCTTCAACCAATCAAAAACTACCAACTTGAGTACATGTAGCAGTGGACCCAATTAACTTTATCACTTCTGAGAAAGTAAAATCAACACTACATGGACCAATTAGAGATGAACAACTCAGAAGCACCTCGCAAAGTGTTCCAGTGCCACAACCAATAAGAAGGCTCCAATTGTAACACCTATCAGTGGTCCCATAGTAGTCATCCTACACACATGGAGAATCAAATGCCTAGCGCATAATCTCAAGGGCTCAAAAGATTCTATGCGCTTTCACGCTAGCAGTCGATCTTGAATCTTTGCCAACATCGCAAAAACCATGACCCCACCTTGTCACGCATGATGCTTCATTGAATCACAAACTGCCACATCACAAAGAATAGATAAGAAGACCCCTTTGAATTTTCTTCCTCACTGGTAAACACTCTAATAGGACATCCACCTCATTTCTCTACAACCAATAAAAAGCTGCCATTTGTGCCACATAGTAGTGGACCCACTTCAAAAAAATATCATGTCATAAGGAAAGATCAATGGATGGCGTAAGTTCACATACCTCTAACACACTCCATGAGAACTTATGCCCACCATTGGATCAAGATGGTGTCACAAAGCTGGGCCAGGAAAATATAAAGGTTGAAATATTAGAGAATAAAGCATTGGGACTTAGGAAAAATTATTTAGCCAGGCACGTAGACTTAGGAAAAATTATAATGAGGACCGAACAAGAAATATAAACCATGTGCATTATAGGAATTTAAGTGACCCAAAAAAGAAACTTAAAATTAAAATGAAGCCAAGGCGCACTTAGGGTTTTTTTATTACAATGGCTAGTTTATGAATTTTGTCTAGGGTTTAAGGCCAGAGACCAGGAAAAATAATTGCAGGGACCAGAAGAAAATGCTACAGCCATGTAAATTTTTTTTTTTTAGGTACTAACAGTGTCTCTAACTAAGTGTTATTCTATCTCATTTCAAATCCACTAGGATCTTTTCTTCCTTCTCCTTTACAAAGAGTTTGCATCGAGTCCGTACTCTTGTTAAAGTGGGGACTTAATGCATCATCTTAAAATGGAAGCACCTCCATGTTAAGAGTGTTTAGCCCTCCTAGTAAGTGGTTTGGGGTCATATCAAATGCCTTGAATTCATTTTTTCTTTGATCTAGCTTTCTCCCCATTTTCCACTTCTTTTCTGCTTCATTCTAGGTGAAATTAGGGTTAGGATCTCGAGGATTCTCCTTAATTTCCCTCTTCCATAGATTTATTTTCTAGGTAGGACTTAGAAATAGGTCCTCCTTGCCTTCATCATAGTCATCATAGGATTTTATTTCTATCCCTGGCATTCTATCCTGTTCGGGTATCATTTCTAGGTCTTTGGGCATCCCCAGGACCTCATGTCCTGATTCTGACTGGATCTGGGCCCAGGGTCAAGTTTGAGGTTGATCCTGACTAGGTTAGGATCAAGCTCAAACTTTACTAGGTTAGGATTGAGCTTGAACCTAACTAGGTCATTCCCAACCTCGATTTCACCCCCCTCTTTCAAATTTCCAAAATCCTTAATTTTTGAGTATCAAGATTTTGGGATATTTGCTTTCCCTCCTCAGGGTTGGCCATTTCAGGTTTTAGATTGGTAAATCCTCTAATTTCATTTAATCTAGGTATATTTTCTAAATTTTAGGACCTAATTGAGATTTAATTCTCCAAGGTGGCCCCTCTAGAGGATTTTGCCCTAGTTCACTATAAAAGGAGGCCTTCCTCTCTCATTTTCCATCATCCACTTTCATGATCAAGGCACCAAGCTCTCACGATTTTCTCAAGGTTAAGAAAGAATTCCATTCAAGCATTCAAGTCCTCTTCTCCATCCAAGTTCTCCATTGAAATCAAGGATTTAAGCATTCAAGCCATTGAATGGATTTGGTCCAAGCATTAAAGATTCATCATTCAAACCCTAGATATAGCCATCATGATGGTGTGATCTTCCTTCAAGATCATTTTTTTCATCTTCAAGATCTATTCATTCTTCTCTCAAAGTAGATTCCAAGCATACAATCATGTTTGATTTACATTTATTGATGTTATGTGCAAGATTTCATATCAATATACTTGTTTACATTCAAAATACAATTATATATCTATTGAATTGCATAGCTTCACTGTTAGATCTACTACTACTTGCTAGCATTCTCCATTTAAATTTCAATATTAAGGTCAATTCCAAACTAGGGTTTGACCAAGGCAAAGCCCTGAAACAAATAACAAAACCATTTTTTTTGTAGGTACATGTACAAAATTTCAGATCTGAGAGTAGATTTGGATACCCTTTTCGGTGAACTTCTAAGATCTATGAACAAAGTCAAAATCGACCTTCAGAATAAAAATGTAGCCTTTGATCTTCTATGAGGGTTAAAGATGACCTCCCTTAGAATTGGAAAAGATTTCTGGGTTTTGTAGATCTCACAGTTTGGGTTGAAGACTATGAAAATCAAAAGTTTCTGAGACTATTTGATAGGGTTTTCAGTAGGTTCTATTTTGGAAGTAGTTTTATCTCTTCATTTCAACATTGGTCATCTATATTTACTTTCCATATCAATACAATTCAAATGTATGTTTAAAATATGGATTTAGGGTCTCTTTCACATGTATTATTCTAAACCCTAATTTAAACCATATTTTATCCTATACAACTTTCACTCAGTAAATGGTTCTCTGACGCTTGATAAAATCTGTAGCTTGGTTCTTTCAATAACCAGTTTGATCAAGCATGCATGAATAAAGTCTTCACGTGAAATCTCTATAGTCTCATTCTTTCTAGCATGTTTCAATAATGAAACTCATATCTCTTATATAGACAAGTAAATCATTTTCATATAAGCTATTAGATTTTGCCATTTAATCTCCTTCGTCCATTTTTCTTCTTAAACCTTCCTTGGTAGATGTATCATTAACATGTTTCAATCTTAACCTTTAGATCTCCTCTGAATTTTCTTAGTCGTAGATCTCATAACAAACTTCATCCTTATCCTCAAAATTATAACAATTTCTATCTCATCAAATTCAGTCGGCTATTCTTTTCATTTAATATTTTCATCCATACTTGGTTGATATAGAAATGTGTTGATGATAACAAGTTAAATTATCTCAGTTAATAGTGTCATTCGGTATACACTACATTGTCTCGGTGTATACATAAATCTTCAATTACCGCCACATTGACTTGTTCAATTTTAAATCTTTTCTTCATAATAGATTAATGTAGCATGCTCAAGTCAACAATATAAAGCCATAGACTTTTCAATAAGTTACCCAAGATTTACCTTATCCTTATCTATCATATCCGTCTTTTTCTCATGTAGATATCCTAGTTCTTCATCTTTTCTTCCTTCAATAGAGTTTCAAATGTTTGTAACGAACATGATAAGTGTTGTCAAAACTAGTTAAAATCAATTACAACATATTGACCAATTTAATCATCTTACTTATCATTTTAGTAGCTCGGTGATCTCTAATCATTGTTTCTTCAGTTCATTTAGATATTCAATCCATTTTAGTTCATCAATCTCTCACTTTGGTATTGATAGTAACACAAGCAATATGAAAAATTATGCCATACACATACCAAACATGTATTCTATAACTATGTAAGTAAATGTTGTAACTCGGTAAGCTCTCCCTAGCTTGATATTTAATATGTTTAATCACTACAACACATAATAGCATTACAAGTGTAGACTCTCCCTATGGATTTAATCTTTTCAGTTCTTAGATTACCTTTATTCTTAGCAACAAATATTCAAGTCTCTCCCTTTTCTGCAATCTCTCTATTTGTGTTCTCAGTAACTAATTTTCCATATTCATTCTCTCTCCCTTTGACAACAATTCCAAAAAAAATATACAAATAGCTCCAAAAAGCCAAGTAATTCTTTTTTGTTCGATTCATATCAGTTATCTTCAATGTACCAATAAAAAAATTTATGTTCCAGCTTCTACAATCCTTCACAACCTTAGACAAAATCTAAAGTGTGAGCTATGTGCATCAACATGAATGATCTCCTAATAAGTATAGGTTGATGCAACCTCCAAATCACCTTAGTGACTAGTAGATAGGGGATGGACCCCAAGTCTGGTGCTCAAATATTCAAATGTGTCCTTGGATAATGGTTTAGTAAAGATATTAGCAAGTTGTTCCTTAGCTATTACAAATTCTAGTTTCACTTGCTTCTCTTGAAATTGTTCCCTTAAGTAGTGATACTTAATAGATATATTTTTTTTCTTTGAATGCATCACAAGATTCTTAGAAATATTTATAGCACTGGTGTTGTCACAATATATAATCATAGAGTCAGTGATTACCTCATCCATTCCTTCCAACACTTGTCTGATCCAAGAAATATTTGAACAATTTGTAGCAGCAGCAACATACTTTTCTTCGACAGTAGACTAAGCAATGCATGCTTATTTCTTGCTAATCCAAGTCACAAGCCTTTCTCCTAAAAAGAATGCTCCATTGGTTTTGCTCTTCTAGTCATCGATGTTTCTAGCCCAATCTACATCAGTGTAAACTCTAATTTCAAATTTACCTTCCAATGTATACCATAATCCATATTCCTTTTTTTTCTTTAGGTATCTTAGAATTCTTTTTACTGCAACTGTATGTGAATCTTTAGGATTGGTAGAAAATGTTGCCACAATCCCTAGTTCATGTGCAATATTAGGCCTACTGTGTATAACATACATCAATTTACCAATCATAGGTTGGTACATAATCTAATTTCCCTCAGTGAATTCATCATCATTTGTCAATTTACATCTAGTGACCATCAATCTTCCTACCGTTTTAGCATCTTCCATGCCAAAAGTTTTCAATACTTCTTTAATGTGTTTTGATTGAGTGATGAGAATCCCATCATTCTATTGTATAATTTGCAAACCTAGAAAGAATTTAATCTCTCCAAACATTGACATCTCAAATTCCTTTCTCATTTCATCAGCAAAAGATTTTCAAATTTGATCTTGTCCACCAAAGATTATATCATCAACAAATATCTAAGCAATCAAAATGTTATCATTAGATTCTCCTTTCATATACAAATTATTGTTTTCACTAGTTCTTACAAAGCCAATACTGATAAGATAAGCATGTATTCTTTCATACCATGCCCTCAGTTCTTGCTTCAGTCCATATAAAGCTTTGTATAGTTTAACTACCATATGTTTTTTATTCAGATCAACAAACCCTTTTGGTTGTTCTATATAGACCTCCTCCTCAAGAACTCCATTTAGAAAAGCTGATTTCACATCCATTTGATATACTTTAAATCCCTTATGTACAACATATGCAAGTAATATGCAAGCTCCTTCTAGTCTAGCAACAAGTGCAAAGGTTTCACCATAATCAATACCTTCTTCTTGTGCATATCCCTTGCAAACAAGTCTTGCCTTATTCCTAGTGACCTCTCCATTTTCATTCAACTTATTGATGAATATCCACTTAGTACCAATAACATTTTTATCTTTCGGTCTAGGCACTAATGTCTATATCTTATTCTTTTTAATTTGTTCAATTTCCTCATTCATAGCATTGATCCATTCCTCATTTTCAAGTGCATCACTGACATTCTTAGGTTCAAATTCACAAACTAAGCATGTGTTATGTCTTAAATTACTTCTAGTTAGCATTCCATCTTGCTTATCTCCAATGATTTGATTCTATGGATGGTGTCTTCTAAAAAATCTTACTAGCACTTGATCTCTTCTCTGCTCATCATTATATTCAGGTGCATTTTCCTACTCGGTAGCTTCTTCCTAATTCTCGATAGACATTTTTTGATTCTTGGTAGCATTCTCTCGATGCCCAGTAGACTCAACATGTGGCTTAAGTATATAATCTAGATCTTCAACATAAGAAAACCTACCATAGTCTTCTAGTTCCTTCATGCTTTCTTCATCATTCTTATCAGCAAACTCATCAACTTTAACATTAGCACTCTCTATCATCTTATTAGTAACTTTGTTCAAACATTTATAAGCTTTACTCTTAGTAGAATATCATAAGAATATTTCTTCATCACCTTTAGAGTCAAATTTTCCATTCCTATCATCTTTCAGAATATAACACTTACTACCAAAGATTCTGAAATAACTTACACTAGGTGTGTATCCAAACCATAACTCATAAGGTGTCTTTTTGTGTCTTTCTTCAGTTGAACTCAGTTTAGGACATATACTATTGTGCTAACTGCCTCTCTCTAGTACATTTGTGCAAAATTTTTCCCAATCTTCAATGTTCTGATCTAGTAATAAATCAAAGTATGAAAAATAGTGATCATCATGCATTACTACAAAATTACCTGGCTGAAAAGGACTTGGATCCTCAAATTTACCTTTATGCAACTACAACATTTGGGGTTGAATTTTGATGCCAATTTGTGACACCACTACAATTTATGTTTTTTTTTTCAAGTGCCAATGATGGTGTCATAATAATGATGATGAAATCGTAATTGTGACACCCATTTAGTTATAAACAAAGAAAAAAGAAAAACAATGTGTCATTTGTAATTTTTGTGAATTTGAACAACTGATCTGAAGACAACACTGCACTTTTGCATGGCACGAAGAGGGCATTTAAGTTTGACATGCACAAAGAGGCTGACATCATGTGGGAAGAGGGCACTAGCACTTGAGGTAGGCATTAGAGCTTTGTCTTCTCATTAACTCAATTTCATTCGATGGCATTTATTGATTTAATAGCATGATATGAATGTTAATAGTGGCATTGGTTACATCTTAGCATTTGGAATGCTCGATGACCCATGAGCTTTGAGAGCTAGGGCATCATTGCTATTACCTTCAAGGCATTGTGTGAAGTGTTTGATCTCTTTTTATTTGTTTTGTTGTTGATATTCACTATGTGGTACTCCTTGTTTATGATCATTTCATGAGAAAATGTCTTGGTGGTTCATGGGCTACAAGCTAGGGCATCATACATTGTTTATGAGATGACTATTTATGATGCAGGAGCATCCTGGGTGTAAGAGCAATCTTGCATCACCCAAAAATATTTTTGTTTTTGTATTCAATAAGGGCTATCTTGTGCAGAGTTGCTATTTGTGGAAACTTGATATTTTTAGTAAGTTGGTCTTACGATCTTGAAATATTTTGATTTTATATGTGGAGGTTCATCTCAGTCATATCAGCCTGCCAGCAAAGTTTCATGGCTAGATCAGGTCTAGTTTTGAAGATATTGAAGATTTTTGGTATTGGCAGCAGGGTACAGAAACTTTGAACTCAGTTTTGAAGGCTTTAGAGGCCCCAGATGAGGTTGAAAATTTGGATGACGGGCGCTTTGTGTAGGTCAAGCCTGTAGAGCACTTCGTGGCATTTCTGAAATGGGGTTATAATAGTCAATCGGGTCAACTGGTGATGACTTATGGTCTCCGGAAGTCAGGTCACCTGAAATGGCAGAAAATAATTTTCCTTCAAAATTTATGTTCGGGTTTCAAAAGTTATTTTGAGCCGACTTTGATGTAATAATTTGAAAAATAAAATAATTCTAAGTTTGGTCGGCCCTTAGGGCTAAATTTCTAGAACCTTCTCAGGCGGTGGAAATTGCCTATATAAAGAAGGCCCGTAGTGTTGTTTAGGACAGTTCTAGGTAGTAGATCTGGGTATTGATTCGAGGCTTTATCCTACAGAATATTGTAAGAGAATGCCCATGTGGCTTTGCATATTGTAATTCTGAAAGTTTGTAATTCCACATTTGTGGAGATAATAAGAAGCCAATTTTCTATTCTTGCATATTATTGTTGTTGTTTCTCTATTTATGTTATGTGCTTGTGGTATTAAGGGGAGTACCCTTCATCAAGTGGTATCAGAGCAGGTTTTCTTGAGTGTGTAAATAGATCACCAACTGTGAGGTAGTTTGCACCAGGACCATGGTTAGGGTTTCAGCGCGCATCATGAAAATACCTCCACGAAGAGAACGTGGCAAAAGAGCTGGTGCAGTGACACCTGAGGTTAGAGAGCTGTAGAGACAAGTGTGAGCATTGCAAGAAGAGATTCCCAGAGGAATGAATCTTAATGTCAGAGACAAAAGCGAGGATGAAGCTGAAGAAGAATATCAAGAAGGAGAAGCTGAAATTGTGAACCAGGAGGAAGAAAGACTTTTTCAGGCGATTTCCAAGATTGGGAAAAGACCTAAGATTGAGGTTCTTACATTTTATGGAAATCTTAACCTAGAGGAATTGATTGACTGGATCAATAAATGTGAGGAATATTTTGAGTATGAAGATGTTGAGGATCCTAATAGGGTCAAGTATGTGAAGGCTAGATTGAAAGGTCATGCGAAGATTTGGTGGCAAGAAATTCAATTGGAGTGAAATAGAAGAGGGAAAGATAAAATCACAAGATGGGATCGGATGGTGGATAAATTGAAGTGATAGTTCATTCCTATTGATTATGAGCTTGACCTACTAAAGAAAATGCAAAGTTTGAAGCAAGCAGGAAAATCTGTTCAGGAGTATACAGAGGAGTTCTATCGACTCCTCATCAAAACAGGCCATGTAGAAGCTGATAAGGAGAAAGTTTTTTGATACCTTAATGGGTTAGGGCCAAGCATTCAGGAGGAGTTGAATCTGGTTTGAATGAACAGTATTGAGGAGGCATACCAGTTTGCCCTAAAAGTAAAAGAAAATTTGAACAAGAAGTTTGAGAGTAGACAAAATGGAAGAGGTCGTGGTGGAAGATCTGGCGGATGGTCATATGGTGGCCGAAATGATGATCCAAAAAAGAAAGATGAGGCTAGTAGCAGTCAAAATTAAAGAGGAAATAATTCCAATCATTTCCAAGATCAGAGTAATAGAGATCAGAGAGGAAGAGGAAGAGGACAAGGATCTGGAAGAGGAGGCTTCCGTGGAACATGTTTTCACTATGGAGAAGAAGGCCATAGGGCATTTGAATGTCCTCAGTGCCAAGGCAGAACAAACAGGAGAAATGAAGGCCAGGCCAGAGTTGCACATGTAGATGAAGATGCTAGATCATCAAATTCTGAAGATACTGAAAGAGGAGAAACACTAATTAACAGAAGAGTCTTGTTGAGTGGTGAGAATGAACCTGAACAAAGGAGGAGCCTGTTTCGCACTAGATGCAAGTGTGAGTGTAAATGTTGTGATGTGATTATCGATAGTGGAAGCACTGACAATTTGGTGTCAGAAGAGATGGTGACAAAGTTGAAGCTCAAGAGATAAAAACACCCACATCCATATCGGATTGCCTGGGTGCAGGATGACCACAAGGTCATGGTCAGTGAACAGTGCCTGGTAAAGTTCAAGATTAGCGGGTACCAAGATGAGGTACTATGTGATATCATCTCTATGAATGCATGTCATATGTTGTTGGGTAGACCATGGCAGTTTCACAGATGTGTTGTACACGATGGTCATGTGAATACCTATTCCCTGACAAAGGATGGAGTGTGACATAAGCTAAAGCCATTGAAGGAGACCAAAGAAAAGGTATGTGATAATGCAAGAATAACATTTGTTGATGGAAGAAAATTCCTAGATGGTATGAGGCATGAGCATGTGTTTTTTACTTTAATTCCAAAAGATGGTAAAGAAGAAGTAGAGGATGTACCTGTAGAGGTTGTAGATTTGTTGAATGAGTTTCAGGATATTGTATCTGATAATGTACCTGATGGATTACCACCGGTAAGGAAGATCAGTCATTAGATGGATTTGATTCCAAGAGCCAGTTTTCCAAACAAGGCAGCACACAGAATGACACCAGCAGAAAGTGAAGAGTTGAACAGGTAAGTACACGAGTTATTGCAGAAGGGGTTGATTCAAGAGAGTCTGATTCCCTGTGCTATACTAGCGGTAGTAGCACCAAAAAAGAATGGAGAGTGGAGGATGTGTACAGATTCCAGAGCAATAAACAAGATCACAATCAAGTATAGGTTTCCATTGCCACGAATGGATGATATTATCAATTGTTTGAGTGGAACTGTATATTTCTCAAAGATAGATTTGAAGAGTGGATATCACCAGATTCGGATCAGAGAAGGAGATGAATGGAAGACTACCTTCAAGACAAAGGAAGGACTATATGAGTGGTTAGTCATGCCTTTTGGGCTAACCAATGCACCGAGCACTTTCATGCGACTCATGAATGAGGTTCTGAAAGAATTTCTGGGTAAGTTTGTCATTGTTTACCTAGATGATAGTTTGATTTTTAGCAAGACATTGGAGGAACATATGATGCATATTCATATAGTGTTTGAGAATTTAAGAGATGAGAAATTGTTGATTAATTTGAAGAAGTGTAGTTTTGTGAAGAAAGAGTTAGTGTATTTGGGATTTGTAGTTTCAGCAGAAGGTCTAAAAATGAACCCAGAGAAGGTACAGGCTATCCTTGAATGGCCTACTCCAAGGAGTGCTACTGAGGTAAGATCTTTTCATGGTTTGGCTAGCTTTTACAAAAAGTTTATTAGAAATTTTAGCAGTATTTGTGGACCCTTGACTGAAACAATGAGAGGGGATAGAAAAGAGTTTAAGTGGACTAATGGGGTAGAAAAGAGTTTTCAATTGTTGAAACAAAAAGTTACAGGACAACCTGTTTTAGCACTTCCAGATTTTAATAAGGTGTTTCAAGTAGATTGTGATGCTAGTGGTACTGCAATAGGAGCTGTTATGAGCCAAGAAGGTAAACCTGTTGCTTATTTCAGTGAGAAGTTAAATGATGCCAAGAGAAAATACTCTATTTATGATCAGGAATTTTATGCTATAGTTCAGGCATTGAAAAAGTGGAGGCACTCTCTACTTCCTAAGGAGTTTGTTTTGTATACTGATCATCAAGCTTTGCAATATTTGAACAGTCAAGGAAAGTTGAATCAAAGGCATTTGAAATGGGTTGAGCTTTTGCAGAGTTATACATTTGTTTTGAAACACAGAAGTGGAAAGTCTAACAGGGTTGCAGATGCTCTTAGGAGAAGGCAACTATTGCTGATAGAGATGTAGATTGAGGTGGTTGGGTTCAAGGAACTCAAGAATTTGTATCTAGAGGATCCTAATTTTAGTGAAGCTTGGAAAGCTTGTACAGAACCTGTTACTCTAGACATGACGAAATGGCTGGATTTTATCATCCAAGATGATATGCTATTCAGAGGGAGTCAGTTGTGCATTCCATGAAGTTCTATGAGGGAGAATCTCATCAAGGAGAAGCATAGTGGAGGATTGGCTGGACATTTTGGTCATGATAAAACCCTTGCTTTGGTTGGTGAGAATTATTATTGGCCACAATTGCAGCAAGATGTGAAGAAGTTTGTACAGAGTTGTAGAGTATGGTAGATGGTGAAAGGAGTGAAGCAGAATACAGGGTTGTATCAACCATTACCTATAGCAGAGAAGCCTTGGGAGGATATTAGTATGGACTTTGTTCTTGGTTTACCGAGAACTCAGTGGGGACATGATTCAATTTTTGTGGTGGTTGATAGATTTTTAAAGATGACACATTTCATTCCCTGCAAGAAGACTAATGATGCTGTTCATGTAGCGGGATTGTTTTTCAGAGAAGTGGTGAGACTACATGGTTTGCCAAAGACCATAGTTTCAGATCGAGATACTAAGTTTGTTGGATATTTCTGGTGGACATTGTGGAAGAAGTTGAAGATAGATTTGAAGTTCAGTTCATCACATCATCCACAAACTGATGGACAGAAAGAGGTGGTGAATAGAATTTTGGGAAATCTACTAAGATGTTTGGTTGGAGATAAGTCAACAGGATGGGATTTGATTTTACCACAAGCAGAATTTGCATACAATAATTTTGTCAATAGGAGTACTGGTAAATCACCATTCCAGATTGTATATGGAAGTAGTCCAAGAAATGCATCTGAATTGAGAAAGATAGATAAAGGAGAAATAAGTAGTGCTGAAGCTGAGGATTTTGCAGAACACTTGAAGAACATCCATGAGGAGGTGAGGAAGCATATTACCAAGATGAATGCACAGTATAAGGCTAAGGCAGATGAGAAAAGGAGGCATAAGAAATTTTAGGTTGGAGATGAAGTCATGGTTCATTTGTGGAAGGAGTGATTTCTGGTTGGTACATATAACAAGCTGAAAATGAAGAAGTTTGGACCGTGTAAGATATTGAAGAAGCATGATTCAGGAAATGCATATGAGGTAGAATTGCCTAGTGAGTTGAATATTTCACCAGTGTTTAACATTTTAGATTTGACAGAGTATCATGAAGGAGGTCTTGAAGATGAGGTTGCAGCAGCACAGTGGAGTATTCCAGCAAGTAATTCAGATAACAAGGAGATTGAAGACATGCTGGATAGTCATGTTGGCAGAAGCACAAGGAATAGGACATATGAAGAGTATTTGGTCAAATAGAAAGGATGACCTGTTGAAGATTCATCATGGCTAACAAAGGAGGAGGTTAACCATCTTGGTTTTCCCCTACACACCTGAGTCGTGACAGGGTCACTTCTCAAAATACCCCCAGTGTCTGATGCAGGAGCATCCTGGGTGTAAGAGCAATCTTGCATCACCCAAAAATATTTTTGTTTTTGTATTCAATAAGGGCTATCTTGTGCAGAGTTGCTATTTGTGGAAACTTTCTATTTTTAGTAAGTTGGTCTTACAATCTCAGAATGTTCTGATTTTACATGTGGAGGTTCATCTCAGTCATATCAGCCTGCCAGCAAAGTTTCATGGCTAGATCAGGTCTAGTTTTGAAGATATTGAAGATTTTTGGTATTGGCAGTAGGGTACAGAAACTTTGAACTCAGTTTTGAAGGCTTTAGAGGTGCCAGATGAGGTTGAAAATTTGGGTGATGGGCGCTTTGTGCAGGTCAAGCCTGTAGAGTGCTTTGTGGCATTTTTGAAATGGGGTTATAATAGTCAATCAGGTCAATTGGTGATGACTTATGGTCTCCAGAAGTTGGGTCACCTGAAATGGTGGAAAATAATTTTCCTTCAAAATTTATGTTCCGGTTTCAAAAGTTATTTTGAGCAGACTTTGATGTAATAAATTGAAAAATAAAATAATTCTAAGTTTGGTCGGCCCTTAGGGCTAAATTTCTGGAACCTTCTCGAGTGGTGGAAATTGCCTATATAAAGAAGGCTCGTAGTGTTGTCTAGGGCAGTTTTGGGTAGTAGATCTGGGTATTGATTTGAGGCTTTGTCCTACAGAATATTGTAAGGGAATGCCATGTGGCTTTGCATATTGTAATTCTGAAAGTTTGTAATTCCACATTTGTGGAGATAATAAGAAGCCAATTTTCTGTTCTTGCATATTATTGTTGTTGTTTCTCTATTTATGTTATGTGCTTGTGGTATTAAGGGGAGTACCCTTCATCAATTTAATAATGACATTGTTTTCATTTTTTCATTTTGAATGCTTGATGACCCATGAGCTTTGAGAGCTAGGGCATTGCTGCTATTACCTTCAAGGCATTGTGTGAAGTGTTTGATCTCTCTTTATTTGTTTTGTTGTTAATATTCACTATGTGGTACTCCCCATTTATGATCATTTCATGAGGAAATATCTTGATGGCTCATATGATACAAGCTAGGGCATCATACATTGTTCATGAGCTCACTATTTAATACTGGCATTGTTTACATCTTTTTATTTGGAATGCTTGATGACCTACGAGATTTGAGAGATAGGGCATCATTTATATTACCTTCAAGGCATTGTGTGAAGTGTTTGATCTCTCTTTATTTTTGTTGTTGTTGATATTCACTATGTGGTACTCCCCGTTTATGATCAGTTCATGAAGAAATGTCTTGATGGCTCATAGACTGCAAGCTAGGGCATCATACATTGTTCATGAGCTCACTATTTAATACTGGCATTGTTCATGAGCTCACTGTTTAATATCTGACATCATGCAAATATACATTAATACACTTACTACTTTGAATTTGAGCTTGGGAATCATGCAATGTTATTTCTATCATTGCATGCTTGTTGTTTCTGTGCACCATATATTGTTTTATACATTGTTTATTTCATTGAGACTGTGAGCTTGGCATTTGTAATGTATTTTTTGTTATTGGATCAACACTACCATGTTGTTGAGTCTATGTATGGCTTAACTATGCACATGCATAATTGTAGATGAGGATCAGTAATATGGTGCCAGGCATTGCTTAGATCCTTTGGATCTAACCCCATCTTTTCCTTCCTTGCAGGTTTTCAATCATACAAGAGCATATTGGATTGTACCCTAGGTCAACACTTCATTACTTCAAACAATGTCTAGTACCTTTATTATTTATGTTCATCCACTTATGTATGTTTGTATTCATTCATATTCTTCTGAAAGTTGGCTATTAGTGACTATATAGGACCATTCTTGATTTTTTTTGGGTCATTTGATGAAAAGATGTAAATAAGGACATCAGTAATAAAATAGGGATATATTAAGATTAATATCCTAAGTAAAAATATTACACAGTGGCATTTAGATTAAGTACAATATGAATTCACATACCTTTAATTATGATACACTTTTAAAATTATCACTTATTGGTCATTTGACAATTCAAGATATAAGTATTAGAATATAAATTGTTGTAAAAGGAAGAAACACATACATATCATAATTTAATACAAAATATACAAGTATCCCATAGACACACAGTTGCTATTATAAAAACCATCCTCTAATCCCATTGTGTACTAGTCTCAAGGTAAGAAAAATTGACTTAAGCCATCATATAAGTATCATCCTAAAGTTTAAATAGACATTGACTATGGATATACAACACTAAGCCATAATAAATTATAGAGTTTCACTACAATTTCTATGTCCACTACCATTAAAATATATCACTCCTCCTGTTATATAGGCATCCTTTGTTATAAATAGGGAATACTAAGAGGGGGGGTGAATCAGTATTCTACAAACTTTTACTTTTTCCCAATTATAGATATAACAGATTATCTTAATGCATGCATAACATAATAAACTAAAGAACATGCATAACAATAAAATAAATGAACTCATAACACATTATTTGTTCTTGAGGAAACCCTGGCCAAGGAAAATCCCTGGTGGGGATGGTACCCAAAAAGATTCACTAATCAAAATTATACTATTAAGGATGTTGACCTTGTTAGGAGCCTATTACATGCATATAGTGTCTTAGTCCTAATTAAGAGACTTTAGGCCTTGTTAGAAGCCTCAACCTTGCTAAGAGTTCATAGTACAAAATATGATTACTAGATGAACCTACTGCCCAAAAAAGTAATATACAATAGTTACAGATTACAAAATAAGTCTAGGTACATAACCTTATACTACTTACAACTTCACATCAATATCTCTTTGCTTGCTTTCTCACTATCACTATTGCATATGTGTATGTAATTACAATTACATCATTACATCTCTTTATACAAGTTATTAAGGCTAATAACTCTTACAGTTGGATTGTCATAAGCATTATACAAAATACATATTTACTCAAGGGTTAATATCTAGGATGTCATCCCTTTATATTGTTAAGACATTATTTTGGTAAACAAAATAATCCCTTAACTCTTTACCAATGTTGCCTTCATATTCTGTCATGTCAACTTGACACTATCTTCAGTAAAACTATCATAACTTCTTTTGTACATGTCATATTGACTTGCACTCTCAATTGAGTCTTCTATAGTCAGCATAGTATATATGTTCAAGTGCACAAGCACTGAACTTACTCCAATCAACATCACTAATCAAAACTATCGCTGGGTATACTGGCAAAAACACTATCTCATACTTAGACAATTTGCTTGGCGCTTTGTAATACTTTCTCTCTATCTTGTGCGAGCTTCATGTAGATCATATGTTTCCATAATGACAAAATCTAAGTATCTAACTTAGAAAAATTTCCAACATCCTTCTCATTAAGTTTTTCCATTAAAATATATCACTTCTCGTGTTATATAATGTATATGCATACTTGTTTAAAATACCATGGGTTGCTCTTAAATATTATTACCATTTCACTCAAATTTACATGACATTAAAGCCAAGCCCAAAATGTATACATACATTTAAGTATAGGAGAAACTGGATTCTTCAACTATTGAAAAAAAAAACTATACCAATAGCAGCTTACAAGAAATTATACTTGTTCTTACCACACCATACCTCAGCATCATAATGCTTACCATTTTCAAGCTTCAATGAGACTTCATACCACACATTATCCATAGATTTGTATGCAATTTTGATTTAGGTTGGAGGTAAACTACATGTGTCATGTAAACAACATGGTTGAATGCAATCTCTTTTGCACGTTTTCAAGAGTTTTCCCACCAATACAAGCATAAATAACACATTGAACGTAATCTACGAACACTGTGTGGTATGAAGTCTCACTGAAGCTTGAAATATATCACTCCTCATGTTGTTGTCAAAATTAAATTCAAATATTTCTCAAAAAATTTATTATTGTAGAATTAAGATATCCTTATCTCAATAAATAAAACAATCTTGCATAATAGCTTTTGAATCAAATTAACACACACCCATGTTTTGTAGCATAGTTCATTTTAGAAGTGTATGGATTGACTATGCACATGCATAATTGTATATGAGGATTAGTAATAGGGTGCAAGGAATTTCTTAGATCCTTTAGATCTAACCCCATCTTTCCCTTCCTTGCAGGTTTTGGATCATACAAGAGCATATTGGATTGAAGCCCGGTCAACACTTCATTACACCAGACAATGTTTGGTACCTTCATTATTTATGGTCATCCACTTATGTATGTTTGCATTCATTCATATTCTTCTGAAAGATGGCTATTTGTGACCATATATGATGATTCTTAATGTTTTTGGGTCATTTGATGAAAATATGTAAAAGTTTCTTAAAAGTTCATATTTTTTATTTCAATTTTTAAAATCATAAAATGAATAAAATTTAAAGATAACAAATTAAGATAATCTTTGTCTTCACTTAAAAAAAAAACATAAAGCTCATAAAGCATGGTAAAAGAGGGCCCTAACTGTGGTAAAATGGGAAAGTTGCCACCTTGCACTACTCTTCATATGGCAGCTGCTAAGAAATTATGTTATAAAATTTCAAGGCATGAAATTTCATACTTTTTTCTCCGTAGCATTGAGTTTACAATGTGGGGGAGTTGAAGAAAACATATGTACAATTATAAAATTTTATGCCTTGAAATTTGGCATGAAATTTTATAACGTAGTTCCTTAGCATTTGATCTTTATATTGCAGCCATGACTTGAGGTAGGCATTTGAGCTTTGTGTTCTCATTAAGTTAATTTCAATTTGATGACATTTGTTGATTTAATAGAAAAATATGAATGTTAATACTGGCATTGTTTACATCTTTGCATTTGGAATGCTCAATGACCCACGAGCTTTGAGAGCTAGAGCATCATTGCTATTACCTTCAAGGCATTATGTGAAGTGTTTGATCTCTCTTCATTTGTTTTGTTGTTGATATTCACTATGTGGTACTCCCCATTTATGATCATTTCATGAGGAACTATCTTGAGGGCTCATGGGCTACAAGCTAGGACATCATACATTGTTCATGAGCTCATTGTTTAATACTGACATTGTTTACATCTTTTCATTTGGAATGCTTGATGACCCATGAGCTTTGAGAGCTAGGGCATCATTGCTATTACCTTTAAGGCATTGTGTGAAGTGTTTGATCTCTCTTTATTTTTTTTGTTGTTGATATTCACTATGTGGTACTCTTTATTTATGATCATTTCATGAGGAAATATCTTGATGGCTCGTAGGATGCAAGCTAGGGCATCATATATTGTTCATGAGCTCACTATTTAATATTGGAATTGTTTACATCTTTTCATTTCGAATGCTCGATGACCCGCAAGATTTGAGAGCTAGGGCATTGTTTCTATTACCTTCAAGGAATTGTGTGAAGAGTTTGATATCTCTTTATTTACTTTTCTATTGATATTCACTATGTGGTACTCCCTTTTTATGATCATTTCATGAGGAAATGTCTTAATGGCTTGTGAGGCCTCACCTTGAGCCTATCATAGACATTCAATTCTGCATTTGAGATAGACATATTTGAAGATTATATTTTGATGCTCTATGGATTTTACTAATACTTTATGTTATGATTTTATCACTGTATAGTTTAGGTGCACATTCAGTTATGTTATTTTGATGAAACTGTGATATCTATTTGGAACCTTTATGTGTGATTAAGTGGATTTTATGAATGATTATGATTTCATCATGATATTTAATTGCAATTGAATTATATATGTAGTGATTATGATATAAGTTTAATTTAGGGATGAATTATGATTTCATGATGAGCTGTATGTATGTTATAGATGAATGATTATTGTCATGTGAATCATGAAATTTTAGATGAATTATCTTGATAATTAATGTTATGAATTTACATGTTTTTATTTCCTTAGACTACTGATGTTGGATCTAGTGTGTAGGGAATTAGACCATTGTAAATTCAGAGAACCAGAGCATATACTTTTATGTAAATTAGTTTGAACCAAGGTTACTTCTAGTGAGAGGCAAAAATTTCATTGTATTGGATTTAATTCATAAAATTAATGTGCTTGAATGCATTTAATTGTTATGTAATTGTAAATGTAATTAATGTTGAAATGCCCAAGTGGATATGCCACATGGTGTGTGATCTGTCATTTTTGTTTGTATCACTTGACACTTCTGTGTGTACGTGTGGCCATGACATGTCTAGTTGGAGATTGGATTCGATCAACCTAGGATAGTAACCTTGAGGATCCCCGTGATAATCCCTTGGTTAGGGAGCTTGAGGTGCAGTCATTTCATGAATTTCTAATTTGAGTTTTACATGAGTTTTTGGGGGGCTTAAAAGGTGCCTAGGGGTGTGTTTAGGACATTTTTAGCAAGTCCACTTGATACACCTATGGGTAAGGGGCATTTTTAACCATAGGACAACCCATAGGACTTATCTGAATTTGAAAAGTCAGATTGAAGCTTTGGATACAATTGTCTGAAGGACATTGTTGGATCAGCTATGTGTTGTCTTTGATGTCACACAAATGTCATATCAATTATCGTTCTTAGTATCTAACGAGTTTAGTCAGTCAGCTAAGCGGTTCTCAGTATCTACCGAGTTTAGTCAGTTAGCTAAGTGGTTCTCAGTATCTACCAAGTTTAGTGGGTTACCTAAGCGGTTCTCAGTATCTACCGAGCTCAGTCAGTTAGCTAGGCAGTTTTTAGTGTCTACCGAGTTCTCTCGGGTGTCTAAAGGAAACATGACAGGGAAACAGTGTTAACCGAGCCTCCTCGGTTATCGAAGGAAAATTAGTGGTTACCAAGATCTCTCGGTCTCCAAAGGATGTTGCAGAATTCACTGAGGTTACTGAGTCCCCTCAGTCATCGAAGGAAATTTTTTTAGGATTAATTTTTACTGAGTAAGGTCGGCCCTTTCAAAGAATTTTGTTATTATAGTTTGTTTATCCTAGCCGACTGTTGTAACAATTATTTGTGCCGACTTGACAATCTAAATGATTATGAAATGGCATATATATATAGAAGGTCAAGTGGTGAATAAAACATACAGCATGCAGAAATCATTTTGAAGAAAGGTGTGTGCGAATTTTGAAGGATGATCAGATATCCTTGAGGAGCAGCAAAGATTTATTTGATCAGTAAGGATCTAGTGAAATAGAACAGAGATCTATATTCAGCAATTTAGTTGCAGGTCATTTCATTGTTACTCTCTTACAATTGTAGCAGTGATATCAAAATATCTTAACCAAGTTGGTTTAACAACCATTTTGTAAATCCTCTAACAAGGTGATAGTTCTATTGAATTGTTTTAAGACCTCTTACAAGACCACTCCTAGCAGGGTGATTAAATCCTCTAACAAGGTCACACCTAACAGTGTGTTTTGTAACCTTTTACTGGGTTGGCTTCTAACCGGGCATCACTTCAGAAGAGTGAAAAATAGTAACTAGTTACATTGGTGGTTTTTCCCATATTGGGTTTCCATGGTAAATCTGGTGTCTCTTGTGTTCATGCTATTTTCTTTATTCATGTAAGTTAATTAGTGATGAATGCTTAAGAACAGTTTAATTATTACACACTTAAAGGATCAAGTTTTCAGCATTTCTCTGTATATGTACCAAGTGGCACAATAAATAATTTGTTAAGATATTTAAGGGATCAGTGGTAATATTTTTGTGGTTAACTGATTCACCCCCCCTCTCAGTTACTGCATCTATATTTCCAACAATTGGTATCAGAGTTGTTGGTGCTTGTAGGAAGGGTTTCAAGGACCTAAGCTAAAGATCAGGATGTCTTACAAAAGAGAAATTCCAAGGCTTAATAGAAATAACTTTTTAGCATGGCAAGGTCTCATGAGACTACATCTGGCTTCCATTGGTGATTCAGGATGCAAATATATTGATCAAGAATATACAATTCCTACTGGCACATTAACTATTGAAGACATTGCAGAGAAGAAGAACCATAACACTATGATGATAGACACTGCATAAGCTCTTAGCTATGAAGAATTTGATGACATCAAAGACTGCACAACTTCTCATGAAATGTGGAACAAGCTGAAGAAAATCTATGGCGGTGATGACAATGTGAAGAGAGCCAAAGCAGAGAGCCTAAGAGGATAGTTTGATCAAATAAAAATGAGAGAAGAAGAAAACATTGCAAAATATGTTGAAAGAATCAAGATAAGTGTTAGTGCAATCAGAGCTTCTGGAGGAAAAATTGATGATGAAACTGTTATAAGTAAGGTTCTTAGAACATTACTCCTTATTTATGCAATAAGAGTTTCTACTATTCAAGAAAGGAGATGTGAAGAAAATCACAATATAACTTTGGATGCCTTAGTTGGAAGATTGACAGCCTTTGAACTGGATAACTATGACAACTATGTTCCAACCTCTAAAAATATTGAATCAGCTTTTGAGGCCAAACTTTCACTCAAGAAAGGGAAGAAAATCTAATCAGAAAGTGAAGAAGAATCAGAGGAAAGTTCTGATAGCGATCTTGAAGTTATTGAAGCATTACTTGCAAAAAAGTATTCAAGAGGCAGAGGAAAATACAAAGGTAAAACTCCCTTGATCTATTTTTCATGTGAAGAAATTGGTCATATTGCAGCTAGGTGCCCAAACAAGCAAAGAAAAAATGAGAAGAAAAATTACAAGTACAATGGCAAGAAAAATTTCAAATCATTCAAGGATAAAGGAAAGAAAACATATTTTTTAGCTAAAGATTCGGATGATAGTGAAGAAGAAATTATTTTCATTGTTGTAAAAGATGAATCTGATAATGATGAAGATGAGATGGCACTTATCTCTCATATAAGCAAGAATGATACATGGATTATAGACAGTGGATGTTCACATCACATGACTGGTGACAGGACCAAGTTTGAACACTTTGAAAACTTTGATGGTGGTAATGTAAGGTTTGGAAACAATGAACCCTATTGTATAAAAGGAAAGGGACGAATTTCATTAACCAAAGAACTTATATGTGATAATGCATATTGGGTCAAAGGACTAAAGCATAATCTTCTAAGTGTAGCATAGCTAATCAACATTGGATTCAAGGTTGAATTCATGAATGGCAAAGCAAGACTGCTAGATGACAAAGGAAAACTGATAGGATCAGGAAAACAAACCAAAGGTAACCTATTTTATCTTGATCTTGGTGATTACTCATGTTTTATTGCTCAAATTAAAGAAAGTTGGTTATGGCACAAAAGGTTATGTCATGTAAATTTTGACAACATGACGAAAATAAGCAAATTTAAGAAAGTAAGAGGTATTCATACTTTGAAGAAACCTGATGTTGGTCTATGCAAGAATTGTCAAATTGGTAAAATGGGAAAGTCTAGTTTTAAAAGTAAAAACTATCAGTCTGAAGATATTTTGGAAATCATGCATACTGATTTATGTGGACCCATTGGAATTGAGAGCTATACCGGGGAAAAATTCTTTATTCTCTTTGTTGATGATTATTCTAGAATGATGACTATTATGTATTTAAGAGAAAAGCCTGAAGCATTTGAGAAGTTCAAATGGTATTTAGCAAGAGTAGAAAAGGAAACAGGAAAAAGAATAAAATGCTTGAGATCAGACAGAGGTGGTGAATTCATCTCCCATGAATTCAATAATTTTTGCATTGAAAGAGCAATCAAAAGATAGGTATCAGCCCCGAGAACTCCTGAGCAGAATGGAATAGCCGAAAGAAGGAATAGATCTATCATGGACTGTGTAAGGACTCTAATGATTGAAAAGAACATTGCTATGAAATGACGAAAGGAAGCTATCAGCACTGCAGTTCATACCTTGAATTGAGTATAGCTGAGAAAAGACACATTCAAGACTCCATATGAGCTATGGTATGGCTACAAACCAAATATAAGTTACCTAAAAGTATTTGGTAGTAAATGTTACATCTTAAAAGAATCTAGAAAAGGAAAATTTGATGTAAAAAGTGATGAAGGAATATTTTTGGGATATTCTTGCAAAAGTAAGGCACATAGATGTCTAAATTTGTCTAATCACAAAATCATAGAAAGTGCACATGTGAGAATTGATGAGTTTGCAGAAAAGACTAAAGAAGAAAGAAAAAAGGAATAGAGGACTACAAAAAATTTGTTTACATCGAACCTAATACATTGCCAGACACATACAAGGAGACTACATCTACTGAACCCAGTACAATAACCGAGTCACAAGAAGAAGTTCTAACCGAGTCACAAAGTATCGAGTCTCAGTCTGAAGCTACCAAGAAAGTATCTACCGAGCCTGAGCAATCTGAACCTAAAGATAAAGAAGATGACAATGTAATTCATTTAGGAAGCAAGGAACCTGTATTAGCCAAGTACGTCAGAAAGCATCATACACCAGATCAGATTATAGGAAACAAATCAGATGGTACTATGACAAGAAGTAAACTAAAAGGTACATGTTTATTTGCTAATTTTGAACCTAAAAATGTCAAAGATGCATTGGAAAATGAAAGTTGGATTGAGGCTATGAATGAAGAAATAGAGAAAATAGAGAAAAATAAAACATGGACTCTTGTACCTAGGCCTAAAGATAAAAATATAATTGGGACAAAATGGGTATTCAAAAATAAGTTGAATGAAGATGGTCAAGTATCAAGAAACAAAGCAAGATTGGTATGTAAAGGATATTCTCAAGAAGAAGGAATAGATTATGGAGAGACTTTTGCTCCTGTTGCAAGATTAGAAGGTGTGAGGAATTTACTTGCATATGCAGCACATAAAGGATTTAAGGTATATCAGATGGATATCAAATCTTCTTTTCTCAATGGTATTCTTGAGGAAGAAGTCTACATTGAGCAACCTGAAGGTTTTATTGATCTAGACAAAAGGGATATGGTCTACAAATTACACAAAGCATTGTATAGTCTGAAACAAGCTCCTAGAGCATGGTATGAAAGATTACATAACTATCTTACTTAGATTGATTTCAAAAGAGATAATGACAACAGTAATTTATATATCAAAGAAGGATCATATAACAAAATTGTTTTGGCAGAAATATTTGTGGATGATACTGTGTTTACAGGAAATGATGATCAGTGTAAAGAATTTTTAGAGCTTATGAACAAAGAATTTGAAATGTCTATGTTTGGTCAGATAAAATTCTTTGTTAGACTTTAGATTCAGCAGAACAAAAATGGTATCTACATTACTCAGTCTAAATATATCAGGGAAATACTTAAAAAATTTGGTATGGAAGATTCAAAACCAGTTGGTACACCCATGTGTACTAGACTGAAGCTTACCAAAGATGATGATTCAAAAGAAGTAGATCAGACCTTATATAGATCAATGATTGAAAAATTACAGTATGTAGTACACACAAGGCCTGATATTGCCTTAGCAGTTGGTATAGTGGCAAGATTCTTGACTAAACCCAGAGAAAATCACATGATGGCAATCAAAAGAATCTTGAGGTATTTAAGGGGAATTGAAGACTATGGCTTGTGGTATAAATTTGGAGGCAATCTGGATTTAAAAGTGTTTACTGATGCTGATTGGGGAGGAAACATTGATGACAGAAAGAGTACAAGTGGTGGAACATTCTTTCTTGGCAAGAGGTTAGTATCTTGGACTAGTAAAAAGCAAAACTGCACATCCCAATCCACAGTAGAAGCAGAATATGTTGCTGCAGCAGTAAACTGCTCTAATATTATATGGTTTAAATAGCTTTTGGAAGGCATGAAGGTTGAGATCAAAGAACCAGTTGTTATGTTTTGTGATAATACAAGTGCAATAAATATTTCAAAGAATCCAGTAATGCATTCCAAAACCAAGCACATTGCAATTAAATATCACTTTGTCAGAGAATTGGTGTAGGACAAGGAAATCAAATTGGAATATATTCATACAAAAGAACAAATTGTAGATATCTTCACCAAGCCACTACCTAAGGATGCATTCTTGTATCTAAGAGGTAAGTTAGGGGTCACTCCCCTGTCCGAGGTTCACTAAATAAAGTTTTAGTGATGCATCAACTAGAACATGTTGAAGATCAATCAGTTGATGCAACATAGTCAAGGAATCATTGCATATGAATCAATACATAAGGTACATTGATATTTACCGAAACTGTGTAAGTTGTCTTTGGCATGTGTTGTCAAAGAGGGAGAGTTTACTGTCACTTCAAGAAATTTCTAAGAAGAATAATTTGAGAAGTTAAGAGGGAGAGTTCTCAGTCAAAGAAAGAAGTTTGAAGATGATAAGAATCAGAATGGAGCTAAGGATATGTTTCTTACTCTTGGTTTCTCTGTGAAATTTCATTGTGCTATGACATGTTGTGTTGCCATCAATGCCAAAGAGGGAGATTGTTGGATACAATTGTCTGAAGGACATTATTGGATCAACTATGTGTTTTCTTTGATGTCACACAAATGTCATATCAATTATCGTTCTCAGTATCTACCAAGTCTAGTCAGTCAGCTAAGTGGTTCTCAGTATCTATCAAGTTCAGTTGGTTAGCTAAGCGGTTCTCAGTATCTACCAAGTTTAGTCGGTCAGCTAAGCGGTTCTCGGTATCTATCGAGCTCAGTCAGTTAGCTAGGCAGTTTTTAGTGTCTACTGATTTCTCTCAGGTGTCTAAAGGAAACATGACAGGGAAACAGTGTTAACTGAGCCTCCTCGGTTATCGAAGGAAAATTAGTGGTTACCGAGATCTCTCGGTCTCCAAAGGATGTTGCAGAATTCACTGAGTTTACTGAGTCCCCTCGGTCACCGAAGGAAATCTTTTCAGGATTAATGTTTACCGAGCAAGGTCGGCCCTTTCAAAGAATTTTGTTATTATAGTTTGTTTATCCCAACTAACTGTTGTAACAATTATTTGTGCCGACTTGACAATCTAAATGATTATGAAATGGCATATATATATAGAAGGTCAAGTGGTGAATAAAACATACAGCATGCAGAAATCATTTTGAAGAAAGGTGTGTGCGAATTTTGAAGGATGATCAAATATCCTTGAGGAGCAGCAAAGATTTATTTGATCAGTAAGGATCTAGTGAAATAGAAAAGAGATCTATATTCAGCAATTCAGTTGCAGGTCATTTCATTGTTACTCTCTTATAATTGTAGCAGTGCTATCAAAATCTCTTAACCGAGTTGGTTAACAACCATTTTGTAAATCCTCTAACAAGGTGACAGTTCTATTGAATTGTTTTAAGACCTCTTACAAGGCCACTCCTAGCAGGGTGATTAAATCCTCTAACAAGGTCACACCTAACAGTGTGTTTTGTAACCTTTTACCGGGTTGGCTTCTAACCGGGCATCACTTCAGAAGAGTGAAAAATAGTAACTAGTTACATTGGTGGTTTTTCCCATATTGGGTTTCCACGGTAAATCTGGTGTCTCTTGTGTTCATGCTATTTTCTTTATTCATGTAAGTTAATCAGTGATGAATGCTTAAGAATAGTTTAATTATTACACACTTAAAGGATCAAGTTTTCAGCAGTTCTCTGTATATGTGCCAAGTGGCACAGTAAATAATTTGTTAAGATATTTAAGGGATCAGTGGTAATATTTTTGTGGTTAACTGATTCACCCCCCCTCTCAGTTACTGCATCTATATTTCCAATAGGGTAAGGGGCATTTTTAACCATAGGACAACACATAGTTGACCAAAAGACCCCTCCAAAAGTTAGATTTTCAAAATAGCCAAAAATTGACTTTTGAAATATAGTCTTGGTTAGAGTTCCACCCAATTTAGATGCTAGTCTTTGGTCCACCTTTTTGGCCAACCTTTTTAAGAATCCATATTTAGAAACCATGTAAGAAACTTGGGAAGACCATCCAATTAGAATAAGATCCTATCCCTAGTAGAGTGTGTGGAGGCCTTTTTAGAGGGGACTCTTCTTTTGGAAGAGTTTGACACCCACTTTGTAGATTTGGAGACTTTGCTAGTTTGGAGAAGTAAGACTTAGAGGAAGATCTTCATAAAATTTCTTCCATAAGCTTGGATTCTAGGTTGGTGGCATTCATCTTTCTACTTGTTATGTTTCATGTGAATGAGCTCTCAAGATTATTTTTATTCTTGCATGGAGAAACTAGTTTTGTGTTATTATGCATTTGTGTTTGTGAATCTTGTTATGTTGTGTAGTAATATGTTTATGCAAAACTTGTGCTTGTTGTTGTGCAAGCCTTTTTGTTTTGTAAATGTGAAGCTTTGTTGTTCTTGTGTTTCCTTATTTGTATTATTGTTATGGAAATTTTCTCAAGGCCACACTCACCCTTGGGAGGGAAGAGTAGCCTTGGGGGTGAAGGGAATTTTAGGACAACCATGGGTGTAAAGTCTCTCCTTGATATGTGTTGGTGCTCTCAAAATTTGGTACAAATTTGGGGCGACCAATTGAAAATTTTCTATAAGGCAAAGTAGATGCTCCTAAAATTTTTGTGAAAAGGCCTAATTGGTATGCTTGTAAAAGACACCTTGATGATTTTCATGAGGTATGACTGCAGAAATAGGTTCAAAACCTTTTATTTGACATATGCAGTGGGTTTTAGCTCCTAAGTTTCAAATTTGACATGTTTAGGGAGCAGCCATTTTGAGGTGTTCGCTTATGTCCTATTAGGTTTCGTGGCTCATGACTTTGGGAATGTTTGACATACATATCAAAGAGCTTATGTTTCAAAGCTCAGGTCATTTTGAGTCTGTTTGATAAGTTTTTGGATTTCCCAAAGTTGGCTTCCCTGAATTGTCTTGCCTCTTTGTTCTGTCCAGTTTTCTAAGTGGCCCTATTTGACTGATTATAAACTTTGACCATTTGACCCAATTGAGAAAATTCCTTTTGTACTACATTCTAGTGGTCAAATAATTCTTGTGTTACAATTTTTAGGTCACGAGGCATTCATTTGGTTAGATTGCTAAACCCTTTCCATTTGCAATTTCTAAAAGTGTCCTGGACTGTCACATGCTGATTTCTAGATGCCCTACTTTGAGGTCTTGTTGTTTGTACCAAGTTGAATGCCCTCCATAATTGATTTTTCCCCTATATTGAAATCTTGAAAGTGTGCCTTCCCATGTATTTTAAGACTCACACCAATCAAGTTATCCACTTTTCCAGATCATTTCCATTTTCAATTTATTAAAAGTTTCACTAAATATGTAGAATCCAGAATTAGGTGGCTTACTTTGAGCTTTCACCTTTAGTACCCTGTTCAAGTTTTTGAAGAATTGAAAGTTGTTATGCATTGAAAACATGGAGATGTACCCTCCTAAATATTTTTAGGCCATGATGAATCCATTTGCCTAGTTTTCCAATTTGATTTTGTTTGTAGTTTCTAACATTTTGATGTAGATAAGTTGCACAGTTTAGTCAGAGGCCCTGTTCGTGATGTTGTATCTCTTTCCCAGAGATTGTTTATAAAATATTGAATGTTGCATCATATTGTAGACATGAGAGACTATTCACCTATGGATTTTGAGGTCTCTACAAATCTATTTGACGGCTTTGGTTAACCAATTCCAAAGTCAATTTATATATGATGGTTGTCTTGTTTTCAAGAAGTTAGTAAAGGACTGATTTTGCAAATTAATATTGGTTGACCTATTGACTATCAAAGAAAATTAGTTGATGATTCATGATACCTATGTGTAAGTGATTTTATTTTCAAAGGATTAGACTTTGGAGGTCCTTTTTGATTGGTTTTTGAAGCCAAGATCAAGAGAAATTTATGCAGATTGACAATGCTGAATAAAATGAAGTTTACAGAATGGTCACTTTCATAGAGTAATAAATTTTTGTCTAAATTTTGTTTTCAAGAACCAATCATGGCATGTATATGTACTACTTGATCTGGTGCTAATATTTCATAGCTTATCTTGCTAATCTTGCGATGGTCGATCCAGACAAAGTTTATGTTGATTCAAAATTTTGCACTTAAACTTTTTCTGAATTGTTAAATTTGATTATTTGTGTCTTGCACCTAAGAATGAATCCAGAAAAGCCCTTCTGTATGTGTTTTCAATGATGATTAATGTGTCATTCTCCCAGGTGACATAGCTTCAAGTCATGATTTGATGACTTTCCAAGTGGCACCTTTGGCAGGGTCTGCACAAGTGTGAATTCAGAATAGTTGCAGAATATAACAAACTAACCTACTTTGACCATTAATATTTTTGGGCTCAAATCTTCTGGGAGGTTTTTCCTTTGGTCGATGTACTGCACGGTTAGATGTCAACTCATGTTTATGATTGCACTCTCATGTCAGGCCTCTTTGTCAGTTTTTGAAGCTCTTTTTTGGATGCTTGTTAGTATGATTTGGTGATTGTGCCAGTATAAACATGGGTATGAAGGCCATGTATTTTCCAATGGAGTTGGATTTTTAAAAGATTTCCTTACAAAAGATAGCTGCATGTCATAAGATAAGGAACTGTCTAGTCCCATTTAATTTTAAGAGAGGTTGCCAGTGTTAATATGAATATGTAAATGCCTGCTTGTTTAATTAATGTGCATTTTGGTTGTGGGTTGTGTGGTCTCTGCACAACACAATAAACAATAAAATGGAGACTTTTTTGTTATATTTGCAAGAAGAACACAATGAGTTGGGACCAGTGTTTATTTGAAGGTGAGCTAGCTACTATTGTGAATACAGTCTATTTGGAAAGGACAATGGAGTTTATAATTTCTCAAATGGGGGGCTCAATCAGAAGTCACAGATCAGATATGTGAAGTTTTAGATAAAGGAGCTAAATCGGTCATAAAGAAAGTATGTAAGTGATGCATCTAGTCACAGAAAGGCTCACACACCATTTCAAAACCTAAGTGCATGAGTATTTGAGGGGCCTCCTATGTAAGTATGCCCTACCAATTGATATGATACTTGTGCAAGTTTAAATGCAAACTTTGCATGAGTGTGTGCGGGCTGCTGTAGACATTTTGGTGGAGGACTCACGCACCATTAACAGGTGCATGAGGTGTTTCCACATGGAGGTCACCAAGCCCTGTGCAAAAGACAAGGGATGTTAGCTTGTGAGTGTGGACAACTGAATGAAGGGACTATGAGGACAAAGTGGGATTCACATAAGGAATAATGAATTTGGGGCCTGCCTTGCACATGGTGTTTCACAGAAAGTGCCCAGATTGGAGCTACCCGTGTTAATTTATAAGGCACGATTTTGAGAGTGGAGGATGGCACATAGAGCCTGCATGTGAGGCCACAATCCATGAAGCTAAGAAGGGGCTTACACAAATGTTTGGGGATGCCACCATGGAAGTACTTTTTAGAGCCTTGTGGGAGCAGCCTGATGTTGGAAATATTCAAGACTAACCGAGTTACTGAGAGGGGAGGGGTGAATCAGTAACTTCAAATTTTTACTTCAATTTCAAATCTTGATAACATTTAGTTTATTGATCTAGTTGCATGCATGAGAAACTGAAAACATAAAAGCATTCATATCAATTTGACACATAGATTTGGTGACCCAAAAACCTTCCAAATAGAAAGTAAAACTGGGGTGGGGATGATACCGACAAAACTTTAATGCTACAGTATAAAGTTGGCTGGTTGAGGCTTACAATGATCACTTCTGATGATTTGCCCTGTTAGGAGCAATAAGGACTACTAAGTCCACCTTGTTAGAGGATTTACAAACATACAGTGAAGTATGCACTCAGTTAAGAGATTTAACAAAAGACTGTTAAGTCTACCCTATTAAAGGATTTAGTACTGATTCACTTGTTAGAATGAAATAGTAGATCTCTTACTTGGAACTGTATTTGCTGAATGAGATTCACTGATGTACTGATCACCTTCTGTGATAGATTTGTCTTTGCTACTCCTTATACTACTGTAGCCCTTTGTAATTCACTTACTTCTGCCTTTCATGCATCTTTGCATTCATATTTCATTTCTCAGTTTTTCTATTATGTTCCACTTTCTCTTTTTCTTACTCTTTGGATATGATATAAACATTGCTTATATATCAATCCAAATCAATTGCAAAACAATTACAAAGTCGGCTCTTAAACAAGTAAATACAAGTATTACTGAGTTGGCCCAAATATAGTTACTCGGTTACTACAAACTAACTCGGTGACTTTCTGATACTCAGCGTCCACTGCATTACTTGGCATCGTCATGCACTCAGTAGAAGTGGAGGCTTGGTCCATACTAACCACTCGGTTGTAGTTTTGAACTTGGTAAATACTAGAGACTCGGTAGATACAGTGTTACTCAGTAAAAACTAAATTTCCTGTTTAACCGTGCAGCACTCGGTAAACACTGTGAAACTTTGCGAGCTCGGTATACACTATTTTGCTCAGTATGCTCTGTTCTTCTTGGTATGCACTGTTCTGCTTGGTATGCACTATTCTACTCGATAAGCTCTACTCTGCTTGGTATGCTCTGTTCAGAATAAGTGTTGTCACTAATGACAATCATGCTTAATGCCAACAATCTCCCCCTTTGGCATTAGTGACAAAAACACTTATTGCCAAAACTTATATACAAGAATCATGCTGAATCTGTTTTAGATTTTTCAAAATTTATCTTTGTCAAACTGTTGTTTATACATTTCATGACTCCCTTATATAGAGTACTTTCTCCCCCTTTTGTATTTCACACCTTAATCTTATACACTTTCTCCTATACATTTTCTCCCCCTTTTTTGACAATAATGCCAAAGGTTTATATACAAGTATTTTACAGGGAGAATCCAAAATGTGAAAGAAAATCAGAATGTACCTTCATGATTAGTGCCAGAGTTTTGTCCCAATTCTCTTGCAGAATCTTGCATGTTTGGAGTGCAATTTGGACTTCTACAGAGAGTTCAATCATGTGATCTGCAATGGAAAATTGATTGTCATGGAGTAATTTTTTTGAGTGAACAATGTGCTTTTGCATTATGTCCATGATGGGAAGGATCATGTTCTAAATATCTAGCAGTGTTGATTGGATCTTTGTGTCCTCTTTTAATAATTCCGACTGCCTATTTGATAGGAATGTGATTTTCATATGATGTGTAGAGCTTGAACTAGGTTCAAGTTGCAACTTATGTACACTGTCCTTCAGATCCTCATCAATCTTATTCAATTTATCCTTGACTTCCTTAGTGAACTCGGAAACATTACATAGCTTAGCAAAAAGTGAGGTAACATTGGAATAGGAGGACTCAATATTTGTCAAAACTGAAGATAATTCTACCTGATTAATAGCTATATGCTGAGCAACATGCTCAAGCACTTTATTTTCAAACTTCTTCTCGGCTTTCTCAAGAATCTTTTCTGACCCAAAGGAATCCTCATTGAACTTGTTCACTTCCTCAGCTAACTATAACAAAATATGTTGAGAGGAATCAACTTTAATACCTAATGCTTCTGAAAAAATATTCTTTGCATCCTCAATAATTTTATATTCCTTGTCCCTTTCTTCTTTTAGTTTCTTTTGCTTTTCTTTCTTCTGGAGGAGTTCACCAATGTTTTGCATTTGGTCTGCTAAAAGATTTGCAAAGTCTAATTTTGGAATCTCTATCTCCTCATCTAAGTCTATATCCTCTTCTACATTCTTACTCAAAAATCTTGAACTTGGTTGAGCCTTAGGATCAACTGTTATTGCACTTAATGCCTTTGTAGAAGTTATTGTAGACATTGTAGGACTAGCTGTGAAAAATGATAAACTACCAATTGGAATACTTGATGGGCTCAAAATTGAAGTATTCACAATTGTAGAATAAAAAAATGAAATACTTACTGAAGTATCCAAAACTGAAGTACTTACTACTGGAAAACTTGATATAGAAGTAGGTACTAAAGTAGATACAGGAGACTGCAACTCGGTAAAAGAGGTGGTAGTCATTTCTGTCAATGATACATTGAGTTGTGCTAGTGATGATTTGACATTTGATGTATCTATGGAAGTTGTCACAATCATACTTGAAGTTATCTCCGGGCTAGATGTAGCAACTTTTTCTGGAGAGTGAGGAAGTGAGGCAATGACTTCTGTAGCTATCCGAACAATATTATCTTCCTCATCACTTTGCTTGTCTACCTCGGTATCTTCTTCCTATTCATCACTGTCATCTTCAATATCTTTGATTATCACAGTTTCAGTACTCGATTTGTGAAGATTATAGATGTTTTTCCATGTGGCAGTGGTACTCTTCACAACTGACTCAATATCTTTGATCAAAATCAAAAAACTGTTGAATTTGAGTGTCATCTTATTTTCATTATCTATCAATGCCTTATTAATTTCAGCATTTTTCAAACTTGGCATCAATTGCCTCAAGGTTTGAGCATAGATGTCCTTGACAGTTTGCCTTGCATTGGACCATCTCAACTTAATTTTATTTAGCAGAATTCCTGGGATTTGAGAAGCCATCTCTTCAGGTGAGTATTTCCATTTTCCCATTTTCTCAATAACAACATCTTCAATTTCCTGCTGCTCTTCCTCAGATCTGATTTCATATTTGAGAGATTTGAAGTTTGCAATTCCAGATCCTTCTCTCAAATTCTTGATCTTTTCTTTTAATGAAGGAGGATGCCTTTTGAGTACTATTTCTTCACTGTCTTTTCCTGCCTTGCCTCTTGCACTCCTTCTTGTAAATACTGCAGAGGATTGCTTGGGTGCCTTGGTGATAATTACTTTTCCTTTCTTCTTTACTAGTACATGTTCTTCTTCCTCCTCATCCTTTTTCTCTTCTTCTTCAAAGTCCTCTCCTTTTCCCTCGGTTAACATTAGAGGTGTGCTAGCTTGTATTTTGGCCATCCTCTTTCTTCCTTTGTTAACCACCTGTGGAAGCTTTATACTAAGCTCAATTCTCTCCTTAGCTTCTTCATATGTCCCAAAATATGGTGCCTTTGGATTAATAGGTTGATTAATTAGGGCTTCAATAATATTCTTGGTTTCATCAATATTTACCTCATAGGGAAGACGTTTCACATGTACAATCCTTGGTTTTGCTGCTTGTATATATAGATTATCTCAATCTACCATGAAGCAAATATCATCTTTATAATTTTCCACCAATTTCTGTGGAATTCGGAATCTATTGTTCATTTTGTCTTTAAATGATTCAAAATAGTTATCCATTATACTTTCAAAATTGTCACCCATTTCTAAAATGTATTCATTCATCTGATAAAGAATCAGCACATCTTTTCTCCATACTACCATGCCTTTAGATGGGAAAAACTTTTGAACATAGAAAAATAAACAAACTAACAGCGATCCAAATTTACATGGATTGTTCTTAGAAGTTTGAATGCTTTCCATATTTTTGTTGAACTGCTTCAATAACAAATCTGCTAGGTCAAATGATAGATTGTCCTTCACAATCTTATACGCTAGGTCAACTGCTTCACACAGAACACTGTTCTGCCTACTTGAACTGTATATCTTGTGAGCTATGATATGTATACCAAACTTCAATTCTGCATTAGTAATGCTTCTTATCTTCATACCTCTACCATCCCACTTAGCTAGGGTTTTCTCTTCCAGTTCTGACCGACCTAGGGTTTTTGTAGATTTTGCCTTGTCAAGCATGGGAAGACCAGTGATTCGGTGAATCATCTTCTTTGTAATCTCTACTGGTTGCTCAAGCCATATTCTACCTTCATGTACTCGGCTGAGGATATATCTGACCCATTTTATCTAAAAGCTCCAAGGCAAGTGTGTGATGTGAACTAAACCCTTATCTTCCAAATGTTGATGCTCCGGTTTGAGAACACTGTCGACACATAGTTCCTCACGAATAGTATCTATCTCTAGGGTTCCAAGCTCTTGAATTGTACACTTAAAATGATTGTAAATATCATTAATAAGGAGTACCTTAGGAGGGATCCGAGATTGAGCTCCACTCGAGTCTAGGGTTCCGGCAACTACAGGCACGAGTTTGAAATCTGGTGCTTTCCATTCTCCATGAACTAACATTTCCAAACCTTTCTTCACTTTAGCACTGGATGATGCCATGGTAGCTCAGTGAACATAGTAAATTCTTCAAGGAAAGAGAATATCTTGCTAAAATATGCTTTGAAATGCTTGATTGCACTAGGAGACTTTTTTGCTTTCAATATGCTAAAGTTCGCGGTGAATAGTGAACTTGATTTCACTCCTTTTGTTAAAACTTTGTCATTAATGCTTAGTACAAATTAGGGTATGAACTAGATAGGCTGTCATCCACTATGAATTAATTGCTCAGTGAAGACTTCACAACTCGGCGATCATGGGAATTCATACTACTTTGACCTTACTTGATAACCATATGAAGTTAGGTTACTCCCGACTTTGCTCGACAAGTGATACCGACCTTCCTATGATCCTACTGTATCTTGCCTACTGATTTGGAATTTTCTTTCAATTCAGTTTTGGAACTGTTTGGAATTTTTATATGAAGATACAATTCTAGTTCTTTGTTGGAGACTCAGTTAGAGCCGATAGAGCCATCCACTCCATTACTTGGACTGGTTTGCTCGGTAGATTTAGGAATCCATTGTTGTCTCATTTGCTTCCTGATTCTATCTACTTTTTCCTTCTATCTATCTTCAACTTCGCCAGCATTCATGCAATTTTTTGCTATATGACCAAGTTTAGTGCATTTAAAACATCTTACAGTGGTGTCCCTTTTTCTTAAGTGATGTTTTACACAGTTCATGCCAATGTGTCCATATTCTCCACAATAATGACATCTGCACCAAGTTTTGTAGTCCCATCCAAACATTTCTTTCATAATTTGTTCTGCTGGATTGAATGTTTTAGATCTACATTCGGATGCCTTGTGACCTTGTTTGTTACATTTGTGACATTTTCCTTTAAATCTTGGTTTCTCCTTGCATTCATTTGCTTTATGACCATGCTGATTGCAATTGTAGCAATTTCCATTGAATTTTGCTTTTCCATTACTCCAACATTTATTTGAAACATGACCTATTTTTCCATAGTGATTACAAGTAGGTTTCTGATTCTTTTGAGTACCTTGCTTGGAAGATTCACCTTCTTCTTTGTATCCAAGTCCTACTTTTCCTTTTTGCCTATGAAGATTTTGTTCATGTAGTTGATTTATGTCTTTTTGAGTTTTCAACATTCTCTCAATGATTTGTTTTTTAGTGTTTAGGTCATCCACCAATCTTCAATTGGTTTGCTTTATAGATCTCAGCTCATCTCTTATATTTTCATTTTCTAATCTTAGAGTCAAGATTTCTTCATTTGTATTGGAGATCTGATCAATAAGGTTTTCTAGCTGAAGAGTTTGATTTTGGATTTCATTGTTCTTTCCATCTATTTCATCTTTCATTTTGTTTCTTTTTCCAAGATTTCACAAAATCTTGTTGAGTGTATTTCCTATTCTCTTTTCAATTTTCTTACTTCTTCCTATAGAGATCCATTCTTTTCTAGGAGTTCTTTGATAGCATTGTTTGCTTCATCTGAGTTGCTTGAAGGGAAAAGGTCTTCAATATTTTCTTCAACATATTGATGGTCATTCATCTAATTTGAAAATTCCTTCCTTCTTCTTAGGGATTGGGAAAGATGTTCTTTTGCTTCTTTGAATTTAGCTATGGCCATTTCCAGATCTAGCTTTTCATTTTCAATTACTTTGTTAAGTTTGAATATCTCCATTATCTTAGATCTTCACTCAAGCTGTCAAACTTTATCCTAAGAACCAAAAAGCTCTGATACCAATTGTTGGAAATATTCAAGACTAATTGAGTTACTGAGAGGGGAGGGGTGAATCAGTAACTTCAAATTTTTACTTCAATTTCAGATCTTGATAACATTTAGTTTATTGATCTAATTGCATGCATGAGAAACTGAAAACATAAAAGCATTCATATCAATTTGACACATAGATTTGGTGACCCAGAAACCTTCCAAATAGAAAGTAAAACTAGGGTGGGGATGATACCCACAAAAATTTAATGCTGCAGTATAAAGCTGGCCGGTTGAGGCTTACAATGATCACTTCTGATGATCTGCCCTGTTAGGAGCAATAAGGACTGTTAAGTCCACCTTGTTAGAGGATTTACAAACATATAGTGAAGTATGCACTCGGTTAAGAGATTTAACAAAAGACTATTAAGTCTACCCTGTTAAAGGATTTAGTACCGATTCACTTGTTAGAATGAAACAATAGATCTCTTACTTGCAACTGTATTTGCTGAATGAGATTCGTTGATGTACTGATCACCTTCTGTGATAGATTTGTCTCTGCTGCTCCTTATACTATTGTAGCCCTTTGTAATTCACTTACTTCTGCCTTTCATGCATCTTCACATTCATATTTCATTTCTCAGTTTTTCTATTATGTTCCACTTTCTCTTTTTCTTACTCTTTGGATATGATATAAACATTTCTTATATATCAATCCAAATCAATTGCAAAACAATTACAAAGTCAGCTCTTAAACAAGTAAATACAAGTATTACTGAGTCGGCCCAAATATAGTTACTCGGTTACTGCAAACTAACTCGGTGACTTTCTGATACTCAGTGTCCACTGCGTTACTCGGCATCATCATGCACTTAGTAGAAGTGGAGGCTCGGTCCATACTAACCACTCGGTCATAGTTTCAAACTCAGTAAATACTGGAGACTCGGTAGATACAGTGTTACTCAGTAGAAACTAAATTTCCTATTTAACCATGCAGCACTCGGTAAACATTGTGAAACTTTGCGAGCTCGGTATACACTATTCTACTCGGTATGTTCTGTTCTTCTTGGTATGCACTATTCTGCTCGGTATGCACTATTCTGCTCGGTAAGCTCTACTCTGCTCGGTATGCTCTGTTCAAGATAAGTGTTGTCACTAATGACAATCATGCTTAATGCCAACACCTAAGAGTTCACACACAATCAAGTGGATTAAACACCATAATGTTTGCTGAAATACAATGCAAGTACACATTTTTGTTGAAGAGGAATGTGTTGGGGTGAAGATGTGCACATAGCATGGAGTTGTGCACATTGAAATAGACAAGGGACTAGTGTTGTGGAATATTGCTAGAGGCTCATGCACCATAAAAGTGAGCAGCTAGTAAGAGACAGAGTCTTGCTTGGGGGGAGGCTCAAACAATAGAGGGCCAACATTGGCCAAGAGGGAGCCTCACGTGAATGTCTAAAGAGGGGCTTACAAAGTTAGATAAAACCCACACACAAACAATGAAGTGCCTATGCATTTTAAAAAGGAGGTGTTAGGTGTTTGAGAAACTAAAATTTTTATGGGTTATGTATTGGGCATTTTAATCCAACATTCACCCTCGCAAACATACGATATGTTAGGAATAGTCCCAAGAGATAATAGAGAGGGGGGGGGTGTGAATCATTTATCTACAAGATTCAATTCTTTATCCAATTAAGTATACTTAAACATAAAGCATAAACACATTGAAAGAACACATGAACACAACACCAATATTTTGGTTATGAGGAAACCCAAATAGTTAAAAACCCTTGTGGGAATTGACACCCACTAATATTTTGTACTAGTGTATTATGATCCTTGCTAGAAGATCCTTTATCTTTTTAGGAGTAGCTTTACAATATATTAAGTATAGTAGACCTGGTCAAGGGTCAGACCCTATTAGGAGTCTTTTACAATTTTCCCTGTTAGGAGAGAGGATGCACTATCCAAGAGCTCACTGCTCAAAGGGGTGAAGGTTACAACCTTCTGAATAATAGATACACACTATATATGGATCTTTGTGAACTACGCTTAGACCTGCTTGTCTAGATTAGTTCCAATGTATAGCAAAAGTACTCTACTTGGTCACATTGACCTTCTTCTGATGGTTCCACACTTTGCACACTCTGCTCTGCTATTCTTAATCAACCATGAACTACACTCCAACAATCGCAAGTTACTGCCTATAAATATCTTTCCTCTAAATGATATGATCAGGTTGGCCTATTAGAACCAACTTGAAATCATATTAGAGAAACCATAAAAAAATACAACAAACATTATGTTGGCTCTACTATAAACGCAACACATTCTGGGACCTATCTAATTAAGATAATTGTAGACACATGCTACACACTATTGGCTCTACCAAAACAACTAGATATTTCTTCACAAGTTGAATTAACTCATGCACTCTTAACTAAACATCAACAAATCATCTCCAAGCTTAACTCCAAGGGCACATACCCTAAAGATAGGTGCAACTTTGGAACTATTAAAATCTTCATCGGCTCTTCTGAACAATCACAACGAACTATTACTAGTGAATAGCGATTGCATAACTTCACTTGCGCTCATCATCAAACTATACGTCCATAAGTAGAACATCACTAACATGTCTCCATCATAAATCCAAGGGTGCATAGCTCCATGATAACTAAACGGATAACTATACACACAATACTTCCTGTAACTCTATCAAGAACACTTCTAACACAAGATGCTATATAACTATCTATACTAATAGTTAACCTCTATGTCCATGATATCGAGTTGATATCATATCCATGAAACACCTACTGAAAGCTTACTTCATAAGAATTCTTCACATGCTACTTTCCATATGTTGTCATCAATGACAAACATATAGCTAGTACTGGCCTGCTGGAAAATCTCCAACAATCTCCCCCTTTGGCATTAATGGCAAAATATGAAATGAAAAACCACCACCAACTCAAATAAACTTTTCTTTTATAACATTCTCGATTTCCTCTTCAAAACTCTCCAAAAGATGAATCCTCCATCTATTGCATTATTATCCAATATTCTTCATTTCGTCAACTAAACTACTGTCATAGCTGAATACTACTCCCCCTTAGTATATTGCTCCTTTTCTTCTTTTCTATTTTTCATGACTCTATACTACTCCCCCTTTAACATCAATGGCAAAGGGCACCATTCATTTTAAGAACTAGTACTACTCTTGAAGTAGAGTAGTCCACTTTCCATCAGTCCTGGAGGACTGATGCCTTTTGATGCAGGAGCATCCTGGGTGTAAGAGCAATCTTGCATCACCCAAAAATATTTTTGTTTTTGTATTCAATAAGGGCTATCTTGTGCAGAGTTGCTATTTATGGAAACTTGCTATTTTTAGTAAGTTGGTCTTACGATCTCAGAATGTTCTAATTTTACATGTGGAGGTTCATCTCAGTCATATCAACCTGCTAGCAAAGTTTCATGGCTAGATCAGGTCTAGTTTTGAAGATATTGAAGATTTTCGGTATTGGCAGCAGGGTACAGAAACTTTGAACTTAGTTTTGAAGGCTTTAGAGGCCCCGGATGAGGTTGAAAATTTGGGGGACAGGTATTTTACACTAGTCAAGCCTGTAGAGCACTTCGTGGCGTTTCTAGAATGGGGTTATAATAGCCAATCGGGTCAACGGGTGATGACTTATGGTCTTCGGAAGTTGGGTCACTTGAAATGGCAGAAAATAATTTTTCTTCAAAATTTCTATTTGGGTTTCAAAACTCATTTTGAGCCGACTTTGATGTAATAAATTGTAAAATAAAATAATTCTAAGTTTGGTCGGCCCTAAGGGCTAAATTTCTAGAACCTTCTCGGGCGGTGAAAATTGCCTATATAAAGAAGGCCCATAGTGTTGTCTAGGGCAGTTCTGGGTAGTAGATCTGGGTATTGACTCGAGGCTTTGTCCTATAGAATATTGTAAGGGAATGCCCATGTGGCTTTGCATATTGTAATTCTGAAAGTTTATAATTCCACATTTGTGGAGATAATAAGAAGCCAATTTTCTGTTCTTGCATATTATTGTTGTTGTTTCTCTATTTTTGTTAAGTGTTTGTGGTATTAAGGGGAGCACCCTTCATCAAGTGGTATCAGAGCAGGAGTTCTTGAGTGTGTAAATAGATCACCGACTGTGAGGCAGTTTGCACTAGGACCGTGGTTAGGGTTTCAGTGTGCATTGCGAAAATGCCTCCACGAAGAGAACGTGGTGAAAGAGCTAGTGCTGTGACACCTGAGGTTAGAGAGCTGCAGAGACAAGTGCGAGCATTGCAAGAAGAGATTCATAGAGGAATGAATCTTAATGTCAGAGATGAAAGCGAGGATGAAGCTGAAGAAGAATATCAAGAAGGAGAAGCTGAAATTGTGAACCAAGAGGAAGAAAGACTTTTTCGGGCAATTTCCAAGATTGGGAAAAGACCTAAGATTGAGGTTCCTACATTTTCTGGAAATTCTTAACCCAAACGAATTGATCGACTGGATCAATGAATGTGAGGAATATTTTGAGTATGAAGATGTTGAGGATCTTGATAGGGTCAAATTTGTGAAGGCCAGATTGAAAGGTCATGTGAAGATCTGGTGGCAAGAAATTCAGTTGGAGTGAAATAGAAGAGGGAAAGATAAAATCACAAGATGGGATCAAATGGTGGATAAATTGAAGTGACAGTTCTTTCTTGTTGATTATGAGCTTGACCTACTAAAAAAAATTCAAAGTTTGAAGCAAGCAGGAAGATCTATTCAGGAGTATATAGAGGAGTTCTATCGACTCCTCATCAGAACAGGCCATGCAGAAGCTGATAAGGAGAAAGTTGCCCGATACCTTAATGGGTTAAGGTCAAGCATTTAGGAGGAGTTGAATCTGATTCAAATGAACAATATTGAGGAGGCATACCAGTTTGCCCTAAAAGTAGAGGAAAAGCTGAACAAGAATTTTGAGAGCAGACAAAATGGAAGAGGTCGTGGTGGAAGATCTGGCGGATGGTCATAGGGTGGCCGAAATGAAGATCTGAAAAAGAAGGATGAGGCTAGTAGTAGTTAGAATCAGAGAGGAAATAATTCCAATCATTTCCAGGATCAGAGTAATAGAGATCAGAGAGGAAGAGGAAGAGGACAAGGATCTGGAAGAGGAGGCTTCTGTGGAACATGTTTTCATTGTGGAGAAGAAGGTCATAGGGCATTTGAATGTCCTCAATGCCAAGGCAGAATAGATAGGAGAAATGAAGGCTAGGCTAGAGTTGCACATGTAGATGAAGATGCTAGATCATCAAATTCTGAAGATACTGAAAGAGGAGAAACACTAATTAACAAAAGAGTCTTGCTAAGTGGTGAGAATGAACCTGAACAAAGGAGGAGCCTATTTCGCACTTGATGCAAGTGTGAGGGTAAATGCTGTGATGTGATTATCGATAGTGGAAGCACTAAAAATTTGGTGTCAGAAGAGATGGTGACAAAGTTGAAGCTCAAGAGATAGAAACACCCACATCCATATCGGATTGCCTGGGTGCAAGATGACCACAAGGTCATGGTCAGTGAACAGTGCCTGGTAAAGTTCAAGATTGACGGGTACCAAGATGAGGTACTATGTGATATCATCTCCATCGATGCATGTCATATGTTATTGGGTAGACCGTGGCAGTTTGACAAATGTGATGTACATGATGGTTGTGCGAATACCTATTCCCTAACAAAGGATGGAGTGCAACATAAGCTAAAGCCATTGAAGGAGACCGAAAAAAAATTATGTGGTAATGCAAGAATAACATTTGTTGATGGAAGAAAATTCCTAGATGGTATGAGGCATGAGCATGTGTGTTTTGCTTTAATTCCAAAAGTTGGTAAAGAAGAAGTAGAGGATGTACCTGTAGAGGTTATAGATTTGTTGAATGAGTTTCAGGATATTGTATTTGATAATGTACCTACTGGATTACCACCGATAAGGAAGATCAGTCATTAGATGGATTTGATTCCAGGAGCCAGTTTTCCAAACAAGGTAGCACACAGAATGACACCAGCAGAAAGTGAAGAGTTGAACAGACAAGTACACGAGTTATTGTAGAAGGGGTTGATTTGAGAGAGTCTAAGTCCCTGTGCTGTAACAGTGGTATTAGCACCAAAGAAGAATGGAGAGTGGAGGATGTGTACAGATTCCAGAGCAATAAACAAGATCACAATCAAGTATAGGTTTTGATTACCATGAATAGATGATATTATGGATTGTTTGAGTGGAGCTGTGTATTTCTCAAAGATAGATCTAAAGAGTGGATATCACCAGATTCAGATCAGAGAAGGAGATGAATGGAAGACTCCCTTCAAGACAAAGGAAGGACTGTATGAGTGGTTAGTCATGCCTTTTGGGCTAACCAATGCACCGAGCACTTTCATGCGGCTCATGAACGAGGTTCTGAAAGAATTTATGGGTAAGTTTGTCATTGTTTACCTAGATGATATTTTGATTTTTAGCAAGACATTCGAGGAACATATGATGCATATTCGTATGGTGTTTGAGAAATTGAGAGATGAGAAATTGTTGATTAATTTGAAGAAGTGCAGTTTTGTGAAGAAAGAGTTAGTGTATTTGGGATTTGTAGTTTCAGTAGAAGGTCTAAAAATGGACCCAAAGAAGGTACAAGCTATCCTTGAATGGCCTACTCTAAGGAGTGCTACTTAGGTAAGATCTTTTATGGTTTGGCTAGCTTTTACAGAAAGTTTATCAAAAAATTTTGCAATATTTGTGGACCCTTGAGTGAAACAATGAGAGGGGATAGAAAAGAGTTTAAGTGGACTAATGGGGCAGAAAAGAGTTTTCAATTGTTGAAACAAAAAGTTACAGGACAACCTGTTTTAGCACTTCCAAATTTTAATAAGGTGTTTCAAGTAGATTGTGATGCTAGTGGTACTGCAATAGGAGCTGTTATGAGCCAAGAAGGTAAACCTGTTGCTTATTTCAATGAGAAGTTAAATGATGCCAAGAGAAAATATTCTATCTATGATCAAGAATTTTATGCTATAGTTCAGACATTAAAGAAGTGGAGACACTATCTGCTTCCTAAGGAGTTTATTTTGTATACTGATCATCAAGCTTTGCAATATTTGAATAGTCAAGGAAAGTTGAATCAGAGGCATTTGAAATGGGTTGAGTTTTTGCAGAGTTGTACATTTGTTTTGAAACACAGAAGTGGAAAGTCTAACAGGGTTGCAGATGCTCTTAGCAGAAGGAAACTATTGCTGACAGAGATGTAGATTGAGGTGGTTGGGTTCAAGGAGCTCAAGAATTTGTATCCAGAGGATCCTGATTTTGGTGAAGCTTGGAAAGCTTGTACAGAACCTGTTATTCTAGATAGGATGAAATGGTTGGATTTCATCATCCAGGATGATATGCTATTTAGAGGGAGTCAGTTGTGCATTCCATGAAGTTCTATGAGGGAGAATCTCATCAAGGAGAAGCATAGTGGAGGATTGGCAGGATATTTTGGTCGTGATAAAACCCTTGCTTTGGTTAGTGAAAATTATTATTGGCCACAATTGCAGCAAGATGTGAAGAAGTTTGTACAGAGTTGCAAATTATGTCAGATGGCGAAAGGAGTAAAGCAGAATACAGGGTTGTATCAACCATTGGCTATACCAGAGAAGCCTTGGGAGGATATCAGTATGGACTTTGTTCTTGGTTTACTGAGGACACAACGGGGACATGATTCAATTTTTGTGGTGGTTGACAGATTTTCGAAGATGGCATATTTCATTCCCTGCAAGAAGACTAATGATATTGTTCATGTAGCAAAATTATTTTTCAGAGAAGTGGTGAGAATACATGGTTTGCCAAAGACCATAGTTTCAGATCGAGATACTAAGTTTGTTGGATATTTTTGGTGGACATTGTGGAAAAAGTTGAAGACATATTTGAAGTTCAGTTCATCACATCATCCATAGACTGATGGACAGACAGAGGTGGTGAATAGAAGTTTGGGAAATCTGCTGAGATGCTTGGTTGGAGATAAGCCAATAGGATGGGATTTGATTTTACCACAGGCAGAATTTGCATACAATAATTCTGTCAATAGGAGCACTGGTAAATCACCATTCCAGATTGTATATGGAAGTAGTCCAAGAAATGCATCTGAATTGAGAAAGATAGATAAAGGAGAAATAAGTGCTGAAGCTGAGGATTTTGTAGAACACTTGAAAAACATCCATGAGGAGGTGAGGAAGCATATTACCAAGATGAATGCGCAGTATAAGGCTAAGGTAGATGAGAAAAGGAGGCATCAGGAATTTCAGGTTGGTGATGAAGTCATGGTTCATTTGCGGAAGGAGCGATTTCCAGTTGGTACATATAACAAGCTAAAAATGAAGAAGTTTGGACCATGTAAGATATTGAAGAAGCATGATTCAGGAAATACATATGAGGTAGAATTGCCTAGTAAGCTGAATATTTCACTAGTGTTTAACATTTCAGATTTGACAGAGTATCATGAAGGAGGTGTTGAAGATGAGGTTGCAGCAGCACAGTGGAGTATTCCAGCAACCAGTTCAGATATCAAGGAGATTGAAGACATACTGGATAGTCGTGTTGGTAGAAGCACAAGGAACAGGACATATGAAGAGTATTTGGTCAAATGGAAAGGATGACCTATTGAAGATTCATCATGGCTAACAAAGGAGGAGGTTAACTGTCTTGGTTTTCCTCTGCACACCTGAGTCGTGACAGGGTCACTTCTCAAATTACCCTAGGTGTCTGATGCAGGAGCATCCTGGGTGTAAGAGCAATCTTCCATCACCCAAAAATATTTCTATTTTTGTATTCAATAAGGGCTATCTTGTGCAGAGTTGCTATTTATGGAAACTTGCTATTTTTAGTAAGTTGGTCTTACGATCTTGAAATGTTCTAATTTTACATGTGGAGGTTCATCTCAGTCATATCAGCCTGCCAGCAAAGTTTCATGGCTAGATCAGGTCTAGTTTTGAAGATGTTAAAGATTTTCAGTATTGGTAGCAGGGTATAGAAACTTTGAACTTAGTTTTGAAGGCTTTAGAGGCCTCGGATGAGGTAGAAAATTTGGGTGACAAGTGCTTAGCACTAGTCAACCCTGTAGAGCGCTTCGTGGCATTTCCAGAATGGGGTTATAATAGCCAATCAAGTCAACGGGTGATGACTTATGGTCTTCGAAAGTTGGGTCACCTGAAATGGCGAAAAATAATTTTTAAAAAAAATTTCTATTTGGGTTTCAAAACTCATTTTGAGCTGACTTTGATGTAATAAATTGTAAAATAAAATAATTCTAAGTTTGGTCGGCCCTAAGGGCTAAATTTCTAGAACTTTCTCGGGCGGTGGAAATTGCCTATATAAAGAAGGCCTGTAGTGTTGTCTAGGGCAGTTCTGGGTAGTAGATCTGGGTATTGAGTCGAGGCTTTGTCCTATAGAATATTGTAAGGGAATGCCCATGTGGCTTTGCATATTGTAATTCTGAAAGTTTGTAATTCCACATTTGTGGAGATAATAAGAAGCCAATTTTCTATTCTTGCATATTATTGTTGTTGTTTCTCTATTTTTGTTAAGTGTTTGTGGTATTAAGGGGAGCACCCTTCATCACCTTTCCTTCTTTTTTCTAAGTAGAATCAGGGAAGGGAATTACTCCCAACTTCTCCCTGACATACTCAAAAGTATCCTTTGGCAAGGGCTTTGTGAAAATGTTTTCCAACTGATCTTTAGTACTCACATAGTCCAACTGGACTTCTTTCTCTACAACTTTCACTCTTAGGAAGTGATACTTGATCTCAATGTTCTTTGTCTTTACATGCATCACAGGGTTCTTTGACATATTGATAGTGCTAGAGTATCATAGTGAATAACAATAGGATAATCAATCTAAATTCTAAAATCTTTTATCATTTTCTTGATCCAAACAATTGTATAACAATTCAAGGCTATTGTAACATATTCTTCTTATGTTGTTGACTGAGAAATATAGTTTTGTTTCTTTCTTGTCCAAGTGACAAGTCTATCACCAAAAAACACTGCTCCACCTAATGTACTCTTTCTATCATCAACGCATCCTGCCCAATCTACATCTATGTACACATGAATCTCAACATTGTCTGAATTAGGATACCATAGACCATAGTCTATAGTACCTTGCAAATATCTAAATATTCTTTTTACTGCTATGAGGTGACTTTGTTTAGGCTCTGTTGCAAATCTTCCAACTATTCCAACTACATTGGAAATATCAGGTCTAGGCCCAATAAGATAAATAAGTTTACCAATCATAGACTTGTAAAAAGTTATATCTACTACTGGTGAGTCATCTTCTTTTATAAGCTTGCATCCAGTAATCATAGGAGTCCCTACTAGCTTGTAATCATCCATTTTGAATTTCTTCAATATTTCTTTCACATACTTGGACTGATTAATGAAGATACCTTTCTCTGTCTATTGCACATTTAATTCCAAAAAGTACATGATAGGGCCAATCATACTCATCCCAAATTCACTTTTCATTTCCTTAGCAAATTCAGCACTAATCTTGTCATTACCTCTAAAGATAATGTCATCAACAAATATAGCTACAAGTAGAAAACCTTCAAATGTCTCTCTAATGAATAGATTACAATCTACTACTCCTTTCTTGAATCCAATCTTTGTTAAGTATCCATCTAGTCTTTCATACCATGCTCTAGGGGCTTACTTAAGTCCATAGAGAGTCTTCTTCAATCTACATATTATATCAGGTTTGTCTGATAAGGTGAATCCTTTTGGCTTCTCAATGTTTACTTATTCTTTCAAGTTTCCATTTAGGAATGCTGACTTTACATCTATCTAATATACTTTGAAGCTTTTAACTATAGTATAGGCTAGAAACAACTTGATAGCTTCTAATCTACTCACATGTGCAAATGTGTTTGAATAATCAATGCCTTCTCTTTGAGCATATCTTTTACATACTAACCTTGGTTTGTTTCTTGCTACTATGCCATATTCATTCATCTTGTTTCTGAATATCCACTTTGTTCCAATCACATTTTTATCACTAGGTCTTGGGTCCAGTTCCCAAGTGTCATTTTTGATAATCTGATCAAGTTCTTCTTTCATAGCATCATGCCAATCTGAATCATTACATGCATCTTAAACACTTAAGGGCTCAATCTGATATAGTAAACATATTGCATCATCATTAGCTGATTTCTTTTCTTGTGATCTTATTAGGAATTTTGCACTCTGATCTCCAATGATATCTTTCTTGGAATGGTTTCTAGATGTAAACTTTGGAACCTTAGTTGATTCTGACTCATCAGTCTTAGGAGTTTCTTCTTCACTTGTCTCAGGGTCATTAAACAACACATCAATACTATCAAACATTTCTTCAATGACTGTCTCACTAGTAGAGGGTCTAGGTTAATCTTCAATAATGGGTGAGTAATCATGATATCTTTCTTGAACCATAAACTTTTCATCAATCTTAATATGAGCACTTTCAATGATCTTTTTCAATCTTACATTGAAATATCTATAAGCTTTACTTTTAGTAGAGTAACCAAGGAAAATACCCTCATCACTTCTTGCATCAAACTTTCCTACTGATTCATCTCTCTTGATGTAGCACTTGCTTCCAAAGATTCTAAAGTATTTCACCATGGGAACATTACCAAACCAAAGCTCATATGGTGTTTTTTCAACACTTGGTCTCAATTGAATTCTATTGATGGTATAGAATATTATATTTACTGCATCTCTCCAATAGGTGTGTGTCGATTTCCTTCAATCATGATGGTGCGCATTGTATCAAGAATGATCCTATTCCTTCTCTTTGCAATCCCATTCTATTAAGGGGTTCTAGGTGCACTTAACTATCTCTTTATACCATGTTCTTTGCAGTACTCATAGAATATATTAGAGGTGAATTCTCCTCCTCTATCTGATCTCAAACATTTTATCTTAAGTCCATATTCATTCTCAACCTTAGCTTTGAATATTTTAAACTTTTCAAATGCTTTTGACTTATCTTCCAAGAATGAAACCCACATCATCCTAGTGTAATCATCAACAAATAAAATGAAATACCTTTCACCATAGTATGACCTTGTTTGAGTAGGGCCACATAGGTCTGTATGTATCAGATCCAACTTGTTCTCTGCTGACTTGTTCTTGCTCCTGAGTGAATTTCTCACATGCTTTCCTATCACACATTCCCTACATATAGTATCATCTAGCTTTACTATGCAAGGTAGATCTCTTACTACCTTAACATTGCTTATCTTTACTATGTTATCAAAATTGATATGACATAGTCTTTTATGCCACAACCTGCTATCATCAACTTTAACAACAAAACAACTTGCTTTTGAATTAAGTTGAAAAAAATTACCTCTTGTCTTTGAACTTGATACAATCATAACACCATCTTTGTTGTTAATGATGCATTTGTCATCTTTGAATTCCAACTAATAGCCTTTTCCAAGTAACTATCCAACACTAAGAAGGTTATGTTTCAAACCATCAACATAAAGAATATCATTAGTACTATTCTTAACATCCAAAGTGATAGCTCCTTTACCAACTATAGGCTTAGGAGTATTATCTCTGAATGTGACCATACAACCATTTTATTTGTCCAAATGAACAAATCTTCCTTTATCACCCGTCATGTGATGAGAGCAACCACTATCTATAATCTAGTCTATCCTGATATCTGCTTGGGAGATTAATGCTAGTTCTTGTTCCTCTTTCTTATCTTTGTGATTTTTCTTATCAAGAATTTTGTCTACCATAGCAATGAATCCAATTTATTCTTCTCCTGATTCATCAGTAGAAACTCCATCTCTAGCATAGTAACATTCGTTAAAGTGCTTAGGTTTGTAATCCTTTTAGAACTTTCTAGCTCTAGTAAGACACTCAGATGCAAAGTGACTATTACATGAAAAGAACTTGAATGGTAACTAACCTTCATATTTTCCTTTCCCTTTCTTTTCTCTTTTTGTAATCATAGCAATAAAATCATCTAATGTCTTTTCTTCATCATCATCATCAAAATTACTAGAAGTGTTTGTAGATTTCTTACCATGATTTGTCGCTTTGAAGGCTATCTCACTTTTTGGTTCTGTCTTCAATCTTGAAATTTCAAAATTTGAGATCTTGCTCATCAAGGTTTCTCTTTTGAAATTAGATGTAAGTTGGATGGTCTCATCAAGAATGCTAATCTTGTTTTCATATTCTAGAGTAAGGGTAGTCATCAACTTGTCCATGATGTCTTCATTTGAGATCTCTCCACCATTGTTCCTAATTCTAGCAACTGCTTCATTGATCCTTTGATTCCAGCAACTGCTTCTTTTCTTCCATGTTTTTATGTGTGCATCCTTTGCTTACTTGTCACCCTCAAACATATCTTCAAGGTGCTTCCATATCTTATTGGCTATGTCAACTTTCTTCAACTCTGAAAATTCACTATCAGATAGGGCGCAGATAAGGGATTCCTTTTCTATAGCATTGTGATGAAAAAAATTCCCTTTGTCTTTCAATAGCATCATCCTTTCCAAGATCTTCTAAGGTAAGAATCCTGGCTACTTTGATAGTTATATTCAAAAATTCAAAAGAAATGCACTGTAAATGAGTCACCAACTTGTTCTTCCAATCAACATAATTCTCTCCATCAAACTTAGGACTTTCTTTTCTGAAGAATGTCATCTAATCAACCTCAAGTTGTTAAAATTTCTCTCTGAGGCACTTGGATTTGATACCAATTGTTAACAATAGTCCCAAGAGATAACTGAGAGGGGGGTGAATTAGTTATCTACAAGATTCAATTCTTTATCCAATTCAGTGTACTTAAACATAAAGCATAAACACATTGAAAAGAACACATGAACATAACACCAATATTTTGGTTACGGGAAACCCAAATAGGTAAAAACCCTAGTGGGAATTGACACCCACTAATATTTTGTACTAGTGTATTATGATCCTTGGTAGAAGATCCTTTACCCTGTTAGGAGTAGCCTTACAATATATTAAGTACAGTAGACCTATTCAACGGTCGGACCCTATTAGGAGTCTTTTACAATTGTCCCTATTAGGGGAGAGGACGCACTATCCAAGAGCTCACTGCTCAAATGGGTGAAGGCTACAACCATCTGAATAAGAAATACACACTATATCTAGATCTTTGTGAATATTGCTTAGACCTTCTTGTCTGGATCAGTTCCAATGTATAGCACAAGTACTCTACTTGGTCACATTGACCTTATTCTGATGGTTCCCCACTTTGCACACTCTACTCTGCTATTCTTAATCAACCATGAACCACACTCCAGCAATCACAACTGACTGCTTATAAATATCTTTCCTCTAAATGATATGATCAGGTTTCCCTGTTAGAACCAACTTAAAATCATATTAGAGAAACCATAAAAAACTCCTACAAACATTTTGTTGGCTCTACCATGCACGCAACACATTCTAGGACCTACCTAATTTAGATAATTATAGACGCACGCTACACACTATCAGCTCTACCAAAACAACTGGATCTTTCTTCACAAGCTAAATTAACTCATGCACTCTTAACTAAACATCAACAACTCATCTCCAAACTTAACTCCAAGGGAACATACCTAAAGATAGGTGCAACTTCGGAACTACTAAAATCTCTGTCAGCTCTTCTGAACAATCATAGGAAACTGCTACTGGTGAATAGCAACTACATAACTTCACTTGCGTTCATCATCAAACTATGCATCCATAATTAAAACATCACTAACAGGTCTCCATCATAAATCCAAGGGCGGATAGCTCCATGATAAATGTATGGACAATTGTACACACAATACTACTTGTAACTCTATCAGGAACACTACTAACACAAGATGCTATATAACTATCTGTACTAACAGTTAACCTTTGTGCCCATGATATCAAGCTAATATCATGTCCATGCAACACCTACTGAAAGCTTACTTCATAAGACTTCTTGACATGTTACTTTCCAGATGTTGTCATTAATGACAAACATATAGTCAGTACTAGCCAACTGGAAAATCTCTAACACTATAGTTGTTTATTAGGAACAACACTCATGTTCATTATAAAGCAAGTGATGAGAGGTTTGTGTGGTCACCTCTGCCCATGTGGGACCACCTCATAAATTGTGCTGGTTGGGCACTATAGAAATATTTTGATGTAGTCTTTAAAACCATCAAGGATAATAATCCCACATTGTTCCCATAGGTGAAGTTTGAAATGAATATATATAATAACCAAAACATATGAAGTAAATCAAAGTGCTAGAAGCTATGCTTGCCCAAGCTTGTGCAGTTGCCTCAATTTCTATTCCAACAGGCCCGTGTAGGTAAGTTTTGTAGAATAGGTGGTGTGGTAGTGAGGAGAAAAAAGATGACATGTGTCAAGCATTCACTAAGTCACAGAATGGAGTCCGTAGTTAGCCGAAAATATGGAGATTCAGAAACTAATGCAGTCGCGAGGTCATTGGAACCTAGCGGTTAAGCCAGATCATTCTGAGATTGTGAGATTAACCTGGTCACTAGGTCATGGGATGCTAACGGCTAGAGGATAAAACTACTATGACTTAGAGATAGCCGCCAATCACCAGGTTGCTAGAAGGGGATCTGAAGATTCAAAGACTAAGCTTGGTCACGAGATTGCCAAGTTTAACTCGAGGTTAGAAATCCATCCAAAGACTTAGAGACTGAAGGTTTTGCATGGATTCCATTGAACTAACTATGGTTAAGAAATTTATTCAGAGACTTGGAGAATACATGTAGTCACTAGATCTCCCAATCAGGGGTCAAACCTGAGGTTAGTTTGAGCAACCAATGAAATGTTGACAAGTGGCACTTTCTGGTGCTTCCTAAGGATAAATTTCAAAAAATGATATAAAATTACAGATTTTAAAAGAATTTAAGAAATTGATATAGTTCAAACTATAGAGAAATAATTTAAAATTTAAATGACAGAGTTGTTCACAGAAAAATGCCTGCAAGATTTATTTTTTATCAGAACATAGTAGTATAATATGTTTCTGGAAATGGTAGAAGATGATGGACATGATGGTGGTGGAAAAAATCAGATTTGATTGAGTTGTTGAGAGTAGTAACGACTCTTAATCTGCGTTCAGATTTTGGGAGATATTTTAATGTTCAAGAATGTAGATCCGATAGAGGGGAATGCCTTTAAAGGATAAGATAGGAGAATAAAGGACAAAATGAATCAGATCTCTAGTAGATGATTAGATATTAGTAGGGCAAGATGAAATTAGATTTTGGAGGTGCCCAAGAAGATCAGATTTTTAGAGGAGAGAGAGGACAAATGAGATTAGATTGCACAAAGTAGACAGGTGTTGATCCAGGATGGCTTTTGTTAAGGTTTTAGGATCATTGCAAATGTAATAGCACTATCTTCATGTATGTGTTTTCCAAATGCAACAATCTCTTGCATTTATATCAAGAATGAGCCAAGAAGAGACTTGTCCCTTCATGGGACATGTCTATTAATTATTATGTAATTAATATAATGACAATTATGATTATACACACACACACACATTTATATATATATAATATCTCTTGAGTATTATATTAATTTCTCTAATATTTACATAATAATAATAATAATATATATTTTATCAATTTAACTATTTAGTTATTAGGAGAATAATTATAATCTAACTTTATATATACATATATATCAATGTATATAGTAATATCAATTACTCTCTCTCTCTCTCTCTATATATATATATATATATATATATATATATATATATATATATATATATATATATATATATATCATTTCTCATAAGAATCATATAGTCAATATTATTTATTTAAGCAATGCTACAAACATCAACACTCCCTCTTAGCTAGGGAGGATAAATCAATCCAATGTCAACACTTATGACACCTGACAACATCAATCATATGATGTAAGCAATAAAGGCATCATCCTCATGATATAATCAATAGAAGCCTAGTCTCAATATGTGGATTGCCTCCATCGGTGATTCTATCCACAAGCTCTCATGTGGATTGCCTCCATCGGTGATTCTATCCACAATCTCTCAAGTGGGTTGCCTCCATTGGCTATTCTATCCATAAGCTCTCATGTAGATTGCCTCAATCGGTGATTCTATCCACAAACTCACCAACTTTAGTGTGGATTGCCTCCATCGACGATTCTATCCAAAAGCTCTTGTATGAATTGCCTCCATCAGTGATTCTATTCACAAACTCATGAGCTTTGGTGTGGATTGCCTCCATCGGCAATTCTATCCACAAGCTCTGCTATGAATTGCCTCCATCGGCGATTCTATTCACAAACTCACGAGCTTTGGTGTGGATTGCCTCCATCAGTGATTCTATCCACAAGCTCTCATGTGAATTGCCTCTATCGGTGATTTTATTCACAAACTCATGAGCTTTGGTGTGGATTGCCTCCATCAGTGATTCTATCCACAAGTTCTATCTATTATGATTGGTTTCATCCATCACAAGATGTCTATCACAATAGAAGGTCAAGTTATTGTAAGATCATCACCTTACAATAACTTTTACAAATACAAGTGATAATCATTTGGAAGTCATCACTTCCTCATGATTTACATAAGGCGTAGGCCCATTAAAAACATTCATAATTCATAAGTATAATAATCAATTATATCAATTTTACCTCATAAATGTTTCACCTTCAATAGTGAAGTCCCTCTCAATCAATATGATCAAGATTGTCACAAGTTGACTGAACCATCTATTCCCTCTGAAGCTCAAGTGTATCAACTTCTTGACCTCTTTTGAAATATTAGAGTGTCTTTGCATCTAGTCTCAATCATCAATTTGTTTGCAAGCATCAAGTTATTTCTTCCTTGAATGAAATTATCTTGTGCTTTTGTCCTAGAGGTATGTTAGAGAGAGATTACAAATAGCTCACTAAACTATATTATCCCAAAGAAATATTAATGCTAAAAGCATACAATATTTTCTATCCCAATTTTATAGTATGATTTAATAACTACATAAAAAAAATTTATGAACATTAATCAACATGGAATACTCATCTCTTGATTAATGTAATGATCCTTTTCTTATTTGCACTATAAAAAGTATTTGTAGCTTTTAATCAAAGCACTCTCTTTGTTCAGAAATTTGCATAGACCAGTACACATTTGGTCATAAATTTTTAACCTAACATTTTCTTTCTAATCGCTCTGGTGAGATTCTTCTACATTTGTTGATCACCAACATATCTCAAATTAAGAAAGATCCAATGGTGCATTTGTGAGATATGGTCCTTTTACCGAGACTATAATTTTCTGAGACAGTCACACATTCACCATTAACAAACTACTCTCTTACATTTGCAACTTGGCTCTAATACCATGTTAAGGTTTTAGGATCATTGCAAATATAATAGCACTATCTTCATGTATGTGTTTTCCAAATGCAACAATCTCTTGCATTTATATTAAGAATGAGCCAAGAAGAGACCTGTCCCTTCATGGGACATGTCTATTCATTATTATGTAATATATATATATATATATATATATATATATATATATATATATATATATATATATATATATATATATATATATATATATATATATATATCTTGAGTATTATATTAATTTCTCTGATATTTACATAATAATAATAATATATATTTTATCAATTTAACTATTTAGTTATTAGGAGAATAATTATAATCTAACTTTATATATACATATATATCAATGTATATAGTAATATCAATTACTATATATATTGATATATATAATAAATCAGTTCTCATAATAATCATATAGTCAATATTATTTATCTAAGTGATGCTACAAACATCAACAACTTTTAGGGTTTCTTTTTCTTCTTTCTATTCTCTTCTCTTCTCATTGTTAAGGATTTTGGACACTGTTTCTTCTTTTGTTCTATTGAAGGGTTTTAGACTGGTTTCACCCTCTCACTTAGAAGATTTTACAGCAAGCTTGCAAATGGTTTTTTGAATGTATTTTTGCAAAATGAATTTCTCAACCTTGTCTATGCTTTGAGTTTTATGTTCTTAATGTATTGAAGCAAGAATATTTCAATGAAATACATTGCAGTTCCTATTCTCTATTGCTCAGTCACTTTGCATTTTGTTTATTCTCTTGTATGTTTTATTTGTAAGGCATCTGAAAACATACCAACTACAAGGTAGTTTGTCTAAATATTTGTGAGTTCTCCCAAGGAGAGAATTAAATTTCATAAAAAGTTTCAAAGAGTAGACACTATCGAAGGATTTGATTGAACAGTATAGAAGTGAGAAGATAGTTTGTAAGGCACTCTGTCTAGATTGCATTCAGTCTGTAAGACATTTTGTAGTATTTTACTTGATTTGTGACCTATGAATTACATCTTTTAACTCCTTGCCCAAGAATAGGCACTGGTTGGTTGTTTGTGATGTAGTTATCTTTAAGTCATCAAGCACAAAATTTAACTACCAGTACATTTATATTCCTTATTTTGTTACCTATTGTGAAAGGACTGTATCTAGGTGATATAGTTCAGTTTGTTGATTCCTTGAAGAGAGAATCATAGGTTAACCTTCCTTGAGTTATACTCATAAAAATGAGGATTCACATCCTTATTCCACTATTCTGTGCTATCAAATTCATAGTTTCTATTGCCATCCTCTATACCAATATGTTCTCAGTTGCTTACAAAGTAATCTCTCATTAAGGTATTTTAAAGATAAATAGCACAACAGTGAAGACCCAATCCACAACCTAAAAAGATTACTTGAAATATAGTAAATCCAATCATAGGAAATACCCACCTGAGTCCTATGGAGCTTGAAGTAGAATGAGGATCTTATCCAATCCTCATCAATTAGGCTTTTCTTGCAAACTTGGAGTCCTCTTTAACCAAGAATCAAGATCGTGCATTTGCCAAGTTTGATCCCACAAGAAAAATCCCTAACAATTGGTGACTTTACTGGGGATTATTTTTACAATCAGACAAGTGACACAAGTTCCAAGTTGAGTTTAACTCCTGGCCTATTTGTTTATAAATCCATTCATCTACCATATCCATCTAAGGATAGAGTTATAAATCTTTGTAAATCTGAAAGTCCTTTAGATCATGTTTACTAGCCTAGTTGTTGCTATTATTAAAAGAGTTTTTGAATATCTTCTTGGTAAAGAAGTATGTCACATCCTATTGTCTTGCTGAAATTCTGCTATCTTTGTTAAAACCCAACTTGTCATTGTTCTATTAAAGTTCTATAGATTCTCATAGCAGAGAGTGGCGACTCTGAAAGATATTTGCACCAATGTGCATTTAGATGAAAGAAAATTTATGATTGGTTGGGAACACTTGCAGCAAGGATCTGGTAGATGCTCAAAAGATTCAGTGGTGGAAGACAAGAATAGGAAGAAGTTCAGAAGGAAAACAACAAAAGAATTTTCCCAAGTATTCCTCAATTTTTTATGAAATAAATTGTTTCCTTAATAAGTGAAGATGTCACTAAAAGAAGCAATATATATTTGAAGTCTTTGGTCATGCTTCTGGTTTTAAATTTTTCAAACATCAGATTCAAAAGTATGGTATGATCTTATGTGAAATAATTGCATGATTAGATAGAAATCTTTTTGAATGAGAAGATGTGTTGATGCTAAATAGTGCAATGGAGAGTCTAGATCCAATAGATGAAGATATGTTGTCTATATCTGAAAATTGTCCAGAAGATCTTGAAGAAATTCAAAAGGATATTGCATTATTAAATCAAAAAATACAAGACCAAGCTATGTTATTTTTGAAAAGACATGTAAGAGAAATAAGTGAAGAATCCATATATGTATTTTATGAAAAGTTTTCCAATGCATATGATAAGTTGTCAGGAGGGATGGAACTCCAAGAGTCTACATATTTTCATTTATTCTTAGAACTTTATATGCCTAAGTCAGTAGAATGGTCTGCAAATTGTAAAAAGAAAGGTATTGAACTTGTCATAAAATGGATAAATGAGTTTGAAGAATGTAAATCTGAAAGTATTAATGATGCTAACTCTAGTTATGATGAAAATACTGACTGTGATGTTGATAGTGAAGTAAATGAATATCAAGATGTCAAAGATGAAAATCTAGTTGTGGATTTTTCCGTTGGATTCAAAGATTTGTTTTATTATCAGCATGGTAGGACAGACCTCTATTCTTAGTTTAGGGAAGAGTCTTGTGATCAGTAAGAGAATAATTATTATGCGGATGAGAGTGACTGTGATGATTCTTTTTCCTAAAATGATGTGAGCCAAAAGACTTCAATCCCTATCCCCAATGAACAAGATATTTGCAACAATAAAGAAGAGGTTAAATCCAAGGAAAGTGAAGTCCAAAGTTCATTGAGTAGTGAAGAAATATCAGAATTGCTAGCTGCTAATTTTCAGAGGTATGCACCAAATATAGACCCTACTTTGAAATGCACAATTGATATATGCTTTGATAATGAAAATATGCAAGTGGATGCAAAGTATGAAACTTATGTCGATTTTCTTTTTCCTACTTCTGAGGCGAACAATGTGCAAAATGAAAATGCATGTGACTAGGAAAAATCTGATTGTGTTAAGTATGATGAATATGATGACTCATATGCTATCGTGGATTCAAATTTTGATAATTTTGATGTGGATGATTCTTGTGTACATCAGAATATTGATTACTCCCTTGAAGAGAGTGAAAGATCTACATGTGTATTTTCAGATTTGCCAATGGAAAATGAATTGATATCTATGATCCATTTTCAGATTTAGAGGATGCTTGTAAAGGCTCTGGTCAACAAGTTATATCAGGTCTTATGCAATCAAATGTTTGTGTGAAAGAGTTTCATCCTAATTTTAAAATCAATGATGTAAATGAAGCTTATGTTTTTCTACAAACTAGTTTTCATGAGAAGTTTTATTTCATCCATGAAAAAGAGATGGAATGTTTCCTCTTTTAGCAAGTCAGTAATATTGAAGAGTGTGATGCTTTGTTATCATACAATGATCAACATTCACAATGTTTTAGTGATTTTTTTTTGCAAGGTGATGGTGAATTTGCTGATTGTTTCTTGTTTGATATGCTGAAGGAAAGTGGCAGTGTTTTCAATCAAACACATGGAAGCAAGAATTTTAGTTTATCTTTGATTTTTGAATATCAAAACCAAATGTATGACAGAGGTAAGAGATGACTTTAGTTTTGAGGCTTTGATATTCTTGTAGATAACGTACATATTGTATAGTTTCTTTCACTTTTAGTTGTGTGGTGTATTTTCTTTCAGCAGAGGTTACCATTTTTTGAGAAGAGATGGGAAGGTGAAAAGAGAAGAAAGATGAATTTTGATTTGAAAATTTTTGGGGTGGTCTAATTCTACCATGAGATTCTAAAAAAATTTTGCATGCCCACATGGGGCATACATCCACATTCAGAGCCACTGTTGGTGCTCTCAAAATTTGGTACAAATTTGGAGTGACCAATTGAAAATTTTCTATAATGCAAAGTAGATGCTCCAATTTTTTTTGTGAAAAGGCCTAATTGGTATGCTTGTAAAAGACACCTTGATAATTTTCATGAGGTACAGCTGCAAAAATAGGTTCAACACCTTTTATTTGACATATGCAGTGGGTTCTAGCTCCTAAGTTTGAAATTTGACATGTTTAGGGAGTAGCCATTTTGAGGTGTTCGCTTGAATTTGCATTTTGCCTAAGTGTCAAATCACTATTACAGGCCCCATTTGCACTTGAATATCTTATGTCATGTTAGGTTTTGTGGATCACCACTCTAGGAATGTTTGATATGTATATCAAAGAGCTTATGTTTCAAAGCTCAGGCCGTTTCGAGTCCGTTTGATAATTTTTTGGATTTCCCAAAGTTGGCTTCCCTGAATTGTCTTGCCTCTTTGTTCTGTCCAGTTTTCTGAGTGGCCCTGTTTGAATGATTATAAACTTTGACCATTTGACCCAATTGAGAAAATTCATTTTGCACTACATTTTAGTGGTCCAATACTTCTTGTGTTATAGTTTTTAGGTCATGAGCCATTCATTTGGTCAGATTCCTAAGCCATTTCTGTTAGTAGTTTCTAAAAGTGTGTTGGACTATCACATGCTGATTTTTGGATGCCCTACTTTAAGGTCTTATTGTTTGTACCAAGTTGAATGCCCTGCATAATTGAGTTTTCCCCTATATTGAAATCTTGAAAGTGTGCCTTCCCATGGATTTTCAGACTCACACCAATCCAGTTATCCACTTTGCCAGATCATTTCCATTTTCAATTTGTTAAAAGTTTCACTAAATATGTAGAATCCAAAATTAGGTGGCTTACTTTGAGCTTTGACCTTTCGTACTCGGTTTTCCATGATGAATCCATTTTCCCAGTTTGCCAATCTGATTTTCTTTGCAATTTCTAACATTTTGATGTAGATCAGTTGCACAGTTTAGTCGGAAGCCCTGTTCGTGATGTTGTATCTTTTTTGCAGAGATTGGTTATAAAATGTTGAATGTTGCATCATACTGTAGACCAAAGAGACTATTCTCCTATGGATTTTGAGGTCTCTACCAATCTAGTTGACCACTTTGGTTAACCAATTTCAAAGTCAATTTATGTATGATTGTTGTCTTGTTTTCAAGAACTTAGTAAAGGACTCACTTTGTAGATTAATATTGGTTGACCTATTGACGATCAAAGAAAATTAGTTGATGATTCATGATCCCTGTGTGTAATTGATTCTATGTTCAAAGGACTAGACTCTGGAGGTCCCTTTTGATTGGTTTTCAAAGCCAAGATCAAGAGCAATTTATGTAGATTGACAGTGCTGAATAAAATGAAGTTTATAGAATGGTCACTTTCATAGAGTAATAACTTTTTGTCTAAATTTTGTTTTCAAGAACCAATCATGGAATCATTCTCATGGCATGTAAGTGTACTACTTGATTTGGTGGTAATATTTTATAGCTTATCTTGCTAATCTTGCAACGACCAATCCATATGAAGTTTATGCTGATTCAACATTTTGCACTTACACTTTTTCTGAATTGTTAAGTTTGATTATTTGTGTCTTTCACCTGAGGATGAATCTGGTAAAGCCCTTTTGTATGTGTATTCAATGATGATGAATGCATCATTCTGTCGAGTGACATAGCTTCAAGTGGTGATTTGATGACTTTCCAAGTGGCACCTTTGGTCTGCACATGTCTGAATTTAGAATAGTTGCAGAATATAATGAACCGGCCTACTTTGACCATTAATATTTCTGGGCTCAAATCTTTTGGGAGGTTTTTCCTTTGATCAACGTACTACATGGTTGGAGGTGAACTCATGTTTATGATGGCGCTCTCATGTCAAGCCTCTTTGTTAGTTTTTGAAGCCACTTTCTAGATGCTTGTTAGTATGATTTGGCAATTGTCTAAGGATGGTGTTTGATGCCAGTATAAACATGGGTATGAAGGACATGGATTTTACGATGGAGTTGGATGTTTAAAAGATTTCCTTACAAAAGATGGCCACATCATAAGATAAGGAACTATCCAGTCCCATTTGATTTTGAGAGAGGTTGCCAGTCTTAATATGAATATGTAAATGCATGCTTGTTTAATTAATGTGCATTTTGGTTGTGGTCTGTGTGGTCTCTACACAGCACACTAAACATTAAAACAGAGATTTTGTTGTTATATTTGCAAGTAGAACACATTGAGTTGGGACCAGTGTTTATTTGAAGGTGAGCTAGCTACTATTGCGAATAAAGTCTATTTGGATAGGACAATGAAGTTTATAATTTCTCAAATGGGGGGCTCAATAAGAAGTCACAGATTAGATATGTGAAGTTTTAGATAAAGGAGCTAAACCAGTCATCTAGAAAGTATGTAAGTGATGTAGCCGGTCATGAAAAGGCTCATGCACCATTTGAAAACCCAAGTGCATGAGTATTTGAGGGGTCTCCTATGTAAGTATGCCTTGCCAATTGATATGATACTTGTGCAAGTTTAAATGCAGACTTTTCATGAGTGTGTGCAGGTTGTTGTAGACATTTTGGTGGAGGACTCACACACCATTAATAGGTGCATGAGGTGTTTCCACATGGAGGTCACCAAGCCCCATGCAAAAGATAATGGATGCCAGCTTGTGAGCATGGACAACCAAATGAAGGGATTATGAGGACAAAGTGGGATTCATGCAAGGAATAATGAATTGGGGGCCTACCTTGCGCATGGTGTTTTGCGCAAAGTGCCAAGATTAGAGCTACCTGTGTTAATTTATAAGGTGCATTTTTAGAGTGGAGGATGGCACGTAGAGCCTGTAGGTGAGGCCACAATCCACCAAGCTAAGAAGGGGCTTACGAAAATGTTTGGGCGATGCCACCATGGAAGTTCTTTTCAAAGCCTTATGTGAGTAGCCTGAGAGTTCACACATAATCAAGTGGATTAAACACCATAATGTCTATTGAAATACAATGCAAGTACACATTTTTGTTGAAGAGGAATGTGCTGGGGTGAAGATGCACACATGGCATGGAGCTATGCACATTAAAATAGATAAGGGACAAGTGTTGTGGTAGCTTGCTAGAGGGTCACGCACCATAAAGGTGAGCAGCTAGTAAGAGATAGAGTCTTGTGTTGGGGGAGGCTCACACAAAAGAGGGCTAGCATTGGCCAAGAGGGAGCCTCATGTGAATGTCTAAAGAGGGGCTCACAAAGTCAGATAGAACCCACACACAAAAAATGAAGTGCCCGTACATTTTCAAAAGGAGGCGTCAGGTCTTTGAGCAATTGAAATTTTAATGGGTTGTGTATTGTGCATTTTAATCCCACATTTTCCCTAGCAAATACACTATAGTTGTTTATTAAGATCAACACTCATGTTCATTGTAAAGCAAGTGATGAGAGGCTTGTGTGGTCACCTTTACCCATGTGGGCCCACCTCGTAAAGAGTGCTAGTTGGGCACTATAGAAATATTTTGATATAGTCTTTAAAACCATCAAGGATAATAATCCCACATTGTTCTAATCCCACATTGTTCTTGTAGGTGAAGTTTGAAATGAGAATATACAATAACCCAAACATATGAATTAAATGGAAGTACTAGAAGCTATGCTTGCCCAAGCTTGTGCGGTCTCCTTGACTTCCATGCCAGTGTGCCCGTGCAAGTAAGTAAATTTTTTAGAATAGGTGGCATGATGGTGAGGAGGACAAAGATGATAGTGCCAAGAATTTTCTAAGTCATGGAATGGAGCTTGTAGTTAGCCAAAAATCTCAAGATTTAGAGACTAGTGTGTAGTCGTGAGGTCACTGGATCCTGGTGGTTAAGCCAGGTCATTTCAAGATTGTGAGATTAACCTAGTTGTAATGTCGCGTGATGCTGATGGCTAGATGAGAAAACTACTATGACTTAGAGATAGCTGCCAACCGCCAGGTCGCTAGAAGGCAATCTGGAGATTCAGAGACTAAGCTTGGTTGCCAGATTGCCAAGTTTAACCCAAGGTTAGAAATCTATCCAGAGACTTGGAGACTGAAGGTTTCACATGGTTGCCAATGTTAACTATGGTTAAGAAATCCATTCAAAGATTCAGAGAATACATGTAGTCGACAGATCCCCCAATCAGAGGTCAAGCCAGAGTTTAGTCTGAGCAACCAATGAAATGTTGACAAGTGGCAATTTCTAGTGCTTCCTACGGATAAAGTGTAGAAAATGATATAAAATTGTAGATTTTTATTGAATTTAAGAAATTGATATAGTTCAAACTATAGAGAAATAATTCAAAATTTAAATGATAGAGTTGTTCATGAAAAAATGCCTGGGAGATTCATTTTTTATCAGAACATAGCAGTATAATATGTTTTTGGAAATGACAGAAGACGATGGACATGGTGGCGGTGGAAAAAAATTTGATTTGATTGAGTTGCTAAGAGTAGTAAGGGCTTTTAATCCACTATCAGATTTTGGGAGATATTTTAATGTTCAAGAATGGAGATCTCACAGAGGGGAATGCCTTTAAAGGATAAGATAGGAGAATAGAGGACAAAATGAATTAGATCTCTAGTAGATGATCAGATATTAGCAGGGCAAGATGAAATTAGATTTTGAAGGTGCCCAAGAAGATCAGATTTTGAGAGGAGAGAGAGGAAAAATGAGATTAGATTGCAGACAATAGACATGTGTTGATCCAACATGGCTTTTAGGGTTTCTTTTTCTTCTTTTTATTCTCTTCTCTTCTCATTGTTAAGGGTTTTGGTCCCTGTTTCTTCTTTTGTTTTATTGAAGGGTTTCAGACTAGTTCTGCCCTCTCACTCAGAAGATTTTACAATAGGCTTCTAGATGGTTTTTTGAATGTATTTCTGCAAAATGAATTTCTCAACCTTGTCTATGCTTTGAGTTTTTTGTTCTTAATGTATTGAAACAAGAATATTTCAATGAAATACATTGCAGTTCCTATTCTCTATTGCTCAATCTCTTTGCATTTTGTTTATGCTCTTGTATGTTTTATTTGTAAGGCATCTAAAAACATACCAACTACAAGGTAGTTTGTCTAAATATTTGTGAGTTCTATCAAGGAGAGAATTAAATTTCATAAATAGTTTCAGAGAGCAGACACTATTGAAGGATTTGATTGAATAGTGTAGAAGTGAGAAGATAGTTTGTAAGGCACTCTGTCAGGATTGTATTCAGTCTGTAAGGCATTTTGTAGTATTTTACTTGATTTGTGACTTGTGAATTACATCTTTTCACTCCTTGCCCAAGAATAGGCAGTGGTTGGCTTTTTGTGATGCAGTTATCTTTAAGTCATCAAGCACAAAATTTAACTACCAGTACATTTATGTTCCTTAGTTTGTTACCTATTGTGAAAGGACTGTATCTAGGTGATATAGTTCAGTTTGTTGATTCCTTGAAGAGAGAATCATAGGTTAACCTTCCTTCAGTTATACTCATAAAAATAAAAAGGATTCACATCCTTATTCCACTATTCTGTGCTATCACATTCATAGTTTCTATTTCTATCATTTGTACTAGGATGTTCTCAACTCCTTGTAGAGTAATCTTTCATTAAGGAATTTTAAAGATAAATAGCACAACAGTGAAGACCCAATCCACAACCTAAAAAGATTACTTGAAATATAGTAAATCCAATCATAGGCAATACCTGCCTGAGTCCTGTGGAGCTCAAAGAAGAAGGATGAGCTTATCCAATCCTCATCAATTAGGCTTTTCTTGCAAACTTGGACTTTTCTTGCAAACTTGGAGGCCTTTTTAATTGAGAATCAAGCCTGTACATGTGCCAAGTTTGACCCCACAAGAAAAATCCCTAATAGTATGGAGAAGGAAGAAACATAAATGTATGGGCTCCATGTAGCCATTTCTTTTGAGGGTCATAAGGGATTGTATGGCTTGAAGCCATGGGGTCATAAGGAGTTTTATTGTTTTGGGATTTTGTGGAAAAATGTGTGTTGAGAAAGTCAAGAGTAGGCTTGTCTTTTATTTCTTTGAAATGTTCTTTCTCCCCTTGGGTTTTAGTTCCACCTTCACCCCAATTTTTGAGTTATTTGGAGACTCTTCATTTTAGCCATAGATGAGATTTTCAATGTGGTTTTTGTGTTAATGTGATTATGGTTTGTTTGAGTGTGAAACCTTGTCAATGTGATGGTTCCCCAAGCTTAGGGTTGGCTTCTTAGAAGCCTAGGTTGGGAGGTGAGCACTCCATGGCCTATATTTGTTTAAATGGAGGATTGGAAGCCATTGAAGACTTCTTGCTTGAAGTTGTGTTCTTGAAGAAAGTTGAGGATTGCACTCAAAAGTTGATTTGGATTCCATTTGTTTTATGTATATTGTGATTGTAAAGAAATCTTTAGGATTCCTTTGAGCTCAATGTTATTTTGTAAAGGAGTCAATACTCCAAAATGTGTGTTGTATGAAAGTGATGTATAATCAAAGACTAGAGTAATATTTTGTTCTCCTTTTTGATAGATTCCTTTCCTTATGAAAGTATTGTATAATGTCCAAAGGAAGATTTTAGTATATTCATATTATTTTCAAAGAGGAATGGTCAATGTATTAGTTCATTTGAAAAATTAAAGTTCATGTTGGATTAGTTTTTTTGTGAGTAGTTGTGTATCTCTCAATGATAATAGTATTGGCATTCTTGTAGAAACTAATTAGGAGTGACTCTCTCTCTCTCTCTCTCTCTCTCTCTCTCTCTCTCTCTCATTTGCAATGCAAGTTCTCTTATTATTTAGATAATAGTATCTTGTTAAAAAAAATAGACTTTGAGAAAAGTTGGCAACTTAGTTATGTAAAATGTTAATCTTTGATCATTAGAACATTTCTATGGAAATTAGAGTGTTATGACTAAATCTATAAGTCTAACTCTTTTACCATTAGTGGAAAAGAAACAACAAATAACAAAATTTAGTGTAAAGAAAAATTAAAATGAGAGTAGAAAGAAACAAACTAGTTAAAAGAAAAAAATTAAGTGCAAAGCAAAAAGTTGTGAAAATGAGACCTACAGGTCTCTGGAAAATATATTGGAAAAAAATTGCCATACATTTCATGCCACAGTCAATATTTAATTAATATCTTAGTCCACTTGTAAACAAATTTATAAAATTACATATTAATTTTCATCCACTTGAGGACCAAGAATAAATTATATATATATTTTGCCCAAATAGTCATAATCAAGTCAACTTGGGTGGGACCCACCTGGGTCGCCACCCAAGAAGCCTAGAAAGAAGGGCTCTTCAAAAAAAAATTATAAACAAACTTTCCTTAAAATTTTTTTATATTCCTCACATTGCAAACAAAGTGCAATACTATAACTTCTCATATAAACAAAAAGAAGGAATACCTCTTAATGCCCCACATGTTGGCAATTATCAAATAATAATAAATTATTTATAAAAAACTATATATTCAAAAAAAAATTTAAAAAAAAATTATTATATGGGAGGGGACCCCATGGTCCCCACACCCCTAGGGCCCCACCCCCTTCCTGTGCACTACCATGCATAGGAGAGTACTTGCCATGGCAGGGTACTCCCCTACGCATGGTAGCGTGGGGGCACCCATGCCCAAGTCCCAAAGGGACTTTAATCTCACACTTGCGCTATGTTTTTTTAAAATTTTTTTTTTTTAATTGCATTTTATTTATAATTTTGTTTGTTAATAATTTTAATTATAATTTTATTTGATAATATTTTTAATTATTAATAATCTTATTAATGAGTTTATTTGATAATTATTTTATTTGTTAATTTAGATATTATTTTATAAATGATTTAATTAGTTTGAGATTTAATAATTATATTAATTAAATACAATTAATTAATATAATAAAATAATTAATTTGTTATTGAATAATTAATTTGTTATTGAATAATTAATTAATTTAATTATTATCTAATAATTATATTAATTAATAGATATTATTAATTAATATAATTATTATTTAATAATTTTTTTTTATGATGTTATTTAATAATTTTATTAATTATTAAATACTAATAATTAATATAATTATTATTTGAAAAATTATGTTGTCTTATAATTTTATAAGGGGTTGTTGGCATGATTCCATGAGTGGATATTATGGTTAAATTTTTTTTTGTGCATTAAAAAAATTAAATGTAAATCCATATTATAATTAATGGATTGGTTAGGCCTTTATGGAATCATGATAATATATAATATTGTATTTATGATGTAGTTTTTATAAAATACATAACTAAAGTCTAAATTTGGACATTAGATCTCAAGATTACTAAACCGTTTATTACATATATATTTAATTGGAATGAAGCTAGGACTTGCTAGTTAACCTTAGAACCTGATGGGCATTTCAATATGCTAGGGGTGACTATTAAATTTAACCCCTCAACCAAGTTAGCCACACCTGCTCAGTATCATTTGTATAACTTTAGTCAACTGTTAACCTTGAAACATAAACTTATGACCTTTAAAAAAAAAGTTGGTGTGTTTCTAAGTGAAATTTTATGAACATGACACTTGGTATCAAAGCCTAGGTTTCAACATTGGAACCTAAACCCATTACATTTCTTAGCTAACCTTTAAACCTTTTGAAGTGATAGGATGGGTCCCCTTACGCGTGAATCTTGAAGACGTATTAGAGGACGAGGAGCTAGGTGAGCCCCCTCGGTTCATGAGCAAGTTGAGCAAAGGGATGAGATATCAGTAGTTAATCAACCACCACCACCACCACCACTAGATCCTAATTAGGAGGTCATGTTAGCCTTACCAAACCTCATCGACATTATATAGGAGAGGTTACCTCCAGTCATTCCTCTGTCAAAGCACCACCTATTTGGGGGACAGAGATCAGAGGCTAGAGAGAGGACTAGGAGTCCTCCATAAGATCATGAAGAAGGGCATGGGCACATGAGGTGGAATCGGTTCACGTGCCAGAACCACCACCTGGATTTGTTCAAAGGGCACCCTGTGATGTTGGGGATCATATTATAGATCTCGTACAGTTACAACCACCTTTGTATTATGGTTCTATAGAGGGTACAGATGCTAAGGCATGGCTTTTGAGCTTAGATAGGTGCTTTGGGTTGCATCAGTATGATAGAAACATTAAGGCCCATTTTGTAGTACACCTTTTGAGAGGAGGTGCTTCCACATGGTGGAAATAAGAAGAATTTAAGAACAACACCACTAAGGACACTATGACTTGGTAGACATTCTTGGAGAGTTTCTGGGATAGGTACATATCAGAGCACTATAGACAAAGGTGTATTGATGAGTTCCACAAGCTCCAGTAGAGGGGACTCACAGTGATACAGTATGAGACCCGATTCCTTAAGTTGTTACCTTATGTAGAATACATGAAGGATGAAAAGCTATGAGTCAAACAATTTGTAAAGGGACTCAATGATTGGATATCAGGATAGGTTCACATGACCTCTCTAGTGACCCTTCGTGAAGCAATAGAGATGGCTTTAGTTGCAGAAGAGATTCAGGGTAAGTATAGAGACGCTCATTATAGGTCTCAAAACTATAACACCACATCACAATCATAGGGGCACTAGGAGAGTCTCTGGAAAGGTAATGACAAGTATTCCTTGTGGTCTTTTAATAAGAACCCATAGGAGCAGACTCAACAAAATTAGAAATAGAAGCCATCCCAAGGACAATAGGGCTCTAAGCCCAAACAGTAGTAGACACAGGGACCAAGGAAGCATCAGCGACAATAGTATATAGGTGCACCCTATTAGTGCTATTTTAAAATTTTTTATCCTCGTTCTTAGATTTTGAAGAATTATGGTTCCGAGGGTTTGACCTCATGCATTTTGTTTTTACCCTAGTCAGGTATTAACATTGTTATGTTCGAGCGTTACTTTCTACTCATAAACCTTCCCAATAAAGTATGTTCTATATTAGAGCCTTTTAAAATGACCCCTTTATGTGTTATACCACTAGGTCATCAAGTGGGGTCCCCCTTTTAAAATTTCCTTCAAAGGCCTAAGTTTTCCATTAATATTTCCAAGTGACAAACCTTACAAAACTTGTGGCTATCATTAAATCTCAAGTTCCGAGTTGTCAGAATATCCAACATGCAAAATAGTGACAGGGTGACACCTATCTGGATGGGCCTGTTCTTTATTCTCATCTGCTAGTTAAGCATCATAATCAATCAATGATTGTCGTTATACTGTCGAGCTAAGTTGCATGCATTTTAAAGTTCGCAGTATAGCAATGACCGTTGGATCTTATATCAGGGTGTCAACTATATAGTGGGTTCTCCAATGCCAAGTCATGTTGACATGCTAGTTTTTGATTGGTGAAAGTAAAGGTGCTCTAGAAATTGTCAGTATCTCTAATGTTAAATTAAAGCAAGGCCTGCCTGCTAATTTGTTTGATGTGGCAATTTTCTGATTAATAAAAGGTTTGAAAAGAAATGTGGGGTCATTATTCTAGGAAATGGTAAAAGCATGATAAGTTGGAAAAGATCCACGGTGGTCATTACACAGCTGAGGAAAAGTGTTTGAGTCTTAGGCCAGTGGTATAGCGACAGGGTGACACTTGTCCACTCTAATCAATGTCAAGTTAAGTTGTTACTTTTTCCCACATAATTAAATTGGCCTATTCTCATTGGTTGGGAACTAGTTTGGGGAAAGTAATAGAGGACTACACAGTGATTTTTTTGACCATCCGATGCACCAAAAAGAAAAGAGGATCAATGGTCCAAATTTGAATTTTTGTTCTATGACATTGTTCACGTCCTATGAACATTGAAGCTGCTAGTTTTTAGTAGTGGTAAACTTAATGAGTTTCATGCGGGTGAATTAAGAATGGGTGGTGAAACTATATACCTTGATTTGATCATTGAATTCTTTACCTCTTTCAAAGCATCTTGGCAAACTGGATTATTTTCTGGAGTGATATCAAGCGGAGTTTTACAGGCCCTTGGTAGGTTGTTTTTTGAACTCAAGAATTGTTTGAGGTATTGAGGAAATTATAAAGGAGTTCTATTGTTAGCTGGTAATATTTGGGGTTTTCTTTGGTATTTGCGTTTGTTTTGAAAACCTTGGTTAACATGCCACCAAAGAGGGATTTGTTTGGGAAAATAGAGTATAAGGATAGAGGTGTATAACAGGTGGAGGCATTAGTATATTCCACATGTAGAGAAAGTAGACACTCCACTTACTTCTTGAGGCAGATGAAGATTGCAACATTTTGAGTCTTGAAAGTTGTTGAGATATAAAGAGGTATTTATTACAGGAATGACAATGAAGAGATGGCAATCAGATTTTCTTAAGGAAATCGAGGAAAGAATTGAAGGCATAAAGCAAGGCAGCTATCTACAAATATCTCTCCAAATTTTGATTGATGCATTTATTGTAAACCTAGTAGGGTTGTTGTAAAGTTTTTAGGTTATAAATTTTGTAAACCCTAGAATGATAGGTAGCTTGTTGCATCTCCTTGTATATAAATGATTTTCCATGATCATTCTAGGTATTGGGAGTCTAGGTGTTGAGAAGATAGAAATTTTGAAACCCTAACCCTCAGTCGAGGATTGTAATATTTTCTATCATTTCTCATCAAGCAATAGAGAAGAAGTACAGGTTGTTGTTATTATCTTGCAAGCTTACTATTTAGAACATGATGTCTACAAACGATCAAGGTTATACTTAATGCAAATTTCAAATCTTTGTCTCTCCTTTGTGTTCATTTTGTGAATTTCATAAGTTCTCAGGGACTTGTACGAATGTGTTTTTTCTTTGAGTTCTGATCCAGGATTGGGTTAAATATTGCTCAAAGTGGGATATATGTTCATCGAATTTACATAAGGATTTTTGGTAAGTAGGAAAGATTTGGGATGTTTGTATTTATGTCAAAGACCAGTTATTTTTAAGCATCTTTGCATTCATTTTATCTTCTGGTATTGTTTTCCCAATGGATAAGGCACTGGCTGCTATAGACCTATCTATGCTTTATTGGAAATGATTGAAATCATTATAATCATAAACATATAATCAATACTAGTAATTTTACTTTCATTTATATTTATAGTTGTTCTACCCAGTGATAGATAGTCAATGAATAATAGGTTGTTATTTAGTACTTTCACACTGTTATCTGTTGTAAGATCTAGTATTGAGTAAGAAATAGAGTTGTATCTATTGGATCGGGTGTACCCACCTTGGTTTTGTAGAGCCAAAAGTGAAGAGGGCAGTCTTGTCCCTATAGTTGGTCTAGTTACTTATAGATTTCCCACATTTGGAATTAACCCCTCCTTAATATCAGTCATAAGTATATTGGTGTCACTTGGAGTGTAAAATCTTTTGAAGAACCAACAAAATGGTGACTCTTCTAGGGATTTGTTGAGTAAACCTATTATAGATAACATAGGTACAAGTTGAGCTAGACTCCTGGCCTACTTATTTTCAAACCAGTTAGTTACCATTGAACATACAGAGTTATTCTTATTCCTAAATTAGCCTATCTCTCACATTTCCAGAGATTACAAGATTATCCCATTTTCTTTGGGTGGCGACTCTAAGATATCTCTATAGCAGTGCTAAGTAAAAGTTTCATTTTATCATAATGAGTTTTAGGAATACAAGATCCTAGAGAAAGGAACACCCAGAAGAAATTTTAGAGGGTGAGCTTCTAGATACATCTAGACGAGGTCAAATTAGAATAGAAAAGAGTACTAATGACATGTCTTTCACATGGAAGTAGAAAGGAAACTCAAGACAAGAGAGTATACACCCTCCCAGTCAGGAAGGAAATGCCTCAGAGTATGAGGAGGCTGTTGATTTAGGTTTAAACCAGTATGAGGATTATTATTCCCCTACAAAGAGAGGGTGAAAAGTTCCCCCATAATAGGATAGTAATCCCCAATAAGTGGTATGGAGCAGAAAGGAGGTCTAGAAGTAAGAGTAGAAATAGACAAGACTTTGTCCCTCCCTTTACCCTTGGATCTTCACTACCCCAGGGTCTCCATGAATCTCAAGATCAACAGGAAGAGCCTCAATCACATCAGGATGAATCTGAAACAACATTGCCTGATTCTGAGGAAATTTTTGAAGAAGTGTATGAATTAGAAAGAAGAACTCATGAGCAAGTGCCTATTAGGCAAAAGAGAGAAAGGGGTAGAGAAGAAAAAATTAGGCATGCCATGATAAGATCTGATTAGTTGAAAAGGCAATTATTAGATTTAGAAGCTATCAATCATATTCCCATTTCTAAATAGACAAACGAACAGCCCATTATCCAAGAGGTATTTGAAATAAGAAATCCTAAGGGTAAAGGAAAGTAGAAAAAAGTGGGCATTTTAATTAATGAGCCTCCAGGCTCTAAATTACCCATAGATCTAGTTTTTAAGTTAGGAGCAGAACTTGAGAAGGCTACGAGGGAATAGGAAGTGTTAGCCAAAGAATTGGAAAAGGCAAAATTGGAAGCTTCAACACTAGAGATGAGGAAAAAGATAGATTTCCTTAAGTGGACTTCAGGACCCACTAATGTTATCAAATCTGTTACCACACAAGTAGGAAATGTTACAAATGTGACTAATCAGACAACAAGTGTTCCTCCACTAGGAGGGCTCAAAATCTCTGCCATATCAAACACTAATGCATCAACATCCTAGGGTGATGGTATATCTAATATAGGGCTTATTCATTCAAGATGTAAAAAATTGGTTTTTACAGGCATCCCTAGATATCCTAACCCCATCCCCAAACAAATTAGGAAAAAACTTCCCAAATTCACTCGAAGTAATGTTTTCACTTGTGAGGAGAACCTGGAAAAGTTTATTGATGTAATTGATTATTACAACATTGTGCTTGATGATGTTATCATGAAATTATTTGTACAAACCTTGACTGAGGACTCAAGAGATTGGTTTAGAGCTTTGCTGCATGGTAGCATAGGCTCATGGGAGCATCTTAGACATGGTTTCAAAGAACAGTATGGTGATAAAACACATGAGGGTTTTATGTTAAATGAGTTTAATAACATTAAGAAAATTTTTAATGAGGATGTTGTTGAATTTAATGTTAGATTTTAAAAGGCCATGCATAAACTCTTGCAATTCATCAGATTGGATGATAGAGTATGTCTTGTCACCTATTTAAATGCCTGTGATTCTAAACTGGGCTACCTTTTGAGGGACAAAAACCTAAGGAGTCTTGTTGAAGCTTATAAGCTAGTTGTAAACATAGAAAGTAACCATAGGATTTCAAGGAAATTGGGGAGAAGAGAAGATAAAAAATCACAATTATTGAACAGAAAGGATCTAGGGAAGCCTATGATTGTAAAACCAAAGGATGATGATAGTTTGAAACAAATCTTGAAGGCAATAAAGGATTTAAATCCTAGTGAGAACAAAAATAATAAAGTTGAAGGAGGTGACAAACCTGCCTTTAAAATTTTTAACAAATTACAAAGAATGCAAAATTATCCTTATAATACTCAATGGAAGGATGGGAAGCCTATTCTACCTAAGAGAAAAGATAAACCTAATGATAGGACCCCTGATCCATCACAAAGAAATTCAACGAATATGGTAGAAGATGTCCCATGGTGTATTGTTTGTCAATCACCACATGATCTTGATTATTGTGTCATATCCCAAAGTGTCTCTACACAAGAGGAACAATAATGTAGTGAGGAACAACCTTATGATGACCAGGGATGTGGGATGACTTCTTCCCATGTTTGGGATGAGATGGATTCTGCTGAAGAAGATGAAAATCAAGATATTCTAAATTCCAAAACCAAAAATGAATCATACCATCAGCAGGTTTTTTCAAAAGAGGATGGTGTGCCAGATCGTATTTGGTATAATGTGTTAATCTCTATTAAGAATTCAAGTTTTCATTAGTATCAAAGGCTATCAAAGAGGTCAATCAGTCATTTACATTAACCCAATTGGTAACATGAATCTAAATAGACTAGTCGGTAAAGCATATATACCGAACAATAGATAGTTTACCGAGTACTAGCAAATACAGACATCGACAGATAGTAAAACCCAAGCGACGTAGTATGCACTAAGAAGCTTACATAGTGTTTACTGATCATCACAAGAAATGGCATAGTAATAAAAAATGGCACATTCTTCTATGCAAATGGTTACAATAGATCATAAAATGGTTTACCAAGATCAACGAACATTTATTGTAATAGATACTCATTAAATGTAATGTATATCTTATTGTAATAGTTTATCTAGGATATTTTTGCATTATAGATCTTAGGATTATGATTGTGTATTGTAACCTAATTTTGTTAAAGCAGCAAAATAGAACACTATATATTTTGTGTGTTCACATCATTTTTTAAGAACTGATATAGGAATCAATGAGCACTTGAAGCTATTTATTGCCTAACTTCAACTCAATCAGTTAACTGAGTAGAACAGAGTATAGAAATTATTAGATTTGCAGAATCAGAGAAGGCTAATGAGAAGATTCAGAGTAGAGATTCATCACAGTTAAGGTGATATTTTATGAGAACTTATAGATCTATTTTAGACAATTGAGTTGTCAACTAGCAGATAATTACCTATTACTTTCTGACAATTGTAATAGAGTTTTGGATAAATCTCTTAACCAAGTAGACTTAACAGTCTTATGTAAATCTCTTAACCGAGTGCACACTTCATTAGTGTTGTTAAAATCCTATAACTAGGTAGATCTAGCTGATCTAACATGTCATTCCTAACAAGGTGAGATCACCAAAAGTGATCAAAACTTGTAGCCTTAACAAGAAAACCTTTTCTATTTGTAGTAGTGAAGAATTTGCAGGTGTCATCCCCACCATAGTTTTTACCTTCTAACAAGGGTTTCTGTGTTACCAAAATACTTGTGTTATGTGATTGTCATATTGATTCCATGTTATTTACTTACATAAGTTAAATGGATGATTGATTCATGCAATTAGATTCAATTTATTTTGGTTGGTTATCACTATTTATAGTTTTAGATCTGAAAGGTTTACAAGTAGAGTTTTAGAAGGCACTAATTCACCCCTCCCCTCTTAGTACCTATCTCTCCTAATTCCAACAATTGGTATTAGAGCCACAGTTCTCTTGTTGAATAGTTTAACCACTGAAGGGTAAATATATAAGTCATGGAGAGATAAAAGCTTGAAAAAACTATCGAGAATCAGAAGATACAGATGCAGATGTTCATGGAAAAATGTAAGCAATCTAGGGAAGAACTAAAGAAATTACTGGTCAAAAGGAAGTTCCTTGCAATTCTACAAAATGAAATCGGTTATCATGAAGAACCTATTGATGATATATTCGAGCATATTGGATCTAGTTCTAGAAGCATCTCTGATGGATCTGAAAGTATGATCACAGATTTATCTAAAAAGAATCAACATCTATCTGAACAAGTAAAATCACTTCAAATCAGTCAAGAATCTCCGATGGTGAGAATGGTGGAAATCATGAACAATGCTAGACAAGCTGAACAAGATCAAAATCTAGCTATTGAAGACCGAAGACTGATGACTTAAAAACTTCAAGAAAAAGAAAGTGAGACACATAGACTCACTGATTGTCACTTCTAAGTATCAAATTAGATGATAACTATTAATCAAGAAATGAACCGAGTAAATGGAGAATTATCAAGAAGACTTGAAGATGTTGCAATACTTAGAGAAGATAATGAAAAAATAAGAAATGAGATAAAGATACAAAAGAAACACAATGAAATGATGAAGATAGTCGAGGACAGTTCTAAAAAAGATTGATGAATTCTTGACTAATCAGAGAAGATTTGGAAGTAAAGCTAGTATAGGCTACACTAGTATAAGTTATTTCAATCTAGCTGACTCAACAACGTACCCTATAGCACATTAGCCATGGAACACAAAATTGTGGTAAAAGGTCACCAAGTTGATCTTGCTGAGGTACTGTTTCATCAACTTCAGGAGAATATGAAGACTTTAAAGAAAAAGAAGTCTAACACATGTAAGTTCAGAACACTACTTGCTTGAATATTTTTCTATCTACAAAAGGAAGTACCTAGCACCAGTAAATTAAACTGGATACTGGATATACCGATAGAAAAATAGATCAATGAAATGATGAATAATTTAGGAGATTCATTGAATAAAGAGTTTGATGCATATTTCAAATAGTTTCAGTCTAAAATGCACAAAAGGAGTAGAATACCACAGGAATTAGTGGACAAATTTGAGAATGATATTTGTGTTGTAGTCAGTACAAATTATTCAATGATAAAGGTTGTTGAACCTAGATCAAAATGCCTAGCACCAATGGGATATGAAATGAACTATGATTTCACCTTGAAATCTATTAATGCACTACCATCATTACCGATAGACATCACTTCCACTAGGTTTGACACATATAAAGAGGCTAAATCATGAATCACTACATACATAGAAATCAGGAAAATGTCTAGAAGGGAAAAGAAAATGAAGAAATATCTTGTAGCAAGATATGGAAATGTATCAGACTCATCTAAGGAGTCACCAGTTAATGCTTCAACCAAAGGTCAGTTACAGTTGGCTGACAAGCCCTATGATAGTGAGGAGATCAAGTTAGAAAAAGAAAAGGATCACACACCAGTTCCTCCTACCTCTGTTGAATAGGAAACACAATTACCAGTACAAGAAGCTATGAAGACAAGGTCATCAACTGCAACCTCATCACTTTCAAAGAAAGAAGCCATAAAAATACCAAAAAGAAGGGCAGCTACACTGACAAAGAAATTTATAAAGAGAAAGAACAAAGTTGTAGCTGAAGCACCAAAGAAAAGGAGAAAACTAATAAGGAGTAAGGAAGACCTAGATGAAATTGAGACTGAAGATGATGTCAATCAATTCAAAGTGGTCAGTAATAAAGAAAAGACAAAAGATGACATTATTGAAGACATAATTGAACATGGAGATCTCACTGATCCTCTACTAGATAGATTTAACAAGATGTCAATAGAGGATCAAATCAAGATAGAAGAGGCTGTCATCTAGATGATAATAAAATTCAAGAAAGTTACTATGGAATTTGCCTATGCATTACCAAAGAAGTTAGATGATAAGATTACTAAAAAATGGGCTATTGTACTGGACACCAAGTCAACTGAATTGAATCCACTTGACACTACATCTGAGGTTCCTAATCATTCAACTGAGACAACGGCCACCGAGGAGTAGAAGAAGGAAGAAACTATGTCAATTGAGAAGGATACTCTGAAGAGTGGAGATAAATCAATTGTAATTACTGAGAAGTCACCTCTCACCCCAAAGAAGAAGAAGAAAGGAAACTAGCTGGTCACCTTAAATGAAGTGATTGTTATACTTGAATGTGACCCAAGGACCCTAAGCCCTAAGGAATTGAGTAGATATGGGGAGTTATGTTCAAGGAAGGCAACACAAGAAAAGTTGAAGCAAGAGCATAGACACAAAGAAGTGTTAACTAATGTGAGGGATATTATACAACAGGTAGTACCTGAGGTAAATATTGATGCGAATACTCCCATCATAGATCAACTTGGCACACTTGCTGAGAAGATCAATGCCTCAGATATTGATACAGATAAATAGATTGAAGAAAGGGTAGAATCCAGGATACAATACAAATTGGTAGAGAAAATAAGCCTAGAAGTGGCATTGAAGAAGGTTAAATTATCTGAGGTAATCACCAAGGTAAAAACCATCACCCAGTTAATCTGTCAATATTTATTGAAGCTTTGTACTTTAGACACCTTCACTATAGAAGTCAGTGAAAAGATCAAAGGATTAGAAGCAAAAATATAGTTAAGTACAAATGCAATTACAACTGAGCCAAATGATTTCTTAAAGAACATTCATCAAGTTCAAGAACTCTAATGATTGATAGCAGATTCGAAGAAACAAGAAGAGCTCATAACAGATTAGGTTATTGAGTTACAAATTGAACTCATTCCATACCTAAAAAAATTTTAAGCACATATTGTTAAAGCCAAGCTACTAGTTGCAACACCAAAAATTTTAGTGTTAGATAACATTTTTGACATGCATGCATAAGTTGGTCTTGAGTATATCACTCTTACCAACTTGAAAGAGGAATGGGACAACCTCTTGGATTTCACAAAGAAAACCCACTAGCATATTTTTGACAAGATGTAAGAATATTGTATTTTATATTTAGCATTATTATCAAAAAGGGGGAAAACATGTATATATGCCAAATAAGAATGTTTTTTCTATGTATAATACATACTATCGAGAGCATGCATCGAGGGAGAGTATCTAGTACATAGAAATTTTTTGTGGATATGTATATGGCAGAGATAAAAGGTATTAAGAAAATTTTATCTATATACATTAAAGAGTTTTGATACTAATGCCAAAGGGGGAGATTGTTAATCTCCATTGAGCATTCAAGTTGTCATTAGTATCAAAGGCTATCAAAGAGGTCTGTCGGTCATTTACATTGAGCCACTCAGTAACATGAAGCTAAACAAACCAATCGGTAAAGCATATATACCAAACAACAGATAGTTCACCGAGTACCAAAAAATACTAACACTGATAGATAGTAAACACCGAGTGATGCAATATACACTGAGAAGCTTACATAGTGTTTACCGATCATCACAGGAAAAGGCATAGTAATCAGAAATGGCACATTCTTCTATGCAAATGGTTACAATAGATCGTAAAATAGTTTACCAAGATCAAGGAACATTTCTTGTAAATGTAATGTATATCTTATTGTAATATTTGATCTAGGATATTTTTGCACCGTAGATCTTAGGGTTATGATTATGTATTGTAACCTAATTTTGTTAAAGTGGCAAAATAGAACACTATATATTTTGTGTGTTCACATCATTTTTTAAGAACTGATATAGGAATCAATGAGCACTTGAATCTATTTCCTAATTTCAAGTCAATCAATTAATAGAGCAGAACATAGTACATAAATTATTAGATTAATTTGTAGAATCAGAGAAGGCTATCGAGAAGATTCAAAGAAAAGATTCATCACAGTTAAGGTGATATTTTATGAGAACTTATAGATCTATTTTAGACAATTGAGTTGTCAACTAGAAGATAATTACCTATTGCTTTCTGACAATTATAATAGAGTTTTGGATAAATCTCTTAACTGAGTAGACTTAACATTCTTATGTAAATCTCTTAATAGAGTGCACACTTCATTAGTGTTATTAAAATCCTATAACTAGGTAGATCAAGCTGATCTAACATGTCACTCCTAACATGGTGAGATCACTAGAAGTGATCAAAACTTGTAGCCTTAATAGGCAAACCTTTTCTATCTGCAGTAGTGAAGAATTTGTGGGTGTCATCCCCACCACAGTTTTTACCTTTTAACAAGGGTTTCTACGTTACCAAAATACTTGTGTTATGTGATTGTCATATTGATTGTATGTTGTTTAATTACATAAGTTAAATGGATGATTGATTCATACAATTAGATTCAAGTTATTTTGGTCAGTTATCATTGTTTACAGTTTTAGATCCGAAAGGTTTACAAGTAGAGTTTTAGGAGGCACTAATTCACCCCTCCCCTCTCAGTACCTATCTCTCCTAATTCCAACATAATGTTCTGAAGGATGAAGAAACAATTACTTTGAGAAGGCCATATGATGAGGAGATTGCCTTGATAACAGCTGATATGGTTACCCAAGAAAAGGCAAATTATAATTTGAGAAACAGAGTAGTTGGTGACCCAAGTTAGAAGCCTAGTGATATTTTTATTAAGAAGATAGAAAAGGATGTAAAGACATTGCAAACTAAGCCAAAGGATGTTGATGTTCCCAATAAGGTCAAAATAAAGAAAAATGCTAAACCTAACATTCTTTATAAAGTAAAGGCTAAGCCCTCAAGTGAAGCTATACCAACTTTACAAAAGGAAATTAAAATTCATGTTGAGGAACCCAAAAATACATTCATTCAGAATATTGATAAAAGGGTTGCCAATATGAAGTATGATGTGTTTGATTCAAAATATGTTCCAATTGATATGAGCAAGTTGTTGTCACAAATTACTGTCAAATTCCCATTGCTAGAAATGATGAGAATAGAAGAGCATAAGGAAAAGGCCCTAAATTGGGTAAATGGTGTGATGACCACCAAATTTTAACCAATAGAAAGGATTGAGAAACAAGTAGCAACTGTAAATGATGATGCTAACAACCATAATGAGGAGACTGTTTCTAAAATTCCCCAAATCTATTTGGATACAAATGTTGTTAGTACTACAGCAGGAACAGTTGATCCTTTCTTTTTGACTTTGTTGATAAATGGAAAGTTGCTAAAAAATTGCATGATTGATTCAGGAGCATCAAACACTGTCATGCCCACTGAGGTTATGAAATCATTAGGGCTAAAAGTGGATACTCCCCACAAAAGATGTCAAGCAATGGATTCAATAGAAGTACCAATCGTGGGTACTATTAAGGCTCTACCTTACAGACTGGCAGCATACCCAAGAAAACAATTGACCATGAGCGTCTTGGTAGTGGATATCCCTCCTCAATAAGGGATGTTACTATCAAGAAAGTGGAGTGCTTCTATGGGAGACAACATAAAATGTGACTTTTCATTTGCTACTTTTAACTTTGAAGGACAAAATATTAAGATTTCCAGGGAACTTAGAACTCCACATATGATTGAAGAAGAAGAAGAAGACACCATGAATTGTTTTCTTGACACTAACATCAATGCTTTCAAAGTCAAAGATAAAGAGGTTGAGGAGGATGTTGAAAATACACATAAGTCAGATAGCCAGGAGGGATGAATTGACCTTGATAGTTTGTGGACCATGTATTTTGATGGTGCTAATTCAAAAGAAGGGTCTGGAGCTGGACTATTTCTCATATCTCCAAATGATAAAACTTTCAAATTCTCATTTAGTTTGTTATTCTCATGCACAAATAATGTTGTAGAATATGAAGCTCTCTTGATAGGTCTGAGGTTGGCATCAAGGCATGGTATAAAATGTTTGAAAGTAATAGGTGATTCTGAGTTCGTTGTCTCCCAAGTTAGATCAAAATATGCTTCAAAAAATTAGAAATTAAAGCAATATAGAAATGCAGTATGGGATGAAATTGAAAGCTTTGGTGCTTTTAATATATGTTGGATGGAAAGAGGCCAAAATAGAATGGCTAACTTGTTAGCTAATGTGGCTCTTAGACTAGAGGACATCACATTTGTAGATATATAAAATATAGAGGTACAAGCTAGACCTTCCATTCCTGATAATATAGAAAATTGGCAAGTTTTCTCTGATGACTAGGACATATTAAGATTTCTTCAATGTGATTCTCATTTTGGAGATAGAGAGATGGATTTTAGTACTTATGTTGATACAGTAAATGGTAAAGATGTAATTTTTGGGAAAGAAGTTTTGTAGTTTAAATCAAATAGAGCTCCTAAAGGATTGGTTGCTCTTGAAAGGGCATTTGACAATAAAGACAAGGATTTCTCTACCACCACTGACAAAAAAAATGAGCTTGAAGAAATACTCTAGTCCCATCTTGTAAGTGTTGAAGTGTTCCAATATTTTTAAAAATACTCTAGTCTTTTCTAATTCACTAGGGATTTCTCCTAATATTTTTTTCCTAAAACCATAGTCTTTATGTTCACAATCCTTTATGTGCATTGATAGTTGAAATGTGGGGAAATTGGGGTTCCTTAGTTTAAACATGCCAACTAGGAATCATTTCTAGTTATATCAAATTTTATTCAAGAACCAATAAAAAAGGTCCAACTACAATCCCTTAGGAGAGTTGAGTTCATGTGATTGATTGATAGAAATAATGCCCATTGGGGTGGGTAGTCTTTATTAACATTATGATCCATGATTAATAATATTGTTGTGTGTATGTATTAGTGTAACTGTATTATTGGTGAATATCATCATGTTTCATAATGTCACCTTTATTCTTATTTTCTATTTAATAGAAGTCTTTTCTCTCTTCTTCAAGGAAATTTAGAGATTTGGCATGTTGATTTCTTTTGTGATTAGTAGATCATTGGTGTTGTTTTAGATTTCTTCATCTGGATTCAAAACTAGTTTGAGAGAAATCAACTCGTTATTGTAGAAGGTCCATCAGAGATTAGAGAGTGAATTCATTTGGAAGAGTTCAATGATGTTGGTCATTGTCTATTGGCTATTATAAGCTATGCTAACAGAATTCTTCTTCATTTGGAAATAGAGGAGACAAGCAATCCTATCAAAGAGTTCTCTGTAATGCCAAACTTCAAATCTACTACATACAAAAAAGATGAAATATCCATATCTCAAAATAAATATTATTTAAATATCTTACAAAATTTTTAGATGAAGAGTTGCAAACTAGTTGCAACACCCATTGAAGTTCAAAAATTGTCTAATTTTGATATGTTGGATCTAGTGATCCTTACTCTCTATAGACAACTGATTGGAAGTTTGATATATTTAACTACTACTCAACTAAACATCACATATATAACAAGCTTAGTATCCAAGTCCATGCTAGAGCTTAAGAAAATAAACTAGACTAGAGCTAAAAGGATTCATAGATATGTTAGATGAACATTGAGTTTGAGTTATGGCCCTACATTTCAACATTTAGAGGTTAGAAAACTAGTTTCCTATATAGATCTAGATTGGACAAGATCTAAAAATTATCGAAAGTATACCTATAATTACACTTTTAGCCTTGGTTCCATAGTATTTTCTTGGAAGTCCAAGAAACAACCAATTATAGACCGCTTTCTATAGTAGAGGTAAAATACAAAGCCACAACATCAAAAACATGCAAACTATTTGGTTGAGAAGAATACTCGAGGATTTAAACCAAATACTATATGGAACTACCTTGTTGTACAGTGTGATAGTAGGAGTGTTATATAAATGACAAAGAATGCAATATTTCGTAGTATAACCAAACACATTGAGATGCAACATCACTATATAAAACAATTGGTTCAATAAGGATTCATCAAGATTGTATGCTATAGTACAAAGCGTTAGATATGAAATATCTCAACAAAGCCTCTATCTCATGAAAGGTTCTAAAAGATAAGAGATTTACTCTATTTTATTTTAATGGTTATTATGGGGAGAATGATAGTAATCACGACCATTAAGGATGACAATATTTATTAACATTATAGCTCATTACTAATAATGCTTTGTATTTATTTATTAGTTTAGTTATATTATTGGTAAATATGGTTGTGTGTCATAATATCAACCTATTTATGATTTTATGTTTAATAGATGCCCTGGCTATCATTTCTTCAAGATAATTTGGGGCTGAATTTCATATTGATTTGTTTTTTGATTAGTGTATCACTATTCTTGGTTTAGTTTCCTTAATTTACTGATTTTATTCAAATCAAGGTTGATATGGTTTATTATTATTATGGTAATAAATAATGTAATAACTACATACAATGCTAGGAAATTGAACAAAAATCAGCATAAATAGTAAGCTATAAAATACGTATGCAAATTTTTAAAATAGATCTAGAAATGGGATTCAAACAAGAGCCTTTATTTTCAATCTAGGCTTGAAATGTTAGTCTATTTCAATAGGTTCCATTGATTTGAAGGTCCTTAATGTAGATTTTGTGATTGGGTTCTAGATCAAGATGCTCTATAGACCATCCTCCTAAAATTTTGGTAAAAAGGCATTGATCACTTGAGAAAATTGATAGTGAAATAGTTTTTTGCAAGCCTATTCAAAATGTGGAAGTGTTTCCTTTGTCTAGTATTAGCAAATATAAATTTATTATTCATATAATATGAAATCTACAAATAGAAAAGAGGACAAATGTGTTGGTCTACAAAAGCATTTTCCTAAGTCAAACCTAAAGTAGTAGTTATCCTTTACTAAAATAATTATGATTAGAAAGAAAGAGTACCCTTTATAAGGAAGAGGTTGAAAACCTTTAGGAAATCCTATGGTAATAATTTATACCTTTGGAATATGATCTTCTTGTCTTGAAGCTCATGAAAGTTTGATGTTTCGATAGGAGTACATACATGTTTGCACTCACAGAGTAAACAAATAAACTTGATAATGGATGCTAACTTTAATGCTTGAAAACTTGAATGTATGATCTCTCCTTCGGTTCCTTGAACATACCTAATTGTTTACTTGTCAATATGAACATAATGATAAATGAATTTGGTGATCAGATATTTTAAAATGATATGACCTGATACTTTTATTTATACTAAACCTCACAAAACATGTTGATAATTTTGATGAAGGCCAACATTGGGAGCCTTGCTTGATCAAAAAGCTTATAACTATTGTTGGTTCAAATTTGGGCCCCAAATCGCCAAATATTGCACCTAGCATCATAGATCATCAGGTCACTAGTTCCTAGTGCCATACTCCTACTATTTTGGATATTTTTATTTAAGATTATTATTTTTCTCTACTGATCTAGTTTAATACACTTCAAATATTAAACATTGATTAGTATTTATTTTTTGCTATTTAATCTTGTATGAAACTGCAATTGAATTATTGATTTATTTGATGTTCACAATGTAGTACTTTTTTTATTGACAAAAAGATTAATTAACTTTTACTAAAGATAAATTTTATTATAAAATTAAGCATATTACTCATTTAAATATGATGAAACTTTTATCTTACCATATAACTAAACAACATGAGTATTACTAAATAAAATCCCCTTCATGGTATCTCATTCAGAAACTTAGACCTTTTAATGGAGGAAATGTGACTCTACGGAAGAAAAACTATGTTCTTTCAAGAGCCAAATTTACAACATATTTAGATATCTCCAACTAGTAATATTAGTGAAGATATCTAATTATAGATTAATAGAATGAAGTTTCAGATTATATGGGAATGGAAAGTGTATATGATAGGGACCTTTTAGTCTAAATATATATGTATTCACCAAGGACAACAATGTGGTGCATGGAAATCTATGTGGTGTACTATAGTGAGAAAAGAAGAGAAAGAAATGGGTTTTGAGATGTTACAAGCCATTAAATGATAAGTTATACTAACCTAGCTAGGTGACAAGTGGAAAAATGCTAAAATGACATTTAAACATTAAAATATAATAACATGTAAGCATGGAATATAGACGTACGCATGTCGTGCTACTATCCAAAAAAATCCTATTAAAAATAGCGTGAGACAAGAGAAACACATGGTTTACACAAAAATGACAAAAAATGGTAGCTACGGAAAAGGACCTTGAGCATCTTGAGAGGGAAAAGGCTGATGTAAGGTCTAAAAAGAATCTATACACAAATTATAGGGGAATCAACACTAAAGTGGTTACAAAAGTGTAGGTGACATAGAAAAGTGGTATGCATTTTTTTGACACTACAAATCTATTATGTGGTCATCATTATTTAGGTGTATGGAATTGGTACTCACACATATAATTACATTTCTTCACTCTCCAACTTCTTTGTGGCATGTTTGTGATGGAAATGTATACACCTTTTCATGAGTTGTGCATAGATATATAAATACATAAAATTTATTAAATTTTGGATTATTATGTGAAAAATAATTTGGGGTTGTTTTAGTGCTCACTTTGGTGAAATTTTGGACATGAAAACTTTTAGGAAAATTTCAATTTATGTCTTAGATAGTAAGACTAATAAAATATGCATAATATTATGTCCTAAATAACTCACCTTTCTGTGTGTGAATTTTGTACCTGATCTGTAGACACAACACTTCAATAAAACATTAGAGGTTAGCAAAAATGAAATCTGCAATGAATTGAAAGCTAAACTAACCATGTGATTTACTGCCTTCTAATAGGTGCGAGTATGATGTTCTCAGATTGTTATCGAGATTAGTGACCTTGATGACACCTAAATGAAGGATTTGAATGCAAAACTGATATGAAATATGAATGCAATTAATCTATATTTTTGGATTTTAGATGCAATAAGATGAAAATTGATATGAATCCTAAGCTAGATGAAATTGATCTATGATATGCAAATTAAGCTAACAATGATATGCAAAAACAAGATTGATCTCACAAAAATGTTGATTCGTAAGAGCTTTGATTCTCCAAATTCTAATTCTCCAGTGTGATTGTGCAACTCTTGAATTGAATTTTACAGTGTAAGTATGCAAAATTGTGGATGATTTGTGAAGATCTAAGCCTTGATTTTATAGAAATCCAGGGCTTTGGAGGTGCATGGGAAAAGCCATAAATCACTCTTGATAAACTCAGGTTGATTTTTGAGTTATCAAGAAATAATAGATAATTAAGTCACAAAAATCATACAAAAACACAGCTCAACTCGAATTAGAAGTTTAGATCAACTTTAAAACTCACAAAGGATGTTGAGTTTCCAAAAGCTAACAACTTGCATTAATTTTCTAATTTGGAGTTTAACTGGTCCTTTTATGTGCACATGGATAATTATAAATTAATAAATAAATAAAGTGATTTATTCTCAACTTAGCTGATTTTGGAAATTAAAACAATTGATTTATGGGTTAATCAATCATTTAATCAAACTTTATTCAAAAATACAATATTAAAAATTGGCAAAATGATTTAATTAATCAAATAAAATATTTAATCAATTACTTGTAAGCCTTTGAATTTATTGTCAAAATTAAATATCATAATTAGGAATAATGGAATTAAATTCAATTAAATAATTAAGTGGCCAAATTAAATCTAATTAATTAAATATTCAAAATATTCAATTAATCAAACATTAGTATAAATATGATTTATCACCAAATAATTATAAAATTAAAGATAATTATGATGATTAGGAATATTACTAGGAATATTCCCCGATGGAGAATTTACGATAATCAATTAGGATTCGATGATGTTTAGATGTGCCTTTTGTTAGGACTTCGATGTCGATTTCGTTCGATATGTCGATGTAGGAGGTTAATGAACTTATAGCCCATTTTTGGGGTATTACATTTTGCCACTCTTTGAATTACTATGTGAAGTGCAGTGGTTCAAAGACAGTCTGTGTATGATGTTTGAAACTAATGATTTGATATGAGATTGCAATTGATATGAAACAAAAACTATGATATGAGACAAAGATTGATTGAAAGATTCAAAGATATTAGGTCCTGAATGACCAAAGATAATGGAAACTATAAAAGTAATGAACCAATGATTGCAAAGAAGTGTCAAAACACCTGATTCTAAACCTTATGATTGCGAAGAAGTGAGTGACCGATTCCAGACTTGATTGTCCTTAGAAGAATCATATAGGTATCACATCTAAACCCTTCAATTACCAAAGAATCAAGGAAATAACACAATTGAACTGATAGTGCAAAAACTAATACAATTTACAAGATTAGGAGAGTACCAGATTGATATGGATCTCGATGAATTTGATATGCCCCAAGTCATGATTGATTTTCCCCAAGCAATGAGGACTTTTGATGAATCAGTAACTAGATGTGGTTGTTATCTTGATTACTGAGGAAAGATATGATATCAATAAAGATATGATTTCAAATTAGATTACAAACTTTGAATGATGTGCAATACCATGCCCCCTTCGGGATTAAAATTGAAATCTGACAAGAAAAGTCAGCGTTGAAAATTTAGAAGCATGTTAATTGATTTGAGAAGTGGTTAAACGCATTCGAGAATGCATTCTGCATCGTTTGGAGGTCCAAAAGACCAAGGTTGACTAAGTTTGACCATGGTTGACCAAGTTAAAATTTTGATAGTTAGATGGAAGATAATCAGTTAAGTTGAATACCGGATTTTTGTGATGATGGAAGGTCAATGATGTAAGCAGTAGACTGTCCTGGGCCCAAAAAGTTTAACTCATGATTTTGACATAATAAATGATCTCAAATTTGAATTTTGATCCCGAAAATGGCTTCAAAACGTCAAAATTAGCCAGGGGTGCAATTTTCATGAAAAATGGAGCACTTTTGAACATTAGGTCAAAATGCTATATAAAGGCCTGAAGGGTCATTTTCAATTCATTTCAACCATTTGACTTTGGAGACTTTGTGGAGCCCTCTAAGCAAGAAATGGTAGAACAATGAGAGCTAAAGGTTCTTGTGAGTTTGCTTCAATTTGAGCATAGCTGAAGATACTAGAGACCCCGACAGTATGGACATCTGGTAGGTGGACCTCTGTGCCCCTCTGAAAATGCAAATTTTTCATGTTTTATAGCAGTTTTAATTTTTTTCGTACACATTTTGCTTTTTTGAATTTTGCATGTTTAAAAACTCGTACGAGTCCCATCCCAAAATCGAACGACACTCCATTTTAATTTCCTTTGTCATTTCAAGTCCACCCAAGTGTCGTATTAGAGGGACCCTTGTGTCGTATGACATTTCAACAGGTCCCTTGAAACTTGTATGATGCCTTGTTCAGTGTCGTATGATCCTTGTTTGTCATTTGGTCTACTATGGAGTGTCGTATGACACTTGATTTGTCATTTGGTCCACTATGGAGTGTCATATGACACTTGATTTGTCGTTTGGTCCACTGTGGAGTGTCGTACGACACTTGATGCCAGTCTGGAATGTCGTTTGAAAAATATTGAGCTAAAAATTGATTCTTAGGTCAAAAATTAGATTTTTCTGATAATTTTGCCTGCTTGCTGACCCTTTGACCCACCTTCTGAAATAGAAAACTGTTCCATTCTCATACTATTAGCCTGATTTTGAACTCAATTTCTAATAAAACACCCTATTTTTGTATGATTTAGGTCACATATCCAGACGTCCATGTTCGTCATTCTTACCTGGCAACACAGAGACTGTGTCTCGCTTCCTAACCCTATGAGGGTTCATCTTGCTGCATGCGATTTCGAGCATCTCATTCATTTACCCGATATTAGGGTAAATCATGGCCTATTGACTGCATTGATAGAGAGATTTCACTCGGAGAGTTAGACCTTTCATTTACTGACTGGAGAGATGACTGTGACTCTAGGGGATATTTATAGGATATTATGCATTCCATTCCATAGAAGTCAATGTCCTGACTATGTGAGTTCTAGGTAGACTAGTCTTCATGCCTTTAGGCATCTATTAGGAGATGATACATAGTTGATGGGGTCCATTTCCTGGGAGACCCTTGTACAGAGATACGGTCAGATGCACCGTTTAGAGTGCATTATCACTGGGATGATTGGAGAGCTTATTATGCCAGGCCATCAGCAGAACAACTTTTTGATGGGATGGGCTCCGATGGTAGCTCTTCTGATGACCACTCCCACTAAGCTTTCCTAGGGTCAGTGCCTATTGGCCCACATGTTTTCAAAGATGCACGAGGTCATGTATCAGGATTGCAAGAGCTTTGCTTCTGGAGCTCTTGAATTTCAGATATGGGCATGGGAGCATATCCCAGTATTGAGACCGGTGTTCCAATCACAACGACAGCTGTGAGGCCTCACCCTAGACCAGCCATAGCTTTTCTGTATCATTATGGAAGCCCTAGTGATTGGCTTAATGTTCTGATTAGTTAGTAAATTTTACTCTTTTGACAAAGATTTGGTTACATTAGATGAGAATGCATTGCATTTGATGATGCTTTCTATACGCACAATGTTGACCTTATGATACATTATGACTGACATTATGATAATTAGATAAATACAAAGGTGTGCAATTAGAGAATTTATGTTGTTATAAGTTGTTAGGAAAATCAAAATCAAGAAATGAATTAGGTTGAGGTGTGTATTTCATTTTAGGTTAAATGTTAGGCGATGAATTTTTGATGACTATATTATGATATAAATATGAACTCTAAATTATGGTTATTTTGATTTATGAATGTTGGGATGAAGTGATGGATTTTATACGCTTACGTAAGTAACTAGGAAATGGAGATTTGATTTGATTATGATACGATGAGATTTCTATTATGAATCGAAATGTTAAATACTTAGGAGAAGTTTAGGAGTGTCGTGATGACATTTAATTGCAACTGAATTAGATATGCAATATGCTACATGCTTACTTTAGTGAAGAATTGAATTGAGATTGATATAATTATTGTATTCTATATGATTACAAGCATGTGATTGAATTATGATTTATATGTGAACATTGTGTTGTAGGTCATTCTATCTACGCAGTTGAATTATGACTTATGTGAAAGTGATTGTATGTATGCATTTGAATTATGGATTATGTGAAAGTGATTAGAAGTATGCATTGGAATTAGGAATTATGTGAAAGTGATTGTATGTATGCATTTGAATTATGAATTATAGGAATGCAATTGAATTACGAATCATGTATGCAAATTAAATTATGAATTATATATGCAATTGAAGTATGAATTGAGTTATGCAAATTGAATTTATTTGATGTGATTATTGAATTCTATATGATTACGTGCAGATAATTGAATTATGACATCTCATTGTATGTGATTGTATGATTGTGAGAGAACATTACCTGTTGTGTGATTTCATGTATGCAATTTAGTTATGAATAATGGGTGGATATTACATCTTATATGTTTATATGTGATGGTTTTCTTCCTTGAATTACTGATGCAACATTGAGGTTTTGTAGGTGGAAGGACCATGGAAATGTTCGGGGAAACCACATTGAATGCATGTGCTAACAATAAAGCCAAGGCCCCATCTATTGAAGAGACTAGGGCCTCGTTGTGAAGTGTTTTATATGTAACCGTAATATGAATGTATGTATAGGAATGTTAAGTGTTGTAATATTGTGGACATACCTTAATTGTGATGTTAATTATGTGAGTGTCACTCGACACTAGAGTTATATGTTAACTAAGGTATGTCATGTGGTTGGAGTGTGAGTGCAAGTTCTAGAAACTTCTTTGCGGGGAATCCAAAGTGCATCCACTTGTCATAGGACCCCAAAGTGAAGTCATATCTTACTTTTTCGTGCATACACTTAACCATGGTTTCTAGAGGGTTAAATGGGACCGTAGGGGGTAGTTTCATGCATTTTGAGGTAGCCCATTCCATTTACCCATGGGTTAGGGGTATTTTTAGCAGGTTAGGAGCCCAGTATTGACTTTGTGATCCCTTCAAAAGTGCCTTTTTGAATTTGAGCGAAAATGCAAGTTTGAATGTGGTCCAAGATTTTCCTCTCTTCATTTTGGACCAATCTTAGGTTTCCACTTCCATGGAACACCTTTTTGGGTGTAAGGGGTTGTGTAAGACTTTGGGAAGACCAACCAATGACATGGGGTTCCATCTTCCTAGGATTTTGGGGATTGAGTTGGAGGCCATTTTAGAGGGGAGTTGGGGGAAACAATGAGTTGTTCACCCACTCTCTACCTTTAGAGACCATTAAACTTGGAGAAGGAAAAAAGCTGGGGATAGAAGAAGGAAAAGGCACAAAACTTCACCATTTTTGCATTGGATCATAGGTTGGAGGATCTTTCTCTTCATCTCACTCTTTGTTGTAGTATAATCTTGTAGTTGTAGTAATTTGTTAAGTGTTTTAGCTCCCCATGGTTGGTCATGGTGAGAGCATGAAATGGTATTTGTGTTTTCTTTTGTGATATGATTTTGGGTTGTTTACTCTTGGCTCAATCACCCTTGGGAGGGAAGAGAAACCAAGAGGGGGTGTGGGGATGGAGGAAACTCCATGTGTAAAGTCTCCTCCATGTGTGGGGAAGGATGAGCTTGGGTGTGTTGTCCCCAAGTAGCCTTTGCATTTTTAGCCCAAGGGGCATTTTGGGGGGCATAAGGAGGGATTTGGCCTTGTGTGCCATTGATATGAGATACATTGTTATTGTGGTCCATGTGTGGCCCTTGATATTGTTTATTGTGGTCCATGTGTGGCCTTATTTTGGCATTCGGTTCTCCATGGGTTGCCCACCCTCACCCCATTAAAGGATCAAGTTAGATCCTATGTGTTATCCTTGAAGGAATTTGGGATTATTGTGGAATGTAAGTATGTTTTGTGTGAGTGTTTGAATGTTCCCCATTCTTTGTGGTTTCCCCTAGCTCGGGGGCGGCCTCTTAGAGGCCTAGGCTGGGAGGTGAGCTCCCATGGTCTTCCTTGAAAATGGTTTTATTGCAGGAAATTGGAGCATTGAAGCCTTCTTGGTGAAGTTAGGACTCTTGAAAGATTTGAAGATGTACTCATATTTGAGTTGTAATACTTTTGTTTTGTGATTATTGTTTTTGTAAGGAAATATGGAATCCTTTTGAACACAAATGCTATTGTTATTGTGTTTGTAATGGAGATAACTCTCCAAGTCATGTATTGTAATAGGTGTCGATGAGCTTGAAAGAGTTGTATTGTGTTTAAGATTTCTTTCATTATCAAATTGCTAGAAGGTTATCAACTTGATCTTGTTAATGAATACTTTGTTATTGTGAAAACGATAAGTTTGTTCATTGCATGATATTGGAATTAATCATTTATGATGAAAGGGTAGAATAGATTTCTTTCATTGCTAAATGGTATTAAAAATGTATTGCAAAAGAGAACGCTATTGGAATGAAAAGAGAGTTTTTATAATATTATCAATCTTGTTTTAGGATCAATGTATGTAAATCTATTTGATTCAAGTGAAAAATCAATCTCTAATTTCCACCTTTTATCTAGCCAAGTAAATTGTAAACTAGTCATGTTAATTTGGTTGAGAAACCATTAGTTTAGTGTGTAAACATGGATTGAATATGTATAGCATTAAAGTATTCTATTGGAAACAATAATGTTAGGAAAGAAATCAACTCTCTCTATAAAAAACCAAAATCAGCAAATAGAATTAAGTGTGTAAGTTTAACTATATTGCAAACACAAACAAGTTATAAGAAAAACAAAAAAATTGACAATGGAGACCTACAAGTCTCTGGAATTTGTATGGGAAAATTTCCCATACAAATTCCTTGCCACAGTCACTATTAAAACACTAAATTTTCCCACTTTTATTCAAACTCATATAAAATAATAACAATAAATACATTGCCCCACACTTTCATTATTCTCCCAAAAAGTGGCGCAGGAAAAAGGGAGCCAATGCCCATTTCATCATGAGTACTTTGTTGCTATGTTATTGGTTGATGACCTTTCCTTGACCACACTCTAATTCCCTAGCCCTGCGTATAGTTTTCTTTAGGCAATATGGTTGGATGGAGAGGGACCCAAATTCCCATACTCCCATGTCACCTCAACACTCCACACCAAGGAAAGTGCACTGGCTTCTTGGTAGGGTGTCCTTGTCTTGGACTTTGTATGGGGTGAGGCCCAAACCCCCATGACATCATTCTTCCTCCACCCCTTGGAAAATGGCGCAGGCTTTCCTTGCTTGGGTGTATTCCCTTAGTCCATGTGCTAGCTTGTTTTTGATTTTTTTTTTGGTTCTTAGGAGATTATGGTGGGCCCTCCTAACTCCCCTTCCTTATTGCAGCCCCCTTCTCCCTTCATTTTCACAGCTTTTGATGGGAATGTTGTCCCCTCCCACTTGGCACGTGGGTCAAGGGGGAATAGGGTGCTTGGCCTAGGGTAGGGGTAGGTGGTAGGTAGGGTGTTTAGGGGATTTAGTAGGTGTTTAGCTAGGTTTTAGGGGAGATTAGTATGTAGTTTAGGTAAAAAAAATTTAAGTGGTTAATTTGCTTAGCATAGGATATTTTCTTAATAAATTTTTTATTGTTTTATTTAATTGTTATTTCTATAAGTTTGGTTTATTAAAATTTTATCATAGTAACTGTTTAATATATATATGTTTATTACTATTATTAATTAAATATATTATTAAATGATATATATAATTTATTAATTGGTTAACATTCATATTAATTAATTGATATGCTATAATTAGTTTATTAATATATGTCTCATTTAATTATATTTGTCATTCAATTGGTTATTTAATTTGGAAGATTATAACTTAACATGTTTTGGTACAATATAAATTATCTTTATAATTTTAATAAATAAATTTGATATTAGCTTATGTATATCACAATCGATGACCAATATTAATAAGAACATTATTTAAAGATTATTCTAGGAAATGTTTTTATACTCTAAATAATCTGTGGATATTAAATCAACAAATCGTTCATTAAATTCAATTAACAAAACCTTCTAATTTTGAAACCCACTTGGTATTATTAATAAAATAAGTTATGAAAATTAGACTTTCCTAGATTGTAATCTAGTTGTCACTAGTAGGGTGACCTAATTGTGAATAGTTTAATTTTAGTTAATTCTTTTGCAAAGGGTCACTCTAATAACACAACTAGTGATTTGTTAACCTATAAGGAATCCTTGGGTAGACCTTGTTGGCATCATCAAATGCTTATTGAGAATTGTTCATCCTAACCCCTTTGAAACTCGGCTACAACTTCACCACCTTAATTGAATACTTATCAACTAGTATCCTTTTGGAAACCAACGTTGGTAAAGGACTTATTCTTCAGAGTCTCTTTTTGAACTTTTGTCAGAAAACACCTTTTAACCCACAACATTAAATTAGACCTAATTATTCCTTTTATAAAAAAAATTGGTGTGATTTAGACTGAATTTTTATGGGCATGACACTTGGTATCAGAGCCTAGGTTTCAACATTGGAACCTAAACCCATTACATTTCTCCAAGAAGACCTAATTTTATACATAGATTTTTGTTAAATTTTAATAGTTTTTATAAATAGTATGATGGATCTTCATTACATTATCAAGGAAATTCTTGTGACCCTTGGGTTCCATCAAATTATTATAATTCCAATTTCATATAGGATGGAGCACTTTTTGGGATAATTTCAGTCCATAATTCAGCTTAATTGTTCCTCTATAGGAGATAGACTAGGATTATCAAAATATCTTAATAACTTAAGGGGTCAAAGTAACTTGGAAACATGTTATAAGAAGTTCATATAATCTAATATAATGAGTATACCTAGGAGAATAACTTAAAAGGGATATGGATGGATTATGTCCAGTATTGATGAATACATGAATTACATTTATTTTGACCACATTATTAAGTAAGAATAAGACATGGTTCTACACTCAACACGCATCAAGGAAAGCATTAGTTGTGGTAGGATTCACATAATACTTGAATAAGAATAAATCAAAGTCATGCAAATGCTCAACATTGGAACCACCTACCCTTAACTTGTTCATAATTTAAAACCTTATTATTTATGATGGAAATGTTGTGCTAGCAACTTAAAACTACTTGGGTGGAAACATTTAAGAGTCTGGGATGCATAAATTTTCTGATATGTTCTTTCAACAAGTAATAAGAAATACTTTATCCAGCACATGTTAATAATAGCAGAGTACCCTAGGAATAAAAATGTAAAGAGTAACTAGCCAAGAGATCGATCAACACATGACAACCCCACCTTGGAAATATGAAAGCGAAGACTAATATAGATGAGTAATGGAAGATTCAACTACCTGGAAATCCCTTCAGATTGCATGAATAAAACTTAAAGGGATTTCTTAAGAATTTGGTTTTATAATACCAATCAATCTTAGTGCGTAATGACTATAATACGATAGTAAAAAATAAATACAATGCATGTGTCAATAGAGTTATTTGGTAAATGAATGTGGAAACCCTTATTGGGATTTACTTCCAAGATGATATGAGGGTCAAGGTGGAAAGGTAACCTAAAAATCCACCTATGTCCTAATATAGTGTAAGGTAATTATGAATTACTCGGAAGTAGATCTCAGTTATGAATCAATGACCTTCTTGTTAGTGTTTTGTAAATAAAGAATATAAATTGTAATGAAACTTTGGACAAACTATAACTATTTTTTTGAGAATATAAAACCTTTGGAGGGACGTGCCTAACCGAGTCCAATAAGATGGGGAGCTTAATCCAAAAAAACATAAGTCATGATTGTGAAAATGATTTGTTAAATCTTTATGGATATTCATTAGACTATTAAAGTATGAAATATTATATGTCTTTGCATTATGTGCAAAACTAGTAGGCAACCCTCCTCGTGATTCAATGTAATATGTTTGGAAATGTTGTTTAAAGTGGATATTAAGTGGTAATATTGAGAGTAGTATGGAAACATAATGAAACATATGTATAATAACATAAATTAACTATCAGAATGCCTTTTTTGATGAGTGAAGTCATATGTGAAGTACCCTGTGTGAGTGACTAGTTCAATTAGCTAGAAAACGTAGTAGTGGACATCAAGTGCCAACTCACCAAATAGAACCATTTGAGAAGTTTCTTGAGGGTTGTGATGCTAAATATATTCATGGAGTTGTTGTGCTGGTAACCACATCTCTAGTCGTTTCTATATTCCTAAAATTTATAGCCTTATAGATGTTGTAATAGAGTTGTTTTATACCTTATTGGCCTAAGTGTGTTGGCCATAAAATGTTGTATAAGAACAGTGATGCATTTCTTGAGATATAAGTGAACTACATTGCAGTGGGAACTTCTCTCTAGGAGAGGAGGATGTTGTAATGTGAATATCATGATTATATGTTCCGACGTAGTAAAAAAACTTATAGAGTAAGTGAGGCTATTATTAGTAATTAGGCAATTGTCTCCTGAGTTTTTATGTGTCTACCCTCTTTCCAAATTAATGTTTTCTTGGAAAAACCTTATTTAGGAAATTGTCTCCTAAGTTTTTTATGTGTCTACCCACCTTCTGAAATAGCAAATTGTTCCATTCTCGTACTATTAGCCTGATTTTGAACTCAATTTTTTATAAAACACCCTATTTTTTTATGATTTAGGTCACATATCCAAACGTCCATGTTTGTCATTCTTACCTGGCAACACAAAGATTGTGTGTCTCGCTTCCTGACCCTATGAGGGTTCATCTTGCTGCATGTGATTTTGAGCATCTCATTCATTTACCCGATATTAGGGTAAATCATGGCCTATTGACTGCATTGATAGAGAGATTTCACTCGGAGACTCAGACCTTTCATTTATTGACTGGAGAGATAACTGTGACTCCAGAGGATATTTATAGGATATTATGCATTCCATTCCATAGCAGTCAACGTCCTGAGTATGTGAGTTCCAGGTAGACTAGTCTTCATGCCTTTAGGCATCTATTTGGAGATGATACATAGTTGACGGGGTCCATTTACTGGGAGACCCTTGTACAGAGATATGGTCAGACACATCATTTAGAGTGCATTATCACTGGGATGATTGGAGAGCTTATTATGCCAGGCCATCAGCAGAATGGCTTTTTGATGGGATGGGCTCCGATGGTAGCTCTTCTGATGGCCACTCCCACTAAGCTTTCCTGGGGTCAGTGCCTATTGGCCCACATGTTTTCAAAGATGCACGAGGTCATGTATTAGGATTGCAAGAGCTTTTCTTCTAGAGCTCTTGTATTACAGATATGGGCATGGGAGAACATCCTAGTATTGAGACCGGTGTTCCAGTCACAGTGGCAACCATAGGAGCCAGTGATATATATGTACACTGGCTATGTCACACAGGTCACATGGGTCATATTGAGTACTTTCGACGATGTTTAGATGATATGAAATTTGTGCATTGGAGACCCTACTTGCAGATAGAGGCCTATCCCACTGCAAGGGAGTAGTACAGTTTTCTTTTTCAGAGTTGGGTACTTATTGGCCAATCTCCCACCATTTTGGAGAGATTTTTGATTACTAGAGTGTGGTGTCAGTATGGATGCAGACGGGATGCCCCACAGGATTATACTACATATGCTTGCATTATTCATGAGATCGGGCTTGAATGGACACAACGGCTCACCTATTCATTATGTTTAGAGGAGTACAGTGCCATCATAGGTAGAGACTAGGACTACTATCCATAGGTTATTGATGCAAGGGTCATAAATGGATACATTGCTTGGCTAGCGGATCATCTTATTCACAGATTCTCAGATCCCACTAAGTTGATACCCTCCATGGAGGAGGTGATGGATATTATAGGTACTCCCGTTGGATAGGGCCTGAGACCTCAGGTAGTGCATCCTACACCACCCAGACAAAGAGCAATGGCTCCATTTCAGAGACCATCAAGACATATGAGGCCCCCTCATCCTTCTACTTCTATAGCAGGCACATCCACAAGTTCATAGAGACGGAGTAGGGGCAAGAGAGGTCCTTTGGGTAGTCTTGGTTCTACAGATGAGGTTTTAGCAGCTGAGCATTTTGTAGGTGGCAATGTAGATCCTTCACAAGAAGATACCACTTTTGATCTAGGAGCTGAGGTTAGACACCGTAAGGTGCAAAGAGCAGATACCACTAATCAGCAACTCGAGTAGCCATAGGACACAAAGATGCCAATAGCTGAGGCTGATCCTACTGTTCCTCTCACTTCATTAGAGACTATCAGATGTCTCAGAGCTTAGGTTTGAGACTTGAAGGTATAGAGTGCTAGGTGGGAGGAGAGGTATCGAGAGGTAGATAGGCAGCACACAAAGCTTCATGCAGAGTTTCACTCAGAGGTTCAAAGATTACAAATAGAGGTGACCCATTAGACTGCATGGGCTTCTTACTGTGTCTGCATACTATGCTGTTGTCCCTACTGTGCAAAGAGTACCCACTTATTTAGATTACATGGTAGCCTCAGAGGGAGCTAGGGCACTGAGAGTAGAGGCTATACCAGATGCACCACCACCTCCTCCACCAAATACTAAGGAGCATTCTGATAGTTGATTCTTGCTCTCATGTTTTGATATACTATGTTCTTTTTTATCACTGATATACTGTGCTAACTCTGATAGCTCTTTGGAGCTCATTCTTTTGTACATTGTGCCAGTAGTGCACCCCTGACACATTTCAAGATTTTTTTTGATATATATGAGATTGATATGTTGGTTGTGACTTCATTTGTACTTGTCATGGTTTGATTTATGATGATATCATGCTATGCTTATGCTATGATTAGTGTAGAATGTATGTATGGATTAATGCAATGCAATGTAATGATTTCTTTCATATGTATGGATGTTATGCAAATGTAATTGATTATGAAAAAGATGTATGTATGATTTATGCTTATGCACTGGGTGTAGTGTAATGTAACAAATAGTAATGATATGAGATGCAAATGTAGCGATACACATGATATGTTTTTGCAGGTTGATGAAGACAAGTACTCAGTCTTATGGTAAAAGGATATTTTAACCCAAGAGAGTTACTGCTTGTGATTCAGCGAATAGACCTTCAAGTGAGACTCAGCTCTCGTTGGATATGAAGAATTGATTTGAATAATCATTTAAGAATTGAATTGTTTCCAAACATTTGTGAGATCATGCAGACATGAAAAAATGCAAAGAAACATGCCAAATGAAATGCAACCTAGGACCTAGGAGCTACTCATTGATCATGTGTCAATTTGTTATCATCATTGAACTTTTAGGTAATCAGATAAATCAATACAATGCCCACTAGCTATGAAACCATAGACATATGAATATCAATTTGTATGCGCAAGAATCAATACAACACCCACTGGCTAGGCAACCATGGACATATGAATATTGATTTTGTTTTCAGAATGTCAGATTAGATATAAGCACCAAGGCACAAACACCAGGATGACCTGAATATCATGTCCATTTTGATGTAGCAATTTGTATAAGCATCAAAACATAAACATCGTGATGACTTGAATATGCCTTGCGTTTAACATACACATCAAACAATCAAGAGATCATACTAAATCCAATCTAAATTATCCGTAGTGACCCTTTATCATTCACATCCTTAGGTAAGATCGCGTTCACAATAGGAGAAAGCACTCACTCAAAAAGATAATAGTTAGATCAAACTTCCTTTAATTTTTTGGGTATCAATGGTTGAGGTACACATGGCCATCCAATTCAAGATAGAGGCTCTTACAGTTGGACACCATTTCAATCCAAAATTTCCAAAGTTGTTAGATTTTCACATACAAGAAGAAAACAAAGAAAAGATTATGCCCCCAGTCATCACTCTCTAAATCCTATAAAGGACATCATCGAAGAGCTCAAAGGGACACAATAAGTGAATCAGTAAGCATATAAGGAGATAAAAGCATGTAAAAAGAATAGATTGTTTTCAGTTGAGTTTTGATGTTTGATTGCATTGTTGTAGATGCAAAAATCCTTTCTGGAGACAAGACTGACTGATTGAATCAAATGAAGCTTCAAAGGACTCTGACTGGATATGATATGTCTAAGATACATTGGAGGCCATAGGATATGACATTGATTTCCCCCAAGTGTTAAACATTGATAGGATAAAAACGCTTGAGTTGATTGGTGTACAGACCGACTTATTGAGAACAAGAATGCAGAAACAAATCGGGAGATATGTACAAACTAAAGCAAGACTGAAAGCTAAGAAAGACCAAGATTGCACTAATAGATGGAGCATTTTGAAACAAGTGGCACCCATTTTCTAGGTTTTCACCATCTTGGCAGAGATTCTATTTTTGCTACCAAGGCGTCTGTTTCTAGGTTTTCACCAAGGCACTTGTTTTTTTTTCTCATTTTTTTGTATTTTTCATTTTTTCAATATTTTTTGTACTTTTGATATTTTTTGATTTTTTTGTGAATCATCAAGGTGCCTATTGCTAGGTTTTCACTAGGACTTTTTCAGATTTTTAAGATTTTTTTCAGGACATTTTACCATAGACTGAATGCCTTAGGCATAGAATTTCTTCAGATGGAGGACGTTGATTGGTTCTCGGAGCTGTTCTCCTTCAGTCATTGAGAGTTGATAGGCACCAAAGCCAAAAGTAGCAGTGATAACAAAAGGACCCAGCCAATTGGGTTCAAACTTCCCCTTGCGTTCTCGATGGGATTGATTTTAGGATTTTCTCTCAAGACTAGATCACCAACTTGAAATCCTCTATGTCTGACTTTCTTGTTGTAGCCTCTAGATATTCTCTTCTGATATACTCTGAGATGATCATATGCTACTTGTCTGTGCTCATCTAGTAGTTCAAGTTCTTGCAACCTAGACACTCTATAGTCATCATCAGTTACTAGACCATGCATTCTGATTCTTAGTGATGGGATTTCAACCTCAATAGGTCGTACTACTTCAGACCCATAAACTAAAGTGAAATGTGTAGCCCCAGTAGGTGTTTTGATACTTTTTCTATAGGCCCAGAGAGTTGGATTGATCATGAGATGCCAGTCTCTTCCTATTTTATTAACTGTACAATGCAAGATTTTCCATAGATTTTTGTTAGAGGCCTTAGCTTGGCCATTCCCTTGAGGATAGTAGATGGAAGACCAATGTTGTGTGATCTTAAATTTGGCACATAGATCATCTAGCTCTTTGTTCTTGAATTATCCATCATTATCTATGATTATGGAATGAGGTATCCCATATTGGCATATGATATAGTTCAATATGAGCATAGATATTTTCTTTCTAGTTGCTTGTGTCAAAGGGACTGCTTCGACCCTTTTTATAAAATAATATATAGCTGTGATTATATGGGTATGTCCATTAGAAGAATGAGGATGAATCATCCCGATAAGATCAAATGCCCATTGATGGAAAGGCCATTGTGTTGTAAAGGGGATTAGATCCCTCCCTGGGGCATGAATTAAGTTGCCATGCACTTGGCACTTTTGACAATTCTTAGCAAACTTGATAGCCTCTTTCTCCATTTCAGGCCAATAGTACCCAGCCCTAATAAGTTTTTGAGCTAGTGTTAAACCGTTTGAGTGTGACCCACAAATACCATCATGGACTTCCTCTAATGCACGTTGAGACTCTTCCTATTCTAAACATCTAAGTAGCATACCATCTAGACCTCATTTGTATAGATCATTACCAATGATGACATATCATAAGGCATTTCAAATAAGGTATCTCTTTTCATGGTGGTTGAAGGTATCAAGAATGATTTGGTCTTGGAGATAGGAAAATAGGTTTTTGTATCTGGATGAATCATGACCTAAAATAGTGCAAATCATGCGGGTTTCAGGGGAATTGTATACAAGATAAGATAGAGCTTCCACCAGGAACTTGTAGCATAGCTCATGTTTAGGCTGCTGTAATAAAGTAGACAGTGTTGCCATTGCATCGACAACCTTGTTCTCCATTCTAGGAATTTGTTCAAATGTGATAGATATGAAATATTTCTTTAAATCATCTACCATTCTCTTGTAAGGAATGATTTTTTCATCTTTAGTTTGGTACACATCATTGACTTGATGAATAACAAGTTGAGAGTCTCCATGAATGTGTAGCTCTGTCACTCTCCACTAAATTGCTAGTTTCATACCATTCAAAAGGGCCTCATATTCTACAATATTGTTTGTGCAAGGAAATTTTAATCTGAATGCTTTTGGGATTGAGTATCCTTGAGGAGTTATGAACAATATGCCTACTCCAGATCCATTCTATGTATAGGAGCCATTGAAGAATAACTGTCATTCTCTAGAAGAAAGATTCATGATAGAGGAATCTGGAAATTCCATTTGCATTGGTGTAGTACCAATCATAGGTGCATCTACTAATTGATCAGTGACAGCCTATCCTTTTATAGCTTTTCATTCCACATATTCAATGTCAAATTCACTTAAGAGCATGACCCATTTACCTAATTGACCTGTGAGGGCAGCTTTACTTAGTAGGTACTTTAGTGGATCAATCTTGGCTACCAATTGAGTGGTATGAGCTAACATGTAATGTCTCAGTTTCTATGATGAAAAGATCATAGCTAGACAAGCTTTCTCGATCATTGAATAGTTCTTCTCATAGGCAACCAATGTTCTACTGATATAGTATATAGATCTTTCCCTTTTGTTCTCATCGTGTTGTGCTAGCAATGCCCCCAGTGATGTATCTATTGCAGAGACATACAAGATCAATGGCTTCCCATGAATAGGAGGCATCAAGATAGGAGGATTCAATAGATACTTCTTGATATGGTTAAATTTTTTCTCACATTCTTCATTCCATGCAAAGGCCACACCTTTATGTTATGTTTTTGTAAAAGGCTGTGATATGTCCGCTAGCTGTGATATGAATCTTCTAATAGATTGAAATCTTCCTTGCAATGTCCTCATCTGACTAATAATCTTGGGAGGTTGCATCTCTATTATAGCCTTGACTTTAGCTGGATCAACTTCAATGCCCTTCTTTGAAACTATGTATCCTAAGATCTTTCCAGAAGTGACACCAAAAGCACACTTCTTAGGATTTAGTCGGAGACTAAACTTTTCCACTCTGTTTAGGATCATGCTCAAGTCCTTTAGATGTTTAGTTTGAATCATAGATTTTGCTAAGGTATCATCAACATAATCTTCCATAGTTCGATTCATCATGTCGTGGAAAATAGATGTCATTGCCCTTTGATATGTAGCACCAGCATTTTTAAGCCCAAATGGCATAACATTCCAACAGAAGGTACCCCATGCACATGTGAAAGCAGTCTTCTCTTGATCATCAAGAGCAATTTTTATTTGATTATATCCAAAGAAACCATCCATTAAGGGATACATCTTGAAACCCATAGTCATGTGCACTATCATATCAATGTTGGGTAGTGGAAAATCATCCTTAGGGCATGCTCTATTCACATCTCTAAAATCTATGCACACTCTGATTGAACCATCTGGTTTAGAAATAGGTACAATATTGGAGATCCACTCTGCATAGTCAATAACTCGGATGAATCCAACTTTCAGGAGCTTCTCTAATTCAGCTTTTACCAAGAGTGCAACATGAGGATGCATCTTTCTCAATTTTTTCTTGACAGGTTTGACATTTGGAGCAATAGATAAATGGTGCATGATAAGATTAGGATCCAATCCTAGCATATCTGAGTATTTCCATGCAAAGTTGATCTTCTTCTCTATTAGGAATGCAGTAAATTTTTGCTTCTCTTCTTCTGATAATGATTGTGCTACATGTATCAATTGTGGTTCCTCTGTTGTACCCAAATTGATAGATTGAGTGGGCTCAATTAGAACTGGAGATCTATCCTATAAATGACTCAGAAGGACATTAAATATCTCATCCTTAGGTGCCTCAGAGAGGTTTTCACCTTCAGATACATCTTTTATTTTTACTTTTGTAGGTTCTGAGATTGCCACAAAGTGGTTTTCACCCTCAGAACTCTTTTTCTTTTTATTCTTATTTTTCTGACTAAGATATTTGATGTCTAACTCGGTCATGCTGACGCTCGGTTCACTGATGGAAGTACTCATAGGCTCAACTACATTTAGGTAGCAAGCAAGGGCATAGTTATTCAGGAAGGTATAAATACCATGGCTCAGATTTGTGGGGGTTTGATCAATAAGTTCTGGATATTGGATAGTCAAAGTGGGGAAGGATTGGGAAATAGTGTTTATGGATATGGATATGTCATCATTGGTCCTAACCTGACACTCAAGTTCAAAGGTGATATTACAACTTAAGAAATTCAATTCATGAATAGGCTCAATGTCATCACGGGAGTCCAATTCTACCATAGGTGGATCAAATTCGATAGGTTCATCATTTCACTCTAGACTTACATTGGGATTAGGTGCATATTGGTGAATAACATCAACATGTTTCTTTGTAATAAGCTCATCTTCATCTAGTTCTTGAATGGCTCCCCATTCATAGTCATTTGATTCAGGTTCTGATTTAGGATCTCTAGGAAATCTTAGAGCATGAGTAAGGTCAAGGTGAATACCCCAAGAGGGGTTACCCTCAATTTTTTATTTGAATTCATACTCATGGGAATCAGTTTTAGAATAAGTACCACCTTCTTCCTCTTGATTGTTTTCAAGATTAGCTGGTTCTTGTGTTGCAACTATCTCTTGATTGATAGTAGGTTCTTGTGTTTCTACTACATTAATTCTTTTGATTGGATCATCTTCATCATCAAGAAGGTCTTTGATCTCCTTAGGCAATTTTTCATAGGGGATGAGTTCTGAGCTGTTTGAATCACTATCTGATGGTTTTGTGTCTTCTTTCTTAAGGAGAGGTTCTCCTGGTGTGATCTGCTCTATGACATGAGAGCAATTACCTTTGAGGTGATAGGGTTTCTTCTTAAAGCCTAAGCCAACTTTGTCTTTATTTTCTCTACCAGTATGTGGGAGATGTGCCATGAGACATTTCCCTCTGACTCCTAGAGGTCCTTGACCTAGATATCCCATTTAGCTATCAATTTATCTCCTGGACCATACGACTTAGAAGGGAGTTTGGATATTGTAGAGTCACTAGTTTGAACAACTTGAGGTTCAGGTTCATCTTTGTATAGCCATGATAGCATAGCTTCATCCTCTTCAAACTCTTGCTTGGATACTTGTTCTACCACAAAATTCTTTTTATATGCTTCAAGAGGTTCTTTAAAGTCTAGTTTGGACTATTTCAAATATTTCCCATAAGACTTAGGCGAGATAGGGAGAGATGTCAAAGATAAGACTGGCTCTATAATATATTCTCCCATCCCATTTTCTTTGATATTAACCTCTTTTGCCAGATCTTCCATTTTAGATGTGGATGCTTTTTTAGTTGGTTCAATGGAAGATTCTCTGTTATTAGGCACAAGCTTATCTACATTGTCCTTCAAGGTGTTGCAAGTTGTATTCAGATCTGCGGGGATAGTAACCTCTACTCCTTCATAAGGAAACTTCAAACATTGATGGTATGTAGAAGGAATACCTTGCATTTCATGTATCCATGGTCTCCCTAAGAGGATGTTGTAGGCCAAAGGTAGATCAAGCACTTGACAAATGGTATCTTTGATAACCGGACCCACTCAGATGGGTAAGACAATGGTGCCTTTAGAAGATCATTCTTGTTCATCGTAGGCTTTTATGGTGAATTTTGTACCTGATTTGTAGACACAACACTTCAGTAAAATATTAGATGTTTGCGAAAATGAAATCTGCAATGAATTGGAAGCTAAACTAACCAGGTGATTTACTGCCTTCTAATAGGTGCGAGTATGATGTTCTCAGATTGTTATCGAGATCAGTGACCTTGACGACACCTAAATGAAGGATTTGAATGCAAAATTGATATGAAATATGAATGCAATTAATCTATATTTTTGGATTTTAGATGCAATAATATGAAAACTGATATGAATCCTAAGCTAGATGAAATTGATCTATGATATGAAAATTAAGCTAACAATGATATGCAAAAACAAGATTGATCTCACAAAAATGTTGATTCGTAAGAGCTTTGATTCTCCAAATTCTAATTCTCCAGTGTGATTGTGCAACTCTTGAATTGAATTTTATAGCATAAGTATGCAAAATTGTGGATCATTTGTGAAGAGCTGAGCCTTGATTTTATAGAAATCTAGGGCTTTGGAGGTGCATGGGAAAAGCCATAAATCACTCTTGATAAACTCAGGTTGATTTTTGAGTTATCAAGAAATAACAGATAATTAAGTAACAAAAATCATGCAAAAACATAGTTGAACTCGAATTAGAAGTTTAGATCAACTTTAAAACTCACAAAGGATGTTGAGTTTCCAAAAGCTAACAACTTGCATTGATTTTCTAATTTGGAGTTTAACTGGTCCTTTTATGTGCACATGGATAATTATGAATTAATAAATAAATAAAGTGATTTATTCTCAACTTAACTAATTTTGGAAATTAAAACAATTGATTTATGGGTTAATCAATCATTTAATCAAACTTTATTCAAAATTACAATATTAAAAATTGACAAAATGATTTAATTAATCAAATAAAATATTTAATCAATTATTTGTAAGCCTTTGGATTTATCGTCAAAATTAAATATCATAATTAGGAATAATGGAATTAAATTCAATTAAATAATTAAGTGGCCAAATTAAATCTAATTAATTAAATATTCAGAATATTCAATTAATCAAACTTTAGGATAAATATGATTTATCGCCAAATAATTATAAAATTAAAGATAATTATGATGATTAGGAATATTACTAGGAATATTCCCCGATGCAGAATTTAAGATAATCAATTAGGATTCGATGATGTTCAGATGTGCCTTTAGTTAGGACTTCGATGTTGATTTCATTCGATATGTTGATGTAGGAGGTTAATGAACTTATAGCCCATTTTTGGGGTATTACAACCTTCACCTATATATGTTAACGGCATCTCATACACTATAAAGTGATTATATATTTTTTCCTTTGATAGGAGTACAATTTCTTGTTGTCATATTGATCTTTTGAGTTCTTGTATTTTTCATTAAGCCTCTAGATCTTGGATGACTATCCTCATAACAATACCTTAATTGATATGACATCTCCATTACTAGGTTAAATTTTTTATTGAAACCTTAGAATAGATGTGTGTAATTTATTCTAGAAAAATCAATTTGTCATCATTAATCTTTAAAAAAAACTCTAGAAATGTATGCAATGAGAAAGGGGCACTTAGTTATACATTTCCAACTAATAAATGTGCACTTCAATTTTAAAATTTTAAGGAAGTTTTAGACTTTCATTAATGTTGGATGTGAATAATGCCTCATATTTGAACTACAAATTTATGAGAATCTAAATTTGAGTCTTGTAAACTACATTGGTTTTGTGGGATCAAATATCTCAGTTTGAAAATGTTTTTTCTCCTACTCATGTATGTGTATCATGACTTTATACATTCAGGGTCAATTTTTACTTTTCAAGTATATTTTAAGTTATAGTCTAAACAATTATATACTAGGAAGCTAGGAGTAGAGTGAACACATACCTATCATTCAAAATTTGGCTAGACCCATTCGAAGCATTGTACAGGAGTATCATTAAAGATAATTAATGAATTAGGAATCAAACCTTTAAAATGCATTGAATTATGAACTAAAGCAATTAGTTGTGCTAAATATTTTGATGAAACTTTATAAGAGAGTGAGAAACATCATTCTAGTCTTATACATGACTATATGATTATTAGTGAGAAGACTTATTATGATAGTTTTATATCAAGAATTGAAGAAGATAAAGGCATTTTAAAAGCTTTATGAAGACACTCAATTTCTTATGTCTAGTAGTCTCCTCTCATTGTTCATAACTTATCATTGGTACATGACATGTATTTGATATCTTTGCATGAGTATTTATCATGTTCTAACTCATTTCTTGGGTTGAGTATGATACAAAAATCACATATGCCATTGTAGATTTTAGTAAACTATGTATGATTCTTGTTATGTTCTAATGCAATAATTTATGTGTTATCCACATATTATTTGTGTGAGTGCATGTGATTACGTGATTGATCATTTCTCAATGTAGAGATTTAGGCCTTACAGTTCGATATGGTTGTGTGGTGTTGAACTCTATTAGGGATAACTAGATTATGGATGTGTTTGGAAGAGTGCAAATTTAATTACTTGGTTTTGATTTGGCATGCCTTCATGGTAATATTTATATGAAATATGTAATTTGTGAATGTGTGAATTTTGTAATGAACGGTATATAGTCCTAATTTTGGATGAAGGTTTTATATTACATTTTTGGTTATCATTATATGTTATGGTTTGATATTGCCTTTTGAAATGTAATCTTATGATATGTGGTCATCTTGATATGTTATGTGGATGTAGTTGTGTTGCCCTACTAAAATTGGAGACTAGGTTTTTCCAATTCACTAAAGTTAGCATCATTGACCTAGCTTCTTGCATGTGACTTAGATTAGTTATAGGGTCAACTATTGGATAATGAATACTTCTCAATCCTATTTTGGGAAAATTTTCTAATTTTAAGTTATTCCCCTTTGTCTACCTTTCCTACCCATTAGCTCATTTTGGAGATTTAAAAGTATCCACTCTTTTGTGATGCAATTTGTACAAACAACTAGTAGATAGTTTTGTTGGTTGAGACCCTATATCTCCAAATAGAGTTTCCTCCTAATGAAGCAATTCTAGAGTTTGGATGACATTCCCAAATCCTCTTGGATGTCAGTTGAGTCACCTTAGGACGTGGAATGAAGTGGCATGGCTTAGTTGACGAAGTAAGCATGATATCCTAGATGATTTGCTGAATCATAGAACCTTCTATGACTTTACATACGATTCACAAATACCTTTTCAATTGATTTATGTTGCCTTTATATTATAGACGAGAGCATAAATTTTAAAGATTATAATGTAAAAAATGAATAGAAAATTTACTTGTTGACGTTTGCAATTAGATTGGGTAGAAGAAAGATAATTTTTAACGTGTATTCAATAAAGAATGATTGCATTTGGTAATTTAAAGGAAATTCAACAATTGATAGCAAACCCTAATAAATATGGATCTAAACATGACAACAAACAGAATGATTTCATACTTATTATAAATGTAATCTTAGGCCATTGAATTCAATCACTTTTCAAATTAATGACAGCATATTAACATATATAAATGTTAGATATACTTTCAACTCCAACAAAACATAATTGTAAGAAAATGAAGATAAAGACCAGACGCATTTTTAACACAGAAATATAATAAAAAGACCCGAATCGCATATCCAAAGTTTGAGTTGGCGGGCGTGACAATCTTTGGTTTACAAGAAGACAGCTGCCAGTCGTAAGAGTGGATTCAATGGCAGGTGTGCATTTTTAATCACACGTCATTTTTCTGACGCTTTGGATTGTTAGATGACGTTTTGCGCGTTCAAACCAGCTTGGATAAGGATTATTATTGTCTTCAGAAAGTTTCTCCACTCTATCGGATTGAAGCGAATGAAGTATGCCATATTCTCCACAAACATCGAATTGACGGCATTGGTTAAATTCAAGGTCCCGACATGAAAATCTTTTGTTTTTTCCTTACACAGATATGGCTGTCATTTTTCCCAGTCCATTCAATCGAAATTGCGAGTAGCCCTTTATCTCAAAATAGTTGAATGGGAATCTCTTGCAATACATAAAGGGAAGCTCTTGCAGGTGAGCTGTCAATTGAACCTCTAATGAATTGATGTCTTAGCCGCAACATAGTTTACACCTTATTACTTATCAACACCACAATTACCCACATACACCTTGCGATCAGTTTCGCTTCAATAAACTACACAATCACTTATCGACTTTCCATGCCCTTTCAAAATTAGCAATTCGATTTTGGCGTGTAATGGGTAAGTCAAAGAGATTTGGAAGATCATGGAAAAAGTTTTTTTATTACTTATATACTTTTGTTTAGTATGTGGGTTCAATTGGTAGGTCATATAGCAAGTAGTGTTGTTTGTTGAAAAGAAGTGTAATGGGTAAGTCAAAGAAATTTGGAAGATCATGAAATAAGTTTTTTTATTAGTTACATACTTTTGTTTAGTATGTGGGGTCAATTGGTAGGTCATATAGCAAGTGGTCTTGTTTGTTGAAAAGAAGTCTCAATAGATATAATAGTGATAACTTCAAATCAACTATGCATTCACTTAGAAGTATCCAATCACAACTCGAATAAAACCTCAAAATAATGAAGATATATGAGGCTCCATTACCAATAGAATGATGTTCTGTTTGGAGTAGGGAGAGAGGGAGAGAGATAGGATGGAAAGATGAAGAGATTGATTGGGAAGATAGGAAGATAGAGGAATATATATATATATATATATATATATATATATATATAAACACACACACACATACATAGATATACCCCTCTAAAAATCCTCTCTCAGTATCTCTCCTTCAACTTTCTATTTACTTTTGCTTCTTGATATTCATCTCTAACTCTATCTTCTTGTATCTTCTCCCTCTATTTTTTCATCTTTCTACCCCATCTCTATCCCCCCACTCTCTCTCCCTCTCTCCCTACTCAAAATATAACATCATTCCATTAGTAATGGAGCTTGATATATCCTCCTAATTTCTAGAGGGTTTATTCGAGTCATGATTGGATCCTTCTAAGTAGATGCATAATTGATTTGAAGTTATTTCTTCTACATTTCAACTTATTTTGCATAAAAAACATCATTTTCTATACAACCTACTAATTGGCCCCACATGCTATACAATAATATGTAACTAATCTTTTTTTTCCATTTTTAATCTTACAAATCTCTTTGACATACCCATTAATGATAAACAAAGGGCATGAGAAGTCAAGAAATGATTACGTAGCTTATTGAAGTGAGAATAATTGCATGACATATGTGGGTGATTGTGGTGTTCATAAGTAATAGAGTGTAAACAATGTTATGGCTAAGACATCAGCTCCATCAATTCAATAAAAAATTTATTGGCATCTCAGCTTCAAGAGATTCCTTTTATTTATCGTAGAAGATTTTGATTATTTTGAGATAAAGGGTTGTTTATAGCTGAACCTGGACCTCTAATCCAACCATTGACAAAACATAGTCATTGCTCACAAATCAATTTATGAAAATGAGTATGAATTACTCAATTCATAAATTCATAGTGAATCAACCTATTGCTGCCTATTTAGATGGGGTGTTAAATTACTCTCAGATTGGAGAGCCAACAACCATAAGACCAAGCTAATATGGAGGATTTAAAAGCATGAAAGATGAAATTAATCTAATATGAATGTGCAATTCAATATAAAAATGAAGATGCAATTACACTAAGAACTTGAAAGAAATGTGCAAATTAAACTAATAACAATAAGCAAATTATGCTAGTAATGAAGATGCAAATAATACTAAATGAGAATTAAGCTAATTGCAATGAAAGCATGAAAATATGAAGATAGTTGAGACTAAAATTGACTATAGTTTAGTTACTCTCCAATTGCTCTCTTTTTTCAATGAGGAAGAAGGTTCATTAAATAGACAAACCCGGAGAGGGAATGAAGAGGTTCTTGAAATGAAACCGTTGACTCTTCATTCCCCTTTGAGACAAATATTGAAAGAATTACTTAATTAAAAGAATGCATTTTTGCCACATATGGGTGACCTTTCAAGTTATTTGAATTATTAATTCAAATAAAGGTGTCCATTCAAATAACTAAATAATATTAATTCCTTTATGTGTATTAGCTAAAGGGGGTAGATTTTTAATTTAATTTAAAGCACTTAGGACTTTAGAATTAAATCAAATTATCATAGGGATTATTTAGCTAATAAAGTTGAAAACTTAGGAATTAATTATAGTGTGAGATTAATGCAAATTAGGGTTTTTGCAATTGACATCTAGTCAAATAAAGTCAGGTAGGAGAGAGAATTACCTAGCAAAGTAGGACTTCGATGATGCAAAAATTTGAGGAATGCACCAAAATTGATTGAAATTGTCAGGTGCCAATTTTGGGGTATTACATTTTCCCCTCTTTGAATCGATGTATGAATAGCGCGTTGATTCAAAGAATAGTCTGATGTGACAGATGAGAAAAGATTTTGGAAGTCTAGGTTAGATTGCTAAGACACCGATAAAAAAGAAGCATGATTCTCTGAAGTCTAAGTTAGGTTGCGAAGACAACGGTCCAAAAGAGAACCAAAATCAAGGTTAGATTGCTCCAATACCGATTGAGCAAATGATGACAATTGCAGATTTAGGACTAATCTCTAGAATCAGGGTTAGATTTCTCCAATATGAAGCTTAGCCCTCTGAGACGCATGTTAGATTACCCAAATAACGGTCCAAAAGATATTTCGAGAGCCATCTCCAAAATGAAGCTTGACTCTCAAGAATTAGGGTTAGATTGTCCCAATACCTAATGAGATTTCGAGAACCATCTCTAGAATTAAGCTTGGCCCTTGAGGATTCAACTTAGATTACTCAGATACCTAAGAGATAGATGAAAAGATAACAAGATGTGAGGCACAAAGATGCCCCTAGCAGTGAGAACTGGTGATTCAGATCAGACTGATTCAAGACTTGATTTGACAAGATTCAATGATGCAATCATCTTGCCCCCTCCAGATTGAAATTGAAAGATGACACATCAGAAAGATGATTGACAGCAAGAGGTTGTAGATAAAGATAAGATTGAAGATCCATAAGAATTCAGAGCAGATTAAGGAAGCATCAAGAAGATGTAGAATCGATTTGGAGTGATCAGGAGGTCCTGTTGACTAATTTTGACCATGGTTGACTAGAGTTGACTAGAGTTGACTTTCATGAAAAGAGTGAAGATGTAGGAAAATGATGAAAAGATGAGAATCTAGCAAGAAAATGATGCAAGTTGAAGGCTAATTGCACAAGCGTTCGATCCCAAAGGATCCCAGAATTTAAAACACAATTTTGAGTCATTTAGAGATGTTAGATTTCAATTTCAATCCTAAAAATGGATTCAGAATGGTCGATTTAGCCAAGTGTGCAATTCTTGCGCAAAATAGAGTACTTTTGAAAATCAGGTCAAAAGCTATATAAGGCCTAGAGGGGTCATTTTCAATTCATTATTCACTTTGTCTTGTTGTGATTTGAGAGCTCTGAGCAAGATGGAGGGAGTTCCTATGCACACACACCATTTCGAGCACCCCTGATGACACACCCGACCACCAAAGTATGACATACTTGTGAGCAAGAGCAAGAGATCAGAGAGCTACAAGAGGAGCTAGCACAGTCACGACTAGAGACTAGATATGAGGCCACTCAGGTAGCCTATTATTATGCAGCATATGTCAGGGTTGTTCCAGATCTGTTAGAGCAGGTGCCTTAATTTTTTGAGTACGTCGGAGCACCTCAAGGACCTCCACCATAGGCACCTTCATAGGCACCACCACAAGCACCTTCACAACGACCTATGCCTCCTCCCTAGAGACCAATGCCACCTCCATAGGCACCAGCATAGGCACCACCATAGTAGGCTCCTCCACCTCCACCTCCTCCAGGTGGCAGTGGGTCATGATGTGTATATTATTGTTGTAGCCCATTTTTGATACTGTTCTCGAGTAGCACCATCTTTTGTATATGACATTGATTCGACTGATATATATATGAAATTGACATTTGATATCATTGCACTTGTTTATATATTTCTTTAATGTTGATGTTTGATGAGATTTTTGCTAGATGATATAGATGTATGGATTAGATATGTATGAGGTGCACATACTTTCCTTTATGATATGAATATGCACATGTTTAGATGCAATAATAGATGGTAGATGTATATGCATATAATGGATGGAAAATGTAATGTGTGGTTTGATTTATGCTTATAATGGATGCACATGTATATAGATATGTAAAATGTATGCATATGGATTTATGATAATGCATATGGATCCACAACCTCAACTCAGCTACCAATGCTCAGGCTTCTCCTACCGAGTGTTGCATCCATCAAAGGCATCAGTGAAAACTTCCGATCACTCTTCTCAATGGTAAAGACATTCTTCACACAATCATACATAGCTTTGCAATCCAATTGACAAGGTCTACTGAGCAATATATGATAGCTATCCATATCCACAATGTCACATAACACAAGATCCTTATATTGGCCAATCTGAACATCAATGAAGCATTGCTCCCTTACTTCCAAAGCATGATCATCTTGCAACCAACCAATCCTATAAGGACGCGGATGTTTCATTCTATTCAAACCAAGTGTCCTAACCATGTCTTTAGCAATAAGGTTATTAGTACTACCACTATCAACAATAACATTATAGATTTTACCTCTAGACTTGCATCAAGTCTTAAACAAATTACTCCTCTGACAAGGTCCATCCTTTGTATCAAGCAATATTCATCGAAGCAGCAAGTTCTCAAATTCAGGTTCATTTTATATGTTCATTCACCACAGCATTTCATCGGTCAACCTTCTTCTGTGTACACTCAAAAGAACGGTGTCCTTCCTCTCCACAATTATAGCAAGTACCTTTAAAGATAACTCTACCTATCTTCTTCTTAGGTTCCATAGGTTTCTATTCATCTTCTGCATCAATCAGTTTATCCTTTGCTAAATGATCAACTTTGTCCTTTCCTCAGGAGTTACTATGTTGTTTCCTTTTCAACTTATCTTTTGCCTTCAAAGCATACTGATAAGCATCTTCAAAAGAATTAATCTTCAACATACCAAGCTCATCCTAAATATTGAATCTCAGACCATTCACATACCGAACTACCTTTTCCTTACCAATCTCTCGATGTCTAGACCAAATAGTAAGTTTGTAGAACTCCTTAGTATAATCTTCAATAGACAAATCCTTCTGTTTTAGATTCTGCAACTTCATAAACAAGTCAAGGTCATATTTAATTGGTATGAACTTAGCTTTCAGTTTTGTCACCATCAACCTCCACCGATTGATCTTCATTTCACCTTCATCTTCTTGGTCTCTTAGTAATTCTTTCCACCAAAGAGAAGCATGTCCTTTCAACTTTGTTTGTGCCATCCTCACTTGAAGAGGATCTTCAATTTCTTCCAACTCAAAGAAATCTTCAAGTTCACTGATCCAATCAACCAAATTCTCAGGTTTCAAATTACGAGAGAAAGTAGAGACTTCCATCTGATAACTACCAAACTGAGTAGTAGATCTAGGCAACTGAGCAGTTTTGTCTTCACCAGATCTATCCCTCCAGCCATCACCACTAGATCTAGCAGGTTCAAATTCTTCAGCAGCTTCTTCATAGCCATCCTTAGTACTAACATTCTAAGGAATACCAGTAACAACTCTCATGATCTTGACGACCATGTCATTTTTCATCAATTCCATCTCAGATCTAAAATCTGATTTTACTTTCTCTGTAATCCTAGATTCCACAGTATCATAGAGATCTTGAATAACTCTAGGGTCTAATCTTATCAGAGGAATCCTTAAAGATAAGAGAAATCCTCTGCAACAAACCCTCACTAATTACCTTGTGACAATTTCTAGATTGCATGTAAGTTAGATCACAATCTACAATATTGTACAACAACTAGGGCACAATTTCACAAGTTCAGTGCCATAGATCTACAACCAAGATCACAAGATCTTTCCTCTAACAAGATCAACTCGCAAGATCAGCATTGGTAGGTCAAACTTCTGCTTCACAAGATCAACATTCACTCCAACAGGAACAAAACTTCACTCTGATACAACCTAACATAGATCAAGGGATGGTGGATCCAATTAAGGACAGTCCAAACCTTGCAACTAATCAGAACAACATAGTGGAATACTCATAATGCAACATAAATAATTGTTTAACTCTAATTTTCATTAACATGCCCAGCTGTAAGGCCTTCTAGGTTAGGGCTAGTTACAACCAGTAAACAATTCTGCAAGATCCACAACAGATCCAATACAAACTCAAGCTAGTTCAGCTCTGAAGACAATCAAAAGCTGATGGAAACCCTAAGGAAGATCTAAACTTGAGCTCACAAGCCTCCAAGAAATCTCCTTGTTCCCTAGTATGCAACCATTAGCTCCAATTTTACAAACTATCTGATAGGAATTAGATCTGCAAGTTCATGGAAACACTTTTCCACAACTTCACCAACTCTAGCTTCAGTAGCGTATCTCTAAGCTTATGCCACTTACACTACCATCAAGCACTGTCTCTCTCAAACATCTACCGCAAGCTCCCATTAAATACTAGTCATCAGCCACAAAGCGGCAAGATGAAACCCCAAACCCTTCCTAACAAATATTAAATGTCATACAAGTCGGCTTACAAAATGTATACAAACATTTAATTCAGCATGTTGACCTCTAGATCCACTTAGGAGAATCCAACAAAAGATACAAATAATAAATGCACCAAGTCGGCCCAACAAATCACACAGAACTTCAATCGGCAAGCCAGAACTACCGAGCAATAGTGAAATAATCAAGTCAGCTAAGAATCACTAAGCACTAGTGTTGACCGAGCACCGTAGGCATGACTGAGTAACACATTCATCGAGTGCCAGAGACTACCGAGTTTCTTCAGCGACCAAAATTCTTTAATGACCAAGGCCGTCGATCAAGGCTACAACCGAGCAAAATCGGCCAAAACAAAAACACTTATGCAGTTTCACTGAGCACACAGAATGCCCCTGCCTCAAACTTGGATGCCCCTGCATCACATTATAACTCTAACATGTTCAAATTCAAACATTTCCTTATGGTTGTCTTCAGAAAAATATGTAGTTAAACCAAGGGTTTTTGTGCTAGACCATTAAACTTGGTGGACATGTATGGTATTGAGGAGTTTGGGCTAGTTTAAGTACTTAACTATGAGGCTATAGTGTTATGGAAATCAATACCAATATTCAATGATGGTTATGTCATTATTTGTGGTATATTTTTTTGGTTGTGGAGGAACTCCCGCATCAGTTTGTAAGATGGAAAATATTGGAAATAGTTACAATTAATATGGTATCTATAGCCAAGTTAGTGTGTTATACTACATTGTTGAGTGTTTTGTAAGAAATTTTTTTTAAAAAAAATTACAATGAATATTGTATAATAAGTTTTTGGAAACATTAAATATTGAAAACCATTTTTAAAAAATATTTAAAATAAAATTTTTATAGTTTTTTAATACATTTTTTCATAGTCTTTGAAGAGACAATAGTTGGATTTAAACACATATTGTCTCTCTAGTGACAATAGTTGGGACTAAAGAAATATTGTCTCTTTTGTTTCATATTGTCTTATAGAGACATTTTTCAAAGACATATTATAAGAGACTCAGTTAAAGGCAATATTTGAGACAATACACAACTTTTTTTTGTCTCAAGTTAAGATAATTTATTAAGAATTTATCTCAAAAATTATCTTTAAACCTCCCTCTATGTCATAGTAATTATCTGCAATTTCATTGCAATCTCAAAATATACATGAAAATATATTCTATGACCTTTATATCCCATTCTTTTCATAATTTTTTAACCACATTATCTTCAAAACGACCAACAAACTTTGCATAGTCAAGTACAATATCATCATGTTTCTCAAAAATAGTTTTAGAAAAATCACAATTACCAAATGAACAAGATAAATCATTTGGTCCACATGAAACAACACAAACTAATTGTCTTCACTATAACATTTTATTGCATGCTACTAGTTATTCATTCTTTTGTTTCAATTTTAAGATTTCTTTTATTTATAAATTGTTTCTCTATTTTAATATCTCTAGTTCTTAGTCCAAATCACCATTTATCGTCCTCACCTTATAAAATAATTTTCCCCTTTTCTAACTTTTCAGTTTTCTTATTAACTTTTTCTATTTTTTCCAAGCTTATCAGTTTTTTAATAAAAGAAAACCTTTTCTTTTATTTTGTTAAATAAATTCTATCATATTTAAATTGTAGTTCTTAATCTCTTTTAATTCTTCTTCAAATTTTTTTTTTCTAGTTCTGTAGCTTTTTCCCAACTTTTTTCCATTGCAACAAATAATATAAAGTCACCTTATTCACTTGATTTTTTTACAATCTCTATTGTTTAGTAATGTGAACAGCTACAAATCAACTTCTACATTAGTAATCTCTCCAAAACATCAAAAGGGATATAAGAACAATAACAACTTAAATAAATAGAAGGAATGTATCTAGATTGGTTTTATGTATTCTCACCAACTTAATTCATCCATACATCCAGCAACCCTCAACAACACTTCTCAAAGACAATCCCTCCATGAGGGTTCTTGGGAGCGGATGAAAGTATTGGGAACACTTTTGACATGTGGAAATTGATTGAGAAGGGAATGCAAGAGATTAAGAATTTTTGGGTTCAATAAGAAATACTTAGCTTTGAAGAGGGGTTGTAATGGTCAACATTCAAAAAATTATAAACTAGGAACTTGGTGAAAAACACGGTGACTACTATTGATCAGGTTTTACAACAAGAACGTGTGAGAACAAAGCAAAACAAGATGTGAACGGATGTGGTGCTCTCAACTCTCCCATAGGAAGTGAACAAAAGAAAACACGTGAACCGAATTATCAACTCTCCCCAACAAGCTATGGTTGTTGCTGTTTCCTCCGTCTCATCTAGAGAGGTTCTTTTGAAGACCATCTAGACTTCTTGTAGACAGAATGGCGGGTATTAAGGGTGTGAAATCCCTCAACAATAGTTAGCAAATCGGATGGTTGTCTCTTTTTCTCCCCTAATTTTGTTTATAAGGTTTCCTAGTTTCTAGTTGTTTTTTAAATCTCAGTTGTGTGAGTAACATGTAAATGAGTTCAGACTCCATTGTTATCTAATCAAAACTGTTGACCTCATCTTACTTTCTGTAAAATAAACGCAAAAAAATAAACATTAAAGAACTTCTGCAACCCACAGAAAGATAAATATTTAAAGCTCTAACATTATACTGAACAGCACAAAGAATAGAACTATAATAAAATATTATTAATTATAAGGAAAAAGAAATAAAAAACTAGAAAACAAAAAAAATTGCATGCAAATTTGCAATTGATCGTGCACCACACAATCTTCAGTTAGCATGCTTTCTATATGTCAATTATAGAGAATTACTACTAAGTCAAATTTACTTGAGGCTTTGCAAACAAAGAAAAAACAAAGTCCAAAGCTTGTCATTAGACTAGCGCACAGAATTACATACCTTTTTCTGTAATTACATAAACTCCAGAGCAAACAGGTTTTTGTGTGTGAATTAAGAAACGAAGCATTAAAAGTTTCTACACCATTCAATTAGAGATTTGACGTAACAAGGAGCAATACGGGTAATATATTTTTGGGAGCCCAATTTTATTCTGAATAACCAATCCTTAACATAGCAGTAATGCAAACTGATCAACAGAGTCTGACGCGAGCAGCAGAATACAATATAGCAGAACATGAGCAGCTGAAGCTACATATTGATTTTGTACTCCTGACTCTAACGATTATTGATATTTAAAGCACACTCTGATATTACGCACAAGTATAAACATCTGTAATTAGAATCGATTCTAAATTTCAAAAGGTCACACAAATTCAAACCACACCACTCATTCAGGACGAGACCTAAACCCAATCCCAGATACCCACAAGAAGCATCCCAATTTACACATTCATACCAAACACAACATTTGTGCTAATTACCTAGACCATACATGCATTTGACTATTCTGATTGGGGTCTGCACCAAGCAAAGACCTTTTTCGAGGCAGATAGCTTTGCCTTTTACTATATAGTAATTCCTATGGAGTGATATCTTGAGCTCTTCTAAGTGACTGGAAGGATGAACGGACGCTGCAAAGAAAGGCTTACAGATGTCTTTCCACATGGCAGCAATGTAGTCGTCGCTTATCATGTTGCTTCCAGGAACAATGATGCCATGTTTTCTGAGAACTTTAACGTCCTTGGCGGTGTCGATGAGGCTTTTCATGAGCTCCACATACTGTGTTATCACCGTCCCTCGACTCGTCTCAATGAACTCCAATGCTAGTAAATTCCTCAACACCACTTCAGTGAACATGTCAGTTACAGTTAAACGTGGAAGATAAAGTGTCCCGGAATACCTGTTGAATCTGATTTTCTCTCCGTTCATGCTGATGGGAAACGGTGTCAACGTAATGCCGTGTTTGACCAACTTCCTAGCGTTCACCCTAAAATCCCTTGGGCCAGTTTTGGATTGAGGAAAACAGCAACTAATGAACGCTGTGCTAATGGCATCTCCAATGACACTTTGAATATTCTGGCAGCAATTGGGCTTCACTTCTCCCTCCATTTCAAGGACGGAGGAAACGCATTTGTGCATGTAGGCCAACAGATGTTGCTCCTCCCCGATTTTCTCATCGGCCGAGCACTCAAATTCTTCAAATGAACACAGACTAGCCATCCGTCTCCTCAAAAACCCATCAAAACTTTGAGGACCTTTTAGAGTGCTGTGAACTTGGTCAAGAAGGAAAAGAGGAAGTTGGTTTTCTAACTTGACAATGTCACACTTTATGCTTCCCGTTGCTGAGTGATGGCGAGACTTATTGTGTTCATGGTCAGCATCTCCATCACGTTCATTCTGCAGAAAATGGTATAGAAAAAAGGCATCTACGGTCATCATCCACCCGAACTTTCGAATGCCATCCTTCGCATCCAGCTTCCAGTTGTAAAACTCCTCCAGCTTAGATTTGTTGGGCAGGACTTTAATTTCCAGAAAGTTGTGAATAATGTTGGAATCATCGCGCGCAGCATCCTTGAGACATTTGATCTTGTACATTTCCATCTGTGAAATGCGAGAGAGGCCATGATGCAAAGGTCCCACGGGAGCATCCTTGAGGGCGTGATGGTAGTAAGGCCCCAGCGACACAATTTGAGGAGCGTATGCGTCTTCTTTAGCCTTCACCACAGCCTCTGGAACGCGACGTGTCGCTCTGCCATCTGAAACACTATAATTACCATCGCCATCACCATTTCCATCCTTTGCACTAACTATCCTTTCCACTTCAGCAATCCATTCTTCTGAAATAAACTCATCGTTTGCACCAGCAAGCGCCATATAATCTAACAAGCTGAATGCAAGTCTGTAAACATGTACCCAATGTGGTGAACGATGTACTATAAATAAAACGATAACGAGTTCGTCATGGACCGTCAAATTTGAACTAATAAGCCCATTCTGACGTGCACATCAGATAAGTTAAAAACATTTTAGAATCTAAAACTGAACAAGTCAGGGAACACCTGCCAAGCAAAATTGTGAAAGTTAAAATACATATAAATGCCTCCACGGAGAAATCGTGGGTAGCAGATAATTGAATAGACCACTTTAACTCGAGTACGAGAAAAATAGCTCTCCAATTTAATATTATGTGACATAAAATAATTAGAAAATTTATTGCTGATGAACTACTGCAACCAGTTTCGACAATAAATCCATTAGTGAGCGCCTCTTTCTCATCTCCCATTCAAACTTAGTTCTTCCTAAAGAATCAACTGAATCGTAGGTGTTTTGGTGGTGTAATGGTTTAACATAATGTGCTGAGTACATTCGGTCCTTGCTAAGGGTAATGGTTTGAAAACCTAAATACTAGTAATGACATCTTAGTGTGTAATAGGTAAACTGGAGAGTTATGGAAGTTCAAATAGGTATCTGTCTATTTGTCTCCCTCTCTATTTTTCCCCTCTATCTATCTATCTATCTCCCCTTCCACCCCCTCTCCACACACACACATACACACACAGATATATATATATATATATATATATATATATAACATAAACATTCTAAAATTTACGTAGACAACAAAACAGATAGAGAAAACATTCAACCAGACTCTTATCTAATACATATCACAAAAGAGATTTATCTCTTAAGATGGATTCCAACCTAGAGTTATCTCTCTTCATCTTTCTATTTCTTCCTTTCTCATTCTTTCCTCACGTCTCCTCTATATATATTTATCTCTACCATCTAACCCTTTGTCCTCTCTCTTTATCTATCTTTTTTCTTCTTTACATATACCTCCCCTCCATATCCATATCCATCACTATCTATGTCTTCCTCTCTATCGCTATCTCCTTACTCCCCCTAATGTAGAGGTTGGGTAGGTGTTGGTGGAGATCTTTCTCCAATTGATCAAGCTTACAAGTCTCAAGCCCTCACTAGGCTTCTCAAACCACACTTGGCCAAGACTAGACAACTCGAAACTTATGGGAATGGTTGGCCAACACTGGACAACTCGGCACATACAAGAACACTCGGCTAACATTTTGAAGCTCGACACTTACTAGGCTTCTCAAACCCCAAGGCTTCCACACTTTCCAAAGCACCAAGAAGGTTGTCTTAGACCTTAACAAGGTTAATTTATCAAGATTCAACAAATTTTAAGATTCTACACAAGACCGAACACCCCAAACCCATTTTTTACTCTACTAGGCCTAATTGTTTCCCTAGTAGGTCTCCAACAACAACTTAAAGTCAAGTTTACACTCAAGTGTCTCAAAATACTAAACAAATAAATGATGGATTCATACACCCTTTTCACCCTTACATAACTTATCTCAACCTCAACATAGGTTGTTTCAGACCAAAATACCCAACTCCACATAGTACCCCTATTTTAGGCATGAAAATGGTCCATTTAACAAAGCAAGTACAAAGTAGGTTTATCCCCAAGATCCAAGACTTTGAATAGTCTCTCAATAGGGTTCAAATCAAAGGATTCTCAACTCAAAAAGGTTCTATGGTCAATGCAAATACCAAACCCCTAATCAAGCTACTCCCAAGCCCTCAAAACTAGTGTTTTCTCAAACTCCGCTTTCCAAGTGTTTCCAAACCAAACTAATGGTTGATCCACCATCAGATGAACATAACAACACTCTTCAATTCATAAAACATACCCCTCATGGGGATGAATCACTAATTCATGGTGAAACCCTTGACAAATCAAGGACTGCCATGACACAGTCAGCCTTGATGGCTTAAAAATGAATCAAAACTACTTAGAAATGATTCAAAACAAGTTAGTAAAAAAATCATTCATGCTGTAAAGGAGAACTTTTTCTATTGTGGAAGAACTAACCTTCTTGCAGGAAAGTCCTATGCTGCTACCCAAGATAAAAGATAGAATTGTGTGTGGACTAGCCCTCCAAGTGGTTGGACCAAAGACAACTTTGACGGTGCTGCTAAAGGGTACCCTAGACATGCAAGAAGTGGAGGAATCATTGGGAACTGCTTTGGCATTGGCATAATGGTTGTTAGTCTCCCCTTGGGTGCCTAGACGAATCACTATGCTGAAGCCTATGTGGCTCTTCAGGTCACTAAACTTGCTCATGATCTAGGGGTCAAGTGGCTCTGGCTGGAAGGAGACTCGATAAACATCATCAACTACCTCAATCTTTGTCACCCTCCCTTATGGACTATAGCCAACATCATAGCTAAAACTCAAGCCATTCTTAACTCTTATGATAAGGTGTTCATATCCCATGTGTACAGGGAAGCCAACGGGGTGGCTGATTGGTTTGCCAGCTTGGCCTAAGTTGACTTGGCAAAAAGGAGATGACTTTCCCATAGATGTGAAGAGTATCCTAGAAAAGGAAAGACTCCATTGCACTTAGGGTGACATTTTACAACCACAATGATTTGCATCGAGGTCGATAGCTACATCCTCTTCAGTCACACTTGGAAAAGATTTACATCACCAGCTCGACATCCAGGCTATTTGGTCTTGCTTTTTCTTTCATGGCTCATGGTATTTTCGGCTTTCTCTAGCCTTGTATGCTCTGCTCTGCTATGGCTTTTTGGCCCTGGCCTTTTTGTGGCCTACTTTTTATATGTTTTATTCTTGCTTCATTCTTTTGTTTTAGACCTGTGGGTTTTAGGAACCCTGTAAAACTTGTTTTACTTAATCAAAAACATTCAATAAGATTATGCAATACTTGGATTCAATAGAACATCGAATAAAATAAGAACTTTGCAAGAAAATCCTTCTTTATTGCATCAAAAACTAGTATACCCTGAATAATGTTCACCAGTCTGTACACACATCACACCACTAACAAACTTTGATTGAAAAAAGTTTCAAATACCCTCTCCCAACTTCCCAAACTGATCCCAATTAGTTGGAAGTGTGTTAACCCACTAGACAACTCTAAAACTAATTTCCCACTGTTTCCTAACTAGTCGTTAGGAATTGAAATTCAAATCGCTAACTTACAATTTAATGTAAATTAGACCTCAAAAATAATCTAATTCAATGGATCTTAAAAAAATAGGATCAAATAAACCTATTCAAGATCCTATTTACCTAAATTAACCCCAAGAGATCTAATGGTTCATTATTACATCATTTTTTTCCTAAGGTCCTTATAAGGCCCTTTAGGAGTTTTACCAATTTCATTGTATTGATCATTGCAAATTGCCATGATAGGCTTTAGGATCTCCCAATTAACCTATAGGAAGGTATTGTTGGTCTCCTCCATGCCCTGATCAACTTGTTCCTTCATGTACCTAGGTGTTCTCATAGATGCTCCTACATCACCGCCCCCTCTGCCCCCCCCCCCCTCTCTCTCAAACATAACATGACCTTGTTGGTAAAAATTTAAATAAGAAAATCATAAAATTAAATCCATTTTATTATTTTAAAATTTCTAATAATTTAGTCTAAGAATTGCTACTACCAAATCTGGTGGACTTACTAAACCAAGACAAACTTATAGATTTAACCTTCTTCATATATAATAAACTATAAATTTGTAATTTGGTTCTTGATTATGCAGATTTGATATTTGCATTGCTTGAATACTCCAAAAAAAATTCCAAAATCTCTCTTGTTTTATGCCCAAATGAGATTTCATGCAAATTAACATCTTCCTCCCATGTTTCTCCCTTCACATTCTCATGTGTAGTCTACAAAGATGGGATTGGGATGTCTCTATGTACAATTTTTCAAATACCCATGGCTTTAAATCTCCTTCTGTGAACAATAACTACTGTTCTTACTCTTTATTTTCAGTTTCTCATGGCTCTTCATGTTTTTCTACCTAGATTTATACAACTTGCAAATTCAATTTTCTTTGAAATCCAGTTCAAGGCTTTTCTACTCATTAGTTCTATAAATTGAATTGTAATTTTTGAGAACTTTTCAACTCATGCTTTCCTACGTTAATCATAGCAGTGGAACAGACATCCATGGATTGGCTGAGAACATCCAACTCATCCAATATTTTTGTATTACTTTCTCCATGAAACTCATTTTGAAATTCAACAACTATCTATAGTTGAAAGAATTCTTAAACTCTTCAAATGATCACAAATGCAAATCGAGATGTATATATTCTATTGACTAAGATCCTATCATTTTGGAGCATTTCCCACACCATGAATAGAAAAGTAGAGAATGTTAGTTGGAAAAGCTGCCAATTTTTAACATGTTACAAAAAAGCCTATTTGTGTCATTGCAAGGGTTCAAAATATTGGTATCGATAACCAATACTCTCCAAAAATTATTTTTGCTTAACATTATTTTTGAGGTGTGTGTACTCATTCTTGATTATTTTATAGAGATTGGACATTCTATTCTAGTTCGTCTAGGTTGTTGGATATGTGTAGGATCATGGTATGCCAAAAAGTGGCGATGTCAAAAAGAAGTCCTGATTGATAGACTCTTTGAAAAATAACTATAACTTTCAAATAATATATCATTTTTGAAATCTGAAATATACATCACATTCTATACTTCATCTAATACAATAATAATAATCAATTATTTTAGTTTGATGAAGTTTAGACTAAGTTAAGGTGGTCAGATACGAGACCTTTTATATTTAGGAAAATTTGTAGCAAAATAATCATAATTAATTATTTACTTGAAAAAAATACAAATAAATATACATCACATCAAGACATGAGTCTACTACTTTTATCTAGAATCTTATTAAAAAATATTATCATTTGATTTTGTTTAATGTGGTCAGACATACACCTACTTATTATCTTTCTAGTCCTAGTTGATAGACTTATTGAAAAATAACTATAACTTTTAAATTGTATAACATTTTGGAAATCCAAAATATGTGTCACATTCTATGCTTTTTCTACTACAATAATTTAATAAAAATAAAAAACTCAATATGATAAAGTTTAGACTAAGTTAACATTGTCAAACACGAGAGTTTTTTTATTCTGGAAAATTTGTAGAAGAAAATTCATAATTAATTATTTACCTAGAAAAATATTATAAAAAATATGTGTCACATTCATAGATGAGTCTACTACTTATATCTAGAATCTTGAAAAAAAATTATCATTTGATTATGTTCAAGGTGGTCAGAAATACACCTACTTGTATTTTTTTCTTAAATTTTTTGTACTACTACATTGAAATTTGAAATTTTCAACATATAGAATAATTATTTTTCAAAAAAGTCCTAATATCTTAGAAACTAAATTCATTTTTCTATAGATTCTCTTCTTACATATTTTTTATATAATATTTGTTGCTTATTCAAATGTTTATGTCAACTTTCCTAAACCTGATTTTCTAAATTTTCATTGCCACTTAAGGGCCTAGTTTGGCATACCGTGATCCTGCACATATCCTGTTGCTACGATGGAAAGACCCATTGGTGACATGCTTAGTGTCAAAATAGGGGATGTTCTTGCCATTATCTCTCTTTTATAGTTCCATGTCCTCTTGGAAGAGGACAATTGCCCATGCATGTTAACCTCAAGACCAAGCCCAAGCCATGGTCAACATTCATCATCTTGGGTTAAATCTACCTCATCACTTGCATAAATTGATCACAACTTTAAGTAGAGGGGATGCTTTCAAATTAATGATAAGCATTTTGTTTTCAATAGCAAGACCCATGTGTTGAATTGGAGAAAAACCCAAATGTATCTTCCAAGTACAAAAGATAAATATTACATTATCTGTTGGCATAATGAATGTAGTGATGGTATGTGATTTCTAGTGTTGTCATGATATAGGTTTGATTTCATGATGATCATTTATTGGGTTTTCATTGATGTCAAGTGTTGATCTAGTGTTCCTAGTATGTTGTTGCGTATAAAAATGATGAATAAGGTGTTTCAATGCATTCTAGAAATCCTTATGAGAGATTTGGGGATGTATTTGAATGCCAAATGTATGATTGCTATAGTTGGTGTATACAAGTAAGAAGGTTATGATTGGATGAAGGCAATTAGTGCATCTACTAGAATAATTAGTGAAAGGCGATAGGTGATTTGATTGGCTTGTCAAATCCTTTTTGTGTCTTGTGGCATGATCACCTGATATGGTGGTTAACAGTATTCAGATGGTATGGTTGTAATCACAACTAATTTGGGTGACCAGTGTGAAGGATAGGAGATCGGTGAGCAGAGAAGGAGTTGTAATAGGTTAAAGTGTTTGTGTTTCTGTGTGACAACTAATGAATCTTTGATCATTGATTAGTGTTGAGGTTGAGGTAGATTCAGTTGAATCAGTCATGATATGATGATGTGTCTTCATGATTGGAGGTGATGATCTGGAATCAAATTCTTTGATTCTAATATGTGAAGATTCTAAAAGGAGCATGCATTTGGTCAAAACGTGTTTGACCCCATAGCACAAAATTCTATGTAAATAATTGTATTGGCTGACGCGGTCTTGAAAATTTATTTTTTACATTGAATTTTATGTTATGGCATATTGGATTTGAGCAGGATATTTGAAATTTAAATCTATTTCTAATTTAGGGCTTGATTAAGGTGGAAAACTTAAAAGTTCAATATATAATGGATGAAGTTGCTAGTTAAGTGTGTTGAAAAGACATTGTGTGCTATAGTGGATCTGATGAAGCAAAGGTAGTGTTGTTCTATAAATCATTCTTTGTGTTGTTCCCTAAAAACTACAATAGTTAAAATCCCTTAACTATGTGGATCTTAGTAGGTCCTTATAAGTAAATCATATAACAAGGTGGAACATTTGCTTATGTATAAAGTCATCTAACAAGGCTACTCCTAATAGGGTAAATGTCCTAATAGGCCTAAGGAAAATCCTTTAGACGGGTAGCACCTAACAGTGTTGTTGTAAACTCCTAACAAGATTAAGGTCATCGCAGGGCGTACTTCAAAAGAGTACATCATTCAATGGGTACTAATTCGCACCATATTTTTCTCTCAATTTGGGTTTCCACGAGATAAATATTTGTGTCAAATGCTTCATTGATGTGTGGATGTGCTTATATGTTTGAAGTTTTCATTTGCTTCTATTTTAAGTTAATCTTGTGAATGTTGGTATAAGCTTAAAGAAGTGAAAAGTGGAATAACTGGTTGATTATTGAGTCAACCTCCCTCTTAGTAATTTTATTTTAGCTCTAAAAATTGGTATTAGAGATATGGTCCTTTTTAGTGGTGAATCTTAACATCTTGAGGAAAAGATTCAAAGATGATGAGAAAGGAAAGTCCTAAATTCACAAGAGAGAACTACTCAACATGGTGCAATCAGATGAAACTTTATCTTAAAGGTATGAGAGATTAGTAGAGGGATCATGTGGTTAATAAATATACTATCCATTTAGGAAACCTAAATGTAGATCAATTGAATATTAGGCAAGAACAGACTACTACTATGGAAGCTATTGCTAGTACTCTTTCATATGTAAAGTTTATTGATGTAAGACTTGGATATTGCTTATGAGATGTGGGAGAAGTTAAAGACCATTAATGGAAGAGATCCACAGGTGCATAAGGCAAAGGTAGATAATTTGAGAGGAAAGTATGATGAAATGAGGATGCAAGAAAATGAGAACATTGAACAATATAGTCATAGAATCAAATAAATTATTGCTACCATCCATGGTGCTAGAGGTAATCTTCCTGAGGAGGATGTGTTAAGAAAAGTATTGAGAAATTTATTTCCTAAGTACATGCTATTAGAGTTTCATCTATATAAGAGCTTATATCTCTAGGTAATTTTATTGTTACCCTTGATACATTAATATGGAAGTTAATTGCATTTGAGATAAGAAAATATGATAATAGTATGCCAAAAGTTGATGTTACTTTTAAATCATCACTGACTCTTTCACCATCTAGAAAAGGAAAGGAGATATCTAATATTTCTTCAACATATTACTCTAATGATTATGAATATATCTTTTCTAAAGAGAGAGAACATGAGGAATTGAAAGATTTATTTGGGTAAGTTTCCTTTGAAGTGTTTTGCATACAATAAAATTGGACATGTTTCCTCTAGATGCCCTAACAATGACAGGAAGGATAAGGCAAGGAGACTCAAGGATAAGAGAAAGAAGGTATGTTATCTATCTGAGGAAGGTGTTACTGATCAAGAATCTGATGCAAGAGATGAAGAAGAAATTGTGTTTGTTGAAGTAAAGGAAGAACCCTTAGAAGAAGGTGAGAAAGTTTTATTTTTTAACATGAATCACACTAGTGATTGGATTATAGATAGTGGATGCACTCATCACATAACCAATGATAGAAGAAAATTTATCAAAATGGAGGAATATGATGGAGGTTTAGTAAGAATTGGGAATGATGCTCCTTGTTCTATAAAAGGTAAAGGATCTATTTGTTGAGCATCATTTTTACATGAGACAACGGCTAGGAATTTACGTGAGCAAATTCCCCTCTTGGAAGAGTGATGTAAATCAATCCGAAGGTTCCTTCTAGGTTGGGTCTCAATCGCTTAGATAGGTCAACTGAAGATAAATGTGAATCTATTCACGAGGAAGGCTTTGATGGTTCAATCTTGAGGGATTGCAAAAACAAACCTTAAAACACAACAATATATCTCTTTTTGGGATTTTTTGAATCTTTTACATGAAAGAAATGTTAATCTATTTAATATGATGTAACTAATTTGAAAATAAAGTAAGGAGCAAGGTAACAAGAGTTTGAAAGAGATTTTCTAACAAAAAGGGAAACTAATGGACATAAAATGATGTTACACTGCCTTGCAAATTAAAGTACCAAGAAGATAAGTAAAACCCACAAAATAGAGACTTAAAAATCACAATCCCAGCTTAGCAGATGAAATCATCAATGCAAATAAACATAGTTGTATGATAAGTCAAAATTCATCTGATGATGAAGCCACCATAGATTTACGCATACATGAGCTAAATTTATCTTACAACACGTAAAAGAGAGATCTTCCCAATAATTTGTCACAACAAAGCAATGCAGCAAAGGTAAACACCAGACTAAAAGAATCGCAGATCAAAATCACCATACAATCAATTGGCTCTTTGAAATAAACAAATGGTAAAACACACATTCATGAATTTTGCAAAGATAGCACAAAAATTACACCATGATTGAAGCACCAATTGTATGTATTGTATTACAATAATAATCCGACCTTAGTTAAATTAATTTCATACAATTTATAGAGTTGTGCTCTCAATTTTGTAGCTAGAGTTTTAGCTGCATAAAAACTCAAAAAGAAATCTAAACTAGAGTTTACATGAAAGAAAATATCCCTAAAACAAGTTTACACTATTCTAGCATGGAAGTAAACATTTTGCAATAAAATTTTAAAGCATATTATGCACAAAATAAATCAAAACAAAGTCTGGAACTCATGCATGTTCTTCATGAAACTTGTAGTTTTTCTCGTTATTCATCATTGCATCTCTTCTCCATGGAATCAACTGGAAGACGCCCTCAAATCATGCAAAAATGACCCCATGGAAGTGATGATTATGACTAAGAAAAAGAAAGTTGGAGAAGATTGGAGTTAATGGTGGTGATGCTTGATAAATTTTGGATACCAACCATCACCTTGAAAAAATGAAGTTCAAGAATTGGTCAAGTGTTGAAAAAACTTATTTACAACTTTCAGATTTTCAGAGGCCGAAAATACTACAAGGCTGAAATGCCAAAAATCTTGGTCTTCAAAAATGGCTAAGTGTACAAATTTTTTTCCTCCATACAAAATTTGGCTAAGTCAAAAACTGGGTGCTCACCAACTTGGAAGGATTTCTAGATAAGCTTTCCAGAACCTATCCACAATCTCTTGCAGCTCTTCAAAATCATCCATCTTGACCCCTTTAAGGAGTTCTTGGTTCTTCTCCTGAAAGGTGAGTAGTTCATCTGCAAACCCCCTTATTTCTTCTTCATAGGATAGAATTTTCTAGATATCTTCCTTTTGATAGAAAATCTATTGAAGGTCTTCTTTTATGCTAACTCTGCTAAAGATATCTAGATATTTGCCTATGATAATGTTGACAAGATGCATTGTTTCCTCATCATCTTCATCATATAGGTTTAGGTCTAACCCTTCAAAGAACTTATGCATCTCCTTATCCCAAAGTAGACCCTCATCCCTCTTCTTATCCATTTTCTTCAACGTCTTCTCAAAAAAAATTAGAGGGGCAGTGATGTCTTGGATCCACTCTTCAAAATTATCCAACTTTTATCCATCGTATATCTTAACCTAAACTTGGAAGCGCTACTTCCTTATTATTGTGAGGTCATCTAGAGCCTTTTTCCATTTTAGATTTTTCTCTGATAGACCATCTTCTTCACTCATAATTTCAACCAAATAAGTTATCCCTTGAAGAATACCCTTGAAGGGCATCAAAATATTCTTGAGAGCCACCTTGGAAAACCCTTCAAAATCTACCTTCCAATCTATACATGCATGAATGAAAGAATGTGGGATATCTGTCAGCATTTATGGATCACCCTGTTTCTCCAAAATAGCATGTAATGAGGCCTCAGGGTTATTTGGATCAATGGGACCTACTATTTTTAGAATACATTTCTTCATTACCTCATTTTTCTCCATTAATGCCTTTATCTTTTCCTCATCCTTGTCCATGAAGCCCATAACATGCTTTAGTCATAGTGTAGCTAGAGTTTTACTCCCTTCTCTTGTTGGATCTCCTAGGTCCACCTCGTCCAGCACATAGTCGTCTGGGGTGATCTCTGCCATACTGACATTCATTCTAGGGAAAGCCACTTGAGCTTTTTACCTTCCCGTCTAATCTTGTGTTGCATATGATAGGGTCCTTGCCTGGGCACTAGATCTTTCTTTGTGGAATGCTCATCCCAATGCAGCCATATTTGTATCATCTTCATCAATGTATACCTTTACCCTTGGTTGGATTTCCTTAGTAAACCAAGTGGGCTTTGAGAAGGCATTAATGGGCTCATATGGCATGATTAGACTTGAGGTAGTAGCCTTGTGCTCTATCTCCATCTCCTCATGACTCTCCTCCTATTCTCCTTTCATTACCTATTCTTCTCTTATATTCTTCTCCTCTCCTACATCTATTTGTTCTTCCCCTCCAACCTATCCTTTTGACCTATCTTGTTCCTTAGAAGGGACCTCACCAACCACCTATGTTTCCTTCTCTAGCTCTCGAGACCATTGTGCTACTATCTCAGTCTAAGGAGGTAGAGGAGTGGTTTCTTGAGTGGGAAGGTTCTAGATAGGGGGAGTAGGAGCAAGAGGGGGAGTGGGTGAAGGCATTGGTAGAGGAGGTAGAGTAGGCATGGGAATATGAAATGGTGGAGGTTGTGGTGGTAGTGGAGTGGTTTGAACCAGAGGTAGTAGTGGAGTGGTAGATGGTGTTTGATGTTGAGGTGGAACTAGAACATACTACATAGGAGGAGGTAGAGTTGACATATGTTGTGGAGATGAAGGGACTTGGGTTCCCATAAGTGGATATTCAGAAACAAGATGAATGAAGATGGTTGGTTAAGTCTCCCTAATTCTCACATTAAGCATGTGGCCCATCAAGTTCTTGCATTAATCTATGTTGATGCACTTAATTCTATTTTTCAACATCAGTAGTTTTGATTTGAATACGCTGAAACCAAGATTCACCTTCCAAGACTAGCATAATCCAGTGCAACTATGGGTAAGGATATGGAATTATACTTCAAATGAGTGTGACTTTTGTATTTTCTAGAATTTCATTATTTTTCCCATTCTAAGATTGCTAGGCATCAATATTACAAGGTTACTAATGAAGATTCATAAAGTCCTAAGACCCATGCAATTGGAGGACAAATGGGAGGGAAACCATAATTGGGGTGATTTCTACTTTGGGGAAAATTGTACAATTTTAAGAGTTTACGGTTGTCCCAAACCCCCACATTTGCTACCAAAATTTGAGTCACCAAGAGTTTCCTCTTTGGAATTTATTTGGTAGTTGATGTGGATAGATAGATAACTTTTGGCCCCTCATAGGAAAGGTACTGTCACACCTAGGTAGTTTAGAATTGATGATTTCTTGATTGGTAAGAGGGCCTTCCCACAAATTACCACCTGGCTAAATCAGTTCAAGATGGTATCTAGCGCTTGTAGACATATGGACCCTGAGGATTTCATTAAGTATGCAAGATTGACACTAATTCCTAGTATTTGTGTCAATAGGGAACATGAGGGCCTAGATGAGGAGGATGTGATCAGGGATGTTGTGGAGAAGGATGAGGTCACTAAGAGATGGAGCAGGTTTTTTGACCTAAAAGATTTGCAAGCTCAGTTGAAAGTGGTCCAAATTCCTGTTGAGGGTTTCTTCCCTGACCTTCCCTACTTAAAAAGGATTGAGAGGATGATAGAGATGCATGGCACTCTGTCAGATCAGTTGGAAAAAATGCTTGATCAGAAGAAAACAAAGAAAGGGAAGGATTACTCATCCTTTGATTATGAGGAATTCTCTGATGGATCCCAAGAAGGAAATAGCCCACCACAAGTTGGAAATTCACTAGTTATTGATCCTATTAAAGACCATCCAGAGGTAGGAAACCTTCCAGAGCCACTACTGAAGAAATGAAGGTTTGAAGAGGGAGAGCCTTCTAAATAGAAAAAATAGAAAAGGGGGATTGATAGAGAATCTTCTCTTGTACCCGGTGATAGGGCTTACCATCACCAATTGAGGAAAACAATAAGATCTAGCAAGATAGTGGTCACTAATGAGGGAGATGAAGAACAATCCCTATGGTTAGGACAGGATATTAGAGAGGTGTAATAGGAAGATTTTTTAAGTGATGACCAATTCATCAAGAGTGATGAATTCAATGATTTTCTTATCTAGAGAAAGCAACAAGAAGTGGCTAAGGCTATGCCCGAAGGAATGGAGTCGAGTGAAGAAACTTTGAGGGCTTTAGCTTCTTATGATCCTAGCCTTGAGGCTATAACTGTAGATGAAGCCAGAGAAATGGTTAGATCAAGTGGAATGCTTCTGACTCCAGGATGGGATTTGACCTCTTCTTTTATCATTGATCAGATAAGAAAGCAACCATAGGGTAGTCTATCCTATGAGGTTCGTATTGGTGATATGATCAAAGGAAGTGGCTATGACCCTAAGTCCCAGGCTATTGCAATGTGGTCTATTGCCCCTAAGACTCAAAAGCCATCTCTAGTAAGTATAGAGGATCAGATGGAAGGAAATAAAATCATATGGACTGTATAGAACACAACTGATCTTGAGGTCTCCAAGGTAGTGACCCATCTTGCTAACCTAAATGAAGCAAAGATAGCTCAATTGTCTAAAAGGTATTCAAAATTATTTGAGAGTTCAAACATGGTGGCCAAAGATAGGGATTTGAAGATGATGAAGATCAAGCAGTTGGAAGATGAGTTGGCAGAATTGAGGGTTAGGCTTGAAGAAGCCTCAAAGATAGTTCTTACCCCTCCTTTGCAAATTGAGGCCCCTCCTTAGACAGATACAGAAGTTCTTGATAAGCCTGCTGAGGACTTAGAGAAAATAAGACTGCATGCATCTTTGGATACTGTAGCAAGGATTGTACAATATAGGCAGGGAAAAATAAATGAAAGGATGGAGTCAACCCATCAATCAGGAAATCTGCTACACCAAGCCAGTGGTAAAGTGAATGAGTCATTGATCACTTTGGAACCACTTTATAGTGTATGGTCAGGGAGGAGCTTATTGTTTGATAAGCTTGATGGTTTGTAGGAGTATAGGTCTGATATTCCTGAGATAGTGACTAAAGTTTTTGAAAAGATTGGTTTGGTAAGTGCTATATCAAAGTTTTTTAAAGGTAAGTCTAACCAGATAAAAGCCAAGTTGGCTATGTTTGATGGGAATTACAATAAGTACTTGCCTCCAATATATGATGATGATGGGGGTATAATTAGTATAAATGAGTGGAAGGCATCAATGGGTCAGTTGGTAATTAAACAAGATGCTTTCCTAAAAGGTGACAATGCCTTAGACTTGGAAAGATGGAATAATATAATTGATAGTCTATTTAAGATTGAAAGTGATTGCATACGGTTTGTAGCAGAGGCTAAAAATATAACTGATTCCATGTGCGATCAATAGATCAAATCACTATAGGAATTGCAAGCCTATAATTGGCCATCTGATGACAAGGTGGTAGCATGGGACAAATTGACAAAGAAGAAAAAGAAGAGGCCAGTGCCTAGATGACAGAAGAGGAAGAAGAATAGAGTGCACATGGCACCTGATCCATAATTCCAGGGAGAGCATGTTTCAAACAAAGGATGATGTAGGTTAGCCTCTAATGATGATCATCATTCATGCAACTAATTATGTAATTACTCTGAAATGTCTTTAGACAAAGGTGCCACCTATAAAATTGCTAAGTAGTTGAGAACTACTTTCTGTTGTTGTAATCACTATGTTTTGGTTTATACTTTTTGTCTTTGGTACCAGTTGTTTTCCCAGCCATCCAAAGCTTGTTGCATCCTTTTGAGGATTCCAAGATGGTTATGGGTATATATAGCAAGTTTTAACTCTTTTCAAGGGTGGTTAATACATTTTGTAAAGAAATGTTTTGAGATATAGAACCTTATTTCTCTGAAGTCATGGTGATACTGTACTAACACATTTTGAATATTAATACGAAGATATTGGAACTCTATTGTTGCTATTTGTTTTCTTTGTGTATGGACGCTTTATTTTTCTTATGCATTAAATTGTAAGGCTTTTCAATGCATTATTCACAAGGTGAATATAGGGGTTGAACTTAAGTTCTTTCAAGGAAAGAGTGAAGTCTTAAGGGGGGTCTCTGTGAATTAATTGTCCATGTATGAATTTGATAGCAGGTGTAGGAATTAAAAGAATGGGATGTCAGACATTTCATTTGGGTTTTAGTATATCTATCTTGATAGAATTTTGTGGAGGTAGGGTTTGACTTTGATGCCCAAATAAATAAGGTGATGGTTTAAGATATTTTTGCATCTATTGCCACTAGAAAATATTGATAAACTATTTCAATTTACTTTTGTTGTATGTCTTTGAGTTGATACATTTATGACAAGTGCATAAATGTCTTATTCTAATGCTTTGAAGAAGATTTTAAGAAGGTAAACCTGCCCGATTTTTATACTCAAAGTGAAAAAGGTTTTACAACCTTAATACCTTAGTGCTTGCATTTTGTTAGATGCATCTATTGGGATTATTGGAGTTATAGTTTTGTTAGGATTTTATGAATCTTAAATCATCTATAGATTTGAGCACTAACATATCTAAGCTCACCATTGAATTCAAATAGGTTGAAAGAAAGCTAATTTATCCTTTTGTTTTTCCCTAATAAAAAAAATTTAAAAAGAAAAGTTGGTAGATCTATGAGTAGGCCTGGAATTTGATTGTCACCCCTAGCTTTCATATGATTTTTTAATGATGGTTTGGTCACTTTAATGCCTTTCACTTTACATTTTAAGGAAAATACTTATTTTAAAAATAAAAAATTTATGAATAATTATATTAAATTTTAATATTTTTATCAATTTAATTACTAATACATATTAAATATAATAAAAAATAGTTTTAATAAAGTTGTACGAATAGTCTAATTATTATTATAGAACATATTATATATGCAAAAATCTCAAAGCAAGTTTCTAAAATTCATATATTATATTTAAAAAAATATAAATTAACATGAATATATAGTAAAATATAGAAACATATATATTACCTATGGCGATCATCTAACAATTATTGATAATACAAACTTTCTAATCCATATTAAAATATCTTAAAAGTTAGAATCATTCATATCCTACTATTTTAAAATAATGTAATTAAATTTATATTTTATTATACATATTATAAAATAACATATATTTATATTATAAAATATTATCTATAATATTTTTTATGATTTATTAATAATTTGAAGTGTCATATTTATAATTTTTGAAATATAGTATGTCAATTTATATTGTCCAACAAATTCTTAAACTCTCATATAATATCTAAAAGTGGAGAAACAATCATTGTGGACATCAAATTCCAATCATATCTATGAGGGTTTCAAGTTGGGAAGTGTTTGTTGGTTTCATTTGGCTTTTTAATTGGTTGTGTTATGAAAATCTATATTTGGTATTACAGAGAAAAGACCTAGAATAGTGTTGAAGCTTAAAGAAGAAATTGTGAGATTATGGATTAGCAACATAATAGAGATTTGTAGTATTACTATGAATATATCTCTATTTCTAGCACAATCAAAATGAAATAGAAAGATTGTTGATGTTGAGTATTGGGCTACGAGATTGAGGAAGTTAGAATGTGTGAAGATTTCATGAAGTGAATGAAGATGTCGATTTGACTGATCATCCTATTCTACTCATCGGCCTATTTTTCTAGTACAAGATTTTCCATGTGTAACTTTAATTTTAGATATAATTTGCATGTTAAATTCTTAGTTTCTTAGTTTCAAAGAGTCATATGAAAAATGTATGAAATACATGTTAAGATGATATGAATGGTTTGAGGCTACAACCTTTTTAAAATAATACTACCTCCTTGCACTACATGTGTAAGTCAAAATATACTATGTTAAAGTTTGGAAAAATAAATTTATCAAGTTAAGGTGTACGCCATGTGAAAGTTTGAAAGAGTGAATAAAAGAGTGAAAATACATAACTAAAGTAAAGATGATAAATAGAGAAATCAACACATGCTTTATAGTAATTCACCAAATTGGCTACATCGACTTTCAGTAGGGAAAAATATTTTTATCAATTTCTCACTTTTCTGGTGACGTCTTCAACAACAAATAATTCAAATAAATAAGCACAAGAGCCCTCTATCTAGAATGTGAATGGTTAAATGACTCTTGGAGGGAAAAAACAAAAGGATGTTGGACTTCACTAATCCAAAAATCTCCTACTTGAAGCTCAACATTTTCTGCACCAAATATATAATTTTCTTGCTTTTGTTCTAATGTCACATCTTGACAAAGTCGAGAGAAGCTCGATAAAACTTGAAATTATCCCATAGAACAATATTAGTTATTGTATTAGATGGATTTTATTTGGTGTCAGTTTTCTACACTTTTAATTTTCCCACTTCAAACATGCTTGAAATGAAATGGAAACACACTTCAATATATTTGGTACGACTATGAAAGGAAACAACCTTTGCTAATTGAATAGAACTATTCCTATCACAAAATAGAGTAGAACCCTATTATCAATGATTTAACTAACCAAATAACCAATGGAACCATATCATCTCTTTCTCTCCTTCAGTGAGAGAAATGTATTTAGCTTCTATTGTGGAAAGTACAACCACTTGTTGCAACCTTGAAACCCAATTGATCATTGCTCCAATAAACATAAATACATGACCAGTAGTTGACCTCTACATGTCTAAGTGACCGGCCATATCAAAATTAGAAAAACCTTTAAATGAGGCATTCTTGCCACCAAAATACAAAACAAAATCAGAAGTACCTTTAAAATGCCTCAAAATCTATTTAACTGCATTCCAATATGGTTTGCCTAGGTTACCAATAAATATTCTTACCACTCCCACTACATGGGTAATATCCAGGCAAGTGCATACCATAGCATACATGAGACTACCAATAGATGAAGATTATGGAACACCCTTCATTTATGCATGTTCCTCTTGTCTTTTGGGACACATGGATCAAGATCAATGAAAATGATTAGGTAAAGGAGTGACGACCACTTTGGCATTCGCTATGCCAAACCTGTCCAAAAATTTGTGAACTTATTTTTTTATGATAAATTGATTTATTACTTCCTTCTATCCCAAATAATGGTCATACCAAGTATCTATCTCACTACCCCTAAATCCTTCATTGAAAACTATTGTGCTAAATGTTGTTTTAATTCACAAATAAGTTTCATACTAGTGTAGGTAAATAAGATGTCATGTAACATAGAGAAAGAGAAGAATAAATACACCATTGGATAACATTTTGTACTTAACACAGATAATATTCATCTACTATATAAGATAATCGTCAATCATAAAATAATAAAACTTGAGGTGGCGTTGTCTTGAGACTTTCTTCAGCCCATATAAACTTCTCTTGAATCTGCAATATAGGTGCTCTTGTCCATGTTTCACAAAACCTTTGGGCTGCATCATGTATAATTCTTTATTTATGTCACCATGCAAGAAATTTTGTTTTGACATCAAGTTGTTCAAGTTCAAGGTTATGAACCGCTACCAATCCTATAATGACACAAATGGTAGTCATTTTGACTATTGGTGAGAAGACTTCATTGAAATCTATTCCCTTTTGTTGATCAATGCCTTTCAAAACTAGTCTAGCCTTGTATCTCCTCTTACCTCTATCTTCTTCTTTCAACTAAAAAATCCATCTACTTTTTAAAGTTGTACAATTTGATGATAATGGAACCAAACACCAAGTTTCATTTTCCATTAAAGAGTCAATTTCCTCTTGCATTGCATCCTTTCGTTTGTGATAATCGGTTGAGCTTATGTATATCACCATTGTTAGCAATGCATTTCAAAGGTAATATTCCTTTGTACATGTCCTCCTTGCACATTCAAGCCTAGAAACACCTTTTAATTATAAACAACTTCTTGACTTCAAATGATCTTTTGATTGGCAGGGTCCCATAATCAAAATGAAAATGTATATTTTCTATAGCTCAATTTGGGGTCCAATTAAATGGTCCTTTTTTCTTTAGCGATATGAGAAAATGCTTCACACCCAAAGATCCATAAATGTGAGTATGAAACTTTTTTCCTAGCCATTCCTCCTCTAGAATACCAAAATTCAACTGATATGAGGGGCTTCAATTGATTAAATACACTCCACTGGTACAAGCTTACCCAAAATTCTTTACCCAATTCAACATTAGAGAGCATACACCAAGATTTCTCAAAAATTGTCTAGTTTAGCCTCTCAACTGCATCATTTTAATGAGGCACAAAAGGAATAATTTTAATTCTATGGATATCATTATTCGCATAAAAATTATCAAATTCTAAAGAAAATAATTCAACACCACTATCAATTTTTAAGCATTTAATCTTATACCTAATTTGATTTTCAATGAAGGCTTAAAAAAATTTAAATTCACTGAAAACTTCAGATTTCCTATAAGAATATAAATCCATACTTTCCTTGTGCAATCATCAAGAAATGTGACAAAGTAGTTTCTTCCACCAATAGAGGTTACCTCAGTGGGTCCAAAGATGTCAAAATGAACCAAAGCTAACGGTGTGCTCTTCTTCTCATGTCTGGTCTTCAAGAAGCTGACCCACTTTTGTTTTCCATAAAGACAATGTTGGAAAAATTCTAAGTCAACTACTTTAAGACCCGATAGTTGTTCTCTCTTTTTTTCATAACATCAAGGCCCTTCTGGTTCATGAGACCGAGCCTTTGAAGCCAAAACTTTGAGCCGTTGTCAACAACTATCATAGCAGCTCCCACTTCACCATTATTTTCTAAAATATATAAACTCCTAATTTTATTGCTCTTGGCTATAACCGTGGAGTCTTTTGTGACTTTCCAGGCATCCATAAAGAAGAAAGTATTGAAGCCTTGTGTGTAGAGATGACTTACAAATATCAGCTTTTTTAAATAAAAAATTGGGAACATGGCGTAAATCATTTAACAATTATTTACCACTTCCTTTCACTGATAAAAAAATATCTCATTTACTGATAATTTCATAAGCTTTATTATCTCCTAAGTATACTTCTCCAAACTGACCTTCTTGGTAATTTGTGAAGTATTCGGTAAATGAAGACGCATGAAAGGAAGCACCAAAATCCAAGACCAAAGAGTCTGAAGTAGTTTAGTTTGTTGATGATATTAAAATACCATCATCTTTATCATAGGTTGTATTTGCTTTGTTGTTCCACACCCTTTCTTGTATTTTTTTGTAATTTCTATAATCCCTTTTTATGTGATCCAATTTGTCTGAAAACTAATAATCTTTATTTCTGCTCATGGACTTCGATCTTCTTGCAGATTTTGATCTTCTAGTGTTATTATTTCTCCCTCTATTAAGGCTCCTTCGCTTGGCTAATTAAAATATTAAACTCATTAATGTGATTTTCCATCATTCCACCTTCATTTTGATTTTATATTTAACTTATTCATGATAAATACTTTATTTGTAGTTGATGCCACTGTAGTTGATGTCATTGGATACATGGTTGTAAGCTTGTCCCATACCGGCTTTGTTGTCAAAATATAGAATCAGTAAATCTTCAACAATTTTATTGAATTCAGAAAGCAACTTATCATTCTCTCTTGAGCGAAAAAATCACCACAATCTAGATTTGACATTGGGAGGATTTGGTCCACAAGATTTAATTTGGGAAGATGTGTATTACATCAAATGATTTGACAGCTTTGACTGATTTGGGAAAATGGTTCCCGAGAAAAGAGATTCCCACTTCCATCAGAGAAAGGAGATTCCCACTTCCACTAGTTGACAAATATTGTCGACTTAGAATATGACCATGTATAGGATAGATACCCAATCCAATACACTAATTTTTAAGGGGCCGGAATTGTCGACGTAAAGTCCAGGCGTGGATATTAACTTTATTTTTCCTTAAAAGGGTCCGTTTGGAACACGGCATATCGGCCGTAATTTCGGTATATCAATTTCAGAATATGGTCTGCCATGTTTGTGTGCAACCTATAAGCAGAAATTGGAATTTCGAAATTCCAATTTTACCCAAAAAAATGGCATTTCGTGTGGAATTGGAATATGAGGCTCAAATTCCACTTTCAAATGCTCATTTTATTTGCTGTCAGGTCTGTTTTTGCAGTTAATAATATTTTTGATGTCCGAAATTTACATTTCTGCCAATGATTTCGTTCTCACCTTTGCTACCAGGTTTCAGAATTTTCTGTCTGGAGAAACCACTGCTGCATAGCTTGGCTGAGAACGGCTTTGCTGGAAAAAAACAATGGGCGAGAACACTTTATGGCTATTTATGATGGCTTAGCCAGCGGCACTTCATGGCTATGGGTCTGGTACAGGATCTTTCTCCTGATCACGAGCATCTGAACCACGAGTATCAGGATCTCTATCATGATCATAAGAATCTGGACCTGAACTGGACACGGAACCGGAACCATGGGCTCTGCCCTAGCTGTCTGACAGCGGCTGTTAACATGGATGCATCGATTCCTTATGCATCTTCTTAATTATCTTTCAGGAGAACCAAACAGGTCATCCCATATTTCGGAAATCAATTTGAAAATTTGTATCTTCCAGAATTGCAGCATCTTCCAAAATTGACTATATCTAGCATTTGGTATTCCATGGTCCAAACGGACCCTTAGAGTGGACGTCACAATCTCTACTTTTTCAACTTTATTTTTCCTTAGAGTGGACATCACAATCTCTACCTTTTTCTAAAGAAATAAAGCTGTCAACAGTGAAGTATTTTACTGCGTTTAGGAATTGATTGTGGTTGTCTTACCCGGAGTTGGAAGGGAATGCTGAGCTCTCCCCTTTAATAATTGTACCCTACGCTTTCTAATTTGAGTTGTCAGGCATTTTCAAATGAAAATTCCAGTGCCCAGACGTGCCAACTTGTGTTTATCATATTTGTATTTTGAACGATAAGTACATTATTTATGTATTTGATGTAAAATCTGTCTCAAACTGTCACACCATCGAATCTACGATTGTAATAATCTGATACGATAATTTCTGTAATGTTTTCGATATGATTTTGATTGGTATGTTATGATTTGCATTCAAATAGTTTAGGATACTTAAGCATAAAGATAATTATGGCGAAATTTTGTCGAGTTTCATCCTTAGTATTCTTTAACATTGTTATTAGAAATCAAGGCCTGGACGTGACAATGAGTTTTTCAATCAAATATAGCTGTCATTCGTACCAGTAAGTTTTATCTTTGATGAGTAGGAAGAGTATTAGTAATCGAACACCATTTCAATTGATAAGTAGACGATATTTTCTACAGCAAGTCAAATTGTGATATTGCTATCAGGATTCAACTGTATAGTTTTTTGAGTCAAACTCATTGATCCATGATTCATGAGTAGTGGTTCACATGAACCCATCTCTCATGAGAATGAATGGAACACTTAGCACTCATTGGATCTAGGTGATGCTCACAGAGGTGAAGCTTCCCAGGAGGAACCATTTCAATTAAGTATGTTACATATGCATACTTGACTCCCTAATTACTAATTGTAAAAGACCTTCAAAAATGATCACACATGTACCAATAGCTGATCATTTTCTAGTTTTTTTGGTTGGTAATTGTCTCGTTTGTACACTACTATTGGGACATTTGTGTATGATTATTAGAACATCTAGTCACTAGTACTGACATTTTTGAATGAACGATTATTGGTGCATCTTTTTGTGGGTATCGGTTGACAGTTTGAAATGACCACTTTTTGACCTTTCGATGCTTAATTATCTCTATAGAGAGTTTCATTAATAAACAAAAGTCAAAAAATATTTTTTGATGCGTCAATGAGCATATGAAAACAACAATTTTCTTTTGTGAAATCTGTCGTATAGTTTAGTCTTTTTAAGTACACAAATTCAGGGTCACAAAGTTAGGGTCTCTAAACAAGCATTTTTATGATGCGAAAGATTTTGCATAGTGAACAAGCACATTTTTAAAGTTGTATTATATTGTTAATATTTAAAAATATCTATATTTAATATAGTTCTATTATTGTCTATTATTAACTAAATAATTCAGGAGATTGAAATCTTGTAATATTTCATTTTATGAATGAAAATATGTATGTATGTATGTATGTATATAAACTTTTCAAAATGCCATTGTTTAGTCTCGGTCTTATGGTTGCTTTGGAGTTTCTATGATATAAATTTCTCTACATAAAAATAATAAATAATCAATTTAAATCTCAAATTTTATTATGTTATTTTTGTAGCTATTTTCAATTTTCTCTTCTAACATAGCTTTGTTTTAAAAAATAATAATTAATCATTATATTTTAAATTAAAAAGTTATCACAATTTAACCTTAGCTTCGCATTAATCTTTTAATTTAAAATTAGTAACTATTTATCATTTTTTTAGATGAAGCTATATTATCCTCTAACTTTTATGCATGCATGCATGTATGTATGTATGTATGTATGTATGTAAAATACTCTTAGAGGTATTCTTCTTAAAGGTGTCTATTGCACTTTCTAAATTGATAAAAGTAGTTGCCTATAGAAGGATAGCTCTCAACATACTTTACATATATTATAAATATATCTAAACTAGTAGTAGTCACGATACAACATGGAAGATATTAAATAAATTAATATATAATTAAATTGTATTAAGATTATGGTTATGGCTAGTATTATGGTTTATTGTTTAGGATTAAGATTATAGTTAGCGTTAGGATTTGTATTATGGAACTAGAATTAGAGTTCTGATTAGAATTAGAGTTAGAGAGATTAATTAAGTGGGAGAGAGAGAGAGAGAGAGAGAGAGAGAGAGAGAGTCATGGGGGGACATGTGTGAGTGACAGTAAGAGAAGGGGTAGATGGTGAGAGACATGAGGTAGTGATAGAGGGTAGTTAAGGGAAAGAGATGGTGTGAGGTAGAGGGACATGGGAGAAAGGAAGAAGGGGGAGGAGGAGACATGAGGTAGAGAGAGAAGAGGGAGGGGAGAACAATGAGGTAGTGAGAGAAAGAGGATAATTAGGGCCTAGAATAGACATGGATGATCATGAGAAAGGAACAGAGAGAGGGGGGGTAATCACCTGGAGGACATGTTTGAGAGAGATTAAGGCAAGGGGGCTAGAGGGTGAGAGACATGAGGTAGCACTAGAGGGTAATTAGATGGAAGAGATGGTGAGAGAGAGAGAGAGGAGGAGGGAGGGGGAGAGAGATTAGGTAGAGGTTTTAACTTGTGAATTTTGACTGCTTGTTATTTGTACAGTCTTGTTATGAATTCAAGTATATAGTGGGGGGCTTTATCTTGGGAATATCCACTACTCCTTGAGTGCATTACTCATAAAAAACTCAAGTCCACTAGTATTTCCAAGTGGATGAGGTTTTTAAGTACTTCCACCTCTTTTAATACAATTTTTTGATTCTAAATCTTCATCACCAACTAAATATGGTGACTTAGCTTTCCTAGTTAACAGACATATATATACGTACATCCAAATGTATATGTATACGCATATGTATAGCTACATGTACATATATATGTATATGTATGTACATGTACATATATAGATATATACATATACACATACATATACATATACATATGTATACATACATATACGAGTGACCCCACAGTAGTGGGTTACACCTTTTTAGACATGCTATTTTTTGCTGAAATAATAGATTTTTAATAAAATATGATGATTTAATGCTTGAGAGGTTCCATTTGAAGGAATTAATTACAAATAGTTAGCTCAAAGCCTCTTAGATTAAAAAAAATATTTATATAACATCTATACTATTCATTCATACCTACATCTATACTCCTCATTCATACTTACAATGGAGTCTCCTTCGCACCTATTAAAATGCTGACAAAAATCACTTTGACTTTATGTTTTGGCAAATCAAATGAATCCATTTGAAAAATCTATCTATGTAGTATGCTACTATTCAGAACAAGCTTTCTAATGAATATAATTTTAATACATATTGAGCTCATTATCACTTTTAAATATTACTTTAACTAAACATAGATTGTTTGGTCATTCAACAACTTGTCTCTTCAAGACTTCAGGAAAAATATTAAATTTAAAAAATTTATAAAAAATATTTTGGAAAAGACTATTTGTGTTACCTTTATATACAAAAAAAAGATAAAATGAATTTTGATGTACACAGATAAAGTTAGAGTGATTTAAGTGACCTTATGTCTAAATTACAGTCATCGTCACTTTAGAACTTAATAAACTATCAAATATTGACCCAAAATGAATGAACCCAATTGCATCCTTTATATATTGAAGTTAAAAATATAATTTCAAAAGAATTACATCAATGGCAATGAAAATTCAGAAAATCAGGTTTAGGCAAGTTGACATAAAAATTTGAACAAGTTATAAATATTATTTAAAAAATATGTAAGAAATAATATTTAGAAAATTGAATTTGGTTTCTAAGATACTAGGCCTTTTTTGAAAAATAATTATTCTATATGTTGAAAATTTCAAATTTTAATGTAGTAGTACGAAAATTTTAGGAAGAAAATAAAAAGTAGGTGTATATTTGACCACCTTAAACACAATCAAATGATCATTTTTTTTTACAATATTTTAGATGGCTAAGAGTTTAGAGTTGGGGGACAATTTCACGGAAGTCTTGTAGAAATGAGAGATGTAGCTCGAAATGGGCACTCGTTTTAGGTTCAAGCACCTGATCCTAAATTTAAAAATGGGTGCCCATTTCTAAATTCTTTTTTAAAAAAAAATTTAGAATCAAAAATGTATTTTAACACTTTGATTTTATTTTTTTTAAAACGGGCACCCATTTTTTGAATTCGAAAAACATGCGCCTGTTTCTTAAGACATGAGCAGGAAGCACACATCCGCCTCGAATTTCATTTCAAATTTGGTTTGGTTTAGGCTTGGTAGAACCAAGCCTATGCCTTGACCTTCAAAATTTTGGTTAAGGCACTGGAATGCTAGATTTTTGCATTGCCTTAATTTTTTGAGGGCCTTCCTGATCGTATCATTTTATGAAAAAAAAACCCATTAGAGTTCTAACTGTCTTAATTTCAAAAATGTAAATTTTATAGTGATGTGATTATTTTTACTATTTTTGCATTATTTATTAGTTAAAAGTGGTACCTAAATGTAAAATAGTGAGGTTCAGTAAAACGCTAATAAATTTTTTATTTTTAGGTTTTTTTGAAAATAAATTATATAAGATCAATCTAGATACAATTCTTTTGAAGATTAAAAAAAATCTTTTTGAAAAAATATGAAATTTTCATCAAATTATGGTGTCCGCACATAAGAGGTTTTGAAAACATATTTTATAGTCAATTAAAAATTAATTAAAAAAAAGGAAAAATATGCTGATCAATATTTGGTGTCTTAGTTATATTTCACCAGAAGGATTTGCAAAAGTTCATTTATTTAAGTCAAAATATGGTGTCCGTACATGGCTATGGTATGGCCCTGAAATAGGCATTTTGAAAACATGGTTTTTAAACATTCCTACTAAAAAGCAATTTATACCATGTGGGTATTTAAATAAATTACATATTTGAAAAGTAGACTCTAAGAGCTACATTTTCTATCACTAAATTTTTTTGAGATTCAATCTCTAAGTGTCTCAAATTTAGACATTAATTGACAGGAAATTTGAAAAAAAGGGAAAACACTTCCACTTTTTGCCCAAAAGTGGGACTCAACTTCATGTAGCCACCCAGATATAAGTACTAGATGTAATACCCTCTCCTATGGTGATACTTGGACTTCCTGATTTGGACATTATATTATGATGGTTAGAACTATACATTTACATTTATGTTTTGTGGATGTGATATGTTTATCAGATGATTGATATGCTCAGTTATGGTTATCATTTATATATTCATGAAATTAGAAAACCATCTATATTTATATGTTTTATGGAGCTAACCCAATGATTTGAATCTAACCATTATCATGATGTTTTATGTTTCGTGGATATGTGTCTGATGTGTTTTCATGATTTAGGACGAAGTCGTAGTTACTCACTTAGTTGAGGTCCACACGATGTATCGATCCTGGTCATCTATTTGCATATATATGATTTGTATGTATACATGTATCTCTTCTTGGTGATGCAGGATTGCAAGTACCAGGTATCATTTCCATCTAGCTTCACAAGTTTGAGCGATCCCTCAAAATCCTCAATCGTTGTTGTTGTTATGGGGATATCACCAAAGTTCCATAAGAAGGAATTCTACCTCTGACCCTTTTATCCTTAGGAGGGAAGTTCCTAAGTCAGTCCCTTGTGTGGATGATGTATTTCTGTGTCCTCTCGGTTTATTGGTTTTGTGGATCTTGTAGCCGGTTTCTTGTCTTTTGCATTCGTTGAGAATGAGGTTTTGAGTATGGTATCTCCAACTGTCTTCATGGTATGTTCAATTTTGTTAGTAGATTATTGGTGTGAATTATTGTTCATTTGAGGGTGTGATTTAGTAATTTATCTTTATTAGTAGCTACTTATGTACTAGCGTATCTTGTTAGGAATGAGTTAGTATGTGATTAAATCATGTGATTTTAGTATCAATAATAAAGAATTTTATGGTATTATTTAATAATACTCATAATAACAAATTGTCTATGGCTATAATAGTAATAAATGTTTTAATAATAGTGGTAAAATCCAACCTATGTAAGTAATTACCTAATATATATATCACTATTATATTTTGTAAAGAATATGGATAAGTGTATGAATAAATAATATATTTTATAATAATGATATTCATAATATTTAAATATTTGTAATATTAATAATAATGTGTCTTACTTAAGGTATATGTACCATAAGCATATGGGTGCACACATATGCCTATGAATACATATATATAAATATACATTATTATTATATAATAAATTAATTATGTGAAGAAAATTATTATGAAACTATGGTAAGTCTATGTTATATTTATATTTGGGAAATGCTTTTGGTAAATTACCATAGTAAGTAAGTTAGTAAAATTATTCCTAAAAAATTTATTATCTATTTTGTCATCCTCAAATTTAGGAGACATAGATTAAAATCTTATTAAATAAAATTTGTTTATCCCTTCACGGGAATGGTTTTACAAACTGTATTATTAATGAAAACTAGTGGATAGTTGCATCAGTTGGAATACCTGTGCAACTACTCCCCCTAATCTATATATAGAGAGATCTCCTATGTGAAAGGGGGTTGGATATGAATTTGGATTCAAGAAGAGATATTGTATGGTTGAGCATTTTTATTTGTAGGAAATTATATTTGTGAGGAGAGAATTCATTATTCTCTAAAATTGGCATTTGGTTGCTTCTGGTAGAGGTTGGAGATTGCACCTAGAAGGACTTGGAGGAGTGTTGGAAGAGATTGAGAGGATTGGATCCTTCTTCATCAAACTGAATCTCTGCAGGACTCCAGGTTGGATTCCATCTTGAGAGATAACTCCCTTTTGTGATATGTTTAAGATAAGAGTATGGTTGAATGTTTTCTCTGTCTATTTTGTTGTCTACATAAATTTTGGAATGTTTATGTTGTGTGTGTGTGTGTGTGTGTGTGTGTGTGTGGGTGCGTACGTGCGTGCGTGTGTGCCTGTATTAGTGATTTGGAGATTAAGATCATGTTTAAATGGAATTATTTCCTATGTTGTATGTATCTGAATAATTCTGCATTTGTAAGAGTCTATAGACTCCTTAGTATTCTCCTTATATCTCCTTTCTTATTTAGAATGTCTATGAGTGCTTCTAGGATTTAGAACTATTATTCCAACCTTACTGGTCCATATTTGTTTTAGTGCCACCTTTCTTCATCAAGATTTGAGGTGGGGTTATGGAGTCAGATCTATCAATCATTCTATTTAATTTTTTGTCATCCTGTAGAAACGTGCAGATCCTATACATAATTGAATAGATTGGTGAATGAAATGCATAGTGTGCAGTTTGATTTAATCCATCCATATTTCTGTCATTTTGTAGTTTCTATCATTATCTGTCATTCTGCAAATGTTCATGCAGATTGGTGAATGAAATGCATAGTGTGCAGTTTGATTTAATCTCGAGATAGTATTGTTTTGATCTCGTGTTTAGTTTAGGGTTTATACAATCCCGAGTTAGTATTATTTTGATCCCATGTTTATACAATCATGAGTTAGTATTATTTTTATGTACCGAGTTAGTATTGTTTTGATGTCGCATTTGGATTAGGGTTTGTTTATAGAAGTATAGCAGTTTATACAATCTCGAGTTAGTATTGTTTTGATGTACTGAGTTAGTATTGTTTTGATGTGACGTTTGGATTAGGGTTTGTTTATAAAAGTATAACATTTAAGTATAAGTTTGATACTTTAAGTTATACTTGTATAAAGAAATTAGGTACCTTTCAGGATGTTTGAGATAGGTTTCACCTTCATAGGAGTTAAGATGCAACTTCTAGATTTTGAGTTTTCAATTTAATTCAGACTTAGTAAAAATTTCAGACACGGGATTTTATGGAGCATTATGTTTTGGCATATGGAATTTTATGTAAACTTTAAATATGTCCATTACTTTTTTGGTGAAGGTTATATAGTGCATTTAGATGCTTTAATAGGGTTAGGATGTGTGTAAGAAGCAGGATTAGGGTTTAAGATTGTCTAGGAGGATCATGACCATTCTAGGCCTCCTAAATGCTTCTAATTTTCCTAAACATACCTAAAATATCCTATTCCTTTTTGTTCTTTGTTGTAAGTTCTCAAAATTTTTTACAATGTGTTTTATTTCATGTATGATGTGTATGTGATGTGTGGGTTAAGGGTAGAAAATCTAAGAACACTAAGTCAGTGGCTCTCAGTGTGGGGTTGGGGCCCTAAGTTGCTAGTACTAGGATAACTGACTGAAGAGTTATTTTAACAAGTGATAATTTAATTAAAACTTATGGGAATGGGTTCAAACACTAAAAAAATTAATATATGTCTCTCCCATGCCATTAGTGCTAGTAAAGGCTATGGATGGGAGTGGGAGAAGGTGCCTATACGTAGGTATGATCGAATGGTGCTTATCTATATGAAAGGAATTCAGTTCCACATAAGCCTACTTAGGGCCTAGGGCCAGGAGTGGCTAGTACTAGGACAACCCAAGGGGTGAGGGCTATGTGATGACACTCAATTAGCTTGTTTCTTAGATTTTATATGAAGCCTTAGAACGTTTGGGAAAATATTTATACTTTGATCTTCTTTTCATTTGCTATTTGGGAAAGGTTACCCAACCCTAGGTATGGCCTAGCTATCCCTTATTTGTGGACCTTGGTGTTTATCTCCTAGCATAGGGGAGTGGGCATTTTGGTATCCATGTGGTTGGGTGGTAAATCTTTTATCGAGTTACCTTTTTGTGGATGCAATGCTTAAGGATTCATGCTTGCATAGTGTTCCAGTTTTGAAGAATGAAGACTTGTATTTATCTTTCATGATGTAAAATTATTGTTACCTCCCAAGAGGAGATGAATGTAATGTAATCATTAATGTATTTCAAAATGATGTATTTGGTATGGGTAGTCTTAGGAAAAAGGAAAAGGGAAAGCACAAACTTTATGTATATGATGTATGTTGAAAAGAAAGGGATTTTTTAAGATTTCAAGTAAAGTAGTATGTTTCTCATTATTGTTGATTAAAGGAAAAGCTAGTGAAACAAATCCAATATTTACAATGCATCAAATGTTTAGACAATTCTATTATTAATGCTTTAAAATTTATACTGTTCATAAAGGATACTTAGGAATATAGATGGATTTAAATGGAAATTGAGATGAAAGTATCTTGTATTTCTTTATAAAGAATCTACAAATGTTGTGATGTAGTTTGTTTAAGAAGTAAATCAAGTTGTTAGTACACTAAATGGACTTAAATGAATTATGCATTAAATAAGAAGGGAACCTTGGAGGAATCTAAGTTAATCTATGGTTTGTTTATATAATTCTTATAAAAATTCAAAAATTTTCATAAATCATTAATTAGGTTTTCTTTTACAAAGAGAATATTTATTCTCCTCCCTGTTTCCCTTGTGGGGCATGATAGTAGATTCATGTCTAGATGTGACACATATTTTTTTGTAATTTTTTTCAAGTAAATAATTAATTATGATTTTTCTTCTACAACTTTTCTAGAATACAAAAAATCTCGTGTTTGACCACGTTAACTTAGTCTAAACTTTATCAAAATGAAAACTTTTTTTATTTTTCTTGTAGTAGGAAAATCATATAATGTGACACATATTTTGGAATTCAAAAATGTTATACAGTTTGAAAGTTGTAGCTATTTTTCAATAAGTCTATCAATCAGGACTAGAAAGATAACAAGTAGGTGTATGTCTGACCACATTAAAAAAAATCAAATGATAATATTTTTCTATAAGATTCTAGATAAAAGTAGTAGACTCGTGTCTGGATGTGATGTATATTTTTTTATATTTTTTTTCCAAGTAAATAATTAATTATGATTTTTCTACTGTAAATTTTCTTAAATATAAAAATTCTTGTATCTAACCACCTTAACTTAGTCTAAACTTCATCAAATTGAAAGAATTGTTTATTATTATTGTATTAGGTGAAGCATAGAATGTGATGTATATTTTGGATTTCAAAAATATTATTTTGTTTGAAAGTTATAGTTATTTTTCAAAGAGTCTACCAATAAGAACTTCCTTTTCACATTGCCACTTTTTGGCATACCATGATCTTGCACATACCCCATTATTCCTTCAGTTTGTCTAGATATTAAATCAATTGTAGATCATCAATCTCTCCATTTGGCATTGATGGCAACACAAGCAATATGAAAATATTTCATACACATACCAAACATGTATTCTACAACTATGTAAGTAAATGTTGTAGCTTGGTAAGCTCTCCCTAGCTTGATATTTAATATGTTTAATCACTACAAAACAAAACAACATTCCATGTAGACTCTCCTTGTGGATTTGATCTTTTTAGTTCTTAGATTCTTTCTCACATATATGTTCTGAACAATAGATATTCTAATATGAAGTATCTCTCCTTGTTTGTGTTTTCATTAACTAATTTTTTATATACAGTCTATCTCCCTATGACAATCATGCCAAATAAAATAAATAGCTCTTCAAAAGCCAAGTAATTCTTTGTTGTTTGATCCAGATCAATTACCTTCATGTACTAATAAACAATTTCCCATTTCAACTTCTACAATCTTTCACAACCTTAGAAAATCTAAAGTGTGAGCTATGTGCATCACCATGAATGATTTTTTGATAAAGTATAGGTTGATGCAACCTCCTGATCACCTTACTGACCAATAGATAGGGGAAGGACCCCTAGTCTAGTCCTCAAATATTCAAATGTGTCCTTCAGTAAGGATTTGGTAAAAATATCAGCAAGTTGATCTTTAGATGTTACAAATTCTAATTTCACCTACTTCTCTTAAACTTGTTCCCTTAAGTAATGATACTTAATAGATATATATTTTTTTTTTTCTTGCATCACAAGATTCTTGGAAATGTTTATAACACTAGTGTTGTCACAATATATAATCATCCAGTTAGTGATTACCTCATTCATTCCTTCCAACACTTGTTTAATCTCAACAATATTAAAACAATTTGTAGCAGTAACAACATACTCTGATTCAGCGGTAGACTAAGAAATGCATGCTTGTTTCTTGCTTATCCAAGTCACAATACTTTCTCCCAAAAAGAATTCTCCACCGGTTGTCCTCTTTTGGTAATCAAAGTTTCCTGCCCAATCTGCATCTATATAATCAGAGTTCAAATTTTCCTTCCAATGTGTACCATAAACCATAGTCTTTTGGCTTCTTCAAGTATCTCAAAATTCTTTTAACAACAACAATATGTGAATCTTTAGGATTGACAGAAAATCTTGCCACAATCCCAACTACATGTGCTCTATCAGGCCTCCTGTGTACCACATACATCAGTTTTCCAATCATAGATCTATACAATATATGATTTACTTCTGTAGATTCATCATCCTTTTTCAACTTACATCCAATTACCATTGGTGTCCCTACTAGTTTTGAATCTTCCATGCCAAAAATTTTAACACTTCTTTAATGTATTTTGATTTAGTGATGAAAATCTCATCATTCTATTGTATAATTTGCAAACCTAGAAAGAATTTAATCTCTCCAAACATTGACATATTGATGCAGGAGCATCCTGGGTGTAAGAGCAATCTTGAGTCACCCAAAAATATTTCTATTTTTGTATTCAATAAGGGCTATCTTGTGTAGAGTTGCTATTTATGGAAACTTCCTATTTTTAGTAAGTTGTTCTTACGATCTCAGAATGTCTGATTTACATATGGAGGTTCGTCTCAGTCATATCAGCCTGCCAGCAAAGTTTCATGGCTAGATCAGGTGTAGTTTTGAAGATATTGAAGATTTTCGGTATTGGTAGCAGGGTACAGAAACTTCGAACTCAATTTTGAAAGCTTTAGAGGCCCTAGATGAGGTTGAAAGTTTGGGTGACGGGAACTTTGCGCTGGTCAAGCCTGTAGAGCACTTCGTGGCTTTTCTAGAATGGGGTTATAATAGCCAATCGGGTCAACGGGTGATGACTTATGGTATTCGAAAGTTGGGTCACCTGAAATGGCAGAAAATAATTTTTTTTCAAAATTTCTATTTGGGTTTCAAAACTCATTTTGAGCTGACTTTGATGTAATAAATTGTAAAATAAAATAATTCTAAGTTTGGTCGGCCCTAAAGGTTAAATTTCTAGAACCTTCTCGGGCGGTGGAAATTGCCTATATAAAGAAGGCCCGTACTGTTGTCTAGGGCAGTTCTAGGTAATAGATCTGGGTATTGATTCAAAGCTTTGTCCTACAGAATATTGTAAGGGAATGCCCATGTGGCTTTGCATATTGTAATTCTGAAAGTTTGTAATTCCACATTTGTGGAGATAATAAGAAGCCAATTTTCTATTCTTGCATATTATTGTTGCTGTTTTATGTGTTTGTGGTATTAAGGGGAGCACCCTTCATCAAGTGGTATCAGAGCAGGAGTTCTTAAGTGTGTAAATAGATCACCGACTATGAGGCAATTTTCACTAGGACCGTGGTTAGGGTTTCAGCGCACATCGTGAAAATGCCTCCATGAAGAGAATGTGGTGGAAGAGCTGGTGTTGTGACACCTGAGGTTAGAGAGCTACAGAGACAAGTGCGAGCATTGCAAGAAGAGATTCATAGAGGAATGAATCTTAATGTCAGAGATGAAAGTGAGGATGAAGCCGAAAAAGAATATAAAGAAGGAGAAGCTAAAATTGTGAATCAGGAGGAAGAAAGACTTTTTTGGGCGATTTCCAAGATTGGGAAAAGACCTAAGATTGAGGTTCCTATATTTTCTAGAAATCTTAACCCAGAGGAATTGATCGACTGGATCAATGAATGTGAGGAATATTTTGAGTATGAAGATGTTGAGGATACTGATAGGGTCAAATTTGCGAAGGCCAGATTGAAAGGTCATACGAAGATCTGGTGGCGAGAAATTCAATTGGAGCGAAATAGAAGATGGAAAGATAAAATCACAAGATGGGATCGGATGGTGGATAAATTGAAGTGACAGTTCATTCCTGTTGATTATGAGCTTGACCTACTAAAGAAAATGCAAAGTTTGAAGCAAGCAGGAAGATCTATTCAGGAGTATACAGAGGAGTTCTATCGACTCCTCATCAGAACAGGCCATGCAGAAGCTGATAAGGAGAAAGTTGCCCGATATCTTAATAGGTCAAGGCCAAGCATTCAAGAGGAGTTGAATCTGGTTTGAATGAACAGTATTGAGGAGGCATACCAGTTTGCCCTAAAAGTAGAGGAAAATTTGAACAAGAAGTTTGAGAGCAAACAAAATGGAAGAGGTCGTGGTGGAAGATCTGGCGGACGGTCATATGGTAGCCGAAATGAAGATTCGAAAAAGAAGGATGAGGCTAGTAGCAGTCAAAATCAGAGAGGAAATAATTTCAATCATTTTCAGGATTAGAGTAATAGAGATGAGAGAGGAAGAGGAAGAGGACAAGGATCTAGAAGAGGAGGCTTCCGTGGAACATATTTTCACTATAGAGAAGAAGGTCATAGGGCATTTGAATGTCCTCAGTGCCAAGGCAGAACAGACAGGAGAAATGAAGGCCAGGCTAGAGTTGCACATGTAGATGAAGATGCTAGATCATCAAATTCTGAAGATGTTGAAAGAGGAGAAACGCTAATTAACAGAACAGTCTTGCTCAGTGGTGAGAATGAACCTGAACAAAGGAGGAGCCTGTTTCGCACTAGATGCAAGTGTGAGGGTAAATGTTGTGATGTGATTATCGATAGTGGAAGCACTGATAATTTAGTGTCAGAAGAGATGGTGACAAAGTTGAAGCTCAAGAGATAGAAACACCCACATCCATATCAGATTGCCTGGGTGCCGGATGACCACAAGGTCATGATCAGTGAACAGTGATTGGTAAAGTTCAAGATCAGCAGGTACCAAGATGAGGTACTATGTGATATCATCTCTATGGATGCATGTCATATGTTGTTGGGTAGACTGTGGCAGTTTGACAGATGTGTTGTACATGATGGTTGTGCGAATACCTATTCCCTGACAAAGGATAGAGTGCAACATAAGCTAAAGTCATTGAAGGAGACTAAAGAAAAGGTATGTGGTAATGCAAGAATAACATTTGTTGATGGAAGAAAATTTCTAGATGGTATGAGGCATGAGCATGTGTGTTTTGCTTTAATTCTAAAAGTTTGTAAAAAAGAAGTAGAGGATGTACCTATAGAGGTTGCATATTTGTTGAATGAGTTTCAATATATTGTATCTGATAATGTACCTGATGGATTACCACCGGTAAGGAAGATCAGTCATCAGATGGATTTGATTCCAGGAGCCAGTTTTCCAAACAAGACAGCACACAGAATGACACCAGCAAAAAGTGAAGAGTTGAGCAGACAAGTACACGAGTTATTACAGAAGGGGTTGATTCAAGAGAGTCTGAGTCCCTGTGCGGTACCAGTGGTATTAGCACCAAAGAAGAATGGAGAGTGGAGGATGTGTATACAGATTTCAGAGCAATAAATAAGATCACAATCAAGTATAAGTTTTCATTGCCACGAATAGATGATATTATGGATTGTTTGAGTGGGGCTGTGTATTTCTCAAAGATAGATCTGAAGAGTGGATATCACCAGATTCGGATTAGAGAAGGAGATGAATGGAAGACTGCCTTCAAGAAAAAAGAATGATTGTATGAGTGGTTAGTCATGCCTTTTGGTCTAACCAATGCACCGAGCACTTTTATGCGGCTCATGAACGAGGTTCTGAAAGAATTTTTGGGTAAGTTTTTCATTGTTTACCTACATGATATTTTGATTTTTAGCAAGACATTGGAAGAACATATGATGCATATTCGTATGGTGTTTGAGAAGTTGAGAGAAGAGAAATTGTTGATTAATTTGAAAAAGTGTAGTTTTGTGAAGAAAGAGTTAGTGTATTTGGGATTTGTAGTTTCAGTAGAAGGTCTAAAAATAGACCTAGAGAAGGTACAGGCTATCCTTGAATGGCCTACTCCAAGGAGTGCTACTGAGGTAAGATCTTTTCATGATTTGGGTAGCTTTTACAGAAAGTTTATAAGAAATTTTAGTAGTATTTGTGGACCCTTGACTAAAACAATGAGAGGGGATAGAAAAAAGTTTAAGTGGACTAATGGGGCAGAAAAGAGTTTTCAATTGTTGAAACAAAAAGTTACAGAACAACCTATTTTAGCACTTTCAAATTTTAATAAGGTGTTTCAAGTAGATTGTGATGCTAGTGGTACTGCAATAGGAGCTGTTATGAGCCAAGAAGGTAAACTTGTTTCTTATTTTAGTGAGAAGTTAAATGATGCCAAGAGAAAATATTCTATCTATGATCAGGAATTTTATGCTATAGTTCAGGCATTAAAGAAGTGGAGACATTATCTGCTTCCTAAAGAGTTTGTTTTATATAATGATCATCAAGTGTTGCAATATTTGAATAGTCAAGGAAAGTTGAATCAGAGGCATTTGAAATGGGTTGAGTTTTTGCAGAGTTATACATTTGTTTTGAAACATAGGAGTGGAAAGTCTAATAGGGTTGCGGATGCTCTTAGCAGAACGCAACTATTGCTGACAAAGATGCAGATTGAAGTGGTTGGGTTCAAAGAACTCATGAATTTGTATCCAGAGGATCCTGATTTTGGTGAAGCTTGGAAAGCTTGTACAGAACCTGTTACTCTAGATAGGACGAAATGGCTGGATTTTATCATCTAAGATGATATGTTATTCAGAGGGAGTCAGTTGTGCATTCCATGAAGTTCTATGAGGGAGAATCTCATCAAGGAGAAGCATAATGGAGGATTGGCTGGACATTTTGGTTGGTGAGAATTATTATTGGCCATAATTGCAGCAAGATGTGAAGAAGTTTGTACAGAGTTGCAAAGTATGTTAGATGGCGAAAGGAGTGAAGCAAAATACAGGGTTGTATCAGCCATTACGTGTACCATAGAAGCCTTGGGAGGATATCAGTATGGACTTTATTCTTAGTTTACTGAGGACACAGCGGGGACATGATTCAATTTTTGTAGTAGTTGACAGATTTTTGAAGATGACACATTTCATTCCCTGCAAGAAGACTAATGATGTTGTTCATGTAGCAGAATTATTTTTCAGAGAAGTGGTGAGACTACATGGTTTGTCAAAGACCATAGTTTCAGATCAAGATACTAAGCTTGTTGGAAATTTCTGGCGGACATTGTGGAAGAAGTTGAAGATAGATTTAAAGTTCAGTTCATCACATCATCCACAGACTGATGGACAGACAGAAGTGGTGAATAGAAGTTTGGGAAATCTGCTAAAATGTTTGGTTGGAGATAAGCCAACAAGATGGGATTTGATTTTACCACAGGCAGAATTTGCATATAATAATTCTGTCAATAGGAGCACTGGTAAATCACCATTCCAAATTGTATATGGAAGTAGTCCAAGAAATACATCTGAATTGAGAAAGATAGATAAAGGAGAAATAAGTAGTGCTGAAGCTGAGGATTTTGCAGAATACTTGAAGAACATCCATGAGGAAGTGAGGAAGCATATTACCAAGATGAATGCGCAGTATAAGACTAAGGAAGATGAGAAAAAGAGGCATAAGGAATTTCAGGTTGGGGATGATGTCATGGTTGATTTGCAGAAGGAGTGATTTCCGGTTGGTACATATAACAAGCTGAAAATGAAGAAGTTTGGACCATGTAAGATATTGAAGAAGCATGATTCAGGAAATGCATATGAGGTAGAATTACCTAGTGAGCTGAATATTTCACCAGTGTTTAACATTTCAAATTTGACAATGTATCACGAAGGAGGTGTTGAAGATGAGGTTGCAGCAACACAATGCAGTATTCTAGCAACCAGTTCAGATTTCAAGGAGATTGAAGACATACTGGATAGTCGTGTTGGTAGAAGCACAAGGAATAGGACATATGAAGAGTATTTGGTCAAATGGAAAGAACGACCCGTTGAAGATTCATCATGGCTAACAAAGGAGGAGGTTAACCATCTTGGTTTTCCTCTGCACACTTGAGTCGTGACAGGGTCACTTCTCAAATTACCCCAGGTGTCTGATGCAGAGCATGCTGGGTGTAAGAGCAATCTTGCATCACCAAAAAATATTTCTATTTTTGTATTCAATAAGGGCTATCTTGTGTAGAGTTGCTATTTATGGAAACTTTCTATTTTTAGTAAGTTTGTCTTACGATCTCAGAATGTCTGATTTACATATGGAGGTTCGTCTTAGTCATATCAGCTTGCCGGCAAAGTTTCATGGCTAGATCAGGTGTATTTTTGAAGATATTGAAGATTTTCGGTATTGGCAGCAAGGTACAGAAACTTCGAATTCAATTTTGAATGCTTTAGAGGCCCCGGATGAGGTTGAAAATTTTGGTGATTGGCACTTTGCACTGGTCAAACCTGTAGGGCGCTTCGTGGCATTTCTAGAATGAGGTTATAATAGCCAATCGGGTCAACGGGTGATGACTTATGGTGTTCGGAAGTTGGGTCACCTGAAATGGCAGAAAATAATTTTTCTTCAAAAATTCTGTTTGGGTTTCAAAACTCATTTTGAGCCGACTTTGATGTAATAAATTGTAAAATAAAATAATTCTAAATTTGGTCGGCCCTAAGGGTTAAATTTCTAGAACCTTCTCGGGCGGTGGAAATTGCCTATATAAAGAAGGCCCGTAGTGTTGTCTAGGGCAGTTCTGGGTAATAGATTTGGGTATTGATTCGAGGCTTTGTCTTACAGAATATTGTAAAGGAATGCCCATATGGCTTTGCATATTGTAATTCTGAAAGTTTGTAATTCCACATTTGTGGAGATAATAAGAAGCCAATTTTCTATTCTTGCATATTATTGTTGTTGTTTTATGTGTTTATGGTATTAAGGGGAGCACCCTTCATCAAGTGGTATCAGAGCAGGAGTTCTTGAGTGTGTAAATAGATCACCGACTGTGAGGCAGTTTTCACCAGGACCGTGGTTAGGGTTTCAGTGCGCATCGTGAAAATGCTTCCATGAAGAGAACGTGGCGGAAGAGCTGGTGCTATGACACCTGAGGTTAGAGAGCTGCAGAGACAAGTGTGAGCATTGCAAGAAGAGATTCGCAGAGGAATGAATCTTAATGTCAAAGACAAAAGTGAGGATGAAGCTGAAGAAGAATATCAAGAAGGAGAAGCTGAAATTGTGAACTAGGAGGAAGAAAGACTTTGTCGGGAGATTTTCACGATTGGAAAAAGACCTAAGATTCAGGTTCCTACATTTTCTGGAAATCTTAACCCAGGGGAATTAATCGACTAGATCAATGAATGTGAGGAATATTTTGAGTATGAAGATGTTGAGGATCCTGATAGGGTCAAATTTGCAAAGGCCAGATTAAAAGGTCATGCGAAGATCTGGTGGCAAGAAATTCAATTGGAGCGAAATAGAAGAGGGAAAGATAAAATCACAAGATGGGATCGGATGGTGGATAAATTGAAGCGACAGTTCATTCCTGTTGATTATGAGCTTGACCTACTAAAGAAAATGCAAAGTTTAAAGCAAGCAAGAAGATCTGTTCAGGAGTATACAGAGGAGTTCTATCGACTCCTCATCAAAACAGGCCATGCAGAAGTTGATAAGTAGAAAGTTGCCCGATACCTTAATGGGTTAAGGCCAAGCATTTAGGAGGAGTTGAATTTGGTTTGAATGAACAGTATTGAGGAGGCATACCAGTTTGCCCTAAAAGTAGAGGAAAAGTTGAACAAAAAGTTTGACAGTAGACAAAATAGAAGAGGTCATGGTGGAAGATCTGGCGGACGGTCATATGGTGGCCGAAATGAAGATTTGAAAAAGAAGGATGAGGCCAGTAGCAGTCAGAATCAGAGAGAAAATAATTCCAATCATTTCCAAGATCAGAGTAATAGAGATCAGAGAGGAAGAGGAAGAGGACAAGGATCTAGAAGAGGAGGCTTCCGTGGAACATGTTTTCACTGTGGACAAGAAGGTCATAGGGCATTTGAATGTCCTCAGTGCCAAGGCAGAACAGATAGGAGAAATGAAGGCCAGGCCACAGTTGCACATGTAGATAAAGATGCTAGATCATCAAATTCTGAAGATGCTGAAAGAGGAGAAACGTTAATTAATAGAAGAGTCTTGCTCAGTGGTGAGAATGAACCTGAACAAAGGAGGAGCCTGTTTCGCACTAGATGCAAGTGTGAGGGTAAATGTTGTGATGTGATTATCGATAGTGGAAGCACTGACAATTTAGTGTCAGAAGAGATGGTGACAAAGTTGAACCTCAAGAGACAGAAACACCCACATCCATATCAGGTTGTCTGGGTGCAGGATGACCACAAGGTCATGGTCAGAGAAAAGTGCTTGGTAAAGTTCAAGATCGGTGGGTACCAAGATGAGGTACTATGTGATATCATCTCTATGGATGCATGTCATATGTTGTTCTATAGACTGTGGCAGTTTGACAGATGTGCTGTACACGATGGTCGTGTGAATACCTATTCCCTAACAAAGGATGGAGTGCGACATATGCTAAAGCCATTGAATGAGACTGAAGAAAAGGTATGTGGTAATGCAAGAATAAAATTTGTTGATGGAATAAATTTTTTAGATGGTATGAGGCATGAGCATGTGTGTTTTGCTTTAATTTCAAAAGTTGGTAAAGAAGAAGTAGAGGATTTACCTATAGAAGTTGAAGATTTGTTGAATGAGTTTCAAGATATTGTATCTGATAATGTACCTGATAGATGACCACCGGTAAGGAAGATCAGTCATCAGATGGATTTGATTCCAGGAGCCAGTTTTCCAAACAAGGCAGCACATAGAATGACACCAACAAAAAGTGAAGAGTTGAATAGATAAGTACATGAGTTATTGCAGAAGGGGTTGATTCAAGAGAGTCTGAGTCCCTGTGATGTACCAGTGGTATTAGCACCAAAGAAGAATGGAGAGTGGAGGATGTGTACAGATTTCAGAGCAATAAACAAGATCACAATCAAGTATAAGTTTCCATTGCCATGAATGGATGATATTATGGATTGTTTGAGTGGGGCTGTGTATTTCTCAAAGATAGATCTGAAGAGTGGATATCACCAAATTTGGATCAGAGAAGGAGATGAATGGAAGACTGCCTTCAAGACAAAGGAAGGACTGTATGAGTGGTTAGTCATGCCTTTTGGGCTAACCAATGCACCGAGCACTTTCATGCGGCTCATGAACTAGGTTTTGAAAATTTTTTTGGGTAAGTTTGTCATTGTTTACCTAGATGATATTTTGATTTTTAGCAGGACATTGGAGAAACATATGATGCATATTCGTATGGTGTTTGAGAAGTTGAGAGATGAGAAATTGTTGATTAATTTGAAGAAGTGCAGTTTTATGAAGAAAGAGTTAGTGTATTTGAGATTTGTAGTTTCAGCAGAATGTCTAAAAATGGACCTAGAAAAGGTACAGGCTATCCTTGAATGGCCTACTCCAAGGAGTGCTACTGAGGTAAGATCTTTTCATGGTTTGGGTAGCTTTTATAGAAAGTTTATAAGAAATTTTAGCAGTATTTGTGGACCCTTGATTGAAACAATGAAAGGGGCTAGAAAAGAGTTTAAGTGGACTAATGGGGCAGAAAAAAGTTTTCAATTGTTAAAACAAAAAGTTACAGAACAACCTGTTTTAGCACTTCTAAATTTTAATAAGGTGTTTCAAGTAGATTGTGATACTAGTGGTACTACAATAGGAGCTGTTATGAGCTAAGAAGGTAAACCTGTTGCTTATTTCAGTGAGAAGTTAAATGATGCCAAGAGAAAATATTCTGTCTATGATCAAAAATTTTATGCTATAGTTCAGGCATTAAAGAAGTGGAGCCATTATCTGCTTCCTAAAGAGTTTGTTTTGTATACTAATCATCAAGCGTTGCAATATTTGAATAGTCAAGGAAATTTGAATAAGAGGCATTTGAAATGGGTTGAGTTTTTGCAGAGATATACATTTGTTTTGAAACACAGGAGTGAAAAGTCTAATAGGTTTGTGGATGCTCTTAGCAGAAGGCAACTATTGCTAACAGAGATGCAGATTGAAGTGGTTGGGTTCAATGAACTCAAAAATTTGTATCCAGAAGATCCTGATTTTGGTGAAGCTTGGAAAGCTTGTACATAACCTATTACTCTAGACAGGATGAAATGACTGGATTTTATCATCCAAGATGATATGCTATTCAGAGGGAGTCAGTTGTGCATTCTACGAAGTTCTATGAGGGAGAATCTCATCAAGGAGAAGTATAGTGGAGGATTGGCTGGACATTTTGGTCGTGATAAAACCCTTGCTTTAGTTGGTGAGAATTATTATTGGCCACAATTGTAGCAAGATGTAAAGAAGTTTGTACAGAGTTATAGAGTATGTCAGATGGCGAAAGGAGTTAAGCAAAATACAGGGTTGTATCAGCCATTACCTATACCAGAGAAGCTTTGGGAGGATATCAGCATGGACTTTGTTCTTGGTTTACCAAGGACACAGCGGGGACATAATTCAATTTTTGTAGTAGTTGACAGATTTTTGAAGATGTCACATTTCATTACCTGCAAGAAGACTAATGATGCTGTTCATGTAGCAGAATTATTTTTCAGAGAAATGGTGAGACTACATGGTTTGCCAAAGACCATAGTTTCAGATTGAGATACTAAGTTTGTTGGATATTTCTGGCAGACATTGTGGAAGAAGTTGAAGATAGATTTGAAGTTCAGTTTATCACATCATCTACAGACTGATGGACAGAAAGAGGTGGTGAATAGAAGTTTGAGAAATCTGCTGAGATGTTTGGTTGGAGATAAGCCAACAAGATGGGATTTGATTTTACCATAGGCAGAATTTGCATACAATAATTCTGTCAATAGGAGCAGTGGTAAATCACCATTCCAGATTGTATATGGAAGCAGTCCAAGAAATGCATCTAAATTGAGAAAGATAGATAAAAGAGAAATAAGTAGTGCTGAAGTTGAGGATTTTGCAGAACACTTGAAGACCATCCATGAGGAGGTGAGAAATCATATTACCAAGATGAATGCATAGTATAAAGCTAAGGCAGATGAGAAAAGGAGGCATAAGGAATTTGAGGTTGGGGATGAAGTCATGGTTCATTTGTGGAAGAAGTGATTTCTGGTTGGTACATATAACAAGCTGAAAATGAAGAAGTTTGGACAATGTAAGATATTGAAGAAGTATGATTCAGAAAATGCATATGAGGTAGAATTACCTAGTGAGCTGAATATTTCACCAGTCTTTAACATTTTAGATTTGACAGCATATCACGAAGGAGGTGTTGAAGATGCGGTTGCAGCAACACAGTGGAGTATTCCAGCAACCAGTTCAGATTTCAAGGAGATTGAAGACATACTGGACAGTCATGTTGGCAGAAGCACAAGGAACAGGACATATGAAGAGTATTTGGTCAAATGGAAAAGATGACCTGTTGAATATTCATCATGGCTAACAAAGGAGGAGGTTAACCGTCTTAGTTTTTCTCTGCACACTTGAGTCGTGATAGGGTCACTTTTCAAATTACCCCAGGTGTCTGATGCAGGAGCATCCTGGGTGTAAGAGCAATCTTGCATCACCCAAAAATATTTTTATTTTTGTATTCAATAAGGGCTATCTTGTGCAAAGTTGCTATTTATGGAAACTTGCTATTTTTAGTAAGTTGGTCTTAGGATCTCAGAATGTTTGATTTACATATGGAGGTTTGTCTCAGTCATATTAGCCTGCCAGCAAAGTTTCATGGCTAGATTAGGTGTAGTTTTGAAGATATTGAAGATTTTCGGTATTGGCAGCAGGGTACAGAAACTTCAAACTCAATTTTGAAGGCTTTAGAGGCCCCGGATGAGGTTGAAAGTTTGGGTGATGAGCACTTTGCGCTGGTCAAGCCTGTAGAGCGCTTTGTGACATTTTCAGAATGGGGTTATAATAGCCAATCCGTTCAACGGGTGATGACTTATGGTCTTCAGAAGTTGGGTCAGCTGAAATGGCAGAAAATAATTTTTCTTCAAAATTTCTGTTTGGGTTTCAAAACTCATTTTGAGCTGACTTTGATGTAATAAATTATAAAATAAAATAATTCTAAGTTTGGTCGGCCCTAGGGGTTAAATTTCTACAACCTTCTCGAGCTGTGAAAATTGCCTATATAAAGAAAGTCCGTAGTGTTGTCTAGGGCAGTTCTGGGTAATAGATCTGGGTATTGATTCAAGGCTTTGTCCTACAGAATATTGTAAGGGAATGCCCATGTGGCTTTGCATATTGTAATTCTAAAAGTTTGTAATTCCACATTTGTGGAGATAATAAGAAGCCAATTTTCTGTTCTTGCATATTATTGTTATTATTTTATGTGTTTGTGGTATTAAGGGGAGCACCCTTCCTCAAGTGGTATCAGAGCAAGAGTTCTTGAGTGTGTAAATAGATCGCCGACTGTGAGGTAATTTTCACCAGTACCGTGGTTAGGGTTTCAGCGTGCATCGCAAAAATGCCTGTATGAAGAGAACGTGGCGGAAGAGTTGGTGATGTGACACCTGAGGTTAGAGAGCTACAGAGATAAGTGTGAGCATTGCAAGAAGAGATTCATAGAGGAATGAATCTTAATGTCAGAGAGGAAAGTGAGGATGAAGCCGAAGAAGAATATCAAGAAGGAGAAGCTGAAATTGTGAACCAAGAGGAAGAAAGACTTTTTCGGGCGATTTCCAAAATTGGGAAAAGACCTAAGATTGAGGTTCCTACATTTTCTAGAAATCTTAACCCACAGGAATTGATTGACTGGATCAATAAATGTGAGGAATATTTTGAGTATAAAGATGTTGAGGATCTTGATAGGGTCAAATTTGCGAAGGCCAGATTGAAAGATAATGCTAAGATTTGGTGGCAAAAAATTCAATTGGAGCTAAATAAAAGAGGGAAAGATAAAATCACAAGATGGGATCAGATGGTGGATAAATTGAAGTGACAGTTCATTCCTGTTGATTATGAGCTTGACCTACTAAAGAAAATGCAAAGTTTGAAGCAAGCAGAAAGATCTGTTCAAGAGTATACAGAGGAGTTCTATCGACTCCTCATTAGAACAGGCCATGCAGAAGCTGATAAGGAGAAAGTTGCCCGATACCTTAATGGGTTAAGGCCAAGCATTTAGGAGGAGTTGAATCTGGTTCGAATGAACAGTATTGAGGAGGCATACCAGTTTTTCCTAAAAGTAGAGGAAAAGTTGAACAAGAAGTTTGAGAGCAGACAAAATCGAAGAGGTCATGGTGGAAGATCTGGCGGAGGGTCATATGGTGGCTGAAATAAAGATCCGAAAAAGAAGGATGAGGCCAGTAGCAGTCAGAATCAGAGAGGAAATAATTCTAATCATTTCCAAGATTAGAGTAATAGAGATCAGAGAGGAAGAGGAAGAGGACATGGATCTAGAAGAGGAGGCTTCCATGGAACATGTTTTCACTGTGGAGAAGGTCATAGGGCATTTGAATGTCCTTGGTGCCAAGGCAAAATAGATAGGAGAAATGAAGGCCAGGCCAGAGTTGCACATGTAGATGAAGATGCTAGATCATCAAATTCTGAAGATGCTGAAAGAGGAGAAACACTAATTAATAGAAGAGTCTTGCTGAGTGGTGAGAATGAACCTGAACAAAGGAGGAGCTTGTTTCACACTAGATGCAAGTGTGAGGGTAAATGTTGTGATGTGATTATTGATAGTGGAAGCACTGAAAATTTGGTGTCAGAAGAGATAGTGACAAAGTTGAAGCTCAAGAGACAGAAACACCCACATCCATATTGGATTGCTTGGGTGCAGGATGACCAGAAGGTCATGGTCATTGAAAAGTTCTTGGTAAAGTTCAAGATCGGCGGGTACCAAGATGAGGTAATATGTGATATCATCCCTATGGATGCATGTCATATGTTGTTGGGTAGACCGTGGAAGTTTGATAGATGTGATGTACATGATGGTCGTGTGAATACCTATTCCCTGACAAAGGATGGAGTGTGACATAAGCTAAAGCTATTGAAGGAGACTGAACAAAAGGTATCTGGTAATGCAAGAATAACATTTGTTGATGGAAGAAAATTTCTAAATGGTATGAGGCATGGGCATGTGTTTAGCTTTAATTCCAAAAGTTGGTAAAAAAGAAGTAAAGGATGTACTTATAGAGGTTGCAGATTTATTGAATGAGTTTCAAGATATTGTATCTGATAATGTACCTGATGGATTACCACCGGTAAGGAAGATCAGTCATCAGATAGATTTGATTCCATGAGCCAGTTTGCCAAACAAGGCAGCACACAGAATGACACCAGCAGAAAGTGAAGAGTTGAATAGACAAGTACATGAGTTATTGTAGAAGGGGTTGATTCAAGAGAGTCTGAGTCCCTGTGTGGTACCAGCGGTATTAGCACCAAAGAAGAATAGAGAGTGGAGGATGTGTACAGATTCCAGAGCAATAAACAAGATCACAATCAAGTATAGGTTTCCATTGCCACGAATGGATGATATTATGGATTGTTTGAGTGGGGCTGTGTATTTCTCAAAGATAGCTCTGAAGAGTGGAGATCACCAGATTCGGATCAGAGAAGGAGATGAATGGAAGACTGCCTTCAAGACAAAGGAAGGACTATATGAGTGGTTAGTCATGTCTTTTGGGCTAACCAATGCACCGAGCACTTTCATGCAGCTCATGAAGAGGTTCTGAAAGAATTTTTGGGTAAGTTTGTCATTGTTTACCTAAATGATATATTGATTTTTAGCAAGACATTGGAGGAACATATGATGCATATTCGTGTGGTGTTTGAGAAGTTCAGAGATGTGAAATTGTTGATTAATTTGAAGAAGTGCAATTTTGTGAAGAAAGAGTTAGTGTATTTGGGATTTGTAGTTTTAGCAGAAGGTCTAGAAATGGACCTAGAGAAGGTACAGGCTATCATTGAATGGCCTACTCCAAGGAGTGCTACTGAGGTAAGATCTTTTCATGGTTTGGGTAGCTTTTACAGAAAGTTTATAAGAAATTTTAGCAGTATTTGCGGACCCTTGACTGAAACAATGAGAGGGGATAGAAAAGAGTTTAAGTGGACTAATGGGGCAGAAAAGAGTTTTCAATTGTTGAAACAAAAAGTTACAAAACAACCTATTTTAGCACTTTCAGATTTTAATAAAGTGTTTCAAGTAGATTGTGATGCTAGTGGTACTGCAATAGGAGCTGTTATGAGCCAAGAAAGTAAACCTATTGTTTATTTCAGTGAGAAGTTAAATAATGCCAAGAGAAAATATTCCGTCTATGATCAGAAATTTTATGCTATAGTTCAGACATTAAAGAAGTAGAGACATTATCTGCTTCCTAAGGAGTTTGTTTTGTATACTGATCATCAAGCGTTGCAATATTTGAATAGTTAAGGAAAGTTGAATCAGAGGTATTTGAAATAGGTTGCGTTTTTGCGGAGTTATACATTTGTTTTGAAACACAGGAGTGAAAAGTCTAATAGGGTTGCGGATGCTCTTAGCAGAAGGCAACTATTGCTAACAAAGATGCAGATTGAAGTGGTTGGGTTCAAGGAACTCAAAAATTTGTATCCAGAGGATCCTGATTTTGGTGAAGCTTGGAAAGCTTGTACAAAACCTGTTACTCTAGACAGGACGAAATGGCTGGATTTTATCATCCAAGACGATATGCTATTCAGAGGGAGTTAGTTGTGCATTCCATGAAGTTCTATGAGAGATAATCTCATCAAGGAGAAGCATAGTGGAGGATTGGTTGGATATTTTGGTCATGATAAAACCCTTGCTTTGGTTGGTGAGAATTATTATTGGCCACAATTGCAGCAAGATGTGAAGAAGTTTGTATAGAGTTGTAGAGTATGTCAGATGGTGAAAAGAGTAAAAGAAAATATAAGGTTGTATCAGCCATTACCTGTACCAGAGAAGCTTTAGGAGGATATCAGTATGGACTTTATTCTTGGTTTACCGAGGACACAACGGGGACATGATTCAATTTTTGTAGTAGTCGACAGATTTTTGAAGATGACACATTTCATTACCTGCAAGAAGACTAATGATGCTATTCATGTAGCAGAATTATTTTTCAGAGAAGTGGTGAGACTACATGGTTTGCCAAAGACCATAGTTTCAGATCGAGATACTAAGTTTGTTGGATATTTCTGGCAGACATTGTGGAAGAAGTTGAAGACAGATTTGAACTTCAGTTCATCACATCATCCACAGACTGACGGATAGACAGAGGTGGTGAATAGAAGTTTGGGAAAGCTGCTAAAATGTTTGGTTGGAGATAAGCCAACAAGATGGGATTTGATTTTACCACAGGTAGAATTTGCATACAATAATTCTGTCAATAGGAGCACTAGTAAATCACCATTCCATATTGTATATGGAAGTAGTCCAAGAAATGCATCTAAATTGAGAAAGATAGATAAAGGAGAAATAAATAGTGCTGAAGTTGAGAATTTTGTAGAACACTTGAAGAACATCCATGAGGAGGTGAGGAAGCATATTACCAAGATGAATGTGCAGTATAAGGCTAAGGCAGATGAGAAAAGGAGGCATAAAGAATTTTAGGTTGGGGATGAAGTCATGGTTCATTTGCGGAAGGAGTGATTTCCAGTTGGTACATATAACAAGCTGAAAATGAAGAAGTTTGGACGATGTAAAATATTGAAGAAGCATGATTCAAGAAATGCATATGAGGTAGAATTGCCTAGTGAGCTGAATATTTCACCAGTGTTTAACATTTCAGATTTGATAGCGTATCACGAAGGAGGTGTTGAAGATGAGGTTGCAGCAATATAGTGGAGTATTTCAGCAACCAGTTTAGATTTCAAGGAGATTGAAGACATACTGGACAGTCGTGTTGGCAGAAGCACAAGGAACAGGACATATGAAGAGTATTTGGTCAAATGAAAAGGATGACCCGTTGAAGATTCATCATGGCTAACAAAGGAGGAGGTTAACCGTCTTGGTTTTCCTCTGCATGCTTGAGTCATGACAGGGTCACTTCTCAAATTACCCCAGGTGTCTGATGCAGGAGCATCCTGGGTGTAAGAGCAATCTTGCATCACCCAAAAATATTTCTATTTTTGTATTCAATAAGGGCTATCTTGTGCAGAGTTGCTATTTATGTAAACTTGCTATTTTTAGTAAGTTGGTCTTAAGATCTCGGAATGTCTGATTTACATATGGAGGTTCGTCTCAGTTATATCAGCCTACCAGCAAAGTTTCATGGCTAGATCAAGTGTAGTTTTGAAGATATTGAAGATTTTCGGTATTGGCAGCAGGGTACAAAAACTTCAAACTTAGTTTTGAAGGCTTTCGAGGCCCCAGATGAGGTTGAAAATTTGGGTGACAAACACTTTATGCTAGTCAAGCCTGTAGAGCACTTCGTGGTGTTTCCAGAATGGGGTTATAATAGCCAATCGGGTCAACGGGTGATGACTTATGGTCTTCGGAAGTTGGGTCACCTGAAATGGCAGAAAATAATTTTTCTTCAAAATTTTTGTTTGGGTTTCAAAACTTATTTGGAGTTGACTTTGATGTAATAAATTGTAAAATAAAATAATTCTAAGTTTGGTCGGCCCTAAGTGTTAAATTTCTAGAACCTTCTCGAGTGGTGGAAATTGTCTATATAAAGAAGGCCCGTAGTGTTGTCTAGGGCAATTCTGGGTAATAGATCTGGGTATTGATTCGAGGCTTTGTCCTACAAAATATTGTAAGGGAATGCCCATGTGGCTTTTCATATTGTAATTCTGAAAGTTTGTAATTCCACATTTGTGGAGATAATAAGAAGCTAATTTTTTTGTTCTTGCATATTATTGTTGTTATTTTATGTGTTTGTGGTATTAAGGGGAGGACCCTTCATCACATATCAAATTACTTTCTCATTTCATCATAAAAAGATTTAAAAATCATATCATGTCCACCAAAGACTATATCCTCAATAAATATTCCTGCAATCTAGATATTATCATCAGATTCTCCTTTCATGTAAAAATTACTATTTTCACTAGTCCTTACAAAGCCAATACTGATAATATAAGCATGTAGTCTTTCATACCATCCTCCCAGTGCTTGCTTCAATCCATACAAAGCTTTGTACAATCTACATACCATGTTCTTCTAATTTAGATCAACAAAACCTTCTGGTTGCTCTATGTAGACCTCCTCCTCAAGAATTCCATTCAGAAAAGTTTATTTTAGATCTATTTGATATACTTTGAATCCTTTATGTGCAACATATGTAAGTAGTATGTAGAATCCTTCGAGTTTAGCAACACATGAAAAGGTTTCACCATAATCTATACCTTCTTGTGCATATCCCTTGCATACAAGTTTCACCATTTTTATTTAACTTGTTTCTGAAAATCCACTTAGTACCAATCACATTTTTATCTTTCAGCCTAGGTACTAATGTCCTTGTCTTATTCTTCTCAATCTGGTCAATTTCCTCAGTCATAGCCTTAATCCATTCCTCGTCTTCAAGTCCATCCCTAAAATTCTTAGGTTTAAACTCACAAACTAAGCATGTGTTCTGTCTTAACTTACTTCAGGTCATCATGTCAGCTTGCTTATCTCCAATGATTTGATTTTGTGGGTGGTGTCTTCTGTTAGTGGTTTTTCTTGTTGAATCCTATTACAAGCCTTAAATGCTTCATTTGCACTCTGTGATTCCTAAACTCATGACTCAAGAAAGAAAAGACAAATTGACAAGGAGAAACTCCTTGTACACTTCAGGCTCCACAGACCTAGGCTGGTGTACCTAAAACATACTAAATCTGCATACATAAAACACTCTCTCACTAAAACCCTTTATGTAGACATGAAAACTAGTGGATAGTAATAAGCATATTCACCCTTCTTCTCTTTCAAACCTAGAGGCTCAGGCAGGCTAACCTATTAGATTCACTTCTACAAGGAATCCCCCAAAGCACTTGCGCTATTCAATGCAATTTACAAACATTTATGCTCTTAAACAGAAAATGTAAAATGAATTGAAATTATGACTTGATGATGAAACTACAGGAAAAGCAAAGACCAGTGCCATATCTAATGGGCAACAGATTCATACAAAAGTACATCAATACAAATCTCTTACTAAGAACACAAATAGAATGTCTTACAATATACATGCATCTTAGATAGAATGTCTTATAGACTATCTTATCATTCCCAAGCTACTGTATCAAATCCTCATAAAAATATTTATCCCTCTGAATTACTCATGAGACTAACTCCTTCCTTGAAGGAAACTCACAGGTGATTGCATAGTTACCTTGTAACTAGTATATTTAGAATGCCTTACAAACTAAACATACAAGAGCATCAACAAAATATAAAGAGACAACAATAATTTGGAACAAGAACTGCACTATGTTTTATTAAGATTTTTATGCTTCAATACATCCAGAATGACAAAAGAAACTCATAAAAAATGACCCCAAAATCAGAAAGCTACATTGCAATATTAATTTCATCCTCATTACAAATGAGAAGAAAAACTAAGATATAGAAAATGAGAGTCAGTTGAAAACTCACTGACAACTATCCATCTTTGGCATGAAAATATCTCTAGGTTTTCCCACACTTTGCTTTGCAATTGATTCCCTCTCAACTGATCCACTATGTGCAATCATTTCCCAACTGATCTAATTTGATCCTCAGATTTCAAATCCAAATTGCTCTTTCACACTTCATTGAAACTAAAAATAATCATTACCATTGGATTCCTCATCCTTTCCCATTCCCAAAAATATATAACACTTATATGTTCTGATAAAAATTGAATTTCTAGGACATTTTTTCGTGAATAGACTTGGTCTTTTAAATTTTTGAATATTTCTCTATAGTTTGAACTATGCATTTCTCTAAATCTTTTAAATTTGACATTTTAACCATTTTTATATTATTCTGCACTTTTAGCCACAGAAGCCACCAGGAAGTGCCAAGTGTCACCATCTCATTTGTTTCTCAGACTTGACCTCAGGTTAATCCCTCATTTGGAGACTTAGCGAATGCATGCGATCTCCAAGTCTCTAAATAGATTCCTTGACCATGGTTAAGCTTTGAGATCACGTGAATAAGCTATTCTCTAATTCTCTGAATTCTGCCTTGACCTCGGGTTAGATTTGGAGAATGGGCGACTGAGCCCATTCTCCAAATCTCAGAATGAATTTTCTTTCATTGAAAGGGATCTAGCCACCTGAAGAATAAGCTACCTCCGAATCTTAGGATGCTAGCCTTTGACTGCGTGGGATCCAGCGACTTGGCGACTAGGCTATCTTTGGATCTCAGAATGGTCAGTGCTTAACCACTAGCATTCAATGACCTAGTAACCAGCGGTTAGCAAACTGCAACCTCCAGATCTCCAAATTTTTTGGCTAACCAATGGCTCCATTGTGAGACTTTACGAATGCATCACACATGTCATCTTTGTCCACCTTAGTGTGCCACCTGTCCTACAAAATTTTCTTACCACTAGGCTTTCCACCACAAAAACCAAGGTGCCAACATGGAGGGCTGCATGAGCATAGCCTCCAGTCTTCTTTCTATATCACTCTGCATGTGGATTTTCTTATATTCAGTATATTTTCCCAATCCAGGATCAATGTGGGACAAATACTTCTTAGTTTTAAAACCCTCTTGATTTCCTACATCAAAATTAGGCGGTCCCACCGTGCACAGAGACCTCCAGCCAAGAGGGCCCACCAATAGCCTCTTATATTTTTATTTACATTGTATTAGAGTGTTGGCATGTTTAAATGTCATGCTATCCAAATACCCCATGCATGTGGGATAACTGTCAATACACCATTTTTTCTTTTGGCCGCCCACACTCTTCATTCTCCTTTACACAAACTCCATAATACTTAATGCAGGTGCCATATTATTGTGCTGAAGTTTTTAGCCTCAATCTCCCTTGTATTTTGTGTGAAGCACAATCATATCTTTCCCTGGTCATTTCAAGTGCTTCACATGCTAATAGGCAAACAACAGCACAAGTAACAACATCCCCTTGCACTGGCCTCTATTCATGTTGGATTTCATTCACACAACATCCCGTGTTCCACTTCCCTTCACCATTTGGGATCTTCTCCATTGTGTATGCTTCCAACACTTGTCACTGGCATCTATTTCATTCATCTTGCCACCAGCCTAATGCGTGGGTTCCATTTGCTGATTGAGGCTTTCCCATTCACAACCTCCAATTTATATTCTTTGTGTGAGCTTTCCTATTAATGAAGTCTCCACTTGATATTGTGTAGGGTTCCTTTCAATACATGAGTATCCTCAAACCGTAGGCCTCCTCCTTATGTAGACAACTCCAATTTGGGACCCCAAAAAAGCTAATGTGAGCCCCTATATTTTCAAATGCTGGCCACATTTGGCACTTTCAAAACCATGCTAACACCCTCTTGGTAATGTATGGCCCTCCCTCATATTGGCATCTCTGATTATTAATCTAGAAGCCACCTTTTGTTTGCAGTGGGCCATCAGACCTTTGCGCAAGGCAAGCTCCACTTGAACCTATGCTAGGATCCAACTGCACTAGCACTTCATTCAACAAATGGAAGCCGCCAACTAAATGTGCAGGGCAGATTCCCTTCCCCATTGCGCTAGCATGTTGGCCTTTATAATGACATGGGAGCCTCCCATTTTAATTAACATGGTTCATAACTCCAACTTGCGTAGGGCCCCATGCAAACTACCATTCTCTTTCCTCAATGCGCAGGTCTTACTTATATGGTGTTCTCAAACTGGAAGCTCCATTTCATGTGCCACCCTTTCATGCTCAGTACACTCCCTCTTATTGTGTAGGTTCTCAGCAATACACTTTGTCATAAATTGCACAGGCTAGGAAGCTTAACATTGACACCTGTGCATTTGGAAACATGCACTACTCCTACATCTACTCCAGCACATCTTTATTTCTTTTTATATGCATATATCTACACAGCCTCTATAACAAAGTCCACACAACCTTTGGAAAATATCTCATAACCAACCTTCTGGCCTTCCCTCACATGAGCTCCCTGGGCATTCATTAAGCTATCTTTTATTTGTCTTACTTGTGTGCTAGTAGCCATCCATATATTACATAGCACTTACCAATCCTCAATGCACATTCAAATGATTGGGCTTCCTCCTTCGTGGCACACAACAACTTCCTAAAAGAAAAATGGTGCATGGAGGTCTCCTTTGCAAATTTGACATATGTACTCTTTCCTTCATTTGAAAAAATCATGGTATGGACTCCATGTTTTCATTTCCCCACAAAATTCTAATGAGACATTATGTGTAACAATGCTCTATCCCACATGGAACATCCAATTATTTGCGCAAGGCAGCCTTTCTCTTTATTATTTGGTGTGTTGTATAGTGTCACATATGAACTCCCTCTAAACATGCTCTATCTTTGCATTATCCTTTACTTATAGGTAGCCTCCTCTCACCTATCCCTTGGCCCCTTATATGCACATCATTAAACAAATGAATACACATTCCAATTATATGAATGTTATGACATTAAAAAGATAAAAATCCAACACAGTTTACTTAGTGAAACATACGAGGATAGAAGATCACAACACCAGTGTAATCTTGAGCTAGAAAGAGGGCATCAACCACATATGAATCCACATCCTACTCACTATTTACCCAAAATTTCATCATTATATAAAATTAGGCCATAATGCATTGAAATTTCAAACATACTATTCACTTCTTTCATCCTTTGCAAAACTAACCATGATTCATCAACTGGCCTCCCAAAACTGGCTTCAAAAACTAAGAAAAAACATCTAATAGAAGCTTGAAACCTAGCACATTTTTTCTTTCCAACATACTCCATTAGCACGCCAAACCTCAGCCTATGAGGAATTTCCAGTCATGAGATATTGATTTTCTAACATGCCTACTTCAAATTATCTTGCAAATGAAACATGTCAGAAGAGCAAGACTGGGTTCGCATTCAGTTTTGAAAACTAGGCTGAACATGACATCAAGATCTAAAAATAGGGGCATTTATTCTTTTTCATACAAAGAGTATAATTCCACAATTAGAGCTCATGATGAATAACAGGGTGGATTTGGCAATCAGGCAAAGATAGGCTCTCAGAATTGCAAATTGGGAAACATAGTAAATAATGATTTGTGCATACAGAATGACCCTGGGAAAGTATCCTGAAAGATTTGTCAAGACTTATAACTTGGCATACTTGTAGTAATTTTAGAGTAGAACACAGTGATACAACTCATTCAGGCTCATCAATTACAGATCAAAAGTTATAACATCACGAACAGGGGTACAGAGCAATCTGTACATTTCACTTGTAAAACAATAGAAGTTGTATTTGGAATCGCATTTGCAAACTTAGCAAACGGATTCGTCATGACCTCAAAATTGAGACATAATAATTATTTGGCCCCTAGAATATGATGCAAAAGGAATTTTCTCAATAGGGTCAACTGGGTCAAAGATATGACTGGTCAAACAGGCCCTTCCAGAATTCTGAACAATTACACAAGTGCATGACAACAACAAACTGCTGACTTTGAGGAGTTCAATACCTAATCAAACGGAGTCAAAATGACTTGAAAATTGGAACATAAGTTATTTGATATGCATTCGAAACATCCTCAAATTTTTGGCTCATGAAACATTTCTGGACACAAGATATTCAAAGTCAAGCTGGGTTGTTGTACTCTATTTCACACTTAGGTAGAATTGTGCAATTAGACACTTGCTCAAAATGGGACTTCACCAAAAGATTCGAGATGATAAAATAACATCATAGAATGCATGCATATACTAAATGGAGTGTGTTAAACACATGGAACATCTCATAGGCTTCAAAATGATAGCTGGGTACATATGCATGAAAAGCATTTAAAGGGCTTCAAACTGCAAAATTTTAACAAGGTACTCAACCACCCATGTTGTATTTTTTAGTACAAACAGTGGCTCTGATTATGGATGTGTGCCCCATGTGGGCATGTATAGAACTGCATAATGTCATGGTACAATAGACCACCCAAAGAGAATCAACTTGACACCTTTCTTCTTTTCACAAAACACCGAACTGGGAACCCCTTATTGAAAGCAAACACACAACTGAAAGGAAAGAGACTATACATGAACTTACCAAATCTACACAAAAAGGCTTAAAGCCCCAAAATTCCAATCAGTCTTTACCTCAATCAAATAAATGATTCTCATCTCCATACAATAGAGGCATACTGAGATTACATGTTTCATCCAGCCAGTCAGAAATAATATGTTTCATCTTTAGCATGTCATAGAAAACTTGATCACTAAACTCACCATTATCCGACAATATGAAGCCATCAGGCTATCATGAGTACTAATCATTTTACAATTTAAAAACATCACCCTCTTCATTGTCACTGTCATGCTGAAAAAAGAAGCACTCCAACTCAACATCATGGCTAGAAACTTCAACATTCTGACCATTAGTTTGCAAGAAAGAATAAAACACTTCCATCTCATCACTTTTCAAACTGAGGTAGAGCCTCTGAAAACAAAATTCTGATTGCATAAGACTAGAAACATCTTTCCATTCACAAATTACATTAGCAACACTTGGAAAGGAACAAGCTCCGTCAGTGGGTGACTCATTTGTCATTAGAAAATCTGAGAATACACTTTCAGATTTATCATATTCTTCAGCATCAAAATGTAAACAAGAACTACAGTCAGCAAGCTCTTGCAATTCTGAATACTCATTAGCACACTCATCATTATACTCATCAAATATAATATTATCAAAATTATCACAATGAAATGCACTTGAATCTTTCTTATTTAAAATAGGAGAAGAGACATCAAAATGTGTTTCACTCATCATGCCATCATCTGAATCTCTTTCATCAAAACTTATATTTACCAGGCATGGAATTATAGAAACAAACTTAGTACCAAACCTTTGAAAATTAGCATCCAAGAGATCTAAGATCTTCTCACAACTTAGAAAGCACTGAACATCACATTTCATTTCTTCATTCTCACTACTGATGCTGCAAATCTCTTCCCCATCAGAAATTGGGACTGAATTTACTTGTCTTAGATTACCTTGTGTGAAGTAACCACTACAGGAACTATCATCTGCATTATAATCATGTTCTTCATGTTCACACCAAACATCACTAAACTGAAACAAATAACCATTATTATCATGTTGAGAGAAGGAGAAATCTACAAGCTCAGGGAAATTATTATTAACTAAAAATTTATCTTCCACTCCTTGACACTCATAAGTTTCAACATCAGCATAATATCTAGTACTATCAATATCACAGGACTCAACATCCCCAATTGAACTCGACTCAACATGATTGCATTCAACATTTATAAAAGAGTATATCCATTCCTTAACATTTTCTAGTAGTTCATTTTTTAAGGATGCAGTCCAACTGACTAATTCAGGCATTTAAAGTTCTAGGAACATCTCAGCATACTGGGATTCATGAAAATCTAAACCCACAAGAAGCTCCCTACATGCAATAAGAAATTTTTTGTAACAAGACAATGCAGACTATTCATTTCTTTCTCCTATTGCACATCTTAAAATCAGTATACAATTATGCTCAATTCTTTTATTTATCAAATTAAGTTCATTATCATAACTATCTAAATTTGACTGAAAAATTTCAAATCTAGAAACATTCTCTTGATCTATCATGGCTGAGAACTCCATTTCAACACACTAACAAAATAAATAAGCTTATTCTCATGAAAATGTTTCTATCCAACTTCATGAAACCAGTGACTTCATATAACATCAACATATTTCTTATACTCTTTAGCAACTGAATCTTCTATCCAAAAATATGGGAAGAACATTCAAACTAATTTCCCTTTTCTTTAGTGACTGATTCACCTATTTAGGGACTATTTTTAACTTTGATAAAAGATTACCTAGAAGTGTTGTTGCTGGTGTGAAATACTAATCTAAAGCCTTCCTGAAATCAGCTTTCAAATATTTATAGAGCTGCCACCTCTTTGTAGATGACTAATTTTGAACCAGCTAAGAACCTTTAACTCCCACCTGGACCTTCTTTACTAGCAACCACAAACAACTTCATAGGATGCACTATTTATTAGGATCACAAAATACATTGCAATTTCATTTTACAAAACACTGATCAAATAGAGATTTAGAGTCACCACTCGCATTTAGTGAGAAGATATAAAAATTTATTTTTTAAAAAGAACTGACTCTATATCCAAACCTGACCAAACCCTGGGATGATTCAGCCAAGCAAGGAATTGAGCATCTTAAACTTGTTGTCACTTCTTTGTTCCCTAGTAGAGTCGCCAATCTGTTAGTGATTTTTCTTGCTAAATCCTATTAAAAGCCTTAAATTGTTCAATTCAAATCTGTGATTCCTAAATAGATGACTTAAGCAAGAAAAGACTAATTGACAAGGAGAAACTCCTTCTACATTTTGGGCTCCACAAACCCAGGTGGGTGTACCTAAAACATACTAAATTTGAATACATAAAACACTCTGTCACTAAAACCCTTAATGCAGACATGAAAACTAGTGGATAGTAACAAGGATATTCACCCTTCTTCTCTTCGAACCTAGAGGCTTAGGAAGGCTAACCTATTAGATTCACTTCTACAAGGAATCACCAAAAGCATTTGCACTATTCAATGCAATTTACAAACATTTATGTTGTTAAATAGAAAATGTAAAATGAATTGAAATTATGACTTGATGATGAAACTACAGGACAAGCAAAGACTAGTGCCATATCTAATGGGAAACAGAGTCATCCAAATGTACATCAATAGAAATCTCTTAATAAGAACACAAACAAAATGCCTTACAATCTATATACATCTTAGATAGAATGCCTTACAGACTATCTTATCATTCCCAAGCTATTGTATCAAATCCTCGTAGAAATATTTATCCCTCTGAAATTACTCATGAGATTGACTCCTTCGTTGAAGGAAACTCATAGGTGATTGCATAGTTACCTTGTAACCAGCATATTCAGAATGCCTTACAAACTAAACATACAAGAGCATCAAAAAAATATAAAGAGACAACAATAATCTGGAATAGGAACTGCACTATGTTTTATTAAGATCTTTACGCTTCAATACATCTAGAATGATAAAAGAAGCTCAGAAAAAATGACCCTAGAATAAGAAAGTTGCCTTGCAGCATTAATTTCACCCTCATTACAAATGAGAAGAAAAAATAAGATATAACAAATGAGAGTCAATTGAAAACTCACTGATAGTTGTCCATCTTTGGCATGAAAATATCTCTAGGTTTTCCCACACTTTTCTCTGCAATTGATTCCCTCTCAACTGATCCACTATGTGCAATCATTTCCCAACTGATCTAATTTGATCCTCAGATTTCAAACCCAAACTGCTCTTTCACACTTCACTAAAACTGAAAATAATCATCACCATTGGATTCCTCGTCCTTTCCCATTTCTGGAAACATATAACACTTATATGTTCTGATAAAAATTGAATTTCTAGGACATTTTTCCATGAATAGGCTTGGTCTTTTAAATTTTTGAATATTTCTCTATAGTTTGAACTATGCATTTGTCTAAATCTTTTAAATCTGACATTTTAACCATTTTTATATTATTTTGCACTTTTAGCCACAGAAGCCACTAGGAAGTGCCAAGTGTCAACATCTCATTCTTTGCTCAGACTTGACTTCAGGTTAACCCCTCATTTGGAGAACTATCGAATGCATGCAATCTTGAAGTCTCTAAATAGATTCCTTGACCATGGTTAAGCTCTAAGATCACATGAATAAGCTATTCTCTAATTCTCTAAATTCTTCCTTGACCTCGGGTTAGATCTAGAGAATGGGCAACTGAGCCCATTCTCCAAATCTCAGAATGAATTTTCTTTGATTGGAAGAGATCTAGTGACCTGATGAACAAGCTACCTCTGAATCTTGGGATGCTACCCTCAGACCACATGGCATCCAGCAAACTGGTGACTGGGCTATCTTTGGACCTCAGAATGGTCGGCCCTTAATAGCTAGTGTTTGCAACCTGGTGACTAGCGGTTAGCTAACCACCACCTCTAGATCTCTAGATTTTTGGCTAACCGATGGCTCTGTTGTGTGACTTCACGAATGTATGACACATTTCATCTTTGTCCACCTTAGCATGCCACCTATCTTGCAAACTTTACTTACCACTAGGCCCACTAGCACAAAAACTAAGGCACCAACATGGAGGGTCGCGTGAGCATAGCCTTTTGTCTTCTTTCTATTTCACTCTACGTGTGGATTTGCTTATATTCAGTATATTTTCGCAATCCAGGATCAATGTGGGACAAATACTTCTTAGTTTTAAAACCCTCTTGATTTCCTGTGCCAGAATTAGGGGGTTCCACCCAACATAGAGACCTCCAGCAAAGAAGGCCCACCAATAGTCTCTTATCTTCTTATTTACATTGCATTGGAGTGTTGGTGTATTTAAATGTCATGCTAGCCAAATACCCTGTGCATGTGGGATAACTGTCAATACACCATTTTTTATTTTGGCCACCCGTACTCTTCATTCTCCTTTGCACAAACTCCATAATACTTATCACAAGTACCATATTATTGCACTAAAGCTTTTAGCCTAAATATCCCTTGTATTTTGTGTGAAGCACAATCATATCTTGCCCTCCTCATTTCAAGTGCTTCACGCAATGATAAGAAAAAAATGACACAAGTAACAACATGCTCTTGTGCTAGCCTCTATTCATGATGGATTTCATTCATGCAACATCCTGTGTTCCACTTCCCTTTGCCATTTGGGGTCTTCTCCATTGCATATACTTCCAACACTTGTCACTGGCATCTATTTCATTCGTCCTACCACCAGCCTAATGCATGGGTTCCCTTTTCTATGTGAGGCTTTCCCATTGGCAACCTCCAATTTATATTCTTTACGTGAGCTTTCCTATTAATGAAGTCTCCACTTGATATTGTGGAAGGTTCCTTTCAATACGTGAGCATCCTCAAACCGCAAGTCTCCTCCTTACATAGATAGCTCCAATTTGGGACCCCACAAAAACTAACGTGAGCCCCTATATTTTAAAATGTCAGCCACAGTTGGCACTTTCAAAACCATGCCAACACCCTCTCGGTAATGTCTAGCCCTCCCTCGTATTGGCATCTTTGATTATTGATTTGGCAACCACCTTTTGTTTGTAGTGGGCCATTAGACCTTTGCGCAAGGCAGGTTCCACTTGATCCTGTGCTAGGATCCAACTATGTTGGCACTTCATTCAACAAATGGAAGCCCCCAACTAATTGTGTAGGGCAGTTTCCCTTCTGCATTGTGCCACCATGTTAGCCTTTATAATGACATTGGAGCCTTCCATTTTAATTAACATGGGCCATACCTCCAACTTGAGTAGGGCCCCATGCAAATTTCCATTCTCTTTCCTCAATGCCCAAGTCTTGCTTATGGGGTGTTCTCAAACTGGTAGCTCCATTTCATGTGCCACCCTTTCATGCTTAGTACACTCCCTCTTATTGCGTAGGTTCTCATAAATACACTTTGTCATAAATTGTGCAGGCCAAGAAGCTTAACATTGACACCTGCACATTTGGAAACATGCACCACTCCTACCTCTACTCCGGCATAGCCTTATTTCTTTTTATATGCATATATCTACATAGCCTCTATAAAAAAGACCACACAACCTTTGGCAAATATCTCATAACTAGCCTTCTGGCCTTACCTCATGTCAGCTCCCTGGGCATTCATTAAGCTATCTTTTATTTGTCTTACTTGTGCATTAGCAGCCATCCAAATACTACATAGCACTTACCAATCTTCAATGCACATTCAAATGATTGGGCTTCCTTCTTTGTGGCAAACAACAACTTCCTAAAAGAAAAATGGCACATGGAGGTCTCCTTTGCAAATTTGACATATGTACTCTTTCCTTCATTTGAAAAATCATGGTATAGACTCCACATTTTCATTTCCCCACACAATCACAATGAGACATTATGTGTAGCAATGCTCTATCCCACACGCAACATCCCATCATTTGTGTAGGGTAGCGTTTCTCTTTATTATTTGGTGTGTTGTATAGTGTCACATATGCACTCCCTCTAAACATGCTCTATCTTTGCATTATCCTTTACTTATAGGTAGCCTCCTCTCACCTATCCCTTGGCCCCTTGTATGCACATCATTAAAAAAATGCATACACATTCAAACTATATGAATGTTATGACATTAAAAAGATAAAAATCCAACATAGTTTACTTAGTGAAACATATGAGGCTAGAAGATCACAACACCAAGGTAATCTTGAGCTAGAAAGAGGGCATCAACCACTTCTAAATCCACATCCTACTCACTGTTTACCCAAAATGTCATCATTATATAAAATCAAGCCATAATGCATTGAAATTTCAAACATACTATTCACCTCTTTCATCCTTTGCAAAACTAACCATGAATCATCAATTGGCCTCCCAAAACTAGCTTCAAAAACTAAGAAAAAACATCTGACAAAAGCCTAAAACCTAGCACATTTTTTCTTTCCAACATACTCCATTACCATGCCAAATCTCATCCTATGAGGAACTTCTAGTCAGAAGATATTGATTTTCGAACATGCCTACTTCAAATTATCCTGCAAATCAAACATGTTAGAAGACACAGACTGGGTTCGGATTCAGTTTTGAAAACTAGGCTAAACATGACATCAAGATTTTAAAATAGGGGCATTTATTCTTTTTCATACAGAGAGTATAATTCCACAACTAGGGCTCGTGATGAATAACAGGGTACATTTGGCAATCAGGAAAATATAGGCTTTCAGAATTGCAAGTTGGGAAACATAGTAAAAAAGTGATTTGTGCATACAGAATGACCCTAGGAAAGTATGCTGAAAGATTCATCAAGACTTCTAACTTGGCATATTTGTAGTACTTTTAGAGTAGAACACATTAGTAAAACCCATTCAAGCTCATCAATCATGGATAAAAATTTATAACATCATGAACAGGGGTATAGATCAATCTGTACATTTCACAACTTGTAAAACAACATAAGTTGTATTTGGAATCGCATTTGCAAACTGAGCAAACAGATTCATCATGACCCCAAAATTGAAACATAGGAATTATTTCACCCTTGGAATATGATGCAAAAGGAATTTTCTCAATAGGGTCAACTAGGTCAAAGATATGACTGGTCAAATTGGCCCTTCCAGAATTCTGAACAATTACACAATTGCATGACAACAAAATACCAACTTTGAGGGATTCGAAACCTAATCAAACAGTTTTGAAATGACTTGAAAATTGGAACATAGGTTATTTGATATGCATATAACACATCATCAAAGTTGTGGGTCACGAAACATTTCTAGACACAAGATATTCAAAGGCAAACTGGGCTACTGTACTCTATTTGCCAGTTAGGCAGAATTGTGCAATTTGACACTTGCTCAAAATGGGACTTCACCGAAACATTCAAGATGATAAAATAACATCATAGAATGCATGCATATGATAAATGGAGTGTGTTGAACACTTGGAACACCTCATAGGCTTCAAAATGATAGCCGAGTACATATGCATGAAAAGCATTTAAAGGGCTTCAAACTACAAAATTTTAACAAGGTACTCAACAACCCATGTTGCATTTTTTAGTAGGAACAATTGCTTTGACTGTGGATGCGTGCCCCATGTGGGCATGTAGAGAACCATATAATCTCATGGTACAAAAAACCACCCAAAGAGAATCAGCTTGACACCTTTCTTCTTTTCATAAAACTCCAAACCAGGAATCCCTTACAAAAAGAAAACACACAACTGAAAGGAAAGAGACTGTACATGAACTTACCATATTTACACAAAAATGCTCAAAGCCCCAAGTTCCAATCAGTCTTTACATCTATCAAATAAATGATTCTCATCTCCATACAATAGAGGCATACTAAGATTACATGTTTCATCCAGCCAGTTAGAAATAATATGATTCATCTTCAACATATAATAGAAAACTTGATCACTAAACTCACCATTATCCATCAATATCAGGCCATCAGGCTTCCATGAGTACTAATCATTTTGCAATGTAAAAACATCACCCTCTTCATTGCCACTGCCATGCGAAAAAAATAAGCACTCCAACTCAACATCATGGCTGGAAACATAAGCATTCTAACCATTAGTTTGCAAGAAATAATAAAACACTTCCATCTCATCACTTTGCAAACTGAGGTAGAACCTCTCAAAACACAAGTCTGATTGCATAAGACTAGAAACATCTTTCTATTCACAAACTACATCAGCAACACTTGGAAAGGAACTAGCTCTGTCAGTGGGTGACTCATTAGTCATTAGCAAATCTGAGAATACACTTTCAGATTTATCATATTCTTCAGCATCAAAATGTAAACCAGAACTACAGTGAACATGCTCTTGCAAATCTGAATACTCATTAGCACACTCATCATTGTAGTCATCAAATATACTATTATCAAAATTATCACAATGACATGCACTTGAATCTTGCTGATTTAAAATAGGAGAAGAGACATCAAAATGTGTTTCACTCATCATGCCATCATCCAAATCTCTTTCATCAAAACTTATATTTACTAGGCATGGAATTTTGGAAACAAATTTAGTACCATACCTTTGAAAATTAGCATCCAAGAGAACTGAGATCTGCTCACAACTTAGCAAGCACTGAGCATCACATTTCATTTCTTCATTCTCACTACTGATGCTGCAAATCTCTTCTTCACCTAAAACTGGGACTGTATTTACTTGTCTTAGATTACCTTGTGTGAAGTAACCACTATAGGAACTATCATCCTTATTATAATCATGTTCTTCATGTTCACACCAAACATCACTAAACTAAAACAAATAACCATTATTATCATGCTGAGAGAAAGAGAAATCTACAAGTTTAGGGAAATTATTATTAACTAAAAATTCATCTTCCACTCCTTGACACCCATAAGTTTCAACATCAGCACAATATCTAGTACTATTAGCATCACATGACTTAGCATCCCCAATTGAACTAGACTCAACATGATTGCATTCAACATTTATAAAAGAGTCTATCCATTTCTCAACATTTTCTAGTGCTTCATTTTGTAAGGATGCAATCCAACTAACTAATTTTGGCATTGAAAGTTCTAGGAACATCTCAGCATACTGTGATTCATGAAAATCTAAACCCACAGGAAGCTCACTACATGCAATAAGAAATTTCTTGTAAAAAGACAATGTGGACTCTTCATTCCTTTCTCCTATTGCACATCTTAACATCAGTATACAATTATGATGAATTCTTTCATTTATCAAATGAATTTCATCATCATAACTATCTAAATCTGACTGAAAACTTTCAGATCTAGAAACATTCTCTTGATCTATCATGGCTGGGAACTCCATTACAACATGCTAACAAAACAAATAAGCTTATTCTCATGACAATGTTTCTATCCAACTTCATGCAACCAGTGACTTCATATAACATCAACATATTTTTGATACTCTTTAGAAACTGAATCCTCTATCTAGTAATATGGCAAGAACATTCAAACTAATTTCCCTATTCTTTACTAACTGATTGACCTATTTAGGGAATATTTTTTACTTTGATAAAAGATTACCTGGAAGTGTTGTTACTGGTGTGAAATATTGATCTGAAGCCTTCCTCAAATCACCTTTCAAATCATTGTATAGCTGCCACCTCTTTACAGAGGAATAATTTTGAACCAACTAAGAACCTTTAACTCACACCTGGACCTTCTTTACCAGGAACCACAAAATAGCTTCACAGGATGCACTGTTTGTCAAGATCACAAAATACATTGCAATTTCATTTTACAAAACACTAATCAAATAGAGATTCAAAGTCACCACTCACATTCAATGAGAAGATATAAAAATTTTGTTTAAAAAAGAACTAACTCTATCCAAACTGGACTAGACCTTCGGACGATTCAGCCAAGCAAGGAATTGAGCATCTTAAACTTTCTGTCATTTATTTGTTCCCTAGTAGAGTCACCAATCTGTTAGTGATTTTTCTTGCTGAATCCTATTACAAGCCTTAAATGCTTCAATTGAACTCTGTGATTCCTAAACTCATGACTCAAGAAAGAAAAGAATAATTGACAAGGAGAAACTTCTTCTACACTTCGGGCTCCAGAGATCTAGGTGGGTGTACCTAAAATATACTAAATCTACATACATAAAATGCTCTCTCACTAAAACACTTTATACAGACATGAAAACCAATGGATAGTAACAAGGATATTCACCTTTCTTCTCTTTGAACCTAGAGACTCAAGTAGGCTAACCTATTAGATTCACTTCTACAAGGAATCACCAAAATCATTTGCACTATTCGATGCAATTTACAAACATTTATGCTCTTAAACAAAAAATGTAAAATGAATTGAAATTATGACTTGAAGATGAAACTACAAGACAAGCAAAGACCAGTGCCATATCTAATGGGCAACAGAGTCATACAAATGTACATCAACATAAATCTCTTAATAAGAACACAAATAGAATGCCTTACAATCTATATGCAGCTCAAATAGAATGCCTTACAGACTATCTTATCATTCTCAAGCTATTGTATCAAATCCTCATACAAATATTTATCCCTCTAAAATTACTCATGAGACTGACTCCTTCCTTGAAGGAAACTCACAGGTGATTGCATAGTTACCTCGTAACCAATATATTCAGAATGCTTTACAAACTAAACATACAAGACCATAAACAAAATATAAAGAGACAACAATAATCTAGAATAGGAACTACACTGTGTTTTATTAAGATCTTTATGCTTCAATACATCTAGAATGACAAAAGAAATGCATAAAACATGACCCTAGAATTAGGAAGCTGTCTTGGAGCATTAATTTCACCCTCATTACAAATGTGAAGAAAAAATTAGATATAGAAAATGAGAGTCAGTTGAAACTCACTGATAGCTATCCATCTTTGGCATGAAAATATCTCCAAAGTTTTCCCACACTTTGCTCTGCAACTGATTCCCTCTCAACTAATCCACTATGTGTAATCATTTCCCAACTGATCTGATTTGATCCTTAGATTTCAAACCTATACTACTCTTTCACACTTCACTAAAACTAAAAATAATCATCACCATTGGATTCCTCATCCTTTCCTATTTCTGGAAAGATATAGCACTTACATGTTCTAATAAAAATTTAATTTCTAGGACATTTTTCCATGAACAGGCTTGGTCTTTTAAATTTTTGAATATTTATGTATAGTTTGAACTATGCATTTGTATAAATCTTTTAAATCTAACATTTTAACCATTTTTATATTATTCTACACTTTCAACCACAAAAGCCACCAGGAAGCACCAAGTGTCACCATCTCATTCGTTGCTCGAACTTGACCTTAGGTTAACCCCTCATTTGGAGAACTGGAAAATGCATACAATCTCCAAGTCTTTGAATAGATTCCTTGACCATGGTTAAGCTCTGAGATCATGTGAATAAGCTATTCTCTAATTCTCTAAATTCTACCTTGACCTTGGGTTAGATCAAGAGAATGGGTGACTGAGCGCATTCTTCAAATCTTAGAATGAATTTTCTTTGAGTAGAAGATATCTAGCGACTTGAAAATTTCACTCTATGTGTGGATTTTCTTATATTCAGTATATTTTCCCAATCCGAGATCAATTTGGGACAATTACTTCTTAGTTTTAAAACCCTCTTGATTTCCTTCAACAAAATTAGGAGGTCCCACTGTGCACAAAAACCTCCAGCCAAGAGGGCCCACCAATAGCATCTTGTCTTCTTATTTACATTGAATTGGAGTGTTGGCATATTTAAATGTCATGCTATCCAAATACCCCATGCATGTGGGATAACTGTCAATACACCATTTTTTTTTTGGCCGCTCGCATTCTTCATTATCCTTTGTGCAGACTCCATAATACTTAACGTAGGTGCCATATTATTGCGCTGAAGTTTTTAGCCTCAATCTCCCTTTTATATTGTGTGAAGCACAATCATATCTTGGCCTACTCATTTCAAGTGCTTCATGCATTGACAGGAAAACAACAGCACAAGTAACAACATGCTCTTGCACTGGCATCTATTCATGTTGGATTTCATTCACACACCATCCCGTGTTCCACTTCCCTTTTCCATTTGGGGTCTTCTCCATTGCGTAAGCTTCCAACACTTGTCACTGGCATCTATTTCATTCATCTTTTCACCACGCTAATGTGTAGGCTCCCTTTGCTGAGTGAGGCTTTCCCATTGGCAGCCTCCAATTTATATTGTTTGTGTGAGCTTTCCTATTAATGAATTCTCCACTTGATATTGCATAGGGTTCCTTTGAATACATGAGCATCCTCAAACCACAGGTCTCCTCCTTATGCAGACAACTCCAATTTCAGACCCCACAAAAACCAATGTGAGCCCCTATATTTTCAAATGTCAGCCACATTTGGCACTTTCAAAACTGTGCCAACACCCTCTCAGTATGTCTGGCCCTCCCTCATACTAGCATCTCTAATTATTGATTTGGCAGCCATCTTTTGTTTGCAGTGGGCCATTAGACTTGTGCATAAGGTAGGCTCCACTTGAACCTATGCTAGGATCCAAGTGTGTTGGTACTTCTTTCAACAAATGGAATCCCCCAACTAATTGTGCAGGGTAGATTCCCTTCGCCATTATGCTAGCATGTTGGAATTTATAATGACATGGGAGCCTCCCATTTTAATTAACATGGGCCATAACTCCAACTTGCATAGGGCCCCATGCAAACTCCTATTCTCTTATGTTAATGTGTAGGTCTTTCTTATGTGGTGTTATCAAACTGGTAGCTCCCTTTCATGTGCCACCCTTTCACGCTTAGTACACTTCCTCTTATTGTGTACATTATCAGAAATACACATTTTCATAAATTGCACAGGCTAGGAAGCTTAACATTGACACTTGTGCATTTGGAAACATGCACTACTCCTACCTCTACTCTGATGCAGCCTTATTGCTTTTTATATGCATATATCTACACAACCTCTATAACAAAGTCCACACAACCTTTGGCAAATATCTCATACCTAGCCTTCTGGCCTTACCTCATGTCAGCTCCTTGGGCGTTCACTAATCTATCTTTTATTTGTTTTACTTATGCATTGGCAGGTAGCCAAATATTATATAGCACTTACCAATCTTCAACACCCATTCAAATGATTGGGCTTCCTTCTTCACGGCACACAATAGCTTCCTAAAAAAAAATTGGTGCATGGAGATCTCCTTTGCAAATTTGACATATGTACTCTTTCCTTCATTTGAAAAAATCATGGTACGGACTCCACATTTTCATTTCCCCACACAATCACAATGAGACATTATGTGTAACAATGTTCTATCCCACACGCAGCATCCCATCATTTGTGTAGGGCATCCTTTCTCTTTATTATTTGGTGTGATGTATAGTGTCACATATGCACTCCCTATAAATATGCTCTATCTTTGCATTATCCTTTACTTATAGGTAGCCTCCTCTCACCTATCCCTTGGCCCCTTGTACGCACATCATTAAATAAATGCATACACACTCAAACTATATGAATGTTATGACATTAAAAAGGTAAAAATCCAGCATAGTTTACTTAGTGAAACATACGAGGCTAGAAGATCACAACACTAGTGTAATCTTGAGCTAGAAAGAGGGTATCAACCAGTTTTGAATCCACATCCTACTCACTATTTACCCAAAATGTCATCATTATATAAAATCAGGCCATAATGCATTGAAATTTCAAACATACTATTTACCTCTTTCAACCTTTGCAAAACTAACCATGATTTGTCAACTGGCCTCCCAAAACTGGCTTCAAAAACTAAAAAAAAATATCTGACAGAAGCCTAAAACCTAGCACATTTTTTCTTTCCAATATACTACATTAGCACACTAAACCTTAGCCTATGAGGAGCTTCCATTCAGAAGATATTGATTTTTGAACATGCCTACTTCAAATTATCCTACAAATCAAACATGTCTGAAGACACAGACTGGGTTTGGATTCAGTTTTGAAAACTAGGCTAAACATGACATCAGGATCTCAAAATAGGGGCATTTATTCTTTTTCACACAAAGATTATAATTCCACAATTAGGGCTCATGACGAATAACAGGGTGCATTTGGAAATCAGGCAAAGATAGGCTCTTAGAATTGCAAACTGTGAAACATAGTAAAACAATGATTTGTGCATACGAAATGACCTTGGGAAAGTATGCTGAAAGATTCATCAAGACTTCTAACTTGGCATACTTGTAGCACTTTTAGAGTAGAACATAGTGGTATAACCCATTTAGGCTCATCAATAATGAATCAAAATTTATAACATCACGAATAGGGGTACATATTAATCTACACATTTCACAACCTGTAAAATAATAGAAGTTGTATTTGGAATCGCGTTTGGAAACTGAGCAAATAGATTTTTCATGACCTCTAAATTGAAACATAGGAATTATTTGACCCCTATAATATGATGCAAAAGGAATTTTCTCAATAGGGTCAATTGGGTCAAAGATACGACTGGTCAAAGAGGCCCTTCTAGAATTCTGAACAATTACACAATTGCATGACAACAACAAACTATCAACTTTGAGGGGTTCGAAACCTAATCAAATGGATTTAAAATGACTTTAAAATTGGAACATAGGTTCTTTGATATGCATACTAAATATGCTCAAAGTGACAGGTCATGAAACATTTTTGGACACAAGATATTCAAAGGAAAATTGGGCTATTGTACTCTATTTGACACTTGCTCAAAATGGGACTTCACCAAAAGGTTCAGGATGATAAAATAACATCATAGAATGCATGCATATACTAAATAGAGTGTCTTAAACACTTGGAACACCTCATAGGCTTCAAAATGATAGTTGGGTACATATGCATGAAAAGCATTTAAAGTGCTTCAAACTGCAAAATTTTAACAAGGTACTCAACAACCCATGTTGTATTTTTTAGTACCAACATCTTCTAAAAAATCGTGCTAGCACTTGTTCTCTTCTTTCCTCATCATTCAGTTTAGGTTCATTTTCCTACTTGATAGCTTCTTCCTAGTTCTCGATTTTCATTTTCTTGATGCTCGGTAGACTCAGCCTATGGCTTCAGTAAATAGCCTAGATCTTCAACATATGTAAACCTACCATAATCTTCTGGTTCCTTTATGCTTTCTTCGTTATTATTTTCAGAAAGCTCTTCAACTTTTACATTAGCACTTTCTATCATTTTATTAGTAGTATTTTTGAAACATGTATAAACTTTACTCTTAGTAAAATATCCAAAAAATATTCCTTCATCACCTTTAGAGTCAAATTCACCATTCCTATCATCTTTCAGAATATAACACCTACTGCCAGAGATTCTAGAATAACTTACATTCAATGTATATCCAAACCATAACTCATAAGGTATCTTGTTCATATCTTTTTTTAGATGAACTCAGTTCAAACTATATACTAAAGTGCTAATTACCTATCTCCAGTATATTTGTACAACATTTTTCTCAATCATCAATGTTCTATCACAATCAACAATAGATCAATTCCTCCTTTTGGCAATCCCATTTTTCTACGGTGTCCTAGGTGTAGAAACTTGTCCTTTGATTCCATTCTCATTACATAAATTAGTGAATTCATCATAAATAAAATCACCTCCTCTATCAGATCTTAACCATTTCAATTCTTTTCCGGTTTCTTTTTCAACTTTTGCCTTATACTATTTAAACAATTTGAATGCCTTAGATTTTTCTTTTAAGAACATTACTGTCATCATCCTAGAGTAGTCATCAACAAATAAAATAAAATATTTTTCACCATAGTAGCTTTGAGTTCTTATAGGACCACATAAGTTAGTGTTTACCAACTCCAAAATATCTTTAGATGAATAGTATTTACTTTTAAAACTAGATTTGGTTATCTTTCCTTTCTGACATTGATTTTACATTACATGATCACATTTGGTTAGACTCGATAATCCTCTAACTTTTCTCTTTCTACTGATCTAAATCATTTTATCAAAGTTTACATGGCATAGCCTCTTATGCCATAACCATACATCTTCATTCTTCACCAATAAACAAGAAGGTTCAGCATTGTCAAGATAGAATAAATTACGTTTTGATTGTCCTCCAGTATCGACAAGCTTTCTATTTTCATCATAGATTTTCACCTTCTTAATTTCAAATGTAACTAAGTGACCTAAGTTATTTAGTTGTGCTACACCCAACAAATTGTAGTTAAGTCCTTTTACCCAGTATGCATTATCACATCTAATTCTATCATTCAATAAGATAGACCCTTTTCCTTTCACTTGACAAGGTGTTTCATTTCCCATTTTCACTAATCCTCCATTATAGTGCTCAAGATGTTCAAACTTATCTTTAGCACTAGTCATGTGATGTGTACAGCCAATCTAAATGATCCAAGTATCATTCTTATTGACTTTAGAAATAAGGGTTGTTTCTACATACCTTTCCTCTTCTTCTGAATCATCTTTCATTGAAACAAATACCACTTCAATTTCATCATCAGTGTCAGTGTCGGTGTCATCTTCATTTTCTCCAACAAGGTAACATGCCTTCTTTCCTTTGTCTTTGCAATCTCAGTTGTGTTTGTTGTAGTGTCAGTTTCCTTTGTTATTCCTTCAACCAAACTTTCTATCACTGGATTGGTCAATGTCTTTATCTTCCTCTTTCCTGTTAGGACATCTAGCAGCAATATAGCCCATCTCTTTACAATTAAAAAAAACTAAAGGTAACTTTCTCTTATACCTTCCTTTACCTTTTTGAAGTCTTTGGGCCATAGATTCTTCAAGCTCATCAAGCTCATCTTTTCTTTCACTGTCACTTTCATTCTTTATATTATGCTTATTGCTAGATTTAACAATCTTAAGAGATCATATAAAAGAAGACTCAACACTCAGTACAAGACTATTGTCATAATTATTCAGCTCAAAAGTAGTTAAATTTCCAATCAGACTATCAAGAGTAAGATTTCTATTAGGTGCAAACCTCATTTCATGAGTAGCATATATTCTGATTGCATAGATAGGAAACAAGGTTATCAATATCTTACTTACCATAGTATCTTAAAAAATAGGACCTCCTGCTCCTTGGATAGCATTGACTACCTCTTTTATTCAGTTTGAGTATTGTGTGATATTCTCACCTTCCTTCATCTTCATGTCATCAAATCTACTTCTCAATCTTTCAGCTCTAGCTCTCATTACATTCACATCACCACCATAAACTAGAGAAATTTTATCACACATTTAATTCGCTATTGTGCAATCCTTGATATCCTCAAACTCAACATTAGATAGAGAAACAAAAATATCTATCATAGTAATATTATGTTCATGTCTATCTCTCAACTAATCAAGAGTCAAAGGTCCAACATTCCATTGTAAGTATCCATTGTCTAGTAAATGTATAGAAGATTATTTGATTCTAGATATGTGAAGCCTCATTCAGATTTTCCATATGGAGAAGTTATCTTTATTCAGCTTTGGTACTTTCCTCTTATACATCTTGTGATCTTTTTTCTCAAGTCCTTAAAAATTTCCTCTAAGAAACCACCATGTTTTGAGACCAATTGTTAGAATAACTAAGAGGCAGGGTGAATCAGTTGGATCAGCTATCCTATAGTCCCAAACTCTCAGATGTACCTTACAAAACAATTTTATCAATTTATGTAGCTCGGTAACATAAAATATCAATCTATCTATTCACTTTACCAAATACCAGTAATTATCCAAACTATGATTACTAACTAAATCAACAATGCAGTATGTAAAGTATGAAAGAAAAACAATCATAACAAACAACACATAACATAATGATTTAATGTGGAAACCCTACTAAGGGAAAAAATACCTGGGACCGGTAACCCAAAATAATTTACTCTTCTGAAGTGATCTTAGTAAAGAGCCAACCTTATTATAGGTTACAATGCACACTATTAGGTGTGACTTGGTTAGAGGATTTATCACTAACAGTTAAATTTTGACCAGCATTCACTATAGGTTCAACAAGATAACACTTTACATTGAATGGATGTCATAAGATAGTACAATAAGACTGTTAAGTCCACTCAGTTAAGAGATTTTCTGAATCCATGGTTAAATTGATACAATATTGATCTAATTCATATATAAATCAATTGAAATTATTTAGATCTATGGTATGCTCATAAAATCCTCTGATCATAAATTAATTCACTTCCACAATATTTCTCAACATACTTCACTCGGTAAATAGTTCTCTGACACTCGATAATGTCTACTACTCGACTCTTTCTGTAACCAGTTTCATCAGGAATACATGAATAAAATCTTCACGTGAAATATTTGCAGTCTCCTTTTTGTCCAGTATGTTTCAACAATGGAACTCATATCTCTTAAATAGACAAGTTAAACATTTTCATAACAACCATCATATTTTGCCTCTTAATCTCCTTCATCCATTTTTTCACTTAAAACTTCCTAGGTAGATGTGTCTTTAACACATTTCAATCTCATTCTTTAGATCATCTCTAAATTATGTCATCTATGGATCTCATTACTAACTTCATCCTTAACCTTGAAATCATGACAATATCCAGCTCATCAATTTCAATTGGTTGTTCTTCATATTTAATGTTTTCATCCATACTCAGTTAATATTGAAATGCATTGGTAATAACTAACTCAGTTATTAATGTCACTCAGTATACACTACACTGACTCAGTGTATATAGAAGTCTTCAATTACTTACCACATTGACTTCAATTCAAATCTCTTCTTCATAATAGATTAATGTAACATTTTCAAGACAACATTATAAAGCCATAGACTCATCAATAAGTTACCCAATGTTTATCTTATCCTTATCTATCATATCCATATTTTTATTATGTAGATATCTCAGTTCTTCATCTTTTCTTCCTTCTACAAATGTTTAGATGTTTGTAACTATCATGATAAGTACTATCAAAACTAGTTGACATCAATGGCAATATATTGACTGATTTAATCATCTTACATATCACTTTAGTAGCTCGGTGATCTCTAATCACCATTCCTTTAGTTCATCTAGATATTCAATTAGTTGTAGATCATCATATGATTGGAAAGTTACAATATGATGTCTATAGAAGACCATATATTGCCCTAGCAATTGGGATTGTTGCAAGATTTTTTACTAATCATAGGGAGAGTCACATGATAGTAGTGAAAAGGATATTGAGATATCTAAAAGGTACAAAGGACTATATATTGTATTACAAGAAGAATGATTAGTTTGAATGGAAAGTTTACATTGATGTAGATTGGGCAGGAAATGTGGAGGACATAAAGAGTAGAAGTGGTGGCACATTCTTTCTAGGAAAGAGATTAGTTTCTTGGAAAAGAAAGAAATAAAAATGCATTTCTCAATCTACAACAAAAGTTGAATAAGTAGTAGCAGTAGTAAATTGTTCAAATTTAGTGTGGATCAAGCAATTGTTAAAAGGTATGAAGGAGGAAATCAATGAGCCAGTTGTTATTTTTTGTGATAACACAAGTTCTATTAACATGTATCAAAAAATCGTATAATGCATACTAAGACTAAGCATATTTCTATCAAGTATCATTACTTCAGAGAGTTAATTCAAGATAAATAAGTGATATAGGAATATGTGAATCAAAGGAACAATTAGCAGATATATTCACAAAAGCATTACCTAAAGATGCTCATGAATATCTTAGAGGTAAATTAGGGGTGATTCCCCCAACTAAGGCTACCTAGAAATATATAGGAACATTGCATCAAATCTGCTAATCAAAATATCTGAAAATTTGATGCAGAAGAGGTCACACTTTAGGAGTCTCCTAGAGTTGTGAGAAGTAAAGAAAAAGATGTTGATCTGTCAAAAATAAGATGATAGAGGGTGGTCCCACAATAGTGTGTCCCACTTTTTTAGACATGCTGATTTTTGTTGAAATAACACATTTTCTATAAAATATGATGATTTATGCCTTGAGAAGTTCCATTTGTAGGAGTTAATTAATAATGGTTAGCTCAAAGCCTCTTAGATTAAAAAAAAGTGATATAACATCTATACTCCTCATTCATACCTATAATGGAGTCTCCTTCGCACCTATTAAAATGCTCACAAAAAATCACTTCAACTTTATGTTTTGGTAGATCAAATGAATCCATTTGAAAAACCTATCTATGTAGTATGATTCTATTCAAAACAAGCTTCCAAATGAATATAATTTTAATACATATTGAGTTTATTATCACTTTTAAATATTATTTTAACTAAACATAGGTTGTTTGGTCATTCAACAACCTATCTCTTCAAGACTTTAGGAAAAATAGTAAATTACAAAAAAAAATATGAAAAATATATAGGAAAATATTGTTTGTGTTACCTTTCTATAAAAAAAAAAAGAAAAAATGAATTTTGATATACATAGATCAAGTTAGGGTGATCCAAGAGACCTTATGTCTAAATTACAACTACTGTCACTTTAGAACTTAATAAACTGTGAAGTATTGATCCAAAATGAATGAAACCAATTGCCTCCTTTAGATATTGAAGTTATAAATATAATATCATAAGAATTACATTGTTATCATATTAAAAAATAAAATTATGTGGATCCAAGTGACAGTAACTCCTTAAAAACACAATTTTTCACACACCACTTTTCAAAGGAGAAGGAAAAATAAATTTTAATGATTTTTTTTTAAAAATATATTTTTAAAATAGAAAGAAAATTCTAAAAGACTCTAGTTGATATCATCTTCAAATTCCTAATAGTTTTGTAACAACAGGTTTTTGAAAGTGAAGTTTTTTCTTAGAATGTTGATCTATGTGTCAAAGTTGGCCAATAGGTGGGATACACTATTGTGGGACCACCCTAGAAAGAGTGTATACAAATCAGAGAACTGACATGAAGACATCTATAGGATAAAGATGCAAGTGACAGATACAAGTTTCTTTGGCAGTGTTGTCAAAGAGGGAGAGATTCAATGAACCTGAGGGAGAGATACAGAAAAGATATTCAAAAGAAATGAACCTAAGCAAAAAGGGAGTGATTGAATAAGAGAGAGAGAGAGAGAGAGAGATTTAGTGAACAGACAAAGAAAAATTTATCCAAGAGGGAGATGGTACTTGGATGGGAATCATAAGGAAGCTAAGAATATTATTGAAGATCTGATCCACAAAGATTTTGGAATATATGGTAAATCATGTGGTGTTCATGTGGTGTTTCCATCAATGCCAAAGAGGGAGATTATTGGAAACTATAATTGAAACAATTTTTATATTTTCATTGATGTCAAACCTTAACTGGTAAGATAATTGCTATCTAGTAGATTACTATATCTTTTGATTAATGAAGAAGATTTGAAAAGATGAGATAACAAGAGGACCAAAGGAAAGGTTGAGTTATGTGTTACTTCAATGGGTACAAGTGATTATTTGGCATATTGACAAGGTAATGTGTTGTTTATCTTTAACACCAAGTGAAGAAGAAAGACTAGAAGCATAGGCTTAACTAAGCAAGGAGGAAATTTAGTTTACGCTGAGTGATGCTAGTGTCAACCATGGCTAGTATAAGCTAAACAAATCTAGTGTTGAATAAGCATCTGTAATTGTTGAGTGATAGATAATTAACCGAGCGAAGATAGTATTTGTCAAGAAGGAAAGATTTAGCAATGATCAAGATATCTAGTAATGACCGAGGTGATGAACACAGTATTGACCAAGTGTCAGTAATTTACAGTTTGTGAAAGAATTAAGAATCCCAACCGACATAGTTGAATTCTTGGGATATGTAAAATGTGTTAAAATTATCAATGAATGATCTAGAGAATTTAATGCATGGTAAACCATTTTATTATGGATTCAAGGAGAAGTTTGGAGATGTATATAGAAGGGAAAGTAGGAGAACAAAATGATGGAAGGATTCGATGAATCTGACCTAAACCTAAGATCTATAGAAGATATTAAGTGGAAAAAGATTAATCTACCTGATCAAGGAGGTATAAGGATGACCTAATTATGAGGTTAAGAAGAGAGAGAAGAGGTTGATGTTATTAACTAATGAATCTACGCAAAAGGATAAGGAGAAGATGTGAAGAGCTAAACAATGTTGTGGTGATTTCTTGAAGAGAATTATGAGAAGATTAGATATGGATATGGAATTGAAGGTCAGTCAGTAAATCAACATATGAGCATAGTGGATCTATATTTGCAAAGTGAGTTTTATAATTCAAATCAGAACCTATTGTTACTTTGTAACTATTGTATCATTCAAAATTCTTTAATCAAGGTTGACCTAACAATCATTTTGTAAACCCTTTAATCAAGGTGACATTTTGATCCAGAATGTTCTTAAGCCCTTGAACTAGGTCACTTTTAATAGGGTCACAACTAATAGTGTGTATTGTAAACCTTTAACAAGGTTGGCTTCTCACAGAGCTCACTTTAGAAGAGTGAAAATTAGTAGCATGTTACTAGTGGTTATTCCCAAATTGGATTTCCACATTAAATATCAGTGTTATACTTGTGTAAATGTTATTTGATGTGAATGATGTTGAAATTTTAATATTGTGCAAGTTGATTACTATTAGATAATGAATAGATGTAAAATTGGAATCACACCTATTCAATGTAATGTATGGGGGAAATATTAGATCCACTCCTAAATCCAAATTCCCAAAGGAGAGATCCAATTTGATCAACCAAAAGGTTAATGCACAATCGAATCAATCTATGGAGAACATGAAACAGACATAAAACCTCATATTTTCCTATGGAGAATTGTACTTGAAATCTAAAATAATTGAAATACAAGTACTAACCTCAAAATAGGGAAAATCTAGAAAATGCCAATTTTTTATGTCTGTGTGTACTTTCAGGCAATTCTGCAACCTATTTCAAATTGGAAATGCCGAGACGAAGAAAACCCAAAAATATTTTATCTTTCTGATAGCAGGTAGTCTTTGACCCTCATAAAAGGTCAAAGGCTACATTCTTTATTTGATGGTCAATTTTGACCTTGTTCGTAGAACTCAGAAGTTCACCAAAAAGGGTATCCAAATCCAATCTTAGATCCAAAATTCCACACCTGTACCTGCAAAAAAAAAGGGGGTTTTGTTGTTTTTATGGGGGCTTTGCCTTGGACAAACCCCAATTTAGGAATTAACCTTGAAATTGAATTGAAATGTAGTGTGCATAAACAAAGAAAATGAAACAATTCACCTTTCTTATGTTGAAGTCCTTGTAGAGGATTTGAATCCTCAAATCCATAAGTAGGGATCATCCAATGGATGTAGAATGAATGTAGTATATCTCAAATCAATGGAATTTGATCTTCAACACCAATCTTGAGTTGATCTTTGCATATGAGGAGGCTTGGATGAATGTAGAAGGATGGATCTTAAAGGGGGCTCCAAAGAGATTGAATCCTTCAATGGCTAACAATGGATCTCCTTGATGGATGAATGGTTGAACACTTGAATGGTTGAACTCACTTGCTTGCACTTGAGATCTTGAAAGATTGCTTGGTGAGAATGGATGTGAATTGCTTGATTGTGGATGAGAAAATGAGAGAGGAAGACCTCCTTTTATAGTGAACAAGGGAACAAACCTCTAGAGAAGGCTGACATTAGAGAATTAAATCCCAATTAACCTTAACGCCTAGAAATGGACCCATATTAAATATAATTTAAGGATTTACCATTCTGAAACCTGAAATGGCCGACTCGAAGATGGGAAAAAGAATCTTTCTGAAACCTGATGCTCAAAAATTAGAAAAACTTGAAATTTGAACTGGGGGTTAGGGACGAGGTTGACCTAGGTCAAGGTTGAGGTTGAATTTTTCCTTGAAGGTTGAATTTTACCTTGAGGTCAAAAACCTCAAGACCCTAGCCTAGAATGCCAGGAAATGTAGATATGATGTGAAAATCAGGTCTAGAGGAAAGTAGAATAGGGGGAAAAGCCAGATACATGCAAAGACCTGATCAAGGTGCTTAACATGACCCCAGACCAGTGACTCGGAGGGATAAATGCTCTTATCATGGAAATGCTTCCATTTTAAGATGATACAGATAGTGGACTACAAGTTTTATGTTACTGATAAATTTTGTAGAGACCGAGTGAATTGTAGAGCTAGAAAATTCAATTAGTACACATCTGGACCTGAGGATATCTAATTCACCCCTCCCCCCCCCCCCCGTCAGTTATTATAAAATCATTCAAATAGCTATATGCCTAAATCACACTTGCACAGACATAGAGAGTCAGTTTTAATAGGATATCCTTACTAAACTCCATAGAGTAACAACCACCTAGTTCACCCCCAAAAGTGGGATAATCCAAGTGTAAGGGAGATAATAACTCCCACAAGATACTTTCCATATTGTTCCCACATTAGCATTTGGAGTTGGATAATACAAAATTGATGGATCCATTGCATGTTCTCCAGTGGTCCTGTTATGATTAACTATTATCTGTACACTTAAGTTTATGAGAAAGATTTTCTCACTTAGCCAATTTGACTATAGGGCTCAAGAAATTACTATTTTCACACATGTTATTGGCGTGTTTTTCTACCTTGAAAATTTTGACATTAAAAACATTTGCAACAAATTGAAAACATAATTATAAAAATTAGAGAATGATTCTATCCAACAGTCCGTAAAATAATCCACATCTTGTCGGTTTTCTTCTAGATACCCAATTCAAATTTGTCCCACATTCCATAGATATACCTTTGATATTGAGAGATTATCTTAATCAACCATAGTATTTGGTCACTCAGAGTTACACTATTGTGATTTCAATCTTGTTGACCTTGTCCTTTGATCAGTCTCATCATGAGTATCTTCAATCACCCTTATCAGTTATCTATTTTGAGTAGGAAGTACATCATCATCTAGGTTCCTTAAGCTTGGCTCAAATCTGAGTTGTTTGCACCTCCTTCTTACGAGGATGTTATCTTGTTTCTATCACCATCTACTGTAGACTTAGTCAAACACAATTATTCTTTCTTCAACACTTTTTCTGATGACTAGTTGATTTATGCCCATCCAAACACGAAGCTCTTTCAAACAATGTCCTTTTGGGACCAATGGAGAACACATCTATTCAAGGTTCAAATTATTCTCTTACCTTTGTTGATGACTTTACTAGAGGAATTTGGATCTATTTCTTGCATAGTAAAGATCAAGTTCTTGATACATTTTCTAAATTTCATCTATCTGTGGAAAGGCAATCAGGTTCTAAGCTTCAAATTCTTAGAAAAAATAATAGTACTGAATATGTTAACAATTATTTTCATTCTTATTTGAGATATTTTGGTATAAAATATCAGCTTACCATTCCTTATACACCACAACAAAATGATGTGGTGGAAAGGAAGCAAAGAACTATTGTGGAAATGGCTAGATGTATGTTACATGCAAAGAATATTCATTACACGTTATGGGTTGAAGCAATGCCTTGTGCCACTTATATTCTTAATATAACTCCCACTAAAGCTTTGCAAGATATAAGTCCTAATGAAGTGTGGTCTAGTAGAGAACCCAATTTATAACATTTGATAATTTTTGGATCTATTGCTTAGGTTCACATACCCAAATAGTAAAGGAAAAAACTATATTCTAAATCTTCTACATTTATTTTTGTTGGGTATGATGAATTTACTAAAGGTTATAGAGTTTATGATCCTACTACTAACATAGTGCATATTGTAAGAGATATTTGCATTGCAAAAAATGAAGTCCATGATTGCTCGAAGATCAAAGATGATGAATTTAAAGGAGGCAATATTGAGATTGTGGAAGACCAAAAATCTATTATAAACCCTACTCCTAATGCATCTATTTCTATTCCTACTAGTAATAGTAATATTGATGATGATAGTAATAATATATCTACTCCTCAAAGTGATAATGTTGCTCATGATGATAATGATACATTTACTCCTCATAGTGCTATTTTTGTTACTTCTAAGAGAAATTCTAAATGGTTTAAAGATTTAATTAATGAAGGTGATGATTATTGTACACACTAAATAGTTCACTTCTCTAAGTCATTACATCCAAGATAATCCATGAATGGGAAACCTTATAAAGTGACCTAGAGCTCCCTATGAATGGAGTTGCAAGGATTTTAAGATTGCTCTCAGCTAGAGCTATCAAGCTTATGACCTTGCTAGTCAACCACACAATGGGAGATTCAATGAAGACAAGGGAAAGAGTCCCAATATCCTTAAGAACCAATATGAAATGAAATACAATACTATACTATGAATGAAAGTGCAAGCTTAAGCTATGGAAATGAAAGAACAAGTATTACAAAGACTCCTAGTTAAGCTAGATGAATTAAACTAAAGCATAAAGGAAACTAAACTAAATATGAAGCTATGAATGCCATGATAATGAAACTAAGATGCAAGAAATGAAACTAAGATAGCATGTAAATGTCAAAGCTAAGAATGCTCCAAATCTTTGAAAGCTCCAAAGTGACCTAGAAAACCTACAGCATAATATTAGTATTCAAAGATGCATCTTAAAATGAGAAGAGAGCTCTCTTTTTATAGGAAATGAGAAACAACAAACAATGGAGATTAAGAGGAAAAATATTTAATCAAGGGTGGAGCTTGAAAGAGGAGAAATTCATGTGCACAAATATCCTCCAATGATGAAATAAGAGTTGACTTTTGTGTCCATATAAGACAAAAAGTGTTTTTCTTCTTTTTATAAAATAAGAATAATGCTTTATTTGTGCAACTTAGTATAAGAGGAAAAGTGGGGGCTTTTTATTTAATAAAATAGGAGGAAATTCCTTTTAATTAAATAAAGACTTAGGATAAAATGGTTAGCCCATGAAAATAATTGAATAAATGATAAAATAGGATTTGATCAAGGAAATTGATTTATTTGAAAATATTGATTTTTGAAAACATTGATTTAGGGATTTGATAAATTGTTGAATGGGGGCCCAAATTCTAGGTGACCATTTTAGGGTCCATACATTTGCCCCTCTTTGACTAACGTGAGGTTGACTTAGGATCACATGTGGTCAAAGAATGAAATTAAAGGGTGAGATTGATTTGGGATCACAAAACAACCTAGATGTGTGTTCGATGGATGGGAACACATCAGGACAAACATAAGCCGACAAAGATAAGCTGAAAGACAAGACCAACACCTATATAGCTAGGTGATAATCAAGTCTCAAATAAGAGATAAGAATCTCAAGCAAGGTTGATTGATAAAGATGAATCAAGGTTTGAAGTTTGATAGGCACTGCCCCCTTAGAATCAAAATTGAAATCTGGTAGAGGAGAACAACAAACTGATAAAGATGATCAAATCAATAGAGATCATAATCAAAGATGAAGGATGATAGAATAACCATCAAGCAGTGAAGATATGCCCTAGTTTGATTAGGTTTGACTGGGAAAGATATAGTATAAAGATGAAGTCAAACCTCAGAGGGATGAAGTGAAGGGGATGAATGAAAGACTAGAAGGTTTGAAAGAGATGGTAATGAAGATGCCCCAAGAAAGATCAAAGAATCAGGCCTCGAATGGTCAGCCAACTACATAAAAGAAGGGGAAATTATGAAATGTGATTTTGACTATCAAGATGAACTCATATTTCAATTTTGAGTCCAAAAATGGATCTAGGACATTGAAATTAGCTAGGGGTGCAATTTTCATGCAATTATCAGGTGTTTTGAAAATGAGGTCAAAAAGTTAGAATGCTATAAAAGGGGGTAAAAAGGTCATTTTCAAAATCATTTGACTTATTGTGATTTTAGAATTTTGAGAGCTTACAGAGAGAAAATGGCCGAGTAAGCAGTAGTTCCAGTCCATAAGCATCGATTTGAGTGTGCCCAGTTGCATAACTAGCCTCCACAGTATGGTCCCCCAGTATGTTTTTAGAAAAACTTTCCCTTTTAGGTCATTTATGAGCATTAAATGTATTTTGAAACATGTTTTTAATATTTGAAAATTTTCAAATTTTTAACTTGGGTGTAAGATCGTATGATCTTTTTCAAGTATCGCACCCTTTGAGGGAAAATGTTGTGTGATACTTCGTTGGTCAACATAGTATCACACCGGCATTAAGTCTAGTATCACACGATACTAGATGAAATGTTGTGTGATGCTATGTGAAGTATCGCACTTCAAGATACTATCAAACTACTATAGGAAAAAGTATCAATATGATACTTTATCAAAAAATAGTATCCCATAGTTAAAAATTTGATATGTTTGAATGTTTCTTTGAGCAAAATTACATGGGTCCTGACAATGTTTACATTTTAAGATATTTTGTATTGATTTTATACATCCATCATGATATGTTCTGACATCTAGCTTGGGTTGATGGCTTGCAGGAGGTATCCTAGCACTATTGATCAGAGCACCATAAGTGACTGAGTTACGATATGTGAGGGATCTAGATGATCTAGGCTGGGCAGACTTGAGGGTGATGGGCTTTGGCTACTTGTTACAGATGCCCCACATTCAAGTTGATCATGGGTTGTTGACTGTGCTAGCCAAAAGATGGCATAGCGAGCACAACACCTTTCATTTTCCTACTAGAGAGGCATCGATCACCTTGGAGGATCTCTATCAGATTCTTTTTGTGCCTAGCCATGGTGATCCTGTAAGTATAATCATGTTTATAGATAGTCATACATGTAAAGTTTCCATATAATAGAAACTTACATGATTGTTTACTGGCATAGGTATACTATGATTAGGATCCTACCAATGGATGGCAGGCCATCCAGGAGATGTTCTAAGATGTTACCATTATTGATAGACACATTAGCTAGGATTGGCCGATGGATGATTTCAGTAGGGACTTCCCAGTGCCTTGCATTATGAGTTCCATTATTGCATAGGCCCTTACTACTGACAGGAGTCAGAAGGGTTTTTCACTAGGATGGGGCAGATTGTTAGTAGATCTGGTGGCGCACCCACGATGGATGGCATGGGGCCTAACCATATTGGCCGATATGTACCACAAGCTCCACAAGATCATTTGTCAGGAGATTATGACCTGTGCATATGGTGCTACCTTAGCACAAGTTTGGGCATAGTAGCACATCACTGTAGTACATCCATGTGTGCAACCAAGGGAGCATAGATGCCCCTTTATCTATAGGTACATAGGGTTCCTATCATAGCCTCATAGCAGGGATGTGACATACTACAAGAGGGTACTAGATGAGATCACCTCATTCCAGTGGAGGCCATACAGATAGGTTGAGCCATGGGGGGATTAGGATGATGAGCTAACCTACATGCCATGCAGCCAGCCACTAGTAGGTCAGCACTTAGACATTGTGGAGAGGTTTGTGATTACCTATGTATGGAGGCAATTCAAGCACCAACAATAGGTATCTACTAAGACCACCACCTATGCTTGGACAAGAGATGAGGAGGGTCAAGATTGGCTGACCATGCTAGATTATCAGTACGTAGTACAGGATATTGAAACTATATGCAAGGAGCCATGGGACTACCTCCCAGACATGGTAGATATAGGGGCTGATGCAGCCTATAGAGAAGAGTGGTAGAGGGTTCCATTTCCTAGGTTTACTATACTGGATGCACAACCAATAGCATAGGGAGATGAGGGAGATGATGAGGATGGAGGGGATGGAGGAGATGGAGGAGGGAGAGGGAAAGTGAGGGAGACAGGATAGATCTCTTGATCAAGTGGCCAAAAATGGCCATGGGGATAGGGTTCTACTGATGAGGGTGATGATGTGGTGAGGCCAACTCACCAACAGGTTGATGTAGGGCCACCTGTAGGGGGAGAGGATCTGAGAGCTAGGATCCAGGCATTGGAGATGGAGATGTAGATCACTATAGCCATCAAAGAGCAGTAGCTAACTGATCTAAGGGCTGAGATAGATCAGTGAGATAGGGCTATACAGGTTTCCATTGTAGAGAGCCACAGAGAGGTAGCATGAGCTACATATTATCATGTTCTTTATATTCAAGTTGTACCAGTGAGTTAGAGAGCATCACCCTACTCCACAATAGTGGGAAATCCTATATGGTACTAGACATAGTGGCAACACCACTACTAGCACCACCACCACCACTTCATGATGGTGCTAGTTAGACATAGGCTTAGGCTTAGGTTTTAGATGTTTTATACATATCCTGAGACTTTGATCCAAATTTTTGAGGATCTCATATTGTATATTGTATCATGACTTTTATATATGATATTTACTGGATTTGTGATGTATTTGTGTATTTGTCTCACTTGTGATGGATGTTTTAGTTTTTATATTGTCTTGTCATATTTGGTCAAATGTATGTTATATGCTCATGTATGATCTCTCTCATAGATGTATGTTTAATTCTCATGTTTATGATATAGACACATGTTTCTAAAAATAACCTCTTTAGGGTATATATATGATGATAATATTAACCCCTTGTGATGACAGGAAAAAAAGGATGTGATATGAAAGACAAGGGGTGAAATACATGATTGACAAGAAGCGAAAAGTGAGCATAGTTGACTAACTAGTCCATGAAAGATAAAAAGGAGAGCTCTCTCCATGTGCAAAATGCAAAACTAATCTAACATGAACCTAAAAATGCAAGCTACTATGAAAAGTAGTTGACTTGCAAGGTCACAATGCCAATAGACATCTAATAATCATCATTGAGCTTTATTGGTAGCATCACAAGATCATACAATAAACACTAGTATGACTATGGGTATATGAATATGATCTATATCAGATAGGAATGCGGGAATCCCACCTAGGCACCAAAGACATGTAGGTCAAGATGACTAGTGTAGTGAGACTACCTAAGTTTAATATAGCAAGATTATACTCGCATCAAGACACAAGGAAAGTCAAGATGACTATAAGTATGCACTTGCAAAGAATAGTCAAGGATAATACTTTGTAGATCCTAAGTGTCCAGTGGATCAAGCATAAATGATAATGATAGTGAGGACCAACAAAATATACCCACAAGTAGAAAAAGAAATAAAACATGTTCTCATGCCCTTAGTCTTCTAGCTATGCATCATCAAAAACTATCTTTGGGAGAGAACACTCATCAAAGAAATCATCATAGACAACACACAAAGAAACAAAGTCAATCAAGTCTTAGTGAGTTGAGCATTTAAGTGCGTGTGTGTAGGTCATAGAGTCAAACTATGAGTATCACATCTACCAGTGGGAATATCGCATCATTCTGGACTGTAGGAAAGACATCTAATAAGTGTTGAAAAACACTTGATGCTAGGGTAGTGTTGAAAAACATAGTTTGAGTGGTGTTGAAAAACATCATTTGCAAGGTGTCTTAAAGACAAACGCATCCTAGACACCAAAGCCAACACAATTATGCCCCCTAGACAAAGACAAAGACCAATTCCAAACTAAGGCAACAAGGACAAGGCATGATGGAAAAAGGCTAAGTGTTGAGGATGCATGCTAAGAAACAAGGGTGCAAAGGCCTCAAGTAGTGCCTGTTTCCAGGTTTTCACCACTTGACAGATTTTTTTTTATTTTTTCAAGTTTTTTGTATTTTTTCTACCAAGGTGCCTATTTCTAGGTTTTCACCAAGGTAGTTTTCCAATTTTTTTGAATTTCTTATATTTTTTTATTTTTTTATATTTTTCAGGACTTTTTATGCTTTTTTAGGATTTTTTCAGCATCATATATGAATTTTTTGGGAATTTTTTCAGGATCAATAAATATGTAAAAAGGATGCCCCTAGACAGAATAGGCATCATGGATAGAACTTCTTTAGGTGCAAAACATTGATAGGATCAGGGAGTTGCTATCCCTTTTCATTAGATAATAAGTAAGCACTTGTCCCAAAAGTAGCAGTAATAATGTATGGTCCAAGCCAATTAGGTTCAAATTTTCCTTTTTTCTCTCTATGCTATTGGTTGTTAGGGTTTTCTCACAAGACAAGATCTCCCACTTGGAATTCTCTAGGGTGAACCTTCTTGTTAAATGCTTTGGTCATACGCTTTTGGTAGACTCTCATGTGATCAAAAGAGGCTTTAAAATTTTCATCAAGAATTTCTAGCTCTTGTAGTCTCATGGCGCGATAATCTTCATCTGTAACTAAACCTTTGAGAGAGACTCTAAGGGAAGGGATCTCTACCTCTAAAGGTAACACTACCTCAGCACCATAAGTGAGGGTGAAAGGAGTAGCCCCTGTCAGAGTATGAATGCTTGTTATGTAAGCCCATAAGGCTAGATTTATCTAAAGGTGCCAATCTCGACTATTCTTATGACTGGTTCTATGGAGGATTTTGAGAATGGTTTTATTTGAAGCCTCTGCTTGTCCATTTCTTTGTGGGAAGTAAATGGAGGACCAATGTTGTTTTATCTTGAACTTCTTATAGAGTTGTTTAAGGTCCTTATTTTTAAACTAACCTCCCTTGTTAGTAATTATCTCTAAAGGCACACCATACTGACAAATGATATGGTTCAAGATGAACAAAGAAACTATTTTTCCTGAAGCAACAGAAAGTGGAACGACTTCTACCCATTTGGTAAAGTAGTTAGTAGTAGTAATGATAAATTTTTGTCCACTTGATGAGTTGGGATGAATCTTCCCAACAAGATCAAAGGCCTAGTGCTTAAATGGCCAATGAGAAATAGAAGGAATAAGCTTCCTGCCTGGAGCATGAATTAGGTTTCCATGTTTCTAACACTTTTCACATGATTTGGTAAAAGCTATGGAATCCATCTGCATTGTGGGCCAATAGTACCCTACCCTAAGAAACCTTTGGGCCATGGAAAGACCATTGGAAAGTCCTCCACAAATGCCCTCATGAATGTCAGCTAATGCTTGGTCAGATTCCTCCTTTTCCAAGAACCTAAGAAGTGTCCCATCTAAACCCCTCCTATACAAATCACCAGAGATAAGGGTATGGTGAGAGGCATTATAGGTTAGGTTTCTTCTTTTAGAGTGGTTAAAGGTATCAGGTATAATGCCATCATGAAGATATGAGTAGATGGCACCATAACGAGATGACTCATGGCCAATAAGGGTACAAATGACTTGGCTATCTTGGGAGTCATAGATGGGATAACATAGCTCTTTCACTAGGAATTTGAATCTAGAGTCATGCTATTCTAGCTGAAGAAGTGAAGCCAATGTAGCCATAGTGTCAGCTGCTTTATTATCTATTCTAGGGATTTGTTGAAATGTAACAAAGGTGAAATATCAGTGCAATTAATCAACCATCTTCTTATAGGGTATCAATTTTTCATCCTTTGTTTGGTATTATTCATTAACTTGGTTGATGATCAATTGTGAATCCCCATAAATATGAAGTTCTATGATTGTCCACTCTATAGCCATTTTTAGTCCATTTGTCAAGGCTTCATATTCAGCTATGTTGTTTGTACATGGGAATAATAGTTTGTAGGACTTAGGAATTGTGTACCCATGAAGAGAAACAAACAACACTCTACATCCTAAACCATTTTGCATGAAAGAGCCATCAAAGAACATCTTCCATGTTCTTGCAGTGATGTACATTATGTGCTCATCTAGAAACTCAACTTGAATAGTCATGTTGTCTAGAATTGGAAAATCAGCCAGTTGGTCTACGATGACTTGTCCTTTTATGGCTTTACACTCAACATAGTCTATGTCAAATTTGGAAAGAATCATCATCCATTTATTAATTCTACCTATGAGAGTAGCCTTACCAAGTAAGTACTTGAGAGGATCAATTTTAGCTATGAGATGTACTGTATGTGTGAGCATGTAGTGTCTTAATTTTTGGGCAACAAATACTACTGCGAGACAAGATTTTTCAATACTAGTATAGTTAATCTCATAAGACACAAGAGTATGGATGATGTAATATATGGCTCTTTCCTTCCCATTTTAATCAATTTGAGCCAAAAATGCCCCTAGGGAAGATTCAGTTGCTGAAATGTACAAAATAAGTGGTTTTCCTAGGATAGGAGGCATTAAGATGGGAGGATTGGCCAAGTACTCCTTGATTTGGTCCATACTCTTTTGACATTCTTCATTCCACACACATTGGACTCCCTTATGTAGGTTCTTGTTAAAGGCTTGAGCTCTATTTGCTAGCTGGGAAATAAACCTCCTTATAGATTGAAGGCATCCTTGGAGACTCCTCATTTGACTAATGTTTTTGGGAGGTGGCATATCCAATATTTCTTGAAATTTCTCTAGATCCACCTCTATTCCTTTTGTAGAAATAATGAAGCCTAGCAATTTCCCTGAGGTAATGCCAAATGCACATTTTTTCAGATTTAATCTCATCTGGAATTGTTCCATTTGATCTAGAATGACCTCTAAATCATCTAAATGGTTATCTCTCTTTTTAGATTTAGCCAAGGTGTCATCCACATAATATTCCATATTCTTATGCATCCTGTCATGAAATATTGTTGTCATAGCTCTTTGGTAAGTATCTCCTGCATTCTTTAACCTAAAAGGCATGACGTTCCAATAATAGGTTCCCCACATACAAGTGAATGTTGTCTTTTCCTAATCTTCAGGAGATATCTTAATTTGGTTGTAGCCAAAAAATCCATCCATCAAAGAATAGATCTCATATCTCGCGGTCATGTCCACTATCATGTCTATGTTTGGAAGTGGGAAACCATCCTTTGGGCAAGCTTTATTGAGATCTCTAAAGTCTATACAGACATGAATGGACTTGTCATGTTTTGAAACTGGCACAATATTGGATATCCATTCGGCATAATCAATGGCTCTTATAAATCTTGCACTGAGGATATTTCTAGTTCAACTTTGATGAGAAGATCTATGTGTGGATGCATTTTCCTCAATTTATGTTTTACTAGTTTAATGCTTGGAGCTATGGACAAATGATGCATAATGAGACTAGTGTCCAATCCTAGCATGTCTGAGTAAGTCCAAGAAAAATCAATCTTCTTTCTTTGTAGGAACTTTGTATATGCCTCTTTTTCTTGTGTTGATAGAGATTGAGCCAAGTGCACAATTTGTGGAGCCTCTTCTATATTCAAATTAACTGGCTGTGTGGGCTCAATAAGCACTGATGACCTATCTTGAAAATAATTGGGAAGATGATAAAGTACCCCATCCTTAGGCACCTTAGAGAGGTTTTCACCTTCGGATACATCTTTTATTTTTACTTTTTTAGGTTCTGACACTGCCACATAGTGGTTTTCACCATCAAAACTTCTATTTTTTGTTTCTTTTCTTTTTATTTTATGATTGAGGTACTTGATATCTAGTTCTTTCATTCTTGTGGATGGTTCACTGGCAGAAGAGACTATATGTTCAAGAGCATTTAGGTAGCATGCTATCTCATAGTCATTCTAGAAAGTGAGGAGCTAAGGCTCTTGATAGTGCTGAGACCAATCAATTAGGTGAGGGTTGACAAGGGGTAAGTCGATGGATGGTTCAATATTGTGTATGCAGATGGTATCATCTCTGGTGATTACAGTATTAGGATCTATCAAGTATCCCTCTAAGGTACCCAAATTAGGATTTATCCTACCAAATGAAGCATCATCCACTAAAGCAACTTGCAGATTTGAATCCTCTAATCCTACACTTGACTCATTAGCTACCTCAGTTTGGGAACTATATGTATGGACAACACATGTTAGAAAGTAAAGATTCCCAAGATAACTGAGAGGGGGGGTGAATCAGTTATTAGATAATTTATCCATTAAACTACTTTAAACAATATAATCAATGTACTGATCAACCATAGAAAGATAATCATACACAATTGCATAATAACACAAGATATGTTGACTAGGGAACCTCTTGAAAAGAGTAAACCCCAGTGGTAATGATGCCCACAAAATGATGCACTAATATGAAAGTTCCTTGTTAGAGGATGGACCCTTTTAGGAGTCTTATGAAATACATTTAGTACATATAAATCCCTGTTAGGAGATTTTGAATCCCTGTTAAAAGATTCTAACTTGGTTAAGAGTTTATGGAAGACAGAAGGGCCCACTACCCAAACAGCTTCAAGGTAAGATCTCTAAACCCACTATCCAAAAGATCTTAGAATTATTCAATAGAATAATATGAAATATATTACCTCCTTCACACTGTGCCAAAACTACACTGTCTGCTACACAAGATCACAATTCCAGATCTCTGTACTCACAAGTCTTCCTTCATCACTAAATTAGCTCTTTTCTTCACTTCATGCATATAGTCACATCAAAATATTCATAGTACACATAAAAAAAAGGAAAAAAATTCCTTCTTATATACCAAACTCAAATAATTACAAATGAGTCAGTCCTCAATTACAAAATAATAAATTCTACATGCTACACACAGAATTCACATAAAACTGTCGGCTTCCAGATACTGTAACTTTCTCAAAACATACCCTCAAAGTTTTCACTATGAACCACATCATCATTAATGAGTCTCAAACATCCCTTTAACTACACAAAATCAGATTCCATCCCAGCTAAGAGATATCCTCTGATTTTTGAACATTGCTTCACAGAAACACTGTCTAAACACTGCTTTCACCAAAATGCTCATAACTCTCACAAATGAATGAATTTCTTTTTGCGCTATTAACCGTAGGTTAATAACAAACCAAATAACATACCATCAACTACACAAAATCCAATCTATAATACAACATGTGCGCAAAACAAAATTGTACCTTCTTTCCTGCTAATATCCAGAATATCACTATGTTGACATCAATGACAATCCAAGTCATGAATGCAACAACAACTACTACAAAATGACTACCAAAACACTTTGCATTCATTCTCAACAACTTCCCCCATTAGCATTGATGGCAACATAGATGAAAAACATCCAATGTTCCAAAAATCCAATACTGCTTTATCACTGCAAAATATCAAATCAAATCTTGCTTCGTTTTCCTATTCAGCTCTCTCATACAATCCACAATGTTTTTCATGTATAACTCTCCCCCATTGACATCAATGATAGAAATTATATCACTAAGTCAATAAAAACTTAATGTCAAAAGACACTTTTTAGAAAAATACAATAACAAGAGTCCTCATGACTCAGCTCATAAACTCCCCCATAGAGGAAGTTCCAACATCCAATCCAGAAGAAAGATAGGGCTCATATACCACTGGATGGATGCAATCATCTGCATCAATTCTCAAAAATAGGTTGAGGCATAACCCCAAGCATACCTCTCAGATACACAAATGTATCCTTAGGTAAAGGCTTTGTAAATATATCTGCTATCTGCTCCTTTGTACTTATGTACTCCAATCTTACTTTTTTTTTTGCAACTTTCTCTCTTACAACATGATACTTGATCTCAATATGTTTAGTCTTAGAATGTAAAATATGATTTTTTGACATACTCACTGTACTGGTGTTATCACAATGTATAACAATAGGCTCATCAAACTTTATTCCAATATCCTTCAACATCTGCTTCATCCAAATAATCTGATTACAATTATTTGCTGCTACAACATATTTTGCTTTTGTTGTGCTTTGTGAAGTACAATTTTTCTTCTTACTTAGCCAAGAGACCAATTTTCCTCCAAGAAAAAAGGCTCCACCACTGGTGCTTTTCTTTTCATTAATGCTACCTCCCCAAACTGCATTAGTATAGGCACATAAAGTAAAATCATCAGAATTCTCATACCATAATCCATAATCCATTGTTCCTTTCAGATATCTCAGTATCCTCTTTACTATTGCATAATTTGATTCTCTAGGTCCTTCTTGAAATCTTGCTACAATCCCCACTGAATGTGCTATATCAGGTCTTGTATGTGTCAAGTACTGCAATCCTCCAATCATAGATCTATACTTTTTCTACTCAACTGTTGGTGTCTGATCTTTGCTAGATAACTTATGTCCGCTTACCATAGGTGTTCCAACAGGTTTAGAATCTTCCATTCCAAATCTTTTCAATAAGTCATTCAAATACTTAGTCTGACTTACAAATATACCTTCCTTGCTTTGTGTTATCTGTAATCCCAAAAAATATTTCATTTCTCCAATCATGCTCATCTCAAATTTAGTCTTCATTTCATCTACAAATTTGTTACTAGCTTCATATTCTCCTCCAAAGATAATATCATCAACAAATATAACTATAACCAACAAACGATTCTCAATTTCTTTTGTGTATAAGTTACTATCTGTTGTTCCTTTTATAAATCCCAATTTCAATAAATACTTATCCAATCTTGCATGCCATGTTCTAGGTGCTTGTTTTAATCCATATAAAGCTTTCTTTAACTTACATACCATATCTCCTTCTTGTGTCAAAGGAAAACCTTCAGGCTGCTCAATGTAGATTTCTTCTTCCAATTCACCATTCAAAAATGTTGACTTCACATCCATCTGATACACTCTGAATTTCTTGTAAGTTGCATATGCTAAAAACATTCTCACTGCTTCAAGTCTGGCAGCAAGTGCAAAAGTTTCTTCATAGTCAATTCCTTCTTGTTGTGAATATCCTTTACATACCAATCTTGCTTTGTTTCTTATCACTTCTCCTTGTTCATTCATCTTGTTTCTGAATACCCTCTTTGTTCCAATCACATTCTTGTCTTCAGGTCTAGGGACCAATTCCCATGTCTTGTTTTTTTCAATCTGCTCTAGTTCTTCTTTCATAGCATTGATCCAATGTTCATCTTCACAAGCTTCATTAGTAGTCTTAGGTTCAATTTGAGAAATCAAACATAAACGTACCTTATTTTGAGTCAAAAATCCTCTATCTAAACTTCCAATAACTTGCTCAACAGGGTGATGTCTTGAAGTATACCTGTTAGGTGTCATAGTTACTGATCTTGTTCTGACTGTAGATTCTTCTCTGCTTTCTTCTTTGTTTTCTTCTCTATTTTCTTCTCTATTTTCTTCAGTATGACTTTCATTTTGCAAATCACTGTTAGTTTCAAAAAATAATTCTGCATTTTCAATGTTAGGCTGAGGTTGTGCTTCTCCATCCGATTCATAATCAATCATTCTTTCTTGAATTTTAAACTTTTCATCAACTTTTACATTTGCACTTTCAACAATAGTCTTAGTTCTTTTGTTATAACATCTATATGCTTTTATTTTTAAAGAATATCCAAGAAATATTCCTTCATCACTTCTAGGATCAAACTTTCCTAGAGCATCATCTCTCTTTATATAACATTTACTTCCAAAAATTCTAAAATACTTAACTCAGGGTGTATGTCCAAACCATAATTCATAAGGTGTCTTGTTTGTATCTCCTCTGATTTGTACTCTGTTCATAGTGTATACTGCTATGTTCACTACTTCTCTCCAAAAAGTCTTAGCCAAATCATTTTCAAACAACATAGCTCTTGCTGCTTCAGTTATTGACATGTTCCTTCTTTCTGCAATATCATTTTGTTCTAGTGTTCTAGGGGCTGAAAGTTGTCTCTTAATACCATTCATTTCACAAAAGGTGTTAAACTCTCTAGATGTAAATTCACCACCTCTATCAGATCTTAGACACTTAATCTTCATTCTAGATTCATTCTCAATTTTTCTTTTCATGATCTTAAATTTATCACATGCTTCAGATTTTTCTTTCAAAAATGCAATCCACATCATTCTCGTAAAATCATCAACAAGAATCATAAAATACCTTTCACCATCGAATCTTCTAGTCCTAGTAGGACCACTCAAGTCTATATGAACAATCTCCAACTTTTCTGTCGATGTGAAATTCTTATTGGGAAATGAACTCATTTTCTTCTTTGCCATCATACATTCTTTGCAAATCATGTTAGTAGGTTTCATAATTCTAGGTAAATCTCTTACCGCAAGTGTAGTGCTCACCTTGACAATATTATCAAAGTTTATATGACAAAACCTTTTATGCCATAACCAACTATCATCAATCCTAGTTATCAAACATGTCATCTCAGTAGGATTCAACTGAAATACATTACCTCTGGTTCTGGATCCTTTTCCAATCAGATTTCCATCTTTATCTTTTATCACACAAGTTTTCTCAGAAAACCAAACTTGATAACCCTTATCAGCCAATTGTCCAACGCTTAGTAGATTATGTCTTAGTCCATCAAAAAATTAAACATCATTAGTGTTAGTCTTTCCATCAAGAGTAATAGATCCTATACCCTTAATCAAACAAGGTGCATTGTTACCAACCCTAACAATTCCTCCATCATAATTATCTAACTTAACAAACTTTCTTTTATCTCCAGTCATATGATGTGAACAACCACTGTCTATAATCCAATCAGATTTCTTTTCAACTTGTGAAACTAATGCTTTTTCTTCCCTTTTATCAGATTCAAAACTTTCTTCTTTAATTGCTACAAATCCTATTTCCTCAAAGTTATCATTATCACTGTCACTTAAATGTTTTTCAATTTCTACTTCAAGATCTTCATCATTTGCATAATAAGATTCTTTAGATCTCCTATGTTTAAAGTTGCTTCTATACTTCTTAACTCTTTTAGGACATTTAGATGCAAAATGACCATATTCTTGACAAGTCCAACATTTAAAGATTTTCTTACCATCTAGTTCTCTTTTTACAAGTAATGCAATACCTTCTTCAATCTTCTTATCTTCCTTAGATCTGCTACTGCTGGCATAATCTCCATTCACACTAGTACTTCTTGTAGGTCTAGTGTTAAGAGCACTGAATGCTATTTCCATTCTAGGTAGCTCTCTTGATAATCTCAAGTTCATCTTTGCTGTTTCTAATCTTCCAAGAAGAGTCTCTCTTGAAAAGTTTGATATACAAGGTATCACTTGTTCAATCATCTGCATTGTCTGCTTGAATACTGGTGTCAAAGTTCTCAAAATTTTCCATATCACTTCATTCTCTATCTTAACACCTCCACAAAACTTTATTCCTATTACAATCTTAGACATCCTACCAATATAGCTTCTAATAGATTCATCTTCCATCATTCTGATATCTTCAAATGTACAAATCCAATTATGTAATCTAGCCTTCTTTGCATGTTCATCACCTTCAAAAGTAGAATGTAAAGCTTTCCAAATTGCATGAGATGTTTTCAAACATCTTACCTAACTATATTCATTCTCTGGTAGTGCTGACAAAAGTGCTTCTCTTGCAAGTATGTTACACATGAATAGATCTAGTTCATCTTTAGTTCCTGCCTCTAGATTGTCTTCCTTAATGATAGTCTTCTCATTCTTTGTAATCAACCAATAACTTGGTCCTAAACACAATAGATGTGTCTTCATATTTTCTTTCTAGCTGTCAAAATTTACTCCAACAAACTTAGGGCTTTCTTTTCTAAAATTCACCATGGATCTCCTTAAGTTGTTAAACTTTTCTTTCAAGGACCTGCTGCTTTGATACCAATTGTTAGAAAGTAAAGATCCCCAAGATAACTGAGAGGGGGGGGGTGAATCAGTTATCAGATAATTTATCCATTCAACTACTTTAAACAATATAATCAATGTACTAATCAACCATAGAAAGATAATCATACACAATTGCACAATAACATAAGATATGTTGACTAGGGAAGCTCTTGAAAAGAGTAAACCCCGGTGGCAATGCTGCCCACAAAATGATGCACTAATATGAAAGTTCCTTGTTAGAGGATGGACCCTATTAGGAGTCTTATGAAATACATTCAGTACATATAAATCCCTATAAGGAGATTTTGAATCCCTATTAAAAGATTCTAACCCAGTTAAGAGTTTATGGAAGACAGAAGGACCCACTGCCCAAAAAACTTCAAGGCAAGATCTCTGAACCCACTGTCCAAAAGATCTTAGAATTATTCAATAGAATAATATGAAATATATTACCTCCTTCACACTATGCCAAAACTACACTCTCTGCTACACAAGATCACAATTCCAGATCTCTGTACTCACAAGTCTTCCTTCATCACTGAATTAGCTCTTTTCTTCACTTCATGCATATATTCACATCACAATATTCATAGTACACATAAAAATAAGGAAAAACATTCCTTCTTATATACCAAACTCAAATAATTACAAATGAGTCGGTCCTCAATTACAAATAATAAATTCTACATGCTACACACAGAATTCACATAAAACTGTCGGCTTCCAGATACTGTAACTTTCTCCAAACCTATCCTCGAAGTTTGTGCTATGAACCATGTCATCATTAAGGAGTCTCCAACATCCCTTTAACTACACAAAATCAGATTCCATCCCAGCTAAGAGATATCCTCCAATTTCTGAACATCGCTTCACAGAAACACTGTCTAAACACTGCTTTCACCAAAATGCTCATAACTCTCACAAATGAATGAATTTCTTTTTGCACTATTAACCATAGGTTAATAACACACCAAAGAACATACCATCAACTATGGAAAATCCAATCTACAATACAACATGTGCGCAAAACAAAACCGTACCTTATTTCTTGCTAGTATCCAGAATATCACTGTGTTGACATCAATGACAATCCAAGTCATGAATGCAACAACAACTGCTACAGAATGACTACCAAAACACTTTGCATTCATTCCTAACAACATCAACATTCATCTCAATAGTAGAGGAATCTGAGAGAGACTCCCATTCATATTCATGTGAATCTATATTTGAATCCTGACTGGGTTGTTTACACCAAGCATGTTTACAATGCCTTGAGGTACCATCTTTGATGTCACCAAGGGTAACACCTTCTTGAATGACATTTTTGTATTGATGTTCTTGAATAGGATTCTCAACATGATCTTCAATAGTGGATTCTTCTTGTTCTAGGTATGAAACTGATGGATTGGCAACTGGAGCATCTAGATCTCCCCTAAAGGAGATTGGTGGAAGGGACCCAATCTTCACACTTGTCTTGTTGATTTTGAAAATTGGGTATGTAGCTTGATTCTTCATCACTATCTATCATAGCTAGGATAGGAGTATCTTTCTTTTTCTGACCTTCAAAACCTATGCCAACTATTGTCTTAGATCTACATCTAAAAAGAGCATGATCAAGTGGTTTAGCCTTAGCATCTAATATGTGAATGAGAGAACCATGACTTGGGTAACCCATATTTTTAACCAAAGTGTATCCTCTTCCATAAGCCTTAGGAGATGGGGAGAAATTTTCATTATGCTTGTATTTTTCCTCCTTGTAGATCCAATCTCTAACAACCACCTCTTCTTTTTCATCCTAGATGTGCACTGAAGACTCTACAAATGTATCAAACAAGGTCATAGTTGAAGATGAAGGATGCATCTCTTGTGATGTTTTACCATATAAGGGCCTAGGTGAGACTGGTAGTTTTGTAAAAGAGTCAATTTGATATCCCCCCATACCAAGGTCTATGGATTTGAACTTTTTCTTGCATTGTTCTAGAGTTGCATCAAAATTTTCTTCTTCTTTGTTGAGAGGGACATGAGTCCCTATTGAAATTGCATTATAGATAATGTGCTATCCTTAAGTATATAGACTTTGACTCCATTATAGGGGAACTTAACACATTGGTGGTAGGTGGATGACACTACTTGCATGTCATGGATCCATGGCCTACCAAGCAAGATATTATATGCTAAAGGACCAACATCAACAATTTGGAACCAAATGTCCTTTTCCACAAGGCCAATCCTAACAGGAAGGACAACCAAGCCTTTGGAGCTTCTCTCTCCCTCATCATAGGCTTTAATGGTACTAGGTATCAATAACTTGCTCAGAATAACCCAAAATTTTCAAAAGACTCAAAGAACAAATGTTGAGCCTAGCACCCCCATCTATTAACACACGCCTAACATGGGTCTTGTGAATCATGAATTTAATATGAAGGGAAAGATTATGTGGATGGCTCAAGGCTTTGTCATCTTCTTCTGAGAATGTGAGGTAATGAGGGCTGGCAAGGTGATTAACCATGTTTTGGAATTGGTCAATATCTATGTTGTTAGGGACATTGGCTACATGCAAAGCATCATCAAGGATATGCTTATGTCTTGGGGACAGTTCCAATAGTTCAAAACTTGAGATTTGAGTTGGCATTCTTTGTAATTGGTCAACAAGATTATAGGTCATTTCAAGATTTACTGTTGACTTTGTGGTGATGTTCTTAGATGTCACTTTCTTGGATTTGCTGGATTGGTTGGAACTAGGACCTCTAATAACCACAGGACCTTGACTTTGGCTTCTAGTGATAGCATTAAGAGCTTGGGGTGACCTTTGAGAGTGAGGACCTCTAAGCACTATCATAGGTTCTTCATCAAATATAGGAGGAGAGTTCACATCATAACCATGAGAATCTTTGTTTTGCATCATGTTGACACTTTCCTCAACAACCTCAAGCATATTGATCACATTTTCTATAGATGTGTATGTATAGTTAATTGCAACCTTGCTATCTTTGGGTTTAGAGGTTTCCCCCTTATCATATTTTGGCAAAGGCTCCTTAAACGCTTTGTGATCTGCATTAGTATTCAACCCATCAATTTGAAGTTTTCTACTCTTAATTAGATCATGAATAATATGTTTAAGCTTCCAACAATGTTCTATGTTATGTCCAATGCCATTCTGGTATTTGCAGAAAGCTTTTTCATTCCACCAATGTGGTTTGATTTCAAGTATGTGGAAATTTGCTGGATCTTGAGGTTTTGCAAGATTGTTAGCAATAAGCATTTTGAAAACATCCTCATAAGAGTCCCCAAGCTTAGAGAACTATCGCTTTTCCTTTTTGGGTTTGTCCTGATATCTTTGTTTATGCTCTTGTTGGTTAGAGGATGTATTAAGCTTCATAGCTTGAACCACACTGGATACATGAAGGACACCTTGGTCCTTTGGTTGAGAAGAGTCAACAACTCCATCATTGACTACTTGTTTATTTTCATTTTAATGTGAGTTCTTTCTTTTGTCCTTATGAGATTTGTTATTATTTTGACTATTGTTGTTATTGTTATGTTTAGTCAAAATACCTTTCTCTTTTAAGACATCCTCTATTCTACATGCAATTTTGATGAAGGGTGCTCCCCTTAATACCACAAACACATAACAAAACTAGAGAAACAACAACAATATGCAAGAACAAAAAATTGGCTTCTTATTATCTCCACAAGTGTGGAATTACAAACTTTCAGAATTACAATATGCAAAGCCACATGGGCATTCCCTTACAATATTCTATAGGATAGAGCCTTGAATCAATACTTAGATCTACCCCAAACTACCCTAGACAACACTACGGGCCTTCTTTATATAAGCAATTTCCACCACCCGAGAAGGTTCCAAAATTTAGCCCTAAGGGCTGACCAAACTTAGAATTATTTTATTTTTTCAATTTATTACATCAAAGTTAGCTCAAAATAACTTTTGAAACTCGAACAAAAATTTTGAAGGAAAATTATTTTATGCCATTTCAGGTAGCCCGAGTTCTGGAGATGATAAGTCATCACCAGTTGACCCGATTGACTATTATAACCCCATTTTAGAAATGCCACGAAGTGCTCTAAAGGCTTGACCTATGGAAAGCGCCCGTCACCCAAATTTTTGACCTCATCTGGGGCCTCTAAAGCCTTCAAAACTGAGTTCAAAGTTTCTATACCCTACTGCCAATACTAAAAATCTTCAATATCTTCAAAACTAGACCTGATCTAGCCATGAAACTTTGTTGGCAGGCTGATATGACTGAGATGAACCTCCACATGTAAAATCAAAACATTCCAAGATCATAAGACCAACTTACTAAAAATAGAAAGTTCCCATAAATAGAAGCTCTGCACAAGATAGCCCTTATTGAATACAAAAACAAAAATATTTTTGGGTGATGCAAGATTGCTCTTACACCCAGGATGCTCCTGCATCAGGTTTGGACCATGGTGTCAAATGAATCAAAGACCATCTTCCAAACCCCATACTGCATCTCAGGCACTAAATTTATAACAATGATATCAATCCTTTCATGTTTGGGAATTGTCCTAGAATAATGAGAGCACAATCATCTCCACCTTTGTAAGAATGTAACAAAGGGTTCCCCTTGGTTCTGTTTCAAATTGCACAAATCTAGCATGGTGATTGACCTTGATAAGTTGTATGCAAAATGTTGCACAAATCTATGGACAAGTTCTTTGAAAGTTTTGACAAGAGGGGTTATGTTGGTAAACCACTCCATAGCTTGACCTTTTAGACTCCTTGGAAATAATCTCATAAGATAGGATTCCTCGTGGTGGAATTCAAAACTCATGGTGTAGAACTGACGCACATGATCATTTAGGTCACCATTGCCATCATATTTGTCATATTGGGGAAATTCAATTTTCCTAGGAAAATCCTTCATGCTCACACTCCTATCAAAAGGATTAGGACAAATAGAGTCAAGGTTGAAGAAAATCTTAGGAGCCTTCATTTTCTCCATCATTTTATTGATTTTCTTAATTTCCTCTTCTTGTGAGGGGCTCTGTTTCTTGATTTTCCTATCCACATCCAAATTATAAGGGACCTTCGCACCTTTGTTAATCAAGTTCTCTAGGAACTTATCCTTATTTTGCTCAACATATTTCTCCACATATTGTTGAAAAAGAGGCTCTTGTTGCATTGTCATAAAGTCTTAAGCCTTAAAACTTGGGCTACTTCCTCCATGTTGAGAGCCATGATGAGCTCATTGGGAGGGTTTTCTAGAGTTCCTAGGAGGTTTTCTTCTCCTATGTTATGAAATCCTTCTTCCTCGAGGACTAGGAGATCTTGAAGGGGCCCTTGACCACCTTCTACTTCTTGGATTTCTTGAGGGAGTAGAGGGTGGAGAGTTGTTTCCACTGTTGGTACCCCTATTGTTGAATTGGTCGTTGAGTTGTTGTGCTAGGAGCCTATCTTGATCTTCTTGTGTAGCTCTTCTCTCTATGTCCAACAAGGATCATTGTTCCTCCTCTAGGAGCCTAAATTTTTCTTCTTTTATAGCTTGTTCATTCAAGAAGGCTTGTTTTTCTCACTCAATTCTCTTTAGCCTCTCACTCATGTATCGTGAGGTGGTTCAAAATGGAGAATTTGGTCTTGACTGATTGAACAAGTTAGCTGCATGCACATGGGCATCAAAAGATTGGTTTTTTTGGTGTTCATGTTGGGACCATTCATCTTGGTGAGCTCATGAAAAATGCCTCTCAGCTCTTTGATGGGCATCTAAATACCTTGATTTAATGGGAGGTGATTCAGGTTGATTGTCATCACCAAACATCATGTTATCCCGATGTCTTTAGAAAATGTCAGCAAGATTTTGATCTATAACTTCTCTCTCTTTTCTAGTCATGGTGTAACTCATGTCCATATTTGATTGAGAAGGTGCTAGAGAGGTACTCAACTTACTAAGGCTTCTCCTAGGCTCAAACCAAACTTTTGAAGCACTCCTAGGAGATTGATCAAAGATGAGTTCCTTTCTCTTTCACTTTTGATGGGTTTGGACTAAAGGTAACTATTCAAAAAATACTCGAGGGTGTTTTCCTTGGTCCACTTGGTATCTTTTTGTAACCAACATGAAAGAAAAGACCCTTAGTGAGAAGATAACCTTATGAATCATTAATTGTCAAACTAGAATAGTGAAAATATTCAATCATCCAAAAGAGCAATGGTGAAATAGAAAGCTGACAAAAGGTATCAATCAACACTGCCACACTGGTGCATAATAAAAGGATTTCAGTATCCTAGTACATATGGATCAAAAGTATGATTTACCCAAAATATATTGAAACTAAATTTATATGAAAATGGATTTGGACAAAAGAACACTCAAACTCTCCAAGTGTGCAATCAAAGGATCCAAAGGTGAATCTTGTCAACAAGGATGATTCCTAATTTACCAATGACAAACAAAATCTTTTGTGAAGTTAAAGATTACTAACTCAAGATGTCTAGAGCCAAAAACCTAAGGTACAAACAAGCTTTCAACTGCAGAGTATGAAACCTACTAGTATTTGGTCAACCAAGAAAAGACTAAAATTGCATAAACCAGGAAGACAACAAAAAGACTTTTGTGATAGTTTCCAGGCAATTGGTGCAATAGTTTTTGACTGGGTGATATTTCTCATAGATACCAAGCGACAATTTCCAGGTAGCCCATGCGATACTTTCCAGGCAAAGAGTGTGATAGTCTTCTAGTGATGAATTATCACATGATATTTCTCAGTACAGTGCGTGATACTATTTCAAGGTCGTATGACTCTTGACTAGTGAGTGCTAAAAATCTTAGTTTTTAAGGGTAGTTTGGTCAATATTTTAGTTTGAAGGTTGATTTTTTCAATTTCAATCATAGTGACAGCAGTAAATTGACAGGTTTGCAAACAATAAGTGATCAAACATGTCTTCAAAAACTTGAACCAAGGGCAAAAGCAACCTTGCCAAGACAAGCAATTGTGATATCAAAATTGAAAAATCCTGTGAATACTACCATGATGTTGACTATGCAAGAATGTTTACATGGGTATATCATAGCAAGAACACTTCAAGCACTTTCTATCCTAAAAAGACAATGGCTCAATACTTAACAACTTGGCCCACACTTGATGTCCCATTTCCTCACACAAAGTGGTTACCCACAATAGATATTGGCTTTGTCATGGAAGTACCAATGACACAACCAAAGGAACATAGATGGTGAGTAATTTTGGGGTGATCTGGGTTATTCCACTTGGATCAATCCTTGGGTCATTCCTCTTGATTGCTCAAGAGCAGGCCCGCTAAAGGATTCTAAAAGCTAAAAAAAGAGTGGATTAACTTGTGAGGTTCAAGGTTTTTGTTTCACCACAAGGGTGAAGAGCATACTCCCCTATCTCAAAGTTTCTCCCAAACACACCAAGCAAAAGATTCAATTACTCTCTTACTTTCAAAATCTAAAGATGGGTCAAGATTTTTTGGTTCACCACAAGGGTGAAGAGCATACTTCTCCTACCACCCAAAGATTTCCACAACAAGATATTATGTTCCTATGAAATGAAACAACTAGCAAATGCCACACTCGAAATGAAATAAACAACAAGCACTTTTTTTTTCTTTTTTTTTATGCTTTTGGGCAGCCCTAAAAAAACTATTAGTAGCCCTTGTGCATGCAATTTTTTGGCAAAATATTTAATCAAGAGGCACCTACAACCACAACTTGTTAGCCCCACAATGGTTAGCAAAACAAAAAATCTAAATGTAATTTGCAAATTAAATCTGTCTAACCACAAAAAACTAAACCAACAAGCTAATCAAACCAAAACTCGGCAAGAAAGAACTGTGAGGCCTCACCCTAGACCAACCATAGCTTTTCCATATCATTATGGTAGTCCTAGTGATTGGCTTAATGTTCTGATTAGTTAGTAGATTTTACTCTTTTGACAAAGATTTGTTTACAGTAGATGAGAATGCATTGCATTTGATGATGTTTTCTATACGCACAATGTTGACCTTATGATACATTATGACCGACATTATGATAATTAGATAAATACAGAGGTGTGCAATTAGAGAATTTATGTTGTTATAAGTTGTTGGGAAAATTAAAATCAAGAAATGAATTAGGTTGAGGTGTGTATTTCATTTCGGGTTAAATGTTAGGCGATGAATTATTGATGACTATTTTATGATATAAATATGAATTCTAAATTATGGTTATTTTGATTTATGAATGTTGGGATGATGTGACGGAATTTATACACTTACGTAAGTAACTAGGAAATGGAGATTTGATTTGAATATGAATCAAAATGTTAAATACTTAGGAGAAGTTTAGGAGTGTCATGATTTAATTGCAACTGAATTAGATATGCAATATGCTACATGCTTACTTAGTGAAGAATTGAATATTTCATGATAAGTTGTTGGTATGTTATAGATGATTGAATTATGCAAATTGAATTGAGATTGATATAATTATTGTATTCTATATGATTACAAGCATGTGATTGAATTATGATTTATATGTGAACATTGTGTTGTAGGTGATTTTGTCTACGCAGTTGAATTATGACTTATGTGAAAGTGATTGTATGTATGCATTTGAATTATGGATTATGTGGAAGTGATTAGAAGTATGCATTGGAATTAGGAATTATGTGAAAGTGATTGTATGTATGCATTCAAATTATGAATTATATATGCAATTGAAGTATGAATTGAGTTATGCAAATTGAATTTATTTGATGTGTTTATTGAATTCTATATGATTACGTGCAGACAATTGAATTATGACATCTCATTCTACGTGATTGAATGTTCAATTGAATTGTGTGAGAACATTACCTATTGTGTGATTTCATGTATGCAATTGAGTTATGAATAATGTGTGGATATTACATCTTATATGTTTATATGTGATGGTTTTCTTCCTTGAATTACTGATGCGGCATTGAGGTTTTGCAGGTGGAAGGACCATGGAAATGTTCGGGGAAACCACATTGAATGCATGTGCTAACAGTAAAGCCAAGGCCCCGTCTATTGAAGAGACCAGGGCCTCATTGTGAAGTGTTTTATTTGTAACCGTAATGTGAATGTATGTGTAGGAACGTTAAGTGTTGTAATATTGTGGACATACCTTAATTGTGATGTTAATTATGTGAGTGTCACTTGACACTAGAGTTATATGTTAACTAAGGTATGTCATGTGCTTGGAGTGTGAGAGCAAGTTCTAGAAGCTTCTTTGGGGGGGGAAATCCAAAGTGCATCCACTTGTCATAGGACCCCAAAGTGAAATCACATCTTACTTTTTCGTGCATACACTTAACCATGGTTTTTGGAGGGTTAAATGGGACCCTAGGGGGTAGTTTCATGCATTTTGAGGTAGCCCATTCCATTTACCCATGGGTTAGGGGTATTTTTAGCAAGTTAGGAGCCCAATATTGACTTTTTGACCCCTTCAAAAGTGCCTTTTTGAATTTGAGCGAAAATGCAAGTTTGATTGTGGTCCAAGATTGTCCTCTCTTCATTTTGGACCAATCTTAGGTTTCCACTTTCATGGAACACCTTTTTGGGTGTAAGGGGTTGTGTAAGACTTTGGGAAGACCAACCAATGGCATGGGGTTCCATCTTCCTAGGATTTTGGGGATTGAGTTGGAGGCCATTTTAGAGGGGAGTTGGGGAAACAATGAGTTTGTTTACCCACTCTCTACCTTTAGAGACCACTAAACTTGGAGAAGGAGAAAGTTGGGGATAGAAGAAGGAAAAAGGCACAAAACTTCACCATTTTTGCATTGGATCATAGGTTGGAGGATCTTGCTCTTCATCTCACTTTTTGTTGTAGTAGAATCTTGTAGTTGTAGTAATTTGTTAAGTGTTTTAGCTTCCCATGGTTGGTCATGGTGAGAGCATGAAATGGTATTTGTGTTTCTTTTGTGATATGATTTTGGGTTGTTTACTCTTGGCTCAATCACACTTGGGAGGGAAGAGCAACCAAGAGGGGGTGTGGGGATGGAGGCAACTTCATGTGCAGAGTCTCCTCCATGTGTGGGGAAGGATGAGCTTGGGTGTGTTGTCCCCAAGTAGCCTTTGCATTTTTAGCCCAAGGGCATTTTGGGGGGTATAAGGAGGGATTTGGCATCGTGTGCCATTGATATGAGATACATTGTTATTGTGGTCCATGTGTGGCCTTATTTTGGGCATTGGCTTCTCCATGGGTTGCCCACCCTCACCCCATTAAAGGATCGAGTTAGATCCTATGTTTTATCCTTGAGGGAATTTGGTTTTTTTTTTGTGGAATGTAAGTATGTTTTGTGTGAGTGTCTGAATGTGCCCCATTCTTTGTGGTTTCCCCTAGCTCGGGGGTGGCCTCTTAGAGGCCTAGGCTGGGAGGTGAGCTCCCATGGTCTTCCTTGAAAATGGTTTTATTGCAGGATTTTGGAGCCATGAAGTCTTCTTGGATGGAGATGTAACCTTGTGAAGATTTGAAGATGTTATCATTTTTATGTTGGAGTACTTTGCATTGTGAATGAATCCTTGAAAGGATATCTTGTGATATCCATGAGCTTTGTAATTTTTTTAATGGAGTATCACTCTCCAAGTCATGTATTGTATCAAGGATTTTTGTGATAGGTTGTGAATATTTGTTTGTAAATCTTGTGATAGTTTTATTTATGATATTGTTGAATCAAGTTTTTTTTAGGGTTACAATGATTAATGAATAAAGTTGATTTCAACAAGCACATTGTAAGTTTTGCAAAGCATTGAATAGTGTTAGTAGATGTTGTTTCTTGAAGTATCTCTTTGAGACAGTAATGTGAAAATGAATTGTTATTCAAAAAAAATAGTGTTATGTTTTGGTTTATCATAGTGAAATGAATATAGTGATGTTGATCTCTCAAAGTCTAGTTAAAGAAAATCTTCATAGTTTTATATGTATTGTAAGGAAAGGAATATTCATTTTTAATAGGCAAAAGAAAAGTTTAAGTTTTCAGCATTTTAGTTGTTCAATACTTACATTGAATTAATGAATTCATGGCTTGTAGGAATTAATTCTATTTCCTTTTTGCAACCAAATAAAATAGAACTATTAAGTGACTTGTGGCTCATAAAATCAATTCAATTGTAAATGAGAATATAGAATAGACAAACAAAGAATAAAGGAGAACAATGAGAAAAGTTGCAAATTTGAGACCTACAGGTCTCTGGAATTTGTATGGGAAGAATTCCCATACAAATTCCAATTACACAGTCAATATTATAATATATAACTGACTACTTGTTTTTAAAAAAATAAAAATAAAATAATAGTGAATGATCACACTACCACTGCTCTTCTAAAAAGTGGCGCAGAGAATAGAAGACTTGACTTAGCAATAAATTTGCATTGTTCCCATTGGTTATTGATATTCCATCAAGTACTTGCTATCATAAGACCTCCTTAGTACCTCTTCCTTGTCAAATCTGCAATATTTCCTTGCCCTGCGTAAGATTTACCTTTAGCTTGTGATTGGGTGGAGTGGGGCCAAATTCCCAAATCCCTATGTCTCCCCAACTCCCCACTCCTTACAACATGCGCTGGCTTGGAAGTTTGAATTTGGTATTTGGTTTGGGGTGGGACCCAAAGCCCCATGTCATCACCTTTAAGCCTTTCCTTGTCATCACCTTTAGGGGGAAGTGCGAGATGGGACCCAAGGAAAAACCTTGCCCTTTCATAAAGTTAAGCCTCCATTTCCTTAAAATTCACAGCTTTACCTTTTATGTGATGTTGCCCCATCCACTTGGCACGTGGGTCAAGGGGGGGATAGGATGCTTAGCCTAGGGAAGAGGTAAGGGAGTTAGGTGTTTAGTTTAGGTAGTCTCTTCCTAATATTTTTTTGATAATTTTTATTTTATTTATTAGTGATGTTTATTATAATTTTTTTATAATTATCAATTATATAATATGTGTATAATATTAACTAATATATTTAGTTATTAATTAATTAATAGTTATATTAATTAATTAATATATTATAGTTTATTAATTAATTAATAATTATATTAATTAATTAATAATTATATTAATTAATTAATAATTATATTAATTAATTAATATATTATAATTATTAATTAATTAATGATTATATTAAATAATTAATATATTATAATTATTAATTAATTAATATATGTTTGGTAATATTATTTTGTTCTTTTATAATTTATATGATTAATTAAATTAACGCTTCTCGATTTTGTTTGTTAATTTAGTTACTAGAACCTCTTAATACTGAATTCTACTTAGTATCATTATTAAAACAAATTGTGATAATTTGACTTTTCTAGATCGTATTCTAGATGTAACTAGTAAGGAGATCTAATCGTGTTTAGATTAATTTTAATTTATTCATATTAGTAAAGGATCTTTCTAATGAAACAAGTTAGTGAATTGTTAATCTATCAGAGGACTTTAGATTAGCCTCGTAGACATCACCAAATGTTAATCATGATTGGTTCATCCTAACCCCTTCGAAAACTCGGTTACAACTTCACCACCTTAATTGAATATTTATCAACTAGTAACCTTTTGGAAACCAACGTTGGTAAAGGACTTATTTTTCAGAGTCTTTTCGAACTATTGTCTGAAACACCTATTAACCTACAACATTAAATTAGACCTAATTATTCCTTTTCAAAAAAAAAAAATTTGGTGTGATTTAGACTGAATTTTGATGGGCATGACAAGAACTAAGAAATAACTCACTATTGAGTACAAGCAATAGTATAGTCACTAGAAGTATCGTGCGATATTTTCCAATTTACGAGCGTGATAATATCCTCTTGGGTGACAATTCACTATACCTGCAGGCCACAAAAAGTAGTACACAGTGCGATAGAATGTTGTAAAGAGTGAGATACTTTAAATGGTAAAGTATCACACCAGTATAGAATAAAATATCATACAACACTGGCAAACTATCACATGATAATTTGAGACAGAAAAATCAGAGAGCCAAAACTAAAGCTAAATTATGACAAAAATTTGATGGAAATGCATGAAATGAAGGACACGACAATAATGCTCTAGCCCACAGTGGGAATCCATGAATGGGAAACCTTAGAAAGAGACCTGGAGCTCCCTATGAATGGAGTTGCAAGGATTTTAAGATTGCTCTCAGCTAGAGCTATAAAGCTTATGACTTTTCTAGTCAACCACACAATGGGAGATTCAATGAAGACAAGAACGAGTGTGCCAATATCCTCAAGAACCAATATGAAATGCAATGCAATGAAATGCTATACTATGAATGAAAGTGCAAGCTTAAGCTATGGAAATGAAAGAACAAGTATTACAAAGCCTCCTTGTTAAGTTAGATGAATTAATCTAAAGCATAAAGGAAACTAAACTAAATATGAAGCTATGAATGCCATGATAATGAAACTAAGATGCAAGAAATGAAACTAAGATAGCATGTAAATGTAAAAGTTGAGAATGCTCCAAATCTTCGAAAGCTCCAAAGTGACCTAGAAAACCTATAGCATAACATTAGTATTCAAAGATGCATCTTAAAATGAGAAGAGAGCTCTCTTTTTATAGGAAATGAGAAACAATGAACGATGGAGATTAAGAGGCAAAATATTTAATCAAGGGTGGAGCTTGAAAGAGAAGCAATCCATGTGCACAAATATCCTCCAATGATAAAATAAGAGTTGACTTTTGTGTCCATATAAGACAAAAAGTGCTTTTCTTCTTTTTATAAAATAAGAATAATGCTTTATTTGTGCAACTTAGGATAAGAGGAAAAGTGGGGGCTTTTTATTTAATAAAAGGAGAGGATATTCCTTTTAATTAAATAAAGACTTAGGATAAAATTGTTAGCCCATGAAAATAATTGAATAAATGATAAAATAGGATTTGATCAAGGACATTGATTTATTTGAAAATATTGATTTTTGAAAACATTGATTCAGGGGTTTGATAAATTATTGAATGGGGGCCCAAAGTCTAGGTGACCATTTTAGGGTGCATACAATTATATTCCTAGAATGGATGGACTTAGACCTAGGAGAATTAATTATGGTAATTATGCTTTAATGTCTTGTCTTATGAACTCTAATGATCCTCAAACCTTTTCTCAAGCTAAAATTCAACCTCATTGGCAAAATGTTATGCAAGAGGAATATGAAACTTTAATTTCTAATAATACCTGGGATTCAGCTCCTTTACCTCATGATAAAAAGACAAGTTTCATGCAAATGGTTCAATAAAACTAAGTTGAAAGCTAATAATGAAATTTGTAAGTTTAAAGCTAGGTTAGTATCAAGAGGTTTCTCTCAAATTCAAGGATTAGACTATAATGAGACCTTTGCCCCTATTGCAAAAATGTCTACCATTAAAGTAGTTCTTTCTTTGGCTTCTAAAATGAATTGGCCTATTCACCAAATAGATGTTAAAAGTGCATTTTCAAATGGTGATTTGCATGAATAAATTTATGTCTCAACCTGCCAATTTTATTAAAGAAGGTCATGCACATCTAGTATATAAATTAAAGAAATCTATTTATGGTTTAAAGCAATCTCCTAGAGAGTGGTATTCCAAAATTAATGATTTCTTTATTTCTCAACATTTTGATAGAAGCAAAAATGATCCTAACTTGTATATCAAGCATAGTGAAGATGACATTGTTATTATCATTATTTATGTTGATGATTTGATTCTTACTTCTAGTTATAACCATTTAATTTCTAATATTAAGTTCTAAATTAACCAAAAATTTCAAATGACTAATTTAAGACTTTTACATTATTTCCTAGGAATACCAATTTGGCAAACCCCTAATGGTATTCTTATTTATCAAAGTAAATATGCTAAAGATCTTCTAGATATATTTCATATGAATAATGTTATTCATGTTTCAATTCCATGTGAATTAGGAACTAAGTTAATGATAGATATGGAAAATCCATTTATAGATGCTACTCCTTATAGACAACTCATAGGTGGTTTAAATTATCTAACTCTCACTAGACTTAATATATCTGTTAGTGTTGGTTTAGTTTCAAGATTTGTGTCCAAACCTCAACAAACAAACTTCAAAATTGCTAAAAGAATATTATGAGACATTAAAGGTAATCTTAACTTAGGACTATTTTATGATGAAAATTCTGATTTTTCTTTAAAAGGTTTTACTGATTTAGATTTAGGTGGAGACCCCAATGATGGGTATTGTTTTTTTCTTGGTTCAGATACTATATCTTGGAAAACTAAAAAAGATCAATTTGTTTCTCTATGTTATACCATAGCTGAATATTAAAGTTGTACTCATGCCTCTAAAGAAGTCTAATGGCTTACAAGAATACTTGAAGATTTGGGTCTAGCTCAACAAGAACCTACACCTTTATATTGTGACAATCAAAGTGAAATAGCCTTGGCAAAGAATCAAGTTTACCATGCAAAGTCAAAGCACATTTCTCTCCACCACCATTTCATTAGAGAACAATTTGAAGAAAAAAAAGTGTCCCTCATCTACTACAATGGTGAAGATCAAGTTGTAGATATTTTGACAAAGCCGCCTTCCAAAGAAAAATTTGAATTTTATTGCAAAAATTTGGGTTTGATACCCATTCATGTAATCACCCCAAGTAAAGATTAAAAGGGGTGTTATAATTTATAATATTTCCTTGGTTGTTTTATTTAATTTGAGGATAAACCAAGGTATCCTCCTTTTATTTAATTTAGGATATTCCTATGGAATCCCTACTTGTATTTTGTCCTCTAGTCCATGTGGGATAACAACTCATTTATTGTAATTCCTTTAATAAGAAAATTAGTTTATTCCTCCTTATGAGGATGCTCGCACTTGGCACACACTTAGTATGAATTTGGAATTAATTCACATGGGATTTAAATTCTATCTCCATCACTCATCTCTATTTAAGAGATGCTTCTCCACACACTTGACATAATTTTATCACATTCTTTCACAAAATTTTCTCTCTTCTTTCCTTACTCTCTCATTATTATCTCTCTCTCTCTCTCTCTCTCTCTCTCTCTCTCTCTCTCTACTCTACTCCTTTTTTCCTCATTTATATAATACATAAGGGGTTTTATTTGGTTTCCCCTTTCAAAATCTCTTGGCTCATTGTTTGGATTCTTGGATAATTCTCATTTTGGTGATTGATATTGAAGCATTATCTCATTCTTGATCTATGGTAAAATTCCTTCTTGCATTACAATTTCTTGGGTATTTCTGTAGACACCAAAAATTGGTCAAAGGCTTAAATCAATCAAAAGGTGCATCAAATCATCAAAATAGCACGAAAAATCAATAAATGGAACAAAGGCAATTCAAATCAAAGGAAAATTCAATTAAATGATTAAATGAAGCTTGAAAAGAGGAAAAACACTACGAAATTGATTAAATTCAATTAATGACATAGTTGTTGAAAGCAAAAATCAAAATGAACCTCTTACCCTTCATGGCTAAATTTAATTACTTTAATTAATTAATAAATCATAATTTCCCTCAAACAAAGAAAATTGGAGACAAAATGGACACAAATCACTCACTTTTGTTGAAATGGTCTAGCCTTTTGAAACCATTTAAATGATTGTCCCCTCCTTGTCCCCCCATTTATGGACAAAGCAAAGCCAATTGACCTTACCCAAGCATAACCATGATCAACTCACTCTACCCCCTACCCTTGGGAAATTACTATAAGTATGAAGCATTTTGGAGAGCATTTCCATCTTAGAATTTCAATTGAAAAGCATTGTTACTATAGTCAATTGAGATCATTTCTAAGAGCAATTGAAGCATTTGAGCATTTAGAATTATCATTTTAGCATTTTAGCATTGCATTGTTATCAATGGAGCTAGATTAAGCATAAATTCATCATAGAATAAGCATTTAGAAGCATCATAGCAGCATTATTCTCATTTTAGAGGTGTCACTAGTGAGGATTTGCAGCTGAGAGCTCACTTACCACTTCTTTCTAGAGATCCATGAGATGTTATAGATTGTAGTTGCATTTTAGAGTAAATTTCCTTTGTATTTAGCTTAAATTGTTGCTACTTGATCTTAATTTCATGAAGGTGTTAAACTCACACACACAAATGGCACCCACCGTGGGGCTCTAAGCCTCATTCTATCATTTTCATCATCATGTACATGTTTTTATTCTACATTTTCCATGTTTATTATGCAAGAAATAGGTAAAATCATGCTTACAAGAGATTCACTTATGCCTACAGTTAGATCTATGTCACCTATAAGCTCTGTAATCACGCCTGCTAGCTGAATAGTTGTGTTTCTGTCGATAAAGCCTTTAGCCTTTGCAGATTATAATTACGCCTATGACACAAGGAGTATTGCTTATGTTTAAACTGTTGTCGCTTAATTTGAGACTTTGCATTGCCTTTAATACTTTCAGTCACGCGTACAAGAAATTCAGTCATGCGTACAAGCAATTTAGTCACGCCTATAAGCAATTCAGTCATGCGTACAAGAATTTCATTCACGCGTACAAGCAATTCAATCATGCGTAAAAGCATTTCATTCATGCATATAATAATTTTAGTCACACTTTTGCAAGAAAATTTGTCTCTTAATAGTGTATTCTATCACTTTTCATTTACTATTTTATGCAATTTAATCTTCTAGTCACGCTTTTGATTAAACTGCCCACGCCTATGTAACTTTTGGTATCACTTGAGCCCTTAGCTTTGATGCTCGCTACTGATAATGTTACACCTGTACACAGTTTACTCATGCGTACTAGCTGGATTATGTCACCTAATGTCTCTGGCTTATTTTCACATTTAAATTGATAAATCTCAAGGACTAATTTGTTGTTATGTTGTTTAAACAGTAAATGAACGAGCATCTGAAGGTGAAGAAGCCAGAAAATAGAGTCAATCAATAAGATAAAGCCTTGACAAAAAGGATTAAGAAGGAGAATCAAGCACACAATAAGGTAGTTCTTGAGACAACATTGGACGAAGATACTAAGGTACATGCTCTATCACAGAAAAGTGCTCAAAAATTATTATTTTTTCTTTTTTGCATGCAAAAAAGAAACAAAAAAGGACGTCCTATTAAAGTATACCTTGCTGCCCTAAATGCTTACAAACTGAAATATGTTTCTTTGAATTGGGAATTTAGTCCCTAAGTTTGTCAAATTTGCAAAGTATTTGAGTAGAAAGAATCAAGAGCATAATCAAATTGTAGTATTTCAAGCTTTTGATTTTGGTTTCCCCTCACTTTGTTTGTTTGTGCTTACTAACTTTTTGGTGGAGGGAACACACTTGCCAAGGTAAGAAAAATTGGAGAGAGAAGCAAGCATAAACTACTACTTAAAAATGCCCCTAGCCTTTGCTAGCATCGGTTGAGGTATTTTTCATATCAAGCTTGCATCTTCCCTTAGCTTGTGGCATTGTCAAATTTCTAAACATCGATAATCATTAAAAGGAAAGAACCAAAAACACTTCCAATTATAAGAACCCCTTTGTCACGGGGTTGAAAAAGAATCATTGATTGTATGTGTTTTCTTTCCCTGCTTTAAAATGAACATTTTTAGAACTTAGTGGGCTCGCCTCCCGAGATTTCCTTAAAGGGTCAGTGAGAGGGATAGCCCAAAGTGGGATACACTTGCTTTTGCCGCGAGAATCTGACCCACGATAAAATGAAACGCATGTATCCTTAATGGGGTGCATGACAAAAGGATTTTAATTTCTCGAACTTCCTCTAGTAGTCCTCACGGATTGTGCAAAATTGTGCTTCGGTGCGTGTGGGAAGCCCCTTAACATACTTGGGGGATGGGGGATTTTAATCCATTTTGAACAGAATATTTACTAAATCCTGTTTAAAGTAGCAAAGCCACCTTGTAGAGCCATGTTTACAAGCCAAAATTGACTTTAGGTAGGCTTCTTGGAAGTTTTTATTGTGCTATACTTGTGGAAAACATTGGAGAACATACACATTAGAATGTTTTTTAGGGACATGATGACAAAGTGATGTGTGTGTTGTGCTTGTTTTTCTATTTTCAAACACGTAAAGTTCCAAAAACTAATCTTATACATTTTTAAAAATTCAAAATCATATACCCTGGTCAGAGAAGTGCCTCCTGTGCACAAAACACACTCACCTATCAGAGGTTTAGTCATGCCTGTGACTTATTAAAACCCGCGTAAACATCCTAAAGTCACGCTTAGAAAAAATTGAGACACATCTGGAAGAATTGGAAACTGACTTAGCAATAGTAAAGTGTCACCTAAGAACCTACAGAGGACCACCTAACAACAAACTAGTGCATGCCTATAGGATTTTTGGTCATGCCTATGCTTGGTTTAGTGATGCCCAGAAACACAAAAGGGAAAACAAAGAGTATTTCCCAAAGGATTTAGAAAAAATTGGTTTCATATTTGGATACCCTTTTCGAAGGTACTCTTTATCAATGCAACAAATAGATCATATTCTTGAAAATCATTTATAATGATGAGTCTATTTGAGAAAAAAATCAACCCTATTATGGAGAACAATTATCGAAATCAAGATCAAAATCTCCATTGGAATCAAAATGATGATGTGTCTAAAGATGAAGTTTCAGAGGCAATCCAAGATCCCATGTTTGTGAAAATGATGCAACTAGTTTTGGAAAGAAATAAAGAATCATACTTCATGAAGTTAGCTCAATCAGGAGTTAAGCTTCCTCATAATTTTGACACATCAACCTTGTGGGAGAATGAGGAAAAACAAAAAAAGATACCATCTAAAAATTCATTGTTAAGATTAAGGTGTCCTTTTCTTTATGATGATGAGCCATCTGTATCTTCATCCTCCTCACAAAAACAAGCATTTAAGAGTGACAAACCTATCTTGGGTCAAAGGAAATTGCATAACCAACCTATTTGTGATCAAGATAATAAAGAGTATGGAGTGAAAAATAATGCTCTCAAGCAAGATCTAATTCAAAAACCCCCATATAGTAGGAGTAATCCTTTCATCCTTCATCCATCTCCTGAACCTCTACCTAGCAAGGTTTCTCCCATAAATTTGGTGGCTTGTACACCTTTCATCCTTTTTCCATCTCACGAACCTCTATCTAGAAAAGATCCTCCCATAGTTGACATTCCTTTCATCTTTTCTTCATCTCCCAAAGCTCCACAACTATCCAAAATTCCTCCATCAAAGAATGAGCCTAATGATGACACTTTTCCCATTGACTATGTCTACCCTCAAGGGCTACCTCTAAAAGAAACCCAAGCTAACTTACATCCTGCTGCAGATTATTTCCATGCTTCAAAGATCTTAGACCCCAAAGCTTCATATGCTTCAATGCCTATTATACCCATTCAAGAGGATCCTACACCATTCCTCCAGACATCTCCCATACATATCCAAACATCTACCTTGCCCTTAGAAGTGGCTCCATATCAAGAGGATAATCCAAAGAGAAAAGAAACAAATGTTGATAAAGATCAAGATCAAGATTACAGACAATCCCCTCCCATATTTGATGAAGGTCCCATATCCTTCGAACCTTGTGATGATCCCCTTGCATTCTTTCATGGCTTCCAAGATGATATCCTTCCATTCCAAGAACAAAGTACCCTTCCTAGCTCCACATTTTCTCCACTTCCCAAGCAAGATCAAGATATCCCTTCCATAACTTCCAATGAGCATATTGAAAATCAAGAGAAAAATACCAACTCTACATCATTTGAAGATCCTTGTCAAGATCAAAGCATCCCATCATTTCCTTGTCATATTCCTCCATGTTCACCTCAAGAAAACATCATTCTTCCAAATCCCTTGCATGATAATAAATCCACTCAAGCTTCAGTTGATCCTATCAAATGTGTTCCTATCAAAGCTATTCATGAGCCTATTGGTATAAAGATAAATCCTAAAGATAAGAATCTTGGCGATGCAGTTCCTTCCAAAGATATTGATATCCCTTTCACACCTTATATTCCTCCATTCAAATGAAACCATATTCCTTCACTATCCTCCAAATCCATTTTGGGTTCCTATGTCCCAAAACAAAAGTCTTCCCTAGTTATCCATTCACTTACCCTACCATGTATCAAGATCAATGAAGGCACACATACTTGAAGAATGTCCAAACACCGATCCATATGAACCCTTCATATTATTCCTATTCATCCACAATTACTAAGTCTTTTGGAAACAATTTTGATGTGCAACATAAAAATCATAAATCCAAGAATCCATATGTGTATAAAAATCACAATGTCCCATCTAATCGACATGTGAATGAAAAGAAAAATGAAATATCCAAAAGGCCACAAAGGTCCACTAAGCAAAAAGAAAAAAAAAATGTGGGTTCCTAAATCCCTCATTGAAGAAATGCATTCAAAAGCATCACAAAAGGAAGAAAAATCAAAGAATATGTGGATTTCCAAGTCACTTTTGGAAGACTTGCACACAAAAGAAAAATCCAAATTGACATTCAAGCTTCCAAAGACTTCCATTCCATCTTCTTCCAAATATCCTTCATCTTCCTACATTCCAAAATCCACTACCTCAAAAGGACCCTTACCTCCTTCATCTATCATTCCTCCATCATTCCACCACTCTTCAAAGTGTGTGTCAAAGTTGATCTTGCCAACATTCCCATCTACAACATACCTTCTTCTTATCCCCACATTCATTTTCCAATGCATACTTTCCGTCCTTCCATCCCTCTTATCAATATCTTTGAGCATCATAGTCATACCCATGGTTTATTATAGCATATCTTTCAGAGGAGCATTGTCCAAAGATTTTGATGTTGGGAAAATATTGAAAAGTACAAAAAATGAAAAAAAAAAAAAAAAATGAAAAAAGAGAAAAAGTGCCTTGGTGAAAACCTAGCAATAGGCACCTTGGTAGAAGAAGTAAAGAGAAATAAAACTTTCTTATGGTAAAAACCACTTCTTGTGGTGCCTTAGACAAGTACCATGATGAAAACCTAGTAAACAAGTATCATGCATAATTCCTCCTTCTTGCACTCTACGCTTGGGGGCAAGTTTCATCCATGCCATCCTCCATCTTCCTATCATTTATCAAGTTTCATCCACATTTCCTCTATCACCTTCATCTTGACAAGGTTGAACATATCCATGAGGATCAAGTATCTTGACATCCATTATCCTTTCCATCAGCTTATGTACTTGTTGCATCCATGTTACCCTATCATGATCTTGCTTATCCCAAATTCACCTTCATTATTCCTTGATAGCTTTTTCATCATCCCAAAACATCTCGTCATAGCCTCCATCACTCCTTTATCATGATTGTGTTATCTTATAAACATCTTACCCAAATTGACCCTTGGTCTTGATCAAGATGAAGAACTTATAAAAAAAAAAGTTGTTATCAAGAACTTCTTGACATGTCCACTCTTTTGGATCCCTCATTTTTATGGCAACAAATCATTATCCTATACACTATCTAGCCCTACAAAATTGACTTCCATGGCTTATCCAAAAACATGCTTCACATTGCTATATCATTTTTTCCTTAGCTTGGGTACTCTTGAGGAGATAGTCCTACGGGTCACATTTGCATACTTCTTCCATCATAGCCTTTCCATCTCTAATCCATCAGCTTGAAAATCCATCTTTCATGTCCTATATCTTGCTAGACATTGGGGGCAAACCAATGTGACCTTGTTTGATAGCTGGTAAAAAGGAAAGCATAAAGCGCTTCTAGATGCATTTGGCACGAACCGAGTTTTTGTAAAATCTTGGAAGTTTGCTCAAGTCCAACATTTTTCCTATCCAATCAGAGGCATTTGATCTAAATCAACGGATTTAATAGTGCTATAGTCAGTCACACATTAGAGAGGATTATCAGAGCTTCAGAAGAGAGTGATTTTTGTGAACCTTAGATGGATATCATTGTTCATACCCAAGTATTTGAGCCTACAACTTGATCCTTGAGTCTTCATTGACTTTATTATTTAGGATTAAAAATTGACAACACTTTAAAGATCAGAATGCTTGGAAATAATTTTTGAAAATCATGAAACAATGCAAAACACTTGAAGCTTTCTTTTGATGATCTTTACTTACATTGATTTCTATCACATCTTTTTAGCTCATCGATGAGGTTTCGACTAGATTGGCGATGATGGAGACATGATATTTTTCTTGTCTTTGAGTGACTATCTTGAGGAAGATCCCACAACTTATGTGAATTCATCTAACGACATGGTCACCAAAGAACCATCGAGGACTTTCATGTAGTGTGGAAGGTTGACCTTTGATTGTTTGAGAAAATGGATTGGTATTCATACTCTCATAGTTGGTCATCCAACTAGTGAGGGTTATACTAGTTTCCAAAAGGGTGTTACCAAAAGTGATATAAAAGTGGTATTCATATCATCATGTCAGTGGGTAGTGGTGATTCTATCAACTTTCCGGTCCCAAAATGCTTAATGATGAAAATTTATCCTCAAGGCATTTATTTGCTAAAAGCTAGTGACACTTAGCTGCATTGCATTGCATTATCATGGAAGGTTAATTGCATTAACATGTTAGATTAATTGCATGTGCATTTGTTTGTAGTATTTTTCCAAGGACAAGGGGGTTCATTCAATCAAAATCTTGATCAATCATCAAATGGGGGGTTCAATCAAGAATAAAGGAAAGTCCATAAATCAAATAAGTGTCCATAACATCACAGATCCATGAAGTCTATCTAATCAAAGATACAATGTCATCAAAGTGATACATCCAAGTCCTGATCAATAACTGAAACATGATACAATATTAATAAATTGAAGGAGCTCCATAATCAATCATCTCAATAACCTATACTCTAGTTGGGTCAAACCATGACTTAAATCCAAATATCCAAGAAAGCTAAGGTCCATATATATATCATTTACAAAAATGTACCTGTTTCACAAATCAAAGGAATCATATCAGTATTCTATATCAGTGAATTATCTCAAGTCAATCAATGCTATCAAAAGTATCAAGCAATCACACCCAGTACCATTTGTTCATGTCTCTGTGTCCTGAGAATGAAGCAAGCAGTATCAAAACTATATCAGTTTTCACACTGATCAGTTATCCCATACCGATTTTCACACTGATTGATTTATCCTATCAAAACTATCCTATCAGATTGACAAATCACATTCATTGGTACCATTATCCTGTTATTATAATCACTTGTTTTTCTTAACTACAACAGACCTATCTATCTTGGATATGTAAATTTGTGAGTCATGGCATATCATCAATATTTTTCAAAAATGAAAACATATTGGACTAATCAATCAAAATCTTTCAAATCAAGGAATCAATATGTTTTATTTCTGAGGGGGCATCAGAGTATCAAATTGGCATCACATCGAAAACATTTATTAGTGGGGCATATCAGATCAGTATCATATCATATCAGGCAGCATATCACTATCAGGGATAGTATCATATCATCGTACCAACTATCAGAGGTATCAAGGAATCACAGAACAAGAATAGAATTAGATCATCATACCAAGGGAATCTTTGAATTAGTGTTCTTCACACATCGACTCAAAGAGGGGCATTTGTAGACATGGACAATTGGTCAAAGGCTTAAATCAATCAAAAGGTGCATCAAATCATCAAAATAGCATGAAAAATCAATAAATGGAACAAAGGCAATTCAAATCAAAGGAAAATTCAATTAAATGATTAAATGATTAAATGAAGCTTGAAAAGGGGAAAAGCACTATGAAATTGATTAAATTCAATTAATGACATAGTTGTTGAAAGAAAAAATCAAAATGAACCTCTTACCCTTCATGGCTAAATTTAATTACTTTAATTAATTAATAAATCATAATTTCCCTCAAACAAAGCAAATTGGAGACAAAATGGACACAAATCACTCACTTTTGTTGAAATGGTCCAGCCTTTTGAAACCATTTAAATGATTGTCCCCTCCTTGTCCCCCCATTTATGGACAAAGAAAAGCCAATTGACCTTACCCAAGCATAACCATGATCAACTCACTCTACCCCCTACCCTTGGGAAATTACTATAAGTATGAAGCATTTTGGAGAGAATTTCCATCTTAGAATTTCAATTGAAAAGCATTGTTACTATAGTCAATTGAGATCATTTCTAAGAGAAATTGAAGCATTTGAGCATTTAGAGTTATCATTTTAGCATTTTAGCATTGCATTGTTATCAATGGAGCTAGATTAAGAATAAATTCATCATAGAATAAGCATTTAGAAGAATCATAGAAGCATTATTCTCATTTTAGAGGTGTCACTAGTGAGGATTTGCAACTGAGGGCTCACTTACCACTTCTTTCTAGAGATCCATGAGATGTTATAGATTGTAGTTGCATTTTAGAGTAAATTTCCTTTGTATTTAGCTTAAATTGTTGCTACTTGATCTTAATTTCATGAAGGTGTTAAACTCACACACATAATTTCCTTGACTTATTTTCATTTTTTCATGCTTCTAACACACTAATTCATGCCCCCCCCCCCAACTACCTTATAATACTAATAATTTATGTATCATAGCCTTAGTTTCCTTAATAATCCTAACAGCTTGGGAAGGATCCTTAAGAAAAATATGGAGGGTTTGAGATATAAGAGGCAACTTGATGAAGCTAAAAGGATTATCAAAGAGTTGAAAGATCAATAGAAGAATCAATATCCAAAACAAAAATCTTGTTAAACAATTGAATTAGTGCCAAGACTACATTGAGAAATTGTCTAAACAAAGTGGATATGAGGAATTTGAAGTATCCCTAGAAGCCATGGCTATGGATAATGAATAATTGAACAGAGATAAGAAAAACCTTGAGAGAGAGAGAGAGAGAGAGAGAGAGAGAGAGAGAGAGATTGAAGCCCAATCAATCAAAATATGTGAAGAGTTGGAAGCAAGGATATCTGCATAAAATGCAAGGAAAATTGTAGAAGATGCCCTAAAGGAAAAGGATGAAGCACTAAAAGCTATAGAGGATGAACTTTTCAAGTCAAGACAAGAAGTTGGAACATTGCATGAACATTATGTTCTTCATCTATCCTTCTAGAAATATCTCTAATATTTTTATAGAATTACAATCAAATGGTTTATTGTGCATTAAATGCTCCATACATTCAATAAATAAAGATGACATGATTTACATAAACCAAGAATTCAACTATGTCAGCTAGGGATCTGAATTCTTCCTCAAATGTAAATTACAGAAGCTTGGTCAATATTGTGTTCAACTTGGTCATTACTGTGTAGCTCAATCAACACTTGAAACTATTTCCCTCGGCTAATACTATCTTCCTAGGCTATAAAATGAACTTCGATCAACATTGGATTTACTCGGCATATAATGGCTCGGTCGACACTAACATCACTCAGCTTAAACTAGATTCCTTTACTTTTTCTCGGTTAAGCCTACTTTCTTAGTCTTAATTTTCACTTAGATAAACAATACATTATCTTATCATTGTGCCACATAATCAAGTACTCATTGAAGTATCAAGATAACTCAATCTTTCCTTAGGTGCTATTGTTATCATCATTCCCCTAATCTTTCTCAACAAACAAATAGATATAGTAATTTATTAGATAGAAATAGACTTGCCAGTTAAGGTTTGACATCAATGACCATACAACAATTGCTTCAATTGCAGTTTCCAACAATCTCCCTCTTTGGTATTAATGGGAACACCATATGAAAAACACATGATTGACCAACCAATCCAAAACTTGTCTTTGCATCAAAAAAACTTGTAATATCCTTAGCTTCATTCTGATTTTGAATCACTTAGCCTCACTTGCTTGAGCGTCCACATAGTAACTTCCACTGAATCTTTTATGTGTTCCTTTCCTCTGAATCTCTCCCTCTTACTTGATCTTCCATGAAATTTTACCATGTGTTTTCATCTTACTCATCTCCCTCTTTGACAATAATGCCAAAGCAGCAGCTAAAACATGCATCTTTCAGATGTAGATGTCATCTTATCAGTTTAGTAACAATATTTCTCCCTCTATCATCTTTTCTTATGACCGATTATCAACTTTTCTGTACTTTTCATAACTCTAGGCTGCTCCTAAAGTGTGACCTTTTTTGCATCAATTTGTTAGATACTCTTTGTAGCACATTTGATGTAGTGCACCTAGCTTGACTAGACAACCTCGGTGAGGGAAAGAACCCCTAATTTTCCTCTCAAATATTCAAGAGCTTCTTTAGGTAAGGCTTTGGTGAATATGTCTGGTAGTTGTTCCTTTGTATTCACATATTCCATTCTGACCTATTTATCTTGTACCAATTCCCTCAAGTAATGATACTTGATGGCAATATGTTTGGTGTTTGTGTGCATCACTAGATTCTTAGATATGTTGATAGCACTTGTGTTGTCACAATATATGAAAACTAGTTCAGTGATCTCTTCTTTCATTCCTTTAAAGAATTGCTTTATCTATACCAAGTTTAAACAGTTCATTGCAACAACTACATACTCAGCTTCAACTATGGATTGGAAAATGCAATTTTGTTTCTTGCTTGTCTAGGAAACTAATCTCTGCCCAAGAAAGAAAGCTCCACCACTATTACTCTTTCTATCATCCACATTTCCTCCCCAATCTACATCAGTATAGACTCTCAGTTCAAAAATTTTCATGCTTCTTATAGTACAGTCCATAATCTGTAGTCCCTTTCAAATATCTCATTATTCTCTTCACAACCATCATATGAGTTTCCTTAGGATTGGAAAAGAATCTTGCCACAATCCCAACTACTAGAGCAATATCTGGTCTGCTATGTTCACAACATATTGTAGTTTTCCAATCATGGACCTATACAAAATTTGGTTTACTTTAGCAACATCATCATTTTTAGACATTTTTTGTCTAGTAGCCATGGGAGTACTTACTAGCCTTGAATCCTCTATACCAATGGTTTTTAGTATTTCTTGGATATATTTAGACTTGGTGATGAAAATACATTTCTCCATCTGATATACTTGTAAACCAACAAAGAATTTTATCTCCCCAAACATTGACATTTCAAATTTAGTTTGCATCTCATTTAAAAATTTCTTACATAGGGCATCTTGCCCACCAAATATGATATCATCTACAAAAAATTTAGCTAACAAGATTCCTTTACCTTTTTCATATTTCATGTATAGATTGTCGGTGTCATTTGTCATTGAGAATCCAATCTGTATCAAGTAATTGTGTAGCCTCTCATACCATGCTCTAGGGGCTTTCTTCAATCCATATAGTGCCTTATTCAATTTGCAAACCATATGTCTCTTGTTTAGATCAAAAAATCCTTTAGGTTGTTCAATATACACTTATTCTTCTAATATACCATTTAAAAATGCAAACTTAACATCCACTTGGTATACCTTGAAATCTTTGTAGGCAGCATATGCAAGTATAGTTCTCACTCCTAATCTTGCTATAGGGGAAAATGTCTCCCCATAGTCTACTCCTTCTTCTTGTGCATAGCCCTTGCATACCAACCTTTCTTTATTCCTTGTGATTTGTCAATTGTCATCAAGCTTATTTTTGAATACCCATTTTGTTCCAATGACATTTTTGTTTTCTAGTCTTGGCACTAGAGTCTAGGTATCATTTTCTATTTGGTCTATCTCCTCATTCATGGCTTGAATACAGTCTTCATTTTCTAAATCCTCCTTGCTGTCTTAGGCTCAAATTCACACAATAAACATGTAGGCTCTCTTAACTTTCTTATGGTCAGAACTCCAGTTTCTTTGTCTCCAATGATTTGTTCAAGCTTGTGATGTCTCCTTACATACTGTGCCAAAACATGTTCTACTTTATTTTCTCCTTGCTCTTTAGGTTCATCAATAAGATTGTCATATTTAGCCTCTAATTTCTTGACAACCTCTTCCAGATACTTAGAAACATCCTCCTATTGGTCAAAATTTTCTTCTTGTCATTCGACATTTCTTACCTAAGACTTTTCATCAAGTGCAAGTGTGTCACTTGCCTCTCCTTCTATATAGACAAAAGATCTATAATCTTCTAGTTCTCTCTTACTTTCCTGATCATTTTTCTCTACATATTCATCAACCTTCATATTTACACTTTCCACAATTTTGTTAGTGTTAGAGTTTAAACACTTGTAAGATTTACTCTTTGTGGAATAACCTAGGAATATGCCTTCATCACTTTTAGCATCAAACTTTCCATTCCTATTGTCTTTTAATATATAGCATTTTCTCCCAAAAATTCTAAAGTATTTTACATCAAGTGCATACCTATACCATAACTCATAAGGTGTATCATTTGTACCTTTTTTGATCTATACTTAGTGTAGAGTATAAATAGCTATACTTATAGCTTTTCTCCAGTACTTTTGTGCAACATTCTTCTTAATCATTAGTGTTCTTGCACAATCCATGATAGATATGTTCCTTCTCTCTACTATAGTGTTATATGGAGGTGTCTTAGGTGTAGACATCTGTCTCTTTTCCTATATCATTGGAGAATAGATTAAACTCATTTGATATGAATTCTCCACCTCTATCAGATCTTAAACACTTTAGGTTCCTACCTGTCTCATTTTCAACCTTAGCCAAGTACCACTTAAATAACTAAAATGCATCATATTTTTCTTTTAAAAACATTGCAGTCATCATTCTAGTGTAATCATCAACAAACAGAATAAAGTATCTAGCACCACAATATCTTTGTATACCCATAGGCCCACAAAGGTTAGTATGAACCAAATCTAAAACATTTTCAGAAGTAAAAGTCTTTCTCTTAAAACTAGACTTTGTCATCTTACCCAACTAACATTGTTTTCACATTACATTATTAGGTTTCTTCAATCTCAACAGTCCTCTCACTTTCTTCTTTTTACTAATATCTACTAGATTGTCAAAGTTAACATGACATAGCCACTTATGCCATAACCATATATCATCAAGTTGTGCAATCAAACATGTCTCCTAAGATAGGTCTAGATAGAACAAATGACCTCTTGTATGTTTTCCATTTCTAATCAATTCACCAGTGGCATCAAATATTTTAGCCATCCTATGATGAAATTTCACTCGGTAACCAAGGCTATTAAGTTGTGCAACACTTAGAAGATTATAGTTAAGACCTTCAAACCAATAAGTATTTTCAAAAGTGATCTTATTAGTCATCTTAATTAATCCTTTACCTTTAATAGGACATGGTGCATCATTACCAAAATTAACACTTATACCTTTGTAATGATTTAGGGTATCAAACTTACTTTTGTCACCAATCATGTGGTATGAGAAACCACTATCAATAATTCATTTATCATTTTTGTTCACATAGGATACAAGTGAATTTTTTTCATCTTCATCAGATTCATCTTTCGTAGCAACATAGACTACTTCAATTTCAAAATCATCATTATTAGTGTCAATTTCTTCTTTAGCAATATAGTAGAATTTCTTCTTTAGCAATATAGTAGGATTTCTTACCTTTATCTTTTTAGTCTTTGTACCTTTAGTAAACTTTGTTTTCTCTCTTATGTTTTTTCTTTCTATCTCGTTCCTCATCTTTATGTTTCTATCTTGTTCGACACTAACATCACTCGACTTAAACTAGATTTCTTCACTTTTACTCAGTTAAGCCTACTTGCTTAGTCTTTCTTTTCACTTAAATAATATATTATCTTATCATTGTGCCACATAATCAAGTACTCATTGAAGTATCTAGATAACTCAACCTTTCCTTAGATGCTACTATTATCATCCTTGCCCTAATCCTTCTCAACAAACAAATAGATATAGTACTTTCTTAGATAGTAACAATCTTATTAGTTAAGGTTTGACATCAATGATAATACAACAATTGCTTCAATTTTAGTTTCCAATAGATAACATAAATAAATTATGGTAAGAAATATTACAAGCCCATATGTTTCAATTGTCATAAGGTGGGTCATACTACAAATGTATGTAGAAGTAGGTTTGTAAATAGATCTATCACTTTCAATGGATATTGCTTAAAATGCAATAAGTATGGACATACTACTCATGATTATAGATCTAGATATAGAAGTATATCTAGTAACTTTGATGCTCACTATTACAAATATAACAAATATGGTCACAAATATCATGAGTGCTAGTCAAAAGTGAACAATCAAAGTTTACCTATGAATTTAGAAAGACCTTACAAAAGGGAGAGGTAATTAAATATCACATGCTCAATCTATGGTAACTATAGATACATGGATGCGAATTACAAAATGAGTTTTGTAAGAGGTAATGCTAGACCATGGAGATCAATTGGTATGGCATGTTTCCATTGTCACAAGATTGGGCATCTAGCAAGGAACTAAAGGTTAACAAACTAATTGGTAAACCAGTCAATAAAGCAAAAAGGAAACTGGATTATGAATGTAGAAGAGAACAAGAAAGAGATGAATAAGACTTGGAACAAGAAGGAAGAGAGTAAAACATAAGAGGGATCCACATCTCCATTGGGTGTGGAGAATTCTTCAGAAAACTAAGTCTTCACGTGTCTTAGGGTGAGAAAGTATTATTGAATCAATCTTTGGACCCCCTATATGTGTGTGGTAAGATCTACTAGTAGTCTTTAAGATACAATAAAATTTTGGAGTGTACTATAAACTTTTGATAAATTACATATTGTTTTGATCACCAGTATTGAGTTTTTGGGTCAATAGGTGAAAAGGAAAGTTCTATCAGTAAGTGCATTTAATATATGAATGGAAAGGTAGATAAAATGATAATTTCAATTTCATTTTCACCTTACACATTTTGAAACTTGTTGTGGTGAGAAAGAAGCATTTTTTAAGATATTTGTAGAGATCCAAGTGATAAGGAGAGATTATTTGTGTTGATCTAGAAGAGAAAATCAATTTGTTGATGGTGTGCTCTTTAGAAAGAACCATAATGGCGAACCTTTTAACATATTTATCTAATATCTCCATTTGTAGTTGAAAATTTAGGATGGGTACTCCTAAGTTGAGATATATTAATGAAATACCTAGGTCAAAGTTTAAGAAACATCCTTTAAAATTGATGGAAAACAATCCAATGAGTGCCCTAACTAGCATGACCTATGGTGTTGTGCATAATGAGGATGTTAGAGCTTTTATTCACTGGAAGTTGGAAGACCTAGATCAGGGGAAATATATGAACAATATAAGAAGTTATGTGATGATAAATAAGTGTTGAAGGATGAGCATAGATAATAAAGGTTTTCATCATGCAATGAATTACCCCAATGAATTTGAAGATGATCATATCAGTAAGTTCTAAGTAGAATTCATGACCACTTGATGTGGCTAGAGTGGCCATATAAAATCACAATAGAAGAAGTTAATTCCATAATTGTTCTATGTGCAACTAGTGAGTAACCTGTTCTTTGCACCATTTCTAAAGAAGTGATCAGAAATTCACAAAATCTAAGTGGATGGTCATGCGATGACTATGAAAGATATTGCATACAAAGAGGTAAAGTATATATCTATGGTTATTGGCTACAAGGTGTATCACTCTAGTTAGATGAACAGTATACCTGATGGTGCCATTCATACAACCCATATGACAATCAAGAAAAATGAAGACCATGATCTCGTTGAAACAATGAGAGACAAGATAATGATGAATTTGGAAAAGATCAAAAAGGATAAGAGGCAAAAGTTCTAGTATGGTCAGGTGATCATGTGTTTGTTTTTCTATTTCCAAAACATTTTCCTTAGTATCAATGTTATTGAGTGATTGATCTATATATTATAGCTTTCATTTAAATCATGAATAATATTAGAATCTTGGGAAATGATATCACTAGAAAAGTATGGGGTTACTTTAAGAATTTCAAAAGAAGATGCATGAAAAAGAAAGGATACCATGTGAAATTATTGGAAAGTACAAGGACACTATTTTCTTCATGGTAGATATAGACACTTGTCTGATTGAAGTTGTTGATCCAAGGACTTAATGGATGATGCCTATGGATTATGAGGTGGACAGGGAGATTTTGGCTATGTATGCAAAGAATTTGTTAGCTCAACCTATTGGTGCTCAAAAATGTTGGATTTGATATCTAGTATTTTCACCAACTAACAAATTCAACCATGACTGTGATTTGAATCCCTGCAATTTAGGTTAATAAACCAAGGACGGTAGGTCCAAATCTAAGATTTCTAGAATAATTCAAACTATTCAAAATTAAGAAAATTTCTTAAAAGATCAATTATCTATACTGTATAAACCTACATTTGAATATAATCATCAAAATGTATTTGAAATAAAAGTATAATAATAGAAGAAATGAATCTAATATTAGTAAACTCTAATACATAACTCAAAATAACAGTTCCCAATAGATAACGAGATCAGTGCGTAATGAATATTTGGGCTATAGAGTCAGAGAGTTTTTCAATTCTATGATGGTTGGAATTCTTGTTGTTCAAAAAAGGAAATGATGCAGTTGATTGCCAACATCTTTGAAAAAACTCAACACATTTTGGTAGTCAATGGAGTAAGGTAGATTTCCCATAAACATAATATTACTTTGAGTAGCTATTGATGATTTATTTCAATTATCCATTCCCCCAAATACATTCTAAATAAAAAGCTTCGCTGTTATAAAATCAGCAAGACGTTTTTGCAAAGTTATGGGCATTTTTTAGGTGGTTGGCATTTCAAAGTCATGAAAAAATGTGAAAAAATCATTCCTCAATCATACAGAAAGGTCTCAGAACCTTTTCAAATGTTTAAACAATCATTTTCAGCTCAAAAACAACCTCTAAACATCACCTAAATAGAAAAAACATGATTCATTTTGAACAGTAAGAACAACAAATTTATTTCCTTCCAATTGCTTCATTATATTATGTTAACATAACAACTATTAAACTATACGTAGAATGTGATTGTAAAATAATGCAACATTATAATATATATAATAATATAATAATATAATATAACAATGCAAAATTTGTAAAGATTTTACAATTTAATATTAATGTAAAATTTCATACTTAAAAAATGAAAAAACAAAAATATACTCACCTGCTCCCCATGCCTGGAAAGATAAAAACCTTACCTATGTCATAAACGTGATTTTGGTCATTTAACAATATGCATATTCTAGAATCATCGCATTTTTCTTTACCATTTAAACTGCTCTAAGTTATTCCCCCTTCACTATTTCAAAATATTTCCCATGAATGTACTCGATTGATATCATCTGGTTATACCCATATTCACGGGTTTCCCAATTTGTAATTCTATAACTATTTTCCCAATGTTGATTAAGAAACCCCATTATTCCACTACATCCTTCTTTTGAATTTTTTCAAAATCAACCTTTCTGTCAAATATAGATCCTAACAAAATTTGATCATCACAGTAATGATTTAATCTCCCAACATCATAAATGTGATTATTTATTTCACCCATCAAGTTCTCATAGAGTCCATAATTATGGTTACTTGAACTGTATTGTATTCTCAAGTGGCATTGTATTCTCATGTTTGATGTAGCACACAATACTCTGTTAATATTAAAACTATTTTTTCAGACAAATAAACACAGATTTTGAACCTTCAATATTTCCATTCATCCAAGACTACCTCTACAACTCGCTACAAACTCTTAAGTAACCAAAAGACCAAGAAAAATAAGAAAACTAAAACTTACCTTTTTTGGCAATTTTTTTTCACAGTAGGTGTTTTTTGCCATTTATGGTAATTTTTGAAACAACACCAAAAAAGCTGATTTTTTCCCTAAACATGCCCTCGACTAAGCTAGGATGAATTTCCAACTAATATCCGAGATTAGAAACATATCTCTGGATTTATTACAAAAAGAACTTTCTAAAAACTAGAGAAAAAAACACTAAAAGCTGATTTTGGAGCCTGAGATGAAACTTTCAGCTCCCAAAAATGTGCTAAAATAGACCCCAATCAATCTGAGATCGTTGGTAAAACAAATGCCACCACTTGAGGCATGCACCCATAAAATTTTAGCAAACACCCAGACCTGAGTCAAAAGTTATGACCTCTGGAAGTTTTTGTATGAGATTATGACCTATGGAAGGCCTTGCATCAATGTTTAAAAGACATCTTATCACTATCATATGAAAAATGATTTTTGGGAGGATTATGCTGAGATATTTTTTCTATTTCATATGTTATACTCTTATTCTCCTTTATAATTTCACCATATATTGGATTCGAAAAAGAATTGAAATCATTTCCAGGTACATTTTTTTCAACATACTCGGCACAACATATGCATGCATTATCCTCTTGAACTTTATCTTCTATGCATACTATGTGTGGCTCTTTCTCACATAAAGGATTAGAAAATGAGTCATATTTGAGGATCATTTCTTCACATTTCTGTGTCCAACATTATTATACGCAGATTTGAAATTTTTTCAAAATGGTACACTTTCCCTATCACTGTGTATATATTCCTCTGATATTTTATCCTCCTAGAGATAGTAATTTGTTTTATCAAATTTAGCCTAAGTGTGCATGAGCCCATTAATTTATCCATTTAGGGAAATTGATAGAAAATTATGACCATTTATCTGGGCATACTTTTTATACTCCATATCTAATAAGTCTAAAATTTCCTCTAAACTGAGAGAATGTTCCTCTTCATTACTAAACTCATTTGAATTCATTTTTATACAAGTCTCTTCTTGGATGGGATCTTCTTCTATCTGATCCAAACTTTCTTGCTCATCTGAATCTAGAATATCATTAGATTTTTGTGCCCCTTCTGTAACTTTATCATTTTCTTCCCTTACATCTTTGTATACAATTTTAAGAATAAGCTTTGCCTGATCACGAGTTACTCCTAAACTGTATATTTTGTTTAAAAAATTAGGCCTAATATTAGAAGGTATTTCACAGAAAATATCCATCATCCTTATAAACAAACTCACCATATTTTTATTATCACACCATTCTAAAGTAATAAATGCATCCAAGGGAGACATACATGATTTATCCCTATCATAGAATACATCAAGGAACCATTGTTCAAACTATATCCATGATAAAATCCATTGTGTAGGTAATGATTCATATTTCTCCCTTGCATCATTCTTTAGTGATTGTTATACACTAAGTTTGTGCCTTATCTCAAGCTCTCTTGGTCTTGATAATTTAGTATAACATGGGAATCATCTCTAGGTTGTGGGACCTATGCTAACCGAGATGAAACCTCTAGGTTCTAGGCTAGTTCCTCTTGCATAATCACCTTATTTTTCTCTTAGATAGGAAATTAAAACTTTTGAGGGAAAGGGATAGAAGGAGTGCATGAAAGGGAAATGACTGAAAGCAAACTACCTACTAGGTGATACACCAAAATTAAAGTTTGGATCTAAATATAGAGGGATGGGATCAATGAAAAGCTCAGGTCTAGTAGGTCACAACTTACTGAATAGGCCTACATAAGTGTTTCATAAGAGGGCCTGAACATAAGACACAACTTATGACCTGCAAGCAGACATTCACTTCAGAAAAAGGGCACAGGAATGAGACAGAATGATAGGGGGCTAAAGAATACCCACAAACTCATTCAAATCAGATCATATACAGTAGTACACATATAAGTTGAAAGTAAGAGGGATCAAGAACCCTAAGTTGCCATTGAAAATATTCATAAACTTAAATCCAATAAGAGATAATCCAAACAAGGAAGCACAGGGACATGAAGGATTGTCACAAACTGCCTCTGCAATGTTTCTATTATCAATGGGAGTTTACAGAATGTGGGAAACTAGAGGGCAAGAAGAAATGCCATGGCTAGCTTCCCAAGAAAGAAAATTTCTTCTTTACAAAATGTGAACTCTTAGCTTCAAAAGCTCCATAAAACAATATGTACAACTATGCACGCAGGTAAGAATCAAAATTTTAACCTAATTAGGGTTATAGATTAAATAATTTAATATCAAACCCTAGGGTACTGAGAACTAATGCCAAATCTGATCATGAATATATTCCTGCAACATCATGGCTGATTAGATAAATCCTTGAGTACCCATCCCTATATCACAAACAACCTCCAGACAAGCAACCTTCACCAACCAACCCACCTGCAACTCCGCTAAGTCATTAAGGATCCAAATCTAATCTTCGCAAGATTTTGAACTTAAAATGCAGATGGTGTCAGCTTTTTAATGTTTCATTGGCATAAGAACACCACACTGTACCCTACAAAATCCATGGCACCGATGACTTGATCATCCATCATCATCTTTGCAACCTTCAACTATCCTCAGAAATCAATTCCGAGCTACCCCACCGCTTCGCACATGTCCTACAAATCAAACATTGGGAAAAAACCTGAGCTCAAGATCGCACTACAAATTCAACCCTGGTTTCACCTTGGGTTGACCTTCCCTTTAGTCTCCAAGTTTTGTAATCTTTTTTTCCAACCTCGGCTCTATCAAGCAACCATGTGAAAACATTATCCATGCAATTGCGCATTCGCTGAAAGCTTTTCCAACCCCGGGCCCCATCTGCAAACTGAGATTCCAATTTAACAGTGGGTGCATGATCTCATGGGCTTGGAAGATTCCATGAGAACATGTGATAGCCATAGATCTCCATTAAGCCATGATCCTCTAACAAATGGGCCCACCAAATCCTTATCAGTACACGGTAACCAATCACATTTGAACACACAAGTGCACCAACATTGGTCCCACTAACAACCGCACTATCACCACAAGCTCTCAGCCAATCAGCAATGACCATCGTAGCAAAGAAAGGACCCTTGAATGGAGGCTCAGTAGACCATTGATGGCTCATCACATGATTGGATGTGGTTAGAAAGCTGCATGCAATCATGTGACAAGCCATTTTGATGTTAACTGTCGACCACGAATCGCTTGTCGCACGGTCGCATGCTGTTAAGAGACTGCATGCGATCATGCGACCAACCGTAAGATGCCACCCATGACCCACAAAAGAATCTCAATCTAACAGTTGTTGCATGATCTCATGGCCTCAAAAGATCCCATGAGAACATACGATGGCTATTAGATCTTGGTCTACCACCACCCACAAGATTCTCTGACACGTCAGACCCACGAGCCACTGAGATTCTAATCAGATGGTTATCACATGATCTCATGGGCTTGAAAGATCCCATGAGAACATGCGACCACCATCAAATCTTCACTGCACTAGCATCCCAATTAAGAAATCCGGACCCACCTAGTCGCGATAGCGCACTTAGGAAACATCGATGCTGAAGAACATGAAAAATTGGGACCCACCACCAAACTATAAGCCTTTATCATTCCGGCTAACAGCTAGTCGCATGTTGGCATAGCCTAAAAAAAGGGTTATGCGAACATGCGACAGACCGCAAGTGTTTCTTCAACAGGATCATAGTCAGTCACATGATCACATAAGGGGAAAAAGACCTATGTAATCATGCAACAAGTGCTAGTAGCTTGTCGAAAACATCAACTAGGCTCCACCAAACGGTCACAGCAGGGCAGATAGAAAATGATGTCATCAGGGAAGAAGTGTGAAACATGATAGATAAAAAAAAACCAACATTTTCACAGACCAAAAGGCAAAAAACATAGAGGGTTTTCAAACTTTGAACATTTTGGAACCCTGCAACACCAGTACTTCCTACAAGCTTTAAAAATTGAATATCTCTCTGGGTATTGCAATTCAGTGCATGCGAGCTGAAATAGGGCTTGAAAACACATCAAAGAACATGGGGCCAAGGGCATAAATCATAAAGCTCTATGGATCGACTTCACAAACAAAAATAAGCTTGTGGCCAAAATTGCATGACATGGAAATTTTGGGTAACATTTTGGTGACTTCTACAGGATGTCAACCTACTAGACATTTAGACCAGTGGCCTAGAAGCAATCCATTGGGCATAGGAGTCATCTCAGGAATACAAAAACTTGACAGAGGGACAAAATAGTGCACAGGAACTTCTTGGAAAATAAGGAAAGAATAAACTAGAAAAAAGGGAAAGAAAGTAGGAAAAACTAACCTATCCTAAACTAACTAGTGCATAAACTAGTTAAACAAAACCATTTACTGGTATACTAAAGTAGCTACCCTTTCTCCTTAGGATACAACACTTTACATGTAGGAGGATAGCTAACAAGGAAGGAAGTACACACAGTTGTGTGAAGAATCGATGCACTACCTCTTGAAGAACATAAACAAAATGACTCACCTTTGCCAACAGATTTTTATCTCCATTATCCATGGCTAAATAAGTGAGTTGAGCTTGTCTCTTCTGAACTACAAGCTCACCTTTAGCCTCAGCCTTATTTGAACACTAACGTTTGGACACAAACATGACTGTATTTTCATGGCCGGCCTCTGTTCTTGCTAAGTACCTTAAGGGGCAACCCTTGGAAAGAATGAACTTGGGTTTCCTTTCATTGTTGTCAGGATTTTTCACTATCAATTCATGTAGATGAGCCTCCTCTTCCATGTCATTTCTCTTGTCAACATTCTTAGCAGCGGGCTTCTTTTTAGGAGGACACTCCTTTCTTTGTCCTTCAGCAGCTGAGATGAGTGGCATATTAGAAGTATTGTCATCTTCAACAAAACAAGGTAGCTCCTCAAATAAATCAGCCTCCAATTTGATGGTTTGCTTGGCAACATTATGAGATTTAGTAGATAACCCTGATATAGCCTCCTTCTTTTCATTATAAAGAGCTTCTTCAAGTTGTATCTGATGAGTCTCTTTATCATTTGTACCCTTTAGAATTAGGAGCCCTATCATCACTTTGTTCTCTTGTAAATTTTTATCATAAAAATCCTTATGGGCTGCCAGTCTTCTCTGAAAATCTTCTTCCTTTGCAGCTACAACAGCACTGACTACCATTAATGTTTCCTCACAAACCTTCCTTAGTATTGTGAGATTGCTTGTAAGGGCTGCCTGACCTTGTCTCAATTCTATAATGACCTCTTCATCCTACTTCCATCTAGCATCAAACTGCTCCTTTTCTTGTGCTCACATATGCCTTTTTTGTGCCTCCAACACCTCCTCATAGTGTCTCCTCTGTTCTTCCAGCTCCTTCTAATAAACCTTCTTCTAGGCCTCCAACCCTTCAGCAAGTCTGGCCTCATTTCTCTTGTATTGCTCTACCAGATACCTCCTATAACCTTGATCTTGTTGAGCCAATGCTTGTTGAATCAAGGCATGATAAGCATGCTCTTTTATGCAAGGCATCTCTTCTTGAGGTTGCTAGTGTGTGTATTGGTGCTTCCATGATATTGAAAGTTAGGTGGGCAGGGGGCAAGCATGGGGTGTATGTTGGTTTATTGCTACAACTAGGTAGTCCTACATGAAATCAGAAGTACCACTATTTTGATAAGGTTGACCTCCATGAAATGAAGGGATGTTCTCATGAAAAGAAGGATGATAATCCATCTTAGGTACTGAATCTCCTTGAAACTAGTGTATGTGAACTTAGAGTCGCTAGATATGCAACAAAATGACCTCTTCTAGGTCTATAGCATGCTATCATCATATTAGAGATAGCATACCTTGAACATGAATCTGAACTTCAATCCCACTAGGCGTGCCAGAAATGTTATACACTAAGTTTGCACCTTGTCTTAAGCTCTCTTGGTCTTGATAACTCAATATAACATGATAATCATCTCTAGGTTATGGGACCTATGCTAACCAAGATGAAACCTCCAGGTTCTTGGCTAGTTCCTCTTGGATAATCACCTTAGTTTTCTCTTAGATAGGAAATTAAAACTTTTGAGGGAAAGGGATAGAATGAGTGCATGAAAGGGAAATGACTGAAAGCAAACTACCTACTAGGTGATACACCAAAATTAAAGTTTGGATCTCAGTATAAAGGGATGGGATAAATAAAAATCTCAAGTCTAGTAGGTCACAACTTATTGAATAGGCTTGCATAAGTGTTTCATAAGAGGGCCTGAACATAAGACAGAACTTATGACCTACAAGCAGACATTGACTTTAGCAAAAGGGCACAGGAATGAGATAGAATGACAGGGGGCTGAAGAATACCCACAAACTCATTCAAATCAAATCATATACAGTAGTACACATATAAGTTGAAAGTAAGAGGGATCAAGAACCCTAAGTTGCCATTGAAAACATTCATAAACTTAAATCCAATAAGAGATAATCCCAACAAGGAAGCACAGGGACATGAAGGATTGTCACAAACTACCTCTGCAATGTTTCTATTATCAATGGGAGTTTACAGAATGTGAGAAACCAGAGGGTAGGAAGAAATGCCACGGATAGCTTCCCAAGAAAGAAACTTTCTTCTTTATAAAATGTGAACTCTTAGCTTCAAAATCTCCAAAAAACAATATATACAACTCTGCACACAGGTAGGAATCAAAATTTTAACCTAACTAGGGTTACAGATTAAACAATTTAATATCAAACCCTAGGGTACTAAGAACTAATGCCAAATATGATCATGAATATATTCCTGCAACATCATGGCCGATCAGATAAATCCTTGACTACCCATCCCTGTACTGCAAACAACTTGTAGACAAACAACCTTGACCAACCAACCCACCTGCAACTCCACTAAGTCATTAAGGCTCCAAATCTAATCTTTGCAAGAATTTGAATTTAAAATACAGATGGTGCCATCTCTTTAATGTTTCATCAATGTAAGAACACCGCACTGTACCCTATAAAATCCATGATGTTGATGACCAAATCATTCATCATCATCTTCGCAACCTTCAACCATCCTCAGAAATCAATTCTGAGCTACCTCGCCACTTCGCACATGTCTTGCAAATCAAACACTGGCAAAAAACCTGGGCTCGAGATTGCACTACAAATTTAACCCTGGTTTCACCTTGGGTTGACCTTCCCTTTAGTCGCCAAGTCATGTAATCATTTTTTCCAACCCTGGCTCTATCAAGCGACCATAGGAAAACATTATCCGCACAATGGCACATTTGCTAAAAGCTTTTCCAACCCCGGGCCCCATCTGCAAATTGAGATTCCAATCTAATGATGAGTGCATGATATCATGGGCTTGGAAAATTCCATGAGAACATGTGATAGCCATAGATCTCCATTAAGCCATGATCCTTTGTTAAATGGGCCCACCAAATCCTTATCAACACACAACAACCAATCACATTTGAACACACAAGCACACTGACACTGGTCCCACTAACAATCGCACTATCACCACAAGCTCTTGGCCAATTAGTAATGACCACTTTAGCAAAGAAAGGTTCCACGACCAGAGGCTTAGGAGATCTTTGACAGCTCGTTGCATGATTGCATGCAATTAGAAAGATGCATGTGATCATGCGACAAGCCCTTTTGTTGTTAACTGTCGACCATATACCACTTGTTGCATGATCACATGTGGTTAAGAGACTGCATGTGATCATGCAACCAATCGCAAGATGCCACCCATGACCCACAAAAGAATCCCAATCTGACAGTTGTTGCATGATCTTATGGGCTTGGAAGATCCCATGAGAACATACAACGGTCGTTAGATCTCGGTCTATCACCACCCGCAAGATTCTCTAACACATCGGACCCACAAGCCACCAAGATTCTAATCAGACAATTGTCACATGATCTCATGGGCTCATAAGATCCCATGAGAACATGCACCCACCTTTAGATCTTCACTACACTGGCACCTCACTTAAGAAATCCGAACCCACCTGGTCACGACAACATGCTTAGCAAATGCCAACACCGAAGAACATGAAAAATTGGGACCCACCACCAAACTGCAAGCGTTTATCATTGTGGCTAATAGCTAGTCACATGTTTTCATAGCCTAAAAAAGGGTTATGGGAACATGTGACAGACCACAAGAATTTCTTCAATAGGATCATGGTCAGTCGCATGATTGCATAAGGGGAAAAAGACCTATGTGATCATGCGACAAGCGCTAGCAGCTTTTCAAAAACATCAACTAGGTTCCACCAAACGGTCGTAGCAGCGCGGATAGAAAATGCTATCATCAGGGAAGAAGTGAAAAAAATGAAAGATTGAAAACAACCAAGGTTTTCATAGACCAAAAGGTAGAAAACATAGAGGGTTTTCAGACTTTGAACATTTTGGAACCCTGCAACACTAGTACTTCCTACAAGCTTTAAAAATTGAATATCTCTCTGGGTATTGTGATTCAGTGCATGCAATCTGAACTGGGGCTTGACAACACTTCAAAGAACATGGGGCCAAGGGAGAAAATCATAAAGCTTTGTGGATCGACTTCACAAATGAAAACAAGCTTGTCACCAAAATTGCATTATAGGGAAATTTTGGGTAACAGTGACCATGCAAATACCTTCATGGAATCATTTCCTGTAGCAATCTGATATTTGTCAAGGAATGCATTAATAACATCTAAATGATCAATAGATGATTCTTCATAATTTTCATAGAATTTAGGTACCTTATGTGAATATTTTGAAAACCATTTATTAGAACTGCATTTGAATTCTCTAAGATCCAAAGGCTTGATGTCAAAAGGAATTATGAAATCTCTAAACAAATATCTAACTAAGTCTGCCATTAACTAAAAGATAAATACTCATTTCCCTCTAGGTTCAAAAAATGAAATTTTCTTGAGTTCTTAATCCCAGCAGAACCACTTTCTAAAAACTTTATATGGAGTTGCCACATCAAATATCTTTGAGGAAAATAATACTAAAACTATCTTTTAGAGATTTTGGAATTTATGTTTTACAAAAAACTCCCCAGTGGAGTCACTTTCTAAAAAACTTATGTAGAGTTGCCACCCTTGTCTTCAAGGGAAAAAATTAATCTAATTCTCTAATCACCAAAAAATATGAGTAATGTTTTTACAAACAACTCCCCAGTAGAGTCACCAATTTGTTGGTGCTCAAAAATGTTGGATCTAATATTTAGTATTTTCACCAACTAACGAATTCAAACATGATTGTGATTTGAATCCATACAATTTATCTTAGTAAACCAGGGCTGGTAGGACCGAATCTAAGATTTCTAGAATACTTCAACTATTCTAAATTATGAAAATTTCTTAAACGATCAATTATCTATACTATATAAACCTACATCAAAATAAATATGTATTTGAAATAAAAGTATAATAATAGAAGAAATGAATCTAATATTAGTAAACTCTACGACATAACTCAAAGTAAGAGTTCCCAATAGATAACAAGATCAATGCCTAAACAATATTTGGGCTATAGAGTCAGAGAGGTTTTCAATTCTATGTACAATTTAGAGATAGTTAAGATAACTTGTTTAATCATAAAACAAGACCATCATTCTAAAGGCTTCCACATGAATCATAATCTAATTCCAATGTTATAGTCAGTTCAATCAAATTAAACTCTATTGTCAGAGACCAATTGAACAGGAGAGAGATCAATAAACATAATTTTCTACCGATAACTTCAGACTGCAAACTAAATTTGAATTATAAAATAAAGAGAATAGAACACAATGGAATAATCTATTTCTAGATAAATCTGAAGACTAATTGAAAAATAGGAAAAAACTCATAACCTCAAGCAATAAGGAAAAATAAACTTATCTTTATTAATATCAAAAAATAGGTACATATGAGGTCATTGTTGTAGTAGTGAATTAAATTTCTACCAAGAGTTTTTCCTAATGTAAAATAATATCATCCCCTCTCCTCAGTCTTGGTATCCAATTAATATATTTTTGAATGGATGCAAACAGGCCACAGATCGAGGCATCGCTTCATGACAAAACCTAATCACTAACTGCAACAATAAAATATATTGTTACAATATAAAATATGAACTGTCCAACAAGTTAATATATGTAATAATCAAATCTTCCATTGATGCTTTTGTTGAAATAATATTTCTCCTTTATTTGATAAATTACAAATATATTCATGCAAGAATGATTTAAAATTCATTATTGATATGATATATGAAATCTACCGTAATATTAATTTTCAAATATTAACATTAGGGAAAAAACACTATAGTTTAATATCTATCTAACTTTGATTTTATTAAAGAATAATTTTAATTATTTAGGTATACATTTTGCTGAAATACATCTAATATTAGTCATAATGCTCTTTATAAATTAATGTTCTAATATAAGCCAAAAAACAAAATGAAAAAATGTTAAAGATATTATAGCCCTAAAACTTTATCGATAATATAGCAAAGCCAATCACCGTGTTTAGGGTATTTTTAAAATTTAATCAAATTCTTTAAGGGACACTTCATACATATTTGTGAGACTTAATTAAAATATATGTTTATCATATGCCCTAAAGAATGTATCCTCATAATCAATATTTTCACTATAGGGTAAAAGTAAATTAAAATTAAAAAGAATATAAAAGTAACCCTAAAATTATACAATTTACCTTAATAAATATTTTGAAGAATAATCATAAGGTAAAAAGAATATATTTGAAAATAAAAAAAGCCCTTTTACAATTCCATTCTATGAGAAATGTAAATATATTTCACTTTTTAGGGTGAATTAATTCCCTTGGAAAAAATATATTAAATGGAACCTATTATTCCTTTTATAAAAATAGCCCTAAAATCAACAAATATTTATACAAAGTAAAAAAGAAAATATTTCAATATCTTAAAGCATCAACATGAAAGATCAATCACAATATTATCCATTTTATTTACTATAGGTTAAAAGCATTCTAGTTATATCTTTTCACCCTACCAATTATTTTCAAGGAATACAATAGAGCAATTGGTTAGGGTAGGATGGGTAGTTAGGATAGAAAAGACAGTAGGGTCGAGTGGTTGAGTGTTCAACTCCCTCTCACCACCCTTTTTTCAAAAATATTTTTATTTAACTATTTTTTATTTTCAAATAGGGAATATTTAATTATTCGAGTATGCATTTTGAAATCTTCCAATATTAAAATTTACTCTAAACAATTATTAATATTTTAAAAAGAATATAAATTTCCCTTTTTGAAAAATAAATTTTACCCTAATGATAGATTTCATTTTTTTGACAATAGTAAACATATTTTATTTTTTAAAAATGAGTATAGTTTCTTTAAAAATACTACTAAATAATCAAGTATTTTAGCCATAAAGAATGGTTCCTTGTCAAATTTGAGACTGCAAATTTAGGTGTCAACATAACCGACAGATCCCAAGACTTCAAGGTTTGAGACATATCAAGTGAAGTCACTTCAAGTGCACAATGATTTGATACAACTTGATATTGAGAGGAAGGTGAGAAAGGAGGTTGATAAATTTATGATTCAGAAAGGTTTCGCAAAAGAACAGATTGAGAAAGAAAGAGCTCAACATGTTGCAGAGAAAGCTAGCACATCTAGTGCAACAAAAGATCGTAATGATGTTGAAGTTTTTGGTGAAACTAGTGGTACCCCAACTAGTGTGAAAATAAGAAGTGAAACTTCTTGTGAAGAATGAAAAATCCTCTCCACCTATAACAAAATATGGAAAGACTACTAAACCTAAAACTACACCTGTCAAGGAGACACAAATTACATATAAGTTGACAAGTAAAAGGAAGAAAGAAGAGATAAAGAGGTTTGAGAAAGTTTCTAATGAAAAGAGTGAAGGAACTCAAGAGAAAAGGCAATAAATCCAAGGTGGTAGGTTCCCCCACTACTAAAATTGTTAAGTCTACATCTGGTAAGGTATCTTTTGTCAATGCAATTGTTCAAAATATTAGAGAATATGGGATACTTGTTGGCTTTAATAAGTATTATCACTTACTTGATGAGGAAGATTAGTGAAAAGTTCAAGATTGTATAATTGCAAGAATGCATATGCTAAGTCAAGTTGTAATCCAATTGCATGGACAAATTCTTAATGCCTTATATGATAAAATGGATCGATGATGGAAGGGACCACTTATTTTGTTAGATAACTGAGAGGGGGGTGAATCAGTTAAGCCCAATTATCCTATAATCCCAAATACTCTCTGATATATAAAACTAATTCAACAAATAAATATAAACAGCTCAGCAAAACTTGTATGTTCCTCCTTCGTTCATTAACCATCTAGCAATAAAATATCTAGAATATACCGATCAAACCAATAATTATAATGTGTAAAGTAAAATAAAAAATCATCACATGCATACACATTTAAGACTTTGATTTTTTATGTGAAAAGCCTATTAGGGAAAAAAACCACCTCGGACCGACACCCAAAATAATTTCACTATTTTGAATTGAGCTTGGTTAAGAGTCAACCTTGTTAAAGGTTACAAAATACACTAAAAGGTGTGACCTTGTTACAGAATTTGTCACTATAAATTCTATGTGACCATACATCCACTTGGGGTCAACACAAAAATAATCAACATTCATTGAATGTCATAATGAAATAATAAATATTGTTAAGTCCCACTCAGTTAAGAGATTTTGTTTGTAGAAATGGTTAGAATGCAATAGTAAATGATGTGATTCAATTACAACTTCCTTTGCAGATATTCAGATCTATGCTAAGCTCAATATACCTCTGGCCAATATAATATGTTCAATATCCTTTCATCCTCCAACTCTATTCTACTTAGTTATCTCCTTTTTGTGAAACTTGATGTAATCTGCAGAATTGCTCATTTCTCTCTTCAACCTATTTGACTAGCTATGCATGAACACAATTTCATCCTCATGCGCATACATGCTTTGAATATTTTTTCTCCTTTTATAGACATGATAAACCATTTTCTTATCAGCCATAAATTTTAATGAACCATGTCAAATGAACCAACTAAAGTCCCAAAAGAGGCTTATTGCTTCCTAGTTGAAGTGAGTTTAATATTTTTTATGATGCTCATCAAATTGGCACAATGATTAGTGACTTGAATAATCCAAAATAGAAGATTCAAACACAATGCATGTCTACAAATGAACTAGAATGCAATATTAACAAAGCTAGAATGGATGCAAACAACTAGTATTCTAGAATGAGGATACAAGAAACTATACTATGATTAGAAAATGCAAAAACTTGAAAACTAGATTTTAAAATGCAAGATTATGGTAAGAAATGAAGTGAACTAAGAATGCAAGAGAACTATGAGCATGTAATGGAAGCAACTAAGAGATAGAAATTGAAAATAAAAAGATTACTCTAGAATGAAAGAATGCAAGTATGCCAATAACTAAGATGCTATAGATGCAAGAAAATAAGATGGAACCATGGTGAGGAAAGATCAATCCATGTGAAGGCATTGAAAAAATTTGATTGGCCAAGCTTGGTAGGAGAATAAGCCAGAATAGCAAACCCCCTTTTAATTATCAATTAATCAAGATTAAGTTGCACAAAAGGTGCTCTTTTTAATAAAAGTGCAAGTACTTTATATTAAAAGTAAATTGGACAATTAAATGATTTTTCAAGTTTATAAATGATTTAGGCTTAAAAATAATTTAATTATGAAAGGGGCATAAATTAATGTTACTTACATAATTATGTCTAGTAATTATGCCTTTGAGATTTAGAATTTGTTTTAAGACAATGTAATCAAAATTGGGGGCTTAGGTTCTACTAGAAATTGTTTAGGTGATTACATTAGCTACTATCTAATGTAGTTTCCATACCACACTAATGAAATGAAATAATTTAAAATCAGGAAATATTTTCTCTATTTAGGAAAAATAATAAACATTAATTGTTCTTGCAAATTTTAAATCAATTGTCTAATCTATATTGGGAAATATATTTCAACAAGTGAAAAACTTCTCATTATACTATATGACTATCAAGACACCATGTATTAAGTTCTAAAATTCATTCATCTTCTTATAAAAGTATAACTAATGTAACCATCTCTTGTGGAAAAGATGTAAGAACACCTCCGAAGTGACCTCTCCAAGCTATAATTGTTTCTTTTCCTTCTCAATATCTAACCATGTGGTGGCCTCCTTAGTAAGTTGGTAAGCATTCCCAAGATTCACAAGAAAAATTATGAATCTTGAAATATTTTTTCATGGCTATGATCCATATTTATGCCTCATCACCTATACATGAACCATCAAAGATAGGAGGAATGACCTTCTTGAGGTCTCTAGTAAGTTCATCTCCAATCCTGCCCCTTTTATTCACTACATCTACAACCCTAAGATCAAATTCTATATTTTACTACTCTTAATTCCTCCTATACTCTTCCTATTTCCTTTGAGACTCCAACCTAAGACTCTCTTCCCTCTTTCTCTATTCCTCATTGTTGTCATTCTTATCTCAAATACCCATCAAATCATGCTTAATATGATCCATGCGATAACCTTGTTTCTATAATATGATCCCCTATTGAGTCATAAGCGATATGATTTGAAATAACCTCTAATTAGGCTCAACATTAGGACCATTAATAGATCTAACCTTGTTAGTGTTTTTGGACTCTATGGTGAATGATCAAGTAATACACTTCGAAATGTGTTTAACTTTTAGGAAAAAATAAGACCAAGGCCTTAAATTTTAACTATTGTCTAATACCACATGTAAGAACTTCTTTTTCTACAACATGATATGTAAGAACTACATTTTCTAAAACATGTGCCACATTAGAATTTTGCTAAAAATACAAAAAAGTTCATCAATTAAATCAAGAGTTGAATAAACATAATGAGATGTGAAAATAATTTCATCATTCAATTCATGATAATAAAGAACAAGGTTTGACCTACATGCTGAATAAATGTAGCAACACATGATATCGTAAAAGAAATGAGGTGTTGACCAAAACTATCAAATGCATCTTGGTACATAAATACAAGTAAAACTGGTGTAAATTACATAAAGGAACTGAAAATGAATGTCAAACTACTTTTGAAGCATCAAGTACACAATATACATCAATATAATGACATATTACATGTCTTTTAATCTAATAGACCATAAGGTTCAAATCATGAACATAGGATATAAGAATTTGAACTATGCAATCCATATCCCTTTAAGTCATCAAATCTCTTTCCATCTAATATCTCAAGATAAGAGTGTGGTCCAGACATTTTTCTTTCCCAACCATAGAGTGGTTAGCTCCCTTGGGGCTCAACCTAACATGTAGAGCACTTTGACCCTACCCAAGGAGCCTATAAACTTAGAACTGGCAGATTAGATGGATCCGGTGCAATTGTGAACTAAACTAAATAACACCTATGTGTGTGTGTTAAAATTGCACCTAGCTGTGGGCACAACACTTCAGTAAAACATTAGAGGTTAGCAAAATAAAAATGTGCAATGTAATTAAAACTAGCTAACTAGGCAATTTATTGCATTCTAGTAGGTGTGAGTATGGTATTCTCAGATTAGACCAAGATCAGTGACAATGCAACACCTAAACGAAGGATTTAATGCTAAAAGATGAATGTAGAATGAATGCAGCTTAATCTATATTTTTGGATTTTGTATGCAATAAGATGAAAGACTTGATATGAAACTAATCTAGAATGATTTGGAATGATATGAAAATTAATCTAACAATGATATGCTATGAAACCTCAAAAAAAATAACAAAAATCTCACAATCACCTTGTGTGCAAGAGCTTGATTCTTCAAATGTCAATTCACTAGAGTAAGCATGCAAATTTGAGAGATATAGATTGATTGAAAGCTTGAGAGATTGATTGGTTGAAAGCTTGAGAGATCCTTTGTGAAGAGCTGAGCCTTCATTTTATAGAAATCTAGGGCTTGAGGATGCATTGAGAAAAAGCCATAAATCACTCTTGATAAACTTAGGTTGATTTTTTGAGTTACTGAGAAATAAGAATTAATTAACTCAAAAAATCATGCAAAAGCAGTTTTTATCTTAAAATAGAGCTTTAGTTCACTTTTTCAACTCATCATCAGATGTTGAGTTTAGAAAGTTAACAAATTGAAAATAATAGTTGTTTTAAAGTTGACTACTTTTTTGATTGTGCATGATTTAAAATATGAATTAATTTAATAAATAAAGTGATTTATTTTCCACTTAACTGATTTTGATTAAAAATAATTGAAATATGGTTTAATCAATTATTAAATCAAAATTTATTCCAATTAAATCATTAAATTTGACAACTTTGATTTTAAATCAATTAAATAGATATTCAATTGATTGTTTGTAGAAATTTTGATTTATTGTCAAAATAAAAATAATATTAATTAGGAATAAATGCAATTAATATTAATTAAATAATTAAGTGGCAGAATTAAATTAATTAACTAAATATTCATCATATTCAATTAATCAACTTTAGGATAAATATGATTTATCACCAAATAATTATTAAATCAAAGAAAATTAGGATAAATTAAGAATATTCCCCAATGCAGAATTAAGATAATCAATTAGGTTTTTGATAAATTGATGTGCAGATGTGCCTTAAGTTAGGACTTTGATGTCAATTTCGATCAAATTGTAGATTAGGAGGTTAATGAACCTATAGCCTATTTTTGGGGTATTACATTTTGCCCCTCTTTGAATTACTGTGTGAAATGCAGTGGTTCAAAGATTTGTCTATTTTGTATGTTGAAACTGATTTTAGACTTGTGAAGGAATATGGAGAGTTCAACCTATTTGAGATCTTGTGCACATAGTTGATTGATAACATCAAGGCAATCAAGCATGACAAGACCAAGATATTCATGTTTGGATCATTGATCATCTACATGTATCTTCATATAGTTGGGAAAGTATCAGATTTGTATTTGGACAAGTCCATTCCAACCATGCCACATATATCTATCAACACATCCACTGAGAGTACATTGAGAGATTATGTATCATTAGAATTGAAGACCTTAGGGCTAAGATGCAAATGAGGTACAAAATTCTAGAGAGCATTGTGGAAAAGTATAAGGATACAATATGTTTTATGGTTGAAAATAACACAACTTGTATGGAAGTAGTTGAGCCAAGAACTAAGTGGATTCATCCACTTGGTTATGAGGTAGAGGAATAGGTCCTTGAAGCATATGCACAAGTGCTACTATCAACCCCCAAAGATCCTAATGAACCTAGGTGGGGAACTTATGAGGAGAAGACAAAAGAAGTAGATTCCAAGCTAAACAGCACAACAAAAAAAAGAAAGGTTGCTAAAGTCACATCAGAGATCTTGAGAATACATGGTCTATCTAAAGAAAATCTTGACAAAGGAAAAGAACAAAATATTTCTTTGGAACTAAAGAGCATAGATACAACAAAGGCAGAATCACAAAATCCCAAGTTGAAGAAGGTAAAGATAGAGAAATCTAATGAATAGAAGGATATAATTGACGACACTCCTTCTACACCCAAAGAAACCAGTGATCCTATTGCTACTCTAGAGTATAAGAAAATAGAAAAGAGGAAGAAAGAGGTTGGCACCAGTCATCCATCCTTGTGAGTCACACGAAATAGAAGAAATACTCAAGGACCTCCTAAAGTAAGCTTTAAACCTAGTCTCAGTGTGCTAAATGCCAGAATATTTAATGAGGGAAGAATTGATCATGTAGGGAAGTTTTATGATTAGTGAAATTGACAAGTCAGAGATTCATGGCATGATCATAAAGAACATGATCAACTTCAAAAGAACAGTTTTGGAACTAAAAACAATGATTCCTGACAATGTATAGAATATCCTTGAATTCTAAAAGAGATAATCTATTGAGGAAGATCTGAGGATAACGAAAAAGATTCTTTATGATACCCTTCCTCCATGTGAACTAGAAGAGAAGAAATTTCTGTTAGATCTGGTGAAGCCTCACCTTAGAACTAAAATAAGAACTCTGAATATAATGGATAGAAACTATGAATTATTTGCTAAAGAAATAGAGAAAGCCTTTGATAAGGTATTTATGATTAGAAACATGTATCCACCTACTACACCCATAGCTAATGTACCCACAATGGCTATAAAAGGGTTAGAGACCATCAAGGTACAGTCTACAGGTCCTCAAGATTCAACGCCTATAGTGGAAGCACAATCAAAGGTAGACAAATCTGCACCCATGAAAGAGTCACTCAAGGACAACACTATTATCATTGACAATGTGGAGATATCCATGGTGGCCACAGATAATGATTTGGACAAATTTGAGGAAGCTTTTGTGAGCACACAAGAAGCTGAAATCTTATGTAGTTCCACTCCTCCCAATCAACAACAAGAAATTTTTATTGAAGACATTACAGAAAAAGAAGAAGAAAAGATGGAACAAAAGAAAGAAAAAGAAAAAGAAAAAGAAAAAGGGAGTAATGAACCATCAGTTGAACTAGCCAAGGTAAAACAAGAAGTGTTGGATAGCACTCCCATCACTCCCTCCTCAGCATTGTTGTCAAGTTTGACACCTGACACATCCAATTTGGACTCATGGAGAGAAGAAGACCTGATTAAGTTCAGCATCTTACCTATGGAGAAGGCAAAAGAGAAACAAGTAATGAGAAATCATCTCCTTATGGAATCAGTGAACATACTAAATAGTTTGTTTCCTGTAGGCAAGAAAGTGTCTAAGGTACACTCTATTGATGATGTAACTACAATCATTTCTTAGTTCAAAGGTAATTTTTCAAGCCTTGAAGAATTGACATCCTTAGTTGCAAAAGAGAAGTACCTAAAGAAGAGATTGAGTGAACTAATGAGAAACTTTGCACTAGATTTGAATTCACTCAAAGCTGGTCAAGCATCCCTAAAAGAATTTGTAAATCAAGGAAGGAAAATCATTGCAGATTGCATGGATCAGGATAGGCTTACTGATGCCCATCTGAAGAAAATAAAAGAGGTAGAAGATATGATTGAGCAGGTTAAGAATTCAGTAAAATATCCATCAGTTGATATAAATATGCGCAACAATGTTTACCAAGGATAGATAGACAAAATTGAGAAGGTAGAGAAAGAGATGTCAAAGATAAGGGCTAGATAGACTTAGTTGAGAAATGCCCTTGCACCCTCATTAGACATTCTCAATCAGAATATCAAGGAGATTAATGCCACCATGGTGACATATGATTAAGGTCTGAGCACTGACTTGAAAAAGATGGAGAAGCTTTAGTATGCATTATGCGCCCATCTCCAGATAGTTAATTCTTTGAACACTTTTTGGAAGAAGGAGATCCAGAACCTAAAGATAGCACATCTGGATGTTTTCCCTTAGTGAGTATGTGTAAATAAAGTTTGTTGATTCACCTTTGTCATTAATGTCAAAGGGGGAGTTGTGTATAGAATATGGATTATAATATTTATAGGGAGATATAAGATCATGTATAAGAAATGTATAGAAGACAAAAAGTTTTTTGCGTTAAGGGATAGTTAGCAACTTGGCCATATTCCTTTGTTGCCATCACTGACAAAGGGGGAGATTTTTGGCAAGTTAGCTATACTAATATATATGACTTGATATAGTGTTGTCATTATGGAAACAAAGTCATATAGAAGTTTGGAGTGAGTGCACTTGATGTAAAGATTAGAATTCAGTCAAGTGTTAAAGATTCGATAGTGTACATAGTTCCTATAGCTTAGAGCATCAGCACATGTGTGTACAGAAGAATTATGGTATGCACCCTAGAAGTTAAGTTAGTTAGACTATACTCATGCTTAGTCTATGAGAGAATAATCAGATGTGCAAGGAGGAGAAAGATGGGTAAGAGTTTCGAGTTGGGGGACAATTTCGCGAAAGTCTTGTAGAAATGAGAGATGTCGCTCGAAATGGGCACTCGATCCTAAATTCAAAAAATGGGTGCCAATTTCTAAATTTTTTTTAAAAAATTTTTTAGAATTAAAAATGTATTTTAACACTTTGATTTTATTTTTTAAAAAATGGGCGCTCATTTTTTGAATTCAAAAAACATGCACTCTTTTCTTAAGACATGAGTAGGAAGCACACATCCGCCTTGAATTTCATTTCAAATTTGGTTTGGTTTAGGCTTGGTAGAACCAAGCCTATGCCTTGACCTCCAAAAATTTGGTTAAGGCACTGGAATGCTAGATTTCTACATTGCCATAATTTTTTGAGGGCCTTCCCGATCGTATCATTTTACGAAAAAAAAAACCATTAGAGTTCTCACTGTCCTGATTTCAAAAATGTAAATTTTATAGTGATGTGATTATTTTTACTATTTTTGCATTATTTATTAGTTAAAAGTGGTACCTAAACATAAAATAGTGAGGTTCAATAAAACGCTAATAACTTTTTTGTTTTTAGGTTTTTTTGAAAATAAATTATATGAGATCAATCTAGATACAATTCTTTTGAAGATTAAAAAAAAGAATTTTAAAAAAATATGAAATTCTCATCAAATTATGGTGTCCATACATGAGAGGTTTTTAAAACGTATTTTATAGTCAATTAAAAATTAATAAAAAAAAATATATTCAATAAAAAAATAAGGAAAAATATGCTGATCAATATTTGGTGTCTTAGGTATATTTCCCAAAAAGGATTTGCAAAAATTCATTTATTTAAGTCAAAATATGGTGTCCATACACGGCTATGGTATGGTCTTGAAATAGGCATTTTGAAAACATGGTTTTTAAACATTCCTACTAAAAAGCAATTTATACCATGTGGGTATTTAAATAAATTACATATTTGAAAAGTAGACTCTGAGAGCTACATTTTCTATTAGTAATTTTTTTTGAGATTCATTCTCTAAGTGTCTAAAATTTAGACATTAATTGATAGGAAATTTGAAAAAAAGGGATAACACTTCCACTTTTTGCCCAAAAGTGGGACTCAACTTCTTGCAGCCACCCAGATACAATAGTTGAAGTTGCACAGCCAGTGTGTGCCAATAGAGAACAGAGCATGGAGCTAACAGTTAATATTTTTGTTTGCAATTATAATGTAATGTTGTAAAGGCTATGCACCCATTGTATTTAGGTTGCCGAAATGTTTATATGTTTAATTGTAAGCACGCTTAATCCAATTCATTTGGAAGCATTGTTTGTAATAGGTTATAGGGCTAACCTATTTGTATATTTTGTATGAGCATATAAATATAAGATGTGCCCATTGTATTTGGCATGGAAGTCAAGATAGAGTTGTAATAAGAAGAGCAGAAGTATGCAAAGATAGTAGATGTATTAGAGATTTTCTAGAGGTCAAAGAATTAGTGCATCAAATGAAATAATCTGACAAGTAGTGTCACAATGACAGTTCATCCAATAGATATAGTGTGTATCTAAAATTAGAAGGTTGTATCCTTCACCATTTGAGCAGTGAGCTCTAGGATAGTGAGTCCACTCCCCTAATAGGGATTATTGTAAAAGACTCCTAATAGGGTTAAGGATCTTCTAACAAGGATCACAAAATACTAGTGGAGAATGTTAGTGGGTGTCAATTACCACAGGGGTTTTTACCTAGTTGGGGTTCCTCGTAACCATATTGGTTTCATGTGTTGATTTCATGTTTCATGTTTAATTCAGTACTTAAGCATTTAATTTCAATATAAAGATTCAAGCAAAAGTTAAATTATAGTGAGCACTGATTCACACCCCCCCTCTCTCAATGTTCCCATTACTAACAAAAAATTCCTATTTAGACATCCTTATGTCCTTTAATATCTTCTTGATTGTACTTTATACTCTTTTCTTTGATTTTTTCACTTCTCGGATAGTCTTTGTAGAGTTGAAGTTCCCCTCAAAGGTTCCAAATTTGTTGTTGTGAATATCCAACTCACTTTTAAGTAATCTACTCACATACTCTTGTGTCTCTCTTTCAAAAATTTCATTGCCAAGAAGGTCTATGAATTCTACTCTAGGTTCTACTACTTCAATGAATGTAAAGTCAATATCAACCATAAAGCATATCTCATTCTTAAAATTCTCTACTAAATACTGAGGGATCCTTGTTCTACTTGTCATCAATTTCTGAAATGTTTTGATCACCAACACTGCACTCTCATTTACCTTATCAATAACATGCCTCATATACACTTTTTTAATTATTTCCATTGTAGATTGACCATCATTCCTATCATTACCAATAGAGTAAGGAAATATTCTCAAAAATGGAAAAATATATAAGTGATTAATAATGAGAATCTAAATTGAGAGTACTTAGTTTTCTTAATCTTTTCCAAATTCTCAAACAACTAAATTCTCAAAATCTCACACATGTTAACTTTTACTTTATCAACACACATTAAATAGGCTACATGTATCATTCCAGCTACCATGTCATCTTCTCTTGAGTTTTCACAAAACTTAGCTGTAAGGATCTTGCTTAAGTATCTAGCATCATCTTGTTGTATCTTGCTGATTGCTTTTCCTCTACCATTGTAAGATGAATTTTTGTTGTCTATAACTTTTTTTCTCATGTTCTTCTCATTCAAAGGTATGGCTCTAGTTTTAGATAGTCTATTTACCTCATGAATTAGGTCAACTGTGATATCTATCACTCTGTCATTTAACCAAAACATCCCATTATGAATTCTGCCTAAGATTATCTTGGTACATTCCTCATCATCAAACTCATATTGTAGTGAATACTTAATAATCTCATTATCTTTTAAATGTTCAAAGCTTACTTTCAATGACATATCCTGATTATAGATTTTTTCATATTCTTTTGAGAAATCACCATCACTAAGAGTCTCAAGCTTACATCCCAAATAGATTCTAACATTTTCTAGGTGTAAAACTCTATTTGGTATGGATGATAAGGCTAACTTAGGGTCTTCCTCCAAGGGTTCTACTAGCTCCCTTTTGATTTTAGGTCTATTCTTATCTCTAACATTATGAATCAATGAAACATCCATGACTTCTATAAATTCCTTAACCAATTTAAGGATCTGCGAAGTAAAATACCTTGATTTCACGATTTAGGGCTTGCATAGATTCGACACAAAAATCCTTCACCAAATCCTTGCAAAAAACTTTCAATCACTACTCTTTGATCTCCTTAGCACTTTTATTCACCTTAAAGATCAAATAATACTGATCATAACCTTTTATCCTTTTGATCTCACATACAAATGACATCACATTCAATTATTTTGCTGCTTCTTTCCAAAAAGCTATTTCTACTAACCTGCAAAACTTAAAACTTCTTGCGATCTTACAAAAAAAAATATTTTTCTATGCACTCTTAACCATAGCATCAATACATCATATAATACCTTGCATTAATTTCACAAGACTCAATTCATCATATATCAACTTCTACACTAATCTAAGTTCCTATTCAACTGCATTTTTCATGAATTAAGTACTTTGAGATGGGTTAGGTAGAGATTCATTCTTACCACTTGCTACTTCACCTTTCTAATTACCTTCAGTGCTCAATGTGTCTCCTTGATTTGTGCCTTTAACAAACTTCACTTCTTTTGAATTACTACAACATCCTTTCTGATTGTTACTTGCATCTTCATTTCTCCTTGCATGACTTCTAGGGTTAGGATTAGGATGAAAAACTCTATTTTTCATTTTGTAAAACCTTGTTGTATGTCCAATATTGTTACATATCTAACAAACTATTCCATTGTTTCCATATCTTGGTCTAGTCTGATTGATCTATGATCTACAATTTTTGGCAATGTGTCCAACTTTGTTGCATCTATAACATACTACTCTATTTCTCTTGTTCATATCTTCAGTAGGTCTCTTATTTGCATGGTTAGTATTCCTAAACATTCTACTACTATTATTATTCTCAACAAATTTAGGTTTTCTACATTTAATAGCTCTATGTCCAAAACCATGATAGTTATAACAATAACCATTAAGAGGTTTAAATTTCTTACCTGTGCAATCTTTCTTCATAAGACCAAAAGTATTACAAGAAAAGCATCTACCTTTAAATTCTCTTTGCATACCTTTAGGTGACTCCTCTTTCTTAGGTGGTTCTTCTTCTTCAGGTGTATCTTTAGATTTGTCAATTTTATTAGATTTCTTTTCATTTGTGCTTTTAGACATTTTCAAATCTGGCTCCTTGCTTTCTTCACTTGCTTTAGATGAGTTGAATCCAAGACCAATTTTATCATAGAATGGTTTTTGATAAGGCATTTGTCCATCAATCTTCTCACTAGTTGAGTATAGTCTTTTAAGTTGTTTCTTATATTGAGTCAGTTTACCTTTCATAATTGTATTGTATTTCTCAAGTTTAGCATACTGCAAATTGGCTTTCTTAAGTTCAGATGTCACTTTACCAAGTTTAAATTTTAGCCCTTCATTTTCAAGTTTTAGATTTTCATTCTTAGATTTCAAATTTGCTTCATTCTTTCTATTTTCATCTTTTACACTTAGCTTTATATTTTCTATCTTCAATTCATGTTTAAGGATCTCATTTTCTTTTTCTAGGTTGTCATCACACTCTTCAATTGGAATTTTGGATTCCTTTTCTAATTTTAGATCTTCCAACTTGTTTTTCAGTTTCTCAATGAGGTTCTTTGCATCATCATATTTTCCTTTTAGAGTGTCTCTTTCTTTAGTAAGCATATCAATCTATTCAAGAGGTTCTTCAAGATTTTTCTATAGCTAAGCCATATCCATAGAGATCTTACTCAAGCTGCTATGCTTTTCTTGAATGATTCTTTTCTGAGTAACTAAGCTCTAATACCAATTGTTAGAAATAGGGAATACTGAGAGTGGGGGGGGGGGGGGGGTGAATCAGTATTCTACAAACTTTTAATTTTTTCCAAGTATGGATATAATAGATTATCTTAGTGCATGCATAACGAAAACTAAACAACATGCATAGCAATAAAACAAATGAACTCATTACACATTATTTGTTCTTGAGGAAACCTTGGCCAAGGGAAAACCCCCGTGGGGATGGTACCCACAATGATCCACTAATCAAAAGTATCTTGTTAAGGATGTTGACCCTATTAGGATTCTATTACATGCATATATGTCTCAATCCTGATTAAGCGACTATAGGCCTTGTTTGAAGCCTCAACCCTGCTAGGATTTAGTAGTACAAAATATGATTACTAGATGAGCCCACTACCTAAACAAGTAATGTACAATGTTTACTGATTAAAAAATAGGTCAAGGTACATAACCTTATACTACTTACAACTTCACATCAATATCTCTTCACTACTTTTCTTCACTATCGCTATTACATTCATATCATATCATGTCTTACTTCATACATTACATTATTACATCTTTATACAAGTTATTAAGATTAATAAATCTTACAGTTGGATTGTCATAAGAATTATACAAAATATATCTTTAACCAAGGGTTAATATCTAGGATGTCATCCCTTTATGTTGTTAAGACATTATTTTGATAAACAAAATAATCCCTTAACTCTTCACCAATTTTGTCTTCATATCCTATCATGTTGGCTTAACACTATCTTCAATAAAACTATCATAACTTCTTCCATACATGTCGTACTAACTTGCACTCTGAGGTGGGTCATCTATAGTCACCATAGTATCTATGTTTTAAGTGCACAAGCATTGAACTTACTCCTATCAACATCCCTAATCAAAACTATCTTCAGGTACACTTGCAAAAACACTATCTCATACTTAGACAATTTTGCATTGCGCTCTGTCATACTTTCTCTGATGAAGGGTGCTCCCCTTAATACCACAAACACATAATAGAAATAGAGAAGCAACAACAATAATATGCAAGAACAGAAAATTGGCTTCTTATTATCTCCACAAATGTGCAATTACAAACTTTCAGAATTACAATATGCAAAGCCACATGGGCATTCCTTTACAATGTTCTGTAGGACAAAGCCTCGAATCAATACCTAGATCTACAACCCAGAACTGCCCTAGACAACACTACGGGCCTTCTTTATATAGGCAATTTCCACCGCCCGAGAAGGTTCCAGAAATTTAGCTCTAAGGGCTGACCAAACTTAGAATTATTTTATTTTTCAATTTATTACATCAAAGTCAGCTCAAAATAAATTTTGAAACCTGAACAGAAATTTTGAAGGAAAATTATTTTCCACCATTTCAGGTGGCCCAACTTCTGGAGACCATAAGTCATCACCAGTTGACCTGATTGACTATTATAACCCCATTTTGGAAATGCCACGAAGTGCTCTACAAGCTTGACTGGCGCAAAGCGCCTGTCACCCAAATTTTTGACCTCATCTGAGGCCTCTAAAGCCTTCAAAATTGAGTTCAAAGTTTCTGTACCCTGCTGCCTATACCGAAAATCTTCAATATCTTCAAAACTAGACTTGATCTAGCCATGAAACTTTTCTGACAGGCTGATATGACTGAGATGAACCTCCACATGTAAAATTAGAACATTCCGAGATCGTAAGACCAACTTACTAAAAATAGCAAGTTTCCATAAATAGCGGCTCTGCACAAGATAGCCCCTATCGAATACAAAAATAGAAATATTTTTGGGTGATGCAAGATTGCTCTTACACCCAGGATGCTCCTGCATCATTCTCTCTATCCTGTGCAATCTTCACATAGATCATATTGTGCCATAATGAAAACATCTAAGTCTCTAACTAAGCCAAATTGCCAAAAAGGTTTGTTCATGACCAGATGTAGAGTTTCTGACAAAGTTTGGAAGGTCATTATTGACAGTGGTAGCTCAAAGAATCTAGCATCTAAAGAGATGGTCACTAAATTGCAGTTGAAAACATTGGAATATCCTAAGCTCTATCAGATCTCATGGATATTAGATGAGAATACACTCCTGGTAAGTCAACAATGTTATGTGAATTTGAAGATTGGAAAATACTATGATAAGGTGTTGTGTAATATCATGCCTATGGATTGTTGTCATATTTTTTTGGGTAGACCTTGGAACTATAGTAGACATGCTATATATGATGGGAGATTGCATAAGTATACTATTCTAGCTAATGGAAATAAAGAAATCTTGTTAACTTTGATGGAAGAACCTATTAGTAATATTTGCACATTTGTGAATGTTTGCTTGATGGAAGGAACAAAGTTTGTCAAAGATTTGAAAAGGAATTATGTATGTTTTGTTGTAATCCCTAACAAGCCAAGTAAGAAGACCAAGGATAGTGTTCCTGAAGAGATTGATAATTTACTCACCGAGTATAGTGAAATCATTTCTGACAATGTACCTGATGATTTTCCACCAAAGAGAAGTATTGATCATTGTATGCATCTAATCCTTGGAGCTATTTTACCGAGTAAGGCACCTCATCGGTTAACAACTATTGATAATCAAGAATTGAACCAACAAATTTAAGAGTTTCTAGAAAAAGGTTTGATCAGAGAAAGTTTAAGTCCCTATGCAACACCTACTGTATTGGCACCGAAGAAGAATGGGGAATGGAGAATGTGTAATGATTCCAGAGAAATCAACAAGATAATGTTGGAAATTTTGCTGAGTTGATTACATATATGTTTTCATTATGGCAAAATATGATCCACATGAAGATCACACAGGTCAGAGACCAAGTATGACAGAGCGCATTGCAAATTTGTTAAGTGCGAGACAATGTTTTATCAATGAACCTGGACACAATTTTTGTTTGTGACATTGACTGGAGTAATTTCAGTGCTTACACACTTGAACATAGACTCTATGATGTCTATTGATCACCCATCTCAAAGCTCAAGTCAGTATGGCATGTATGAAAGAAGTTATGACAGTTTTACTGAAGACAGTGTGAAGCCGATAGGACAAAATATGAAGCCAAAACTAGTAAAGAGTTAAGGGATTATTTTGATTATCAAAATAATGACTTAACAATATAAAGGGATGACATCCTAGATGTTAACCCTTGGATAAAGATGTTTTGTAATATGATAGCTGACTAGAAAGTTATTAGTCCTAATAACTTGTATAAATGTAATTGTAAATTGTACAAGAAGATATGAATGAATAAGTGAATGAATGAATGTAATAGTAAGAGAAAAAAGGAGCAGTGAAAAGATATTGATGTAAGTATTATAAGGTTATGTACCTTAACCTATTTTGTAATCAGTGTATACTATATATTACTTGTTTAGGCAGTGGGCTCATCTGGTAATCACATTTTGTACTACAACTCCTAACAGGGTTGAGGCTTCTAACAAGGCCTATAGTCCCTTAATCAGGACTGATACACTATATGCTTATAATAGACTCCTAATAGAGTCAAAATCCTTAACAAGATACTATTGATTAGTGGATCTTTGTGGGTACCATCCCTATCGGGGATTTCCCTTGGCCAGGGTTTCCTCGAGAACAAATAATGTGTTATGAGTTCTTTATTGTTATGCATGTATAAATATAATTTTTTATATCCATAATTGGGAAAAAGATAAAGTTTTTACAATAATGATTCATCCCCCCTCTCAATATTTCCTATTTCTAACAATTGGTATTAGAGCTTAGTTACTCAGAAAAGAATCATTCAAGGAAATCCTAGCAGCTTGAGTGAGATCTCTATGGATATGGATCAACTATAGAAAAATCTTGAAGAAGCTCTTGAACAGATTGACTTGCTTACTATTGAAAAATATACTTTGAAAAGAAAGTATGATGATGCAAAGAACCTCATTGAGAAACTGAAAAACAAATTAGAAGATCTAAGATCTGAGATCTGAAAAGGAATCCGAAGTTTTTATTGAAGATTGTGATGACAATGTGGAAAAAGAAAATGAAATCCTTAAGCATGAACTGAAGATAGAAAATTTGAAGCTTGGCTTGAAAGATGGAAATGAAAAGAATGAAGCAAATATGAAATCTGAGAATGAAAGTCTAAAGACTAAAAATGAAGGACTAAAATCTAAACTTTGTAAAGTAACATCTAAAATTGAGAAAGTCAATTTGCAGTATGCTGAACTTGAGAAGTATAATACAATTGTGAAAGGTGAACTGACTTAATCCAAACAATAACTTGAAAGGCTATATTCAACTAGTGAGAAGATTGATGAACAAATATCTTATCGGAAACCATTCTATGATAAGACTGGTCTTGGATTTAACACTTTTAAAGCAAATGATGAAGGCAAGGAACCAGATCTAAAGATATCTGAAAGCATAGATGAGAAGAAGTTTGATGAGATCAACAAATCTAAAGATACACCTAAAGAAGAAGAATCACCAAAGCAAGAGGAATCACCCAAAGGTATGCAAAGAGAATTCAAAGGTAGATGTTTTTCTTGTAATACTATTGGTCATATGAAGAGAGATTACATAGGTAAAAAATTTAAACCTCTTAATGGTTATTGTTACAATTGTCATGGTTTTTGGACATAGAGCTATTGATTGTAGGAAACCTAAATTTATTGAGAAGAATGATGGTAGTAGAATGTTTAGGAATACTAACAATGCAGATAAGAAACCTACTGAAGATATGAATAGAAGAAATGAAGTAGTATGTTATAGATGCAACAAGGTTGGACACATTGCTAGAAACTGTAGATCACAAATCAATCAACCTAGACCAAGATATTGAAACAATGGAATTATTTGTTAGATGTGTAACAAGATTGGACATATAGCAAGGTTTTTCAAAATGAACAATAGATTTTTTCATCCTAATCCTAACCCTAGAAATTATGAAAGAAGAAATGAAGATGCAAGTAATAGTCAGAAAGGATGCTGTAGTAATTTAGATGAAGTGAAGTTTATCAAAAGCACAGATCAAGGAGACATATTCAACATTGAAGGTAATTGGGAAGGTGAAGTATTGAAAGGTAAGAATGAATCTTTACCTGACCTATCTCAAAGTACTTAATTTATATAAATTGCAGTAGAATAGGAACTTAGATTTAGTGTAGAAGTAGATATATGATTAATTGAGTCTTGTGCAGTTAATGCAAGGTATTTTATGATGTTCTAATGCCATGGTTAAGAGAACAAAGAAAAATATTATGTTTTGCGAGATCGCAAGAAGTTTTAAGTTTTGCAGTTTAGTAGAGTTAACTCTTTGGAAACAAGCGGCAAATGAATTGAATGGGATGTCAGATCTAAGTGAGATTGAATCAATAAAAGATTATGATCGATATTATTTGATCATCAAAGAGAATTCAAGTGTCAAGGAGATCAAAGAGCAGTGATTGAAAATATTTTGCAAGGATTTGGAGAAGAATTTTGTGCCAAATCTACGCAAGCCCTATAATCATGAAATTAAGGTATTTTACTTGAAAAATATTTGAATCATTAAAGGAATTTGAAGAAATCATGGATTTTTCCTTAATACACAATTTTAGAGATAAGAATAGACCTAAATTGAAAAGGGAACCAGTAGAACCCTTGGAAGAAGACCCTAGGTTTGCATTATCATCCGTACCAGATGGAGTTTTACACTTAGAAAATGTTAGAAGTTATCTTGGATGCAAACTAGAGATAGTGAATGATAGTGATTTCACAGATGAATATCAGAAGATTTACAATCAGGATATGTCACTTAAACAAGGTTTTGAATATTTGAAAGATAATGAAATCATTAAGTATGCATTACAATATGAATTTGATAATGAAGAATGCACTAAGATAATCCTTAGCAGAATTCATAATGGGAAGTTCTGGCTAGAAGATAGAGTGATAGATATTACAACAGATTTGATTCATGAAGTCACTAGATTATCTAAAACTGGAGATATTCCTTTTAATGAGAAAAACATGAGGAAAATAGTCATTGACAACACAAACTCATCCTATAATGGTAGAGGAGTTGTGATTAGTAAGATCAAACAAGATGATGTGAGATACTTATGCAAGATCCTAACTACTAAGTTTTGTGAAAATTCAAGAGAGGATGACATGGCAGTTGGAATGGTACATGCATCCTATCTAACGTGTGTTGATAGGGTACTAGTTGGTATGTGTGAAATTATAAGAATTCAATTGTTTGAGAACTTGGAGAAGATCAAGAAAACTAAGTATGCATAGTTTAGGTTCTCATCCCTAATCACATATATGTTCTTTCATCTTTTGAGGAGATTTCCTTACACCATAGGAAATGACTGGAATGATGGACAAACTTCAATGGAAAGAATTAACTTAGTATATAGGAGACATGTTACTGACAGACTTAATCTCAAGAATGTAGTTGTGAAGCATATGATTTTACTGGCAAGAAGTTTGATACTATTCAGGGATAGATACATGATGATCTATATAACAAACTTCTAAATAGGAAGAAGAGAGCATCAGGGGAAGAGACAAGTATCAGAGAAAAGCTTGTGAGGAAGCTTTGTGAAATAATAGATGAAACTCATTTCAATCAGATCATGAAAGCCCTAAGCACCCATCTAAGAACCAAAAGGAGAACAATTCAGATTATGGGAAGCAGGTATGAAGAAATCAATTCTAAGATAGAATAGGCTATTATTAAGGTTATGGTAGAATATGTTGGAGAATCATCAGTTGCAGTAGAGCAAGTAGGTGAGAAAGTACAAGAGGACATTCCCTCTTCTTTGGCTATTAATATTGAAGATGAAATAATGAATGTAGAAGGTACAAAAATCACTTTGGATACTGATGAAAATGTATTCAAGAATTTAGAGAAGATTGTTGACAATTTGGCCTTTGAAGAATAGGAAGCTACAAAAGAAGAAGAGATGACAGAGACCACAGTTATGGAACCACCAATAATAGAGGAACAAGTTCCCATTCCCACCAAAGAACATATCAGTCTTACTCCTGAGACTAGAAACAAGACTCAAATTGGATCTATGATTGAGCATTTGGGAAGGAAGTAGATGATGATGATTAGTTGGAATTTATCACATCCTTAAATAAAATCATTGGTAGGAATAAGAAAGTGAAGAGTATTGAAGGGTGTCTGAAGGAACTAACTAAGAAGTTACAAAGTACTGTAACTAAACAAATGTCAGAAGTAGGCCCTATGGAGAAAGCAAAGAAGGTAATGAGAACATTTGATAATGAATTCACAAACCTAGCTGATATTGCAAAAGTGAAAGTACAAGCAGCCTATGAGGCTAGAATGCTTTTGAACATCAATTAGAATATCATAAATGATATCAACACTCTTGATATCTGTATCAATGATTTGAAGAAGAATTTGGAATTTGGAAAATCTTTATACATACAATGTACAAAATAAGAGACCTTGACAACTAAAGAAGATTAGAAGATAAAGTTGAAGGAAGTAGAAATTCTGAATGAAACAAACCTTCTGTCTAGCCCCAATGTGAAGGTATGTGATGTTGAGAAGAAAGTTTGGAAACTTTATGATGAAATCAGAGTTGTGCAAGATGAGAGAGATAGGAAATTGAGAAGATACACTCTTTTGAGAGAGCATGCTTCTATGAAGTTGAGCATTATTGAAGAGCAATTGGAAGAATGTCTTTCAGCTAAGACATCTTTTCAAAAATTTAACTTTGAAAACCTCCAAGCATGTGAAATAGCTTCTTATGGACTGAGCACACTACTTAATGTGGAAAATTCCATTAAGAAATCATGGGAGAAGGAGATAAAAGCCATGAAGATAGATTTTGCAGATTATGTTGCAAGCCTACCGGCTTTGCAATAAATGAATTGAGGTATAACTTTTTGTGATACAATTTTGTAACCCTCCCTACCTTATTTTGTCATTATTGTCAAAGGGGTAGAGATATATAGAAGAAAATTGATAGTATATTATAAGGATTTTTACTCTTAGGGGGAGTACTATATTAGAGACAATAATTGTTTTGAGGAGTTATAAGGATAGTATGTAGTTTATACTATGGCCACAATTTTGAACATTTTTGAGATTTTGAGTTGTACACTTAGCCAATTTTCTCATATGTTGCCACCAATAACAAAGGGGGAGATTGTTGGAAATTTGGATGAGTTGATTACATAGATGTTTTCATTATGGAAATATATGATCCACATGAAGATCACATAGGCCAGAGAGCAAGTATGACAGAGCACATTGCAAATTTGTCCAAGTGTGAGATAGTGTTTTATCAGTGAACCTGGACACCATTTTTGTTTGTGACATTGACTAGTGTAATTTTAGTACTTGTGCACTTGAACATAGAATCTATGATGTCTATTGATCACCCATCTCACAGCACAGGTTATTACGGCATGTACGAAAGAAGTTATGATAGTTTTACCGAAGATAGTGTGAAACTGACATGACAGAATATGAAGACAGAACTAGTAAAGAGTTAAGGGATTATTTCGATTATCAAAATAATGACTTAAAAATATAAAGGGATGACATCCTAGATGTTAAACCTTGGATAAAGATGTTTTGTAATATGATAGCCAACTGGAAAGTTATTAGTCCTAATAACTTGTATAACTGCAATTGTAAATTGTAAAAGAAGATATGAATGAATAAGTGAATGAATGAATGTAATAGCAAGAGAAAAAAGGAGCAGTGAAAAGATATTGATGCAAGTAGTATAAGGTTATGTACACTAACCTATTTTTTAATTAGTGTATACTATATATTAATTGTTTTGGCAGTGGGCTCATCTGGTAATCACATTTTGTACTACAACTCCTAATAGGGTTGAGGCTTCTAAGAAGCCCTATAGTCCCTTAATCAGGACTGATACACTATATGTTTGTAATAGACTCCTAATAGGGTCAACATCCTTAACAAGATACTTTTGATTAGTGGATCTTTTTGGGTATCATCCCCACAGGGGTTTTCCCTTGGCCAGGGTTTCCTCGAGAAAAAATAATGTGTTATGACTTCTTTATTGTTATGCATGTTGTTTAGCTTCTTATGTTATGCATGTATAAAGATAATCTATTATATCCATAATTGGGAAAAAGATAAAGTTTGTAGAATACTAATTCACCACCCCCTCTCAGTATTCCCTATTTCTAATAGATAACAGTGAAGTATAGGTTTCCTATACTGACAATGGATGACATCATGGATAGTTTGACTGGAGCAAAGTATTTCACCAAAATTGATTTGAAAAGCATATATCATCTAATGAACTACAACTGATTTAGAACCTAATTGAAGAATCTTTGATAAAGAGATCACTGAGGATTTGTTGATTAGATATAAAAGATGATTAAATTGGTATTATGTTTTCATTGATGTCAACTAGTTTGACAGTACTTATCTTGTAAGTTACTATACCGAAACATCTGTAGAAAAGGATTGAAAGAGATGAAGAACATAAATATCTACATGAGCAAGATGTATATGATAGATGAGGATAAGGAAAACATTGAGTAAATTATTTATGAGTCTATGACCTTATGATATTGACTTGATTATGTTGCATTCATCTATGGTTAAGTATAGAGCTGAAAGACACAAAGTTGCGTTTTTAGTTAATGAAGCATTATAATATACACCAATGGAGCATAGTGTAAACTAAGCTTGTGTTCACCGATGCATTTCTTTGTTAACCAAGTAGGGAAAAAGGAATTAAATGAACAGTTTAGCCGATAAGGATTGATGAGCTGGAAAGTACCTTAGAGTAAGTGATAACAGATAAAGTTTGTTATGAAGATCAATGGCTAGCATAATTCAAGAAAGATCTAATGGAATGAATTGAAATGTCTTATTGACACATCAACTGAGGAAAGTTAAAGAAACAAAATCAACAATGATGATTAAGTGATAAAATCTAATGGAGGAGAAGAAAACTATTTACATGTCTATAAAAGAGACAAGAGTTTCACATTGAAACTAATGCTGGGTGAAGAAGATACTACAAAATTTTTGTGTGAACAAGTTTTCATGCATATCTAATCATACTAGTTAAGGAGAACTAAACTACAGAGTATACCGAGTGATAGGAAGCTATTACCAAGCAATAGTAAGTCAATGAAATTGTTTGAAATAGAATAGATACATTGTTAAGAGGATTTAAATGAGCCTAACATTGATCTATACATCTGCAATTGAGTTGTATTAAGGTAGAACATCTACTATTACATTTTAATGATTATACATAGTCAAATCTCTTAACCGAGTGGACTATGAAAGTCTTTATTATGTTGCATTCATAGAATGAACATTGTTATCCTACCAACCCCATAGTGAATGCTAGTTGGATGATAATGGTTAGTGTTAAATCCTCTAACAAGGTCACACCTAATAGTGTGTTTGTAACCTTTAACATGGTTGGGTCTACACTGACCTCACTTCAGAAGAGTGAATATTTTTGAGTTGCCAGTCCCAAGTGGGTTTTTCCCTTCATAGGGTTTCCACATTAAATCTCTTGTGTTATGTGTTGATTGTGATTTCATATTTACATGTTGCATACTTTATTTGAATTGTAATCATTAGTTAGTATTGATCGGTAATCGGTAAAAGCATGGACAATATAGTATTTCAACTTACCAAGCATTATAAGTTTGAGATAATTTGTTTTGGATTATACATTTTTTATTGGGACACTGAATAACTGATTCACGCCCCTCTCTATTATTCTAAAAATTGGTATCAGAGCATTGGTTGCTTGGAAAAAAGTTTTAAGGACTTCAGTACAAAGATCTCAAAATGTATAAGGGGGAAGTGCCAAAGCTCAATAAAGATAACTTCAGAGTATGGCAGAGTAGAATGAAGCTACACATATCTAGAATTGGGAATTCTACACTAGATCTAATGGAGAATGGCTATATACAACTGACTTTTGGTCCCCTGACACTTGATCAACTAAGAGACAAGCATGAACACAATGTTACCATGATGGAGATTGTTGTTGCCTGTACTGATGCTGAATTTGAAGATATTGAAAGCTACACAACTACCAAAGATATGTGGGATAAACTTGCTCAAGTTTATAGTGGTGATGTGATTGTTAAAAGAGCCAGAGCTAAAAGCCTAAGGGGTAGATTTGATGATATGAAGATGAAGGAAGGTGAGAATATTATGCAATACACAAATAAAATGAAAGAGGTTGCACATGCTATTAGAGCATCTAATGGTGTTATTAATGAGGAAATAGTAGTAAGCAAGGTTCTTAGGACATTATTGCTAGTTTATGCAATCAAATTTTTTGTAATTCATGAAACAAGGTTTTCTTTGAGTAATGCCCTTACACTTGATAATCTTATTGGTAAACTTACAACCTTTGAATTGAATAACTTTGACAATAGTGTTGTACTGTCTACTGAATCTACTTTTATGACTTCTCTGAAGATTGGTAATTCTAGTAGCTAGAATAACAAGAATGATAGTGATAACAATACTGATGATGAGCTTGATGAACTTGAAGCTCTTATGGCCAGAAGGTTACCTAAAGGAAAAGGAAGGTATAGAGGCAAGTTACCTTTAGCATGCTTTAATTTTAAAGAAGTTGGCCACCTTGCTATTAGATGTCCACATAAGAAAGATGACAAAAGAACCAAAGACTGATCTGAAGGAAGCTATGGGAGGAGAAGCAATAGGAGCTATGGATACAACAAAAAAGACAACTGAGATAGTAATGACAAAGGAAAAAAGGTATGTTACATAGATGAAGATAATGAATCTGAATCTGATTTTAATGATGATGTAGAGGTAGTATTTGTAGCTATGAAAAATGACTCAAAAGAAGAAGAAAAACATGAAGAAACACTACTGATCTCTAAAGTTAATAGAAATGATACATGGATCATAGACAGTGGTTGTACACATCACATGAATGGTGATGAGAAGAAATTTGATCAACTTGAAGAATACAATGGAGGATCTATAAGAATGGATAATGATGCACCCTATATGGTAAGAGGTAAAGATTTACTGATGATTAATGATAAGATAAGATGTGACAATGCATATTGGGTAAAAGGATTGAACTATAATCTACTAAGTGTGGCATAGCTAAACAATTCAGGCCACCAACTTTCTTTTGAGAGAAAAAAGGTAAAGATCTACGATGATGGTGGAAGACTTGTCAAAACTGGTACACAATCTAGAGGTAATCTATTTTATCTTGATATTGATCAGTCTTCTTGTTTGATAATGAGAGATGAAGATTCTTGGTTGTGGTATAAAAGGTTATCCCATGTGAATTTTGATAACATGATTAAGATTAGTAAAAGGAAAAGAGTTAGAGGTATGCCTAACTTGTCTAAGCCAGATCATGTTATGTGCCATGGATGTTAGAAAGGTAATATGACTAAGTCTAGTTTCAAAAGAAATGAGTACTCAACAAAGAAGATACTTGAGTTGGTTCATATTGACCTATGTGGTCCTATGAGAAATCAGATTTATTATGGTGATACATACTTTATTCTTTTTGTTGATGACTATACTAGATTGATGACTACCATATTCTTAAAAGAAAAATCTGAGGCATTCAAAATGTTTAAATGGTATAAGGAAAAACTAGAAAAAGAGACTAGTAAAGAATTGAAATGCTTAAGATCTTATAGAGGAGGTGAATTTATTATTGATGAATTTACTAATTTCTATAATGAGCATGGTATTAAAAGATAGGTCTCAACACTGAGGACACCTCAGCAGAATGGAATTGCTAAAAGAAGGAATAGGTCAATAGTTGACAGTGCTAGAACAATGATGTTGCAAAAGAATGTTGCACAAACATACTAGAGGGAAGTTGTCAGTACAACTATTTATGTTCTTAACTAAGTTAAATTGTAGAAAGACACCAACAAGACACCCTATGAGTTGTGGTTTGGACACAAACCTATAGTAAGTTATTTCAGAATCTTTAGAAATAAATGTTTTATTCTAAAAGATGAAAGAAATGGAAAATTTGACTCAAAAGGTGATGAAGGAATATTTCTAGGATATTCTACTAAGAGAAAAGCATATGTGTCTAAACAAAGTTACAAATAAAATGATTGAGAGTACTAATGTTTGGGTAGATGAGTTTGATGATAAAAATGTAGAGGAAAGCAAAAAGGAACCAGAAGACTATAGTAGATTCACTTACATTGAACAACCTGAGTATTTACTGACACAACAGACAGTGGTAACCAGTCAACAGGAAAACCCTACCAAGGAACATGAAGGACAAACTAAAGAGCAGGATGGAGCTACCAAGAAAGCAAATGAACCTGCCCAGGATGAACATTAAAGAAGAGATCAAGTACTGGCAAGATTTGTCAAAAGACATCATCTTGAGACACAAATTATTGGAGATAAACAAGCTGGCATGATGACAAGGAGAAAAGAAAGACAAGGTACATGTCTAGTTTGAGAATATGAACATAAAAATGTGAAAATTGCATTGGAGAATGAGGAATGGATTAATGAAATGAAAAAAGAGATAGAGAAAATAGAGAAGAACAAAACTTTGAGTTTAGTACTCTGACCAAAAGAAAAGAATGTTATCGGAACTAAATGGATTTTCAAGAACAAACTAGATGAGAATGGAGAGGTGACAAGAAATAAAGCTAGATTGGTATGCAAGGGATATGCACAGGAAGAAGGCATTGACTATGGTGAAATATTTGCACCAGTTGCTAGACTAGAAGGAGTGAGAATGCTACTTGGATATGCTGCACACAAGAAATTCAAGGTTTATCAAATGGATGTGAAGTCAACATTTTTGAATGGAATACTTGAAGAGATCTACACAGAACAACTGGAAGGATTTGTTGATCTTGATAATAAAGACATCATATGTAGACTACATAAAGTTTTATATGGTTTGAAGCAAGCACCGAGAGCCTGGTATGAAAGGATGCATACTTACTTGTTAAGTATTGGATTCGTCAGAACTAGTGAGAACAACAATTTGTATATGAAAGGTGATACTGATGATACTATTCTTACTACTAAAATATTTTCAGATGATATTATCTTTGGAGGCCAAGATCACATATGTAAAGCCTTTGCTGATGAGATGAGAAAAGATTTTGAGATGTCTATGTTTGAAGAGATTAAATTCTTTCTAGGACTACAAGTGGTTCAATAGAGTGATGGGATATTAATCACACAATCAAAATACATAAAGGAAGTCTTGAAGATATTTGGCATGGAAGATGCTAAACCTATGGGTTTACCGATGACTACTAGATGTAAATTGACTAAGGAAGATGAAACTACAGAGGTAAACTCGACATTGTACTGATCTATGATTGGTAAGTTAATTTATGTAGTTCAGAGTAGACCAGATATAGCACATGTTGTGGGAATTGTTGCTAGATTTTTTGCTAACCCTAGAGAATCACATGTTAGGAATATTCCCAAGAGATAACTGAGAGGGGGGGGGGTGTGAATCAGTTATCTACAAGTTTCAATTCTTTATCCAATTAAGTATATTAAATATAAATCATAAACACAATGAAAGAACACATGAACACAACACCAATATTTTGGTTATGAGGAAACCCAAATAGGTAAAAACCTAAGTGGGACTTGATACCCACTAATATTTTGTACTAGTATATAATGATCCTTAATAGAAGATCCTTTACCATGTTAGGAGTAGCTTTACAATATATGAATTATAGTAGACCTAGTTAAGGGTTAGACCCTGTTAGGAGTCTTTTACAATTGTCCCTGTTAGGGGAGAGGACACATTGTTTGAGAGCTCACTACTCAAAGGGGTGAAGGCTATAACCTTCTAAATAATAGATACACACTATATCTAGATATTGTTTAATTGTGCTTTGACCTTCTATCTAGATCAGTTCCAATGTATAGCACAAATCCTCTACTTGGTCACACAGACCTTCTTCTAATGGTTCTACAACTCACACACTCTGCTCTACACTTCTTAATCAACCATGAACCACACTCAAGCAACCACAAATGACTTCCTATAAATATCTTTCCTCTAAATGATATAATCAAGTCAACCTATTAGAACCACCTTGAAATCATAATAGAGAAACCATAATAAACTCCAACAAACATTCTATTGGCTCCATTATGCACGAAACATATTCTAGGACATGTCTAAATAAAATAAATGTAGACGCATGCTACACATTTTCATCTCTACCAAAACAATTGTGTATTCCTTTACAAGATGAATTAACTCATGCACTCTTAACTAAACATCAACAACTCATCTCTAAGCTTAAATCCAAGGGTGCATACCCTAAAGATAGATGTAACTGAAGAACCTATAAAATCCCTGTCGGTTCTACTGAACAAACACAAGAAACTGCTACTGACGAATAGCGACTGCATAACTTCACTTGTGTTCATCATCTGATCATGCATCCATGAACTTAACATCACTAACATGTTTGCAACATATATCCAAGGGCGCATGCCAATAAAAAACTATGCAGACAACCATACACAGAACACTGCCTATAACTCTATTAGGAACACTACTAACACAAGCTACTATATAATTATCTGTGCTCACAATCAACCTCTGCTCCCATGATATCATACTAATATATTGCCTATCCAACAAATATAGAAAGCTTACTATATAGGACTTCCATGCATGCTACTTTCCTTATGTTGTCATCAATGACAAACATATAGTTAGTACTAGCCTAATGGAAAATCTCCAACAATCTTCCCCTTTAGAATTGATGGCAACATATGGAATGAAAAACCACCTATTGGATCACACCTTTTCCCACATAGTGTCAAGTTTACACTATGATGACAAACTAGTTAGTATCCACTCCAAAGTATGAAAGGTAAAAAGTTTCAATTGATGATGACCAAGGGCATCCTCCTTCTTCGAGCTCCACATCACTCAGGTGGGTATTGCCTTATCTACCCACTCATGATTCTTCTTGATGAACAAAAGGTCTTCAAATAGATTATTTTGGAATAGATGTCAGACCCCTATAGGTATCCTATACCCCAATGAAACCCTGACCACATGCAACAACCTAGTTGCATGAAATGAGTCTGAAAACTAGAAAAGGAACTCCTACTACCTACTACCAACATGAAAGGTAAAGTATTTCATTTCAATGATTGATGTTGGGTTGAATGGACCCCTAAAATACCCTAAGCCTCTCATAGACTAGTGTCTTATCCAATGGGTAGCAGAGTCAAATACATCACTGCAACAAAGCTATGAAACAAGAAGACAATACATTCACTACTGACCAGATCATGCTTCAATAATCCACCTATGTACCCAGATATACTATTGCCTATCCAAAGGATTTTAACCATCCCCTTAGAAGAAACCTATGAATCAAGAAATACATTAATCAACATCCACTGAAACATAAGCATGGAATATCTTTGATACCCTAGCTCATACATATCTAAGCACTAGTCCTAGACTTAGTTGTTCCTATGAAAACAACTCTATTTTAGACACTTAGGAAATGCAATTAGAAAGGCTGAGACACTCTTGATGCTTCAATCAATAAGCCTAAAACTCAAATGGAGACAATCTGATAGAAGTACAAATGTATTGAAATCTCATACATAAGAAATCTGTTACAACTTGTATTCTATTCCTATAGCTAGAAAGGAAAGAGGGAACACCCTATATGCAGAGAAGAAGGAAAAACACTGCAGGAAGAACCTTTTATAGGACTAGGGGAAGGAACCCCTAGAATGGAAGCCAGATCTAGAAAAGAAATTGGAACCCTTCTAAATGATCATGAAAATCCTTTTATAGGAACAAGGACTGCAACAAACTATGAATCATTTAGAGAAAAATTTAGGTCTACAACCGCCAAGTACAACAAGAAATGAAAGAATGCAGAGAAAGCCTAGAAAACTAGGAAGATCAGATCAAATCTGATGTACAACTTTATTGGTTTCATCAACAAGATAACTATGATCATAAATTACTACCTTCTTGTTATAAGAAAAACCCACCTTAATCCTAGGACCAACCAGAGAGATGTCATGTGTACATAAAGATCACTTACATACTCCAAACCCTGGCTACCTGAGAAGAGCAATAGCCAACTGCATTAAAACTAGCATGGCACCCTAGGAAGAAAAATTAGATCAGGATGACTGCAAAGATCTTCATCATCATCTTTACAACTATAACCATCAAGAAATGAATACTAAGCAACCCATTTTGTCACATATGGCTCACTATGGAAAACACTGGTAAGACAACCTTGAGAAATATTCAAAATTTAGCTACAACGGCTAACCAATCAACATTAAAACAAGGACGTTAATCTCCGTCTTTCATAGTAGATTGGGTGGTCCATAAAATTTGACACAATGGTCAATAAGCTCTCAAAATTCCACAACCACATCACCACCAAGGCAACCAATAGAAATTGGGCATCTCAGCATGACTGGCAACTTAGACCCACCACCTTTCTTACCACACCATCAGACTATTGTTTCATGATTGCAAGGGGGAAGAAAATTTCTTGCAAACATGTGACAACCATAGATCATAGCTGAACATTAAACTTTCCCAGACACTAAAAACACTGGCCCCACCGAGAAAAAGCCATGTCACTATCACATTGACCAATCAGGAACAACCATGTCAAAAAGACCTAACAACTAGCATCCCCTTAAACACACTGCAAACCTTGGACCCACTGATAAAAATCCATGTCACTATCCATGCCAACCAACTAGGAGAAAAGACACCTACACTACCTGACAGTGGACCCACTGATAAGTCCTCAGCTTAAAATCAGATGGTGGTCGCATGATCGCAAAGGGGAAGAAGATTCCTTATGATCATGCAACAACCGTCAATTCCTCAAACATAACTACTACCAAAATAAGACTGCTAGACATAACACTAACTACCCGGCAGGGTCACATGACCATGTGACTGAAGAAAATGCTAGGTCACTAAATGAAAAGCACTTAAATGCTAGAATCAAGAGACCTAGTGAACACACAGTCACCTAGTCATGGAATGAAAAACTTAACTACCCAAGAAACTGAAGATCAAGTGACAAAGCACAGTGAAGAACTAGGACCCATGTAGTCATAGCAGTGCACATAGAAAATTCTGACGTCAAGGAAGAGAGCATGCAAAGCCTCAAAAACAACTAGGGTTTTCACATTGACACAAAGGTAACAAAGGAATGCAAAAACATCAAGGGTTTTATGCTTGGACAATTTTGACACCACCTGACATGAAAGAATTATTTCCAACAGACCTTGAAACTTGAATATCTCCCTGGTTTTAATGACTTAGCACATGTAATCAGAACTAGAGCATGGTGACATATTGAAGAACATGGGGCTAAGGGTGCAAGCCATAAAACCTTGTATATTTTCTTCGCATTTTAAAACAAGCTTGTAGGCAAGGTGGGACAACTTCAAGAAAACTACAAGGATAAGACCAATTTCATAAGATTTTTGCATTGATGGGAAATTGGTCTAATAGTGGCTCTATCTAGGGATGCATGCCTCTTGTAGGCATGGAAAGGATTTAGAATTTTTGGAGGAATCAGACCTCCCATAGGACAAAAATAAGAGAACCCTCACAGAAACTCATCCCTTTATAGTAGTGCTAAACACTTGATAGGGATACATTTCTTTTACAAATGATTCTCACAAAGGAAAGATATATGAGAATCAAGATACCTGGAAGTTCACAATAGAAACCTTGTTGACTGGAAGGTAGGGCAGATCTAGAGCTCACCTTGTAGCTCCATCAAATTCTCTCTTTGTAGAGTCGCCACCTCCTTGAAGAGGAAATCACACTATGTTTTTATATCTCTTCCAATCAACTGAAAACTTCACCAAGCCTCATTGTTTATCAAGAACTGTGTTGGCACAGGTAAAATTTTCTCATGTTTTCTGGTCTTTTTCCCTTGTTCTCTGCAAAGTTTTCCTGGTTTCTAGCTCAAACCCTTGCAAAAATTTAAATTCTAGCCATTTTATGCAAAAAACCCTAATATCTCTTGGCCTTGTTCTATTTCTTCACTACCTTTCTATGCCACTTAAATCCTCTTTTTGCACGTGATCATTCCTTGTCTTTGTATTCACTGAATCGGGTAATATTACTTCATGCTTCTATGTTGTTTCGGTGAACCCACAAACGTATGTTTTGTCACCTCAGTCATGCATTCTCCTAATCCTCAAGCTATAACTTCCTTTCATTCGGTGATTACATGAACATGTGGTTTCTTATTCACTTCATGCCTAGTGGTTACATCTAAACATCCAGCAATTACCCAAATGTGTTTGTTCGCGTATTCTCCTATTTCAAGTAGTCAATGCTTTAACATCAAGCGGATAAGTGAACATGGTTATCTCATGTTCACTGAATGAAATAGTCAGGCCAAGAAACATCTAACAATTTAGCGATTGCCTATGGTCATGTGTTCACCAAATAATGACAGGTCAAGAGGATGATAAGGCAGGTGGACCCATGGTCAATGCGAATTCTGATGTGGTAGACAATTATTACTTGTAGAATGAATGATGTCAAGTGGGCCTAGTCTTCTATTAAAGGTTTTAGCGGAGTAGTTAAAAATTTTGGTGGTCCTGATAAAAGTTTACAATGTTCACTTGTTTGCGATATATTTTGGCCAGGTTCTAAATGTTTTAGCGATTTAGTGAAATGCTTGTTCACTAAATCTCTAAATAAAATGGTGAAGTTTGAACATTTTTTGTGAATTGGCAGAAGGTCTTTGGTCACTAGTTCAATAGATAAAGTGGGCCCTCACATTTTTCAATGTATTCACTAGTTTGCAAGAAGAAACCAAGGGTTAAGTAAGGACTTCCCAATTTAGTGAATGCAGTCATTTGCTGAATCATTTGATCTGTTGGTGTCCAAAATGATGCTTATGCACTTTAGGCTGCCAATATACCCTCAGATGGATTTTAGGAATGGTTAACTCCAAAATGTTATGAGGTCTTAGGGTAACTAGACCAACTATAGGGACTTAATATGCCCTCTTCTACTTTTGGCTCTGGAAAACCAAGGTGGGTGCACCTAACCTAGTATAAAATATACTTCATACACCAAGAACTAGGTTTGAATAATAGATAATAGGATAGTAAGAAAGTACTAAGTGTTAACCAAACACTCATTGACTCTCCATTACTATGGGTAGAACCACATACAACCAAATACTTAAAACTTAAAAGCATGGTTCTTAACTTATGCTTTTGGGATCATAACAACAACAATCAGTATTTGTTGATAAAGAGATAATCATTTAGGCCAGTGCATCATCCATTGGGCAAGATCTCCTAGAACATGAATGCTACACACACCAGACAATAGCTGAGATTCCAAGCCATAAACACACCTACAATCCCCTTTACTACTTATGAGATATCCTTACATAGACAATAAGATAGATCTATGTCCCATCTAAAGCATCATTTCATCTAATCCTAGATTAGAATTCAAGAGTGGATACATATACATAAAAAAAATATGCAGAGGACTAGAAAGTTCAAAATCTATCTAAGTTGACACAAAGGAGAGATAAGAGTCATGTACTTGTATTAAGTATGAAGAATCCTTAAGTGTAAACAATCAATCCAGAGGAGTCAAGCTTGCAAATTACAGCTTAGGCCTAAAATTTTTTCTCTATCATCAATAGAATACCAAATGCAAAAATGTTAAAATCTTGGATCCAGGACTAGGAACACTTCAGAACTTCGAAGTTGGAACCCCTTGAAAATCAACAAAAACAACATATATACCCATGGTTACCCTAAAATCCCACACAAGTAAGGATGGAACAAGCTAAGGGTAACCATGGTTAGGGTTAGGGTTTTCCATCAATTAAGCATTTCAAGTTCATCAAAATCTGATACAATTCAGAGGGAAAACACTAAGTCCTAAATGCACTTAATCAACATCTGATCTTCAATCATGAAAAAATCTGAAAAGGCACTGAAGATCAACCAAAAATCTACAAAATTCAAACTGGAAGTGACCCTGCAACTGCTTTTGGTACATTTCATTAACTTCTCTACATTGAAACATCTATTCTGCAATCATCATGGCAGCCTGGACCACTCCGCAACATTTGACAATCCATTCTACCCACTTTGGCTGCTCAAAAATTGAATTTTTGGTACCTCTTTCATTGCAAATGCTTAGAAAATTTTAATTTGAATTCCAACGGTCATTTTATGGCGCCAACGGCACATTGGCAGTCCTCATTCAAATCTCTGTCAACTTTAAGTCCTGACCGTAGATCCTCCTATCTTCCCAGGTTTGTGACTTTAACTCATCCAGGCACCTCAGGTTACTTCTAGTGAACACACGACAAAGGAAAATCCCAGTCGTGGAATGAAAGTCTAAACCCTAGTTAGATTCAGTGAACACATGACTGCACATGTCAAAATAACCCCTTAAGTTATCTAGTGAACTGGTGACTGAAGACATTTCACCAGTTCCCGAAAATAATAGCGCTACCGCTAAAACATGATGCAAGCCAGCGATAGGAAGAAGATTTTGTTGGGCCACCAAATATTTTATCCACACCGCCAAAAACACCAAGAAATTTAACCGGGCCCACACAGGAAGATCCACGGCCGTCTCATAATCTCATAGATCTGACACACTTCATAAGCTTTTACGCCAACTGTTGATTTTATATAGATGTCAGGTCCCATCACAATTCCACATCACCATTCAGCTCAACCAACCAAAAATTTACACATCAGTGCCATCGAGCAGATAGGTCCCACCGCACTTATCCAGCAACGGGCCCCAAACAATAGATGTCAACCGGTCGCATGGTCGCATGTCAGAAAACTCTGACATGCGATCATGTGAAAACCAGTAAAACATGTCCCTTCACTTCCTTTCTAACACTGGGACCACCGCTTGTAGAAAACAAGATCAATGACAGGTGCATGATCAAAAGCCTCTTGAAAATCTGGGCCCACCATCCATCGCACTTGCGCAGTTAGGATTGACAAACAAGGAGAGCTGGCAAGAGGAAAGAAATGTGAGGTCAAAAATACATAGGGTTTCTGACACCAAAAGATAAGCACACCAAAGCTGGAAGGCACAAGGTCAAAAACAATGACGGTTTTCACACAGACTGAAAACATCATGGATTTTCAAAAACATTGTGGGTTTTTGACACTAAGGTAGATTTTGAAATTGTTTCATGTAGACCTTACAACTTGAATAACTTTCTAGATTTTGTGATTCAGCACGTGCAATTTGGACAGGAGCAAGGTGACACAATGAGGAACATAGGGTTAAGGGCACTTCAAGAAAACTTGCAAGGAGATGGGCCATTTTCAAAGGATTTTGCATGAACTAGAAAATGGACTAACAGTAGCTCTAGTTGGGGCTGCATGTCTCTTGCAGGCATGGCAAGGATTCAGAATCACTGGGAGAGTAGACCAACTTAAAATTATGACTCAAAAACATAGAGCAGACAAAAAAAAGGGAACCTAAACTACTGTTCATGGAAGAGATACTTCAAGAGAAGTAAAACTTTAAGAATTTTCCATGAATAGGCAATTCCAAAGTACCATTAATTAAATCCTTCAAGATATATGAATCTGTTCCCCACTTTCCCTTAATAAGATAAGGGCCCTACCAAATAGGATAAAACTTTCCATGCCTTCCCTTATCTTCCAACCTTGCATTCCACATCAGGACCAGATCATCAATTTCAAAACTTCTTTGAGTCATCCTCTTATCAAACAAATTTTTACACTTCCTCTGCAATGTCTCATTTCTCTCATGTGCATCCCTCCTTACTTCCTCTAATTGGATTAATTCATCCATTCTCATTCTCATCTCATCATTCAAATCTTCATCATATGCTTGGATGAACCTATACATTTGCAAAAAATTATTCTGAGGTAATCTAGCACTTATTCCATAAACTAGGTCAAAAGGGACACAACCTATGGCTTTCTTTACAGTTACTCTATCAGCCCACAATGCCCACCATAACTTTGAGTCCCAAGCCTTCTTATTTCTATCCAACACCCTCTTGAGAATCTTAATAAGGCTTTTATTACTAGATTCAGCCTGGCCATTTCCTTGTGGATGATATGGGGAAGAAAATGAAATGTGTATCCCATAGTGCTGACAAAAATCACCAAACTCCTGTGATCTAAAGCACATTACATTATCAACCACAATTGTCTCTAGGCAACCAAATCTAATGAGGATATTTTGCATTATAAAATCAATTACCACTTTACTAGTGGCCCTCCTAGTAGGGATAGCTTCAACCCACTTGGTAAAATAGTCTATTGCCACTAGTATGTATGAATGCCCACCACTAGACTTGTTTGGAATCTCACCAATGAAATCAATACCCCACTTCTGGAAAGGAGCCTGAACTAAAATAGGTTTGAGTGGCAAATTCCCATTGAATTTCATCCTTCCTGCAAATCTCAAGCATGCATCACACTTCCTCACAAACTGATGTGTATCTTTAAAAACTATAGGCCACCAAAATCTAGATCTAAGGATCTTGTGGGCTGTGGTCTTTTCCATATAGTGTCCTCCACATACACCTTGATGCATTTCCTCTAGCAGAGTCTTAGATCTTTCATGATCAACACACTTTAGCAATACTCCTTCACTGCTTCTCCACCACAACTCACCATGTATAATGGCATACCTTGCTGACTGTAACTTGACAATCCTCCTCTTATTCTCATTCATGTCAGGGGGTAGGACCAACCTCTACAAGTAGTTGATAATATCTTTATACCAATCATAGCAGTCCAAATCAAAAACATATGGCCTTTCTTCCTCCTCTAACATGTTCACATGGTTTGCAATCAAATTACTCTAAGCCATCAATTTTGCAAGACCAAGGCCTCTTACCAATTTTGTAATCTGAATATCTATGTTGAATTCCTGGATCCTATTGATCCATCTACATATTTTTCCTGATACCTCTTGTTGCACCAAAATATCCTTAATGGCAGCATTAGGAACATAAGCAACCACCTTAGCTCCTACAAGATAACATCTAAAAGCCTTGACTACTTTGACTAGGGCATAAGCCTGTTCCTCAACTATATCATACTTTAGTTCTGTTGCATGTAAGGATTTGCTAAAAAAGGATATGGGTTGTTCATACCCTTCTGAATTCTTTTGTAATAAAACTGCTGCAACTGTATGATAAGAAGCAAAAGAGGAAATCTACATGGGCTTACCATAATCAGGGGTCCTCAAAATAGGGGTATCCTTGATGGCCTATTTGATATTCTTGAAAAATTTATTTGCTTCTTCATTCCACTCTATCTTTGCATCTTTTTTCAACACCCTAGAGATAGGAATACAAATTTCTGCAAAATTTGTAACAAATCTTCTTAGAAAATTCACTTGCCCAAAGAAAGACTATACTCCTTTAACATTCCTTGGTGGTGAAAGCTTGTCTATTGCCATAAACCTTTCAGGATCAACTCTCACTCCATCCTTGGACATAATGTGTCCTAAGAGCTTGCCTTCCACAACACCAAAAGAACACTTCTTTGGATTTAAAAAGATTCCATACTCCAGAGCTCTGATAAAGATCTTTTCAAGATGTTCACAATGCTGACCCTCCTTCATGCTGTGAGATCATCTTGATATACCACTAAAAACTTGTTTATGAAATCAGCAAACGCTACATCCATAGCTCTCTAGAAAGTAGCTCCTGCATTTGTCAAACCAAAAGGCATTCTAACATAAACATATGTTCCCCAAGGGGTAGTGAATGTAGTCTTAAATTGTTCTGACTCATTGACCATGACCTGATTATATCTAGAGAAGCCATCCATCATTGACATCAACTCTAATCTAGTGACTCTTTGCAGCATGTTTTCCATATTAGGGAGACCATAGTTGTCCTTTAAAGAATTGACATTCAAATTCCTAAAATCAACACATAACCTAATGTCACCATTCTTTTTTCTAACTGGAACCAAATTTGACACCCAAGTAGAATGTCTGACAGGCTTGATAATGCTAGCATCCATCATCTTTTTAAGTTCATCTTGCATTTTTGGTGCCAAAGTAGGGCTCACAGGCCTTAATTTCTACCTAAAAGGTTTAGTTCCTTCCTTTAATGGTATCTCATGTTGAAAGAGATCTTCTCTATATGCCTTCAAATCATCATAAGACCATGAAAAAAATGTCTAAATTTTTTGAGAAGATCAATCAAATTTCTTCTAGTTGTTTGAGATAAGCATTTACCTATGTAAATATTTTTTGGTTCTTGGCTTGTTCCTAGATTCACTTCCTCCAAATCACTTTTCTTGTCAACAATTCTGGCAACACAAGCCCTCTCCTTATCATCAAATGTCCTTTCAAGGGCAACCAATCCCCTAGGGATCCTATTTGACTTTATTTGCAAAACTTCCTTCCCAAGAACACTTTCTTTTCCATCTCTGATGTCAACATAGGTGCTAAAATCCATTTCCTGACCATCAAAATGAGATTCACACTGCAAGAATCTTAAAATATCCTAATCATCAAAAAATACTTGCCAATTCTCAACATTATCTGGGATAGAAGGCTTATATTTACACTCAATTCTAGATATCCCTGCAAAGGTAACATCCTCTAGCCTTGAGGCTATGTTTGCTAGTAAATCTACCATCTTGTTTTGGCTTCTATCCACCCAATCAATACCAAAGACACTAAAACCCTCAATTTCATCCCATATAGCATTTCTATATTGTTTCAACCTTTGATTCTTAGATGCATACTTTGATCTAATCTGAGAAACTATTAACTTAGAATCACCAATCACCCTAAGATGTTTGATCCCATGTTTTGATGCTTGTCTCAAACCAATCAGTAGGGCTTCATATTCAGCAACATTGTTTGTGCAAGGAAACAAGAGAGTGATAGAAAACTTAAAAGTCTTACCACTTGGGGACACCAATAACACTCCTACTCCAACACCTTCTCTAGAACTTGCTCCATAAAAATATAATGTCCGCAAGACACTATATTTTGTCTTGTTACTCTCATCATCAACCAAAAGGATAGGCTTGACCTTCTCCTGCATCTCATTCCTTTGGACTTGGAATGAGCCAATGTTAGTGTCAACAAAATAATTCATGCTATCCTTTTCATTTTCTTCAATCATATGTAGAGTCCTGGCTTCCATTGACACCTTCACACTCTCTCCTTCAATGTCAAAAGTGGCAAAGGACAAGTCACACTGAATACTTCCTCCCATGGAGGCACTCCACTTTCTAGATAACAACATCCCATATTGAGGAGGAATGTCAACTACAAGAACACTCATAGTCAACTGTTTGTTAGGAAATGCAGCTAATTTATAAGGCAAAGCCTTGATGGTACCTATAACTGGCACTTCTCTTGAGTCCATAGCTTGGCATCTCCCATGAGGTGTATCAACCTTTAGTCCTAAGGATTTCATGATCTCTGCAGGCATAACAGTGTTTGATGCTCTAGAATCGATCATGCAATTCTTCAATATTTTACCACCAATCAAAAGGGACAAAAAGAAAGGATCAATTGTTCCTAGTGCATTGTTTACAATATTTGTATCCAAGAAGATATGAGGAATCTTAGAAAAAATTTCTTCACTCTTACTGTCAGGTACGTCTTCCAAGGAAGCCACATGTTTGTCATTTCTATTCACCTCTTGGATTCCTGCAGAAGAAACACCATTTACCCAATTTAAAGCCTTGACCTTATGTTCTTCTATTCTCATCATTTCCAAAAGTGGAACCTTGACAGTGATCTGTGAAAGCAATTTGGACATATCAATTGGAACATACTTTTGGTTGTTCATGTCTTCTTCAAAGAGAGTGACAACTTTATCCTTTTTGAAACTAGGTTTGTCTTTGAGAGGAGATTCCTCTCCCTTCTGAGGAATGGGAAAAACTACCTCTTCTATCTTTGCTTTATTCTTAGGTGCTACAATAGGTACAATTTTCCTTTTTACCTTCACTTGGTTAGTATCATCAGCACCCCTGCCCTTTTCTCCATGTTGTTGTGTACCATTTTCTATCTCCTTGATAAACATACTGCCTGGCTTACCAGTTGCATTTCCAAGTGTCCTATTCCTCAAGTTATAATTACTTCTAGCTTGAGTGACCATGTCTGCAGTGATTTGAGCAATTTCTTCATCTAAGGGTCTTCTTAAAGAAACTTGCTCCTCACCCCTCATTGTACTACATCCAACATCATCGAACTCTTCATCCTCTTCATCAGAATTAGTCTCATCCCATGCATGTGAAGAAATCATCCCACACCCATCCTTGTCATATTGCTCTTCATTTTCTTGGTTCTCTTGTAAGTTTCAAGCAATGACACAATGTTCCGGGTCATGAGGAGACTGACAAGAAGCACACCATGGGATATCTTTAGTCATATTTACTTAATTTCTATGCAAGGGATTAGGGATCCTTCCATTAGGCTTTTCTTGCTTGGTTGGGAAAATGGGCTTGCCATCCTTCCACTGAGTGTTGTAAGGGTAATTTTGCATTCTTGGCTGTCTACTAAAATTGTTTGGAGCTGACCTCTCCATAGTCACAGCTCTATTGTTTCCCTTTTCACTAGGCTTTAAACCTTCCAAAACCTTTAAAATTTTCTTTAGATTGTCATCCTCTTTGGGTTTAGAGTTAGCAGACCTTCCCATTTCTTTCTTACTCTGCATTTGAGGCCTGCAATCATCTCTTCTTCCTATCTTTCCTGATATTCTTCTATTGCTTTCTATGTTGATGGCCAATTTGTAAGCTTCCCCAAGATTTCTAGGGTTCTTGTCCCTCAAGAGGTATCCCATTTTTGCATCAAAGGCATTCAAGTATGTCACAAGACATACCCTATCATCTAGTCTGATAACCTGTAAGAGCCTATGCATAGCCTTTTGCAATCTTATATTAAATTCAAGGACCTCTTCATTCTAATTCTTCTTTATGTTATTGAATTTAATCAAGATAAAACCCTCATTTGTTTTATCTCCATAGTGTTCCTTGAAACAATTCTTGAATTCATTCCATGAACCTATACTAGCATGGGGTAACCCTCTAAACCAATCCCTAGCATCCTCAATCAGAGATGGTACAAATAGCTTCATTATAACATCATCAAGCTCTACATTATAATCATCTATTACATCTATGAAATTTTTTAGATGTTCTTCACATGTGATGACATTATTTCTAGTAAATTTAGGAAGCTTCTTTCTAATTTCATCAGGGATTGCATTAGGGTAACCAGGAATACCAAAGAAGACAAGTTGTTTGTACCTTTCATGAATAGGAGCTCCATGTAGTGGATCCATTCCTTGAGGTGTAGATGTCCTTATGTTTGAACCATCAGGAACTCTAGCAGCACCTGGTACACCATTTTCTTGAGCTGCATTGTTACCATGAGTTCCACCTTCTCCCAAAAAGGAAGCAGTAATATTTGAAGGTCCTGAAGTATGCTTGAGAAAATTAATCTTTTTTCTGATTTCTATAATAGAAGCCTCCAACTCTGCTTTCTCTAGTTCTTTATCCAATATTTCTTTCTTCCTTCTAGCTATCTCCAAATCTAAATCTAATCTCAATCCTGGATGTAATGTCCTATCCACAATAACTTGTTCACTGATTGAATCCCAACAACCTTTTGTTTGCCTTTATCTCTTGGTCTGGTTTCTTCACATATTTTTTGAACAATAGGTTGTTCATCTACTCTTTCAGGCTCTGGGACAAAATTAATTGCCTCCAAATCTAGTAACTGCCTCTTTAGCTGATCAGCCCTTATCATGGCTTGTCTTACTTTATCTTCTTTTTCCTTTTCTCTTTGCTACCTAATGGCAAGTTGTTCTTGAGCTCTTCTTTCTAGTTCATAGACCTCCTCAAAGATCTCTTCTGATTTAGGGAGAGTGGTCTCTGACTCATCATCTCCCACTTGATATTCTTCCTCATACTGGTTTAGTGCCAAATCATCAGCCTCTTCATATTCTGATATATTTTCTTCTTGACTAGGCTTGGTTTGAGCTTCTTGTCTTGTGTTTTTCTTTTTCTTCTAAGTATGAGAAATATTTCTCTTCTTTCCTCCCCTTGTCTGACTAGGCCTAGAAGTGCCTGGAATCCCTTCTTCCATTATATCTTTAGGATGCTCCCTTCTCCGAGGCCTAGTACCTCTATAACACATCTTGAAAAATAAATACTGACTAGCACTGCTTCAGAGATGTTTGAGTCACCACCCAAGTGTATTGGGAATATCACAATATAGTTTCTTCACTCCAGAAATACTCAAATGAGTTAGAGAGACAAGGGACAAAAACAACCCTGTTTCTTCCAATGATGACCTACTAATTAGGATGAACATGTTAAACACTTCCCTAGAAGAGTCACCATCTTGTTGGTGTCCAAAATGATGCTTATGCACTTTAGGCTACCAATATACCCTCAGATGGATTTTAGGAATAGTTAACTCCAAAATGTTATGAGGTCTTAGGGTAACTAGACCAACTATAGGGACTTAATATGCCCTCTTCTACTTCTGGCTCTGCAAAACCAAGGTGGGTGCACCTAACCTAGTATAAAATATACTTCATACACCAAGAACTAGGTTTGATTAACAGATAATAGGATAGTAAGAAAATACTAAGTGTTAACCAAACACTCATTGACTCTCCATTACTATGGGTAGAACCACATACAACCAAATACTCAAAACTTAAAAGGATGGTTCTTAACTTATGCTTTTGGGATCATAACAACAATAATTAGTATTTGTTGATAAAGAGATAATCATTTAGGCCAGTGCATCATCCATTGGGCAAGATCTCCTAGAACATGAATGCTACACACACCAGACAATAGCTAAGATTCCAAGCCATAAACACACTTACAATCCCCTTTACTACTTATGAGATATCCTTACATAGACAATAAGATAGATCTATGTCCCATCTAAAGCTTCATTTCATCTAATCCTAGATTAGAACTCAAGAGTGGATACATATACATAAAACAATATGCAGAGGACTAGAAAGTTCAGAATCTATCTAAGTTGACACAAAGGAGAGATAAGAGTCATGTACTTGTATTAAGTATGAAGAATCCTTAAGTGTAAACAATCAATCCAGAGGAGTCAAGCTTGCAAATTATAGCTTAGGCCTGCAACTTTTTCTCTATCATCAACATAATACCGAATGCAAAAATGTTACAATCTTGGATGCAGGACTAGGAACACTTTAGAACTTCAAAGCTGGAACCCCCTAAAAATCAACAAAAACAACATATATACCCATGGTTACCCTGAAATCACACACAAGTAAGCATTCAACAAGCTAAGGGTAACCATGGTTAGGGTTAGGGTTTTCCATCAATTAAGCATTTCAAGTTCATCAAAATCTAATACAATTCAGAGGGAAAACACTAAGTCCTAAATGCACTTAATCAACATCTGATCTTCAATCATGAAAAACTCTGAAAGGGCACCGAAGATCAACCAAAAATTGACAAAATTCAAACTGGAAGTTGTATACACCTAAAAATGGTCACCTAGACTATTAGCCCCTTTTTCTAAATTATCAATTGCTTGTTCTTGATCAAATCCTATTTTATCATTTATTCGATTATTTTCTATGGGCTAACCATCTTATCCTAAGTTTTTATTTATTTAAAAGGAATTCCCTCCCCTTTTAATAAATAAAAAGCTCCCACTTTTCCTCTTATCCTAAGTTGCACACATAAAGCATTATTCTTATTTTATAAAAAGGGAAAAAGCACTTTTGTCTCATATGGACACAAAAGTCAACTCTTATTTTCCTATTGGAGGATACTTGTGCACATGGATTGCTCCTCTTTTAAGCTCCACCGTTGATTAAATCTTTTTCCTCTTAATCTCCATGGTCCATTCCTCCTCATTTCCTTTAAAATGAGAGCTCTCTTCTTCATTCTAGATCCACAAATTTTTATGCTATTGTTATGCTACAGGTTTTCTAGGTCATCTTGGAGCTTTTGGAGATATTCTTGCATCTAGGGTTTGAAGATTTGGAGCATTGTTGGCATTCATCTTGGATCTTCATCAACACTCTATCTTCTTGTCTTCATTCTTGCATCATCATGGCTTTCTTGCTTCATAGTTAGATTTCATTTCTTGCATAGTAGCTTCATTTTCATGGCATTCTTAGCTTAGATTTCTTTTATGCTTTAGATTAATTCATCTAGTTTAACTAGGAGGCTTTGTAATACTTGCATCTTTCATTTCCATAGTTTAGCTTGCATTTCCATTCTTAATCTAGCTTGCATTGCATTTTCATTCTTGATTCTTGAGGATATTGGCATTCTTGCCCTTGTCTTCATTGAATCTCCCATTGCATGGTTTACTAGCAAGGTTATTGGCTTAATAGCTCTAGCTGAGAGCATTCTTAAAAACCCTTGCACTCCATGCCTAGGGAGCTATGGATCAATTTGTGAGGGCTCATTCTTGAGTTTCCTTGCATGTAATGATCCATAGAAGTGTGACACATTTATAGCACACATTTTTGGCGCCCACCGTGGGGCAGAGTAGACTAGCTTTGTCCCTTTTTTTTCTGCATTTCCATCATTTTTCGTCAATTTTTCGGCAAGTTTTCAGCTTAATTTTTCGTCTCTATTTTTTCATCTCAGATTTTCGTGCGATACTTTCTAGAAGTATCACGCGATATACCTCTGTATGTGCGTGTGATACTTCACCTGTCATAAGAAGTATCGCGCAATATACCTTTATATGCGCGTGCGATACTTCACCTGTCAGAAGTATCGCCTGGCTATAGTAGAGAATATCGCCTGGTGTCGGGCAAAGTATCACCTAGTATAAGGTGAAATATCGCGCAGACTAAAAGTATCGCCTGGTGTCGGGTGAAGTATCATGCGATACTATGTCTGTACCTGGCAGTGAGCTATTTTTGGGCTATTTTATCTATCTTGCAAGTTTTGGGTTCTTAGCTATCTTTTTGAAATTTTCTAAAATTTTTAGCGTTTTCAAATCCGTGCCACTCTGGAAAATGGGTGCCCATTTTTTTAAAAATTTTGCAAATGGTATCAAAAGTTTAAGTGTGATATATTGTTGGAAAGGTCTTTTCGAGCCCAATCCAACCATGATGGTTTCATTTTTAGATTCTATCATTTGATTAGTTATTTTTGCACATCATCTGATTTTTTTCATGTACTAATCATTGTTAGATTTTGGATTTTGATTCTCCTAGCTCTTGTTGGTCTAACAAGTTGTGGTTGTAGGTGCTTCTTGCTTGAAATTTGCTAAAATTGCATGTCAAAGAGGGCTACTAATAGTTTTTGTAGGGCTGCCCTAAGCATAAAAACCAAATCAAGTGCTTGTTTAATTTTTTTCTTTATTAAGTGCCGCATATATGAGTTGTTTCATTAGGCACTTAATACCTTGTAGAAATTTTGAGGTGGTAGGAGAGTATGCTCTTCACCCTTGTGGTAAAACAGAAATCTTGACCCATCTTGGGATTTTGAAAGCAAGGGGGCAATTGAATCTTTGCTTGGCATGTTTGGGAGAAGTTTTTGAGATAGGGGAGTATGCTCTTCACCCTTGTGGTGAATCAAAAACCTTGAACCTCAAGAATTAATCCACTCTTTGTTTAGCTTAGGATCCTTTAGCGGGCCTGCTCTTGAGCAATCAAGAGGAATGACCCAAGTGGGGACAACCTTATCATCATTTTCCTTGGTGGCGAGTGATTCCAACTCACTATAATCTCAAGGCTATCGAGGACACAAAACCTTGGTAGACATAGTACTTATCTTCGCTTGATGTGAGTAACTTGTGGGATTGTGACCATGAGGAAAGCATTAAGCAAGAATGCTTAAGGTACTCTTGAGGCCGCGAGGTCCTAGTCCTTTATGAGGAGCAAGAGGGGTGCTATGAATGGAAACCCTTACTATGAACCATTAGATAGAGGCCACCCTATTTTAGCCGCTTAGCTTCTTGGTGCAAGGATTGATCCAAGTGGACTTACCCAGATCACCCCAAGATACTCACCATATGTGCTCCTTTGGTTGTGTTTTTGACACCTCCATGACAACGCCAATATCTTTTGTGGGAAACCGCTTGGTGTGAGGCAAGGGAGCATCAAGTTGTGGGCCAAGTTGTTAAGTAATGAGCCTTGTTCTTCTAGGTAGTAATTGCTTGAATTGTCTTCGATTGTGCTATACCAATGTAAACGTTCTCAACATTCAAACAAACGGTAGCATTCATAAGGTTCCCAATTTTGATATCACAAGTGCTTGTCTTGGAAAGGTTGCTTTTGCCCTTGTTTCAAGTGTTCTATGACATGTTTGATCCCATACTATTTTCAAACCTATGTTTTATCTATTGCTACTACTTGTCAAACTGAGAAATTGCACTGTTCAATCTACAAATTTAGTCAAAGCACTTCAAAACTGAGTTTTTCATGTTCACTGATCAAGAGTCATATGATATTGAAGTATCCTTGCATACACTCAACCAAGAATCCTGAGTCATTTCTACTGTCCTATCATTGCTACAATTCAGAGTTGCTAAACTTGCACTTTAACCTGCTATAGAGTGTCCTTTTCTGTTCTTACCTGAAACTGGTTTGTTACTTACATGTTTAGATTTGTTCTAGACTGAAACAAATGAGCTAAAACTATTGGATTTGAGCTTAACAAATGCTACTCTTGATCACTTGTCGCATCACGGTTACCTCTCTAGCTACTTGCTTATTGAGCTTCTTGCTCGCTGTTCGGCTTTAGTCAATTGATTGCTGTAAGTACTTGAGCACTTTTGATGAGCCATCTCTCTATTTGTTCTACTTTGACAAGTGATCTTTATTAGCTTTTCTTATCTCAAATCTGAGAAACTTTGCCTCATTCTATTAGTCAACCAACATCTCTTTTCATGCCGGTTACAACTCGATCTCAATTTGAGCAGGAGAGTCATCCTCCGTTCAATTATACATAGTTACCTTCTCCAACTAGATGTTCAAAAGCACCCATTAGCAACAACAGTTCTAGTTCTGACCAATCTGAGAATTCTAAGGCTACACCGTGGTATAAAGGAGGTTTCCTCTTTTCCGCATTCAAGACCCCCAAAAACACAAACAGTGTCTCACTCACTTTGACTGAACAAGAAAAGTTTCAATAGTTGCAAGCACACTTTAAGCACAAGGCTAACCAAGCACGCTTAGACATAGAACACAATCAACAAAGGATGGATGCTACTAGGTGCATGGCTTATAGAGGGACATTTCATGAGCAACCTGAGACTAGTAATCATGAGCATAGACCTCTTTTTAACAACGGCAACAACACGCCACCAAGATCTCCTCCAAGGCCAACTTTTTCTATGCCCTCTTCACCACCTAGACCTCCTCCCTCTCAACATGAGGCAGAGGCTAATGATGAGATTTCTAGTGAGGATCTTATGAGATGTGAACAAGATGTGGATTTCCAACGAATGATGCATAAGCTTTTAGAGCGTAATGGCGATCAATATTTTCAATATATGACTTCTAAAGGATACAAGCTTCCTCCCGGCTATGATGTCAGACAAATTGTCCAACAAAGAGTACCAACTGAATTGGAAGTCCTTCAAGAAGAATTACGTCGGACAAATCAACGCCTTACCCAAATGGCAATAGAAAGAGAGCCTCCAAAGGTCTCTTTTGTAGAATCAATTTGTGCTCTTCCTTTTGATAAAGATCTATACATGGTCCCATTTCCTAAGGATATTGAGGTTCCCAAATATGACAAGTATGATGGAAATGGTGATCCCCATGATCATGTACGTCACTTTTATGCTCTTAGTATGGACTTTCTTCATGAAGACACATATCTTCTACGCTTATTCCCTCGAAGCTTAAGAGGCCAAGCTTTGGAATGGTTTGCAAAATTGACACCACCTCTTAAGACTTTTGATTAGTTGGCTCAGCGATTTACCCAACAGTACTCTTACAACATCCAACAACCTGTCACTTTGATAGATCTCGGTAATCTAAGACAACATCAAGGTGAGCCACTTGCAACTTACTTACAACGTTGGAGGTCATTGTATTCTCGATATCCTCGTCAGCTACCCGAAAGAGAAAAGATTGACATTTTCGTCAACACACTTGTGCCTGACCTATTTTATGATCTAAGGAAACAACTGTTCTCCTCTTTCAATGACATGGTTGAAAGTGCATATCGAATTGAGGATGTAGCTATAAGAAAAGGGGATATTATTATTAATAAAGATGCTAAAGGCAATGGTAAAGACAAGAACAAACCTTGGAATAAGAACAAGTATGTTGTTAATGATGGGGTTGTTGATGCTCCTAAAGTTAAAGAGCCTGCTTTCAATCTCTCCAACGCTATCTATGTAGCAAAACAACAAGAAGCTAGAAACACTCACAATGCTCCTAAACCTCAATATGCAGATAAGCCTAAGAAGTCATTTCGAAAGTGAGTCTATACCAAGTTGGCAGAACCTTATGATGTGATCCTTAAGACTTTGGTTGACAATGGATATCTTACACTTCCTGATAAACCTAGTAACTAGGATCCGATAAATAAGCCTGATTGGTGGAGAGAGGATCATTACTGCCATTATCACAAAAATAAGGGACATCCAACAGACAATTGTTTTAGGCTTAAGGATGATATTCAGGATCTTATTGAGAATGGCACAATCTCCACTGATGGCTTAACTAAAAATTTTGATCACATAGCTTTCAAAGATCCTCTACCTAAGCATGATAAGGGGGAAACCTCTCAAACACATAAGAAGAATCATGATGCAAAGATCAATTACACGTATCCTTCTAATACGCTTGTGATTAACATGGTAGAGCCCATTGAAAGAGTTCTAATGATGAGGTCTCAAGATGATAATAACACCAATCATGGTAAGCCAAAGTTAGTCTTGCAAACATGTGGTAGTTCATCTTCCCAAAGTGAGACACTGAATGCTGTTACTAGGGGGCAAGCCAAGATTGTCCTTAAAACTGCGCAAGATCCCAAGCAAGCTTTGCCTTCCAAACAAGTGGCTCCTTCAGCCACCCCTAGCTATGATCTTGTCCAACATTTGCAAAAGACACCAGCACAGATATCTATCCTTGAGTTGCTTCGATTATCCTCTTCGCATAGAGAGATTCTTGATGAGGCCCTACGTACAACACGTGTTCCCAATGACATTGATCCAGATCAATTTCAGGCTATGGTCAACCACATTTCATCTCTGCTATCTCTCTCCTTTTCTACAGAAGATGACATATCTATTGCTCACCCACATAATCTAGCTTTACACATTGAAGTTCTAGTCTACAATACCCGAGTCCGCCGAGTCCTGATAGACAATGGTGCAGGGTTAAATATTGTTTCTTTCAATGTCATACAACAATTGGGTTTGTCAGAATTGGCTGTGGATTCCAAGAAGAAGATTACTATAAAATCTTATGATGAAGTGGAAAGATCTTCCAAAGGTCTTGTCACACTACCTGTCTGAGTGGGCCCTATCATGAAAGATATTAGCTTCCAAGTATTGGACATCCCACTCGCATATAACATTCTTTTGGGTCATCCTTGGATCCATGACATGCAGGCTATTCCTTCCACTTATCATCAGTGCGTCAAATTTTTGTACAATGGCACTGAGGTTGTGATTCTTGGAGACCATACTATTGCTATCAATGCTCTTGCTGCTACTGAAAAATTTGTTCCTCACAATGAACCTACTGATGATCCTAGTACGTCTCTAGTTGCTACTAAAAAATCATTTAAGATGATGAGCCTTGGTATGGGTGAATATAAACTGGGTTCCTTTGCTTCTATACCTATTTCTCCTAGGTCATATAGGAGACCTTTTGATCACATGAAGCCTTCCACTTCTGCTATGGTGATCTTTGATACTTTTGTTCCTTCATCTATTCCTTTAGAAGCAGAAAGAGAAGAACAAGCTATTAGAGAGGATTCTAGAAATACTCCCATGCTTAGTAACTCAGACACAGATACAGATGAGTCACCACTACACACTATGGTTCAAATGGGAGATGATCTTCCCTCTACTTCACTTCTTTGGGGAGAAAAATGTATATCTACTGATGATATGGATGTTGATATGGTTCATTCTTGTAGTAACCATCCTGACATGGTTGATGGGTCTTGTGTGGGGTCTGATGAGTTTGTTCCTCGTATTGCCTTAGTGGACCACGCTAGTTCTTCTATGACAAGTCTAGATCTAGCTACTTTTGGAGCCTACCCTATAGGCTCAACCTCTCTTGTCACCAGAGATCACATCCTTCACATAAATGCTATTGAACCAGTCACTCCATTTCATCTCGCATCAACACCTGTTACTTCTTCCACCAGCGAACTAGCAACAAAAAAGATTGAATCAGAAATCAAGCATCATAGTCATCAAGTCAAAAGAAAAGAGCAATGGTCGGATGGTGAAAACCACATTGTGGCGGTATCTGAACCTAAGAAAAGTAAAGATAAAAATTTTCTCAAAAATAATGACTCCAAAATAAAAGATGAGAAGTTGATTCTCTACAAACAAATGGTGCATTACTTCAAGCATGATCTCATAACTGTTATACTTCAGCCCATTCCTAAAGCTGAGAAAAGAGTTGCTAATGCCTTGGTTACTTTGATATCCATCTTACAAATGAAAAAGCATAAATCTTGCTTCAAGTTCCTGGTGGATGAATTACGCTATCCTGCTCACAAATCTTACAATCCTACCATCTTTCCATGTCTTCCACCTCATACTCCTCCATGCCATTCTTTCCGCCATCCCTTACACTTTGCCTTTGTCTCTGGTGGCTTGTATAGGAAGGGTCTAGATGGAACTCTCCTTAGGTGTCTAGAAATAGAGGAGTCAAAAAAAGTACTAGCTGAAATCCACGATGGCATATGTGGATCACATTCTAATGATCCTCCACTAACTCAGACATTGCTTAGGGCGGGTTATTATTGGTCAAACTGGTTGAGACCTCCTATCATCACAGTTGTAGCATTTGGGCTTGGGGCCTATCAGTTCTCTACATCAAAGGAAGTAGATCTTTAATGCCCGTTCCTGTCTAGGGCATTCCTTGTATATACTTTATGATCCTGAAAAAATTACAAAAAAAATCATATATGATGCTGAAAAAAAACTAAAAAGCATATAAAGTACTGAAAAAATGAGCATCCTAGTGAAAACCTAGCAATAGGCGCTTTGATGTCTCACCAAAAAAATCAAAAAATTCAAAAAATTTAAAAAAAAATAGAAAAAGTGCCTTGGTGAAAACCTGGAAACAGGCGCCTTGGTAGCAAAAATACAAAAAAATTATAAAAAAGTCCTGAAAAAATCTATCAAGGTTGAAAACCTGGAAACAGGCGCTGCTTGAGACCCTCTGCACCTATGTCTATCAGTCTTGCGTGGTTCTCTTTCACTCCCTTTCTCGCTTTGCCTCTCCTAGCCTAGAATTGATTCTTGTCTTAGTCTAGGGGGCATATGTTGCTTTAAGCTTATCTTGGGTCTCTTTGTGCGTCTGGGTTTCTTGGGCAACTTGGTTCCAATGGTGTTTTTCAACACCACCCCAATGGTGTTTTTCAACACTACCCTTGGGTTGAGTGTTTCTCAACACTTATCAGATGTCCTACCTGCAGTCTAGTATGATGCGATATTTCTCATTTGCAGATGCAATACTCAAAGTTTGACTCTATGACCTACACACACGCACTTGACTTGCTGAGATTTGTTTGAATTTATTTCTTTGCATGCTGTCTATGATGATTTCTTTGCTGAGTGGTCTCTCCCTAAGAAGTTTTTGATGATGCATAGCTAGAAGACTGAGGGTATGAGAACATGTTTTATTGCTTTTTCTGCTTGTGGGTATATTTTGTTGATCCTAACTGTCATGAGCATTTATGATGGTCTTACTTGACACTGTGGATTGACAGGGTATTATCCTTGACTATTTTTGTGCAAGTGCATACTTGTAGCCATCTTGACTTTCCTTGTGTCTCGATGCAAGTGTAATCTTGCTATATTAAACTTAGGTAATCTCACTGTGCTAGTCATCTTGACCTACATGTCTTTGATGCCTAGGTGAGATTTCCACATTCCTATCTGATAAAGATCATATTCATATTCACATAGTTATGCTAGTGTGTATTGTATGATCTTGCGACGCTACCAATAACGCTCGATGATGAATATTAGATGTCTATTGGCTTTGTAACCTTGCAAGTAAACCACTTTTCATGTAGCTTGCATTTCTTAGGTTCATGTTAGTTTAGTTTTGCATCTTGCATATGGAGAGAGCTCTCCTTTCATTTTTCATGGACTTGTTAATCAGCTGCGCTCACCTTTCGCTTCTTCCCGATCATGTCTTTCACTTTCTTGTCTTTCATCTCACATCATTTTCTCTTCATTTCGGGATCCAAACCGAAATCCACCTTCACCTTCACCCTTTCTCCTTTTTCCGCATAGTTGGCTGACCTTTTGAGGCCTGATCCTTTGATCTTCACTGGGGCATCATAACCTCTTCATCCCCATCTCTTTCAACCTTCTAGTCTTTCATTCAAATCCCAAGTTCCAATTCCCCCCTCTATGGCATTTACGGGTTGAGGGACCGATAGGTTCGTGCCCCGTGTCCCATGTGTGGGGCATCCCTTCATTGGTTGATGGTTATTCTATTATCTTTCATCTTCGATTATGATTTCTAGTGATTTGATCATGTTTCTCTTGCTTCTGCATTCCCTCTACTTGATTTCGCTTTCGATCCTGAGGGGGCAGACACATCATATCTTATTAGCTATCTCTTTCCTAAGTGTTCAGTACTGTCGCTACCAGGCTAACCATGTAGGATTTTCTATCTCTCTGTACTTCATTCTTTGGAGTCAGATCACTATCTTCTTGCCTTCTTGGCTACTTGCTTGCCTTCTTGGCTATTTTATTCTTTGACTGCATGTGATCCCAAATCGATCTCACATCTGTCAATTAGGCTAAGAAGATGAATCTCCTTGACCATGTTTAAGATATGGTTCTGTGAATGTTGTATGATCATTATTTCTTTTATGATTGTCAATTACGATTTCTCCATTATCAATTTTGTCTTGTATGAGGTGCTTCAAGCATAAGCAATTATTGGTTACATGACCCTTACTATGATGGAGATCATAGAAGTTGTTCTCTTTCCACCATTTCAGTTTAGGTTCAGGATCAAATTGTCAGATCTTAGGCAAAGAGATGATGTTGTTAGCCAATAGAGTTTTCATAGCGGATTCATATGATTCTCCAAGAGGAGTAAACTTGCATTTAGGATATGTAGCCCAAGGTTTATATTCAATTGGCTTTTTGTTTGACTCTATTGTTTTAGCTTCAGAAGCTTTGATGGCTTGGGTACCAGCAATGATATTGAAAGTGGGTGCCTTGGATGGGGCACAGATAGTATAAAAAATGCCATCTGTGACAATGCCTTTTTTGTTGTTCCAGTTTTTGTTCTTGTCTTTAGAATTGGATCCACATTCATACTTGTCCTTTTGAAGTGATATATCTCCTTTTTTTAAAAGTACTTTCTCAATTTTGATTGCATTGTCTACCATCTTATCAAAAGATGTATGATTTTACATTTGTAGGGCATAGTTGATTTGTGGAATAAGATTGTTGATAAAGATTTCTAGCTTCTCAATTTATGGAATAGGCCTAGCATATAGATAAAACTTCTTCCTCCATCTTTTGAGAAATGTTAGGAATGGTTCTCCTAGATATTGTTTCAGGTTGCAGATGTTGATCATGGTGACTAGATGCAGGATGTTGTAGGAGTATTATTGATAAAATAGTTTGATTAACTCTTCAAAAGTTTTGATAGTTGGAGGCATCCTAGAGAACCAATGAATGGTTTCTCCTCCCAGACATTGTGGGAAAAGATGCATTAAGTAGGTTGGTTCATGCATGAACTCCATAGATTTGGTATAGAGTTCTCTAACATGATCTTGAGGATTAGATTTTCCATCATACTTATCATATTTAGGCATTTCCACTCTGTTAGGGAATGGTGGCATGTATAAGTCTTTATCAAATGGAAAAGGGCATAGAGCCTCCATGGAGAACTCCTTAGGCTCCATTTCTTTCTCAAGTTTATTAAGTTTGACTTGCATGGCATGCATCTATTTCATCATAACAGTGATTGGAGTTTCTTCCTCATGTGTAATGATATATTCAACATTAAAGTTTGGAGGAAGTTTAGCTCCTTGATGAGCTAACTCCAGAAAGTATGCCTCTATATCTTCTGTCAATAAATGTGTTGGTTCCTGAAATCACTAGATTTCCTCTTAATGGTTTCACGAAGTCAATTGATGAATTTGACCTTTGTCTAGGTTGGATTCCTACACTTTAGGTTAGTAACTAGGGCGGGTGTACCCAAACAATAATGATAAATGAAAACTGTTAATCTAAGAACTCAGATCTAATATGTCTAATCTAGGATCAAAACTGAAAAACTAATCAATCAAACTAAAAATATACTAAAGAATCAAAATGCTAACACTAAAATAAAATTAGGGTTAGAAAATTGAAAGAACTGTTATAAATTGATTAGTAAACTAATTGAAAACTTTTAAATCTAAGTCCTAAATATAGATAACTGCTTCAAAATTGGAATGGGCGGAACTTGGAAACAAATAATAAGTTGTCACCTGTCTTAAAATTCATTTATCCCATACCACCATTAAATTCATTAGCCTCCACTAGAGCCATATAAAACACCAATTCTCCTCTCAACATGGGCTTGTTTTAACAAAAATGAACAAGCCTAGGCTTGTATCTGGTTGGTTTCAATGATAGTTAGTGCACCAGCTGTTCTAGTTGTATTGAACTCTCCTTCTCATAGACCACTATAGTATAAAAATTGTCCATCTTAATATATGAATGTGGTCTTACTGGATGAGCCATGGGACCCACATCATGAGGAAACTGATAATTTTGACGCTTTGCAACATCTGCAATTCTCTTAACAGCATGACTTCCCATGTCAGAGTAGAAGATTTATATGACTGTCATTCATTTTAATTACTTAACATTATTCCTTAGCAATGTGCTTTGCAAGTTCTTGCTCCTGCTATTGCCTTTCTCTGCATTTTTAACACTCTCTCTCTCCCTTTTGTGTGCATTTGGAGGGAAGCACAAAGCCTTCACAGCTTCATTGTGCATGTTGAGACAGAAAGCTATTTATGAGTTGAATGCAAGTTGAGGCTCATTTTTGGAGTTGATATCATCAGTCTCTTTACAAAGCATCCATCCATTTGCATGGTCAATGGTTGCATCAATAGCACCATCACGGATTGCTTTTGTAATAATACTTTTAGCATCCATGACAGGAGTATTTGAGTTCACCCTTAACTTAGTAGCAACATCAGCAAGAGAAATTTGGGAGTAGGAGATACTATGTTGCGCAGTCCAGTTCTTATCATATTGTGGCGCAATCAAATAATCAAATTTTGTGTTCTATCAGTGTTGAAGGTTTTTGAATACTTATCCACAACTCTATGGAAAAGTTCCAAATCACCTATACAAATAGCATTTGTAAGTTCAAAATATGGCCTCAAGGCTACTTTCATTCCATTCTGCATAAATGTTGTCCTCTCTAGAATTTCACCAAGAAGCAAGCAAATAATAGCAGCCCATTTATTGCATTAATGGGGAAGCCACGAGCTGATACTGGAGCCTTACGAGCTACTTGCAAAAGACTCTCCTTCACATCTGTGTACTCTAATTGTATTGTGCAGATTCTTCCCAAGTAATACAAATACTGGAAAACTGTTGATTTGAATGAGCTTCAAACCGTGGAGATTTTGAACGAAGTTTTTCAGCAAGTATGTAAATATCTCCAACTCTGGAAGAATATTGTGCTTGGAGGAAACAACTTGATTTGTAGTTGAAGGAGTATCAACATCCATATCCTTGTCTTCTTCCTTAAACAAATAGGGTAGGAGGTGAGAAGAGACATCGGAGGTGGCAAGAAGAAGGTGGGTGAGGAAACCAATGAGATTAGATGCCCTAATCTTCCTCCACAGCATCATCACATGCTAGATCCCACTTATCATGAGATGCACCTCCTTTGTCACCACCCCTTTCTCTATCAATGCTGCCACATTCTTCAGATGGGTCACCACCGATGTGGAGGAGTTGGAATTGCTAGGGGTAGGTGAGTCCTTCATATCAATGTCCATCTCCATCTCCATCTTAGTCTTCATCTCCATGTTCTGATTCATTCTATGACTGCTTCAGGCATATGGATGATGATCCAAAATTCACAGAATTATTCTTTGTGGAAAATGTTATTCTAGCTTAAGAAGATGAATTTGTAGGACTTTCTTCACTGCGGGTATTTGTTGTAGATACATTTGCAGTAGCATACGGCTCTACCTGCACAATATCCACAACCCACACACCAACACAAATTTGATTGTACGAACATCCGAGAAGATTTTCCTCGTAAAGTAATAATACTAGAAAAATTTTCAAGCTACAACCTATGTGATAATAATAATATAAAGAAAAATACTAAACTAATGATGCATCAAAATAAACTTATAAATTAAAAAATAAACTAACGTAATACAGGGGAAAAGAATAACTCCCTAAAATAAATCCCTGCCCAAAATGGTTGAATGTTTTCCTCGATCAAAAAATTGGTTTTGATCAAGTAATGATATCTATCTTTTGAAAATATCCTTACTTCCTTCACCATCCCCATTTCTTGTTATATCATTTTTCACCACCTCATTCTGGAAAATCCATTTTGAAAATATATTGTTAAAATATTCCTCATCTCTCATTCCCAGTATTTCAAATTTTGGATTGGCTTTATGCTTATTTGAAAACCCTAGTATATCATCACAAGATAATTCTTTTGACATATCATAATGTGAAATTTCATTAAAAGTATCATCTTGTGAATCACCATCAACATTATTGACACAATATACGTTACCATTGCTTCTCTCAAAAATTTCTTCCTCTCCATAAATTGAAGATACTTCCATTTTGTTCTCACATTCTAGGTGGTCCACACTTATTTGATATTTGGAAATCACTTCCTTAAAATCTTGTGGAAATTGACTATATTGAGAACCTAAAATATTTTCAAAATGGTTTCGAGATGTATTGTCCCTATTGTATGCATCATAGTGCATGTATTCTTTTAATGCATTATTTTTCTAGAATTTGTCATTTACTTCGTCAAATACCACATGTACATGCTTACTATGATGGTTATAGAAAAAACATGGGCCATTCTTTTGCACATACTTTTGATATTCGATATCCAATAAATCTGAAATTTGATCTATACTAAGTTGATTTTCTTCCTCACCCTGATTTCACTTCTCTTGTTCATCTGAATCTAGAACATCATTAGGTTTATGTTCCTCCATTACAACTTCATATGTAATGTCAAGAAGGATATCTACTTGTTCACTAGTTACTCCTAAACTATACATTTTGTTTAAAAAACTTAGCCTAATATTAGAAGGTATCTTACTAAAGATATTAATCATCCTCATAAATAAACTCACCACATTTTCATTATCATATTGCTCTAAATTAATGAATGCATTCAAAGGAGACATACTTGATTCATCCCCCTGGTGTTGATCGTCATAGTGATCATTAATGCTCTCTTGCTCATTATCCATGTTATACAATGGATTAGAAAAGCTTTTAAACCGATCACTTTCGCTTCCTGTAATCATTTCTTCTTTGTTTGGTTCCAATTCGAAGAACCATTTATTTGTTAGAGATCTTCTCCCTAACATAGGCTTCACTTGAAACTAAATTTTAGAGTCGCCACCTCACTTCCTGCGAGGAATCAATAACTATTTTGAATCCTTCTTCCCAATAGAGTCTTTAAAACTTAACCAGAGATTCTAAAACTAACATCCACTGATAGGTGATCCCCAGCAGAGTCACCAATTTGTTGGTTCCTGAAATCACTAGATTTCCTCTTAGTGGTTTCAGGAAGCCAATTTACGAATTCAACCTTTGTCTAGGTCAGATTCATGTACTTTAGTAGTAACCAGGGTGGGTGTACCCAAACAAAAATGATAAATGAAAACTGCTAATCTAAGAACTCAGATCTAATATGTCTAATCTAGGATCAAAACTGAAAACCTAATCAATCAAACTACAAATATACTAAAGAATCAAAATGCTAACACTACAATAAAATTAGGGTTAGAAAATTGAAAGAACTATTAGAAATTGATTAGTAAACTAATTGAAAACTTTTAAATCTAAGTCCTAAATATAGATAACTGCTTCAAAATTGGAATGGGCGGAACCTGGAAACAAATAAATGAAAATGACCTAAATATCAACATGAACTGAAGTAAAGATCAGTGCCTATAACATTGGGCAATAGAGTCTTGATAATCAAGTTGTACCTGTAGATAGTAAAAACCCTAGTAATCATTATAGACAACTTTGTTGAGTTTAACTCCGATGCTTATAGACCAACCAACTGCAGTTCGGAAGAGTTTAACTAAAAATATATCCTGAGAGACCAGCAGTTTCATCACATATAATAATTACTAAAATTTAAATGATCACATTAAAGGAACTTAATAAAAAAAATTCATCCAATACAACATAATTCATCAAAAAACTACTTTTCAATATTAAAGATTTTAAACTTATCTCTCCTCCAGTAATGTGATAATAATGTTCAAAATTCGTTCATTGGTTCGCCAGATTCACCCAAAAAAATTTTACTCCATCATGTATTCCTTTACAAACATTTTGTTCTCAAAATTATCTTCTAACATTATCCCCTCTCTACCATTAATTGAATGTATATATATTTCAAAGGTTTCCTGTGAAAGGACATGCCCTTTCACTGGACCTAATTATGTAACTAATCCTAAAAATTAAATAAAACCATTGATTGTACATTGAGGATAAATATTCCCTAATATTTCATGAATTGTCGTGCAAAATAATTTTCTTTTCCATTTCTTGCACACACGAATATCCAATATCAGTTTATTAATAAAAACATTATGTAATGTGTTAATTTTACATAGTATTTATTATTAAATAATATTGTTTGAAATTCTAAATAAAATAAAATTCATCCCACATAAAATCATAAAAAATTCACACAAAAACAATAATCTCATATTTATTATTATTACTATTTCATTTTTTGTAAAATTAAAACATGTCACATTCCTTTTATAATAACATTGACATTAAACTAAAATCCTCTTACTTAAGGGTTAATTTTAATGAGGTCACGAAATAATTCCCTCAAGATAATTAAACATATATAAAATATTGTTTTTGTTAGAATGTACATAAATAGGGTATGTAAATATTTATCTTCCTAAAAAACCCTAATGTACATTTAAAGAATAAAACTTACTCATAAAGTAAAAAGAAAACCCTAAATAAAGATGAGAGATCAATTTATTATATTCACAATAGATTACATTAATGTAAAATTGCTAAAAGTCTTTTCACCTTACAAGATAAAATTATAGAAATTAAGAACACAGTAAGGTAAAGACAACAAATTACTTTTAGGGATATGAAAGCTAAAATTAGTATCAAAGTATTTCAAAACCCTAAAACATAATGATATTTTTTTCACATACACAGGTATATTATTATATTTTCACCTTAGGGCTTCTATGAGTAAAATATAAATTAAGATTAAAAATAATAAAACTTCTAACACACACACACAAAATATTAACTCCTTTAATAATTTATTTCAAAAGGAAATAAAAATATCTGTAACTTATAATTTTATTCACACCTACACTCTCAAGGAACAACATAGAGTAACTGGTAGGGATTGTGTTGGGTAGTTTAGGTAGGACTAAAGGATGGGTCGAGAGGTTGAGGGTTCAACTCCCTCTCCCCATTCTTTTTCCTTTTAACATTAAAAATAAATAGTATAAAATAAACAAATTTCACATTATTGCAAAAGGAAAAATGATAAAAGGATAAACTACTCCCTATGTGAAAAGTCATTTTGCATCTCACCTGCGCACAAAAACAAAGATAAATAAATAACTTTTCTTAACCCTCTCAAGGAACATAAATAGACTAATTGGTTAGGGGGTAGGAGGGTAGATAGGTAGGAAAAAAGGTTTGCTTGAGAGGTCAAGGGTTCAACTCCCTCTCGCCGCCTTTTTTGCTCATCCTACTTTATTTTTAATTTTTAAAATTATTATTTATTTCAAATGAATATGCATTTAATAAATTGAAATAACTAAAGACCTAATACATGAAAATAGCAGATGACAAATATACATGTCTTTTAATCATTTTAAATTTTTATCATAGGAAAGTTATAAAATATAAAAATTGAAATCACACTTCCCTGACAATTTTACATATATTTTGGCCTGAAATTTTAGGTGCCAACAAAATGCTTCATCATTCTTTTGAAATTATCATCATTTTGATATTAAACAATTTCAGAAGGTGTGGGTTCTTTATCTGCACCATGCTAATAGTGGTGTCCTTGAGACCCGTGATTTGTCCCTCCTTGAGACATATTGTTGTTATGAGAGCTACTAGGGATAGATTGATGTGGATTTGTCTGATAGCTTTCGTGAATTGAAAAAGGAGTTGATTGATTACCTGTGTGGATTGATACAGGTGGAGTGATGTAACCACCTTTCAAGAAAACATTTCCAAGAGCATCTTCTCAAAATTTGGTTGTGTCATAAGGTTGATGAATTGTCTGAGTGACTATAGAAGATGTCTCTGAGGAAATCGTGGGTTTTTCTCTTTTTTTTCATGATGAAGTTGTGGTCTCCACCATTAACCTTAGGTGAAGCAGAAGACAAAGATGAAGACCAATGAAGAATGACTTGATTCAAGAAGATCGAATGATGCAACCTTGTCAAGATTGGATTGATTTGAAGATTAGATTGGACGTAAATGAAGGATATTTTGCCCTAGCAGTATGGGTAGATGCCCAAAAGATAGCGGACATGAGTTCACAACACCTAGTCATTTTGAAGATTGATTAGGGATTGATGATTTTGACAAGGTTTTGACACAAGATGAAAAAGACTCAAATCGATAAATCAGAAGGCTAAATCAAACTCAAGAGACCACTTTATGAAAATGAATGGATTCTTTCTAGTTTCTTCTCTGTTCCTAACACAGTGATTTGTTTGACACATTCTGGAAGTAGGTTGTAAAAATTGGATTTCTAGCAATTTTGACAACTTTTTGTTAATTTTTCAAAAATTCTCATATGACTTTCTGCAACCTCGTACGATAGTGGGTAGGCTCTAAAATAATAATTGACAAAACTTGTATGACAATTGCAAGGTTCGTATGACAATTGATAGCAAGATTTTGGCTTTTTGTTTGACAAAACTTGTACGACAATATACAAACTTACATATGACAATACAGGGGTTCTGAAATGACAAAGGTCAAAACTCATACAAATTTCTGACCTATGGGATGACTTTTGACTTCCAGAAAGGAATTTTGTGTCAGATTTAGCAATTTCTCAATTTTTCAGAATTAGCGTGTTTGCAAAATTTTTGTCTAGATTTGAAGATTGTATCGGGATCATTCATTTTCAATAAGCAAATAGATAAACAAGCATGCAGAACAATAGGCAAGTGATTCCAAGCACATCTGACAACAATGAACAGGGGACAAAGCAACCCTGTGCATGAACAATCAAGTGACTAAATGTGTTAATTGTGTATGTTCCAAAAAAAATTCAATAACGCACATAGTCCTAGAAAATAATAATTTGGCCTCACTAGGGTTTGTAGTAATGGTCTGACTCTACAAATTTTGTGATCTCAAGAGGGAAAAATCTAATCTATGAGCACCAGGGTTTTGACATAGTTTGAGAATTTAATACATCGAGAGTAGCTAGGGAGATCTGATAGCCCAACAAGAGATCACACCTGTGAAGATTTCCTCCACAAGGACATTTATATAGCGGTTGTTGCTACCATGATAAAATTGGCTATTACTGCTTGAGGTTTCTTCCATGTTGTTGACCTAATTAAGAGAATATCCACTATGGTTAACCCTCTCTAAAGGTGACTCACAAAACATACAACAGGAGGACTAGATCAGATCCAAGGATCTAGGTTTCTAGTACTATCCAAAAAGGAAGTAGAGCATAATCCCCTAACCTCTTCACTTCACCAAAACAAAGAAGACAGATTAATCTGACATGCTAAGACAAAAATTTATCTCACCAAGATCTGTGATGTCAACAAGTATGGTCTATCGATCTCTCTAGAAAGAGAACACATCAATCAAAAGATGAGGTTGCAAATCAAGGAAATGTGAGATAATCTCAGTATCCTCCCTACCTACAAAAGGATCCTTCATCAAGAAGAGCTTTGCATGCATAAACAAGCAAATGAATCCCACTCTCTTGAGATCATCCACAAATAGTGTTCATAGGGCCTATTTACTACATGTAACAAAGATGCAGAAAGTAAGTCTACATTTGTTTTTATAGCCCAAAATAAATTTTGTGATATGAAAGCAAAAAAAGTCACACAAGCCTGACATGTGAGGATTAGTTTTAATCCAAATTGAATTGTTATCAGATTTAACAAAGTACCTAAATTCCTCGCTACGCACTTAGTACATTTTACCTATTTTTAGCAATTTTTCTTGTGCTTTTCCAATCAGAATCAACAAATACCAATCAGAAATAGAAGATCTCAATTGTTAGGGTTAGCTGTCAATCCAAATCTGATAATAAAATTTGAAAAATTGTCAAAAAATCTGAAACAACAATTGAATTTTGTTGTCAAAACTCATACGACAGTGGGTTATCTCTTGCACGACAATCAAGAAACTCATAAGACAGTGAGTATCCTCTCATATGACAATCGAGCTCCTAAATGACAATGGGTACCTTTTAATATGAGCCTCAAAAATATCAACTGTCATATGAGAGTATGGTGTTCTCGGTACAACTTTTGTGAGAAAGTTGTACGAAAATTGTACAGACATAAAATAAAAGATCGCAGTTTTAATAAGAAAATGATAAGAAATTGATAGAAATGAAATGGAAACCTATTTCAGGGCCCCATGGTGGGTGCCAAAAATGTGTGTAAAAATTGTACCTAGCTGTGGACACAAAACTTCAGTAAAACATTAGAGGTTAGCGAAAATTGAAATCTTGCAAGCAATTGAAACTAAGCTAACTAGGCAATTTACTGCCTTCTAGTAGATGCAAGTATGTATTCTCATATTAGGTCAAGATCAATGACAATGCAACATCTAAATGAAGGATTTGAATGCAAAATATGGATATGAAATGAATGCAGATTAATCTATATTTTTTTATTTTCTATGCAATAAGATGAAAAACCTCGATATGAATCTAGTCTATATGAATTTGATATGATATGCAATGTATCTAAGAATGATATACTGAATACTATGAATGCTCAAAACAATGAATAAAAATCTTACAATAGCCTAGATTTGCAAAAGATGGATTCTTCAGTCACAAATTCGCCAGAGTGAGGATGTAATTTCGTGAATCTTTTTAGAAGAGCTAAAGCTTTGATTTTATAGAAATCCAAGGCTTGAGGGTGCATGAAGAAAAGTCATAAATCACCCTTAACCAACTCAGGTTGATTTTTGAGTCAACAAAGAATCAAAATTAGATCACCTCACATAATCATGCAAAATCATGCAAGAACAACTTTTTAACTCGAATCAGAAGTTGAGATCAGCTTTCAACTCAAAAGAGAGTTGAGTTTAAATTTATAACAACTTGAATTAATTTTTTGATTCAAAGTTTAACTGCTCTTTGAATGTGCATAATAATTATGAATTAATTAAATAAATATAGTGATTTATCCTCAACTTAACTAATTTTAAAGTTAAGAATAATTGATTTATGGGTTAATCAATTATTAAATCAAACTTTTTATTCAAAAATTATATCATTAAATTTGATAAGTGACATTAATTAATTAAATAGTAATTTAATCAATTAGTCATAAGATTTATGATTTATTGTCAAAATTAAATAATACAATTTGGGAATAAATAGAATTAAATCCAATTAAATAATTAAGTGGCAGAATTAAATTTATTTAATTAAATATTCAAAATATTCAATTAATCAAACTTTCGGATAAATATGATTTATCGCCAAATAATTATTAAATTAAAGATAATTGAGATACTTAGGAATATTTCAAGTAACATTCCCCGATGTAGAATTAGGATAATCAATTAGGATTTCAATGTGCAGATGTGTCTTAGGTTAGGACTTTGATGTCGATTTCATTTGATGTGTTGATGTGATAGGTCAGTGAACCTATAGCCCATTTTTGGGGTATTACAAAATAAAGTTGTCATTCCTACAAGTCCATTCAATCATAAATACAGGTAGCCCTTCAAACTAATCAAAATCTCTTGCGATAAATAAAGGGAATCTCTTGAAGCTAAGATGCCAATATAATTTCTATTGAATTGATGGAACTGATGTCTTAGCCATAACATCGTTTACACTCTATTACTTATCAACACCACAATTACCCACATATGTCATGCAATTATTCTCACTTCAATAAGCTACGTAATCATTTCTTGACTTCTCATGCCCTTTGCTTACCATTAATGGGTACGTCAAAGAGATTTGTAAGATTAAAAATGAAAAAAAAAATATTAGTTATATATTATTGTATAGTATGTGGGGCCAATTAGTAGGTTGTATAGAAAATGATGTTTTTCGTGCAAAATAAGTTGCAATGTAGAAGCAATAACTTCAAATCAATTATGCATCTACTTAGAAGGATCCAATCATGACTCGAATAAAACCTCTAGAAATTAGGAGGATATACCAGGCTCCATTACTAATGGAATGATGTTATATTTTGAGTAGGGAGAGAGGGAGAGAGTGGGCGGATAGAGATGGGGTAGAAAGATGAAAAAATAGAGGGAGAAGATACAAGAAGATAGAGTTAGATATGGATATCAAGAAGCAAAAGTAAACAGAAAGTTGAAGGAGAGATAGTGAGGGAGGATTTTTAGAGGGGTATATATATGTATATCTACATGTATGTATGTAAATGTGTGTGTGTGCACGCATGTGTGTGTGTGTCTATGTATGTGTGTGTGTGTGTGTGTGTCTTCCTCTATCTTCCCAATCGATCTCTTCATCTTTCCACCCTATCTCTCTCCCTCTCTCCCTACTCCAAACAAAACATCATTCTATTGGTAATGGAGCCTCATATATCTTCATTATTTTAAGGTTTTATTCCAGTTGTGATTGGATGCTTCTAAGTGGATGCATAGTTGATTTGAAGTTATCACTATTATACCTATTGAGACTTCTTTTCAACAAACAAGACCACTTGCTAAATGACCTACCAATTGACCCCACATACTAAACAAAAGTATGTAACTAATAAAAAAACTTTTTTCATGATCTTCCAAATTTCTTTGACTTACCTATTACACTTCTTTTCAACAAACAACACTACTTGCTATATGACCTACCAATTGAACCCACATACTAAATAAAAATATATAACTAATAAAAAAACTTTTTCCATGATCTTCCAAATCTCTTTGACTTACCCATTACACGCCAAAATCGAATTGCTAATTTTTAAAGGGCATGGAAAGTCGATAAGTGATTGTGTAGTTTATTGAAGCGAAACTGATCGCAAGGCGTATGTGGGTAATTGTGGTGTTGATAAGTAATAAGGTGTAAACAATGTTGCGGCTAAGACATCAATTCATTAGAGGTTCAATTGACAGCTCACCTGCAAGAGCTTCCCTTTATGTATTGCAAGAGATTCCCATTCAACTATTTTGAGATAAAGGGCTACTCGCATTTTCGATTGAATGGACTGGGAAAAATGACAGCTATATCTGTGTAAGGAAAAAACAAAAGATTTTCATGTCGGGACCTTGAATTTAACCAATGCCGTCAATTCGATGTTTGTGGAGAATATGGCATACTTTATTCGCTTCAATCCGATAGAGTGGAGAAACTTTCTGAAGACAATAATAATCCTTATCCAAGCTGGTTTGAACTCGCAAAACGTCATCTAACAATCCAAAGCGTCAGAAAAATGACGTGTGATTCAAAATGCACACCTGCCATTGAATCCACTCTTACGACTGGCGGCTGTCTTCTTGTAAACCAAAGATTGTCACGCCCGCCAACTCAAAGTTTGGATATGCGATTCGGGTCTTTTTACTGTATTTCTGTGTTAAAAATGTCTCTGGTCTTTATTTTCATTTTCTTACAATTATGTTTTGTTGGAGTTGAAAGTATATCTAACATTTATATATGTTAATATGCTGTCAGCTACCCTTTTTTTAAATACTTCATTCTACAATATTCTATTCTTTCAGCTACCCTTTTTTTAAATGGCATGAAATGTCCAAGAAACTGTTTAATTGTAGGCTTTAGAAGCTAGTTGGAACTTGGAAGTACAGTTGTTTTTATAGCAATTTTAAATGAATTGTAGCCACTTTATCAACTGATGTGCAATAGTCGGCATGAATTTTGCAGTCTAAGCTGTATTGTAATAAGATTCTTCGGCAGTTTCACATAAATTTTTCATAATTTGAACAATATTAATTAGATTTTTTTAATAATTTTAATGAAAAACATAAATATACAGAATTAATCTATTCTTAGGAGATGGAGACCAGTAATCAGATTAATTTAGAATAGTGTAAATTTTTTTTATAATAAAAAATAAAAAATAAACATTTATCTAATTTATCAAAATAATATCTGTGATAGGCATTGTTTCAGGATTCAACAGTCATTGCTATCAGGATTTAACTGTGCGATTTTTGACTCAAACTAGTTGATTCATACCTATATCACAATTTGACTTGATGTAGAAAATAGATCTTTTTTATCTAAATAATACCTTTAAATACTCTAAAATTTACTAATTTCAAAACAATAGATAAATCTATAGAAATAATCAATTATTAGGAGAGGGGGAGAGTAATAAGACTAATTTAGAACAATGTAAAATTTTATTTTTATAAGATAAATATTTATGTAATATAAAATGAACACTTATTTAATTTGTGAAAGTAATACTTCTAAATGTTCTAAAATTTAGAATGGTTAAAATATTATCAATTCAAAATATATAATCATCAAAATATTTATAGATTTAACTGTATATTTTACAATCCAAAATCAATCCTATCCATAGGTTTTGGCTATTACATAACTCCCTAGCATGTTGGAAACTGCTATTTGATAATGATTCTACAAACATATTGTTGACTACCATACTAGTTTGAGTTGAAGACATTTGAGTTTGAAAAATTTAAAACTATGTGACTTACCATATGCAAGTCTCCCACCACCATGCTTCTTGCTGTCCACACAATATTTTCTTCAAACTCTAATTTAAGATCCCTAATTTGATGAATCTTATGTTCATCCACAGAGAAACAGAGTGGCCCATTTATCTAGGTGCAAGGTAGGTCGAATCTGTTTTGAACAATGATATCAAATTTCATCACAAACTTGAAAACCTCTTCTTGCATTACATTGCCTCTCAATTACCATTTGGATAAATTTTATTAGCAAGCACATATGCATTCTCTTCAGATGAATTAGATCTCTATGAACGACAAGAAAAATTGGCCTAGTCAAGCTCCATGAGTTCATTCATTGTCATGATCTTTTGTTTTCCCATTATATACTTGCCACAGATCCTAGACAACAAATACATATCCTATTGTCGTTGCTGACAACCAATATGATAGCAGCATATCTTATACTTATTCTAACACATGTAAGGAGAAGGATGTACAATTACCTCTTTAATTTTACACATGTCTGCTACAGCTTTACCAGCTTTATCAGATAAATGAATTAGTTAGATAATTATAGTCTAATTATTATCAGATAAATGAATTAGTTAGATATAATTGTAGTCACTATGTAGATGTACTCATTTTGTTGATTCACTAGGATTTTTTTACTATTGGCTATAGATAATAAGTAGCTAGGAATACATATACACATTTCTTGTCTTGTCCTCTTGCTGCCTATGACTGTCGATTTTGAACCTCAAACCTTCATTGTCGTGTACTTTTCAGGGATGGATCTTACCAAGAATATAAACATTCAAGGACAAATTTGTAAGAAGGTCATAACTGCTCATATTCATGCACTTATTCTTGCTATCATTGGAGTAGCCAAAGCATTGTGTGTGCTTCAAGGTAGGCAAACAAAGCATAATGAAAGAAGTGAGGAAAGTGGTTTTTATAAACGCATTATTCATTCGAATGAGGTACATTGTCATGATCAAATTCGCATGAGTGCAACAACCTTCTTTCTGCTAGCCAATTTTGTAATGCAAAAGGGAAGCCTATTAGATACGATGAGCATAACGTTAGAAGAATAATTAGTCATGTTTCTCCACACCCTTGGCCACAATCTGAGGAATCGTAAGATTGCCCACAACTTTGGTCACTACAGAGAGACAGTAAGCTGATACTTCCACAAGGCCTTGACAACTATCTTAGCACTCCATGCGGATTATCTCATACCACCTGGTCCAAACACTCCTCCTAAAATTAGTGGGAAGGACCGTTTCGATCGTTACTTCAAGGTAAACCCCCTAGCGTTACAAATTTCTTTGCCTTAGTGATAATCTTATTATTGTGTGTTGCTTGACTACAGTATTTATTTCTATAGAATTGTGTTGGAGCAATTAATGGAACCCATATACCAGTCAGTGTTGATGTCCATGTACAAGGTAAATATCGGGATAGAAAAGGGAACTTGTCACAAAATGTTATGGTTGTCTCTTCTTTTGATTATAAGTTTCAATACATTTTTGCTAGTTGGGAAGGGTCTGCTACAGATAGCTGTGTTCTAGCTTCAACTCTGAGTAGAGCCGATCCACTTGTAGTTCCCCCTGGTATGCCATTTCACACTGTATTTTTATTGAAGAAGATGATAAATGTTTGACAGTGTCAATGTTTCACAGTTTAACAATATATGTTATTTTGTAGGAAAATATTATTTAGTCGATGTTGGATATCCAAATGTACCAAGATTTCTTGCACCTTACTGATATACACGTTACCACCTGAAAGAGTTTTCAAGAGAAAACCTGATAAACAGCCCACAAGAGTTGTTTAACCATTGACACTCCTCTCTTAGAAATGCAATAGAGTGTACATTTGGCATTTTGAAGTAGCATTTTCCTATCCTGAGGCATGCAACGTCTTATCCAATCACGACACAAGCACGTATTAGTTTGGCATGTTGCATACTGTACAACTTCATTACTATAGAGGACAATGTTCCATCCGAAGTGGTTATTGAAGGGGATGACCATCATGATGGGATAAATGTACCAATGCTTGAGACATATGGGTTGAGTCAGCATGATAGGGATGATTGGGGGAACTTTAGAGATGATATAGCAAGTAGGATGTGGGAAGACTACAGACGTAGACAATAGTTGTAGTTTTACAAGACCTTTCTTTGTTTTTTATGTGCTTTCATTACTAGCTAGTTATTGTAATGTCGAAGATTAATCATACTATTGTAATGCTTATGCTCAAATCATGTGTTCTCATAATTTACATATATAAGATTCTTTCAAAGAAATGAAGCCTATATATGATTTGTAACTCTAATTTCTCTTTGATTAACATTCATGCTTACTGTTCTTTGATTTTGATCTCTTTGAAATGTGTGTATCTTGTTTGACACTTTTTCTTCTAAATGGGGATTGAGAGAATAGTAATTTAGCCCTCAAATTCCAATTCCACCTTTTCATGTGGAAGATTTACTAGAGCATATATACTAGAGCATATATAGTACAACTGTATGAACATAGTAGACCATATATAATTACAATACTGATTTAGTGTGCAATAGAATGAACACTAATTCAGTGTGCAACAGAATGAACAGTGATTTAGTGTGCAATAGAATGAACACTGAATTAGTGTTCATGGTGTAGGAGCATCCTGGGTGTAAGAGCAATCTTGCATCACCCAAAAATATTTCTGGTTTTCTTTTCAATAAGGGCTATCTTGTGCAGAGTTGCTATTTATGGAAACTTGCTATTTTTAGTCAGTTGGCCATACGATCTCGGCATGTTCTGATTTCACAGTTGGAGGTTCATCTTAGTCATTTTAGCCTACTAGTTGAGTTTCATTGCCACATCATCGGTATTGGTGAAGTTATTGCGGTTTTTGGGTGCAAAATATTTGAGCTCAATTTTGAAGGCCTTAGAGGCTCTGGATCATGATCGACCCCTAGTTGATTGGTGCTTGTGCATGTTAGGCATTGTAGATCTTGTCATGGCATTTCTGAAAAGTGGTTACAATAGAAAAACAGAGCTACGGTTAAAAAGTTATGGCCTCTGAAAGTTGGGTTACCTAAAAACATATTTTGTATTTTCTTTGAGCTGACCCTATTGTAATAATTGTAAAAATAAAATAATTCCATGTTTAGTCAGCCTAAAAGGCTAAATTTCTAGAACCTTCTCGGGCGGTGGAAATTGCCTACATAAGGAAGGCCCATAGTGTTGTTTTAGGCAGTTTGGGACAGTTCGAGGAAGTAGTTCTGGGTAATAATTCGAGGCTTTATCCTACAGAATATTGTAAGGAAATGGCCATGTGGCTTTGCATATTGTAATTCTGAAAGTTTGTAATTCCACATTTGTGGAGATAATAAGAATCTCATTTTCTGTTCTTGGAAATTGTTGTTGTTTCTCTATTTCTGTTATGTGTTTGTGGTATTAAGGGGAGCACCCTTCATCAAGTGGCATGAGAGTAGGAGTTCTTGAGTGTGTAAAAAGATCATTGATTGTGAGGTAGTTTTCACCAAGACCATGGGTTAGGGTTTTTGTGTAAACATATCACCGACTGTGAGGCAGTTTGCACTAGGATCGTGGTTAGGGTTTCAGTGAGCAACACAAAAATGCCTCCATAAAGGGAATGTGGTGAAAGAGCTATTGTTGTAACACCTAAGGTTAGGGAACTACAGAGACAAGTGCGAGCATTGCAAGAGATTCGTAGATGAATGAATCTTAATGTCAGAGACGAAAGCGAGGATGAAGCCGAGAGAGAAGGAAATTCTAATCAGGAAGGAAAAGTTAAAGTTTTGAATCCAGAAGAAAAAAGACTTTTTTGAGCCATTTCAAAGATCGGGAAGAGACCTAAGATTGAGGTTCTGACATTTTTTGGAAATCTTAACCCAAAGAAATTGATCGACTAGATCAATTAATGTGAAGAATATTTTGAGTATGAAGATATCGAGGATCCCAATCGGGTCAAGTTTGCGAAGGCCAGACTAAAGGGTCATGCGAAGATTTGGTGGCAACAGATTCAATTGGATTGAAATCAAAGAGGAAAGGATAAAATCACAAGATGGGAGCAGATGGTGGATAAATTGAAGTGACAATTCATCCCTGTTGATTATGAACTTGACCTATTAAAGAAAATGCAAAGTTTGAATCAAGCAGGAAGATTTGTTTAGGAGTATACAGAGGAGTTCTATCAAATCCTCATTAGACCAGGCCATGTAAAAGCCGACAAGGAGAAAGTTGCATGTTACCTTAATGGGTTAAGACTAAGCATTCAGGAAGAATTGAATTTGGTTCGAATGAACAGTATTGAAGAGGCATACCAGTTTGCCCTAAAAATAGAGGAAAAACTTAACAAGAAGTTTGAGAGTAGACAAAGCGAAAGAGGTCATGATGGAAGATCCGGTGGACGGTCATATGGAGATCAAAATAAAGATTTGAAAAAATAGGATGAGGCCAGTAACAGTCAGAATCAGAGAGAAGATAATTTTAATCATTTTCATGATCAAAATAATAGAGATAAGAGAGGAAGAGGAAGAGGACAAGGATCTGGAAGAGGAGGCTTCTGTGGAACATGTTTTCACTATGGAGAAGAAGGTCATAGGGCATTTGAATGTCCTCAATGCCAAGGAAGAATAGATAGGAGGAATGAAGGCCAAATCAGAGTTGCATATGTAGATGAAGATGCCAAATCATCAAATTTTGAAGATGCTAATGTATGGTGTAAAAGTGACCACACTTCTATGAATCATTACATATAAGGAAACTCAAGAATAAGCCCTCACAAAGTGATCTATAGCTCTCCATGCATGGAGTTGCAAGGGACTATAATGAATTTGCTCTCAGCTAGAGCTATAAACTAGTGACCTTGCTAGTCAACCACACAATGAGAGATTCATAAAATTGAAGACTAGGCAAGAGTGCCAAAATCTCCAATGAAATCCAAACAAATGCAATGCAATGCAACCTATATGAGTATGCAAATTAATCTATGAAGATGAAGATGCAATTAAGCTATTGAAAGGAAATAACAAAGGATTACAACCTTCCTAATTAGACTATGTGAGATTACTCTATTGCATAAAAGGAAATCTATACTAAGAATGTCATGATCATGCAACTAAGAAAGGAAATATACATATATGGAATGCAACAATGGTCTTCAAAGCTTGGATGCAAAGGTGTCTTCAAAAAGAGCTCTAAAACCTACAGCATAACAATAGCATGAGAACCTAAGATGTCCAAATGAAGGAGAAAACTCTCCTTTTATAAGAAATAAGGTGAAATGGACCATTGAGATTAAGAGGCAAAAGACTTAATCAACGGTAGAGAAAAATGAAAGCTTGATCCTTGTGCACAAATATTCTCCAATAGAAAAATAAGAGTTGACTTTTGTGTCCATATGAGACAAAAAAAGTATTTTTCCCCTTTTTATAAAATAAGAATGATGCTTTATTTGTGCAACTTAGGATAAGAGGAAAAGTGGAGGATTTTTATTTATTAAAAGGGGAGGAAATATTCATTTTAATTAAATAAAAACTTTAGGATAAAATAGTTAGCCCAAGGAATAATAAAAAATGATGAAATCGGATTTGATCAAAGAAATTGATATAATTTGAAAAATATTGATTATTGATAAAATTGATTTAGAGATAAATAAATTGAATAAATGGGGCCCAAAGTCTAGGTGACCATTTTTGGGTGCATACAGCTGAAAGAGGAGAAACGTTGATCAACAGAAGAGTCTTGCTAAGTGGTGAGAAAGAACCTGAACAAAGGAGGATCTTGTTTCACACCAGGTGCAAGTGTGAGGGTAAGTGTTGTGATGTGATTATTGTAGTGGCAGTACTGATAGTGGTAGTACTGATAATTTGGTATTAGAAGAGATGGTGACAAAGTTGAAGCTCAATAGGAAGAAACATCCACATCCATATCAGGTTGCTTGGGTGCAAGATGACCACAAGGTCATGGTCAGTGAACAGTGCCTAGTAAAGTTTAAGATCGGTGGGTACCAAGATGAGGTACTATGTGATATCATATCTATGGATACATGTCATATGTTGTTGGGTAGACCTTGGCAGTTTGACAAATGTGTTGTACATGATGGTCGTGTGAATACCTATTTTGTGACAAAGGATGGAGTGCGACATAAGCTAAAGCCATTGAAGGAGACCAAAGAAAAGGTATGTGGTAATGCAAGAATAACTTTTCTTGATAGAGGAAATTTTTTAGATGGTATGCGACATGAGCATATGTGTTTTACTTTAATTCCAAAGATTGGGAAGGAGGAAGTAGAAGATGTACCTGTAGAAGTTGTAGAATTATTGAATGAGTTTCAAGATATTGTATTCGATAATGTGCTTGATGGATTACCACCAGTAAGAAAGATCAGTCATTAGATGAACTTGATTCTAGGAGCCAGTTTGCCAAATAAGGTAGCATATAGAATGACACTAGTAGAAAGTGAAGATTTGAAGATAGATTTGAAGTTTAGTTCATCACATCATCCACAGATTGTATAGGGAAGTAGTCCCAGAAATGCATCTAAGTTGAGGAAGATAGATAAAAGAGAAATAAGTAGTGCTGAAGCTGAGGATTTTGCAGAAGATTTGAAGAACATCCATGAGGAGGTGAGGAAGTACATTACCAAGATGAATGCATAGTATAAGGCTAAGGTAGATGAGAAAATGAGGCATACGAAATTTCAGGTTGGAGATAAAGTTATGGTTCATTTGCAGAAGGAGTGATTTCCAATTGGTACATATAACAAGCTAAAGATGAAGAAGTTTGGGCCATGTAAGATACTGAAGAAGCATGATATAGGAAATGCATATGAGGTTGAGTTGCCTACTAAGCTGAATATTTCACCAATATTTAATGTTTCAGATCTGATAGAGTATCATGATCAAGGTTTTGAAGATGAGGTTATAGTAGCACAGTGGAGTATTCTAGCAACCAATTCAGATATCAAGGAGATTGAAGACATACTAGATAGTCATGTTGGTAGAAGCACAAGGAACGGGACATATGAAGAGTATTTGGTCAAATGCAAAGGATGACTTGTTGAAGATTCATCATGGCTAACGAAGGAGGAGGTTAACTATCTTGATTTTCCTCTACACACCTGAGTTGTGACAAGGTCACTTCTCAAATTACCCCGGGTGTCTGATGCAGGAGCATCCTGGGTGTAAGAGCAATCTTGCATCACCCAAAAATATATATGGTTTTCTTTTCAATAAGGGCTATCTTGTGCAGAGCTACTATTTATGGAAACTTTCTATTTTTAGTAAGTTGGCCATATGATCTCAGAATGTCCTGATTTCACAGTTGGAGGTTCATCTTAGTCATTTCAGCCTACCAGTTGAGTTTCATTGCCACATCATCGGTATTGGTGAAGTTATTGAGGTTTTTGGGTGCGAAATCTTTGCACTCAATTTTGAAGGCCTTAGAGGCTCTAGATCGCGATTGACCCCGACCTGACTAGTGCTTGCGTCTATCAAACACTGTAGATCTTGTCATGATGTTTCTAAAAAGTGGTTACAATAAAAAAATAAAGCTATGGTTAAAAAGTTATGGCCTCTGAAAGTTGGGTTACCTAATGAATAGTGGTAATTTGGAATCACCACTATTTGTGTATGTGTGTGGGGAAAATGTAGGATTCACTCCTAAATCCAAATTCCCAAAAGAGAGATCCAATTTGATCAACCAAGAGGTTAATACACAATCAAATCAATCTATGAAGAATATGAAAAAGAGAGAGAAACCCTATACTTCCCTATAGTTAGATTAAGCTTGAAATCTGAAATAATTAAAGTGCAAATACTAACCTTGAATTAGGGTAGATCTGAAAAATGCTAAATTCTGGCTTCTGTATGAACTTTCTGAAGATTCCATCATCTGCTTTGGACTGAAAATGTCGAGGCGGACAAAACCCAAAAATCTTTTCTCCAAACTCACACAGGTCAACTTTGACCTTTTAAAAGGTCAAAGACCACATTATTTATTTGAAGTTTGATTTCGATTCTGTTTGCAGATCCTGAAAGATTGCCGAAAAGGGTATCTGAATTCACTCTTAGATTCGAGATTCCATACCTTTACCTACAAAAAAAATAGTTTTGTTATTTGTTTGGGAGGTTTGCCTTGGTCAAACCCCGGTTTGGAATTTGTATGCACCCAAAAATGGTCGCCTAGCCTTTGGGCCCCATTTATTTGATTTATTTATCTCTGAATCAGTTTTATCAATAATCAATATTTTCAACATTATCAATTTCTTGATCAAGTCTTAATTTCGATCATGTATTGAATTTTTATCCTATGGGCTAACCATTTTATCCTAAGTTTTTATTTAATTAAAAGGAATATTTCCTCCCCTTTTATTAAATAAAAAACCCCACCTTTTCCTCTTATCCTAAGTTGCACAAATAAAGCATTATTCTTATTTATAAAAAGAGAAAAAATATTTTTTGTCTCATATGGACACAAAAGTCAACTCCTATTTTCCTATTGGAGGATACTTGTGCACATGGATTGCTCCTCTTTCAAGGTCCACCATTGATTAAGTCTTTTTGCCTCTTAATCTCCATGGTCCATTTCACCTCATTTCTTATAAAAAGAGAGCTCTCTCCTTCATTTGGAGATCCATCATCTTTATACTATTGTTATGCTGCACGTTTTCTAGGTCATTTGGAGCTCTTTGAAGACATTGTTGTTGCATATTTTCTTTCTTAGTTGCATAATCATGGCATGTTAGCTTAGTTTCTTTTTATGCAATAGATTAATCTCACATAGCTTAATAGGAGGATTTGTAACACTTGTATTTTACTTTCATAGCATAGCTTACATATTTCATTCTCATAGATTAGTTTGCATTGCATTGCATCCATATTGATTTCATTGGAGATATTGGCATTGTTGCCCTTGTCTTTGATTTGGAATCTCTCATTGTGTGGCTGACTAGCAAGGTCATGAGTTTATAGCTCTAGCTGAGAGCAATTTTACAAATCTTGCAACTCCATGCATAGAGAGCTATGTATCGATTTGTGAGGGCTCATTCTTGAGTTTTCTTGCATGTAAGGATTCATAGAAGTGTGGTCACATTTTCACCATACAGAATCAACCTTAATATTGAAATTGAAATAGGAGAATGCTAGCAAGTAGTAGAAATGAATCTAATAATGAAGCTATCCAATTCAATAGATATGCTAATGTATTTGGAATGTAATCAAATATATTGATATGAAAGCTTGAACATAACATAATCAAACCTCCATGATTGTATGCTTGAAATCCACCTTGAGGAAACAATGATATGGATCTTGAAGATGAACAAAGGATCTTGAAGGAAGATCACACCACCATGGTGGCTAGATCTAGGGTTTGAATGATAGATCTTGAATGCTTGAGCCAAATCCCTTCAATAGCTTGAATGCTTAAATCCTTGAACTTCAATAGAGAACTTGGATAAAGAAGAAGACTTGAATACTTGAATGAATGCTTGCTTGATCACCTTGAGAACTTGAGAGCTTGATTGCTTGGATGAGATATGAAAATGAGAGAGGAAGGCCTCCTTTTATAGTGAACTAGGGCATACTCCTCTAGATGGGTCACCTTGAATAATTAAATCCCAATTAGGTCCTCACCTTTAGAAAATATACCTTGATTAAATACCATTAAAGGATTTACCGTTTTGGAGCCTGAAATAGCTGACTCGAAAGTGAGAAATAACTTTCCCAAAAGATAAATTATCGGTAAATGAAACTTTGAAATTTTGGCAGGAAGAGGTCAAGGTCAAGGTTGACCCTGACCTAGTCAGGGTCGAGGTCGACTTTGACCTCAAACCCTAACTTTGTCAGGTTCTGCAATAGGAGTCCCAGGGGTGCCAGAAACTTGGAAATTAATGTCAGATCAGGACCCAGTATCAGGAGCAGACAAAAAATCCTCGGAATGATGTGATGATGGACTAGGAGGTCTCATTTCTGAATCCTACCTAGAAAATGGAGTCATAGAAGAGGGAAAATTAGGAAAGTCCTTAAGACCTTAACCCTAATTTCACCTAGAATGAATAAATCAAGTGCAGAGAAGAAGTGGAAGAAAAGGGAGAATGCAAAGATGTCAATCATGACCCTAAACCACTTACTTGGAGGGATAAATGCTCTTAACATGAAAGTGCTTCTATTTTAAGATGATACATTAAGCCCCCACTTTAGCAAGAGTATGGATTCAATGCAAACTCTTGGTAAAGGAGAAGAGAGAAGAGATCCCAGTGGATTCAAAATGAGATAAAATAACACTTAGCTGAAGACACAAGCCCCCAGACCAAAGATTCTAACTCAACATACATACATGAGAGTATACAAAAGAACAAGGGTTAGTACTAAACAACCCAAATCAATTAGCATAAGAAACCTTGCTAAGAAATATTTCTCATACCAATATCATATTTGGAAAGCTATCATAAAAGCATAAATGATTACATAAGAAAGACAAGAGCAACACTATAGACAACATAGCTTCATGATCCAGTCCTACTAGCATGAAAGCGAAAAGAGAGAAAAGAGAAAGTGATTACCTCACCCGGTAAGATGCCCACCTTATTGTGAATCACCCTAGAGGGAGAGCCCAACAGGTTCACCCATAAACTATACTTGCAATTGTAATGCATCTTCTGATGGCTTCTGGAATACCCATAGATCCACCTTCTTGTATCACTATGAATATGAAATGCGTGTCTTCCTAAGATTTAGCAACTTATGTGTGTTACCTTTGAAAGATTTAGCATATAGGTGTATGTCTTTTCAGGATTTAGCAACTTATGTGCATTACCTTCCAAGATTTGCATATTTGAAATTTGGAAATGTGTGTCCCTTTAGGATTTAGCAACTTATGTGTGTTACCTTCAAAGGATTTAGCATATTGAAAATTTTAAAAAATGCGTGTCTCCTTAGGATTTAGCAACTTATATGCGTTACCTTTGGAAGATTTAGCATATGGATGCGTGTCTTTTCAGGATTTAGCAACTTATGTGCATTACCTTCCAAGATTTAGCATATAAAAATAAAAAAACTATAGTACAAGGGAGGCCCTATATATGCCCCCCTCCTTAATATGACAAAAACATACTATTTTGTCATGTTAAGGAAAGAAAGAACAAGGATAAAGCCTTCTTCAGCATCAAGACAATATCCATAGACAACTCCCAGTCCAAACCAAGAAGGTCATAGCTCCTATGAGGCCATGGAAGAGATGAATGTAAAGAGATATCATGTAAGAAGTGAAAAGAAAGTAACACTTAATGAGGGATAGCACACTATTTAGTTTCCAAGGTGAGAGATGTATCAACCATGGAAACCCTATGTCAAACAACAAATAAGGTTTGTATAAAGGACATAGATCCACAAATTCAAACCATAATTTTCATGTATGATTGGTTATCGCATAATAGATAGATACTACTTAACCAAGGAAAGAGGTGAATCCCTAGAAAAGAAGATAATACCAGATGAAATAACAATGCATAGATTTGAATAAGATATAAAAGCATACCAAGCCTCCAAGGCTAAAGTACTTCTACCAAACTCACAACCTGTATTTGTGACTCCATGTGTGAATGTTTAAAGATAGAAAAGAAGGATAAGGCATCTTTGCCCCCCAAGTGTAGGAACAAAGATGGAAGAGGATACCTACTTCACAAAGCAAGGAGATATCCTGTTTAGAACAATGTATAGTATATCCTTAGCGAGAGGTATTGACCCCTACATCCAAGAGTATATATAATCGTGAGAAGGATATGTCACTTATGGAAAAGGATCCTCAAGGAAAGAGATCTTATCACCAAGACCTCTACCAAAGAAGAGTGCATTTAGATAAGATATCATCTTTCAAAAGATGGGAACAAAGATTCAATCATCAAGCCCCTTGTGAAGAAGAGAAAGAGGAATCTTTGGAATGAGGGAAACAACTCTAACACTAAAGCAAGGGTGAGAGTTTATAAAGAATATAATTTACAACATAGAGAAGAAGTGACGACTTAGGACAACAACTTCTCATGTAAGAAGGTTATCCATAGGCAAAATATTTATCAATATGATGAAATAATATTGCAATATAAACAAATACGACTAAGCTAAGGAAAGGAGTTCCCCTAGAAAAAGAGAAAGAAGGAAGAACCCTACCCCCCCAAGGGATGAAAGACAAGGGATATTTTTACAAAACACATATCCTAGAAAACATTTCCTAAGAAGAAAATATAATTCCTAGGAATGGATAAAAACATCATGCAAGACTATGGAAGAAGGAAACATAAAGAATACCAATTAAATCTTAATAAAAAGACCTAATGGATCCTAAAAGACTAGATAAAATTATGCCTCTTGCCTCCCAGTCATGAGACAAGAGGATAGGAACATTTACTCTAGCTCTAATGGAGGGGAATCCCCTATATCAAAATTATGAAGAATTTGTAAGACGGCGTGAGAAAAAGGGATAGTACCACACGCAACCCTATCTCTAACATATAATTTGAAGTTGTTACAATCGGCAAGAAAATGAGTATTATGATAATGGAAAGGAAATTTAAATTTGTACAAAGCATCAATAGGCATAGGTCTAAATCTTTCCTTCTTAGAATTCATTAAGTCCACATATACTGTCTTAGCAATTTCTTGACGAGTGTTAGGATTATCCATTAGAGGTGTAGAGAGATGAACATTAAGGGGAAGATGAAGATCCACACCACTTAACTTGACTTGATATTTAGAAGTTTCGACACCACTCATATCCGGTTTAGGAGGTATATTAATGGGAAATTTAATACCATGTTCATTAACCCCTAACCCTAAACCTTTATAGCCTTGTTTAGTCACCATATTATATCCAGTAGTGTACATATCATGCAAAGCTTCTATAGGAGGTGATTGTTTATCATGTTCATGAGTAAAGGTTGTATAAGGTGGGATAATAGGTTTGGAAGAAGTTTGTTTATCCTATCCTTGAATATCATCCTGAACAAGAGGAGGAGGTAAATCAAAGAAATCTTGCACATCTGCATCCTGCACTATAGCTTGAATCCCATCATAAGTACAGGAAGAGTGAGGATGAAGAGGAGGATGAAGATTAGGAAGATTAGGAGATGGTGTATCATCTACCAAATTCTTCACATAATCCAAAAGATGAATAAGGCTACCACATAAATCCCTAAGAAAAGTTTTAAATGTAGGTAGACTAGTATTAGTCAACTTTAGAAAAGCATAAGCAAGAGCAAAGTGAAGGGTCATCAATGTTATGAAATGAATAATACCCTCATAAACATCATATGCCTTATAAATAGATGCTAGAAGAAGAGTAATAACAAACATGACTATGAACCAAAACATCTTAACAATCTTCATGATAAAAATGCAAGAAATATGTTTTTGTATTTTATTCAATATATAGATTTTTTTTGAATTTTTGAAGTATAGATGCAAGAGAAAAATGTAAATCTAATACAAAAAAGAAAGAGAGTAAGCTAGTCGGGTTCACCAAAAGGAATAGTGGTAATTTGGAATCACCACTATTTGTGTATGTGTGTGGGGAAAATGTAAGATTCACTCCTAAATCCAAATTCCCAAAAGAGAGATCCAATTTGATCAACCAAGAGGTTAATACACAATAAAATTAATCTATGAAGAATATGAAAAAGAGAGAGAAACCCTATACTTCCCTATAGTTGGATTAAGCTTGAAATCTGAAATAATTGAAGTGCAAATACTAACCTTGAATTAGGCTAGATCTGGAAAATGCTGAATTCTGGCTTTTGTATGAACTTTCTGAAGATTCTATCACTTGTTCTAGACTAGAAATGCCGAGGTGGACAAAACCCAGAAATCTTTTCTCCAAATTCACACAGGTCAACTTTGACCTTTTAAAAGATCAAAGACCACATTATTTATTTGAAGTCCGATTCTAATTCTGTTCACAGATCCTGAAAGATTGCTGAAAAGGGTATCTAAATTCACTCTCAGATTCGAGATTCCACACCTATACCTACAAGAAAAATGGTTTTGTTGTTTTTTTGGGGGGTTTGCCTTGGTCAAACCCCAGTTTGGAATCAACCTTAATATTGAAATTGAAATAGGAGAATGCTAGCAAGTAGTAGAAATGAATCTAACAATGAAGCTATGCAATTCAATAGATATGCTAATGTATTTGGAATGTAATCAAATATATTGATATGAAAGCTTGAACATAATATAATCAAGCCTCCATGATTGTATGCTTGAAATCCACCTTGAGGAAACAATGATATGGATCTTGAAGATGAACAAAGGATCTTGAAGGAAGATCACACCACCATGGTGGCTAGATCTAGGGTTTGAATGATAAATCTTGAATGCTTGAGCCAAATCCCTACAATAGCTTGAATACTTAAATCCTTGATCTTTAATGGAGAGCTTGGATAAAGAAGAAGACTTGAATACTTGAATGAATGCTTGCTTGATCACCTTGAAAACTTGAGAGCTTGACTGCTTGGATGAGATATGAAAATGAGAGAGGAAGGCCTCCTTTTATAGTGATCTAGGGCACACTCCTCTAGATGGGCCACCTTGAAGAATAAAATCCTAATTAGGTCCTCACCTTTATAAAATATACCTTGATTAAATACCATTAAAGGATTTACCATTTTGGAGCCCGAAATAGCCGACCCAGAAGTGGGAAATAACTTTCCCAAAAGATAAATTACCGGCAAATGAAACTTTGAAATTCTGGCAGGAAGAGGTCAAGGTGAGGTCAACCCTGACTTGGTTAGGGTCAAGGTCAACCCTGACCTAGTTAGGGTCAATGTTGACTTTGACCTCAAACCCTAACTTTGTCAGGTTCTGCAACAGGAGTTCCACGGGTGCTAGAAACTTGGAAATTGATGTCAGATTAGGACCTAGTGTTAGGAGAAGATAGAAAATCCTCAGAATGATGTGATGATGGACCAGGAGGTCTCATTTCTGAATCCTACCTAGAAAATAGAGTCATAGAAGAGGGAAAATTAGGAAAGTCCTTAGGACCTTAACCCTAATTTCACCTAGAATGAAGAAATCAAGTGCAGAGAAGAAGTAGAAGACAAGGGGGAATGCAAAGATGCCATTCATGACCCTAAACCACTTACTCAGAGGTCTAAATGCTCTTAAGATGGAAGTGCTTCCATTTTAAGATGATACACCTAAAAACATATTTTGTATTTTCTTTGAGCCGACCCTATTGTAATAATTGTAAAAATAAAATAATTCCATGTTTAGTCACCCTAAAAGGCTAAATTTTTGGAACCTTCTCTGGCGGTGGATATTGCCTATATAAGGAAGGCCTGTAGTGTTGTCTTAGGCAATTCGGGATAGTTCAAGGTAGTAGTTCTGGGTAATAATTTGAGGCTTTGTCTTACATAATATTGTAAGGAATCCCATGTGGCTTTGCATATTGTAAGTTTGAAAGTTTGTAATTCCACATTTGTGGAGATAATAAGAAGCCCATTTTTTGTTCTTGCAAATTGTTGTTGTTTCTTTGTTTCTATAAAGTGTTTGTGGTATTAAGGGAAGTACCCTTCATTAGTTCATTATGTTGCACACTAATTCAATTTCTCAAGAATACCACTTATCATCATTCTTGAGCAACTGAATCTGTGTCTTGTATTGTTCATTTTGTTGCACACTGAATCAGTGCTCATTCTGTTTCACACTAAATCAGTTGCTCAAGACACTGATTCAGTGTGCAAAAATGAACACTGATTTAGTGTGTAACAGAATGAACACTAAATCAGTGTTCATTCTATTTCACACTGATTCAGTTGCTGAAGAATACCACTTATCATCATTCTTGAGCAACTGAATCTATGTCTTGTATTGTTTATTATGTTTCACATTGAATTAGTGTTCATTCTATTGCACACTGAATCAGTTGCTCAAGACACTGATTCAATGTGCAACAAAATGACTTAGTGATGAACTCATCCACTGTCCCTGTTTGTCTTAGCTGAGTTGGATCCTTGAACAATTGCTCAATACTGAATGAACATAGTAGACCATATATAAATTGTTCAAGAATACAATACTGAATGAACATAGTAGATCATAGTAGACCATATATAAATTATTCAAGAATACAATACTGAATGAACATAGTCGACCATATATAAACTGTGTGAACATAGTAGACCATATATACATGCATACTTAGCTACATGCAAATGAGAATGGATAATAAAGAAATATACTACATATTGCTGGATATCATGCATAAATGCAATATTTTGGATTATATGCCACTGTTGTATGACTATTTCTTTAATATCCATTCTCATTGGCATGTAGCTAATGATTGCATATAACAGGTGGTGTAGGTGATGTCCTTCACAGAACTCATGATGGGCATGGAGGATGAGGTTTGAGTAACCCTGTCAACTTCTTCCTCCAAGAAGGTTATGTGGACAAGAAAGATGGAATGAAAGTTCCTAAACTTGCTCCATGATCAAGTTCACCTAGGAAGGAAATGCAAAGGGGGCTTCAAAAAAGAAGCTTGGACGACCATTGAGAGGAAGTTCAATGCTGAGATGAACCTTAATTTGTCAAAGGAAAATTTTAAAAACAAGCCTAAAGGATGGAAGCAAGGTTTTAGAGTCATGCGAGAGTTGAAGAATATGAGTGGGTTTGCATGGAATGAAGCTACTCAATGTGTGGATGCTAATGACATGGTGTGGGATGAGCTTCTAAAGGTAACATGTTGGTCTAAGAAATATTTCCTTGTTATTAAGTTGGATACAAGATAGAGATCTAATTCATTCATCATGACAACATACAGAGAAAAGAATTCAAAAGTGCCAAAGTGTACAAGAGACAACCCTTCTAGTACTACAATGAACTAGCCTTCATTGTAGGTAATGACATAGCTGAAGGTACCACAGCTACTACTATGCAAGAGATAGAAGAAGGGCTCACTATGGATGGGCCCACCTATGTGGATTGTGATGAGGACATTAATATGAGTGCACCTCTTAACACTACAATTGATATGGATGATGAATTATATCATTCCAATCAATCGAGTGCAAGTGGTCATCCAAATCCTTCAACATCGTCACCAAGGAGGGGAAAGAGGAAGAAGGCAACCATGGCTAATTCATTTGATGTGCTTTGTCAAACTATGAAAAGAATAGAAGAGGACTTCCATTCACCTCTTGTAATCAAATTGGACAATTCTGAATTAGATCATGTCTTGGATAGTGTCTATGAGGCTCTCAAAGGCATCCCTAATTTGAGTCAAGCCACTATGCTAAAAGCATATGACACCTTCATGGCTGAAATTGAAAGAGCCAAAGGGTTCTTGAAAATGAATGAAGATGAAAGGGTGTAGTATATTGCCATGAAGTTTGCTGACCTCTAGCTACTTTTTTTTCATTTTAAAGTATTGTTACTTAAAAATTGGCAAGGCTAGCCAAGATAATTTTTAAGTTGGCAAGGTTAGCCAAGATACTTGTCTTATCAACATCATACATTATTTTTGTTTATCAGCTTCTGCACTATATATGCTCTAGTATATTTTTTTGCTATTTCAGCCATGATGATATTTTTTTTACTGTTATTTCATCCATTTTGATATTTTTCTTCTATTTCAGCCATGATGATATTGTTTTTACTGGTACTTCATGATTATAAATGGAATACACTAAGGAGTAACACATGATGAAGATCAATTATAGCGATAATGCTATTTCAGCCATGATGATATTGTTTTTACTATTATTTCATGATTATAAATGGAATACACCAAGGAGTAACACATGATGAAGCTGAGCTCATAATTGTGATATTGCTTTTACTATTATTTTAGCATATTTCAGCCATGATGATATTGTTTTTACTGTTATTTGATGATTGTGAATGTAGCTATGCCTTTAGATGAGCTCATAAACTAAGCCTAATGCCTATATAGTCTTCTTAGGATGGATAGACTTCCTTCTAAATTTAGTTAATACCAGACTTCAAATTACAATTATGAGTAAAGTTGTCTCTATATGAACCTTTCTTAAACTAAGCCCAATGCATATATTAGCCTTACAAGGAGTCACATTGGAGTCAATCATGGTTTCAAATCTCATTCCCATCTAACCAAATCTCTCCTTTTCTCTATCTGTCATGTTCATTGTTGTGTTCTCCTTTTGTTGATGATGCCTAACATTCAAATTGAATCCTTAATTATATATAATGAGTAGATCAAGTGTTTTCAAATCCATCAATATGGTTCGAGTTGCATTTGAGAAATCAATTACATGAATACCTTGAACCTCTATTCCATCCTTTCCTATTGTTTTAGCACCCCTAGTCAAGTTCCAGATCAACCAACTATCCACCATTCCAAATAATGCATCATTGTCTTTTACTGCTCTTTTAACATCCTCTACTGATTCCAACACAAAGAAGCTTTAGAGCACTGAAATATGTACTTGTTGGCAATCCAGTACGTTCAACAAAATGATTTTTTCCATTCTCAAGCTCCTTTTCTAGCAATGTATATAGATCCTTAGGATGTAGATTTTAAGAACAATGGTGATCTCTATTTGATGGGTAATCAGCTTGTGGGTGCATGTTATAATTGCAAAAATTTAGCAGAATACAAACCAGTCATAGACTTCTAAGGCTGATAACAATCTATGCTTGATAGCGTATTTAAAGATAAAGTTAAATAGTGAATGAGGATTGCTATTAGGAAAATTTGGTGCTATAGAAATTCCTCAGAATGTTTATAAGCTTAATGGTGACCTAAGCTTGATGGTGTATTCAAATTGCGGATGATTTTTAAAATCAGGCAAATTTTCTAGAATATTAACCTCTTCCACATAGGCTCTAATCCTAATGATGGGGGTAATTAGGAGAATTTGGCATAATAGAAATGATTCGGACATAATTTTTAAGCCTCATGATGCAGAAGAGAATTAGTAGCAAAGCCAAGACTGAAACTAGGAGCAGTGCATATATATGTTGAATCTTCTTCTTCTTGCCTTCACAATGAAACTTCAGTTGTATGCGGTTTAAGTATGCAATAACAACAATCCTCATCATTTGTATTATTTTTAGAGAAGAGAAAAGAGTGAGATTATAACTTTTAGTTCACATACTGTAAATTTTTCTTCATCTATCTCTATGGTAAGATCACCATTCTTCATTCTACTATTAATTTATCAAACAATTTGTTTACATTTTATCTGGTAGATTACTTTTCTTGGAAATTTTTCTTTGGGAAACACAAAGTTTCTTGCTGATTTTGAAGCAAGGAGCGCAAATAGATCTTTGATAGCCATAGGCACAGGGCACTTATTGGATTGTTTAGTAGGGGTGAAGTCTTGGAAGTTCTAGAGAGTTCTTCCTCACCTCCAAATTTTCTTAAAACCTTCCTCATCTACCCATGATCTACATTTGTCATGTGGTTTAACAAGAAACCATGAAAAAGAGCACAAATGCACCTAGGATGTTTCATAAAAGTAAATTGACATGGAAGGAGAAGAGAGTTGAAATAAAATCTTTTGGGTAGCTTATTGTTTGCATGTGCAAGCTATCAATGGCTCTATCACTGGCGGCAGTAAATGGCATTCTAGGGAGAGAAAACCAACAAAGAGAATTTTTGATGGGGAATTTTAAAAACATGGGCTCCAAGTAACAGGTTTAGGCCTAAAATCATTTTGAACATGAACACTTGAAACTTCTTAGGAAGCCAACGGGCATCAATAATGATCTCATTTAGCTTCAGTTCTTCAGGCTATATCCGTATAACATGGCTGCCCTCTATACTACACTGTTTCCTATATATGCTCTTACATCCGCCATTGTAGGATACACAACGACCTCCTATTGCCAATTTGATAGAAAGAAATGGGTAACTAGGTAGATTTTTCTCATTAGATCTAAAGAAAATTGCGGTATATTTCTAATTTCTAAAGATAATAAGTTATGAAGAATTTTTATCATCTCACAATGAAAAAAAATATAGAGTTTCTATTTTAAAAAGTGTAAAACATGCCAAAGTTTTGATACAGTTAATTGATTATTTCTTTGGAAGCTATTCAAGTCTACCATAGTAGTTCAATAATTAGATATAGCACACACAATTCAATAATTATCTAAGATCTGCAATTTAAAATTTCAGTGCATCAATACTAGGGCTTGTCAATTATGCCTAAGAAGACTATATATGCATTGGGCTTAGTTTATGAGCTCATCGATAATAAAGGACTAATCCATTTGGATGTTGCATGCTACTCAAGCTATGTAGTTTTTGAGCACATTCAAAATAGTTGTTCAGTTGAAGAAATCTTGAGTGAATGTGCCCAAGCCTTCTACTTAAACTAGTGTATAGAGACAACTTAACTCATAATTGTAATTTAAAGTTTGGCTTGTCAATTATGCCTAAGAAGACTATATATGAATTGGGCTTAGTTTATGACAGTGGTAGCTTGGAGAATCTAGTGAGATTATAATACATGGTTTGTTGTTGTAGCAATTCACAAAAACTACAAGTTGGAGTAGTTTTTGAAAATAGTACTCCAGCTTGTACAAATTTTGCACATTGCTCCAACACCTAATTTTTTGGTTGCCATCTTATATACATGTTGACAGTTCTTTGAGTACACATATGTTGTTCATGATTTCAACTTACAATCTATATTTCTGATGACTACACATATTTTTGATGTTACTCCTTGGTGTATTACATTTATTATTATGAGTATAGATGTGTTACTATATCCTTTCAGTTTCAAATAGAAAGTCTCTTTAATCAACCATGGATTGTTAGAGTAGATTTGATTATGTGGAGTTTCTAAAATGTTATGAAGTGTATTTGAATGAACTCTCATTACTTCTTCACCACTTCAAACTATTTGTAGTACCTAGGTAAGATGATAGTATTGTACTATGCCCCTTTCAGGCCTGGGAATATAGTAGTGAGAGATCAACAGCTTCAATGTCCCTCAATTCAAGTCCAGTCAACATATAAAAAGGACAAAGCATGCAGGGCAAAGAAGCTAGCAGATAAGAAATTAGTTGCGCAAGAAGTGCCCATGACCAAGAAGCATAGTAGTTGTAGATGATCATGCAGGTAGTACTTGATTCGAGAGAAATCGAAGCCATGGATCACAAAACCACTATCCTCCCAGACCCGAAAAGGGGTATAGACCTACAACATTTCATCTTTCTCGGTAACTCCCAATTGTTTTAAGAAAAGAAGAAGTTATGATAGGAATTGTAAAAATGAAAATAAAAGTAGAAGACTCATTGAATATTCTCATGTTGAACATTAGTATGTTTCTTTTTATTGCAATTATAATTAGTTCCTTAGTAATTGATTTTTACTGCATCGTTGTCTTTGGTTTGTCATTTTGTTTTGAGTGTCATTAGTATAGCATCCATGACTTCGATGAATGTGCCTATGTGTCAATGCGGTGTTGGGCCATGCATGCTAAAGACGTCACACACAACAACTAATCATGGGTGTCAATTTTGGTGTTGCCCAAATAGGAAAAAGGTCTAGATATGTAATTATATTTTATGTTTATAAATAATGTGACAACTAATCATTTTAGGAAGAACTAATGTAGTTTTGGTTTTATAGGGAAATAGTGGATGCCAATACTTCCAGTGGGTTGATCAAACAACATTTATGTCTACCCCATCTACATCTGTACCTGATGTAGAAAATGACTGCAACTTGTGCAAGGCTCGAGAGGCAGATAGTGTCGCCAAGATTGCTTCAATGGCGAAAGCAGAAATCATGTTTATGCGATGCCTTCTTTGTGTAGTTCGTGCACTACTTTGTTTGGACCATATGCGTAAATGTGGTTAACAGATGGCTATTGTAAATACATGAGGTTTTTTATAATTTCAAGTAGATACATTGGACATATTTTGATAAACTCGTGAACTTTTTTATTGTTTATGACTTCATTATGATTTTGAATATAAAATTAAACAAAATTAAATATTAACCTTATTATAAAAAATTGAAAAATATTTTTGATTTTCTATATAAAATAAAATAAAATAAAAAAATAAATATTTATGATTTTTTCTATAAAATTAACTAAAATAAAAAAATAAATTAATACAAATAAATGATTATATTAAAATAATTCAAAAAATTAAATAAAAATCATACTCAAATTCCAAATCTAGTTTCAAAAAGTGGAACCAAATGGAGGAAATACATCTGCTCGTTCATATTCCAGCTCAACCAAATGGTCCAAACTATAATCCAGAAATGAAAAACTGGATTATCAAATCTATAATTTGACCATTTCCAACATTTGATCAAATGCAACATTTCCTAATTCCCGCTACCAAACGGGCCCTAAACTAAAACGCACACCCCCTAAAAACTTTTCAAAAAACACTATTTTTTTAGATTGTTTTTACAAACTCCTCATATATACTGGGCTATACAGTTGAGTTGCGAGTCAATTTCTCCATTCATTCAGTCTAAATCATAAACTAAAATGCATATCTTACCAAGGGGGACACTTCATTTTTTTTTTAGACTTCCCTTATATGTTTTACATTTTAGTTTGCAATTTATCCAATGCAACAGGCACCCAATACAATTTGACTTTGTTTGGGAGCTGACCATGCAGCCGACAGATTCCTCCCCCATCCACCCATTCCATGGCATATCATGTGGCTCCTATCATGCATACTTCTATTTATTACATACGTACTATCAGGTACCGCGAATCGTAGTCCATACATCCATATTCATTGATTCACTGAGTGATGAATATGATAGTTTGCATGATTAAATATTAAATTTGAAAAATATAGGGAGATTAATTACAAGGCCTAAGATATTTGATTTACTTTTTGATGTAACGGCTAAAACAATTTTGTTTTAAAGGATAGATGGATAGATTAAGTATAGTTATAAAAAATTACTAATTAATTAATTTATAATTTTTTAATATTTAATTTGAAATAAATATATTCAAATTTTTTTAATAATGCAATTGAAATAGAACAAACAAATTAATTATGTATCATTCATATTTTTTAAATAAATATATTCAATTTTTTTTTAATAATGCAATTGAAATAGAAAAAACAAATTAATCATGTATCATTCAAATAAAAATATGTTAAGATAGTTAATGCATTTTCAATTTTACCTACCTAGTTAAAATGAGTTATTATGTAGTTATGATTATGTTGTAACTAGTTATAGATAGACTTTTTTGTGGTAGGTTAAAAATGTCCATTTTTTATGTTTAGATGATTTAACATTGAGTTATTTGACACGAGAAAAAATTACCAACTTGAAGATTAGGGTTAGATTATAAACTGCAATACTTAATGCTTCTCTCCAAAAAGTTTAATTAACAACATGGAATTTTGGTATTTTATTTTAGTTAAGGTAATGGAATTATGTGTAATAAGATTTAGTAAGGCATACATACACTTATGGTGAAGTTGAGATAAATTCTTATCAACATCACATCAATTAGATATTATTATGTCATAAGTAGATAGGGAAGAATTTAACTTATATTTGTTTGTATATGAATGAAGTAACCAAAGTTAAACATCATATACAAACAAATATAAGTTAAATTCTTCCCTATCTACTTATGATTCGTGGTACCTGATAGTATGTATGTAATAAATAGAAGTATGCATGATAGGAGCTCCTGCATGATATGCCATGGAATGGGTGGATGGGGGAGGAATTTGTCGACTGCATAGCCGATTCCCAGCTTTATATACCTATTATAAATATTTTTGATTTGACTAATTCGTACAAATACAATGCTAGGAACTTATCGCAGGAAATTAAAAATCCTAAGGCAAAGTTGAGGCTGACCTACGCTAGGCTGACAGTACGTTAGTGATGCAGGGTGGATGGTATGCATAGGGAGCTGACTATGCATGCTATTGGGGTGGGGGAATTTATCGGCTGCATAACCAGCTCCATTTGTTTGTCCACGTATTGATGGTAGAGAATAATGGTAGAATCCCCAAGCTCGAGGGCATTGATGGATGGATGGGTGATAGTCGTTGCCCTTGAACTGCATGGACGCCATCTCGCACAATGGCTTTACAACAAATCTAGTGGCACCTCTAGTTTTGTGCTTGCATAATAGCTTAAATGTGTTCGTACTACTGATTAGCTACATTGACCTAGAGTTAGTGTAGTGGGGTAGAATTAATCAAATGGAGCTCCAATTTGGTAGCGACTATCCAGCCATATCATTCGATATGGCTGGATGCATCCCATACTACCATACATGATTGACTTACCTTAATCTATTGACAGTACAATTGTACGGTTGCTCGTGAAACTTAGTGTAGTTCCTTTTTTGCATAGGACTATTATTTTAAACTTTTTAAAAATAATTTACTTTCATCTTTTTAATTTCTTATTTACTATATAATAATTAAATATATTAAAAGTTTATCATATATTTACAAAATGATAATAATAGTTATATATTAATTTTTTTAATTTGAAGTTTATATTTATTTTATAATTATATGTATAATATGAAAAATTTAATTATTATTTATTTTTAAAAATACATATAGATATACATGGATAATATAAGTTTTTAATAAATATAATTGTTCTTACTATTACATATTTAACAATTTTTAATATATTACCAAAATGATAAATCTAATTATAATATTAAATTATATATTTAATTTTTTAAATAATATTTATATGTTTAAATTATATTGATATTTTATTTATTTTAATAATAATTTTATTATATTATATAATATATGTAATAAAAATATATATTTATCTATATCCTATAATTATAAATTTATTAATATATTTATAGCATATATAAAAATATATATTTATCTATATATTTTTATTGATATAATTATAAATTTATAGATAAATAATGACTAATAGTCTTAAATTTAGAATATAAATATCTCTATTTAATCTTACATATAATAGTGTTTGAGTTAATATGGTATAAATTAGTGATGGATTCTAGGAATGGTTAACTCCAAAATGTAATGAGGTTTTAGGGTAACTGGACCAACTATAGGGACTTAATATGCCCTCTTCTGCTTCTAGCTCTGCAAAACCAAGGTGGGTGCACCTAATCTAGTGAAACTATACTTCATACACCAAGAACTAGGTTTGAATAACAGATAATAGAATAGCAAGAAAGTACTAAGTGTTAACCACACACTCATTGACTCTCCATTGCTATGGGTAAAATGGCCTTATGCCCTCAAAACTATGAGAGATTGTACGATTGGAGATTATTAAATATAAATGGGTTTCCTACAGGATGCAGACAACCATGCAACACATTGCATCAGCATAGGAATACTAACTTAAGATCAGTGCCTTATCCATTGGGCATCATACCTGAAATGAACATAGAACACAAGGACAACTACTAGATTCATCTGAGAATCCAAGCCATAAACATAGTTTAAACACCTCTTACACTACTTACAAGTATCCTTACTGATTGACCCTAATGAATCTATGCTTCACTTAGAGACTTTTAACTTGATTCTAAATCAAGGCTGAGAGATGAAACATATACATAAACAACCAAATGCAGTGAGCTAGAAAACTCAGAATTTATTAAGAGCAACAAAAGGAGAGATCCAAGACTAAGAAACTGTATTAAGTATGTGGATTCAAATCCCTACATTACAAGTTGATTCAGAAAACACCATAGACAATATGCAAAAGATACATGAGGTTTTTCCCTAATGTTGATACAACCTGGAACTGACAAAAATTCAGAACCCTTAGATAGTCAAAAATTCAACTACTTATACCACTGGTTACCTTGGAATCTTAAACCAATAGGATGTAACAAGCTATGGGTAACCAAGCTTAAGACTTCAACCACCCAACCAACAACAAAATTTTAACAAAATTCCAAAAACTCCTGCAAAAAGCCTCAAAAAATTTGTCCATCACCACATGACAAAACATCCCTGCAAACACTCATGGCACCCTGGACCACACTGCAATAGTAAGCACCACCAAACCAGTCAAATCTGGCCATGAAAGCATTGAATTCTGGTACCTTTGGTCGCTGTAGATCAAAATTTGAAAATAAATGGTCACCATGCATTCGCGGGCTCTAAGTTCCTTAACCATTTGCCCCTAGTTGCGTAGCCACACGGTCACAAACCTCACTACCACAAGAATCCAAGCTTCATTTTATGTCTGGTCGCATGATCGCATGGCACCCAACTCACCCTTGTGATCATGCGACTACAGACTCCTAGCCGTGGTCGACAGTCGGTCACAAACATTTGCAAAGTCTTCAGCCACCTCATAAATCCCTCAGCAAATGAAAACTGAACATGTCAATAGCACGACACCATGGACCCACCTTAGAACTCCTCAACTACGACATCCGGCTATTAGTCGCATGATCGCATAGCCCAAAAATGGGCTATGCGAACATGTGACAACTCGCAGACCATTACCTCCGCATAACCGCCGCCGCACTATTGAAACACCGACCCAATTTTATCTGGCAAACTGGCGACCGAAGAAATTTTTCCAGATCGCGCAATACTTTATGCCATCAACAAATCATTACATGAACCAGTGACAAGAAGGAAATTTGTCAGGCTACCACATTTTATCCACTCCGCCAAAACTTAGACCCCACCTAGGCCCACCTGATGCCACATGTCACACCACCATTCGCTGTAACTATCGAGTCACACCTACCACAGGACCCACCTACAAACCCCTTGCCACCTTGATACACTGGCAACCAACCGAAACTCAGCACGTCACCATCAGCCATGGGGCCCCACCACCACGTGGCATCTGGTCACATGATCGCATAGCCAAAAATTGGGCTATGTGATCATGCAACAGCCAACCCCAAGCTGCCACATCACCACCTACGGCCCCACAAATGTGAACTGGTTGCATGGTCGCATGTCAAAAAATCCTGACATGCGATCATGCGACAAGCAATAAGATCGCCACCTGTCTGCTTCCCTTCTGACACTAGGCCCACATCTCTACCTTGCAAACAATCAGATGGTGGGCACATGATCGCAAGGGGAAAGAATATTCCTTGCAATCACACGCTGACCGTAGATCTTAAATCCATAACACCGGGCCCCGCTGACATGAAATCTAATGGCTATTCCAAAATTGCAAGGGATAAGCACCATGCAACTTTACCACGTGAACTTATGCTGACCATTGATTTTATCTGAACGTTAACCATGCCGGGCAATGGGAAGAACTGGGACCCACATGGACAAGTGGCAAGAGGTTGCATGATCGCATGTCAGAAAAGTTTGACATGCGGCCATGCGACAGCCAATCAGGAAGAGCCTTTGAAGACCCGGGCCCACCATCCAGTCAGACTTGCATGGTTAAGACCGATGAACAAGGAGCGCTGACAGAAAAGAAGAAATGCAAGGTTGAAAACACACAGGGTTTTCGGCAGACCGAAAGGTAAGTGCACAAAAGCCGGAAGGCACAGATCAAAAACAATGAGGGTTTTCACACAGACTGAAAACATGATGGATTTTTGAAAAACACTGTGGGTTTTTGACATTATGGCAAATTTTGAAATTATTTCCTGCAGACTTTGAAACTCGAATAACTTTCTAGATTTTGCAAATCAGCACATGCAATTTGGACTAGAGTAAGGTGACACAATGAACTACCAGGGGCTAAGGGCATACACCATGAAACACTATGGATTTTTTTTGCAAATCAAAACTGTGCAGCAGGGTGGGATAACTTAACAAAACTTGCAAGGAAAAGGCCATTTTCAAAGGATTTTGTTGTGATAGAAAAATGGCCTAACAGTGGCTCTAGTTGGGGATGCATGGTTCTTGTAGGCATGGCAAGAATTTAGAATCATTGGGAGAGCAAACCAACCACTAGACAAAAATAGGGACCTCAAAAAATGTAGGGGATAGGAAGGAAAAGCAACACACAACAGGGAAGGCAAAGATATTTACATTTTTACAAAAGCCTACAGCAACAAACATGAGTTAATTCCCGCCTCTGTCAAAAATCTGATTTTCATTTCTTCCTTCATGAGGAACACCATACATTTTGTTTTCATTTGTCTCCATAGGCTTGTCAACATGTTCAACCGGCATATCAAGAAGAACAAAGTAGCTTTCTTCACAGTGCATGTAAAATTTTTTGGCACTCTCTCCATCTTGCTCACTATGAAGAAAAGATTCATCATGCCAATGATCAACACCACTATACTAAAACTGATTTTCATCTACTAACTCATGCATGCTATGAACTGGAAACACAAAAGCCTCATATTCTACTTGCAAAAAAGCCTCATTCATATCCTATCTTTGCATTTCCCCAGGTGCAACCGGCTGGACCTCAAATGAATAGTCAGATTCATACCCACGGGTGGAAAATGAACACCCTGATTTAACTGAATCTGGGACCTCCACATGCTCTTCAAATAGAGGATTGATAACTCCATGCAATGCACCATGTTGAACATCATGAAAAAAAATGGGCTGATAGTCAAATTCTTCATCATATAAAGCATTAGAAAACACTTTAAAATCAATACCCATCTCAAACTAATGGAGACTTATAGCACATGAAGAAAAATTAGAACCATATGAAGACTCACTGATATTACATTCAAACACCACTTCCTTGTCTTCATACTCCTCACGGAAGGAGTGTTCACTTCCATCATTACTCTCTTCCTCCCATGCCTCATCTGATTCACATGAGGACACACCAACATCACTGCCTTCATCATCCTCACCTGAATAGCCACTAAAATCATATGTAGACATTTCTGAATGAATGGAGGATCTTGCACACCTCGACCCTGATTCCTACTCACTGCCACAATCTGAATACTCCTCTGACAAAAATTCATCATAAGAAGTACCCTCAGCACTAGAAATGGATTGCTCTGGAATATAACATTCATTCCCCTTTTGCTAATGGTCCTTTTGCAATTCATTCCACTCATTATCATTAGCAAACTCCTCTAAAAAAAACCACTTAAACTCAGTCAAAGAAGAAATGCATCTTAGGGGTAGATTTAGATACCAATTAGATGCAACTCCCTTGAGGGATCTCCCAAAAAACATCATGCTAACCTCCTCATCCAAAATTTGATATTCTATAATAAATCTATAGAATGCTAGGACATGTCTGATTGCTGAATCAAACTTACAATCAAAGGCAGGAATCAAATCCAAAAGCTCACTAGGAAAAGAGTGAGGGGACCCTGGAAGAACATAGTCCAAAGGCCTATCCAACCTAAGAAAACCCAGCCACCTAGACTAACTTTTCCCTTGATTTTCCATTTGATTTGAAACAGGATGAGAGCCACTCATCTTATTTCAGTCTTCCCTTTATACTTGCACTAAATACTTGATAGGGAAACATTGTAATCATAAATACCTAAAAGTTTTGCAACAAAAAACTTTGTTGACTGGAAGGCAAGGCAGATCTTGAGCTCACCATGGAACTCCATCAGATTTTGCAAAGTAGAGTTGCTCCTAACCAATATAAAACTCCAAGTAACTCAATGTTTATCAGAAGGAATACTGATCAAACAGAGAAAATTAGAGCCGCCACTCACAACTAGGTGAGAAAATTTCAGCAAATGCTTTGTTTTTGTATTTGACTCTTTCCAATGGCCTCCCCAGTAGAGTTGCCATCTTGTTGGTGACTCAGATGGGAAAATCAATCTGGTCAATAAAGATTTTGAATTTACAATATAACCATAACCAGAGATCCTAACAGATATTTTTCTTTTTCATTGTTCTCCCCATCAAAGTCGCCATCTTGTTGGTGTTCAAAAACTCTTATGCTCTTTAGGCTGCCAATATACCCTCAGATGGATTTTAGGAATGGTTAACTCCAAAATGTAATGAGGTCTTACGGTAACTGGACCAACTATAGGGACTTAATATGCCCTCTTCTACTTCTGGCTCTGCAAAACCAAGGCGGGTGCACCTAACCTAGTGAAAATATACTTCATACACCAAGAGCTAGGTTTGAATAATAGATAATAGAATAGCAAGAAAGTACTAAGTGTTAACCACACACTCATTGACTCTCTATTGCTATGGGTAAAATGGCCTTGTGACCTCAAAACTATGAGGGATTGTAGGATTGGAGATTATTAAATATAAATGGGTTTCCTACAGGATGCAGACAACCATGCAACACATTGCATCAGCACAGGAATACTAACTTAAGATCAGTGCCTTATCCATTGGGCATCATACCCAAAATAAACATGGAACACAAGGACAACTACTAGATTCATCTAAGAATCCAAGCCATAAACATAATTTAAACACCTCTTACACTACTTACAAATATCCTTATTGATTGACTCTAATGAATCTATGCTTCACTCAGAGACTTTTAACCTGATTCTAAATCAAGGCTAAGAGATGAAACATATACATAAACAACCAAATGCAGTGAGCCAAAAAACTTAGAATTCATTAAGAGCAACTAAAGGAGAGATCCAAGACTAAGAAACTGTATTAAGTATGTGGATTCAAATCCTTGCATTACAAGTTGATTCAGAAAACACCATAGACAATATGCAAAAGATACATGAGGTTTTTCCCTAATGTTGATACATCCTGGAACTGACAAAAATTCAGAACCCTTAGATAGTCAAAAATTCAACTACTTATACCACTGGTTACCTTGGAATCCTAAACGAATAGGATGCAACAAGCTACGGGTAGCCAGGGTTAAGACTTCAACCACCCAACCAACAGAAAAATTTTAACAAAATTTCAAAAACTCCTGCAGAAAGCTTCAAAAAATATGTCCATCATCACATGGCAAAACATCCCTACAAACACTAATGGCACCCTGGACCACACTCGAACAATAAGCGCCACCAAACCAGTCAAATCTGGCCATGAAAGCATTGAATTCTGGTGCCTTTGGTCATTGCAGATCAAAATTTGAAAATAAATGGTCACCATGCATTCACGGGCTCAAAGTTCCTTAACCATTTGCCCCTAGTTGTGTAGTTGTGTGGTCACAAACCTCACCGCCACAGGAATTTGGGCTTCATTTTATGTCTGGTCGCATGAACGTATGGCACCCAACTCACCCTTGCGATCATGTGACTGTAAACTCCTAGCCATGGTTGACAGTCGGTCACAAACATTTGCAAAGTCTTCAGCCACGTCATAAATCCCTCGGCGAATGAAAATTGAACATGTCAGTAGCATGACACCGTGGACCCACCTTAGGACTCTACAACTGCGACGTCCAACGGTTATTCCCGTGATCACATAGCTCAAAAATGGGCTATGTGAACATGCGACAACCCGCAGACTGTTACCTCCACATAACCGCTGCCACACTACCGAAACACTGACCCAACTTTATCTAGCGAATTGGCGACCGAAGAACTTTCACCAGATCATGCAATACTTTATGCCATCACCAAATCATGCAATACTTTATGCCATCACCAAATCATTATGCGAACCAGCGACAAGAAGGAAATTTTTCAGGCCGCCACATTTTATCCACTCCGCCAAAACTCAGACCCCACCTGGGCCCGCCCGATGCCACGTGTCACACCACCATTCACTGCAACTACCGAGTCACACCTACCACAAGACCCACCTGTAAACCCCTTACCACCTCGGTACACCGACAACCAACTGGAACTTAGCACGTCACCATCTTCCATCGGGCCCCAACACCACATGGTACCCGGTCGCATGATCGCATAGCCAAAAATTGGGCTATGTGATCATGCAACAGCCAACCCCAGGCTACCACATCACCACCTACGGCCCCACAAACATGAACTGGTCACATGGTCGCATGTCAAAAAATCCTGACATGCAATCATGCGACAACTAATAAGATCGCCACCTCTCCGCCTCCCTTCTGACACTGGGCCCACATCTCTACCTTGGATCCAATCGAACGGTGGGTGCATGATCGGAAGGGGAAAGAATATTCCTTGTGATCACACGTTGACTGTAGATCTTAAATCCCTGACACCGGGCCCCGCTGACATGAGATCCAATGGCTGTCACAAAAGCACAAGGGATAAGCACCATGCAACTTTACCACGTGAACTTACGCTGACCATTGATTTTATTCAAACTTTAACCACGTCGGGCAATGGGAAGAATTGGGACCCACACGGATAGGTGGCAAGCAGTCGCATGATCGCATATCATAAAAGTCTGACATGCGGCCATGCGACAACCAATCAGGAAGAGCCTTTGAAGACTCGGGCCCACCATCAAGTCGAACTTGCGCAGTTAAGACTGATGAATAAGGAGTGCCAGCAGAAAAGAAGAAATGCAAGGTCGAAAACACACAGAGTTTTCGGCAAACCAAAAGGTAAGTGCACAAAAGCCAGAAGGCATAGGTCAAAAACAATGAGGGTTTTCACACAGATCGAAAACATCATGGATTTTTGAAAAACACTGTGGGTTTTTGACACTGTGGCAAATTTTGAAATTGTTTCCTGCAGACTTTGAAACCTAAATAACTTTCTGGATTTTGCAAATCAGCACGTGCAATTTAGATTGGAGCAAGGTGACACAATGAACTACCAGGGGCTAAGGGCATACACCATGAAACACTATGAATTTTCTTTAACAAAACTTGCAAGGAATAGGCCATTTTCAAAAGATTTTGCTGTGACATAAAAATGGCCTAACAGTTTGCTTATTAAGTAAACATAATAAATACTTGTTAGCTATTAAAGTATAAGTAACTATGCTTACTAATTTACTATGTTGACTAATAGTAACTTATCTTGTAAGTCACTATGTTTACTTATTTAATACCATATTTAATAAGTTAATATGATATAAGTTAATAAGTTAATAGCTATGGCATAAGTATGGTATAAATTAATAAGTTAATAGCTATGGTATTTATTATTTCTATTAACATATTTATTTATTAATGTTATAAAATGTTAATAAATTTATTAACTTTTTTGAAATCTTTTTTAATTCAATAAAATGTTCCTAAATTTAGTTATAGTTTATAAGAAATGAAAAAACTTAAACAAGATATATATGATTGTAAGATTAAGTAATTTTTAACATCAAACTGAATTAAATAAAAATATTTATATTCTAACTTTGTTCAATTTATAGACTATTAACCATTATCTATATATATATATATATATATATATATATATATATATATATATATATATATATATATATATATATATATATATATACTTCTTAAAATAATTTATATATTGTTCTAATTTACTTTGGAGGACACGTAAGAGAGTTTACATATTATATTTATTATTTTACTATCTTATTGATTTACTTATTTACTATTTAAGTTTAAAAAGACAAACATAATTTACTTATAAATATTATATTTATTATCTTATTGATGTTATGAAATAAAAAATTAAAATAAATTAATTTAAGTCCAAACTCTGCATAAAATGAAAATGTTTAGAATTTAAAAATAATTATGATCAAAATAAATTATTAAATTAATTTATATTTAAAAATGAATGTAAAAAATTATATTGATATTAATTTATATAGTTAATTCATAATATTTAATAATTTTATGAATATTATTTACAATTTTATTGTAAAGTAATGATAAAGTTAGTTTATATAATTTTAATATTATATATAGTTTATATAATATTTATATTATAATTATGCCTAAGGCGTTTCATTATATGAAACCCATCCGGCTGGGTTAAGGCATCCACGATTGTTTCTTGCTCTGTACCGTGCAAGACGATTGAAATCATCCTGATCATTTATTTCATTCGCTATTCATTGGTTATCCATATTTCATCAGTTGTGTTGGTGTCCAAAAATGACGCTTATGCTCTAATAGGCTGCTAGTATACCCTCAGATAGATTTTAGGAGTGGTTAGCTCCAAAATGTAATGACGTCTAAGGATAACTAGACCAACTCTAGGGACAAGACTGCCCTCTTCTACTTTTGGTTCTGCAAAACCAAGGCGAGTGCACCTAACCCAGTATAAACTATACTTCACACACCAAAGACCGGGTTTGAATAATAGATAAATGGATAGCAAGAAAGTACTGAATGTTAACCAAACACGCATTGACTCTCCATTGCTATGGGGTAGAACCACATACAACCAAATACTGCAAACTTAAGGAATGGTTCTTAATTTTATGTGTTTGAGTCATAACAACCAATTAGGACATGTCGACAAAGAAGTACTTACCTAGGCCAGTGCCTCATCCATTGGGCAAGGTTTCTTAGACAGACTACACACACACACCAAAATGTATTTGAGATTCAAAGCCATAAACACATTTACAATCTCCTCTACTGCTTACAGAATATCCCTACATAGACAAGAGATGAATCTATGTCCTATCTGGAGCTTTATTTAATCTAATCCTAGATTAGAACTCAAGAATGAAGATGTATACACAAATTGTTATGCAATGAACTAGAAAGTTCAAAATCCATCTATGTTGACACAAGGGAGAGATAAGGATCAAATACCCACATTAAGTATGAAGAATCCTCACATGTATACAATCCATCCAAAGGAAACCTGCTTGCAAACTATGGCTTAGACTTGCAATTTTCTTTTTGTTGTCAAAATACACCTAAACAGATTATTACAATTCAAACTGGCAGAAGACTCACAACCAGAAAAGCTTGAAAATCTAACTCCCAATAACCTCAAATGACCACAGAAATCCCTTTATACCAGGGTTACAATGCAAGCATACAATCATTTCAAATTCAAAATTTCAAAATCACCTAACCCCACCGAGGAATAAACACAGACATGACAGGGGTCAAGCCACAACAATTGACAATCCATTCTGCCCACTTCGGCCGCTCAAAAATTGAATTTTGGTACCTACTGTGACAGAAAACACTCAGCAAGTTCAAACGGTCACATGCATTTCGCGGGCTTTAAGTTTCTTAACCGTTTGCCCTCAGTCGCGCAATTGCACAGTCACAACTCTCACCGCCACAGGAATCCAGGCTCCAATTTTATGCTTGGTCGCATGATCGCATAACCTAGAAATAGGCTATGCAAACATGCGACATGCCATTTCCCCTTGCCTTCTTCATAACCACTGACGCCAGACCGTGGCCACAAAAGGTTTTGTCGCATGTTCGCAAGCTGAAAAATTAGCTCACACGAACATGCGACAAGCCACTACCATGCACCTTGCCAGTTGGCATGTCACTGCTGAGATACCCTAACTTGGGCCCGCGTTCAACCTGTCATCCTGCCAGCTCAGACCAACCAGAGATCGCCATGACACACCTACCAATGGGACCACCAAACAAATACAGACGGGTGCCAGCACATGTGGCACCCTGTCGCATGATCGCATAGCTTGAAAATGGGCTATGCGAACATGCGAAAACCCGCAAACCTTAACTGTGCCAAGCATAACCGCTACCGCATGAAGTTGATAGAAAATGTCAGTCACATGATCGCATAGCCTTGCAAAAGGCTATGCGAACATGTGACTAACCGCTAGCAAACCGCCGCCGCTACCTGCCATTAAGTTGCGGTCGCACCAAGCATATGCACCTTAGCACCACAGACACATGTCACCTGGTCGCATGATCGCATAGCCAAAAACTGGGCTATGCGATCATGTGATAGCCAACCCAAAGCCGCCACATCACCACCTCCGAGACCACGAAATTGCTTTACCTTTTAGAGGATCAGACAATTGTCACAAAAGCGCATAGCCTTGACAAATCCTTCACACTTTAACGACAACCTTTGATGCTCCGACACGTTAGGACCCTCTGACCAATCTAGAAACTAGGTCCCACCATCCATCGCACTTGCACAGTAAGGCAAAGTAGACCACCAGGCAGCTGAACAAAATTGGGACCCACATGGCTAGGTGGCAAGTGGTCACATGATTGCATGTTAGAAAAGTCTGACATGCAGCCATGCAACAACCAATCAGGAAGAGTCTGGACCCACCATCCAATCGGACTTGCGCAGTTAAGACCGAGGTTGAAAACACACAAAGTTTTCGGCACCAAAAGACAAGTGCACAAAGCTGGAAGGCAAAGGTTGAAAACAATGAGGGTTATCGAAAAAATATAAAAAACACACAGGAATAATGACAGACCGAAAGGTAGTAGGGAAGTCGAAAACAACACGGATTTTTGAAAACACTGTAGGTTTTTGACACTATGGCATAATTTTTTTTTTAAAAGTTTCCCGCAGACCTTGAAACTCGAATAACTCCTTGGGCTTTGTGAATTAGGAGATGCGACCTGGACTGAAGCAAGGCGACAACACTAAAGAGCATGGGGCAGGACACTTAATAAAAATATTGCATGGAATAGGCCAATTTCACAAGATTTTGCAATGACTAGAAAATGGACTAACAGTGGCTCTAGTTGGGGACATGTATCTCCTGCAGATACAATGAGAAAACATAATCTACTAGAAGATCAGACCACAAAATTTCAGACCAAAAACAACCCTAAGAGACCTAGGGAAGAAACCTAACTATTGCTTATGGAAAAAGATACTTCAAGAGAAGTAAAACTTTAGGAATTGTCCATGAACAGGCAATTCCAAAGTGCCACTAGTTAGATCTTTCAGAATATATGAATCAACTCCCCAATTACCTTCAATGAGATAAGGACCCAACCAAATAGGATCAAACTTACCATGCTATCCCTTATCCTCTAATCTGGCATTCCACATTAGAACAAGATCACTAGCCCCAAAACTCCTTTGAGTGGCCCTTTTATCAAATAAGCTCTTTCACTATGTCTGAATTGTTTCATTTCTTTCATGTGCATCTCTTCTTATCTCCTCCAACTGGATTAACTCATCCATCCTTAGTCTCATTTCATAATCTAAGTTTTCATCATATGCCTGGATGAATTTATACATTTGCAATACACTGTTCTGAGATAACCTAGCTCCAATCCCGTAACTAGATCAAATGGGGCACAACCTATGGCCTTCTTGATGGTCACTTTGTCAGCCCACAATGCCCACCAAATTTTTGAGTCCCAAGATTTTTTATTCCTGTCCAATACTCTTTTGAGGATCTTTATCAAGCTTCTATTAGTGGATTCAGCCTGGCCATTTGCCTGTGGGTGATATGGGGAAGAGAATGAAATGTGTATCCCATAATTCTTAAATAAATCATCAAACTCCTGAGATCTAAAACACATTGCATTGTTTACCACTATTGTTTCTGGACATCCAAACCTAGTGAGAATATTTTGCATCATGAAATCAATAACAACTTTACTAGTGGCCCTCCTAGTGGGAATAGCTTCAACCCATTTAGTGAAATAGTCTGTTGCCACTAATATGTAGGAATGCCCACCACTAGACTTATTTGGAATCTCACCTATGAAATCAATACCCCACTACTAGAAAGGGGCCTGAACTGAGACTAGTTTGAGTGGTAAATTTCCACCAAATTTTAGCTTACCTGCAAACCTCTGGCATGCATCACACTTCCTTACAAACTGATGTGTATCTTTAAAAACTGTAGGCCACCAAAATCCAGATCTAAGGATCTTGTGGGCTATGGTCTTTGCCATGTAGTGTCCTCTACATACACCTTGATGCATTGATTCTAACAAAGACTTAGACCTTTCCTGGTCTACACATTTTATCAATACACCTTCACTACTTTTCCACCATAACTCACCATGTATAATGGCATATCTCATAGATTGTAGCCTAATAGTCCTTTTCTTATTTTCACTCATGTCAGGGGGAAGAAACAATTTTTCCAAGTAATTGATGACATCCCTGTACCAATCACAACAGTCCAAATCGCAAACATATGGCCTTTCTTCCTCCTCTAACATGTTCACATGGTTTGCAACCAAATTACTCTGTGCCATCAACTTTACAAGACCAAGGCGTCTTACCAATTTTGTAATCTAAATATCTATATTGAATTCTTGGATCCTATTGATCCATCTACATCTCTTACCTGAGACCTCTTGTTGCACTAGAATATCCTTGACAGCAACATTAGGAACATAAGCAACCACCCTAGCTCCCACAAGATAACACCTAAAAGCCTTGACTGCTTTGACTAGGGCATAAGCCTGCTTCTCAACTATATCATACTTTAGTTCTGTTGCATGTAAGGATTTGCTAAAAAAGGATATGGGTTGCTCATATCCATTTGAGTTCTTTTGCAATAAAATTGCTGCAACCATATGATAAGAAGCAAAAGAGAAAATTTGCATGGGTTTACCATAATCAGGGGTCCTTAAAAAAGGGGCATCCTTGATGGCCTATTTGATATTCTTGAAAGACTCATTTGCTTCTTCATTCCATTCTACTTTTGCATTTTTCTTCAACATTCCAGAGATGGGAATACAAATTTCTGCAAAGTTAGTAACAAACCTTCTTAGAAAATTTACTTGCCCAAAGAAAGACTATACTCCTTTAACATTCCTTGGTGGTGAAAGCTTGTCTATTGCCATAACCCTTTCAGGGTCAATTCTCACTCCATCCTTGGACACAACATGTCCTAAGAGCTTCCCTTCCACCACACCAAAAAAACATTTCTGTGGATTCAAAGAAATTCCATATTCCAAAGCTCTAATAAAAATCTTTTCAAGATGCTCATAGTGTTGATCCTCCTTCTCTAAATATGTTGTGAGATCATCTTGATACACTACTAGGAACTTGTTTATGAAATCAGCAAAGGCCACATCCATAGCTCTCTGAAAAGTAGCTCCTGCATTTGTCAGACCAAATGGCATTCTGACATAAACATATGTTCCCCAAGGAGTAGTGAATGCAGTCTTGAATTGCTCTGACTCCTTGACCATGACCTAATTATATCCAGAGAAGCCATCCATCATGGACATTAACTCTGATCTAGTAACCCTTTGCAGCATGTTTTCCATATTAGGGAGACCATAGTTGTCTTTCAAAGAATTGACATTCAGATTTCTAAAATCAACACACAACCTAATGTCACCATTCTTTTTTCTAACTGGAAACAAGTTTGACACCCAAGTAGAATGTCTAACAAGCTTGATAATGCTAGAATCCATCATCTTTTTAAGTTCATCTTGCATTTTTGGTGCCAAAGTAGGGTTCACAGGCCTTAATTTCTACCTAAAAGGTTTAGTTCCTTCCTTTAATGGTATCTCATGTTGGAAGAGATCTTCTCTATAAGCTTTCAAATCTTCATAAGACCATGCAAAGACATGTCTGAATTTTTTGAGAAGATCAATTAGATTTCTTCTAGTTCTTTAAGATAAACATTTACCTATGTAAACATTCTTTGGTTCTTGGCTTGTCCCTAGATTCACCTCCTCTAAATCACTTACCCTGTCAGCAAGTCTAGCTACACAAGCCCTCTCTTTATCATCAAATGCTCTCTCAAGAGCAACCAATCCCCTTGGGATCCTATTTGACTTCAATTGCAATACTTCCTTCCCAAGGACACTCTCTTTTCCATCTTTGTTGTCTACATAGGTGCTGAAATCCATTTCCTGACCATCAAAGTGAGACTCACACTACAAGAACCTCAAAATATCATGATCATCAGAAAATACTTGCCAATTCTCAACATTATCTGGGATAGAAGGCCTGGATTTACACTCAATTCTAGATATCCCCGCAAAGGTAACATCCTATGGCCTTAAGGCTATGTTTGCTAGTAAATTTGCCATCCTGTTTTGGCTTCTATCCACCCAATCAATTCCAAAAGCACTAAAACATTCAATTTAATCCCATACAACATTTCTATATTGTTTCAGCCTTTGGTTCTTAGATGCATAGTTTGATCTAATCTGAGATACTACTAACTCAGAATCACCAATTACCCTAAGATGTTTGATCCCATGTTTTGATACTTGTTTCAAACCAATCAGTAGGGCCTCATATTCAACAACATTGTTTGTGCAAGAAAATAGGAGAGTGAAAGAAAACTTAAAAGTCTTACCACTTGGGGACACCAATAACACTCTTGCTCCAACACCTTCTCTAGAACTTTCTCCATCAAAATATAATGTCCATAAGACATTACCCTCTGCCATGTTACTCTCATCATTAGCCAAAAGGATAGGCCTGACCTTCTCCTACATCTCATTCCTCTGGACTTGGAATGAGCCAATGTCAGTGTCAACAAAACAATTCACGCTATCCTTTTCATTTTCCTCAATCATATGTGGGATCCTGGCTTCCCTTGACACCTTCACACTCTCTCCAATGTCAAAAGTGGCAAAGGACAAGTCACATTGAATACTTCCTCCCATGGAGGCACTCCACTTTCTAGATAACAACATTCCATATTGAGGAGGAATGTCAACTACTAGAACACTCATAGTCAATTGTTTGTTAGGAAATGCAACTAATTTATAAGGCAAAGCCTTGATGGTACCAATAACTGGCACTTCTCTTGAGTCCATAGCTTGGCATCTCCCGTGAGGTGTGTCAACCTTTAGCCCTAATGATTTCATGATCTCTGCAAGCATGACAGTGTTTGATGCTCCAAAATCGATCATGCAATTCTTCAATATTTTACCATCAATCACAAGGGACAAAAAGAAAGGATCAACTGTCCCTACTACATTGTTTACAATATTTGTATCCAAGAAGATTTGAGGGATCTCATAAACAATTTCTTCACTCTTACTGTCGGGTGTGTTTTCCAAGGAAGCCACATGTTTGTCATTTCTACTCACTTTTTGGATTCCCGCAGAAGAAACACCATTTACCCAATTTAAGGCCTTAACCTTGTGTTCCTCTATTCTCATCATTCCCAACAGTGGAACCTTGATAGTGATCTGTGAAAGAAATTTGGACACATCAATTGGAACATACTTTTGGTTACTCATGTCTTCCTCAAAAATAGTGACAACCTTATCCTTTGTCAGATTAGACTTGTTCTTGAGAGAAGATTCTTCTCCATTTTGAGAAATAGGGACCACAACATCTGATGTTTTTTCTTTATTCCCAGGTCCTGCAGTAGGCATAATTTTCCTTTTTACCTTCACTTGATTAGTATCATCGGCACCCTTGCCCTTTTCTCCATGCTGTTGTGTACCATTTTTTGTCCTCTTGATGAACATATTGCCTGGCTTACCAATTGCATTTCCAATTGTCCTATTCCTCAAGTTATAATTGCTTCTAGCTTGAGTAACCATGTCTGCAGTGATTTGAGCAATTTCTTCATCTGATGGTCTTCTTAAATAAACTTGCTCCTCACCCCTCACTATACCACATCCAACATCATCAAAATCTTCTTCTTCATCATCAGTAGAGCCAGCTTCATCCCATGCATGTAAAGAAGTCATACCACATCCTTCCTTATCATACTGCACCTCACCTTCTTGATTATCAGGTAAATTAAAAGCAATGACACAATGCTCTGGACTATGAGGAGATTGACAAACAACACACCATGAAACCTCATCAACTAAATTCACTGAATTTCTCTGCAAAGGATCAGGGATCCTTCCATCAGGTCTTTCTTGCTGGGTTGGGAAAATGGGCTTGCCATCTTTCCACTGAGTGTTGTAAGGGTAATTCTGCATTCTTGGTTGTTTGCTAAAATTGTTTGGAGCTGACCTCTCCATAGTCACAGCTTTATTGTTTCCCTTTTCTCTAGGCTTTAAACCTTCCAAAGCCTTTAAAATGTGTTTTAGATTGTTATCCTCTTTGGGTTTAGAGTCAACAAACCTTCCCATTTCTTTCTTACTCTACATTTGAGGCCTGCAATCATCTCTTCTCCCTATCTTTCCAGATATTCTTCTATTGCTTTCTATGTTGATGGCCAATTTTTAAGCTTCCCCAAGATTTCTAGGGTTCTTGTCCCTCAAGATGTATCCCATTTTTGCATCAAAGGCATTCAACTAAGTCACAAGACACACCCTGTCATCTAGTCTGATAACCTGCAAGAGCCTATGCATAGCCTTTCGGAATCTTATATTAAATTCAAGGACCTCTTCATTCTAATTCTTCTTTATGTTATTGAATTCATTTAGGATAAAACCCTCATTAGTTTTATCTCCATAATGTTCCTTGAAACAGTTTTTAAATTCATTCCATGACCCTATACTGGCATGGGGTAACCCTCTAAACCAATCCCTAACATCCTCAATCAGGGATTGTACAAATAGATTCATTATAACATCATCAGGCTCTACATTATAATCATCTATTACATCTATGAAATTTTTTAGATGTTCTTCACATGTGATGACATTATTTCCAGTAAATTTAGGAAGCTTCTTTCGAATTTCATCAGGGATTACATTAGGATAACCAGAAATACCAAAGAAGACAAGTTGTTTGTACCTTTCATGAATAGGAGCTCCATGCAGTGGATCCACTCCTTGAGATGTAGATGTCCTCATGTTTGAACCATCAAGAAATCTAGTGGCACCCGACACACCATTTGCTTGAGCTGCATTGTTACCCTGAGTTCCACCTTGTCCTAAAAAGGAAGCAGCAATATTTGACGGTCCTGAAGCATGCTTAAGAAAATCTATCTTCTTTCTGATTTTTGTAGTAGAAGCCTCCACCTCTGCTTTCTCTAGTTCTTTATCCAATATTTCTTTCTTCCTTCTAGCTATCTCCAAATCTGAATCTAATCTCAGTCCTAGATCTGATGTCCCATCCACAATAACTTGTTCACTGATTTGAATCCCAACACCCTTCTATTTGCCTTTATCTCTTGGTCTTGTTTCTTTGCATATTTTTTGAACAATAGGCTGTTCGTATACTCTTTCAAGCTCTGGGACAAAATTAATTGCCTCCAAATCCAGTAACTGCCTCTTCAGCTGATCAGCCCTTATCATGGCTTGTCTTACTTTATCTTCCTTGTCCTTTTCTCTTTGCTGCCTAATGGCAAGCTATTCTTGAACTCTTCTTTCTAGTTCATAGACCTCCTCAAAGATCTCTTCTGATTCAGGGAGTGTGGTCTCTAACTCATCATCTCCCACTTGAAAATCTTCCTCATACTGGTTCAATCCCAAGTCAACAACCTCTTCATATTTTGAATTATTTTCCTCTTGGCTAGGCCTGGCTTGGGTTTCTTGTCTGGCATCTCTCTTGTTTCTCCAAGTATGAGAAACACCTCTTCTCTTCTTTCCTCCCCTTGTCTGACTAGGCCCAGAAGTCCCTGGAATGCCTTCTTCCATTATATCTTCAAGATGCTTCTTTCTCCGAGACCTGGAACCTCTATAACTCATCCTGCAAAATAAATACTGACTAGCACTACTTCAGAGATGTTTGAGTCGCCACCCAAGTGTATTGGGAATATCACAATATAGTTTCTTCACTCAAGAAATACTCAAATGAGTTAGAGAGACAAGGGACAAGAACAACCCTATTTCTTCCAATGATGACCTACTGGTTAAGATGAACATGTATAACACTTCCCCAGTGGAGTCGTCATCTTGTTGGTGTCAAAAAATGATGCTTATGCTCTAATAGGCTGCCAATATAACCTCAGATAGATTTTAGGGGTGGTTAGCTACAAAATGTAATGAGGTCTAAGGATAACTGGACCAACTCTAGGGACAAGACTGCCCTCTTCTGCTTCTGGCTCTACAAAACCAAGGTGGGTGCACCTAACCCAGTATAAACTATACTTCACACACCAAAGACCGGGTTTGAATAACAGATAAATGGATAGCAAGAAAGTACTGAATGTTAACCAAACACTCATTGACTCTCCATTGCTATGGGGTAGAACCACATACAACCAAATACTGCAAACTTAAGGAATGGTTCTTAATTTTATGTGTTTGAGTCATAACAACCAATCAAGACATGTCAACAAAGAAGTACTTACCTAGGCCAGTGCCTCATCCATTCGGCAAAGTTTCTTAGACAGACTACACACACACACAAGAATGTATCTAAGATTCAAAGCCATAAACACATTTACAATCTCCTCTACTGCTTACAGAATATCCCTACATAGACAAGAGATGAATCTATGTCCTATTTGGACCATTATTTAATCTAATCCTAGATTAGAACTCAAGAATGAAGACATATACACAAATTGTTATGCAATGAACTAGAAAGTTCAAAATCCATCTATGTTGACACAAGGGAGAGATAAGGATCAAATGCCTACATTAAGTATGAACAATCCTCACATGTATACAATCCATCCAAATGAAACCTTCTTGCAAACTATGGCTTAGACGTGTAATTTTCTTTCTATTATCAAAATACACCTAAACAGATCATTCCAATTTAGACTGGCAGAAGACTCACAACCAGAAAAGCTTGAAAATCTAACTCCCAATAACCTCAAATGACCATAGAAATCCCTTTATACCAGGGTTACAATGCAAGCATATGATCAGTTCAAACTTATAATGGGCCTAGTTTGGTTCTGATATCATTTTGAACTTATAATGGGCCTATTAGAACTTGAATCTAGGACCTTTAACTTGTTAGAATCCTTTACGACTGTGATTTTGAAACACGAGATTGTTTGGAGAACTATACATTGCAAACCATATGTTAGGATATATTTAAATTTAGTAATTTTTCAACCAGTTAATATTCTTTTTGTCAATATGTTTGAAAATATAGAATGTAATTGTTAATAAGTAATGGACAACAAATTTTGAGAAACTTTAGCCCTCTTTATAATGAGCTGAATTATAAAGAAGTTATTCTTAATTTTGATATGCATAACCTGTGCTCTTTTATTCAATCAAATAAATTATTTTAAAGCATATTAAACTACATGTTTGTAGATTTAAAATCCTAACACAAAATACAAAATTTAATTTAACACAACAAAATCTTTTATTTATTCAATATCTACTACATCACACCTCAACATAGAGGCTACATTTTGATCTCTCTATAAACAATACAAGAAGGTAGTCTTTTATAGAGGTTGCACCTTCTAAAAATATAACATTTCACTACATGACCTATAAAGAAATTTCTCAAACATCTAATTTCAATTTACTAAAATTTAGTAAAAGCACTAAAAACTAATTTAGAAGTTTCTTCTAAAAACTAATTTTTGAAGATCATATTTGACATTACTATTTCTATTTCAAGTTGCACACTTGCATCATTATCCAACATACTCACCCTTGATGCTAAGCGAACTCACAAACTGAACACTTCTGAAAGATATATACCAATATTAAATAAAATTGGGCTTTAATCTCAACTTGACAACCATTTCTTTGTCAGTGCCATTAATTTTTCGAAAGGGTCTCATCACATGTTGTATTACTTGCAACATTGTCTACCTCATATGTAGACTTCTACCATATATAGACCACATTTTCAATGTGGGCGAGGTCATCTCATAACACCTCATCTTCAATCACCTCTCACTCAGATCGTTGGCATGGCTCCTAACCATGTCTTATGTATCCCTTTCTTCAGCAATTTTCATACTTTTTTATTCTCATCTTCAAGCGGGTTCTTCACATGAACCCCTTAGTGCAACAACAAACATTAATAATCATAACTGTTGCAATGTTCAAACATACCCAAGAGAGTCTCAAAAGATCACACTCATAGTCCTAGATCTTGGGCCCTCCCATGAGGGAGCTAGGCCCAGGCCAGCTCTGATACCACTTTGTAGATTTTAAATCAGCACAAAAATACGAAATTGAATGTAAGCACCAAAGTATTTTACATATTCAATATCTCTAGTACATCACACCTCAACATAGAGGCTACATTTTGATCTCTCTATAAACAATACAAGAAGGTAGTCTTTTATAGAGGTTGCACCTTCTAAAAATATAACATTTCACTACATGACCTGTAAAGAAACTTCTCAAACATCTAATTTCAATTCACTAAAATTTACTAAAAGCACTAAAAACTAATTTAGAAGTTTCTTCTAAAAACACCAAGCTCATATTTGACATTACTATTTCTATTTCAAGTTGCACACTTGCATCATTATCCAACAATGTTTAGATATGTTTTATAACAAATTTTACTATATAGTTAGCATTCTAAGGCTTTACTTTTCTATCTTTATTCAAGTAACATCTCTTTTTGATAGCTTCAAGTATTATTTACAAGAAGAATATAGATGTGAAGGATCAGTATTGTAATAGAAATCAATATTTTATTCCTACAATGTCTTTGCAGCTATTGAAGAAGCAATGGAAACTCTGGCAGAATCTGGAGCTGAAGCAGAAAGAACCCACAGCTTTTCAGGTAAAAATATTTCAAATGCAATTCTTTGAAGCCGAATGGAAAAATAGAAGATTAAGTGTAGTAATTAGTCTAATGCGGCCCCTAACTTAATGTTGCTTCCACAAATAGATACAGCCCAACTAGGATTTGTCAAAATGCAGTGGCAAGAAATAATTGGGAAGCCAGGAGGGTAAATATTTCAAATCTAATACAGAGCATTTTATGTGATGAACAATGTAAAATCATAAGATTCACTATCCGTTTTAATTGAAAATGTTTGTTAGAAAGAATGATTGAGATAGTTGAATTGGCCATCATTGAACGGGGTGCAAGTTTCAATTTCAATAAGCAGGATTTATTATATTAAGTTTGTTTTATATGAGTTTTAGAATTTTGTATACTTATAATATTTAGTCAATAAAGAGAATGTTTACCAATACTGCTAGGGAACACATAATATTGACTTCACGTGTTGCATACAGGTGTGAATGATCAGAAAGAGCGAGGGAACCAAGGCTTAAGAATAAGGCCCACCTCCCAATAAATACTGATATGCTCTTCCCTCAATATAGCAATGGGTCGTAATTTTGGAATTAGCAATTCGGATTATTGAATTCTATGTTTGTGTTCATCCAAACAACCAGGAATTGGAATTTTGAAATATGGATGAAGTGACTGAGAGGGGGGGGGTGAATCAGTCAACCATAAAACACTTCACAATTAATTCTTTCCAGATCCCTTAGGATATCTTAACAATGTTATCTATTTTAGCACTCGATAAATAGATTGCAGTAACTTTGAAGATGCATAAAGTATTAGCAAAATTATCTTTTAGATATTCATCAGCACTAGTGTATGATTAAGATAGCAATTAAGAACACAAGAGACACAAGATTTAACGTGGAAACCCAATATGGGAAAAACCACCAATGTATCTAGATACTGATTTTCACTTTTCTGAAGTGATGCCCAGTTAGAAGCCAACCCGATAAAAAGTTACAAAACACACTGTTAGGTGTGACCTTGTTAGAGGATTTAAACACCCTGCTAGGAGTGGCCTGGTAAGAGGTCTTGAAAACAATTCAATGGAATTGTCACCTTGTTAGAGGATTTACAATATGGTTGTTAAACCAACTCGGTTAAGAGATTTAGAATTCACTGTTACAATGATAAGAAGGTAACAATGAAAAATGACCTGTATAATAATGCAACTGCCTTGCTGATTACAGATCTCTGTTCTGCATATGTGTGATCCTTCCTGATCGAATAAATCTCTGCTGCACCTTAAGGATATCTGAACATCCTTCACAAATTCGCACACACCTTTCCTATCTTTTCTTTTGTAAATCTTCTGTTGTATATCTTGTTTATTTTTCACATTTGAGCTTTTATTTATATGATTTTAGATTTGTCAAATCGACATTATTTAGTATAACAGTCGGCTGAATTAAGCAAACTCTATTTGCAAAAATCCTTCAAGGGCCGACAGTGCTCGGTGACCATAACTTTCTATAATCTTTTGAAGACCGAGGGAACTCGGTAAACACTGACAATCCTTTGATAACCGACTGAACTCGGTAAACACTAAATTTCCTTTGATAACCGACTGAACTCGGTAAACATTGAATTTTATTTGATAACCGAGTGGACTCGGTAAGCACTAATATTCATGTCTGGCAGACTGATTGAGCTTGGTAGGAACTGATTGCTGCGGACTATGACATTGTGTGACATCAAAGACAATACATAATTTGAGTAGCAATTTCTTTCAGACAATTGTTTCCAACAATCTCCCTCTTTGGCATTGATGGCAACACAATATGTCATAGCATAAGAAATTTGAAAGAATTAGCTCGGTTCAGATTCAAATCTCCCTCTGTCGGCAAACTTCCTTTATCCTGAAAATTCTTCCTTCTGACTATTGAAAATTTCTTGAAGTAATAGAAAAGACATAGAAAACACTCCCTCTTTGACAACACATGCCAAAGATAATTCACATATTACTGGTGAAAATTAATGTACCTCAAGTACTGATTCATATGCAATGATTCCTTGAATATGCTGCATCAACTGGATGATTTTCAATCATGTTCTGGTTGATGCATCACTAAAACTGTATTTAGTGAGCCTCGGATAGGGGAATGACCCCTAACTTACCTCGTAGATACACAAATGCATCCTTAGGTAATGGTTTGGTAAAAATGTCTGCAATCTATTCTTTTGTATGAATATATTCTAATCTGATTTCCTTGTCCTGCACCAATTCTCTGACAAAGTGATATTTAATAGCAATGTGCTTGGTTTTGGAATGCATCACTGGATTCTTTGAAATGTTTATTGCACTGGTATTGTCACAAAATATAACAACTGGTTCTTTGATTTCAACCTTCATACCTTCTAATAACTGTTTAAACCAAATAATATTTGAACAGTTTACTGCAGCAGCAACATATTCTGCTTCAGCTGTGGATTGAGATGTGCAATTTTGCTTTTTACTAGTCCAGGATACCAGTCTTTTTCCAAGAAAAAATGCTCCACCACTTGTGTTTTTTCTGTCATCAATGTTTCCTGCCCAATCAGCATCAGTAAACACTTTTAAGTCTAGATTGCCTCCAAATTTATACCACAAACCATATTCTTCAGTTCCTCTTAAGTATCTTAAGATTCTTTTGATTGTCATCATATGATTTTCCTTAGGTTTTGCTGAGAATCTAGCTACTATACCGACTGCTAAGGCAATATCAGGTCTTGTATGTACTACATACTGCAATTTTCCAATCATAGATCGGTATAGGGTCTGATCAACTTCTTTTGAATCATCATTTTTGGTAAGTTTCAGTCCAGTACACATGGGTGTACCAACTGGTTTTGAATCTTCCATACCAAACTTCTTAAGTATTTCCTTAATGTATTTAGATTGAGTAATGTATATACCATTCTTGCTTTGCTGAATTTGAAGACCAACAAAGAATTTTATTAAACCAAACATAGACATTTCAAATTCTTTGTTCATTTTCTCTGAAAATTCTTTGCACTGATCCTCATTCCCTGTAAATATAGTATCATCTACAAATATTTCTGCTAATACAATTTTGTCATTCGGTCCTTCTTTAATATACAGATTGCTGTTATCATTGGCTCTTTTGAAATTAATCTAAATCAAATAGTTATGGAGTCTTTCATACCATGCTCTAGGAGCTTGTTTCAAACCATACAATGCTTTGTGTAACCTGCAGACCATGTCCTTTTTATTTGGATCAACAAAACCTTCTGGTTGTTCAATGTAGACTTCTTCATCAAGAATTCCATTGAGAAATGCAGATTTTATATCCATCTGATATACCTTAAATCCTTTGTGTGCTGCATAAGCAAGTAGAGTTCTTACACCTTCTAATCTTGCAACAGGAGCAAAAGTTTCTCCATAATCTATACCTTCTTCTTGAGAATAACCTTTACATACCAGTCTAGCTTTGTTTCTAGATACTTGACCATCTTCATTCAGCTTATTCCTGAATACCCATTTTGTTCCAATTACATTCTTATCTTTAGGTCTAGGTACAAGAGTCCATGTTTTGTTCTTTTGTATTTGTTCTAATTCTTCATTCATTGCTTCAATCCAACTTTCATTTTCCAATGCATCTTTGATATTTCTAGGTTCAAAGTCAGTAAGTAGACATGTACCTTTTAGCTTGCTTCTTGTCATAGTACCATCTGATTTGTTTCCAATAAATTGATCTGGTGTATGATGTCTTCTGACATATTTGGCTAGTATAGGTTCCTTGCCTTTTGAATGATTCATGATGTTGTCTTCTAGGATCTCTTCTTCAGGTTGCTCGGGCTCAGTAGATATTTGCTCGGTAACTTCAAGCTGAGACTCGGTCTGAATTTCTTCCTGTGACTCAATTTGAACTTCTTCCTGTGACTCAGTTTGTGACTCGGTAACTGTGCTCAGCTTGGTAGATATAGTTTCCTTATTGATAGTTGTGTCTGCCAATGTTTCAGGTTCAATGTAAACGAATCTTCTGTAGTTCTCAGGTTCCCTTTTGCTTTCTTCTTCAGTCTTTTCTGCAAACTCATCAAATTTTACATGTATACTTTCTATGACTTTGTGAGTAGATAAGTTCAGACATTTGTATGCCTTGCTTTTACTAGAATATCCTAGGAATATTCCTTCATCACTTTTCACATCAAATTTATTTCTTCTGGATTCTTTTAAGATATAACACTTGCTACCAAATATTTTCATGTAACTTACATTGGGTTTATAGCCATACCATAATTCATAAGGAGTTTTGAATGTGTCTTTCTTCAATTGTACTCGGTTCAAGGTATGAACTGTAGTGCTGATAGCTTCCTTCCAGTACTTTATAGCGATGTTCTTTTCTATCATTAAAGTCCTTGCACAATCCATAATAGATCTGTTTCTTCTTTCTGCTATTCCATTCTGCTCAGGAGTTCTAGGAGCTGATACCTATCTTTTGATTCCTCTTTCAATGCAAAAGTTGTTAAAATCATGGGAGATGAATTCACCACCTCTGTATGATCTTAAGCATTTCAATCTTTTCCCTATTTCCTTTTCCACTCTTGCTAAGTACCATTTGAACTTTTCAAATGCTTCTGATTTTTCTCTTAAATACATGACAGTCATCATTCTAGAATAATCATCAACGAAAAGAATAAAGAATTTATCTGCAGTATAGCTTTGTATTCCAATAGGTCCACATAAATCAGTATGCACAATTTCCAAAATTTCTTTAGACTGATAGTTCTTACTCTTGAAACTAGTTTTACTCATTTTGCCAATCTGACAATTCTTACATAGACCAATATCAGGTTTCTTCAAAGTAGGAATGCCTCTAACCTTCTTGAATTTGCTTATTTTTATCATGTTATCAAAATTCACATGACATAACCTTTTGTGCCATAGCCAACTTTCTTCTATTTGAGCAATAAAGCATGAATATTCACTGAGATCAAGATAAAATAAGTTACCTTTTGTTTGTTTACCTGATCCAATGAATTTTCCTTTTTCATCCAGCAGTCTTGCTTGACCATTCATGAATTCAACCTTGAAACCAGTGTTGATTAGCTGTGCTACACTTAGAAGATTATGTTTTAGTCCTTCAACCCAATAAGCATTATCACATATGAGTTCTTTGGTTAATGAGATTCTTCCTTTTCCTTTTATACAACAAGGTTCATTGTTTCCAAATCTTACATTACCACTATCACAGCCTTCTAGATATTCAAATTTTGTCTTGTCACCAGTCATGTGGTGTGAACATCCGCTGTCTATTATCCATATATCATCTTTGCTTATATGAGAAATAAGTGCCATCTTATCTTCATCATCATCAGATTCATCTTTTATAGCAATAAAGACAATTTCTTCTTCACTATCATCAGAATCTTTAGCCATAAAACATGTTTTCTTACCTTTATCCTTGAATGATTTGAAATTCTTTTTGCCATAGTACTTGTGACTTCTCTTCTCTTCCTTGACTTGCTTGTTTGGGCACCTAGCTGCAATATGTCCAATTTCTTCACATGAAAAATAGATTAAAGGAGTTTTACCTTTATATTTACCTTTCCCTCTAGAGTACTTCTTTGCAAGTAATGCTTCTACAATTTCAAGATCACTATCAGAACTTTCTTCTGATACTTCTTCACTTTCTGACTGAACTTCTTTAATTTTCTTGTTCTTCTTTAGTGAAACCTTGGCCTCAAATGCTGATTCAATAGTTTTGGAACTAGGAACATAGTTGTCATAGTTGTCTAATTCAAAGGCTGTCAATCTTCCAACTAAAGCATCCAAAGTTATATTGTGGTTTGTTTCACATCTTCTTTCTTGAATAGTTGATACTGTTATTGCATAGATAGGGAGTAATGTTCTGAGTACCTTACTTATAACAGTTTCATCTGAGATTGTTCCTCCAGAAGCTCTAATTGCACTTACACTTGCTTTGATTCTTTCAACATATTTTGCAATGTTTTCATCTTCCTTCATATTCATCTTGTCAAACTGTCCTCTTAGGCTTTCTGCTTTGGCTCTTTTCACATTTGCATCACCACCATATATTTTCTTCAGTGCCATCCACATTTCATATGCAGTAGTGCATTCTTTAATATCATCAAATTCTTCATAGCTGAGAGCAGATGCAATGTCTATCATCATGGTGTTATGAGTCTTTTTATCTGCAATGTCTTCAATAGTTAATGCACCATTAGGAATTGTGTATTCTTCATCAATGTATTTGCATCCTGAATCACCAATGGAAGCCAGATGAAGTCGCATGAGACCTTGCCATGCTGAAAAGTTATCTCTGTTGAGCTTTGGAATTTCCCTTTTGTAAGACATCCTGATTTTTAGCTTAGGTCCTTGCAACCCTTCCTGCAAGCACCAAAAGCTCTGATACCAATTGATGGAATATGGATAAAGTGACTGAGAGGGGGGGGGGGGTGAATTAGTCAACCATAAAACACTTCACAATTAATTCTTTCCAGATCCCTTAGGATATCTTAACAATGTTATCTATTTTAGCACTCGGTAAATAGATTGCAGTAACTTTGAAGATGCATAAAGTATTAGCAAAATTATCTTTTAGATATTCATCAGCACTGGTGTATGATTAAGATAGCAATTAAGAACACAAGAGACACAAGATTTAACGTGGAAACTCAATATGGGAAAAACCACCAATGTATCTAGATACTGATTTTCACTTTTATGAAGTGATGCCCGGTTAGAAGCCAACCCGGTAAAAGGTTACAAAACACACTGTTAGGTGTGACCTTGTTAGAGGATTTAAACACCCTGCTAGGAGTGGCCTGGTAAGAGGTCTTGAAAACAATTCAATGGAATTGTCACCTTGTTAGAAGATTTACAATATGGTTGTTAAACCAACTCGGTTAAGAGATTTAGAATTCACTGTTACAATGATAAGAAGGTAACAATGAAAAATGACCTGTATAATAATGCAACTGCCTTGCTGATTACAGATCTCTGTTCTGCATATGTGTGATCCTTCCTGATCGAATAAATCTCTGCTGCACCTTAAGGATATCTGAACATCCTTCACAAATTCGCACACACCTTTCCTATCTTTTCTTCTGTAAATCTTCTGCTGTATATCTTGTTTATTTTTCACATTTGACCTTTTATTTATATGATTTTAGATTTGTCAAATCGACATTATTTAGTATAACAGTCGGCTGAATTAAGCAAACTCTATTTGCAAAAATCCTTCAAGGGCCGACAGTGCTCGGTGACCATAACTTTCTATAATCTTTCGGAGACCGAGGGAACTCGGTAAACACCGACAATCCTTTGATAACCGACTGAACTCGGTAAACACTGAATTTCCTTTGATAACCGACTGAACTCGGTAAACACTGAATTTCCTTTGATAACTGAGTGGACTCGGTAAGCACTAATATTCCTGTCTGGTAGACTGACTGAGCTCGGTAGGAACTGATTGCTGCGGACTATGACATTGTGTGACATCAAAGACAATACATAATTTGAGTAGCAATTTCCTTCAGACAACTGTTTCCAACAGCATACAGGTGTGAATGATCAGAAAGAGCGAGGGAACCAAGGCTTAAGAATAAGGCCCACCTCCCAATAACTACTGATATGCTCTTCCCTCAATACAGCAATGGGTCGTAATTCTGGAATTAGCAATTCAGATTATTGAATTCTATGTTTGTGTTCATCCAAACAACCAGGAATTGGAATTTTGAAATTCCAATTTTGCCCAAAAAATGGGCATTTCATCTTCCACTTGAAAAGGTGGAATTAGAATTTGAGACCCTAATTCCACTTTCAAATGCCAATTTATAGATGCCAACGGGTCCGCATGCACTACATAATGTTTGGTGTTCGCGATTTTTAACTGATTTTTACCCTCCGTCCGCAGTTCTTTCGTCCGCGTTACCTTCCTTCTATCCCTTCCATCTGCGTTACCTTCCTTTCGTCTGCAACTCTGCAACGCTTCAACACATCTGGCAAGTCATTTTTTGGATAGGGTTTGACAGATGTTTATTTAAATGGTCCTGTTTTAAAATTTGTGTGCATGTCTGTATGCGTTTCGCTCACATTCACAATGATGGTGAATCGGTTGCAGCAGATCAGATTTTGGTTCAGAGCCTCGCCACTTCAACAAGCTGTGCGAAACCCTAAATTTGGCATACATTGTAATGGAGGAAGAGGGCTTAAACATTTCGTTGGACAGCAAGTATATCTGTATCACATGACCTTATGCATCTTCTTAGTCATCTTTCGGGTGAACCAAACAGTTCATCCCATATTCTGGAAATCATTTTCAGAATTTGTATCTTCCAGAATTGCAGCATCTTCCAGAATTGACTATATCTGACATTTGGTATTCCATGCACCAAACGGGCCCAAAGGAGAAAAGAATGCTTTTAACTTTTTCAATTCGAAATGTACGTGCACGAGAAATCCCCGAGAGTGGAAATGTCTGCTGGCATACCATCGGCTAGCATGGAATATCTTGTCTATAAGTCCCCGAGCGAACCCACTTACAGGATGGCAGGTTCAACTGATTTCATGGGTTTTCGTCTGCTGGTAATGGAAGCATCTCATTTCAACTCTTGTACAAGTAAGATAACACCATTCACTTTAACTGACAGTGTGCGGTTGATTTATTTGCTTAGACACAAAGTTGTAGTTCGAATGACCAAAACAAAATATTCTTTACATGCACCAATGCAGAATTGGAACGAACTTGGGGTTTTAAGAAACTGGAATACTGTACATGATATCCGAAAAGGAGAAGTTATAGAGGAGAGTAGTGGGCCTTCGTTGAGAGAGATTGTTGAGCATTATATTCATGAGAGGTGGCCCCTAGGATGTCACGAAGAGCAACATTTATCGGTGGGATAGTGTGGCTAAAAAGAAAGAAGACACCTTTGGCAGCGTCAATGAAGAAGTGGGTGTTAACAATAGCAAAAGCACCGAAGAAGTGGAGATTACAAAGGTAGATGATTTCATCACTCAAGCAATCATCAAAGAACAGGACGATCTTGAAGGCGGGATGAAGTTAGCGATAATGAAGGTTTTACAAGAGGACGAGGTGAAGGATATGCTTAAAGCGATCATGAAAGAAGCCATCAAAGAGGAAGGAGAAAGTTCTCTGCAACAGGGCACAACGGTAAGGGAGAATAGGAAACCTTCACGGAAAGGTGGAAGTAACGGCAAAAGTACAATGGCGAAGGATGAAGAGGAGCGAGAGGAATGGATGAAACTGAGAGAAACATTGAGCCACTATAATGTTTCAATGGGTGGTATTCAAGCCTTCCAAAAATTTAGATTCTACTGTGAGCGTGGACATCTTCAATGGCCATTGCTCGATTAAACTTAAGACCTAACCTGATATTGATATGCATTTAATGTATTAATCATCGAGGGTTAATCTTTCAATTATTTTAATTTTCAGTTTCTTTTCGAAAGTTTTAACATCTCTTTGTGAATAATAGAGAACCGTATTTTAATCTTCTGTTGTTAAATTGTAATTCCTGGGCCTAAAAGTGAAATCAGAGCGATTTGTAGGATAATGGAAGATTCGAGTAGATAAAGCAGACATTTTTATTGAGTTTTATTGCTCAATTTGTTGGGATTTGGGTGTTTCAATTTTCGGAGTTTCAGATTGATTTATATAAATAATTTTAATGGTCTTTTGTTGCGGTCCAGTTTTTAATAAAAATATGTTCTATTAAATGCTTCTGAAGTGCTCAACTTAATGGTGGAGCGTGATGAAAATTGAATGCAATTAACATTGGGGAATTGGGAGGAAGAGAGGCTGTGACGCCTGTGACAAGGAGGGAAGTTTCAAGTGGCAACATGTTTTTATTTATTTCTTGTGCATACTTTTTGGGAAATTATTTCGATGGGACCATAATCTTTCATGTAAAAGAGTTGGAAAAAATGTTAAAAAATTATGGAAAGAGGCTTTGCTAATAAATAATATTTGTATTAAAATATTAGTTATGTAAAGGTTTATGCATAAAGGAACTTTACAAAAATATGTAGAAGTAACCACTTTTTCTGTGCATTGTAAAATTCTATAAATAAAGTGTTGTAGAAGGAAAAAATAGAAGTGTTGTTGAGAGAGTTGTTATGTTGCTAAAATTATTTTGGAATTAAAAACATCTACAAGATCATAGACTATGGATGTTGTTTGTAATAGAATTTTACTTTCATACAAAAGATTTGTGCTTTGGTGTGTTGGGTTTTCTTTTCGAAAGGGTTTTCCTATGTTAATCTAGTGTCATGATTTTATTTGTTTAAATTTGAAATTTAATTTTTGTGTTTCTTTTAGGACATATGCAGCAAGATGGCGTGCAAAAAAGTTGCCAACCTAGAGAAAAATCTCCAAATAACTAATAACCTGATTAGCTTACACCTTGGTAAATACCAAGCCTAAATTTGAAAACCCTGATTGAGTTTTTATCAAAACAAAAAACTATCAGGTTTTATAAAGCATAAAAGTGTTTTTTGTTGTAGCTAAAAGGGCATTAGAAAACCTTGGTCGTAGACTGAGAATAGGAGGGAGAGCACAAAATCAATATAATTCGATCTTGTTTTGTTCAATATGGAAATTTTGTAGTGTTTCCAACAAATTTGCACCATCTCGCATCATTGCACATGTATGCATTGTATTTTCTTTTTATTAAATTGAAATGTAATACCAGTGTTTTTTTGTTGATTTTATTTTTTCATTATATTCATTGTAGATTCTAAAAACACTCTGCCTCCTAAAAAAACACAAGTATCTAAAAAACAACAACAAGACCCTCAAAATGTTACCCCTCAACAATAATAGGACCCTCAAAACCTTCTAGCTCCTCCACTAGACCCTGTACAAACAACACAAGAGGACCTCTTAAATCAACTATCACAAAACGCAAACCAAATTTCTCTAGTAGTGAATAGGTTGAGGACCTTCAAGCATGGGAATCATTCATCCCTTGCCACAACCCAAGAATAAATGACAAATAGCCAATAAATTATCCAAACAAGTTACAAAATAGGGTACATATAAGGATAGATGTCGTGCATTCTATTCTACTGGGTTGTCATATGATGAGGTGAAAATAAAATTCATAAGTAAAGTTGATATATGTGCTCTTTTCATCGACCCAAAACCAATGAGACCTTACCTCTTTATTCAAAGAGGTTTCCTATACATATGTGTAATCACGCTAGGATGAATTTCTTTTTAGGATAGATGGTATATGATCTTCGACCAACCACCTTGCAAAAATTATGAGGTTTCATTGTATGTTTTGAGGAAATTATATTGTGAGTTTATCCTTCACGAGTGGTCGAACTACTTTCACTAGTAAATTTTAACCTGTTTTTCGATGAGGAGCAACATTTTGAGGGTTTTTTTTTTGTTGTGGAGCAGCGTCTTTAGCATTTTATTGTTTCTCAAGTGTAATGTTTTCAAGGTTTTCTTGGTTTTTTTGTATAGGAAGAGGTCTTTGTTGTCTCTTTTGTTGTCAGGGATTGTTTTCAAAACTGACATCAAATTAATGAAAAAAAACTTAAATCAATTAAACAAACCCTACTTCAATTCAAATTTTAAAAAAAAAATTAAAAAAATCAAATTCTTACCTATTAGACAACATGGAATGGTTAAAAATTGGTCTAACCACTAGGAAAATGCAATTGAAAAGGGAACATGATCAGGTTTTTATGATTTTAGAGCCCTCTTAGCCATTGTCAAGCTGTTTTTGGCATTAAAAATAAGATTTGGCCATGGGTCTTAATAAAACTTATAGTTCTTCATAATGCATGTGGATTATGAAGAACTTGTTTTAGCTCTTCATAACCTCCATTCATTATGAAGAAATTTAAGTTTTTTTAATTGGCCTTTTTGTTGGCATAATACTATTTTTGGGTAGTTTGTAACTGCGTACAACAGTATATCAGTTGGAAAATATCCAACTATATAGATAATGCATTGTCTAAAAAATCCTCTTGGTTATTGAATAAGATTTCAGATCATTCACTTCTATTCTCTCATGTGGTATGAAAGAAACAACAATTCTTGTTCTTGTAAGATGTTGATCGGTGAGGAGAAGAAGAGATGTAACAACTAAGAAGATTATTCTTTTTATTGTTGAGTTTGGGATGGTTGTGTTTCCTTAGAGAATAATGTCCTTCCAGTGCATTACTACATTCTTCATTTTTCATCATGTGAGGAGCCAATGCAGTTCATGTGAAGTGTCGGTCATATCAATATTAAATTTATGCAACAATATTTTTTTTGTGTGTGCATCAATGGCTATCTGAGTACTCATTTGAAGGTCTCTTCTTATCTTCATCTAACATATTTATGACTATAAAATGTGAGGATGCTTGGGTAGCATTGAGATCCCATGAGCATGATCAATAATTATGAAGGAACATGTAGAAATGCTCCAATCAAGTGCCCACCACGACAAGAACATGGACATGTGAAAATGTTCCAATGTAAGTTTATATGTCCTAAATTTCAATGTATTCTCTTTTGTTTTTCCTCTTCATTCAATACAAAGAAGTATTTCATTTTTGATTTGGGGAGACTACTTATGGGAAGAGATTAGTAATTTGGAAGCTATTACTTTGTATTTTCATGATAATTAAAGAGGTTTGTAAGTTATACTTTAACAAAAAGTAGGTGAAATAAATTATAAGAATATGTACATGCTTTTCTCCATGCTTCTTTGAATGTGTGAGATTGTTCATGTAGTCATTGTAGAGAAACGATTGTCAAGCATAAGTCTCTATCTTCTTTAAGGTGAGCATAATTGCAATAAAATTTGTTGATCAGGATTGTATTATTTTGAGATGGAGGTTCCAGTATATAAATATTCTGGTTTTAACATTCATATATGGAGGATTAAGCTTCGAATGTAGTTATTGAATAAAAATGAAAAAGAAAAACCACCTACAGATGCAAACATATTATTGGGGTAGAACAATATAGATTCTAAAGAAAAGGATATTATTGGTCTTGCTATTGCATATTTTGAGCTTCATCATGTAGATTTACATGAATTATCTACACACATTTGGAATAAATTGAATAAGCTATTTGGAGAGAAATCTATCCATGCAAAGCTTTCACTAAAACTTTAATTGTTTAGATTAAAAAAAATGGAATCACAATGTCAAACAATATAAGTAATTTGAGGTCTCTCACTAGGAAACTTACAGAGGTTAAGGCTCCCATTGATGATGATGATGCCAAGACCATCCTGTTAAAAAAATTATCTTCATAATATAGGAATGTTTTCTTTAAACTCAACTAAATCACTTCACAGACTTTAGAGGATATAGTTTCAACCCTTTTGGGAGAAGAAAAGAGGACAAAGGTGTTAGAATTAACAAGACATAAATAATAGCTACATGCAAATACAACCAATATCATAAAATAATAAACCATACAAAAGAGAACACAAGACACAAATATTTAACATGGTTCACCCAATCCATGGGCTACATCTACCAACAATGAGTCCAATATTCTTATTATCTAGTGATTAAAACCTGATTGCAATCCTCAATCCCTTATAGCTCAATACCACCTCAAGAAGTACCAAAAAACATACATAATGAAATCCCTAACCCTAAGCTATTTTTATACAAGCTTTTTACCACTTTAGGATTAGAATCAGTTACAACATGTCGGCCCAAAAATAGCCAAAAACTATCCCAATTTTTTTTACATTACTTCCCTAATCAATCACCATAGACCAATAGAAGGAAGTTATGGAAGAAGACCATCTAATAGACAAGGCATTATACTCATGAATTAATAAGAAATGGTCAAATAGATATAAAAGAGATAATAAATGTTTCTATTGTAAGAAAAAGGGCCACAAAATATGGGCTTGTTGAAATAGAGCTAGTGATCTTCTTAAGGGAAAATTGAAAGAACAATCTGATGAAGGAAATGTTGCATGCATTAAAGATGAGGATACACCAAATGATGGAGAGGTCGTTAATGATTCTCATTCTCCTATCAATCATAATTTTTTGCTTTAAACTTTAAGATTTGGAGGGTGGCAATATTAGAGGATGGAGGAACTTTCATCATCTCAACTTAGCTTTTCGCTTTCAGATGGTATTTTGCACGAGGAGCATTTTTGGCATTTTTGGTTTTCTATTTTGATTTCCTTTCTAATGCTGATAAAGTTGAAGAATGCATATCTTGTGAAGAGTCCTTTTGGAGACAGGTTTGAGACTTGGTATTGTGCTCAATATGGATTGTTGTCAAGCGAGCTTCAAAGTATATGACTGAGAATTATACCATTTCATGGTCACTAGACAATAATAAGGATTTTTCACATCTCTTAGGGATCATTATTGAATAGTTTAAGACTCTATGATTCAAGAGTTCTAGACTGAGACCTTAAGAAAATAACTCAAAGCTACACCTTTGTAAGGGTCAAGAGATAGCTTGATGGAGTCTTTCTTGGTTCAGGGTCTGCTCATTCAAAAGAAGATTTTCTCAAAATATGTACTCATATTATGTAATCGACATGTTCTTTTATGTAAGCCTTAAGGGGGGGTCTCTAAGAAAAAGTATTTTTGATATCTTTAGGAATAATGTATTAGGGGGGGAATGTTGGTGTGAAACATTGTTTGGGTAGTTTGTAACTGTTCATCCCTATATTAGTTGGTAAAAGTACAACATTATAGATAATGCATTGCATAAAAACTCATCTTGGTTGTTGAAAAAGATTTCAAATCATTCACTTCTATTCTCTCACTTTTTAGGCTTGGCATGGCTTAATTTTGACAAGCCTAAATATTTTGAATTTCAAATAACCCACATGGGTTTTGTAAAACTTAGAGCTTTTTTTCACGTGGCCACTTTTCTAACCAGTAACTTGGTGCACTTACCTATATCAAGTGTGTAAAGTATATATTCTAAGCTTTAAAGGAATTTATTTCATGCATATGTCATATGCAATTTTACAATTTATTCTATTCACCTATTCTAATCTGGTCAGTGAGCCTCTACTTATTAGGCATTGATCCCTATGACAGTGACCTATGCATTGAGAACTGGTAATATTTTATAACTAGTTATATCATATTGAGAATTATCCCTCTTTGTAGTTTTTACCATTTGGGTTTTCGCAATATAATTTTTTTGGTGTTGTCTTATGTATCTGATGTTTGTGTTCCACTTGATTAATTATGAATGACAAGATTAACTTGAGAAGCATTAAGTGAATTGAGATTAAGGGTTTTAGGGAATACTGATTCCCCACCCCCCAACGACCCCTTTGAGTATTTAGGCTATTCAACAAAATGGGCTTTACATTATCCATTAGTTCATCTTCATTGATTGATTTAGAATAACCCACACTTCCTCTTTTGAATTACTACCCCCTCTTTTGTTGGCTATTCTATTGATTCTTTTAAAATTTTCCTCTCATTTTAAGGCTAGTTGATATGTTGCATTCACGGTTTGGAGCTAGAACCTAAGCTCATTAATGTATCTAGTGATAAAATATTCCTCATCTCCTTGCAAATGAGTTTTACTGTTAAATTTCAAATTTCTTTAGTTTATGTTGATATAGAGGACTCCTTTTGTTTTAAATATTAGAGTTCTCTAAAGTGGTTTCATAAAAAATAGAAGGTAATAATTTAGGCTTTAAATGTTTTAACATTTTTTTTACCACAACTTGATTTTATCCATCCCTTGAGTTCTGCTCTCATTTTGGAGATTCTTCCATTCTAGAGCAACATCACTCTTCATCTTAGATGCTCCAACTTTGACCTTTTGTGGATCAACTTCTTTCATTCCTTCCATGTGTCATAGAATTTTTCTAATGATTGAATACAATCAAAGAATACTTTAGAATTTAGTTCACCTTTAAAATTACATACATTAACCTACATTATGGTTTCCCATTTTCTTATGGCCTCAATAATTATTTCCATTGGGTCTATATCAAATATTTTGTTGCTATAAACCTCTTGTCTTCCCTCACAATCATCATGGGGCAACCTAGCCTCAAGGTATTGCACCTGTCTAAGTATAAGCTATTAACTACATTACCTCTCCATCTAGCATTCCTCTTACATCTTCTTCCTCAAGCCACTTGACCTCCTCTCTAAGCCACAATGACCTTCCCTATAGACCATGATCAACTTTTTAGATATGATATCAAGATGATGCAACACCATCTTTAAACCTACAAAATTACTCCTCAATAGTATACTTTATTCTAATCTATTTAAATTGTATAAAATAGTCATTCTACTATAGAGGATTGTACATAGAGGAGTACTAAAAAATATCTAAATTCTCTCTTTCTCTAAAAATCCTAAAAATTTCCTCCCACTTATTATTTTTCCCACTCACTTTCTAATCTTGTGTATACTTCTCATAACTCCTTAGCTCAATTAAAATACTCCTAAACAAACTCAACCAAAAGCTAACAATAGAAAATATTGTACAATTGTTAACTAGGAAGACCAATCAAAACAAACAACGAATAGATAGTTAAAATTATAGTAAAGAGATCCTAAAAAACCTGAATAGTCACCCAACCAATTGAACATGAGTGGGTTTCTAGATTACATAATCTGTATCATATCAGCTCATACATGGTATCAAAGATTGTGACATTATTTTTTGTTAGTTTTAATTAAGATACTTAGGTTGCAAATATTGGTAGATTTTAAATATTTGAATAAGTTGTTCTCTTGTAATATATGATGATTCGAAGAATATAAAACTTGATAGAATACTAGATTTTTATGGTTTCCTCTTTAATACTTTGTATAGGAGGTCAAAAATTGAAGCTTTCTACTGTAGACATGAGCTCACCATTGAATTCAAATGACTTAACGAAAGCTAATTTCTCTTTTTTAGTGGGGAGGGGGGTCAAATAAAATATTTGAGGTCAGCTCAATGAGGGCTTCAAGTTGGGAAGTGTTTGCTGGTCGCATTTGGCTTTTTAATTGTGTGTTATCAAAGCCTACATTTGGTATTAGAATGAGAGGATGTAGGAAAGTGATGAAGTTAAAGAAGAGTATGTGAGATTGTGGATTAGCAATAGAATAGCAATTTGTAGTAGTATTATGAACGTATTTTTGTTGCTAGAGCAATCAAGAGGAGATAAGAAGATTGTTGATGTTGAGCATTGGCCTAAGATACTGAGCAAGGTAGAATGTGTGAAGAGTTCATGAGGTGAATGAAGATGGTGATTTGACAGATCATCCTGTTCTACTCATCCAATTCTAATTCTAATAAGAGATTTTCCATGCGTAGCTTTAGTTTTAGATATAATTTGCATGTTTAACTTTCAGTTTCAAAGAGTCATATGAAAAATGCATTAAATTCATGTTAAGATGATATGGGCAGTTGGAGCTTACAACTTCCGAAAAATACTATCTTCATGCACTACATGTGCAGGTCAATATATAGTATGTCAACTTTGGAATAAACGACCCCTCTATTGAGGCACGTTGTATTCCATTTCAAAGGTTGAATGAATAATATTATTTGTGCATCTTAATTCGATTTATCTTTGTTGATTGCATTTTGTTTTTTGATCGCCTGTATTATTAAAACGTACAATCAGTCAAACTTCAACAATTTCATTGAATCCAGAGGGGAAATTTTTGGAAGATTTCATTCCCAAGATTTAATTTGGCAAAATTTGTTTTTTGGAAGTTTTGATTTTAAATGGTTTTACAAATTTGTTTCCCGACAAATTTGACAGCTTTTGAATTACGTCAACATAAAATGATTTTATGGTAGATGATTTGATATGGAATATTCGTTTCTAACGTGAAACATGTTTTACACAAACCTCATCCCTAATATAATCCATAGTAAAATTTTGAAATTCTAACAATATTAAACAACCTTACATCAGAGAAAAGAGATTCCCACTTCCACTAGTTGACAAATATTGTCATCTTAGAATATGACCATATATAGGATAGATACCCAATCCAATACACAAATTTTTAAGGGACCGGAATTGTCAACGTAAAGTCCAGGCGTGGACATCAACTTTATTATTCCTTAGAGTGGACACCACAATCACTACTTTTTAAAAAGGAAATAGAGCTTTCAACAGTGAAGTATTCCTTAGAGTGGACATCACAATCACTACTTTTTAAAAAGGAAATAGAGCTTTCAACAGTGAAGTATTTGGACAATTCGTTCATTTTACAGCGTTTAGGAATTGATTGTTGTTGTCTTACACGGCGTTGGAAGGGAATCATGAGCTCCCCCCTTTAATAATTGTACCCTACACAGTCTAGGAAAGAGACATCCTATAATATCTGCAAATTTTGAGTTGTCAGGCATTTTCAAATGAAAATTCCAGTGCCAGACGTGCCAACATGTGTTTATCATATTTGTATTTTGAACGATAAGTACATTATTTATGTATTTGATGTAAAATCTGTCTAAAACTGTCACACCATATCTACGATTGGAAAAATCTGATACCATAATTTCTGTAATGTTTTCGATTTGATTTTGATTGGTACGTTATGATGTGGATTCAGATAGTTTAGGATACTTAAGCATGAAGATAATTATGGCGAAAGTTTGTCGAGTTTCATCCTTAATGTATTCTTGAACATTGTTATTAGAAATCAAGGCCTGGACGTGACACTGAGTTTTTCAATTAAATGCAGCTATCATTCGTACGAGTAAATTTTATCTTTCATGAGTAGGGGAAGAGTATCAGTAATTGAACACTATTTCAATTATAGTACATTACCTATGCATACTTGACCTCTCCCAATTACTAATTGTAAAGGAGTTTAAAAAATGATCACACATGCATCAAATAGCTAATTCAATACTATAACAAAGATAAAAAAGATATCCCCTTAATCTGAGAATGTTACTAGGTTTACATTAACCGCATTGAGTATTAGCTCAAGACACATAAGTACTTTAACCATGTTTCGGCTTGTTACTAGTCCATAAATACCGATAGAGAATAAATAAGCACCTAAAATAAGCCCATGTTCGAGCATAATAGAGGAACTCCTCATACCTTGATCTCTTCAGATACAAATAAAAGTGATAGTTTCTAATTTATCATTATCAAAAGAAATAAAAAATAAAAAAATGACATAATGCTGCACGAGAGCTTTCATTTTAAAACTGTTTCTTCTTGACGAGCTATAGTAATGGCTCCTATAAGAGCAACTAGAAGAATTAGAGAGATAAGTTCGAATGGAAGGAAAAAATCAGTGAATAAATGAGCCCCAATACGTTGAATATTGTTTGTTAGATCTCGTTCTAACATTTGATCTGATTTTTGAGTCAGAGATTTTCTGAACAATGATATGTTCAAGATAATAGTAATTAATGAAAAAAAAAGACGAGCATACAAACTATTGAAGTAATGCTATCTCCGACAGTCGAGGGAGGGGCGTAACAGGGATATTTTGGATTATTCATCAACATCACGGCAAATAGAATCAAAATATTAATAGCTCCTATGTAGATTGGGATTTTTGCAACAACTACGAAGTTCGCATTCAATATATTATAGAAAAATGATATACAAATTAGAATTAACCCCAATGAAAGAGTGGAATAAATTATATTAGTAATTAATACTACTCCTATACCTCCTAATATAAGACTTAGGGTTAGAGGAGCCAACAAAAGAATATCATATATCGATTCAGGTCGATTCATTATATATACAGTAAGTTTGAATATTATTTCCTCCCACTCACTAAATAAAAAGTTACCCCATTTACCTATATGCTATACTAGATTTGTAATTTCATTTGATATGGGCATTGATTAATTAATTGATAGATCAATAATAGATTTCGATCAATCACACATGTGAAATTATTAATTAATTCCTGATTTGTAAAAAAATAAATTGTTTATTAGATACTCTTTGAATGCAGCGCAATATGAATAATCGTAGAAATGATTGAATCATAAAATTTATCCATAGTTTCTTCAGACATACTAAGTTAATATGCTATGTTGAGCTTGAAATTGTTTGAATTGTTAAATCTTTAACAACAGATATTGGTAAACGTCCTAAAGCAATATGATCATAATTCAATTCATGACGATCATAGGTCAAAAGTTCACGTTCTTCAGTCATCACTAGATAATTTGTGGGGCAATATTCGACACAATTCTCACAAAAGATACGAATTCCAAAATCAATACTATACTTTTCCAATATTTTTTTCCCCATATCTATTCTGACTTTCCAATCCACAACAGGTAGATTGATCGGGCATACATGGACGCATACTTCACAAGCAATGCATTTATCGAATTCAAAGTGGATCCTCCCATGAATCATTCTGATGGGATCCATTTTTCATAGGGATATTGAATAGTAATAGGTGAACAATTCATGTGATATAAGGTAACCAAAAAACTTTTCCCAATGTATCTCACAGCCTATATTGCTTATTCAGTATAATTCATAAACCCAGTTACCATGGAGAACATGTGTAAAATCTCCTTGAATAGTCATTTCATAGAAATTTCTTTCTCTTCATAGATTTGATCTATCAAATTTAGATATATTGCAAAATTGATAAGAACCTCTTCACGAAGAAGAAAAGAGAGTTAGCTACAATAAATTAAGTTGGAAAGAGACAAATAGTAACAGATTACCCAAAGCAATTGGTAAAAGAAATTTCCTCCCAAGATCCAATAATTGGTCCATTCTTATCTTAGGAAAGGTCCATCTTGTCGTGATATAAATAAATAAGAATAGATAGGCTTTAGCTAATATAATTAGGATCCCAATTGTTGTATTAACGACCCTGCTAATTCCAGAAATAGAATCCCATTCAAAATGTTCCAGAATGGGTATGAATAGAATTGATAAGTTCCATCTACCCAAGTAAAGTAGATTTAGGTAAGAAGCAATGTAGAATAAACCAAATTTGATACTTGAATATTCAGTTTGATAACCCACTACCAATTCTTGTTTAGTTTCTAGTAAAGCAAAGGGCAATCTTTTACATTCTGCCAGAGAGGAGATGAAAAAAGCTAAAAATGTTATAGGTTGACACCACAAATTCCATCCTAAAAAACTATATTTGGACTATGCTTCAACTATATCAATTGTACTTGAACTATTGGATAATTATAGTCGACAAAAACATCATTGTTTTCATCTCTATTCCAAAACTGTACATGAAACTTTCACTTCATACAACTTCTCAATGGTAATTAAGAAAGAAATAAAGAACATGATAAAAAAAAGCACCAGATCATAAATTGAAACAATGAGATTCCGTCTGCTACATAAAAATAATAGGAGCTTTTGAACCTATCTTAACCTTCAGTATTTTTTTGCGAGAGAAAGAAAACTGTGTAAAGGATTACTTCATTTTGGATAGCCATTTTTTATTTAAGTAGATAGAAACATATTGTAGATCAGGGTTTTGGGGAAGTACTACTTGATCATCCCTACCAATGTCAAGTCCTTATTGTTATCCCATTTCTATGGAAATATCTTTGGTCTAGATATCAGTTTCTTTTTTTCACTAATCATTTTTATATCTTGGTGTTTCTCACTATCTACCTTTGCTTGATTTTTAGTATATATGACAGTAACTTCATACTTTTCTCCAATTCATCATAACATTTATAATGATCCACTTTATGAGATCCCATTCGATTTTGGAAGCTCGTAGCATGGGTCCTGATAAACTCCAATCTATTGCTTCTTCTCTACTAATAATGCCTACTCCCTCAACTCATTTTAAAAAGATAGGATTACATGTAATAAGTCTTTCATATTTTGTCACTTTTGGAAAGAAATAATAGCAAAAATTGAAGCATTTATCTACCCAACTATAGGGCAAATCTACAACTACTCCAATATAGAAATAATTATGCATTATTCGCATGCCTGAGGTAGCTTTAAATAAATCATATATAATTTCCCTTTCTCTTAAAATATAAAAGAAAGGAGTCTATACACAAATATCAGCTCGGATTTGGCTTAGGATTTCCCATTCAAAATATCCCAAGGTTCCTTGGATTTGGATGCTATCAATTAGTAAGTTTCTATACCAAGGCTCAAAAAATTTAAGTCCATAGCATCTACTGATTCCACCATATCCCCTTCTTGTAGAATGAAATCATAATATCTCATCAATTATTTCATTTGCATGAGAATTATATTCTTTTGGCATTTTTTATGCAATGTTGTTATCTATATTCCCATTTTACACCGCAAAAATATCCCTTTCTATATTTAGATCTTATTAAAATCATTTTACCATTCTATAAGTATAGTCTTCTTTTTTTCCAATAATATTGTTCCACCTGGGACGGAAGGATTCAAACCTTCGAAACAACAAGACCAAAACCTACTGCCTTATCGCTTGGCCAAACCCCATTATTATTTTATTTTAATCAAAAAATAGAAATTAACGCAATGTTTCATTTTAATCTAAATTGCATTATTATAATTTGATTCACTATAATTCTAGTGATTTCGAAGAGATCTTTTAATTTCAGCCAATAAGTATGTGACTACATACTGCATGCATATGAGTGTGCTTAGCTCAAAGGTGAGAGCATCACACTTGAAATGTGATGGTCATCGGTTTGATCCTGATAGCTGGCTCATTTTTATCTTTTTCATTTCTACCATTATCAATGATAGATTGTTAAAATCTATAAAATAAGGAAAAGACTCTTCCTTTTTGTATCATCGATCCGCCAGGTCTATCATGGCATGATTTGTTTCTAGTTGAAACAAAATAAATGATTGAAACATATCTTTTTTTCTCTCTACACTATTTTAAAAATTGAAGATAATTTGTTTCTCTATCTCTATATAAAATCATTCCAATATTCATGTTGTTTATATTATTCTTCTTTCCAACATTATTTGTTCATTTCTTGAAATAAGGAGTTTTTTATGTCCCGTTATCGCGAACCTCGTTTAAAAATAATAAAACGTCTCAAAACATTACCAGGATTAAGTAAGAAAACACCCAACAAAATTCAAAAGCCTATTAAAAAAAAACATTCTAAATCTCTTAAACCTTCTAAATATCCTATTCCTCTAAAATAAAAACAAAGATTACATTTTCATTACAGAATTCTAGAGCATCAATTACTTAATATGTTCATATTGCTAGAAGAGCCAAGGGATCAACAACTCAAGTTCAATTACAATTACTTGAAATGCACTTGGATAATATCCTTTTTCGATTGGGTATGGTGCTTACTATTCCTGAAGCCAGACAATTAGTTAACCATAGGCATGTCTTGGTCAATGGTCGTATAGTAGATATACCAAGTTATCGTTGCAAACCCCAATATTTACTCTCTATAAAAGAAAAATAGGGATTGAGAAATATAATTAGTAAAAAAATAAATATTTTTCAGAAGGATAAAATGAGGGTGCCACCCCATTTAAATCAAATTAAACAAAAGTCACAATATAGTGGATTAGTGAAAAAAATAATAGATAATAAGCGTATTGGTTTGAAGATTAATGAATTATTGGTCGTAGAATACTATTCTCGTCGAGTTTAAATTATTCCCAATTGAAAGGGAATAAAAATAAAGGATTTCTGCACATCTGTCCCTCTGTATGTTACATGACAATGTCATTGTCAATAACAAATAATTATTTATTTAAATATTTTTATTTTCTCTATCCCGAAATGGAAGGAGATTGTGGGAAAATGAAACCATCCTATTGGATTTAGATTCATGAGAAAATGATGCAAAAAATAATACAAATATATGGAAAGAGAAGGATTTGAACCCTCGCTAAATAGAAGTCTACATAGCAATTCCAATGCTATGCCTTGAACCACTCAACAATCTTTCCTACACAATCTCTTTATTTGTCGACACAATGAAAACAAGTTTTTTCTAAATTATTAAAATCATAACTAACTTTTTCATAAGTCAAGTATTTATGAATAAAGACAAAAGAGTATTTTACCAAAATTATTTTCTTCATTTCAAGATATTTTCATTTTTCATCGATCTAATCTTATTATTTTAGATTATTCGGGTTTTTATTGCCAATCCAATTGTGAAATTAGCTAGATCTATTGATCCATAATGATCCTATATATTAAGAAGAATTCTTCAGTCGATAAGAATTAATGGTACAAATTATACCATAATGACATAAATTCTATCATAATGACTAGGTATGTGCAGGATCATGGTATACCAAGCTATGGCCTTAAGTGGCAATGAAAAATCATAAAATCAGGGTTAGTCAACTCGATGTAAAAATTTTAACATCTTATCAACCTTATGTGAAAAAGTTGTAAGAACTGAATCTGTAGGAAATTGAATGTAGTTTCTAAACTAATAGCCCTTGTCTAAAAAAAATTAATCTAATTGTTCAAAATTTTAGATTTCAATGTAGTAGTATGAAAATTTTAGGAAAAAGATAAAAAGTACATGTATGTCTGACCACCTTAATCAAAATCAAATGATGATATATTTTCACAATATTATAGATATAAGTAGTAGACTCATGCCTAGATGTGACACATATTTTTGTGTAATTTTTTGTGTATTGGGTGTCTCGACGAGAAAAATGACCTCAACACCATTCAACAATCCTAGTATCTTAGTATCTTACAAATCCTAGCATAAATGTAGAGGGGACCATCAAGAACCTTAATAGTATCAGAATAATCAAAGGTGATTAAGAGTTTGCTAGGTCTTTAATTCTTAGGTTGTTTTCGAGGTTTAGGTTGAGGTTTCAGTTTAGGCTTAGGTTGAGGTGGAACTTGAAGTTGAGATTGAGATTAAGGTGGGAGTGGAGATACAGGCTGAGACAAAACAAAATGCTCCACATGATTGAAAGTATAATTGAGATCATCCATCTTTGAATCATAAACAATATCCACAGAAGATGGCTGAACAATGGTATTAGTATCATGTGTAGGAAAATGATTCATATAGATTTGAAGATTTTGATTAGGAGGAGAGACAAATTTATTTCCAGTACCATCTAAATTATCAATAGATAAAGCATTATAATCAATTAAGTCTTGAACCTTATGTTTTAGAGAATAAAACTTCTCAGTATCATGGTCATTCTGACAATGGTACTGACAAAAGGCTTTGGGATTAGAGGATTTGGATGCCATCGTAGTAGGTAAAAGTGGTCGAATAGGAGGTAAAGTAATCATATTAGCATTCAACAATTTAATCATAATAGAATGTAAAGATTCAGAAAGAGGAGTAAACGTACGATTCAGAAAAAAATAAGTGGATGCAAAAGTGGTATTTTTGGATGCGACAATAACTTGATCACCAACTGCATTTGCTTGCTTATTTATCTTGACATAGTTGTTTGGCTTTTGAAACTTGTTGGGATTAGGAGCAACATCACTCTTATCAACTGGAACAGGAGCCATTAGAGTGTTTCTCTCAAATTGACTCACTTATAATTGATAATGATGAAGTGCTACACAAATTTGTTGAAAAGAGGTAAATTCAGTAAGCAGAATCTTATCTCTAATATCATTTTGTAAATTTGAAATAAACATATGTTGAATATCAATATCAAGAACAAGATAATAAATTTGAGCATACAAATGCTTAAATCTACCAATAAATTCAGTCAATTTTTCTTTATTATTTTGTTTACAATGCATCAAATTAGTTAAGGACACTTTCAAACCAATGTTATTTTAGAATTGTTGGATAAAGGCATTAGCAAGTTTTGGAAAAGAATCAATAGAATAAGGAGGCAAGGAACAATACCATTGCTAGGCCTTATCACAAAAATTCCTAGCAAACAACTTGGCTAAGATCCTATGGTCATGAGAATAGTCACTACAGAGGATTTGAAATGTTTTAACATGAGTGACAAGATGTCCCTTACCATTGTAATTCTCATGATGATGCACATCAGCTTGCTAAGGAATAGGAGCACGAATAATGTCTAGGGATAAATGACTACCCATGTCACATATAGGAATACTAAACTTGGATTGAGTTAAGGACATAAGTTGTTTTTGTAAAGAGAACACAGTTTGAGCTAGACTAATGATTATGGAATCATTAGAAGAAGTATGAGGCATAGAAACATTAGAAATACTAGGGAAAGTGTAGGAAGTAGCAGGAATAGAAGACACAACCGGTGGAACACTTGGAACCACAGTTGGAAGAGGATTGGAATAAGTAAAAGGATCACTATGATAAGAAGGTTGTGAGGTAGGTAGAGACACCGGTGGAACACTCATAGGAAGAGATGGAATAGATGTAGTCACTAAAGGAGGATTATAAGTAGGAATGCTTGGTAAAGGAATAGAAGAAGGCTCCACACTAGTGACAAGAGGAGTGAATCCTAATTCTTGGGATTCTTGAGCTAAAGGTTTGACATTTAAATGAACAAGATGAGTGATACCATGGAAGAGATTAGCACCTTAATCACTATCCTAATGAACTTTCTTAAGATCCTCTATAGCTTGAATGAAATCTTGATTATGGTTTTTTTGAATAAGCTAATTTCTCATTTTATCAAGTTAAGTTGAAAGTTTTTTGACTTGTTTAGGAGGAACTCTTAAAGCATCATCCTCATCATGAGATCAGTGAGAAAAGTTATACACCATAGTAGGATTAGAATCATGAGTAATCAAATTGTCATCGGGGATCCTAAGGAAAGGAGAGGAAGACTCAGGATCAAAGGAACCCATAAGTCTATGACTTCTTCTAACCAGAATATTATAAGTAGGACTAGAGGTAGTAAAGCTCATATACCAATGCAATGAAAATGAACTAAATTAGGAAAACACAAGGCATGAACAAATAAATGTTTTTTATTTATATGATTTTTGGAATGTAAATGCAAGTACATAAAAGAAGGCTAATCTAACATACATGCAAGATCTAACACCATAAAAGAAAGAGTTCTCTATCGCGGGTTCACAAAATGTATATATAAAATATGTTGAAATATGAAAATGTAATGGTAAATACATTGATTGATGTATTGGGGAAGGTAAGATCTTCTTAAAACCAAATTCCCAAAGGAAAGATCCAAAATGATTAACCACAAGAAAAAGGTCAATGGATAAATGAATCAATCAATGAAGAATATGAAGAAAGAGGAAAAACTTATATTTTTTTATGGAAGAGAGTATTCAAAATCTTAATTGAAATGAATTGAAGATAAATACTAAACTCAAAGTATAACAGATCTAGAAACTGTTGTTTTCTGGTGTCTGTACTGAGCTAGAAATTTGGCAACCAGATCTGGAATAGGAAAATAGAGATAGAGGAAAACCAAAAATATTTTTCTTTTCTAAACCAAGTTGACCTTGACCTAATAAAGGTCAACCTTGAACCCTTTATGTCGACCTTGACCTATGTTGCTCTGACGGAAATTCTATTCATGGAACCTGAAAGTTTTTCGAAAAGGGTGTCTGAATCTACTCTGTAATTCTCTATTTTGTACCTTCACCTACGAGAAAAAAAAAGGGGTTTTGTTCTTTTGATGAGGGGTTTGCCTTGGTCAAACCTTGGTTTTGGAATTATCCTTGAAATACAATTTAAATTGCAGTAATAAATAAAGTCAATGGAACAATTCACCTTGCTTATGTTGAAACCCTTGTGGAGGATTTGAATCCTTGAATCCACAAGTATGGATGCTCCAAATGAATGTAAAATAGGATGTAGGATGTCTCAAATCAATTTCCTTTAGATCTTCAACACCAATCTTAAATGGACGTTGGATTAGGAAGAAGACTTGAATGGATATGGATGGAGAAATCTTCAACAAGAGGGCTCCATAGAGCTTGAATCCTTCAATGGCTACTAATGGATCTCCTTGATGAATTGAATCTTGAATGCTTGAAGATAGATGAATGCTTGAATGATTTATTTCTCCTTCTTTCTTTCTTCTTGATTGCTTGATTTTGCTTGATGGATACTTGATTACTTGATGGATATTTTTTGATGCATGAAAATGAGAGGAGAAGGCTTCCTTATATACTAGTATAGGGCACAAACTTCTAGAGAGGCAAACATAGGAGAAATAAATTTCCATTAAGTCTATACCCTTGAAAGTGGACCTAAATTAAATATAATTTAAGAGTTTACCATTTCGAAGCCCAAAATAGCCAACATAGAAGTTGGAAATAAATCTTTCTGAAACCCAACATCTAGAAACCTTCAGAATTTGAAATTTGGACCTTGGGTTGAGGTCGAGGTCAACCCTAACCTAGGTCAGGTTTGAGGTCGACCTTGACCCAGAAGTTTGACCTTGACCCTGAGGTCAAGAACCTCAAATTCACAGAGCAGGATGACAAAAATAGGCAAAAAATAAGTGGAAAACATGGCAGGATAGGGGAAAAATCCAGATCAAAGTCAAAGACCAATTCAAGGCATTTGACATGACCCCAAACCACTTACTCGAAGGGCTAAACTAGTCCTAAATAGAAGTGCTTCCATTTTTTGATGATACAACAAATTTAAATTTTCTTTCTTGAGATAACGTTGTATACGTGCACATGTACATACATATACATACATAAGATATCATTTTAAAAAATAGTTTGAATCATGTGTACACACAAAAATATAAAAAATATGAGAATTAAAATTAATTAAAATAGAGGTGTACTTACCTACACAACCATCAGACCATATCTAGTGTTGTAAAGCCTTTACCCCACGATTCACAAGATCTTCAAAAAAATATTGCAAAACAATGAGCCACATAGCTCCTATCATGAACTCTATCATCACTGATAATCATACCTTCTATAAAAATGAGCCTCCTTGATGATAATGCGTTCATTTTGATTAATACTTTCTATCCCATCCAAATAAAATTATGCTTGTCTATACATCACTTGCACAAATATTGCAACTTGTTCAGAATGATAATATTGACCTTGAAACTCTAATTGAGGGGAAAATGTATAGTTCTCAGAGAAATCTACAATTGAAAGAATACAACCAAGTGGAAAATAATTTTTGGAATCATGAAACTGTTTGGCTTGCTATTGTGCACCATGACAATGTTGGATATGTGGATATATCATAGTACAAAATCTGGTCATAAACTCAAGGTAGGGAAATTCACTCTCCTTCAATGCATTTTTTTGGATTCATCATCTGTCTTAGTTCGGTATGTCTCATATTCAAATCTCTTCCACAAAATTGGTGTTGAAATGTCAATATTCTCAATTTGTAGTGGAAATTCATGGAAATCTCCACAATCATTGGGTAAAAGCACAAATTTGTGTCACATTTCAGGCTAACTTATTAGCAAAACTGAATTTGAGTATTTCTAACTAATTTTTTTTTTTTCAAGCATATGGTCTAGCTAGATTCATTAGATAAGTGCTTCAACTTTTCCAATTGGAAATGTCTATTAAATGCATGTTTTATACCAATTTGGGTCAAATTACCAAAGAAATAAAATTATTTCAGAAAATTGATGTTTCAATAACTCCCACTCTTTTAAATGATATGATTTTAAAAATTTAAAAATACCCTTTTGTAGAGCTTGGATATAAGATTATTGTCATATAAGTTTTGTAGTATTTTGATTAGATCTAATATATTATAATTTCAAAATACTACAAGTAGGTATTTTAACATTCAAGAAGATGTTGCTTCAAATAAATAAACAAAATAGTAAATCATATTAGAAAAATTAAAAATTTATATTTAACACTAGAGGAGAGAGTCCTCTTCAAGAATATGTAATTTTTTTTTGAATGGTGTATATTTGATAGGGAAAATTTGATGGGAGATGAAAACTATTGATTTCAGATAAGTTTGACTTTTAGTAGTTATATCGGAGAAAATATATGTCAAAAACCAATCTTTCTTCTTTCCTACACTAGATACACATGTCATCTATAACATATTTTAAAATTAGAGGAAAAAAATATTATTTGTATATACTTGTTTGGCGAGAACTAGACCCCAGATTTTCAACATTTTTCATCAACTCCAAAATTGACTTAAAATTTTAAAAAAATTTGACAATTTTTGTTCAATTTTTTTTAATAAAATTTATCCAATTTTACACATCTCATTAGTTTGCATCATATTCAAATTCAAAACACAAATGCCACATTTATGTCGTTTAAGTTGAACATTTTGTGTGTTGTTGACATTTTCCTTTATAAAAGTGTGACACGGGTTTGTACTTTTACCCTATTAAATATATTTTTTATACATTGTACTTTGAACTCATCTGAATCTTCTGATTTATCCCATAAAATAGACTTCACAAATTGTGTCGTACTTCTAGGGATAACCATATTTGGATTAAGTACTGCCATATATTTTGTTGGCAAAATGGTCAGCACTCCCCTTAGGATTCGTGACATAGTTTAACAGCCTCCTGTGTCTTCTATAACTCTAGTGGTTGTATTGGGCATTAATAGGTCGATCTTTTGGTGCAACGACAACTACTACTTGTAACAAGTGGTATTAGAGCTTGTTCATAGGTTTGAATCCCCTCGGGTAGCGCTGAGGGGGAGATTGTTGGCAAAATGGTCAGCACTCCCCTCAAGATTCATGACAAGGTTTAACAGCTTCCTGTGTCTTCTATAAGTCTAGTGGTTGTATCGGGCATTAACAGGTCAATCTTTTGGTGCAACGGCAACTACTACTTGTAAATGCGAAGTACAAAGATCTGGAATTGAGATTTGGTGTAGCAATAAGTGCGGTTTGGCACAGTAAGGAGGTAAAATATTTCATATTATTCTGCTGAATAATATCAAGGTTATTTGGATAGTGTGTTCAGTGATCTTACCCTAAAGCTGTTTGGGCAGTGGGTCCTTCTGTCTTCCATAACTCTTAACAAGGTTAGAATCTTCTAACAGGGATTCAAAATCTCCTAACAGGGATTTATATGTACTAAATTTATTTCATAAGACTCCTAACAGAGTCCATCCTCTCACAAGGAATATTCATATTAGTGCATGTTTTGTGGGCATCATTCCCACCGGGGTTTACTCTTTGATCAAGAGGCTCCCTAGTCAACATATCTTGTGTTATTATGTCATTGTGTATGAATATCTTTGTATGGTTAGTAATTGCATTGCTTACATGGTTAAATGTTGTTGAAGATGTTAAAAGTTATATTTATCTGATAACTAATTCACCCCCCCCCCCCCTCTCAGTTATCTTGGTGGACTTTACTTTCTAACAATTGGTATCAGAGCGGTAGGTCCTTGAAAGGAAAGTTTAATAGCTTAAGGAGATCCATGGTGAATTTTAGGAAAGAAAGCCCTAAGTTTGATGGAGTAAATTTTGACAGCTGGAAGGAAAAGATGAAGACACATCTATTGTGTTTAGGACTAGGATATTGGTTGATTACAAAGAATGAAAGAACTATAATTGAAGAAGACAGTCTTGAAACAAGTTATAAAGATGAGGTAGATCTATTCATGTGTAACATACTTGCAAGAGAAGCACTCTTGACAGCACTTCCAGAGAATGAATACAGTCAAGTAAAATGTTTTAAGAAATATAATGAAATTTGGAAAGCTTTACACTCTACTTTTGAAGGTGATGAACATGCAAAAAGAGCTAGATTACATAATTGGATATGTGCATTTGAAGATATTAGAATGATGGAAGATGAATCTGTTAGAAGCTATATTGGTAGAATGTCAAAAAATTTTGCAAGGTTAAAATCTTGTGGAGGATCAAAGATAGAGAATGAAGTGATATGGAAAATTCTGAGGACATTGAATCTTGTATTTAAGCAGACAACACAAATGATTGAACAAGTTATACCTTGTACTACAAACTTTACAAGAGAGACTCTTCTTGGTAGATTGGAAGCAATAGAGATGAACCTAAGGTTATCAGAAGACTTACCTAGAATGGAGACAACATTCAGTGCTCTTAGTAGTCATCCTACTTTGTCAAGAAGTACCAGTGTGAGTGGAGATTATGTCAGGAGCAGCAGATCTAGAAATGAAGAAGATAAGAAGATTGAAGAAGGTATTGCCTTGCTTGTGAAAAGAGAACCAGATGGTAAGAAAATTTTTAAATGTTGGACTTGTCAAGAATATGGTCATTTTGCATCTAAATGTCCTAAGAGAGTTAAGAAGTACAGAAATAATTTCAAGCCTAGAAGATCTAAGGAATGTTATTATGCTAATGATGAAGATCTTGAAGTTAGTATAGAAAGAACTTTGAGTGAAAGTGATACTGAGAATAATGATGATATAGGATTTGTAGCAATTAAAGAAGAAAATTTTGAATCGGATGTTAAAGAAGAAAAAGCATTAGTTTCCCAAGTTGAAAAGAAAGCTGATTGGATTATAGACAGTGGTTGTTCACATCATATGACTAGAGATATGAAGAAGTTCATAAAGTTTAACAATTATGATGGAGTTGTTAGAGTTGGTAACAATACACCTTGTTTGATTAAAGGTATAGGATCTATTACTCTTGATGGAAAGACTAATACTAATGATGTTTACTTTGTTAATGGATTGAAACATAATATTTTGAGTGTTGGAGAGTTAGTGGATAAGGGATATCAAGTTTGGTTTACTGAGAAAACTTGTGTGATAAAGGATAAAGATGGAAATCTAATTGGAATTGGATCTAGAACTAGAGGTAATGTATTTCAGTTGAATCCTACAGAGATGACATGCTTGATTACTAAAATTGATGACAGTTGGTTATGGCATAGAAGGTTTTGTCATATAAACTTTGATAACATTGTGAAAGTGAGTACTTCACTTGCAGTAAGGGAATTGCCTAAAATTATGAAGCCTACTAACATGATTTGCAAAGAATGTGTGATGGCTAGCAGAAGAGAAGTTCATTTCCTAGTAAGAAGTTCACATCAGCAGAGAAGTTGGAGATTGTTCATACAGACTTGAGCGGTCCTACCAAGACTAGAGGATTCTATGGAGAAAGGTATTTTATGATTCTTGTTGATGATTTTACAAGAATGATGTGGATTGCATTTTTGAAAGAAAAATCTAAAGCATTTGATAAGTTTAAGATCATTAAGAATAAAGTTCTGAATGAATCTGGAATGAAGATTAAATGTTGGAGATCTGATAGAGGTGGAGAATTTACTTCTAGAGAGTTTAACACCTTTTGTGAAGTGAATGGTATTAAGAGATAGTTTTCAGCCCCTAGAACACCTGAACAAAATGGTATTGTAGAAAGAAGAAATAGGTCAGTAACTGAAGTAGCATTAGCTATGTTATTTGAGAATGACTTGGCAAAGACATTTTGGAGAGAAGTAGTGAATACAATAGTATATACAATGAACAGAGTACAAATTAGAGTAGACACAGATAAGACACCTTATGAATTATGGTTTGGACATGCACCCTCAGTTAAGTATTTTAGAATTTTTGGAAGAAAATGTTATATAAAGAGAGATGATGATATTGGAAAGTTTGATCCTAGAAGTGATGAAGGTATTTTTCTTGGATATTCTTTGAAGAGAAAAGCATACAGATGTTACAATAAGAGAACTAAAACTATTTTTGAGAGCGCAAATGTTAAAGTTGACGAGAAGTTTAAAATTCAGGAAAGAATGCTTGATTATGAATTTGATGAAGAAGCTAATCCTCAGCCTAACATTGAAACTACTAAATTATTCTATGAGACTGACAGTGAATTATTGAATGAGAATCATACTACAGAAGAAATCAGAGAAGAAATCAGAAAAGAATCTAAAGAACAATCTACAGTTGAAGCAAGATCTGTGACTATGACACCAAATAGGTATATATCTAGACGTCATCCTATTGAACAAGTTATTGGAAGTTTGGATAGAGGAATTATGACTAGAAATAAGGTACATTTATGTTTGATTTCTCAAATTGAACCTAAATCTACAAATGAAGCTTGTGAAGATGAACATTGGATTAATGCTATGAAAGAAGAACTAGATCAAATTGAAAAGAACAAGACATGGGAATTGGTTCCTAGACTTAAAGACAAGAATGTGATTGGAACTAAATGGGTATTCAGAAACAAGATGAATGAACAAGGAGAAGTAGTAAGAAACAAAGCAAGATTAGTATGTAAAGGATACTCATAGCAAGAAGGAATTGACTATGAAGAAACCTTTGCACCAGTAGCAAGACTTGAAGTAGTAAGAATGTTTTTGGCTTATGCAACTTTTAAGAAATTCAAAGTGTATCAAATGGATGTGAAGTTCGCATTTTTGAATGGTGAATTGGAAGAAGAAGTCTACATTGAGCAGCCTGAAGGTTTTCCTTTGACTCAAGAAGGAGATATGGTATGTAAACTGAAGAAAGCATTATATGGACTAAAGCAAGCACCTAGAACTTGGTATGCTAGATTGGATAAATATTTGTTGAAATTGGGATTTACTAAAGGAACTGTAGATAGTAATTTGTACACAAAAGAAATTGAAAATGGATTGTTAGTTATAGTTATTTTTGTTGATGACATTATCTTTGGAGGAGAAGATGAAGCTAGTGACAAATTTGCTGATGAAATGAAGACAAAATTTGAAATGGTAATGATTGGTGAGATGAAATACTTTTTGGGATTACAGATAACATAGAACAATGATGGTATCTTTGTTAGCCAGACAAAGTACTTGAATGATTTGCTGAAAAGATTTGGAATGGAGAACTGTAAACCAGTTGGAACACCTATGGTTACAGGACACAAACTATGAAGCAAAGATGAAACACCAGCAGTTGAGCAGAAGAAATACAGATCCATGATTGGAGGATTGGAGTACTTAACACACACTAGACTGGATATACAACATTCAGTTGGCATGGTAGCAAGATTTCAAGCTAAACCTAGAGAGTCACATTATGCAGTAGTAAGGAGGATATTGAGATATTTAAGAGGCACAATGGACTATGGATTGTTGTATGAAAAATCTGATGATTTCACCCTACGTGCATATACAGATGCTGATTGGGGAGGTAGTGTTGATGATAAGAAAAGCACCAGTGGTGGAGCCCTTTTTCTTGGAGGAAGATTAGTTTTCTGGTTGAGCAAGAAGCAGAATTGTATTTCACAGAGTACAATAGAAGTAGAATATGTAGCAGTAGCAAACAATTGTAACCAGATAATTTGGATGAAGCAGATGCTAAAAGATATTGGAATTAAATTTGTTGAGCCTGTTGTCATAAATTGTGACAACACCAGCACAGACAGTATGTCTAAGAATCTTGTATTACATTCTAAAACTAAGAATATAGAGATCAAGTATCATGTTGTAAGAGAGAAAGTTGCTGAGAAAGAAGTTAGACTGGAGTACATAAGCACAAAGGAATAGATAGAAGACATATTTACAAAGCCTTTGGCTCAGGATACATTTGAGTATCTGAGAGGTATGCTTGGGGTTATGCCCCAGCCTACTTTTGAGTAAATTATGCAGTTGATTGCATCCGTCCAATTGTATATGAGCCCTATCTTTTTCTAGATTGGATGTTGGTACTTCCTCTATGGGGGAGTATGTGTATCTGAGCTGAGTCATGAGGACTCTTGTGAATGTATTTTTTGAAACAATGTCTTTTGACATTGAGTTCTTATTGACATAGTGATTAAATTTCTATCATTGATGTCAATGGGGGAGAAGTATACATGAAAAAAAATATAGAACATCTGTTGGAGAGAACTTAACAGGATAACGAAGCAAGATTTGATTGATGAAGAAGATTTGAAGAACTTTCAGAGTATCAGTGCAGCAGTGCGGCAGTATTGGATTTTTGGAACATTGGATGTTTTTCATCTATGTTACCATCAATGCCAATGGGGGAGATTTTTAGGAATGAATGCTAGATGTTGGCAGTCATTTTGCAGCAGTTTTTGTTGCATTCATGACTATGATTGTCATTGATGTCAACACAGTGATCTTGTGGAGACTAGCAGAGAAGCAGATAGTGTTTTGATTAGCGCACGTGGGATATTGCAGTTGGAGTTATGCGATGTTGAGGTTATACTCTTTGATATGTTATATGTCTATGCTTAAGAGTGCAAATAGTAATTCATTGATTCATGAAAGTTATGAGCATTTTGGTAAAAGAAGTATTCAGGCAATGTTCCTGAGTAGCGATTTGTGGAAATCGGATGATATCTCCTAATCGGGATGGAATCTAGTTTTGCACAATTAAAGGGAAGTTTGAGACACATTGATGGTGATGTGGTTCATAGTGTAAACTTCGAGGTCGCATGAGTGAAGAGATATTACATTTGGAAGCCGACAATTTTGTGTAATTTTGATGTAGTGTATGGAAACTTTTATTTTGTAATTATGTGCCGACTCATTTGTAATTATTTGAGTGTGGTATAAAGGAAGGAATTTTTTTCCTTATTGTATGTAGTGGTAATATATGAAAGAAGTGTGAGCATGGTTTGGTTGCATGCGAATGTAAGCATGAAGTGAAGAAAAGAGCCTAAGAGGTTGTGAAAGTGAAATTGTGAAGGAAGACATGCGAAGTACAGAGATCTGGAATTGAGATTTGGTGTAGCAGTAAGTGCAGTTTGGCACAGTAAGGAGGTAACATATTTCATATTATTCTGCTGAATAATATCAAGGTTATTTGGATAGTGTGTTCAGTGATCTTACCCTGAAGCTGTTTGGGTAGTGGGTCCTTCTATCTTTCATAACTCTTAACAGGGTTAGAATCTTCTAATAGGGATTCAAAATCTCCTAACAAGGATTTATATGTACTGAATGTATTTCATAAGACTCCTAACAGAGTCCATCCTCTCACAAGGAATATTCATATTAGTGCATCTTTTGTGGGCATCATTCCCACTGGGGTTTACTCTTTGATCAAGAGGTTCCCTAGTCAACATATCTTGTGTTATTGTGTCATTATGTATGAATATCTTTGTATGGTTAGTAATTGCATTGCTTAGATGGTTAAATGTTGTTGAAGATGTTAAAAGTTATAATTATCTGATAACTGATTCACCCCCCCCCCCCTCTCAGTTATCTTGGTGGACTTTACTTTCTAACAAATTTTCTATATGATTGCAAGTATAGATGAAATTAAAAATGATTTCGACATCAACAAGTTTCATGTACCTTATTTATGTGTACAAAGTTGTGACGCAACCTCTCAAACATTCTCTAACATATTTCTACATCTAAAAACTCTTTCTTGAATGCTTGAGGGTAAAAGTGCGATCAACTATGACCTTTTGGGCTAACCCGGGAGACTTGGCCGATTCGCACTTAGCCCAGTATGACTCGGCTGATTCCCAATCAACTGAGCTTACGTAGGTGCCATGCGGCACCGAATGGCACCTACGTGGCTAGAGGGACTCAGCTGAGTCCTACTCGACCTAGTAGGACTCGACCGAGTCTAGCGGGGTCTTTATATACCCCCAAAATTGCCCAAAGCCCCTCATTTGCACATTGAGGACCTAAGTACAAGCGGTTGGTGAGAAATAGTGCCTACATGACCGAGTTCCAAGTTAGTGAATTTTTATTTTTTTTAATTTGTTTGTATTTTTTTATTTTTTTCTTATATTTATATGTAAATTTTTTTTATTTTTTTTACCTAGCATTATAATTTAAATGTTATTGTTTTTCTATTTTTGAAATTTATATTATTGATGAATTAAACATAAATGAAAACTTAAAACTTAAAGAAATGTAAATTTACCTAAAAAATGTACAAAATCAAAACATAAACTGAAGAGTTTGAAACTTAAACGTACAAACCTAAATCCTAGAAAAACATATACAATTTACCCAAAATGTAAACTGAAACCTAAAAACATGTAAATAGTACATAATACATAGTTAATTTAAAAAAAAATTCAATACAATTTATTTTAAATGATTACTAGACATTTAATAGGACCCTTAATTAAGACCTAATAGGATGTGGACAATTATTTAAGACCCTTAAGACCCAATACTTGACCTAATAGTACCAATTAAGACATAATGCTAGACTCTTATTGACCTAATAGGACCACTTAAGACCTGATTGGACCACTTAAAAGACTTAATTTAGTCTGTTCCTAATAGGACCTATTAGGACCCTTAAGACCTAATAGGATCACTTAAGACCTAATAGAACTTAATATGACTGAATAGTCCACCCTTAAGACCCAATAACACCTAATTAAGACCCAATAGGACCCTTAAGACCCAATATGACCCAATAAGAGCCTTAAGACCTAATAGGACCCTTAAGACCCAATAGGACCTAATAAAGACCCTTAAGACCCATAAGACCCAAGTAAGAGTAGGTTAAGACCTAATTAAGATGCTTACATATCCCCTCTAGCTAAAAAGAATGAAACCTTGGAGGTGATCCTAACTCAACTAATTATATATTTATCTTCTCCCCAAAATAGGTTAAGTATTTAAACTCTAGATCATTTTCCCCCTCCTAAACTTCATAAGGAGAAATCTATATGTTTCATCTTGTGCTTTGCATGGAGGTGTTTTGTTCATGGAAAAAGTGCAAAAAATTATTTTTGGGAAATCCATTGTTTCATGGACTTGAACATGATTGAACATCTAGTACCTGATTATTTTCAAATGAGCCCCTTTCTAGAATATTATATTTTCAATGCCATTTCTTTTAAGTATAATTTATATAATGTTTTTCCCTCCCTAGTTAAGGAAATTAACATTCAAACTCTAGTAAACTCATTTAAAATTTATCGAGCAAAATTATTGTCACTTGAATCTAGGTCAATTTTGGAAATTTGTACATTAAATTCATTTTTCTTATGTGTGCTTTTAAATATGTATAAATATAAATTCAAGTTAACTTAAATATATGTGCATGAATTAGTTCTACTACCGTGATTGAATATATGTGTAAATGCATGATTTTAAATTATGTTTAAATATTTAAAAATATTACACATGTACATATGTAAATGCATGAATTTAAAAGTTTAAATATTTAATTTATATATGTATTTATGCATTTGAAAATTAGTTTATGTTTGAAGTTTTAAATATATTTTCATGTTCACTTGAAGTATGTATATGTATTTAGATCAAGTTATATTTTGAATTTTTTTTCATGTTCTTTCTAATGAATGTATGTATATGTGTATGTGCCCACTTGCAGCGAGTGTTTTTTATCTATCTAGATATATATATTACCTTTGTATGCACATCATTCATGGCTTCTAGTGGTTTAGATCATAGTGTCCATAATAGTCAAGGATCATGAGCTCCCTCAGATCAGCATGGTACCCAGGCCCCACCGAGTAGAGATAGTCGCAGAGATGAGACTAGCTCTAGAATGTAGGCCGCTCTGGCTACATTAGAGCAGACACTGCAGAATAGTACTACTCTCCCTAATAGGGATAAATTGACATCTATACGCACTGAGCTCATGAGTATGATTTAGAAGGCTGAATCATAGAATCCATATGATGATGTGGTGATTGATTCTTTTTATTATAGCCTCTCTAGCACTATCATAGGGAGTGTGGATTGGAGGACAGTTGATTCAGATGTTTTAGTCACTCATGTTAAGAATATGTTTGGGACCCATTATATAGATAAAAGGGTGGTTAGAGAATACAAGGTCACAAAATGTATAGATAACTTAGTGGCTCCTTTCATATATCCTAGATGGTTGACAACCCATCATATATGGTCCCAAAAGGATGAGGTGCCACTATATTTATGCAAACAATTATTTACAGAGTTTCATTTGCGCTACGATGTTGACTACACAAATTTACCTCCACATGTTGGTCAGGGTCGGGGGAGATATCAGGAAAGTGTAGACGACCTAATATACCACATCCCCCTAGTGAGAGGGAATTGGTGGGTTAAAATCATTTGGTTCTTCCAAAAGGTTTGGAGACCTACACTAGAGTTGGGCAGGTTGCAACTGAGGACAAACATTTAGATATGTATTCTAGCATTTCCACCATTGTCACTCAGGTCGAGGATTTTTCATCTGATTGTGTGGGTAGGTACATGCTTAGATCATAGACGAGTGTAGGTGTATCACCTTCTAGTCCATTTTATGACCCGTACATCAGATTTGATCTTCCTACTCCAGATGAGATAGGATGACTACTCAAGGATCGCATGTGCGAGATTAGCTTTATGTTATTGAGTGGTCTCCTGGAAGCTTACGAGAGGATTTCTACATTGCATGTGATTGAGTTGCATGATATGCCTACTTTCATTTGAGAAGGATAGTGTCGTAGATCCTCCACAGGAAACAGTCGACGAAAGGGCTTAGATGCAGAGGAAGGTACCTCTAGACAGAGTGTGGATGATCTTACACCACCTCCACAACATACATAGGCTCTCGTATAGCAGACATAGGCTACAACCTCACAAGTTCATAGTCAATTCTCAAATTTGCTTATGGATGAGGCCATTGATCCTGATACAGTGTCCATTCACTCTTCTGAGTTATCTGACCTTGGACGTGCATTATAGCAGGTAAGAAACTCAATTTAATTGAACAATTTATATAGATATATATGTACATATAGTTCTATATTTATTTAAATTTAAATTTATTTAAACATGGTACAGGACATTGTGAGGGGTGGTGCATATAGAGATTTAGAGGAGCCTACTAATCCAATTAATCAGGATACAAAGGTACAAAATAATTTTAAAATTAAATTATAATTTATTTGTTGAGTTCTTAAATCCAGGTACATTTTAATTTAATCTCTTGAGACATTATATATATATATATATATATATATATATATATATATATATATATAAATTTATAATTTGTAAATTGTTATATGTATTTATATGTACAGACTCGGGTCTAGCAGGATGAGGATCCAGACAGACTCAGGGATATCTAGCACGTGATGGAAATCATTGATGTAGTTGATGTACATTCATAGATTTAGATATGTGGCATTGATTTCAGATCTAGAGTACACATGTGTACTAGAGAGTATTTATTTCTAGACATTTATATTACGTTGATTTATATGTTTTACACTGATAGATAGATGTATGTTTTAAACATTGAGATATATCTACATTTGCACGTTGATCTATTTACATTGATACATATTTGGATTTTGTGATATAAACATTTACATCAAGATTTGTACATGTTTGATTTTTTTGATATATACAGATATTTACATTGATATGTATGTGCATGTTTTGTTCGTTGATCTATTTGTACATTGATACATGTTTGGATTAAATTGTGATATAGACATTTACATTGATCTACATGTTTTATTTTTTTATACATGTTAAAATGAACTGATCTATATATAGCCATTTACATTGATGTGTACATGTTTGATTTTTGTGTCTATGTATATCTAATTGAAGCCTAAACTTAATTGATCTAACTGATGTTCAATCTAATCTTGATATTTAAATTAATCTTGAGATAAATTAAAATATGACCCCTTAAGCCCTATTATGCACCCTTAAGCCCTATCTAGATTGATTATATCTTATTTAATTTGAGTCATGTTATCTTATTCTATTTGAGTTTTATATCTTATAGTAAGAATATATCTATTTGAGTTTTATATCTTTAATCAATTGAAAGTTAAAATTAATCAAGCTAATATAATCAATTTATTAAAACCTAACTAATTAATCTTTAAAATATAACTACAAAATTAATCTTTAAATGATGTTCAATCTACTCAATCTAAATTCAATTTATAGGTAGAATCAATATAATCAGCTTATTTTTAATATCTAGATCAATTAATTGAAACCTAACTAATTAATCTTTAAAATCTAACTTCAAAATTAATCTTTAATTGATATCCAATCTAATCAATCTAAATTCAATTTACAAGTAGAATCAATATAATCAATTTATTAAAATATAGATCAATTAATTAAAACCTAACTAATCAATATTTAAAATCTAATAGGACCCCTTAAGACCTAACATGATGTAACATGACCTAAAATGACCTAATAGGACCTAATACCCTTACGACATAACGTGACTAACATGACCTAATATGACCCCTTAAGACCTAAAATGATGTAATAGGATGCCTTAAGACATAAAATGACTAACATGACCTAATAGGACCCCTTAAGACATAACATCACTAACATGACATCCTAATAGGACCCCTTACTACCTGACATGACCTAATAGGACCTAATAGGATCCCTTAAGATATAACATGACTAACATGACCTAATAGGACCCCTTAAGACATAACATGACTAACATGACCTAATAGGACCCCTTAATACCTAACTTGACCTAATAGGATCTAATAGGACCCCTTAAGACATAACATGACTAACATGACCTAATATGACCCCTTAAGACCTAACATGATGTACTAGGACCCCTTAAGACTTAACATGACTAACATGACCTAATAGCACCTAATAGGACCTAATAGGACCCCTTAAGACATAAAATAGTTAACATGACCTCATAAAACCCCTTAAGACCTAACATGACCTAATAGGACCTAATAGGACCCCTTAAGACCTAAAATTACCTAATAGGAGCCCTTAACACATAACATGACTAACATGACCAAATAGGACCCCTTAAGACCTAACATGATGTAATAGGGTGCCTTAATACATAACATGACTAACATGACCTACTAGGACCTAATAGGACCCCTTAAGACCTAACGTGACCTAATAGGACCTAATAGGACCCCTTAAGAAATAACATGACCTAATATGACCCCTTAAGACCTAACATGATGTAATAGGACCCCTTAAGACATAACATGACTAACATGACCTAATAGGACCTAATAGGACCCCTTAAGACATAACATGACTAACATGACCTAATATGACCCCTTAAGACCTAACATGACATAATAGGACCCCTTAAGACATAACATGACTAACATGATCTGATATGACCCCTTAAGACCTAACATGACCTAATAGGACCCCTTAAGACCTAACATGACCTAATATGACCCCTTAATACCTAACATGACCTAATAGGACCCCTTAAGACCTAACATGACCTAATAGGACCTAATAGGACCTAATAGTACCCCTTAAGACCTCACATGACCTAATAGGACCTAATAGGACCCCTTAAGACATAATATGACTAACATGACCTAATATGACCCCTTAAGACCTAACATGATGTAATACGACCTCGTAAGACATAACATGAATAACATGACCTAATAAGACCCCTTAAGACATAACCTGACTAACATGACCTAATAGAACCCCTTAATACCTAACATGACCTAACATGACCTAATAGGACCCCTTAAGACATAACATGACTAACATGACCTAATATGATCCCTTAAGACCTGACATGACTAACATGACATAATATGACCTAATAAGACCTAATAGGACCCCTTAAGAGCTAACATCACCTAATAGGACCTAATATGACTCCTTAAGATGTAGCATGACTAACATGACTTAATATGACCCCTTAAGACCTAACATGACGTAATAGGACCCCTTAAGACGTAACATGACTAACATGACCTAATAGGACCCCTTAAGACATAACATGACTAACATGACCTAATAGGACCCCTTAATACCTAACATGACCTAACATGACCTAATAGGACCCCTTAAGAAATAACATGACCTAATAGGACCTAATAGGACCCCTTAAGACATAATATGACTAACATGACCTAATATGACCCCTTAAGACCTAACATGACGTAATAGGACCCCTTAAGACAAAACATGACTACCATGACCTAATAGGACCTAATAGGACCTCTTAAGACCTAACATGACCTAATAGGACCCCTTAAGACATAACATGACTAACATGACCTAATATGACCCCTTAAGACCTAACATGACGTAATAGGACCCCTTAAGACATAACATGACCTAATAGGACCCTTTAATACCTAAGATGACCTAATAGGACCTAATAGGACCTACTAGGACCCCTTAAGACATAACATGACTAACATAACCTAATAAGACCCCTTGAGACATAACATGACTAACATGACCTAATAGGACCCCTTAATACCTAACATGACCTAATAGGATCTAATGGGATCCCTTAAGACATAACATGACTAACATGACCCAATATGACCCCTTAAGACCTAACATGATCTAATAGGACCCCTTAAGGCATAACATGACTAACATGACCTAATAGGACCTAATAGGACCTCTTAAGACATAACATGACTAACATGACCTCATAGAACCCCTTAAGACCTAACATGACCTGATAGGACCCCTTAAAACATAACATGACTAACATGACCTAATAGGACCCCTTAACACATAACATGACTAACATGACCTAATAAGACCCCTTAAGACATAACATGACTTAATACGACCTAATATGACCCCTTAAGACATAGCATGACTAACATGACCTAATAGGACCTCTTAAGATATAACTTGACTAACATGACCTAATATGACCCCTTAAGACCTAACATGACATAATAGGACCCATTAAGACATAACATGACTAACATGACCTAATAGGACCCCTTAAGACCTAATACAACCCCTTAATACCTAACATGACCTAATAGGACCCCTTAAGACCTAATAGGACCCCTTAAGACCTAATATGACCCCTTAATACCTAACATGACCTAATAGGACCCCTTAAGACCTAATAAGATGATGCAGGAGCATCTCGGGTCTTTGGCAATCCTGTGTCACCAAAAATATCTTTTGAGTTTTCTGTGTTGCTTGGTTCCTACTTTGACCAAGTTGGTCGGTTTCCTTTGGTTACCAAGTTCAGTCGGTTATCTCCTGGGTGGTTGGTTGTTTCATTGGTGCTCGACGTTCTTTGTTTGTTGCTTGGTCATCCTTGTTGCCAAGTAGCTTATTGAGAGTTTCTTGGTGGCTGACCTATGCATTTATTATGGGTCATAGATTTAATGTTGGAATCCATCATCTAGAAGCGTGTGGTCCTAGATCTGACTGTTCCTTCCATTGATTGTGGATATGAAGGCTGAATCAGTTTGATAGACTCTTGTATAAATGTAGTTGTTTGGTTAGAGTTTAGGGGTAGTTTCTTGGTAGAAGATAGAATTGGAGATTTTGACCGATCCTCACATGTTTGAGGACATCTATAATTCATTGTAGTATTTGGCCATAACCAGGAAGGCCTTACAGCCTGACATGTATGAATCAATTGTGTTTAATATATGAAAGATCTGGCATTCTCTCTCCCACTATGTTGTTGTTGCTTTCACATGTTGTTGAGCAAGGTGGATCTGGTTAGGGTGTGTCATTCCTTGGCCCCTACCCTCCTCCTTTGCGTTAGGTGGTATCAGAGCATGGTTGAAATTTGGATCTAGGTTTGTGAATCAAGATTTGTAGGTTCCTTCTTGTGAAGCCCTAGTTGATTTGTTGTGTGGTGGTAGATTGAGATCTGACCTACAATTGCAGAGGGTTTTCAAGATGGTTCGTGGGAGGTGAGATGTAGATCCAAGATTGGAAGAGATGTTAAGACAAATTTTTGCTAGATTGGAAGCTGTTGAAACAACCCATAGAAGAGGTAGAAATCTTGAAGATGTTAGTGATGATGAAGTTGAAGAAGAACAAGGAAATGCAGAACCTACACCTGTGATGGATCAAGGTGAGGAAATATTTTTGAAGGCTTTGAAAAGTCTGAAGTATACACCACATTTCAATCCTCCTGAGTATGGTGGAAAGCTGGATTCTAATGAATTGGTAGATTGGATCACTGAGATGGAAAAGTACTTTGAGTATGAGAATGTACCTCAAGACAAGAAAGTGAAGATTGCAAGCACAAATTTGAAAATTCATGCATCCTTATGGTGGGAAAAAGAAAGGGCAAAGGCAAAATCAAGGTATGGATTAAAATGGTCAATAAATTGAAAGGAAAGTTCTTACCTTGTGATTATCAGATTAACCTAGTTAGGTGAATGCAAAGTTTGAAGCAAAAAGATAGCTTGGTAAAATAATATACTGAGGAATTCTATAGATTAGATATCAGATCTGGACATGATGAAGATGATGTGGAAAGAATTTCTAGATACCTGAATGGTTTGAGAATTTCCATCCAAGAGGAGATCAGCTTGGTTAAGTTGGAAAGCATTGAAGAGGCTTTTCAATTTGCTTTGAAAATTGAGGAGAAATTGAACAAGAGAGATGAACAAAGGCAAAGAGGTAGAGGTGGTAGATTCCCTAGAGGAAGAGGTAGATCCTATGGTGAAAATAGTAGATCTGAACCAGAAAAGACAAATCTAGATAAAGGCAAGACCGAGTGGAAAGGTGAAAGTTTATCTAGAGGAAGAGGCAGTAACTACCGAGGTGGTTATAGCAGAGGAAGTTTCTGAGGAACATGTTATAATTATGGAGAAGAAGGACATAGATCATTTGAATGTACACAAGTAAGTAAGAAGTTTGGTAATAGTCACAATGATTTGGTGCAAGAGGAGTCACCGAATGAACCTGAGAAGGAAAGTTATTTGATGGTAAGGAGAGCACTGTGGAATGAAAGTAAAAAGGAAGATCTAGTAAGGAAAAGTTTGTTCAAGACCAGATGTAGAGTTTCTGACAAAGTTTGGAAGGTAATCATTGATAGTGGTAGCTCAGAGAATCTGTCATTTGAGGAGATGGTTACTAAATTGCAGTTGAAAAGGCTGGAACATCCGAAACCCTATCAGATTTAATGGATCAAAGATGAGCACACACTCTTGGTAAGTGAACAATGTTATGTGAATTTGAAAATTGGAAAGTACTATGATAAGGTGTTGTGTGATATCATGCCTATGGATTGTTGTCATATTTTTTTGGGTAGACCTTGGCAATATGATAGATATGCTATATATGATGGGAGATTGCATAAGTATATTATTGTGGCTGATGGAAGAAAAAAAATCTTGTTACCTTTGATGGAAGAACCTATTAGTAATGTTTTCACATCTGTGAAATTTTTCTTGATGGAAGGAAGAAAGTTTGTTAAGGGTTTGAAAAGGGATGATGTATGTTTTGTTGTTATTCCTAACAATCTGAGTAAGAAAATCGAGGATAGTGTTCCTGAGGAGATTGATAAGTTACTCACCGAGTATAAAGATATCATTTCTGATAATGTACCTAATGGTTTGCCACTGAAAAGAAGCATTGATCATTGTATGGATCTTATACCTGGAGCTATTTTACCTAACAAGGCACCTCATTGGTTAACACCTATCGAGAATCAAGAATTGAACTGACATATTCAAGAATTGTTGGAGAAAGGTTTGATCAGAGAGAATTTGATTCCTTGTGTAGTACCTGTTGTATTGGCACCTAAAAAGAATGGAGAATGTGTACTGATTCCAGAGCAATCAACAAGATAAAAGTGAAGTATAGGTTTCCTATACCCAGAATAGATGACATAATGGATAGTTTGACTGGAGAAAATTATTTTACCAAAATTGATTTGAAAAGTGGGTATCATTAGATCATAATCAGAGAAGGTGATGAATGGAAGACTGCTTTCAATACAAAAGAAGGTTTGTATGAGTGGTTGGTTATGCCTTTTGGTTTAACTAATGCACCGAGTACATTTATGAGATTGACGAATGAAGTTCTGAAGAAATTCTTGGGTAAGTTTGTGATTGTATATCTTGATGATATTTTGATATTCAGTAAGACCAGAGAAGAACATTTGTTACATGTTAGACAAGTTTTGCAGAGACTGAAAGAGGAAAAGTTGCTGATAAATCTGAAAAAGTGTTCATTTATGAAAGAAGAGATTGTGTATTTGGGATTTTTTATTTCAGCTGATGGTTTGAAAATGGATTCTAACAAGGTTGAAGTTATTTTGAATTGGCCTACACCTGAAAATGCTAGTGAGGTAAGATCATTTCATGGATTGGCAAGTTTTTATAGGAAATTCATTAGAAATTTTAGTGCAATTTGTAATGCTATGACTAAGACTATGAGAGGAGACAAAAGAGTATTCAAGTGGACACATGGAGCTGATAAAAGTTTTGAGACTCTGAAGTAGAAGGTTGTTGAATTGCCTATTTTGGCATTGCCTGATTTCAGTAAGGTATTTCAGGTGGAATGTGATGCAAGTGGTAGTGCAATTGGAGCTGTGTTGAGTCAAGAAGGTAAACATGTTGCTTTCTTTAGTGAAAATTTGAATGATGCTAGAAGGGAATATTCTGTGTATGATCAAGAATTCTATGCTATTATTCAAGCTTTGAAGAAATGGAGACATTATTTGATGTCGAGTGAATTTGTGTTGTATACTGATCCTAAGGCTTTACAGTATTTGGGTAGTCAGAATAAGTTGAATTAGAGACATATGAAATGGGTTGATTATTTGAAGAGTTATACATTTGTGATAAAGCATAAGAGTGGACTCACTAAGCAAGTTGCTGATGCATTGAGTAGAAGGAGATCTTTGATGACCGAGATGAAAATTAAATTTCTTGGTTTTGATGAGATGAGAGATTCTTATGAAGATGATTTTGATTTTTTTGAGCCATGGAGAAAGCGAAGAACACCTATTCAAGATCAACCGAGTACTAAATAGGAAGAATATTTTATTCAGGAAGGTATGTTGTTTAAAGGTATTTAGTTATGTATATCGAGAGGACCAATGAGGAATAATTTGATAAAGGAGAAATATAGTAGTGACTTGGTTGGACATTTTGGAATTGATAAAACATTGAATTTTCTTAAGGAGAAATACTTTTGGCCTCAATTGTACAAAGATGTTCAGAAATTTGTGAAGAGTTGTGGAGTTTGTCAAGTTGCAAAAGGAGTAAGTCAGAATATTGGTTTGTATGTACCGATTACTATTCCTAAGAAACCTTGGATCAACATCAGTATGGATTTTGTTCTTGGCTTACCGAAGACAGTAAGAGGTAATGATTCTATATTTGTTTTTGTGGATAGATTTTCAAAAATGGCACATTTTATACCATGTAGAAAGATATCACATGCAGTACATGTAGAAGATATTTTCTTTAAGGAAATTGTGAGATTGCATGGGTTACCAAGGAGTATTATCTCTGACCGAAACAGTAAATTTGTTGAATAGTTTTGGAAGACTCTTTGGAGAAAGTTTGGCACTAAGTTGAAGTATAGTTCTACATTTCACCCACAAACTGATGGATAGACAAAGGTTGTGAACAGAAGTTTGGATAATCTTTTGAGATGTTTAGTTGGAGACACACCGAGTAATTGGGATTATGTATTAGCACAAGCAGAGTTTGCATACAATAATTTAGTGAATAGAAGTACTAGAAAGGCACCTTTTGAGATTGTATATGGCTTACAATCGAGAGGTATATCTAATTTGAGAGACATTGATGATGAGAATAAGAGAAGTGCTGAAGGAGTGAAATTTGTTGAGTACATGAAGATATTGTATGAAGATGTGAAATACAAGCTGGAAGAGAGTAATCAGAAATATAAAGATAGAGATGATAGATCAAGAAGACATAAGACTTTTGATGTTGGGGATGAAGTGATGGTTCATTTGAAGAAAGGCTAATTTTCTGTTGGAACATATGGAAAGCTGAAGATGAAGAAGTTTGAACCTTGCAAGATTTTGAAGAAATTTGATAGTGGAAATGCATATGAGATTAAGTTACCTGATTACATGGATATATCACCTATTTTCAATATTACTGATTTGTATGAGTATCATGAACCTGTTGAAGAAATGAAAGTACTAACAGAGTATCCTAAGAAGAAGACTAAAGAAGTGGAGCAGATTTTGAAGGAAAGAGTTGGCAAAAGTACAAGAGGAAAATAGTATATGGAATATCTGGTAAAGTGGAAGAATAGACCGATGGAATTGATAGTTCATGGATTTTATAGTCTAAGTTGGATGCATCTTGGATCATACCTACTAAATGATTCAGAGAATCATTTCAAAACAACCCCAGGTGTCTGATGCAAGAGCATCTGAGGTCCTTGGCAATCCTGTGTCACCAAAAATATATTTTGAGTTTTTTGTGTTGCTCGGTTCCTACTTTGACTCAGTTGGTCAGTAGTTGGTTGGTTTCCTTTGGTTATCAAGTTCAGTCAGTTATCTCCTAGGTGGTCGATTGTTTCACTGGCACTCGACGTTGCTTGTCTGTTGCTTGGTCATCCTTGTTGTCGAGTAGTTTATTTTGAGTTTCTTGGTGGCCGACTTATGCATTTATTATGGGTCATAGATTTAATGTTGGAATCCATCATTGGGAAGCATGTGGTCCTAGATCTAACCATTCCTTCTGTTGATTGTGGATTTAAAGGCCGACTCAGTTCGGTAGACTCTTGTATAAATGTAGTTGTTTGGTTAGAGTTTAGGGGTAGTTTTCTAGTAGAAGATAGAATTGGAGATTTTGACAGATCCTTGCATGTTTGAGCACTTCTTTAATTCATTGTAATATCTATCCATAACTAGGAATGCCTTACAACTTGACATGTATGAATCAATTATGTTTAATATATGAAAGATCTTGGCATTCTCTCTCTCCCACTGTGTTGTTGTTGCTTCCGCATGTTGTTGAGCAAGGTGGATCTAGTTAGGGCGTGCCATTCTTTGGCCCCTGCCCTCCTCCTTGTATCATAGGAGCCCTTATGACCTAACATGTTAGAGTGGAATCATTCTTGATCGAGAATCTCAAGGTCTATTCTAATCAATTGAAAAAAGTATTGAAAGTTCTAATTGAAATTAAAATTCAAGTCTAGAAAGTATTGAAAGTTCTAATCAATTAAAATTCAATTTACCTATCTAATCAATCTAATCAATTTATAAATATAGACTAGAAAAGGTATTTATTGAACTCACTTTGTCTAATCAATTAAAATTCAATTTAGGTTTAATCAATATAAATTTAATCTAATCATGAATTTCAAATCATAAATATAGTTTGTATTTTTCAAATAGGATTTTTAAGTATGCACAAATTAAAATCCTTCAATTTAAAGCTCTTGATACATGTAGTCTGGATCCTCTCTATCCTTTATTATCTCCAAAAAAAATTCATGCTCTTCAATAGGAAACTTCCACTTTTGGTTTCCACACGACCCTTTTTTGGCATAGTTTCAAATTGCAATTTTGTCTCTATAACCAAGTGAGTATAATGTAGAACTCTTTGTCTAGGTATGCATTCAATAAATTGAACTCCATTTTTGTTGATCTTTTCTTTTTGATAATAGGTGCCTTCAATAACAACCGAACTGGTCGGATATTGTTGTCCATCACCATCGATAATTTATTCAGGCAACTTGTTTTTTTCATTGGTGCATCTTAGTAGATAATAATCTACACCTTCTACATTCTCAGGATCCACAACCACAACAAAAATATCACCTATACAATTTATGATATGTACTTTATTTTACATTATAAACCCCAAGAATATAATATATATATATAGAAACATGCACATGTGATATAACTAGAAATCAGAAACACACACCTCTAACAACTAAATCAGAAACATGTTCATAATCAGCTGAATATATAGGATCATGGATGTCTATGTCATTACCATCATCTTCATAAGGAGGCATTCTCATTAACTCTTTTTGATCCCATTGTGAAACATATCCATTTGCAATATTAACACATTGACTAGTTATGTTGTTGTTAAGACAATCTTCACAAAAGCATGATTTTTCTCTTAGTTGAATCAATGGAGGCTTGTGTTGTCCTGTAGTCATCACTTGATGTAAACTTCTAATTCTAACAATTGATTGACAATTGTAAGGATTTGATCGCTTGATATTTGGATTGGATGGATTGATATATCTTAGTTTGAAATTATGAAAAATGTGAAATGCAACATATATGTATATATTGTACACATGAGCTATAATATATATATACATATACAAAAAGTTAAAACAATTTGAGTTTGAAAAATGAAAGTTTTAAAAATTTACCTATCACTTTCGAGAAGTAGCATTTGTTGTATTTTTTGTCTCAAGTACAGTGAAATGATTTTGACATCATTCAACAATTTTCTTTGCATTATCTATCATGTTACCTAGATATATTTTTAACAATTTAGTACATATATATACATGTACATATATTTATATTAGTTTATTTCTAGCAAATGAAGATTAAAGAACATGTGTACATGTAATGTAAATTTAAACCCTTGAGAAAGTAAACAAGTTGAATAACAATTGTATACATACCTTGAAGTTCATGTTGTCGGAGTGCATGCTTCACACATGCTCTTGCTCCTTCATGCTCTCCTTTTCTATGTCCACTTTCAAAGAAGTTCCAAACAAACTTAATGTTGTGTCTAGCATGTTGCATGGCTAACCAGTTAAAGGCTTTTGTAGACTTAAATTGACCTACAATTTAAATTAACAAAAATGTACACAGACACACACACATATCTAGAATTGAACAAATTTTTAAAAGAAAATTTATAATGCACATACTTACTTGCACACCCATCAGATCAGATCCAATGTTGTGAAGCATTTATCCCATGAATCACAAGATTGTTGAAAAAAATGCTAATACAATGAGCCATGTAGCTCCTATCATGAACCCTATCATCACTAATATAGAAATGAACCTCCTTGATGATAATGCATTCATTTTGATATATATTATCTATCTCATTGAAATCGAATTGTGCATGTCTATAGGTCACATGCACAAATATTGCAACTTGATCATAATGATAATATTGACTCTGGAGCTCTTTTTGAGGGGAAAATGTATATAGTTCTCTGCAAAATCTACAACTGAAAGAATACAACCAGGTGGGAAATAATTTTTGGAATCATGAAACTGTTTAGCTTGCCATCGTGCACCATGACAATGTTGGATATGTGGATAAACCATAGATCAAAATCTGTCCATGAACTGAAGGTATGGTAATTCACTCTCCTTTAATGTAATTTTTTTTTATTCACCTTGTGTCTTTGTTTGGTATATCTCATATTCAAATCTCTTCCACTAGACTGGTGTTGTAACATCAATATTATCAAATTGTAAAGGAAATTTCTATAAATTTCCACAATTATTGCATTCATTTTTTATACATTGGACATTGAATTCATTTGAATCTTCTAATTTATCACATAAAATGGACTTTACAAATTTTTTTGTACTTCCAGTAACCATATCTAGATTAAGTATTGCCATAACCTTTTTATATGATTGCAATTATAAGTGAAACTCAACATGATTTTTATGCATACGAAGCAAGGGCACAACATCTCAAACATTCTCTGACCTATTTTCACATCTTAAAATACATGCTTGAATGCTTTAAACAATTCACTTTGTGTGGTATCAACAAAATGTTTTGGATGTGAAATCTTCATACTGGTCTCTTCATCATTCATTTGTATAGTATCCCTTCTATTGGAAGAAACATGAGAGTGGTTGGTCCAAAAATCAATGACCCATCTTCTTACATCTTCAGAAACTCTATCTTTACGAGAAAATATACAAATCTATACCTAGGTCTTTTCAATGTCCATTGTTAGGAATGGGAACATTGAGAGGGGGGGGTGAATCAGTGTTCTATATATTATTACTTTTTCTGAACTCTTGAATCTTAAATTTATTGCTTAAGTATTGAACTGAATATTAATGCAAGTAAGATAAGCAACCATAACACCTAACACACAATATGATTACGGGGAAACCCAAATAGGTAAAAACCCCGGTGGGAATTGACACCCACTAAGAACTGTACTAGTGTTTTGTGATCCCTGTTAGAAGATCATGAAACCCTGTTAGGAGTTGTTCTTTACAATGATTTTAGTACAAAGACCTAGTCAAAGGTCGGACCCTATTAGGATTCTTTTATAATAACCATGTTAGGGGTGGGGACACACTTTCCTGGAGCTCACTGCTCAAGAGGTGAAGGCTACAACCTTCTAGATCTTAGATACACACTATATCTACAAAGTGAATTTTTGTTGTGACACTGCTTGTCTGATCAGTTCCATTTGTGCATTGATGCTTTAGCCTATTGTAAAGCACTATAACATCTTGAATTCTCCTCACATACTCTATTTTTCTTCTACCGATCTCTATATCCCATTTCCTTCTTAATTACAAGGGCACATCTCTTATTTATATGCGCATACAAAACTCTTCATCAAGTCAGCCTAAAACTAATTACATACAATGCTTCCAATTGAATTGGATCAAGCATGTTTACATATAATCATATTAACATGTCTATGACCTAAATACAATAGGTTCATATCCTTTACAAAACAATATTACAAGCACTAATCAAAATACAAACAGTCAGCCCTATACTGTGTTCTGTTCTACCGCTCACTGTTTGTGACTCTTCAATTGGTTGTATCTTCATCATACTGACTCATCTGATCATGCACTCTTAGACTTAGCATGACTACATACTGAACAACTTATTTCCAAGGGCACATGTCATAACTCGATCATATGCATGTGCGCTGATGCTCTGTTCACCTGGTGCTCTGCTAACTATCCAATATTCTATACTTAGCCAAATTTTGATGTTCTAACTACTTGCGCTGACTCCATAGTATCATATGACTTTGTTTCCATAATGACAACACTAAATCATAGTCATATACATTAGTATAGTCAACTTGCCAACACCATATCCAACATATTTCTCTTCCTAATATATCTCTTAATAGTTCTTCGAGATATGAGTAAATCAAAAATTGCTCGAACTTGATTTCTATGTGTCAATTTCTTACTGACAATCATAGTCATCAACACTCTTCTAACCATAATTGAATCTGGTCCTCTATGATTTGCCCTATTAACAACATTCAATGCATCTTGTAAATTTTGAATTATTGTCTCTTTTACTTTACCTCCTACAATTTTCCTATTATCAATACCCAACAAGTCTAAGACCAAATTCATTTCTTTTCTCTTGAATAACTTTGCAAACAATTGTGCTTTTCCCACCAAAGATTTACTCTCAAAATATTCTAGACATCATGTTTTTGAGATGCAATTTAATAGTGCTTTCAGGTACCAGGTGTTTCGGTGAAATTTGACTAATAAGTGATTCCTCATTCATGTCCATCAAATTCTACATTGCAGGAAAAATATGTAAACTTTGACTACTATCAATATTCTCCCCTAGTTGAGTTGCACCTTCTACATCGATAGGTTCTTCTTCAATATCAACCGGTTTCTCTTCGACAAGTTTCATATGACCTTTCATTTGGTCATCCCTTTTACGATCATATTTCCTTTTTCTAGTCCTTTTATTTCCCATTGCCCAAATATCTAAGAAACAAAATTTTTATTGTTTTACTTTTTCATCACTGAAAAACTTGCCTTCCACGAAAAAATGACTCCTAGCTTCAAAAGAATCATTATATCCTAGAAAATAAGAATTAAAATTTGCAATTGATATATATAGTGTCATCCTAGGTGGCATGCCAAGTTGGTAGCCAAACCTTCAAAAACACCAAAAATGCATAATTTTGCATTTTTGGTATTTTTTTCTCTTTTGCAAATAAAACATTTCAAAAAACTAAAACTACCCTTTTTTAGATCTCAAAACTACAATTCTGGACATATAAATTTTATATTGTTTCAATTAGAAAATGTTAAACGAATTTGTAAAAAACTACATGTAGGTATATAAAGCATTGAGAAGTCGTTGATTCGATAAATATAAAAAAAAATACTAAATCAATTCAAAAATAAAATAAAATCATATGCGGCACTAGAGAAGAGAATACTCTTCAATAATATATAATTTATTTGATTTTTAGAATATTTTTGATAGGGGAAAAGTGGCGGGAGACAAAAACTATTGATTTCAAGTAAGTTTGACTTTGAATACTTATAACAGGCAAATTATAGATCAAAAACACTTCTTTCTTTTCTCCTGCACTAGATATACATGTCATCTAAAACATATTTTGAAATTGGAGGAAAAAACAATGTTTTACTTATAATTATTTGATGAGAAGTAAACCCCCTGATTTGTAGTATTTTTCAGGACATGAAAAATAGACCTAAAATTTTAAAAAGACATATTAATTTTTGTCCAAAATAATTTTTAAAAATTATAGGCATAAGATTCATCCTATTTCACATGTTTCATCAATTTACATCATCTTCAAATTCTAAATAGAAATGTGACTTTTATGCCCTTGAAGTTTTTCAGTTTTGGTGTTGTTAGCCTTTTCCTTTGTAAAAGGGTGACAACTTATTGTGCTTTTACCCTTTCAAAATAGTTCACTTTGTATTATATCTATAAAATATTTTGGATTTTCATATTTCATACCTATCTCTTCATCTTTCATCTTTATAGTATGTCTTCTATTGGAAGAAACATGAGAGAAAGCAATCCAATATTCAATGACTTGTCTTTTTACATCTTCAAAAATTATGTCTTTTCAAGGAAGTCTACAAGTATTTACCCAATTCTTTTCAATGTTTTCATCTAATATATTTTTCCTCCTGATATATCTTTGAACGGTTTTTCTAGATACTTGCATTGAATCATAAATTGCACAAACTTTTTTTCTTCATGTCAACTTCCTACTAGATATTATAGTTATCAACGCTCTACATGCAACACTTAAATCATCTCCTCGAGTTGTGTTCTTAATGTTGGTTAATGCATCTTGCAAATTTTCAACTATTGTTCGATTAACATTATCCTCTGAGCTTTTCCTGTTATCAACACCCAATAACTCCAAAACAAGAGTCATCTCTCTTTTCTTGAATAACCTTGCAAATAATTGTGCTTTTCCAAAGATGCTTTTATTTTCAAAATATTCATCCCAAATTTTTTTGCAATGCAATTTAATTGTACTTTCAGATACCATGTGTTTAGATGAAACTTGAGTGAAAAGTGTGTCTTCATTCATCTCCATCAACTTTCCCATGTCAAATAATATGTTTCCACGTTGAGAACTAACAATTTGTTCTCCACCTTGAATTGCATCTTCTTCAATATCAATAGGTTCTTCCTCTACTTCAACATGTTGATCTTCATTATGTTTTGTATGACCATTCAATTTGTCATCTCTTATTCGATCATATTTCCTTGTTCTGTTTCTTTTATTCCCCATTCAATTGATAACTTCAATTCACCTACATACCAAGAACTATATACCCAATAAAGCAATATTTTGATTAAATAAAAATTTAATAATACAAAACAAACAAAAAATAACATATAAAAATATCTTGCAAAAAGAACATACCTTCTTGATGAATTTGTCCTTTGTAATTTTCCCTTTCCAACAAAAAAAGACTATAGAAAACTTCCACCAAATGATTTTATTTAAAAATCACTAATTATTTTGTATCTACTCCACAATTTGTTTTTCATTTTTTCATTAATTTTTTTTTCTTTTTATTTGGGGTTTAAGCACTCAGTCACTAAGGTGGCCGTAATTAGTTGGCCCTGGTTTCAGCCGAACGAGGTCCGGCTGTACTAGTTCTGGCCAAAAGTAGTCCGGCCAAAACTGCCTATGTCATCCTATGTGGTAGCCACACAAGAAAAAATGAAGTTCTTCAGAACTTCTCATTTCTACAGCTTATTTCTACATCAAAACACAAATTAATTCCAAAACTAAAATTACCCTTTTTTAGAGCTCGAAGTCAGGATTATGGGCATATAAATTTTATAGTATTTTGATTTCAAATAATATACTATAATTGTAAAATACTATAAGTAGGTATTTTAACATCTGAGAAGACACCGCTTCAAAAAAAGATTAAAAAATAGTAAATCGTAACAAAAAAATTTTAAATTTATATTTAACACTAGAGGAGAGAGTCGTCTTCAAGAATATGTAATTTGTTTTCTGAAAAATGTACATTTGATAGGGAAAATTTGATGGGAAAAAAAAATTGTCAATTTCAGATAATTTCAACTTTGAGTAGTCATAACGGGAAAAATATACATCGAAAACCAATCTTTTTTTTATGGACTAGCTATACATGTCATCTATAACATATTTTGAAATCAAAGGAAAACACATTATTTTAATATACTTTTTTGATGGGAACTAAAAGCTAAATTTTCAACATTTTTCAGCAATTAAAAAATGGACTTGAAAAATTAAAAAACCATATCAATTTTTATTCAATTTTTTAAAAAATAATTATAGACATAAATTTCATCCAATTTTACACATTTCATTAGTTTACATCATCTTCAAATTCTAAACACAAATGTAACTTTTGTGTCGTTAAAGTTGAACATTTTGCATGTTGTTGACCTTTCCTTTATAAAAGTGTGACACAAGTTTGTACTTTTGCTCCTAAATTATTGATTTGTGTAGAAAACTTGAGGACCTCAAAGATAGGGTTGATTCCTTCAAGAGTAGTAAACTCTAGTTGGGTCATGTTATTAGCTCGTTGTGCATCATCACAGATGGTCTAACGAGGAAGTCTATTATGGGTCTAGTTTCTAAACAAAGAAAGATGAGGAAAAGAGCTAAAAAATTCCAAAGGAATGAACAAATATAGGGTGAAGCTAAGATGGATTTGGACTTGGATCATGATTACTAGAAAGAATACCTACATAGACTCTCAACTAGATGGGAGTTACCCATGGTTATTTGTGTGGCTAGTGTGATTTTCTAGGCTTGATGACCTCTTAGATATTATGGTTATTATTGATGTTGTGTTATCCATGGCTAGTAGCAAGGATAGTATCTTAGAGTTTAGTTTTCTTAGTCTTAGTTGTTTTTTTTTTTTTTAATTAGTTTATCCTAGATTTTATGGCCTTTGTGCCTACATACACTATGACTAGTTCTATTATTTACTATAATCATCATAGCTCTAAGTTTGATTTTTTACTGATATCTCCTTAATGATTAGAATGTATAAGACCATGATTATATATGTGAATCTATTGGAAATATTTAAGCCTCAAAGTTATATATTTTTTATTAAGGTTTTGATAATGCAATTGTAGGGGTTTTGTTTCTTTTGGTTGTCTGATGCCAGAAGTTGTTTCACAGTCCTATTTTGTTGCTATTTCGTTAATTTTTGTAAGGGTCAAGGCCTTTCCCTACTTAATTAATGGAAAAACTAGATACCCTAATAAAAATAATATATTTTTAAAAAGTAATTATTAGATCTCATGTTCATATTAACAAGAAAAAAATTGAGGATTAAGCTAAAAAATGTAAACAAGGTAATATATTTTGACATGCTTAAATCTAAAGGATATATCATGCAATGTTATATGTGTTAGAGTAATAAAGTGTTTTACTGATTAATTGAATCATATTGATTTAATTATTCAATCACTTATTACCTCTTTCAATTTAAGCTAAACTTTAGGCATATAATAATTAATTTCTTTATTAATTATTATTATGCAACCTAGGGTTTTACCTTTTTAGGGTTTCTGATCTCCTTTTATAAGGATTGATCTCATAACACATTGTAACCTTTTTCTGACATTTCATTATTGATTGCAACTTTTGTCTTTGTACATCAAGGATTTCTCCTCTCTCGTGGATCAATGCATTCAGGCCTCCATAGTTGTTTGCTTCTCTCTCTTTTTGTGATAGGTGTTTGTGTGCAGGTGTTCTTGGGAGCTGTGGGTTGTCTTTCATCAACTCCAATATGGTATCAGAGCTTCAGATCTACTTGCCCATGTCCTCTTCCTGAGAGATTCGGTCGTGTTCGTCAGATCTGCGTTTTCAGAGAGAGTTTCCTATCAGATCTGGGGGGACCTATTTATCTGGTCATCTTGGCTTCAAATGGACCTCACGGTTATGTTTAGAGCATCCAAGAACCCCAAGATCCATATAAAATTTGTCCAATTTGGACACAATTAGAATTTGTGAGAAATTTTTTTTGCAATTGGCCCCGCCACAGATCCTGAGGTGACAACTATTTTTTGGAGCACTTCTGGCCCAAAGGGACCTCATGGTTGCATTCGAAAGGCCCAAGATAGTCAAAATCCATATAAAGCTTGTCAATTTTGGACACGTTGGCTTCTGAGGCAAATTTTTTTTGCCTACCAGGGTCGTACAACCTTGGCACACACTATGAGGCAAGTACGACAATTTTTTTAAAAAAATATTTAAAAAAAATATTTTTTATGGGTGGCCACCCACAAGCCACCACCTCAGCGGTGAGCGCTCAACGGCCACCGCTCCGCCGTCTGCACCCCCCGCGCCACTGTCGCCGCTCGCTCAACTCTACCCAGCTCCACCGTGCCCCAGGTCCTATGGGGGACCAGCCCCCAGGCCCTAGCGTCCCCCTGGTCACCCACATGACCAAGGTCTCATTTTTTAGGCCCCAGGGGTTTTAGAGCTGTGACGGCCATTTGGCCGTCAATTCTAAGCTTGTGCATTTGATGATGTCACCAGCACCTTGCCCATTTTTTGAGCTTTTTGGAGGGACCTGGGCTTTTTTGTGAATATCTCGGGCATTTGGGATCGTAATTGAGCATGTGATATATTGTCAGAAAGCTGATTCTGAGCTTGATCCAAATTTACTAGTATGGTTTTGTGATTTTTCCATTTTGATGCTCTTTTTTGCTATCAAAGTCAGATGTTCTTTATGATCGTGGCGTTTCAGACCTCCTACCTTCTAGGATCCGTTTCTCTTGCATCCAGGCTCTGTTTTTGGCAAATGAGATATTGATGGAAATCTCTTTCTAAGATTTTATCAGATCTGATGGTTTCATGTGTGTTTTTTTCCTTTTGCTGACATCACCCATCCTCAGATCCTTGTAGACACCTTCTTTGGGCCCTCCAGCGTAGTTGTTGGTTGTTTGCTCATATCTTGAGCATACGGTGTCAAAATTTGGCAAATGAGATATCATCAGAAAGCTGATTCCGAGCTCTTTCTAGATCTAGAGGTTATTTTTTTTGGTTTTATTTTTTTTATGATTTTTTTCTCTGTGAAATCCAGATCTTCAAGTTTGCACTCCGAGAGCTCTATCTTACACATCCGATTTGCATTTTTGGAAATTTATATATCGTTGGAAAGCTTGTTCAGAGAGATTTTTAGTGCTATGAGTCATTTTTCTAGATTCTTCTCCAAGTTCATTTTATTTAGATTCTTGCATTTTTGCAGTCTGGTGGATATCTTGGTTGTTTCAGGTCCTGGGATCTCTTTCCTTTGAGGGATGGCTCATCTTAGGTTGTTCTTTTGTTTTAGCAGCCTTTGATCTCCTTTGAGAAGTGTATACTTCTTTTTTGTAGCATTCTTTGATGCACACACACTGAGATAAAGTGCCATTATATTGCATGTATGGGATCTTGCACATGTTCGTGCTCTTTGTACTCACACTCCATTATAAAGTGCCAAGGGGGTTTTGATGTTTGCCTTTATTTTCCATCTTCTTTTTTCATGTGAGCATTCCTCCAATGACATTAGCCTCAGGTATCCTTATTTATGTTTGTACTCTCTCTGCACAATCGATGTTCCAAATTCTTCTTCATCATGCAGTTCATATTGGATGATCTTCTCAGTGTACCTATCATTACTCCCTTGTCAGCAGTATGGGGGGGTTTCTACTATTGGTTCTACTACCTCCTTGATTTGATTGTGTGAGCCATGTATTTAGTATTTGATCTTATGTACTAGGCGGTTGCAGTGGCTAGATACCTATGCATTACGGTGAGATGGATCATTTACCATATAGACACTTTTTTCTTTCCTATTTTTGGATGCACTCTTCCAGCTTTGATTGATCAACTCTTCAGGCTTTTGGTGTTTATGCCATCTGTATCTTCGAGTTTAGGTGTTTGCCTTTGTTTGCCTCCTGATTTGAGTAGTGTTATTTGAGGGCACTCATGTAGATTACAGTCTTCTCTCCCTGGTCATATTTCTGTGGAGGATCTTCAGATAATCAGTTTCTTCTTGATAGAGTTTGCAGTTTCATGCTTCAGTGATGTTGTACATGTTCATCCTTGTTCCTATTTTCTGGAGCATTTCCTAGTTTTGGAGGCTTCTTCAGTCCTTCAGACTAGTCTTTGTCTCTTTTTGGAGTAGAGTTTTTCCCATGTGGTTTTCTCTATTTTTTTGCTTTGTAGAGACTCTCTTTTGTACTTGGGTACCTGATCGGGCCTTTGTTGGTGGGACCCATTTTCTTTCAGTTGTTGTTTCTAGGTTTTTAGCTTCTCCCAAAGTTTACCTTAAGGGGGGGTGTTAGAGTAATAAAGTGTTTTACTAATTAATTGAATCATATTGATTTAATTATTCAGTCACTTATTACCTCTTTCAACTTAAGTTAAACTTTAGGCATATAATACTTAATTTCTTTATTAATTATTATTATGCAACCTAGGGTTTTACCTTTTTAGGGTTTTTGATCTCCTTTTATAAGGATTGATCTCATAACACATTGTAACCTTTTTCTAAAATTTCATTATTGATTACAATTTTTGTTTTCGTACATCAAGGATTTCTCCTCTCTCCTGGATCAATGCGTTCAGGCCTCCATAACTATTTGCTTCTCTCTTTTTCTATGATAGGTGTTTGTGTGCAGGTGTTCTTGGGAGCCGTGGGTTGTCTTTCATCAACTCCAACAATATGGTCTTCAATATCAAACATTATAAAACTAAACTATTTCAAAATGGGAAAATATGGGCAATTTTATTTATTTATTCTCAATAATGAAGATTTTTTGTTACATTTGAAACAAGTGAGGTTAGGGAATATGTACACAATATGGTAAATGGGGGGTTCAGGTGGGGAAAAGGGCAATGAAAATGTGATCCTATACCTAAGTATTAACTGGACACTTTCCAAGATGAAATAAAAATGATCAACGTGGTTCTAGTATGGATCATGAATTATGGATTTCTTATGGATTCAACAAAAATTAAATTTGTGTGTAAATGTAAGAAAAAGAATGTTCAAGTTGTTGTAGAAACATCATATTTAATTTCAACACTTAATAGGTCGTAGGCTAAAATATATTTTAAAAAAAGAATCCAAAAGCATATCCTTACAAATTGCTAGGAGAAACCAACCTACAACAATGATCATATTTCAAAACAACTATTAAAATTCTTTTAAAATAAGCCAACATAGTAAAACATATGCTAGTATTGAAAATTTTATGTCTAAACTCAAAATTGTGGGGTGCTACTATAACATCAATAACATTCTTCTTTACATCTTATAAGTGTTAGGAATAGTCCCAAGAGATAACTAAGAGGGGGGGGGAGAGGTGAATCAGTTTTCTACAAGATTCAATTATTTATCCAATTAAGTACATAATAACATTAAGCACATACACAATAAGATAACACTTAACACAACACCACAATTTTGGTTACGGGGAAACCCAAATAGGTAAAAACCTCAGTGGGAATTAGCACCCACTATAAACTACACTAGAGTATAATGATCATTGTTAGAAGATCTTAAACCCCTGTTAAGGGTTGATCTTTACAATGCAATAAGTACAGTGAACTAGTCAAAGGTCAGACCCTGCTAGGAGTCTTTAATAAATAACCCTATTAGGGGTGAGGACACATTTTCTGGGAGCACACTGCTCAAATGATGAAGGTTGCAACCTTCTACACAACACACTATATCTGGATTTTGGTGAACTACAAATTAGACTTGCTGTGTTGATCAGTTCCAATGAATTTCATACACTCTCTGCTTCTTCACATATAGATTTACTGGCTCAATACTTCATACTTACTTCTTTGCTCTTTTCTTCACTTTATTTTCTACTCTGGACTTCTAAGCGATCACAACTGACTGGCAATAAGTAGTTTTCTCCAAAAGATATAATCAAATCAGCCTATTAGAACCTTCTTGAAATCATATTAGAGAAACACAATAACTCTCCAACATCTCCAACAACTAAACCAAGCATGCTACACAAAAAGGACCGCACAACTCAATATGAGTAGATGCGTCACTCCACACTGTCAGCTCCACCAAATCAATTGAAACTTTCCTCTCAAGCTGAAATACATTATGAGCTCTTAACCAAACATTCTTAACTCATAACCATACACAAAAAAAAAATGCATATCATAATGATAAGCGCAACTACTGAAACAATATAAACACTGTCGGCTCCAATAAACAATCTCACGAAACTGTAACTGGCAAATGAAAACATCATAACTTAACTATAACTGCACAACTAACTCTATGTCCATGAACATAGCTTCACACACATGTCTACAACACAGATATAAATGTGCAATACTGCATCATAACCATGTTGATAATCACATACTGAACTCTGCCTGCAACACTACTGATACAAACAATTGTACAACTATCTACACTAAGAATCAACCTCTGCGCCTATGATATGATGCAGATAACATATGTAAGAAACATATGCTCAAGGATCACTTCAATGCACACTACATACCATATGTTGTCATCAATGACAAACATACAGTCAACACTAGCTTGCTAGCAAATCTCCAACAATCTCCCCCTTTGGCATTGATGGCAACATATGAAATGAAAAACACCACCAATCCAAAATTACAATAATATTATAACATTCTCCATTTCCTCAACAAAACTCCCCCAAGTATGAATCTTCCAACTGCTACGAATTCTACTGTAAACTCCCCCTTACTTCATACTCCTGCTTATTTTTCATGACTATATATATACTCCCCCTTTGACATCAATGGAAAAGGGAACCAAAAAAAAAAGCACAGGTACTACTCCTAAAGTAGAGTAGTCAACCATTCATCAGTCACTGAGTACTGATGCATTACTGCAAGCTCTAATTAGATCTAGGGAAGGGAATTACTCCCAGCTTCTCCTTGAGATACATAAATGTATCCTTCGGCAAAGGCTTTGTGAAAATGTCTGTGAACTATTCTTTTGTATTCACATAGTCCAATTTTACTTCTTTCTCCACAACTTTCGATCTTAGGAAGTGATATTTTATCTCAATGTGTTTTGTCTTTGCATGCATCATAAGGTTCTTTGACATATTGATAGTGCTAGTACATTGTCACAATGAATAATAATAGGATAATCAATCTGGATTCCAAAATATTTTATCATCTACTTGATCCAAACAACTATAGAACAATTTAATGCTGCTGCCACATATTCTACTTCTGCTATTGACTGAGAAATATAATTTTTCTTCTTGCTTGTCCAAGTAACTAGTTTATCTCCAAGAAATACTGCTCCTCTTGATGTTCTATTTCTGTTATCAACACAACCTACCCAATCTGCATTTGTATACACATGAAGTTCTACATTCTCTGAGTTGTGATACCATAAACCATAGTCTATAGTTCCTTTCAAATATCTGAATATCCTCTTTACTGCCATAAGATGACTTTGTTTAGGTTCTACTGCAAATCTTCCAACAATACCAACTACATTAGAAATGTCTAGTCTAGATTGATTAAGATATATGAGTTTACCAATCATAGACTTATATAGAGTCTTGTCTGTTGCTATAGAATCATCAACTTTTGAAAGCTTTCTTCCTGTTATCATATGGGTGCTTACTAGCTTGCAATCCTCCATCTTGAATTTCTTCAATATCTCTTTCACATATTTAGACTGATTAATAAAAATACCTTTATTTGTCTACTTCACATTTAATCCCAAAAAGTACTTGATAGGTCCAATCATGCTCATCTCAAATTCGCTTTGCATTTCTTTAGCAAATTCTACACTAAGCTTGTCATTACCACCAAAAATAATGTCATCAACAAAAATAGCAACCAGTAGTAATCCTTCAGGTGTCTCTCTTATGAATAAGTTACAATCTGCTACTCATTTCTTGAATCCAATCTTAGTCAAGTAACCATCTAGTCTTTCATACCATGCTCTAGGGGCTTTCTTAAGTCCATAGAGGGCTTTCTTCAGTCTACATACCATGTCTGGTTTGTCTGATAAACTAAATACTTCTGGCTACTCTATGTATACTTCTTCCTTCAACTCTCCATTCAGGAATGCTGACTTGACATCCATTTGATATACCTTGAAGTCTTTGAATGTTGCATAAGCTAGAAATAACTTTATGGCTTCCAATCTTCTTATAGGGTAAAATGTATCAGAGTAATCAATTCCTTTTCTCTGTGCATATCCTTTACATACTAGTCTTACTTTGTTTATTACCACTGTACCATCTTCATTCATCTTATTTTTGAATATCCACTTGGTTCCAATCACATTTTTGTCGCTAGGTCTAGGGACCAATTCCCATGTATCATTCTTAACTATATGATCTAATTCTTCTTTCATTGATTTATGCCAATCTGAATCATTGCATGCATCTTCAACACTTAAGGGTTTAATTTGTGAAAGTAAACATACCGCTTCATCAACCATTGAACTCTTTTCTTTTGATCTTTTCATGACTTTTATATTCTGATCTCCAATGATATCTTCTTTTGAATGGTATCTGGATGTGAATTTTGGAACATTAGGTGTGACTCTCTCATCTGTCTTCTTTGTTTCTTCTTCACTAGTTTCAGCTTCATTGAATAATACATCAATGTTGTGAAACATTTCTTCAATAATTACTTCTCTACTAATATGTCTAGGTTGATCTTCAATCATAGGTTCACAATCATAATATTTCTCTTGAATCATAAACTTTTCATCAATCTTCACGTGTGCACTTTCAATGATCTTCTTTAATCTCAAGTTAAAACATCTATAAGCTTTGCTTTTAGTAGAGTAACCAAGAAAAATACCTTCATCACTTCTTGCATCAAACTTACCAACACCATCATCTCTCTTGATGTAACACTTGCTTCCAAAGATTCTGAAGTATTTTATTGTAGGTACATTCCCAAACCATAGCTCATAAGGTGTCTTGTCTGTGCTTGGCCTTAATTGAATTCTATTGATAGTATAGACTATTGTATTGACGATATCTCTCTAATAGGTGTGTGCAACTTTTCCTTCAATCATCGTCATAGCTAATTAGGGTCTCTCTTTTGAAGTCTTTTGAAGACTGCATAGTCTCATCTAGGATGTTTATCTTGCTCTCATATTTTGGTGTCAGGGTAGTCATCAATTTATCCATTATGTCTTCTTCCAAAATTTCTCCACCATTTTTTCTGATTCTAGCAACTGCTTCATTGATTCTTTGATTGTAGGCTCTGATGTTCTCTTCAGGTACCATCTCTAAAGTATTGTATCTTTTCTTCCATGTCTTTTTGTGCACATTCTTGGCTTGGATATCTCCTTCAAATATGTCTTCTAGATACTTCCATATTTTATAGGCTTTATCTACTTTCTTGATCTCTAAAAACTCAATGTCAAATAAGGCATTGATAAGGGCTTCTTTGGCAAATGCATTTTGAGTGAATAATTCCTTTTTTTTTAATAGTTGCATCATCTTTTGCAAGATCTTTTAGAGATGGAATAACAACATCTTGAGTAGCTATTTCAAAAATCTCAAAACCAATGCACTACAAATGTGTTATCATTTTGTTCTTCCAGTCTAGATAATTCTCTCCATCAAACTTAGGAATTTCTTTTCTAAAGAACGCCATCTGATCAATCTCAAGTTGTTAAACTTCTCCCTGAGGCACTTGTCTCTGATATCGATTGTTATGAATAGTCCCAAGAGATAACTGAGAAGTGGGGGGGGGGGGGTTAATCAGTTATCTACAAGATTCAATTCTTTATCCAATTAAGTATAGAATAACATTAAGCACATACACAATAAGATAACACTTAACACACCACCACAATTTTGGTTACGGGGAAACCCAAATAGGAAAAAACCCTGGTGAGAATTAACACCCACTATAAACTGCACTAGAGTATAATGATCCTTGTTAGAAGATCTTACAACCCTATTAGGGGTTGATCTTTACAATGCAATAAGTACAATGACCTGGTCAAAGGTCAAACCCTATTAGGAGTCTTTTATAAATAACCCTGTTAGGGGTGAGGACACACTGTTTGAGAGCACACTGCTCAAATGATGAAGGCTGCAACCTTCTGCAAAATAGATACACACTATATCTGGATTTTGGTGAACTATGAATTAGACCTCTTGTCCTGATCAGTTCCAATGAATAGCATATGCTCTCTACTTCTTCACATATAGCTTTACTGGCTCAATTCTTCGCATTTACTACTCTGCTCTTTTCTTCACTTCATTTTCTACTCCACTTTTAAGCGATCACAACTAACAGGCTATAAGTAGTCTTCTCCAAAAGATTTAATCAAGTCGGCCTATTAGAACCTTCTTGAAATCATATTAGAGAAACACTACAACTCTCCAACAACATCTCCAATGGCTAAACCAAGCACGCTACACAAAAAGGATTGCGCAACTCAATATGAGTAGACACGTCGCTCCACACTGTCGGCTCCACCAAATCAATTGAAAATCTACTCTCAAGCTAAAATACATTATGTGCTCTTAACCAAACATTCTTAACTCATAACCATGCATGAAAAAAAACATGCATATCATAATGATAAGCACAACTACTGAAACAATATAAACACTGTCGGCTCCAATAAACAATCTCAAGAAACTGTAATTGGAAAATGAAAACATCATAACTTAACTTTAACTGCACAACTAACTCTGCGTCCATGAACATAGCTTCACACACATGTCTATAACACATATATAAACGCGTAAGGCTCCATCATAACCATACTAATAATCACATACCAAACTCTACCTGTAACATTGTCAGGAACACTACTGATACAAACAACTGTACAACTATCTACACTTAGAATCAACCTCTGTGCCTATGATATCATGTTGATAACATATGTAAGCAACATATGCTCAAGGATCACTTCAATGGATGTTGCATACCATATGTTGTCATCAATGACAAATATATAGTCAACACTAGCTTGCTGACAAATCTCCAACAATAAGCTATAACTTAGCAAAATATTGGAACATAGCATGAGTCTATTTATAATTTTTTAAACAAAAGTTTAAAAATATTGAATTTAGTTTTAAAACTTTACCAATGGTTGTTGTCAATATTAGCAAGCAAAGGAATATAAATCTATAGGAACTAGATTTTTATGGGAAAACACTTGTGGAGAAAATGCTTTAATAATATTATTTTATAGATTTATAATGTCTCCAAACCTGTATAGCTTCAACCAGTCATTAATTCTAAAGTTTAACTAGAGTGCATGGGTCTAAACTTTTAACGACAAAAATTACAATTCTCTGAAAAACATTATCTAATTTAACATTAAAACATTTTCTAACATTTTTAAAAGAAATTTTTTTTTATAATGACTTGAAAGAATATCAATATAATGAATGAGTGTATACTAACAAATAGTCTAAATTTTACATTTTTGTCAACTGAAACAATTGTAACTAAAATCTATAATAAAATTATCCTATCCTTTATGGTCTAATGGCTATCCATAACGTATTTAAAAGATTCCATTTTGACATAAACTAGAATAAATATGAATTGACTATTTGTCTACTAACATATGAGAATGATATCAAGAAGTTCCTCTATTCCTTATGCTTAATCATTTCCAGCATGGCATATATCTCACTTTCCCTTTCTAGATTTTGTTGTCATTTTGTCAGTCCATTGACGAAACCGAAATCAATCAATGTCTCCCTCTGTAATAAGGGCTAATTCTCATAATGTACAAATTCCATTTAGCTCTCACCCCTAGCTTGGCCCTAAACCTTCCCCTATTAGTTTTGAACTATCAAACTGGAAGGATGGGAAAAGGGTTCCTCTAATGAAACAAAAATCAATCAATGACTCCCTCTGTAACAAGGACATGATAGAGAAAACTTCAAACTCTCTCCAAATCCTAGAGGAGGAACTCTATATAAAAAAGACAAAAAAGAAAAGGAGAAAAGAGTCATCGACGACGATGGAGAAGCCTGGTCTATATTTCAGCCTTGGCTCAATGCACTTGGAAAAGGAACTCTTTCTTAGAGACACTTAAGGAATTTAATTAGGAATGAAAGGAGGTCAAGGCCATTTTCGTTTAGATTGCGGGCCTCCGTGTTTTATGGTATTGAGGGGGTTTTCTTACTTTTTGTCTTTGCTAGTTCTATCTTCAATTTAATTGCTGGTGTTTTGCTAGTAGAATTCATGAATTGTGGATTTTCTTTCAATCTACCTTTACACTTGTGTAAAAGGTTTCGACACACTCCCAATTGACTTAATCAGAATATACAATTTGCAATTCCATTACACCCCATTCCACATGATGACAAGGAAACATTATGACTAAAATTAAATAAAACTTGGTACACAGATCAAGTCACTTGTTTTTGATAAAAAAAGAAGCAAGAGGGTGCTGGCCCGAGGCACAAAGGGACTAGAGGCACATTAACAACATGTTAATGGCCCTAGTCATAAGCATTCAGCAACAGTTTAACAACAAAAAAAAACCAAGTCTAATCTGCCTCTATCAAAAACAAAACCCATAGTACTTTTCAAAAAGATTAAAGCAAAGTATCTGAAATGAATAGTATCATATAAAATAATAGTTATAAGCCACGCAGAGCTATACCAAGGACTAGGAAAAAAATCCTTAAAACCAGAATCAAAATAAGAGAACTGAGGGCCATGCCCACACAAAAAAAGGAACCTCATGAGCACCAACAACTAGTTCTTTCCCACCAGATGTTTGGACATCAAGGTCCTGGCCCATTCCTCCTGCAAAAATTGGAAAAGATCCTTGTCCTCATCCGCCTCCAGATTGCCACCCACCAGTTTTTCCTGCATAGTGTAGAGGGTCATAGTCGAAGCATGCATGACCTTCAGTGCAAATTTGTTAGTCATCATACAGTGATGCTTAAGATCCTGCATGTCATGTTGGATGTCATCAATATCTTTGTCCAAATCAGAAAATCTCATTTTAAGTGTTCCTTTAAGCTTGTCTTTGCTGGTCAGGAACCCGGGATTGTGCTCAGTAGTGGGGGGCTTGTTCTAGTGATCAGGGGAAGAGTCAGAGGTGGGGTAGGGTCATGGGGATTCTCCATGGTTTTCTTAGGGCTTGGGGGGGAGTGTTACCAATCCTATTCAGACTCATGTGGTCATCAGAAGAGCCTTTTATGGACTCAGTGGAGTGAGAGTCATTTTCAGATAGGGATTTCTCTTTAGAGGTTGCTTCCATCATTCTGGTCTTACACTTATCCTTCACTATTCTTTTGGACCTTCGGCAACCCAAGCCACCAAGGTCAATCTCCAGCTTGATCTGGCTCTCCAACATTCTCTGCTTTTTAGGCTTACGTTCTGACTCAGGAGTACTGTCAGGCTCCTTCCGATCTTTTGTCTCAAAAGACTTTGACACATGAGACTTCTCCTACTCCTCCCTCCTATTAAAAGGATTTTTGACACATTTTTTGTGAGTTATACCCTCTTTGGGAGCAAGGTCAGTTTCCTGGATAACCTGGATGGATTGGGAGGTGGAATGAGTGGGGTTTTCAGTTTTGGACAGGGAATCATCCTGGGTCACCTCTTGGATAACTAGTGGGGGTTGGGGCGGAGGACAAATAGCCTTGTGGAAGTGGTAGATACAAAGAAGGAGGCCCTGATGGAGGATAGGGATAGATTTTTCAGGGTTCTCCTTAATATCCAAAATATAAATTTCTAAGGAATGCAGGAGGTAGAACGGAATGGAGATTAAGTCCTTATTTCTAATGTGATTTAGAAAAGGTAAGTGGTAGTAGTAGAACACCATGAACTTACCTTCGAGGGTGAAATACTTGATTACAATGAGGTAAAGCTTGGGCTAGAACTTCGGAAGCTCTTCCCGGCTGAAACCCCCCCTACTTCTTGACTGGATTCTCACCTTCCCTGAAGAACTAGTTGAGACTGGTAGGGTCAGGCATCTGGTTCATTTTTTTTATACTTTCTCCCTTCCATGGAGAGACCCATCACCTTGGTTATTACCTCCTCATTGATCTAGAAATGGATACCACCAACTGATACATTCTTGTTATCCCAAGATGAGATGAATTGTTTGGATATCTGCTCATCATCCCCACCTTTCATGTGCTCCATAAAACTCCAAATGTTGCTCTCTCTACAATAGTGGGTCACCAGAGAGTCCAAGGTGAAGGTCTCATTATTTTTGTCTGGTTCGATGTGAAGGGTGTTGCCTCCCATATCTATACTATGCTTCTCCTACGCCAAAATATTCTGTAAACCAGAGGGCCGAGCTTCTTGATAGGTAGTATAAAACCAGTTGTTTTGGTTTGGCCTTTTCGAGAAATGGAAATACTCAAAAGGAAGGCCTTGGGTGAATTTTTGAAAGATGGGCTTCGTATGACAATATCTAACGGATCTCCAGGTGCCATTATTAGCAATAACACCAGGGCTGCACTTGATGTCCTTTTTAGCCAAGTAAGCCCTCTGATTCGAGCAACTATTATTCCAAACATTAGAGAGGCAATTATGATTCTTAATGGGGTTTTGGGTGTTCTTTTCCATAATCTCACAAATCATGAAATTATACCAGCACGTGATCATGGTAGGATTCGTAATAAATATGACAACTTGGCTCATTTTTAAATACCATTGGTAAAGTTCATCTCCCCTCCGATGAGTTGCTGAGTCACCTTAGGAAGTTCGCTAACCACCCTCCAATTGCATATTTTGGTTTGCTTTAATCCAATAGATGCCATCGAATCAGCCACTAAATTCCCTTTTTTGTACGTGTGGCCAATCTTTATGCATTGGAAACTGTTGAGAAGCCCACGGATCTCAAGCAGAATGGAGCTAACCTGCCATCCCGCATTAGCTCCACATTTGATAGCCTCCACCACCACTTTTGAGTCCCCCTCAATTTCTAGCAGTCTAATGTTCATTTGGTTAGCAAATTTAACCCACCAAAGAAGGGCCATTCCCTCCACTTGGTTAACAGTGCAATTATTGAGCGGCCTAGCATAAGCCAAAAGGCAAGTGCATTTATGGTCTCTTAGGACACCTCCCCCACCCTGAGCAAGGTTATTAGCTGCCCCATCAAAGTTTAATTTGGTCCATCCTCTGAAGGGGGCAACCCATCTGGTATCTTTTCTAGCCATCAACTTAGCATCATCGAACCTAGAGAACCCAGCAAGCAGGTTCCAATTGTCAGCTATTTTGACTTCCCAGCCAGAGGGGGGTATAGAGGGAAGCTTCCATTTAGCCACATTGGCATTCTCACAAAGCAGCTTGGTTCTAATATAGAGATAGATCTCGGACTAAATGCCAGCCTCCCTGAAGATCCTGTTATTCCTTTCCTTCCAAAAAGTCCAGCAAATGTGTGGGGGCAGCATTCTCCAAAGGAGTTGGAGTAGGGGGTGATTAGAGGGAGATCTCCAGTAAGTGAATTGATGCACATCTGATGCAAGAGCATCTTGGGTGTAAGAGCAATCTTGCATCACCCAAAAATATTTTTGGTTTTGTTTTCAATAAGGGCTATCTTGTGCAGAGCTTCTATTTATGGAAACTTACTATTTTTAGTAAGTTGGTCATATGATCTCGAAATGTTTTGATTTCACAGTTGGAGGTTCATCATAGTCATATCAGCCTACCAGTTGAGTTTCATTGCCACATCATCAGTATCAATGAAGTTATTGAGGTTTTTGGGTATGAAATCTTTCAGGTCAATTTTGAAGGCCTTAGAGGCTTTGAATCACAATCGACCCCTGGTTGAATGATGCTTGCGCATGTTAGGCACTGTAGATCTCATCATGGCATTTCCAAAAAGTGGTTACAATAGAAAAATGGAGCTACAGTTAAAAAGTTATGGCCTCTGGAAGTTGGACTACCTAAAAGCATATTTTATATTTCTTTTGAGTTGACCCTATTGTAAAAATTGTGAAAATAAAATAATTCTATGTATAGTCGGCCTTAACGGCTAAATTTCTAGAACCTTCTCGGGCGGTGGAAATTGTCTATATAAAGAAGGCTCGTAGTGTTGTCTAGGGCAGTTCTGGGTAGATCTAGGTAATGATTCGAGGCTTTTTCCTACAGAATATTGTAAGGGAATGCCCATGTGGCTTTGCACATTGTAATTCTAAAAGTTTGTAATTCCACATTTCTGAAGATAATAAGAAGCCCATTTTCTATTTTTGCAAATTGTTGTTGTTTCTCTGTTTATGTTATGTGTTTGTGGTATTAAGGGGAGCACCCTTCATCAAGTGGTATCAGAGTGGGAGTTCCTGAGTGTGTAAAAAGATCACCGACTGTGAGGCAGTTTGCACCAAGACCATGGTTAGGGTTTTAGTGAACAACATGAAAATGCCTCCACGAAGGAAATGTGGCAGAAGAGCTAGTGTTGTGAGACCTGACGTTAGGGCACTGCAGAGACAAGTGTGAGCATTGCAAGAGGAGATTCGTAGAGGAATGAATCTTAATGTCAGAGACCAAGTGAGGATGAAGCCGAAGAAGAAGGAAATTATGATCAGGAAGGAGAAGTCAAAGTTTTCAATCAAGAAGAAGAAAGACTTTTCCGAGCCATTTCGAAGATCGGGAAGAGACCTAAGATTGAGGTCCCGATATTTTCTGGAAATCTTAACCTAGAAGAATTGATCAACTGGATTAATGAATGTGAAGAATATTTCAAGTATGAAGATATTGAGGATCCTGATAGGTTCAAGTTTGCGAAGGCCAAACTGAAGGGTCATGTGAAGATCTGGTGGCAAGAAATTCAATTAGAGCGAAATAGAAGAGGAAAGGATACAATCAAAAGATGGGATTGAATGGTGGATAAATTGAAGCAGCAGTTCATTCCTGTTGATTATGAGCTTGACCTACTAAAGAAAATGCAGCGTTTGAAGTAAGCAAGAAGATCTGTTCAGGAGTATATAGAGGAGTCCTATCGAATCCTCATCAGAACAGGCCATGCAGAAGCTGAAAAGGAGAAAGTTTTCCGTTACCTTAATGGGTTAAGGCCGAGCATTCAGGAAGAGTTGAATTTGGTTCGAATGAACAGTATTGAAGAGGCATACCAATTTTTCCTAAAAGTAGAGGAAAAGATGAACAAGAAGTTTGAGAGCAGACAAAGCGGAAGAGGTCGTGATGGAAGATCTGGTGGATGATCATATGGAGATCAAAATGAAGATCCGAAAAAGTATAATGAGGCCAGTAACAGTCAGAATCAGAGAGGAGATAATTTCAATCATTTCTAGGATCAGAGTAATAGAGATCAGAGAGGAAGAGGAAGAGGACAAGGATCTGGAAGAGGAGGCTTCCATGGAACATGTTTTCACTATGGAGAAGAAGGTCATAGGGCATTTGAATGTCCTCAACACCAAGGAAGGACAGATAGGAGGACTGAAGGCCAGGCCAAAGTTACACATGTAGATGAAGATGTCAGATCATCAAATTCTAAAAATGTTGAAAGAGGAGAAATGCCGATTAACAAAATAGTCTTGCTGAGTGGTGAAAATGAACTTGAGCAATGGAGGAGTTTGTTTCACACTAGGTGCAAGTGTGAATGTAAATGTTGTGATGTGATTATTGATAGTGGAAGCACTGACAATTTGGTGTCAGAAGAGATGGTCACTAAGTTGAAGCTCAAGAGACAGAAACACCCACGTCCATATCGGATTGCCTGGGTACAGGATGACCACAAGGTCATGGTCAGTGAAGAGTGCCTAGTAAAGTTCAAGATTGGCAGGTACCATGATGAGGTACTATGTGATATCATATCTATGGATGCATGTCACATGTTGTTGGGTAGGCTATGGTAGTTTGACATATGTGTTGTACATGATGGTCGTGTGAATACCTATTTCTTAACAAAGGATGGAGTGCGACATAAGCTAAAGCCATTGAAGGAGATTGAATAAAAGGTATGTGGTAATGCAAGAATAACTTTTGTTGATGGAAGAAAATTCATAGATGGTATGAAGCATGAGCATGTGTGTTTTTCTTTAATTCCAAAAGCTGGTAAAGAGGAAGTAGAGGATGTACCTGTAGAGGTTGCAAATTTGTTGAATGAGTTTCAAGATATTGTATCTGATAATGTACCTGATGGATTACCACCAGTAAGAAAGATTAGTCATCAGATGGACTTGATTACAGGAGCCAGTTTTCCAAATAAGGCAACACATAGAATGACACTAGTAGAAAGTGAAGAGTTGAAGACAAATTTGAAGTTTAGTTCATCACATCATCCACAGATTGTATATGGAAGTAGTCCCATAAATGCATCTGAGTTGAGGAAGATAGATAAAGGAGAAATAAGTAGTGCTGAAGCTGAGGATTTTGCAGAACATTTGAAGAACATCCATGAGGAGGCGAGGAAGCACATTACCAAGATGAATGCATAGTATAAGGCTAAGGCAGATGAGAAAAGGAGGCGTAAGGAATTTCAGGTTGGAGATGAAGTCATGGTTCATTTGCGGAAGGAGTGATTTCTAGTTGGTACATACAACAAGCTGAAAATGAAGAAGTTTGGGCCATGTAAGATACTGAAGAAGCATGATTTAGGAAATGCATATGAGGTAGAATTGCCTAGTGAGCTGAATATTTCACCAGTGTTTAACATTTCAGATTTGACAGAGTATCATGAAGGAGGTGTTGAAGATGAGGTTACAATAACACAGTGGAGTATTCCGACAACTATTTCAGCTATCAAGGAGATTGAAGACATACTACATAGTCGTGTTGGCAGAAGCACAAGGAACATGACATATGAAGAATATATGTTCAAATGGAAAGGATGACCTATTGAAGATTCATCATGGCTGACAAAGGAGGAGGTTAACTGTCTTGGTTTTCCTCTGCACACCTGAGTCATGATAGGGTCACTTCTCAAATTACCTTGGGTGTCTGATGCAGGAGCATCCTGGGTGTAAGAGCAATCTTGCATCACCCAAAAATATTTTTGATTTTGTTTTCAATAAGGGCTATCTTGTGCAGAGCTTCTATTTATGGAAACTTACTATTTTTAGTAAGTTGGTCATATGATCTCGGAATGTTCTAATTTCATAGTTGGAGGTTCATCATAGTCAACCTACCAGTTGAGTTTCATTACCACATCATTAGTATTAGTGAAGTTATTGAAGTTTTTGGGTATGAAATCTTTCAGGTCAATTTTGAAGGCCTTAGAGGCTTTGGATCATGATCGACCCCCGGCTGACTGGCGCTTGCGCATGTCAGGCACTATAGATCTTGTCATGGCATTTTCAAAAAGCAGTTCCAATAGAAAAAAGGAGCTATGGTTAAAAAGTTATGGCCTCCGGAAGTTGGGCTACCTAAAAGCATATTTTATATTTCTTTTGAGTTGACCCTATTGTAAAAATTGTGAAAATAAAATAATTCTATGTATAGTTGGCCTTAAGGGCTAAATTTCTGGAACCTTCTCAGGCGGTGGAAATTGCCTATATAAAGAAGGCCCATAGTGTTGTCTAGGGCAATTTTGGGTAGATCTAGGTAATGATTCGAGGATTTTTCCTACAGAATATTGTAAGGGAATGCCCATGTGGCTTTGCCCATTGTAATTCTGAAAATTTGTAATTCCACATTTGTGGAGATAATAAGAAGCCCATTTTCTGTTCTTGCAAATTATTGTTGTTTCTTTGTTTCTATTATGTGTTTGTGGTACTAAGGGGAGCACCCTTCATCAACATTACTACCTAGAGTCCATGAGATACCCAACTTGCCGATGACCTCTTGCCAAATGCTAGTGGCATAATCACAGTTTATAAATAGGTAGTTCATTGTTTCTGCCTCCTTTTTACATATGACACACCTGTTCGCCATGGAGAAGCCCCTCTTCACTAGGTTATCCTGGGTTAGGACTTTTCCATGCATAAGGGTCCACTAAAACAAGTTGATTTTCGGCGTGAGCTAAGGGATCCACACCTTCCTACAGTCCCCCGGGTTATTCTCTTCCTTTAGAAGTAGATTGTAAGTAGATTTTATCGAGAAGGTGCCAGCTTGGGTAGGAGCCCAAACGATGGAGTCTTGGCCACCCAGCCCTAGAATTCTGACCTCAGTTAGGGTTTCCATGAGCTCCTTAGCCAAGAAATGTAGGTCTGGTCTATCTCTAACTAGATTAGGTATATCTTTCCTGTTCCTACCCACGATGTAGTTGGATGTTCTATTACCAAGGACAAGTCTAAGGTAGTCCATCAGAGCTTTTAATCTGTCATCCAGGTTAGGATGATTCAGGATCCAATAGTCATTCTAGAATCTGATGGTTCCCCCATTTCCAAGCTACCAGAAAGCTCCTTTGGTCAGCAAGGCTTTGCATTTGTAGATGTTCGCCCAGAGTTTGGATCCACTGGGGAGGTCACTATCATGGTACATCTTCCCATAGGGATGTCCCTAGAGGTACTTAGCTTCCATTATTTTGCACCGGTTTGATTTTCCTTCAATGAGTTTCTAGGCCACCTTTGTGGTAAGGGCTCTATTCATCAAGCCAATTCTCCTTAGGCCCAGGCCACAAGTCTTTTTGAGAGGCAGACAATGTCCCAGTTGACCAGAGACATCCTATTTTTTTCTTCAGACCTGACCCATAAGAAAGTTCTCTGAATTATTTCAAGTTTGTCCACCATGTTGCTTTTGATCTTAAAGAGGGACAAGAAATAAACTGAGATCCCTTAGAGAGTGGAGGCCACAAGCTGAAGTTTACCCGCATTACTTAGAATCTTCCCTTTCCATCCAACGAGTTTCCTCTAGGTTCTTTCTAGGATAGAGTTCCAGAAATCCTGGGACACCTCCTTAACTTTGAGGGGGAGGCCAAGGTAGGTAGAAGGAAGCAAAGCTAACAGACAACCCAGAATTTGAAGCACTCTGTTTTGTATCTCCATGGGGGTATTGAAGAAGAACAACCAACTTTTTTGATAGTTAATACACTGACCAGAAGCCTAGGCATAACTTTCCAGAATTTTTTTCCATTCTCTGGCTTCAATCACAGAAGAGTACTCAAAGAGGAAGGTGTCATCCACAAACTATTATAACACAACCTGATGGAGAGTAGAAGCAGGTTTGATGCCTTTTATTCTTCCCAAGGAGGAGAGCATAGTTATAATCCTGCTAAGAACCTCAGCCACCATAATAAAAAGGTAGGGGGAGAGAGGGTCTCCCTGTCTGAGACCCTTTTCAAGTTTAAAGAGGCCACCAGGGGTGTCATTGACAAGAACAGAGAAGCTAATAGTTTGGGTACATTCTTGTATAATCTGAACAACCTTCTCATTAAAGCCCATTTTGGCGAGGATTTTAATTAGGAATGACCAATTAACTTTTTCATAAGCTTTAGAAATATCAAGTTTAAAGGCCATACCTGGGGCCTTGCTTCTATCCATGGAGTGGATGATTTTGTGAGTGGTTATGGCTACATCAAGGATTTGTCTTCCCCGTACAAAGCCTTTCTAAGTAGTGCTGATAATCTTCTCTAGAAGAGGCTTCATTCTACCGACCAGGATCTTAGTAAGGATTTTGTAGAAGGTATTGCAGAGGTTGATGGGCCTAAAATCCAACATCGAGATGGGGTTATCATGCTTTGGGATGAGCACAATAAAGGTTTTATTATGCTATCTGAGGAGGCACCCCGTCCTAAAGAAATCTCTGGCAGTACAGATAACATCAGTTTCCACAATGTCCCAATATTCTTGAAAGAATGCCAGAGGAAAACTGTTAGGACCTGAGGCTTTGTAAGCACCCATGGCAAAAACCTCTTTCTTGACCTCCTCGTCAGAGACATGCTTCATGAGCTAGTCATTATCACTGTGACTAATAGCGCTTTGGATGCAGTCTAGGAGTTGATTTTGGATGTTGTTTGGGAACATTTGTCCCTCATTAGAGTACAACCCTTTGAAGTAATTTGCCGCAACCTGATTGATTTTATCCTTCTCCGTGACTTCATTCCCTTCCTCATCCTTAATAGCCATGATGGTATTTCTTTTTTTATGGTTGCTGGTAGACCTATGAAAGAAGGTCGTATTCATGTCCCCTTTAGCAAGCCACTGAATTCTGGATCTTTGCTTCCAGTAGATTTCCTCTTTTTTCAGAGTTTCCTGCCATTTGTGTCAAGTCAACTCCTCCTCCACCTATATCTAGGGTGGGTGGTTTCCAAAAGCCAATTGGGCCTGGAGGGACCCTAAAGTTTCAGTCAGCTCCCTTTTTTTTTTTGGAAATCCCCGAAATTGTGTTTTCTCCAACCTTTAACCTCTCTTCTAATAATTTCCAAATTTTGGGCAATTCTGAACATGGCAGTGCCTTTGATGTTAGTGGCCCACTAGAACATCACTTGATCTCTAAAGGACGGATGAGAACACCACATGATTTTGAATCTAAAGGGGGCTGGTCCCACCTTGGGAGAATCATGCCAATAGAGCAGGAGGGGGTTGTGATCAGAGGTAGTTCTAGGGAGGGAGGTCAGGGTTAAATTTAGTCATAGATCCCACGAAGAAGTGGTAAGGAAATGGTCAAGCCACACCTAGATGAGATGGGGACCTTTCCTATTGTTGGTCCAAGCGAAGGGGTTCCCTTTCAGAGTGATATCCAGAAGACCATTGGAGGAAATGAAATCAGCCAACTCCCCCATGCTATTAGAGTAATCCATTAATCCAATGAACTTTTTTGAGTGATAAAGAGGGGTGTTGAAGTTGCCAACCAGCAAGTAATTCACAGAAGTGTCCTGCTCTATCCAATGGGATAGGTCAGACCAAAGGGAGTCCCTGCCAGATCAGATATTAGGGGCATAAATATTGAAAGAGATCCACTCTAGCCCATCCTTCCTAAAGGTAACAGCAAGGAAATTCAGAGAGGAGGCAACCTGATGGTCAGTTACCTTATTGGGGTTCCAGAGCGTAGCAATGCCTCTAGAAGCACCCACAGCTTCAGAGTAAAGGAACACCGCACCCGGCCAGAGATTGGATGCCAGGGTGGCAAAATTACTAGCAGACATCTTAACTTCTTGTATGAGTAGAATATCCAATTTATGATAAAAAAAATATAGATATAGTGTTTAACAACACTTTGTTTGAGGGAGTTGTTCGGACCCCTAACATTCCAAGAAAGACAAATCATTTCTTTCTCTTAAAACTATATTCTAGGGTTTTCTACTTACCTGCTGCAACATCCCTTGCGGTCCCTCTCGATCTCCTTGCATGATCTGACGGCCTTCCCCTGGGTGTTTCCATCCCCACATCAGCCTTCTTAGGCTTGGTTTTCTTTTCTGCGTTTCCCATTCCCCATCATCTCCCTCCCCACCGCAATCAACATCCAGGGAGTTGGAAGAGTTCTTCCTCACAAGATTTGTGGGGGTTTAGGATCGGATTTTGGGGATTTTAACTCCAGAGCTACCACAATGGCAGGTTGTTCCACCACAGTCTGGCTAATCTTCCTCCTCTCCAAGGGGGTCATCGGAGGGTTCTTTGATGGCTCCACCACAGGCTAGAGAATGGGTTCCTCCGTAGGCAGGGGCTCCGTAGAGCCGAGAACAAAACTCCCCACTACGTTCTCCAGGATGGGCATGATCTCTCCTTCCTCTAGCACTAGGTTTTCCTTTGCTGGGATTTCCATCTCATTAGCCACCAAGGGTGGGCTAGTCTCTTCCTTTTCGACTTCTTCTATCAAGGGTGGAGCTTCAGCCGTTCCTTTATCCTTGTTCCCTTTTTTGGTTCCTGATTGGGAGGTTTTACAAGTGTCACTAGTGTGGCCTCTATTATCATAGCTCTGGCAGAACATGGTAGCATTCTCATACACTAGCGCTTGGGTCCATCTGCCCAGTTTAGATTTCAAAATGACAAAGTTAGGGAGAGTTTTGTTTAGGGTGATGTTCACACAGAACTTTGTGAAAACCAGCCTGGATTTAGACCGGGTCACCTGGTCAGTGGTGATAAATGTGCCGAAGGAGTCACCTATCCATCAAAAAACTTTCTCATCCCAATATTCAAGTGGGAGACCAGGGAGGTGGACCCAAACCAAAGCCATTCTGGTCAGATCTGTCGCTGGGTTGAACCCAGGTTTCTATTTTGTGAGGGCCAGGAAGTGCTTCCCATAGACCCATGAACCTGACAGAACAAGGGTCAGATCCTCAAGAGTGGTAAACTTGAACATAAAGAGTCCACTCAACATAGTAGAAACAAGGACATAACCTTTGATCTTCCACTGATTAGACACCCATTTTCTAACCATCTCGATGGTAGGTTGAAAGTTAAAGAATCAGCCTACTAGGGCCAACTATAAATTCACCATCCTACGATTCACCACGGAATCTGGAAGTGAGAGTTCAGCGCCTTCCTCAGTCTGAACGAAATCCACCAAGAGGGCCTCCAGAGATTGTTGGGCTTCTCTGATAATAGAATCTTTCTAGTTGGGTTTTGGAGGGGAAACAGGGGCGTCGGCAAAAGAGGATGCTTTTTGGGTCTCCACCGTTGACTCAACTATTGGGTCCGTGACCGAGGCATTCACGGGAACATCATGGGGTCCATTGGGACCAGCAGGGGGATTAGCCAGGGGGGCAGATTCTCCCCCAAAGGAGGCGGGCATGGGAGCCTGCAGTTTGAAAATTGAGCTTGGGCAGGAAGTTGCAAAGCTTGGGCGATCAAGTAACTTGTTATTCTCCCACAAACTGACTTTTATATCAAGGCAAATAAAAATTTTACTAAGGGCTCCTTTGGTTGCGAGGATTAGCCTGAAATTAGCATTTGCGATTTGCAATTTCATTGAATCCTCAGTTTGGGAGTGCAATATGAAGATAGAATAGGAAGATGTAAATGCCATTTTGGCCCAAAATGAACATTTACATCTTCCACTTGAAAAGGTGGAATTGGAATTGGAATTCAGGTAAATCAAATTTTTAAATTTTTCATGTCTACCACTTAATTTTTTAATTTTTTATTTGTGTGCGGAGCGATTTAATTTATTTTTTATTCGATTTTTTTCAAAAAAAATTCAAATTTTTTGTCCAATTTTTTTTCAATTTTTTTTCAATATATTTTTTTTAAATTGATTTTTATTTTTTTTCAATTTTTTCTCGAATTTATTTTCCAAATTTTTTGTCGAACTTTTTTTCAAATTTTGGTTGCAATCAGTGATTGTAACCTGGTTGCCTACCTCCAACTTTGGCTGCCTAAAACGGTCTGCGATTCTATTTTTTGATTTTCATTCACGTAGGTTGCAATGACACGAAGCACATTTAGGTTAGGTTTGTTGACATACATGAATAAAGGAAAAATTCATTTAAACATATTTTTTCTACTGATGACCTTACCTTGCTATTTGATGTGAATTAAATTCCTTTAAACTTCGCTTCAATTTTCTATATAAAATTAAATTAACAAAAAATAATAATAAAAATGAATTATTGAACGCAAAAATATTAAAAACAACTCAAAATTTATTTTTTAAAAAACCATACTCAAATTCTAATTCTAGTTTCAAAATGTGGAACCAAACGGAGAAAATGTATCTTCTTCATCATATTCCAGGTCAACCAAACAGTCCAAACTATATTCTGAAAATGGAAAATGGAATATCAAATCCATGATTTGACCATTTCTAGCATTTGATCAAATCCGGCATTTCCTAATTCTCACAACCAAACGGGCCCTAACCCCATGTTCCCATGCGGTTGCCAAAGTCTCTTTTGTGCTTAATAATAAGCATAAATGTGTCTCCATGCTAATCTTTTAATTAGCACAAAGGATACTTCAGAACCTTCTCCTATTTTTCAGGGAGCAACTGTCGCTTAACAATTAGACTTAAGCTATTAAAAAAAGGAGGGGCTGAAATTATGTAGTGACTACATACTAAAAATAAGGCCAGCTGTCCTCACCTATTTTCTTCCCTCCATTTTTACATTTTCATCTGTTCTTCCTCCCTCCAAAATTTATATTAATATATTATTATAAATACAGATTACCATTTCATATTTTACCATCTATGGGTGATGTAGACTAGAGGAAGGCATATTTATTTGTTCAGCTTGGAAAATATTTCAGAAACTGTCTAGTTGGAGGTATGTTATATTCTCCATTTTCTTTATTATCCTTCAACAGTTTTGCTGAAATGTTAAACGATGAAGATTGAATTTCTTTTATTTTAAAAGCTTGTTGTAGTCTAATTTTTTGTTGATGAACTATCAAGGCCATGTTTCATGCTTTCCAATATAACATAGATCTTTCTTACTTTAGATTGTGCATCTTCTTGGCTATTTCAACCAAATGTTGAATGCCAAGTGCTAGATCTTATTTATTTTCACCGAAAAGGAAAAATACTTATGATGCAGCTTAATTTGTAGCAGAGCCTCCTCTCCTATATTTCTCAGTATAATGGAAAAAAAAAAATTTGTATTAAAAAGCTAAACAGATGCATGTATACTTGAGACAATGACTTTAAAATCCTTTTTTGTTTTTGAAAATCCTTTATCCCCTTCTCTGATCCAACTCATCCTAGTCCTCACACTCTGCCCTTCAAAGCTATAGTTTTGTATCCTTCTAAGATCTGCTTTAGTTTGTACAAGCTCCCCTTTGATTTCTTTAATATGCGGGTTACATTGTAATGCTTCTTCTGCACAACTCATTTTTTTTGGAGGGCGTCTTCGAGCCTGTTCCTATCTCTGGCTTGTTTCCCCCCTATGAATTGAAACAACTTCCTCCATAGAGTAGTAAGTGTATCCCATTTGTCCACATAGTGCAAGTTTCTATTACTAAGTTTGGTCAAATATATGGCCATTTTTATTACAGCCAGGTTATCCTCTTATTGCAATATCCTAGGGAATTGAAGTCAGGATTCTGGTTATGGTCTTGCATGTGCACTAAAATTATAAGAAGATGAGAGCCCCATTCACTACAAAAGGCCAGCATGGCGTCACACAAGTAACAACATAGCCAGAAACTAAAGAAATTATCAACATAGAAAGTCCTATTTTTCAGCAGAAAATTTATGTTACAGTTAGAAAAGACCTGTGTGAGAGCATCAGTGCACTAAAATGGGGGCTGCAAAACTTGGAAAATAGAGAAGTCACGCTTGTAATTCATCTTCATATCTGGCGTCGAATTTGACACCTCCCTTCAGCCAGTAACATATTTCTCATTAATCGAATTGAATTTCATTCATATGTTTTGGTTTTGGTTTTTTTACATATATTAAGATTGCAGCCAGGTTATCCTCTTAATCTCACTTCAATTCCCTAGGATATTCAGGTAAAAGGGATGTGTTTAACTTGAACATCTTATTGCCTCTCCTCTTAGCCTGGGCTTGATTATCAATAATGACCTTGGCAGAGATTGGAGAGTCATCAAACATTGTTGCAGGAGTGACCACCACTGGATTGCATTTTTTAGCAACTTCAAATGAAAACAATGATTCATCAACATAAATTTTGTTCAATCTACAGTATACCCTCTGCATATGGGATTGGTTATTACACCATGACAACCAGATACCCTTTGAAGATTCTTTCTTTTTTTCTCAAAATATCATGTTATCTGAAACTAAGAATAAAACTTTGGGAAAACTATTGACAGACTCTACCAACTGATTGGACATAAGATACTAAAAAACAAGCATTTTATTGTACCATTAAAATCTTCCTAAATCTTATCTTAGCATGCAAATCACGGACCAGAATAAGAGGATTAGCTCCATCTACATTTCCATTTGATATCACCCTAGCCTTAGCTTGGTTATTCAGCACCAATGTACTTCTATTTTTTCTTGCCTTTGAAGCTGCATCCCCATTTATGTTATAATGATTACCCCCTTTGTTTTTTGAATACAGTTTCCTCTTTTCTTTTGATTCAGACTAGCATTATCTATGGAAATTTGACTTTGTTCTCTTGCTTCTACTAGCTCAATTTGTAGATGTTGAACTGATTGTAAATAGTATCTCTCTTGATCTTCCAGCTATGCACAATGTAAAAACCAATGCTAGAAACTATTATCAAAGTAGAATGTTCTCTTGCTTCTGCTAGCTCAATTTGTAGATGTTGAATTGAGTGAAAGTAGATGGCCATTTTTATTGCAGCCAAGTTGTCACCATCTCCTAAAAGGGACGTGTTTAACTTGAACATCTTGGTGTCTCTCCCCTTAGGCTAGGCCTGATTATCAATAATGACCTTGGTAGATATTGGAGAGTCGTCAAACATTATTGCAAGAGTGACCACCACCGGATTGCATTTTTCAACAACTTAAAATGAAAACAATAATTCATCAACATAAATTCTATTCAAATCTATAGTATACCCTCTGCATATGGGATTGGTTATTACACCATGACAACCAAATACCCTTTGAAGATTCTTTCTTTTTTTCTAATGGGTCTGACAAGTTAATACATTTCTTACACTTTGCCCAGTAGAATTGTTCATCCCTTTGCATTCATGTATGTTACCCTCCTTAACTTTAGCTTGTGATGGAACCAGCGTAGGCTGTAGGATCATTGGTCACATATTTTTAGTGTCACGCTTGGCTAGACCGCGATGTTATTTTTCTCATGGAATGACCTCTCTTATATATGTTTTTTTTTATTATGAGACATACCTTTTCACCATACTTTTTTGACTATTATTAACAAAACTTTATTTGACTTCAGTTTATCCTTGGCTTATTTGTAATCACTTCCCTTTGTATTAACATCCATAATCACTATCTTCCATCAATTGCTGAACTTCATAATATATTTTCTGCTCATTAAAAAACTAAATCACTGCCACTGTAACCATAATTGCTGCTCCATAATTCTCTTTAATCACTTCTTCTTATAATCATCTTAATTTATGTCTTGCTGCTATTTATCACATTCTATTGTTGTAGTTTCGAATCATACAAACTCTCACTATCATAATAATTTCTTGGCCATTATTGGACTGTGTCTATTCAAAATGTTTTCCATGATGATCCATGAATTCTAGATGTTTTCCATAACAAAAATTATGGGTAGATCCATGCAAGTTTATATTAGATGCATACATTTTGAACAAGTATGTCTAGTGTTCCAGAAAATGCAGTCTTTACTTGTGCCTCAGAAATTGGCCTTGAGAACAGTGTTGATTATATAATAAGCTGATAAACTAATTGCAAATAACTGTATGTTAAAACATATTGTCACAATTGAAGTCTTATGATAAGTTTGGTTAGCCTGAACCAATTTGGTAGATCACGTTGTATGATTTTGTTCTCCTAAATGCACTCAATATTCAGTCAATGTTTCATTATTTTCTTCACTTCAATATTTCCAACATGTGCAATGACAACTTTTGTCTCATTGAGGGTACATAAGAGAGTTAATTATGATAATTTAATGGGATTAATAGTTATGTTTCTCACAAACTTAGTTTTTCTAATGTAGGTACCAGCAATTTATTTTCATGGATAGAACTACATCTCGTCCAATTCCTCAACATAGTTTCATGAATTTCACCTCAATGCTTTCAGAATATAGCATAGGTGAAAATTTGATTTCCTCTAGTGATGACTATTACCCACAGTTTGTTTCTAGTACACAAGTGAACAATGAAGAAGTGGTCAGTGAAGAAGTGATAACTAAAAAGGAAATTCGAACTAGTGAAGCATATGTTATAGAAAGTCAATATTCTATACTTCCTCAAACATCTCCTCAAACAAAAAGCAGAGTTCATTGGAGCATTGCAGACACAATGGTTTTGATTGAAGCAAAAAGAATTGAAAGAGAAACACAATCAGCTGGTGGTGCAATGAGAAAATCCTTAAATGCCACTGAAAAGTGGAAAATTATTCAAGAATACTGCTCTTCTCATGATGTTCTTCACATGACAAACCAATGTCGAGATCATTGGGAGCATATTCATCCTGACTACAAAAGGATCAGAAACTATGAAAACAATATTCCATCTGGGCATGACAGTTACTAGAACATGACAAGTCCGAAAAAAATTGATAAGAAACTTCTTGCAAAGTTCATTGTTGAACTTTTTGATACAATGGAGACCACATTTGGTAAAGATCGAGCCATCAATCTAGGAAATATTACTATTGACTCATCTGATACAAGTTTTCCATTTGATGAGAACAATTCTCTAAATGAAGATAATCCATTGCAAGAACCTAAAACACCAAACATACAAAGTTTTGAGTAGCCTAACAATGGTAATGAAAGAGACAAACAATGCATGGGGAAAAAATGAAAATCTATTTCAAATGTAACTGGCATGAAGGTTGTTATTGCTGATAACAATAAGTTGTTGATTTCTACTCTACATATGGCTGAAGAGTGGTGCACAAAATGACATGAACAACGCATGAATAAAGATGATTTGATTGAAGAAAGATTATTGAAACTTGAAGAGTAGAAAATTAATGTCCAAATGAGCATGGTTTCAGTACTAAATAATATTGGTTAAACAATGTTGAAAATCGGTGCATCATATGCCAAAGAAGATTGAATTTGTATTTTTTAGTAGCATAAATCTATGAAATAAAACTAATAAATTGTATGGAACTACTTATGAATAATGTTCATCTTTTTTAACTATAATAAAATTTACTTGTGTAACAATTGTATTTTTTTGTATTGATTCTTTGTCATTAATTAGGCTTGTGCATGGTAAAATTGAAGGACCTCAATTTTTTTTTTGCAGTAATGCATATTATTATGTAGAATGGCATCATTTTTTTTGTAATTACATTATTTATACTATACTTTTAGAGCATTGAAGTTGCTTTCTTTTTTCTAATACATTTTTTAATTAATAAGTTAACTTTGTAGCATAGGTGATGGATACAAATAGCAAAAAAAGAGTCAGGGTATTGTTACAATGTCTTTCGGTGATACAACAAATTGCATTGCAAGTTTTTTGTGATGTTGAAGATTCAACAAATATATTAAAGAAATATAAGAAATAATCATCACAAGCTTCTCATTGTTTAGATGATGAGGAGGAAGATAAAATAAATTTAGAGCTTTATGCAATATGTTATGAACAACAAAATGTACTCCTCAACTCAAATTTTTCTAATTCTCAATGGAAAGGGAAGGTCAGTGGTGAGTGGTATATCAAACCACATTCCTTGCATTGGTGGAACCATTATATTTTTGAAGTTAAATGTGATGACAAGCGATTTCTTAGTATCTTTAGGTTGCCATATGCATTATTTCAATTTCTATGTGAATCATTGAATGAAGATCTTAAACAAGGTGATATACCTCTATCCTTAGCAACATCTATCAAGAATAGGGTTCTTCCAGTTGAGAAATAGGTTGCTATTGCTATTTTAAGACTGTCATCTGGAATGTCTATGATTAACATCAGTGAACTTTTTGGGTGTGGAAAGTCAACAGCTGCAAGAGCTGTGACAAAGTTCATAAATGTTATGTAGGGTAAATTTTGATACTATATACAATGGCCAAATGACCACTCAACACTTGAACTAGTTAAGCAAGGATTTCACCAAAAACAAGGCTTTCCAAATTGTTGTGGGGCTATAGATGTAACACATGTTGATTTTGAGCTTCCAACAAATGAATGTTCATCTGATTTGTATGATCGTGATCACAAGTACAGTATGTCATTACAAATAATTGTTGATAGTAATATGTGTTTCATGGATGTTTTTATAGGTTGGCCTAGATCTATTAATGATGCTAGGCTCCTAAGAAATTATGCCTTCTACAAGTTATGTGAAGGTGGAGAGAGGTTAAATGGAAGTTCAATTTCTATTGGTTCATCAAATATAAGGGAGTACATTGTTGGAGATGGTGGATATCCATTGCTACCATGGTTAATCACACCATTCAATGGAGCTGTAGCAGGTGATAAAAAATTATTTAACTTTAAACTATCTTCAACTCATATTGTTGTTGAACGTGCATTTGGAAAGCTAAAAGGTGTTTGGTGAATTTTGAATTCAAAAATTTGTCATCCAAATCTGCAAATGCTACCAAAGACTATTTTTGTGTGTTGTATTTTGCATAATATTATGTTGACATATGAAGAAGATGACAATGAAGTTAGTAACTTTGACGACCATGACAATAATATAGCAAACAATGAAGCAGTACCCAAGGATTCTATTGCAGGGTTAGCTCGAATGGCCTTAATGGAATTCATTAATGGTAATGAAAATATTGTGCATGAAAATAATTAATCATTGAGTTTTGATCAAACCTCTTTGAAATCTTCTTACCCAATGTAATAAAAATATTGTGCATCACAACAATTGAAGACCTGGATTTTGTTGAAGACTATTTGAGATCTTCTTATGATTTGTTTTGCATTGTTGTTTCCCTTTTTTTTTGTATCGTATATTTACAAATCTGATTGTTATTGATTTGATACTTCTCTATTATATACATTACAGTATATTATGTTATTTCTATGTTTCTTTCCTTGTTGTATTTATCAGTTTATATTTTATAATTACTTCTTAAGCCATTTTCTATTTAGATTGTTCTTTTTTCTGCATTTATGTTCTGTTGTCTTTACAATTTGTGGCCTAGATTACTTCATTTGAATGGGCAAGAAGTTAAAAATCCAGGGAAAATGGAGGAAACTATCAAAATCCAAGACAGGAAGAATCTTTGCTACCGGTCAATGACAACGGTATTTCAATTGGGATTTGGTAGCAATCGTTTTATCTCAATTTAACCACACCAAAACCAAACGGTCCCAGCAACAATGTTTTCTTCGCTACCTAACGCCAACATCGGTCACTGCAATGTCTTGCCAAAATCCAAATGAAACACGTCTGCCATGGTAGGACATTTACTGAAGCAGGACAAGATCTTTCATGTCATGGAATCGAGATTTGATTTTCCTTCACGTCCGGTTAAAACGTGGCTGTAAAGCGTCTTATTTCACACGGATATTTCACATCGGTGATGTCGGTCATTTCACCATTTAGTCCTAGTTGATCACTTCAAGTTTCAAATTCCACCGGGCAGATCATATTTTCATATTCAAGTGATATTAGACCTTGCCTCCGACTCGGTTTGGTCAGCCAGGGAAGCAGAGAGATCAATATGGCCTTGAGAAAGGATCCAAGGAGTTGCCGAACTGATCCAGGATGGCGTTTGGCAACCGTGGAAGAAGCGAAAGATAATCTGGAATGGATAAAGCATAATCATCTGTTAGGGGAATGGGACAGAGCCCGTCTTCTAGATGGCTGGATAGGAGGCTCGGGATATGACTGGCATGTCCAAGTGGGTTTCAGAAGCTGTCTTGGATACATGCTAGTCGTTCAGACACCAACACCTGAGATATCTAACGCAGGTCTGTGTAAATTCTCTTTGCTTAACTAACTAGGTGAATACAGGGGGCTAATTTTGTACGCTGAAAATCTCAATGCTTCAAGTTGTGTTAGTGTTGCTATTTATATCATCAGGCTGACGCTTGTACATTATTGGCAAAAGATAGCAGGAATACGGTCCTCTATTCCAATGTTCGGATGAGTAAAGAAGGAGCGAATGCTGCTTTGTTCTTGTGCTGTGAAGATTGGAATTACGAGGTCCTTCTTTGGTTGATTGAAGGCCAGAAAGAAGAGGGTCGCCCGAGCGTGGTCGCAATAACTGTAGATGATAAAACAGAAGCAGCAAGCAAACTAGTAAGCGCAGTGGCCAGGGAGTTGCATGGTCTGCACGGAAAGATCAGAGTGATGAAGCCGGAATTTTCGTCCCTCTCTATGAGAAGCTTGATGATGGGCATTCAAGAGTCTGTGCGGGATATAAGTAAACATGATATTTTATCAAAGGCGTTATTCTCGACAGAGCTCATGGACATTGGTGATCATTGTTGGGAAGAAATGGGCTTGACGGAGGATTTGCAGAGATTTCAAGACCTTGGTTTCGACACAAGCGTGGATTCGATTTGGGATGACGTTGCTAATGCAGTCTGGTATGCTGCGGCAGAGGCCATGGCTGTCGTAATTGTAACAGAGTGCTGCAACCTCCATAATAGTTCTGTGATGCATCCTGATCCATTAGCAGAGAGAACGACCATGGACGGTCGCGCGTTTGACGCAATCCTAATTGCCTACGCTCATGAGCTCTTAAATAAAATCTTTCACGGCACGGATAGTTTATGGAAGTTCGTGGAAGCAGCGGCAACAGAAGCAGCCGGGGATCGGAAGCGGTTCAATGAGATTTTACGGGACCGAGGGTATGGAACATTCAGCTATGGAGGCAACTACAGTGTTGTCAACACACTACTTGTTCAGGCGGCAAAGAAAGGAGATGCATATTTTGTAGAAAGGCTCCTAGACAGTGGGCTACAGCCCTCCGAAACAGATGATAAAAGAGGAAAAACAGCGTTGCACCATGCAGCGAAACTGGAGGATGAATCCAAGGGACTTGAAATTGCAACAAAGCTACTTTCAAAAGAAAGCAGCCTTTCAAATGCACTTGACCAGAAAAGGAGGACTCCTCTACACAGAGCCGCTTTTTGTGGTAACGCGGGAATTTGTAGGCTCCTACTCCAATACAAAGCAAGCGTCACTTCCATGGACGGGAATGGTTGGACTCCACTACACCAAGCACTTTTGCGCAAGCAGCAAAATGAAGAGGTTGTTCATGTTCTGATTTCAGCGGAAGGAGAGGACAGTGTTGAAGGGAGACCTCGGTTGGTGGATGCGGAGGACAACAATGGAAATACGCCTTTGCATTTTGCTGTTGAGTATCAAGACACCAATTTGAGAATGGTCGTGTGGCTGCTATCAAAGTCCATCCAACCACAATCTTATTTTAAGAAACAGCACCTCTCATCGTATTTGCGTGAGTGTTCGCGAATGGGGTATGACGAACTTGTTAAAAAGCTACTGAAGGAAGGAGCTGATCCTGTCGACCCAGATGATGAAGGAAAATCAACATTCCATTACGCAGCTGAGGGCGCAAATGACTCGAAGGCATGTAAAATTATCTTTGATTTACTGTTTAGTGGCAATGAACAAGGAACAAATGTTGAGAGAGTAACAGCGCGTGATAAATATGGCAGAAACGTGCTTCATGTTGCAGCTTTCCTTGGACACAAAACGCTTTGTCATGACCTTTTACAGCGAATCCCTAACATAGATGTCAAGGACCGTGACGGTCAGAGTGCTATTTATTATGCAGTCGCTGGACCTCATGACAATAGCGAGGTTTTAGACGAGTTCATTTTCACAGCACAAGGTAAAAATCAAGTTTTCCTAAAAGATGACAGTGAAACAACACCTTTGCACGTGGCTGCTGAGAAAGGCAATAAAGAGATGGTGGAAAAACTTCTTTCAAAGAGAGCGATTTTAGCGCAAGAGCGCAATAAATATGTCGGGGCACCAGATGTGCTGGATCAAACAGCACTGCATAAAGCAGCAAGGGGAGGGCACAAGCAGATCGTCAAAAAGCTTCTTAAAGAGGGAGCCCATCCCTTGAAAGAGCGTGATTGCGATGGCAAAACAGCCTTGCATTACGCCGCTCAAGCAGAAAATGGTGATGATGCTTTGGCAATAGCTAAATTACTTTTGGACAAATGCGAATCCGATGAACACAGACACCTGCTTCTGTTTGCCTCTGCTGTTGGAATCGGTTCTGCTGAAAAAAGTTTAAGCCCCAATAATAAGATCAAGAGGTATCTTAAGAAGAGAAAAACAGAAATACTGGAAAAACCAGAGCAGGAGAATTTGCTGAGGGTGGCGGCATCGTTAGGCAATGTAGATATGACGAGGGAGCTCCTCACCAGGGGGGCAAACATAGCTCTCATTCGCAATAAGAATTGGATAGACGGTCTAGAACCAGATAAAAAAAAAAATGCCGAAGATGGTATGCCTGCTCACACATTTTTCTTTTGTTTCTTTTCCTCATCAAATGATTTGTGCAGCTGTTATTAAATTCTGTCTCTGTTTTTCTCACAGTTCTCAAGCAAATTAGCCATATTATTGAACAAGGAACAGACAAACCGGCCCTGTTGGATAATCTTGGTAAGTTCAATTAACTGGTTTACAAAATGAAGTCAAACAAAAATTGACGGTCGATATTTGATTAACATTTTCCTTTATAAAAATGAACAGGACGAAGTGCGTTCGCCAATGGTCTGGCTGCGTTATTTCTAAATCCTTTTGTGAAATCTCCCATTACAGTGGGAATCTCGGGAGAATGGGGGATGGGAAAGTCGAGCGTTATGGTTCAGGTAATCATACTTCTTATATATTTACTTTACATTAGTAGATCTGGTATTAATCCAAATCATTGTACTTCCAGACAGAGTGCATTCTTATAAAGACAGCGGCTCAGTTAGCGTTCTCAAATTCAATTCCAAAAGAAGATGATTATCCCGGAGCATGCAAATCCAATTTATCGCCAAAAGGGGAAATCAGGCGTAGGGAAGTAGCAAATGCATTAGAGAGTTTATTGACACCGAAAAGTAGAGAGACACAATTGGATGAAAAAGAAGGCGAGCAAAAGTCCGTCCACAAGTTTAGAATGTTTATCAAACGGGTGTTCAGAAAGGCCAAGAACACCTCGGAAAAGGTATAATTTGAGACCTTCAGTTCAAACGATTTCTTGTAGGAGAATATTCTTCACTCAATATATGTACTTTTTATCTTTAAAAAATCAAGGGGTTCAATAGTGTAAGTATTAAAGAATAAATTTTTTAATCATTGATTTAGCGTTCGTAAATTCAGATTGACCATATTGTACGGACTTCTGCAGGTGCTGGATTACTTTTTGGGAAATTACCAACCTAAATATCATGAAATTTTTAAATCTCTGGCAGTTATGGACCGGCGCGACATGGTATGTAGAATTACATTACTCGGTTGAATTGGCATGCTCCTCATTATTTCATAGATTCTACAGTTCTATTTCTTTATTATTTTGCATAATGAAAATAATCGTATATAGAATTTTGATGTATTAACAAAGAAATTATTATTCTATACTAGATTTTATGGTTTTATATTGTTTTACATATAGAAAATAATTGTATAGAATTTTGATGTAGTATTTTTTTAAAGCTATAAATAAAGAAATGGTTGGTCTAATTGTTATGATAGTATTTATTGTTATAAGATTTAGCCTTGCAATCATTATTCTATAGATTCTACAATTCTATAATAATTTGCATATAGAAAATAAAGAAATAATTAGCTACACAATATTTATATTCAATCATTAGTTACACTAGGTATAATTATATTTATATTTATACTTTATACTATCAATAAGTAATCTCGTGTAAATAACAAACAATCAAATATTAATGAAAAATAGATTTATAAAATATCATAAGTATTTATCTTGAAATATGTGATTTATTTAAAAATATACTCATTTTTTAAAATGTAATAATGAAAAAATGTTATTTTTATGTGTATAACTAATTGAATGACAATGTATGTCTATTGGAGTATTTCATACTAATAGTATGTCCTATCAAAATAATAAATATAAGTACAAAAAATACTTTATATTTTCCCACTAAATATAAAGAATTGTCAAGATGTTTTATGATCGTTGAATTGTAAATTAAATAATAATGTGTTGATTTTATAAACTATTGATCTATTTGTGTTGAATATATAAGTTAGAAATAACAAAGATTTAAGATTGTGAAAGATATTGAAATCACCTAAATTACAAATTAATTATATTTTAAATAAAAATATAAAAATAAAAAACTAATTAACATTTCTTAAAACAATAATAAACACAACTATTAATCCCGTGACAAGAGAAAGTTGGATTCAGCCAAGAAGTGGATGAACATATTTTCAAAGAAACATTTAAATCTATAGATTTCTCGAATAGATGAATAATTAAAAATAAATTGCACTTGGAATTAATTTTTATTCTGGGTCTTGTGAGATTCAGTTTGAAAATAAGGATGAAGAAGAAGAAAGTGGATCTAAAAGTCGAAGTCGTGGAATGGTCGGTGCAATGCCATGGGAAGAAGATTCCGTGCAGGGAACTACACCGTCTATTTTGACCGTACGTTATAATGCTTGGCAATACAGGAATGAATCTGAGGCATGGGCGGGTCTTGCAGTAGAAATCACAAAACAGTTGGAAGCAACAATGACAGTGGCTCACAAGCTGAGAACCAGTTGGAGATATAACTGGAAAACCCGTAGAAACAATATCTGCCTAGGAGTGATTATCCCATGCTTTCTTGCAGTACTGATGGCCATCTGGTTCACTGTCATTGTATGGTTGCTACTTGATAGAGTCCAAAATAAAGATATTAAAGATCTTAAATATGGAAGTCTACCAGCAACGGGGATTGTAGCTGTTTGGGCTATGGTGAAGTCAGTCATGTCCGTTGTGAAACCGATCAGTTCTCAGGTTGTGGACTATATATGTCTGCCGGACCATACTCAAAAGCTTGGGTATCACCAAAAGGTTATTTTTGACATCAATTTTTTGAAAGAACAACTTGGTTATAGACCCTCCTTGTTCTGGAAGGTGTTTGCTTTTATATGGTGTTGTATTACATTGAGTTGGGATGAAAACTACGTTCCAGGTACATTGATTCCTAAGATGCCTCCAGCATTCAAGGATAATCTTAGGATAGTAGTCTTCGTTGATGATCTCGATCGTTGCCAAGAAAATGTGATTCTGCAGGTATAACTTTCTGCAATAACATGTCTGACTGCAATTTTATACGTATCTTATATTATTAATCTTTTGTTCTCTAAACTTCTTAAGTACTTTTAAATGGCAGATATTATCAGCAGTGAATATGGTTTTGGCTGCTTGCGAGATTAACGTAATTTTGGGAATGGACAAAAGCATGATTGAGAGGGCAATAATAAAAAAGTTCGGGGACAAGAATAGCAAATCTAACGAGTTCAATCAGGACTTAGCAGATAAATATTTAAGAAAGATAATTCAGCTGCCACTAGACCTACCCGACCCTAGTATTTCAGAGTCCAAGAACTTTTTACAAGGACAGTTAGGTATGTGGGATAGTAGAGAAGGGTCTACCAACCCAGCAGTACAAACAGAAATACATAATACTTTTGGGCGTAGAAAAGTAAATCCAAAGTTTCAAATTGGAACTTCAACCCCAAAGAAAACTAAGCTAGGTGAATTCCTTTGACTCTATACAAGTAACATTTTATATTTGCATAATGTTACAGCAACACATTAACAGATGATAATATTTTTCCTACACTCTTATCTTGTTGATGTAGCTAGAGGAGAAACAATGAAACCCTCGGCAGAATATGAAGCTAAACAAGAAAGAGACTACAGCTTTTCAGGTGAAAATATTCACAATGCAATCTTTTAAAGCGTCTGTGACCGATTGTAGTGATGAATTTAATCTGGCTCTTACACTTCAGAATGTTTCTTTTACCAACAGACAGGGCCCAACAAGAATTTGCAAAAACGGAACGGCAAGAAACAATTGAGAAATCAGGTAAGTAGATCATTCAATTCAAATACAAAACATTTTAGACGATGATTTGTGCAATGAACGATCACATAATTCGCAATCCGTTTTAATTCAATATGATTGATAGCAAAAGGATCGGGATTTGAAGAAACATTAAGGATTGAGATAGCTGAGACAATCGACAATGAACTGTCAATCAAAAGCCTCGCAGGTTTCACTTTTGATAAGCTGGCTATATTATTTGTTCTTGTTTCCCGTGAGTTTCTCTGAGTCATGTTTTCTTGTCAAGAAGGCAAAATAGTTAGCATTGTAGCTAGGGACTAACATGTTAACGTTTGTTGCATTCAGGTGAGAATAAGCTGATGACAACTGCTGAGCAACTGCCAGACGACAGGGACAGTGAGGAAAGACTGAAAGATCATCTCTATCCATCTCCTATAACAACTGAAATGCTCATACCCAAGTATAGCGAAGGAGAAAAGAATGCATTTTGCTTTCTTCATACTCGATCCACACGCAGCAGAAGACTTCCCCGAGAGTGGAAATGTCTGTTGACATACCATCGGTTAGCATGGAACATTTTGTCCAAAAGTCCCCAAGTGATACCACTTGCAGGATGGCAGGTTCAACTGATTGCATGGGTTTTCGTTTGCTGGCAGTGGAGGCACCTCATAACAACTCTTGTACAAGTAAGGCAGCATTATAATGGTAGTTAATTTATTTCCTTTTGGCAGGAAATTATAGTTCTGTTGGCCAAAATGTAATAATTTTTTTGTATGCACTGATGCAGAATTGGCATGATCTTGGAGTCTTAAGAAAGTGGGTTATGGTACATGATATTCAGAAAGGAGAAATTAAAGAGGAAAATAGTGGGCCTTCGCTGAGAGAGATTGTTGAGCAGTATATCGAAGAGAGGTGGCCGGCTGGCAAGAAGCGTGACAATGCCACAAAAGTGATCGTGGACAGCATTGACAGCGTCAATGAGGAAGTGGTAGCGGAGAAGACAAGTTGCAACTTGCAGCCTGAAAAGAGCATGAGAACAATTCCCGACGAGTACGATACAAACGGAGAGGATTTTCTCAAGGAAGTGGTAAGAAATGTTTTGAAAGAAGAAAGAGAGAAGAGACGAGGCTCTTCCCTAAAAATAAAAGGGCTATGGAGGTCGAAGAAAGGAAAGCGAAAACACGGGGAGCAAGACGATCTTGAAGCTCTACTGAAGTTAGCGGTAAGAAAGGTTTTGCAAGAGGAGGAGGAGGTGGAGAATATGCTGAAAGTAATCATCAAGAAAGTCATTAAAGAGGAAAGAGAAAGAGAAAAGCAGCCAAGGGGAGTTTCAAATTCATATGATGAAGACATCGAAGGGGAAATCTCTCTGCAACAGGACACAAATCAGAAAGCTTCAGATAAGGCTAGGAAAAGCCGCAAAAGCAAGGCGAAGGATGAAGAGGAGGAGCGCCAAGAATGGGGGAAGTTGAGACAAACATTGAGCCGCTACAATGTTTCAATGGATGGCATTCAAGCCTTCCAAAAATTCAGGTTCTACTGCGACCCTGGACATCTTCCATGGCCGCTGCCCGAACAAGCCTAACAAACTCTTAGAATAAGTCGATGGCTGAATTACGGTCATGAGGGATTTCTGCCGATAGGTGTCAATAGGAATTGCAGACGTGATCTTGAATTTCAGTTTGTTGTTAATAGTTCCAGTTGGGTATCTAAGGCGTCAGCAGATTTATGGGAAGTTCGTTGGGTCTTTTGTATCTATAAATATGAATTACTGTTTATTTTTTGTGAATGATATAGATGAGTTTATGTATTCAAAACAGTCTAATTGCTGGAGCATACGTATCTTTTCCTTTATTTCTAGATTTTTCTCATTGGAGGTTCTTAGTAATCCTTCTAAGTTCTTTCAAAATTCATTTTAGGTTTAATGATATATGAAATCTATACATATAACGGTTATTTTATTATTGTAATGTAATTTATTTCTTGATAAGATATAATATATTTAAGTTTTTATTTGTTATATTTTTATTTTATTTCTTTACTGAGGTATTAAAATAATTCTAATTATGATGTGGTAATATTAGATTTTGCAGTGTAGATTAAGAATTATGTAGGTTGCAATTCAGTTACAAGTAATACTAGCATTTTTTTTGGGTAAAAGAAGTGAGTGATATTACAACAAAGGATAAATTCTTAAGATGTATTTATAAATATTTTAAAATGTATTTACATAAAAATAAGTATTAAAAAATCTGAAGGTTATTTTAAAATTCATTTCCTTCTCAAAATAATTAATTTAGTAGTGGACTAATATTTCTTTACTTATAATTAAATTTGGTAAAAAATCATTATGATTAGATGTCTCGTATAGAGAATTTTTAAAACTTCAAAAGCTAATTGAAATTGTTAATGATAGTGGAAGAAACCCCACGAGCATTGGAAAAGGGTAAGGAGATTGGTCTAAAAGAGACAAAAAGACATCAACATCAATCAAGCTTACATTTTTTTAAGATGTTTTTTGTTAAAGTTGATAATGAAAGAAGTGGAGTCAAGACTATTTGGAAGAGTACATATGAAGATTCACAAGAGATAGTCCTTCAGGTAAACAAATTTAAGAAAAAAAAGAACTTGCTTCTCTTCGAAAGGATATAGATAACAAAGATTGTATGTAAATAATTTTACAAAATATTTCAAAATTCAATCATTTATTTGGAAAAAACAATTAGATAGTTGGCGAGAAGGCTCAAAGCTCTCTATAATTTATGTCATTTCTCTTGTCATTCTATTTTGAATATAATACCTACATTTTTTATAGGTAACTATCATAGTGTTCTTTAGCTCAGAAGAGGGAAATTAATACAGCACTATGTGTCATAGGAAGTGTGGCGCTTAACTATTATTTTTCAAAATAAATATTTACTGCTTCAAAATTGACTACAAGTTTTGAGTTTAAAGTAAATGCCGAACATCCAAAATAAAACAACCACAATACAAAGATAACATAGTCAGCTTCAAAAAGATCATGTTAAAATCGATGTTTCCAAGGTAGGCAATATATGAAGTTACGAGGAGACCAAAAATATCGTTGAAAAACTAGTCTATAACTCCATGCTTGCTTATTTTTTAACAGTTATGATAAATAGTATATTTAGAGGAAAAATAAAAGGTAAATCAAAAAAGAAATTATGAAGTCGTGTGATTTTTTTCATAAGTAATTGTTATTTATTTTAGTTCTTTTTTCCCTAAAGCTTGAGTTGCATCTCATGGGAGGACTTCCTAAAAAATATAAACGTTACATATTTGCAAAAAAAGGGCCAGAGGATACAAGATCACCCCTAGAGAGTTTAATTTTTCATATTTTGTACATTTAAAATAATATATCATTTTTCTCTTCAAAATTATTTTTGAAGAAAATTTTAAAAATAAATTTTTGGCAAGTACAAAAGGTATTTTTAAGCATATGCAAGGTTAAAATGTAGGAGCTCCTATTTTATAGGCCCTCTTCCTTAAAAATAGAACTTAAGCTCCCGTCACTAACTGAATTATTTTCAATCTTTCAACAGTTGCTCTCTACTAAATAAGATAAAATTTCAATTAATTATTTTCCTATAATTAAAAAATTAGATAGAATGCTCTAATTGATTAAACAGTATATAAGAATACGAGGTTAAAATATACTGATTAAGCTCAACCATTTATGAAAATTGCACAATCCAATCCAGAAATTGTCAAGGGGAAGTAATTGCCAACTTAAATTCAATGTGTGGATATCACTTTTGTTTTTTGTTTGAGTAGACATCACAATCTCTACTTTTTTCGTAATAAATAGAGCTGCCATTTGTGCAAGTGAACTAGATAGCAGTAAAACATTTGGACATTTTGTTTATTTTATAGCATTTAGGAATTGATTTTGGTTGTCTTACACGGCGCTAAAAGGAATTGTTGAACTCTCTCCCTTCATTATTCCATACTTGTTAGTCCCAGTTTGGTACTTGGCCTTCTTTTCTATGTTTTGGCCATTTTTTGGATGAACTTTCCTGCTTTGTTTTTTATCAATATACCGTTGCTTTATGTGTCCTATGTTCAATCATAAAACTATTAGTCTTTTTGGTCATGATTTGACTCTAAACTTCTTGAAGTTATTGATAAATTTTTTATTTTATTGAACATTCTTGAACACCTTTGAACACCTATGAACATGCTTGAACAGTGTTCAAGTCTGTTCAAGGTCATTCGTATCAATTTCATTAATCTTGTGAAAACATGACAGTTTGGAAAGCAAATGAAGGAGATTTATCTGCCGCTGCTCATCATAAGGAGAAGCTAGCACATCAATTATGGATTTGTGACATATCTTGGCATTCGAATCATCACTTGGGATAACCTAGAAGATCACAGTCTTGAACAATTTTGAACAACCATGAACTTTGTTCTTTCTTGTTCAAAGGAAACCGGGAGGATTAAGAGAGAAAGGAGAATCTAGTGATAACTAAACAATGGGGCCCACAGGAGAGAATGCATTTAATGCTAATTATGGTAAGAGGTTTTAGTACGCCCAAGAAATCCAAATAATCATTATTTTTACTAACCTTGGGATTTGCTTAATGGGTAATTATGGAATGCATGCATATGTTGTCAAATTAAATCTTTCTTGCTCTCTCCGTAAAATATTTGTAATAAATTCTCAAGCCCTCATTCTTCTATTTAAGTTATGTCCTTTTTTTAAACTCCTAAGTGTTTTTATTATTAAGAAGCTGGCGTGAGGAGGTAAAACTTGGGAGCTCCTGTGGTCAGAAAATTTCTGCATAAATAAGGTGAGTTTGGCCATTACCCTCATGATATTTTTCAAATTCAGTAGATAGAATAGTGAATAGAAAAATTAAGTGTCTACAGTCATGAGGTCAACTTTCCATCTGTTTGGGAATACTTTGAGTTTAGTATGTGATGGCCCCATAATATCAGATACAGACCTAGAAGACTATAATGTAGAAAATCTACCCACTCGTCTTTTGAATTCCCTTGATGGCACTCTAGCTCTTGAAATCCTTCACAGTGGGCTATGCTCAGCTGCCACTGATCCCCCCACTATCATTTTCCCTGAGTTAATCCTCGAATGCATAAGGAATTATGATGCATAGACATAAACTATCAAAAAGAAGGATGGTAGTGTCATAATGCCTATTAATAGAGAAATGGTAGTTCAAGCCCTGCAAATCCTAGAAAAGACTTTCTCCACCTCTTCACCCTCGCAGTCTATTGTCAAAATCAATGAAAATAGAGATGCAAACCGTACTTCCATAGCTAAAAGCTGGCTTATGAACCCACAAAGAGGGGATTCACGACTACCTAAAAAATTCAATAGAACCCATGTCCACTCATATATCAGTGATATAATAGTGATGTTGCATAGGGTAAGAGGATCTCAGGTAGCTTACCTTTTCTCAAATTGAATATATTTCTACATTCAAATTATCCTTGAAGGAACGCAACTCCTAGACTAGGCTGAGTTAATTGCTAGCTCTCTCAGAGAACATCTCAACACATCTAAATTGACCGGTAGCAGTTTCTTCATGTCTTCATATCTCATGTATTGCTTGGCCTACAACAGACAATGGCATGGAATGCCACATAAACCCTGGGTCACAGATATGTGTATCTACGAGTATTACCCAATTCTACAAAAGGAAAATATTATTGAAAATTACAGAAGGGTGCATGATACATTCATGGGTAAACTATGTTTTGGGTTAGCCGGTATTTCTAACAAAAGAATTAGTCTAGAAGCTCAAGAGCTTGTAACCAAATATGGAAGTTATTACATCCAATTTCCTAGATTTACTTACATCAGGATTGGGGGTTTTGAAGATCCACCAATGAGATTGGCTACATATGCTTTTGATTATTTCATCCTAGCTGAGATCTATAGAAAACTCACCACTGTTCTGAAAAGATTCCTCCCTGAAGAAGAATGGGAAAAAGCTTTCCCTATATCACTAGGCAAGTTTTCATGTAAAACAATGGCAGACGCAGTCAGCATTGGAAGTGACATTCGCCATTTTGATTTCAAATATTACACTAAAAGAATTGGATTTGATAATAAAAATTATGCTAGTGGCTGCCTAGGTCTTAGATCTCATATGTTTCCTGTACCTCACCTAGAATATTTATGGGAAGACTGATGTGATGAATCATGGGTAGAAGAAAGGGCACATAGTAGACTGTGCATATCGCAATTCCAATCAATGAGACTTCAAATCAATGTGGAAGGGATAACCAATGAGGGGTTCAATTTAGTTGAACCTAGCTTCAAGAAATCAATTGAAAGAAGTGATCCTATTATTGACTGATCTGAGGAAGAAGATGACAATATTGAAAAGAGGACCCAATGTGTGATTCATTTAACTAATGAATAGTTACAATCAAGAAGAAAGCAGAAATAGTCTAAAATAGTAAAAGAAGAAGTTAGGGTTACTTATTTGCATTCTCCAGTTTCTGTTTCTAATTCATCTACACAAATTGAAAATGCATGGCCTTCAGAGAAAATACGGGTTAAGAACACCCAAAGGAAAGCTACAGTAGCTCCCTTGCCCTTGGCTCCTTCATAGAGGCTTCCACGATCTAAGACCAGATCGAGGGTAAAGAAAGAAATGGCTCAAGAAGATGTGCTAACAATTGATCTGGATGAGGATAAGTTTGAAGAGATGAGTGTTCGCATAGCTGAAAATGAACAAGTGGACAAAGACATTTTTTATCTGGATGATGTAACACTAGAGGCTATTGGTACACCAGCGAAGACTCCTGAGCAATCCACCTGGTCTGATGTTATGCCTAAGTGGTTAGCTACCTCTGTAAGTAAAAAGCATAGTTTAGTTCCTGTCTCGGTCCCTATCAAAGATGTTGTTAGCAAATATGTTTAGAAAACCCTGAAAACCAAGAAGGTGAAAAGTACAGCTAGAATGTTCACTGATACAAAAATTGGGAAGTGGACTGTGGAGGTAGCCACTTATAGGCCAAAGGAAGGAGAACAGGAAATCAGAGTAGAGGATTTGAGGTCACCAAAGTGGAGCTAGGTACGATGGATAGGGCTGGTAAAAATCATTTATTCAAATAAACAACTTAGAAAATACTGTATTCTTCATGGCAAGATAGAAAAGAAAAGAAAGAATTAAAAAAGACAATTATGACATTGTCACAGTTTATTAATACTTTCTATAGTTTTGATGCTACTCCCTTAGTTCAATCTCCTCAAAATTTTGACCCAGACTCTGCTGAGAGTAAAAATTTCTTGAGTCATGTTCAACGAGGTCAAGCCTTGGTATCTTTAGTGGATGAATGGATCAACAAAGTCATTAAAAGTGGCCTCAGATATCTCAAAGATGCTCAAGATGTTCTCTTTGATACAGAAGCCTTGATAGGGAAGTTACAAATGCAAAGAAAAGTGTGGGACAAGGAAGAGGAAAAATGGTTTGCAACCATGTCCAATTTTCTATAAATTGAGAAGTATGGGTTCATGAAGTTCTGTATAGAAAAATCTATGAAATCATGTAATGAAGCCACCTTTTTTGTTCTTAGGAAGAACATCAGCTGGTGTATCACCACTATTAGGAATACCATTTTTGAAAATAAGGATAGTGAAAATGAAATCAAGCAGCTACAGAAAACAATGATAAATGAGTTAAAAGTGATTAACTTTGCTCATACATATATAGCCAGTCATGGAGAGCAAGACTTAAAGGTAGCTCTTGGGGTGTTTGAGGTTACCATCAAGAAAATTAAAGAGAATTCTAATCCTAAGGACTCAGATTTTACACAAGTGGCCAAGTTTGAATCCATATTGTATCTCTATGTAGATCAACTTCCTGCAATAATCGAGAAAGTTAAGAAATCCAAGTGGACTAAGGAAGCAGCGATGACTAGGATAGTGAACATAAAAGTCCCTCATTTGCAGCTCACAAAGGAGCTTATCCAAGCACACAAGCAATGGGAGGTAACCCAATCTACCACAGCCGAAGGAGAGAATCCTGTTGATGATGAGGAGCACACTATTGACAAAGAACCAGATCTTGAATTTTGGTTATCTTTTAATTGCTGGAAAAACTCATAAGGACATCTATCCTTTTTTACTTTGGTTACTCTATTAAATATTTTAACCGAGAGGTCAGGTTTTTTGGGAGGCCTCTCGACTTTGCTAAAACTATATTAGTAGATTAGTGGCAATAGCGAAAGGGTTAGAATTTTTTGGAAAAGAACTAGTGATTTTTTCTTTTTTATAGTTTATTTTCTTGGAAAGAAACATTTTGATAAGTCAAGTTTGTTGTTCACGTACTGAGATATATTTTTCTAATTTTGTTTGTGCTACAAAGATGATTAATATATCTATTTGGTTATATTTGAAATTTGTGCTATTTGAAATGAGTGGATACATGTTCTGTGGTAACATTTTAATCTATTCTCTATTGTGTTAAAAGTTCCAGTAGTATCTTGTGTTATTAGTGATCTTAGTCTGATTTTCATTTTATAGATTATTCTTCGATCTATTTTATCTTTGAAATAGTATGGGAAGTAGGAAACTGTGATTTTCTGCTATTCCATACCTTATTTACTTTTGAAAGATTTTTGAAAAGGCTTATCATCTAAGAACGATATAGAAACCTTTACAACTTTCAGGTCAAAAGCTAAAACTACAATATTGATTAACTAAGATTCATTGAAAATCTGTCTTAGGGAGTTGTACCTAAATAAAATTTAGAGGGAAGTGATTTGAAGAAAACACTTACCCAACTGTTAGTGAATATTTGTCTTTAAAGGGTAATAGAGTGACTATTTTTTAGAAAGATTAAATAAAGACAAATCTGTTTACTAATAGATTTTTGGCAACTCTATTGGGGAGCGCAAACAATGTAGATCAATGTGTCCTACTTTGTTAATACATAATCATGGTTCTACTTGCAGATGTTTTACCTAATCGACAAGAACTTCCTCTTATCATCCAACCGAACTTGAATTTTTAGGATACACAAGAATATATTATAGCATATTTGAATGCCCTTGCCTAGAAAGAGAAAACTAGGAATCAGAAATACCAACAAGTTCTTTTGGTCTTGGAAGAGGAAGGAGACATTGGTGAATGGTTGAGAGGTCTCCCTATTGCCTAAAAAGCTAAAATTGTGAATAGAGCTATCCAAAGACCTTAGAATTTTGTAATTCTGGATTCCCCACAATATACAAGATCCCAAAGGAGCGAGAGGATACCTGATTCTTTCTTTTATGAATTACAAAACCTTCAACTACAAAATACTTACATTTCTAGACCTAAAGCAAAAAGTAGACCCTCTTCCCCATCTAGAACTACACCATACATCTCTACGTCTAATAGCATTTGGAAAGCTCTCACTTTGTATGGCATTCAACCTCCTCCACTTGTAACTATCTTTCCACCAGTTATCATGGCACAACCATGGGGTGTTGTAGTAGGTCCTTTAGCTTTAGCTAGTTATCATACTCTTCCTAAAGGAGCTCAAGATATTCTGCCAAAATTCTCCGGTGATGGAAAAGTATCTGTAGAAGAAGAACATTTTAATTCATTTAATGTAGCCACTGGTATTTTAGAAGTGCAACATGAAGATGTCATAGTTAGACTCTTCATTCAAACTCTCATAGAAGGGGCAATAGAGTGGTTTTGTCATCTACCTACAGGATCCATAACTGATGGGAACTCCATGAAAACTGCTTTTGAAAACTATTTCAAAAGCGCTAATGATGAGCATTCTTTATTAGCACAACTTACACAAATGAAAAAAGAAATTTGTGAGCCAATGAGAGATTATGTGGCTCAGTATAATAAAGTTATTCACAAGATTCCTACTGATAAAAGACCGACCCCTAGAAACAAACAATGTTTTTTTGTAAACTCCATGCCCCCGGACATTGATTTTCATCTTAGAAGGAATAGGCCAAAGGACTTGGCAACTGGTCAAATTCAAGCGACTGAGTTAGAAGATGATTCAATTACAATGGGGAAGTGGAAGAAAGATCTTCAGGCTCCACACTCTCAAGCTTCTAATTCTTCTTCAGATCTAGTGGTTCAAAGGCTAATGAATGATGTGGTCGCGCTAAAAAGGCAATTTCCTAAACAAGGATCAACTTACTCCCCTGCATATCAAGATGCTAACAAAAACTAGCCTGGTCAATGGCATAGTAAAACTCCCCTTTTACCCTCAACTCAGCCCAGACTAGCCCTTGAAGACCTATCTAGAGAAGGGGTTATGTGTTCCTTTCATTTAACAATAGATCATGATGGTGATACATGCCCGGATATGATGAGACATGTGAAAATGGGAGCAACCAAAGATGTATTAAGAGAAGTGAAGGTATAAGAAATGACTCGAGAGCAACCTGGCGACTCTGGCTCATTTTTCCTATAATATGAATCAGACTCTGAAAGAGGAGATATTTTAGTCACTCTTAAAGATTTAACATGTGTTATGCTCACTCGCAATCAGAAGTCTCCTAAATAAATTCCATTGACATCAAATGTCACTACCAAGAGTAAAGAACCCGTAAGTAATAGGCCCTTTTCAAGTGTAAAGTCCCCTCAATTTAAAATGTTGCAAAAAGATGCACGAGTCCCCTCATTTGACATAGTTGATTTTTGTCAATCCTTTGCTATCCAAATTTCACTCGATGAGTATTTAAGATCGAACCCAAAGGAACTTGACAAGTTGATTAAATATGTTAAGGGTGAATCCCCTAATTCTTCCCATTCTGATCAATGTATAGCCAATCAAACTGATTCATTTGTACAACCTCCTTTAGTAGTTCCTCCTACAAATGTGAACCAAACCAATTCATCCAATGCCTCTACTTCAGAAACTAATTGTGATATTCATGAAACTCAAAAGCCTAAAACTTTCCATATTTCCTTGCTCTTTAATGGCCTTAAATTGAGCAATTATATCATAGACTCAAGGGCATCTGATAACATTACACCATCTTCAGTTGCTAAAGCCCTTGGCCTAACTCTGACAAAGATTTTTGGGAGGTGTTATTCAATGGATGTTAAACAAGTACCTCTAATAAGTCAAGTGAAATATGCATAAGTTGTCCTAGCTGCCCATCTGGATAAGAGGTTAAAATTATCAATTCTTGTGGTCGATATCCCAGCAAGCTATGGAATGCTTTTGAGTAGGACCATTTGTAGAGAAATGGGTGGGGAAATTAAGATGGACTGGTCAGAAGCAATTATTCTTGTAGGAAAGAAGAAGGTTAAGTTGGAACCTGAGGAAAAGAATAAGTACACGATCTTTCCTTCTGATGACCTGAAAGCTCATATTTTATATCAGGAGTGTGAATTTTGGAATTATCTAATCATGTTTGATGAGGTTTCCCCTATTTCAATAGTTCAGGATGAAGTTGCTCAAATTTGGTCAATGGAATTTGATGGTAGTTGTGCTAATGCTAGATCAAGAGCTGGGGTAGTTCTTAAAGACCCTGATGGAGAATGCTTACCTTTTTCTTTTAAGCTAGATTTTAAGAACACTAACAACACTGCTGAGTATGAGGCCTTCTTGTTAGGCCTGGAGGAGGTGAAGGCTCATAGGATTAAAATTCTTGTTGCAAGAGTGGATGTTGAACTGATAGTTAAAAAAGTGAAGGGTCAGTTCACGGTAAAGAATGAACGACTAAAACACTATAGAGATTTGATTTGGAAGGAGATTGAGGCCTTTGATGCCTTTTCTATAGAAGCTATCCCAAGAAGTTTAAATTCAAGGGTGGATTCTTTAGCTATTTCAGCTTCTTTATTGCTTCCCCACCCTGATTTCAAAATGGACACTTATAAGATAGAGATGATTTACAGACTTGTAGTTCCTGACAATGTTGAGAATTTACAAGTGTTTGAATATGATGCTAGTGTAAAGGACTTTATGGAATGTTTATAGGTTTTTGCATCCACTTATTTTGAAGGATCAAATGAAACATGTGAGGAACTCAATTTTGAAAACCACTCATCAGAAGAGATAGTTCAATTAAAAGGTAATAAGATTCCTAAAGGCTTGATTGCACTTGAAAGTTTATTTTCTAGAAGAGATGATAGTTTTATCTCAGGAAAAGGAAGCCCACACCCTGAAACACTGAAAGAGTATGATAAAATTAACATTGGAGATGAATCATAGCCTAAGTGGATATCTGTGGGAAAGACTTTGTCTTTGCAAGAAAAAGGAAGACTCCAAGCATTGTTGACTACCTATACAGATGTTTTTTCTTGGAATTATAATGACCTAAAGGATTTTAGAGGTGGAATTTTTAGCCATAATAAACCCCTCAAACCAAAATCAAAGCCTTTCAGACAAAATTTGCATAGTTATAACCCCAAAGTATTAGAAGCTATACTACAAGAGGTAGACAAAATGTTGAAGGCGAGAATCATATACCTATTAGGATTAGGTAATACTGAGAAGGGGGGTGAATCAATATTACAGAACTTTGTTCTTTTCAAATTTAAACAATTATAAACAATCCAAAGTAATGCAGAAATGAAAAGAGCATACAAGCACAACACATTCATTACACCATGATTTGTTCTCGAGGAAACCCCAGCCAAAGGGAAAACCCCGGTGGGGATGGTACCCACAAATATGTACTAAAATATAATATCCATGTTAGGAGATCTAGCCCTATTAGGAGCTGATTGTTACATAGTATATTTCCTTGTTAGAGGAATACAAAAACCCTATTAGGGGTATAAAAAACACCTGGTTAAAGGTGGTGAGCACACTTCTCTTACAACCAATACTTGTCTCAAAATAGTTCTCAAAAGGGGAACAATACAAGCACTTATCTTTCTTAGATAGTTACAATTGTAGTTCGACCTCTTACTGATCTCTACTCTTATATTTTCATTATTACTCTTTCATCATTATCATACCATACTCTGCTTTTACAAAAGCACTCCATACTTATAGAAAAATAGCCTACCAGTCGGCTTCACAATTGTCATGTAAAACATAATAATAACTCATGCAAATGTTATCTATGGAGTCGGTGCTCTTACAGTACCAAAGAGTCAAAAATATAATTTATTCACCTTTCTTAGCATGTTACCATATTCACTTTTCCTTCCTTAAACTTTGCAACTGTTTATACACCTTGTTACGCTATTTTACTGCCTTCGCATATCTTCTGAACACTGTATCTCACAAATCTGATAACCAAAACTTATGTGACCTTAACTAAAGCATTTTTATATCCGAAAATACCTCCAGCTAACTTTGCAATCCACAATATCTTATATATCTTCATCGCTAAATAAAATTGTGCCACTGTACCCTGTCATCCTGATTCTGTACTTAGTCATTTTCATGACTGAGACTCTGGTGGCAATATTCACAACATGTGATCACTCTATCATAAGTGTTTCCATAAATGACAACCCTTAAGTGATTCCCAATACTCCAAAACATCACATGCCAACAATCTCTCCCTTTGGCATTGATGGAAACACTTAGAAAAATGACTAAGTGTTACAGTTCTTCTTTCTTTTTCTTCCCTTTTCTTTCCTTCTTTTCTAAGACATTTTTTTTGTTTCTTTTCTATTACTTTTTCTTTTTATTTTCTTTTATACAACTCTACATTTTTTTTTTCTCTTCCTCATTTTTCCTTTTTCTTCCTCTCCCCTTGACATCAATGGAGAAGGTATTCTAAAAAATGTAGAACTTAAGCACAAGTGGTTTAGTGCTTACTTACCAGGTTTAAGACATCTTGGAGGATATTTCCAAGGTCTTAACTTCCTCAATCCATGAACTTATTAGTAGTTCACTGACATGGATTAATCCATTTAGTGCACACGATGTTGTCTTTGTTGCCTTAAGATTAGTAAGACTAGATACTAACATTGAGCCTTCAACCTTTATCATCTTAGAGAGATGAGTCTACAACATTGAGAGCTTGGGAGTCAATAGGCTTCTCAATGAGCCAAATTTATCCACGACTCTCCCTTTCTCTATTTCCAGTACTCCTATCTTGTCCAATAGCCTAGATGTCTCCTTATCTACCTCTTCCACAATTTGTGAAGATGATTCATAATTTTCCATTATATTGTCAAGGCTATCCCTATCTTTGGCTATGGCCTCCTCAACATTCTTTAAATGTCTGTAGGGATTTATGCAATAGTTGTAAAGTTTCCTACCTTGTGCTACACAACTCTTGGCTTTGAGAGTGGTAGCCTTAAGAATGCCTAAGTCCCATGAAATGGACCTACAAAATTTTCTCAACTTCTTCTCCAAGAAGTTCTTTTTAGCTTTCTCCTCTACTATTTTTAGCAATGAGTCAAAATGACTATCAAAGCTATCCAATATTGTACCAGGATTCTCAACCTCATCCTTGTCTTTTAGGATAATTGGTGAGGGAGTAGCTTGTTCACTATCTCTACAGCCCTTACCATTATCTTAGCTCTTTTGTCTCCTTTCTGAACTAATCTCTCCTTATCTTTATAAAAATCCATAAATGAAAGTCTCATCAGTTCATCTTCATCCATGTTGTCCACATCAGAACTAACTAGTTTGGCCACACTTGCCAACAATAGAGATGAATCCGGTTTGACCTCAGCAACCTTTTTTGATTTTGGCTTACTTTCTTTCTTACCTTGTTGTTGTAATTCCTTCTCTTGTGCTTTTAATTCTTGTTTCTCTTTTGATTTTCCTTCCTCTATATGTTCCTGATCCTCAACCTTCATCGCAATGTCCACATTATCTAGAAATGGATCATTTACATCCTGCAAAGTGTCAGGGCTAATAGGCACACCAGTGACAAAGAAGTCTAGTTGCATGCTAACTTGAGCACTTTCATCTATTGCCTTTGAACTCTCTCCTAAACCTAAGGATATAGGCTTAGAAACCTTAGGAGGTGAAACCTTTTTAGGCATGTCATGCATGAGAATTTGGTCTAATGCCTTTTGGGTGTCCTCAATCACCTTATCATATTTTCTAACCATAATCTTGACCAGTCTGGCTTTTGTCCTTAATAGGGGTTTTAGTGCCTTTATGATTCTTTCTCTTTCCTGAATAGACACAACTAGCAACACATCATCAATTATTTTATTTCTTATGTTCTCATCTTTCAAATGTGCTATCTGTTTTCTGATTTCCAATTTTTTGTATAGGTCTTTGGGGACACTTGCTTCAACCTCCAACAAATTCTTCTTAAAAAATAATAGGTGCTCAATGATAGAGTCCACTATGATGGCTTGGTCCTCAGGACTATATCTTTCATAGTATCTGTTTACTAATATCATATTTCCATCTTTGATAATTTTTTTCTGTAGTGACTTGAGATCTAGTTTCCACAAGGTCTGTGTATTCTTTTGAACCATTTTCTCTTCCTCTTTCTCCATTACCTTCTCTTCCTTTTTCTTCCTCTTTACCTCTGTCTCTTTTTCTCTTGGACTATCCTGTTTAACTAATCTTGATGATCTTTTGGGAACAACTATGGTCACAACTTCTTATGTTTCTTCCTCTTGAGATATAGATAAATCAACAATGTCATCAGTGGGAGCTGCTATCTTTTCTATCTCTAAAGGAGTGGGTGCATCTGTGGCCATAATGGCAGATGCCTCCATTTCATTTTTCAAATCTAAATACTGCTTCTTTGTCATTCCTACCTTCACAGTAATTTCTTCAACAATTTTGCTTACTTTTCTTTTTCTTGACACTTTCTCTTGTTCTTCTCTGAATTTCTCATATGTCTCCCTGTATGTACCCCATCTTTCTTGAGTAGGGTCCTTTTCTACTACCAGTACATGCTCTACTTGCATAGTCAGTACTTCAACACTTACCCCATATACCATAGGGTACCACCATTTTGTTCTAGGCTCAACTACCTCAAAGCAGACACAATCAGTTTCAACCATGAAACATATAGTGTCCTCATATTCCTCTGCTAGGTTTTCTAGAATCTTGTACCTTTCTTTCATCTACCTCTACATAATCTTAATCATGCCAAATAGTTCTCCATCAATCCAAACCTTTTTCTATCTTCTATAGGATTCTGAGATTTGCAGTCTAGTGGGTTCATTATCTTTCCATGCACTGGGATGCATGCCAGGAAAGTTGTGAATGATATGAATGTACATGTGGACTAGCAATGAACCAAATCTAAATGCCTTAGATTTATCCTTCTTTATTGTTTCTACATTCTCAATGAATTGATGAGCTAGAATTTCACAAAGATTGTACTTCTTGTTTTCTTTTACCATTATGTATGCCATCATTATAACTCCAGCTGATATAGAATTAAGTCTAGAACTGTAAAAAAACTTGTAGCCTAATAACATTGCTACCAATATGACATCTTGTAAATAAACATCATTTACTATCATTGCCCTCTTATCCCATTTGGAGTGTGTTAGGGTTTCAGCTTCTTTTCTTAGGTTCTTCTCACTAACAGGTAGGGCTCCTTCATTGTCAAGGCTTGTGATATCATGGATCAAATGAGCACATATCTTAACTAGTTGATCACTTATCCATAAGAACTGATCATGAACTCTACTCAAAATGATTTTGAACCATTCGACTTTCATGAATTCAGTGAGTCTGGTTAACTTGAGTATTGACAAATCTTTTAGATGTTTAAATTCTTCTGCCAATGACCCATTTACTTCTAACATACTATTCAACTCATAGGCGATGTTAACCTCCCCAATAATCTCATACTTGCAGTGTATGTATGTCATAATATCCTCTACGTGTAACATGCCTATGGGGGTTTGAGAAAACTCCCCTTCTGGGTCATCCTCATAGGATTTGAATGGATTCCTTTTGAATTTGTATCTAGGTTTATCTACAACATCATAAACTACTAGTGCATCCATGACTTTCCAAAGAGATTAGGTCTAAATACCTCAAACGTGCTTGAATATGATGTTTGGCTTCACGCAAACTCAAATTCTCTATGCTAGATCATTGTTCTTCTTTCACACTTTTGATCTCCTTAGTTGTTGATCAACAAATGGTGTAGGAATGAAATTCCTTAAGTCTTTTATCTAGCACAAGTTGAGTGTGTTCATTAAACACATGTAGCTCAACTTCACATGTTGTCCAGTCAATGCAAAACTTTTGAACAAAGAAGATAAATCTTCAAGTGCTGCAATCTCATCCATAGACTTCACAACATTTGTACATATCAAACCTAAGCTCGCATGAGCTTACTCCACTTATACATGGGCTGGATAATTTTTTTTATATGCATCCAATGCTCCCCATAAGGCAATGAGACCTTCTAGGTTGATGCCTCAAAGAACTCATCATGCAAAGACACAACATCATTAGCTCTCTCTCCTTGAACCACTGCCTTATTTAGAACTTTTACTTTCCATATCTTCTCATCCTCTGATTTCTTGAATTGACTCTCACATTCATTCATGTAATCACTTAGACTTTTACCACTATCACTAATATTCTTCCTTATAACCACAGGAGGTGGTCCTTCTGTTTCACTAGATCTCCTTGGTCCTCTTCTGTTATCATTTCCATTATATCTACAAAACTTTGCAATGTGACCTAGATTGTTACATTTGTAACAAATAGGTGGTCTTCTTATTTCTTGGTTCATTTGTAGCTTACAGTACCTTGTTGTGTGCCCAAAGTTATTGCATTTTTTACATGTAATCTTGGTTGTAAATTCTTCTCTGACATTGTCTTTCTTATACGTGGACTAATCAGGTTTCCTACAATATTCCTTTTTATGTCCATACTCATAGAAATTAAAATAGTAGTTGGTAAAGGGCTTAGAGTTACCTTTACTTCTATAATCTCTTTTCATATGTCCAACTTTGTTGAATCCGAAACATCTACCCCTTAAGGGTCTGAACTATTCTCTAGGTTCTTCACTTGTAGGTCTTTCTTTAGGAATAGGTCTTTCCTTATTCTTGGCTTCTTTTGGTTCTTCCTGAGCTTTTAAACTTTTAGTTCCATTGGATCCACTTGTATCTTCTTTAGGCTTTTGTCTTTCTCTTTGTTCATCACTCTTGTCACTACTTGTGTGTAATTTTTCAATGGGTAATTTGGCTTGAGTGAGTTCACCTTTAATGATCTAATTGTATTTATCCAGTTCCTAATATTTATCCTTGTAGTGGTCAAGTTCGGTCTTCAATTGTCCTATCTTCAAGTTAGCTTCTTTTAGTGACTCTTCAACTTTGTTTCTTTCTTTCTTTTCATGATGAATCTCTTTGATCATCAAAAGATTGATTTGTTCTTTTTCTTGCTCCAAATTTTTTACTTTGTCTAATGTATCATTGTCTAAACCTTCTTTGATCTTCTCCATAAGGTCTTGTCTCTAATTTTTTACAATCTCAAGTTGTTCTTTAAGTTTCCTCATGAAACCTTCTGCTCTTCTTAACTTGAATTTTAATTCGCCATTCTCAACTTTCATCTTATCTAGATCTTCAAGTGTAGCTTCAAAGTTCTCTTGCAAAATTTTTGAATCCATTCTGATATCCCTTAAGTTGTTAGACTTTTTCTTCAAGGGCCAATAGCTCTAATACCAATTGTTAGGATTAGGTAATACTGAGAGGGGGGGGTGAATCAGTATTACAGAACTTTGTTCTTTTCAACTATAAACAATTATAAACAATCCAAAGTAATGCAAAAATGAAAAGAGCATATAAGCACAACACATTCATTACACCATGATTTGTTCTTGAGGAAACCCTGGCCAAAGAGAAAACCCCGATGGGGATGGTACCCACAAATATGTACTAAAATATAATATCCTTGTTAGGATATCTAGCCCTGTTAGGAGCTGATTGTTACATAGTACATTTCCTTGTTAGAGGAATACAAAAACCCTAGTAGGGGTATACAAAACACCTAGTTAAAGGTGGTGAGCACACTGCTCTTACAACCAATACTTGTCTCAAAATAGTTCTCAAAAGGGGAACAATACAAGCACTTATCTTGCTTAGAGAGTTCCAATTGTAGTTTGGCCTTTTAATGATCTCTTCTCTTCTATTCACATTCTTACTCTTTCATCATTATCATACCATAATCTACTTTTACAAAAGCACTCCATACTTATAGAAAATCAGCCTACTAGTCGGCTTCACAATTGTCATGCAAAACATAATAATAACTCATGCAAATGTTATCTATAGATTCAGCACTCTTACAATACCAAAGAGTCAAAAATATAATTTATTCACCTATCTTAGCACGTTACCATATTCACTTTTCCTTCCTTAAACTTTGCAACTATTTATACACCTTGTTACACTATTTTACTGCCTTCACATATCTTCCGTACACTGTATCTCACAAATATGACAACCAAAACTTATGCGATCTTAACTAAAGCATGTGTATATCCTAAAATACCTCTAGCTAATTTCACAAGCCACAATATCTTATATATCTTCATTGCTAAACAAAATTGTGCCACTGTACCCTATCATCTTGATTTTGTACTTAGTCCTTTTCATGATTGAGACTCTAGTGGAAATCTTCACAACATGCGATCACTCTATCATAAGTGTTTCCATAAATGAAAACCCTTAAGTGAGTCCCACTACTCCAAAACATCACATGCCAAAAATACCCAATTCATCACTCAACCTAGATTGTCAATATTGTTCCAGTGAGAAAGAAGAATGGTGAAAGAAGGATCTGCGTGGAATTATGCAACCTGAACCAGGCAAGCTTGAAGGATAATTAAGCCTTACCAAAGATGGAGCATTTTTTACAAATTTTTTCCGGATCTGAGATCATTTCAATGCTTAACGAATTCTTAGGATATAATCAGGTCAGTGTGGCAAAAAATGATAAACCTAAAACTGCTTTTACTACACCTTGGGGAACATTTTCATATAATAGAATACCTTTCAGTCGGATAAATGTTGGGGAAAACTTCCAGAGGGCTATGGATTCTTCCTTTGCTGATATTAAGAATAGGATTATTTTTATATACCTTGATGATCTTGTTGTTGTCCAAAATGATGCTTATGCTCTAACAGGCTGCCAATATACCCTCAGAGGATTTTAAGAATGGTTAGCTCCAAAATGGAAAGAGGTCTTAGGGTAACTGGACCAACTCTAGGGACAAGATTTCCCTCTTCTGCTTTTGGCTCTGCAAGACCAAGGTGGGTGCACCTAACCTAGTATAAAATAGACTTCATACACCAAGAACTAGGTTTGAAAAATAGATAAATGGATAGCAAGAAAGTACTGAATGTTAACCACACACTCATTGACTCTCCATTGCTATGGGGTAAAACTACAGACAACCAAATGTTGAAAACTTAAAGAATGGTTCTTATTTTATATGTTTGAATCATAACAGCAGCAATCAGTATCTGTTGATAAAGAGATAATCATTCAGGTCAGTGCCTCATCCATTGGGAAAGATCTCCTAGAACATGACTGCTACATACACCAGATAATAGCTGAGATTCCAAGCCATAAACACATCTATAATCTCCTTTACTACTTATATGAAATCCTCACATAGACAAGAGATAGACCTATGTCTCATCTAAAGCATAATTTAATCTAATCCTTGATTAGAACTGAAGAATGAAGACACATACACAAACAAGTATGCAGTGAACTAGAAAGTTCAAAATCTATCTGCAATGACACAAAGGAGAGATAAGGATCATATATTTGCATTAAGTGTGAAGAATCATTAAGTTTAAACAATCAAACTAGAGGAGTCAAGCTTGCAAATTACAGCTTAGACCTGCAACTTTCTCTCTGTTATCAAAAAATACCAAAACAGGTCATTACAACTCAGACTGGGCAGAAGACTCACAACCAGAAGTTTGAAAATCTAACTCCCAATGCTACAAAAATGATCATGAAAATCCCTTTATACCTGGGTTACAATGCAAGCACAATGATCATTTTAAAACAAGATTTCAAAATCACCTAACCCCACCGAGAAATAAAGCAAAGACATGACAGGGGTCAAGCCACAGCAATGCAAGCTCAAAATAGTCAAATCCATCCAATTGCAAACACTTCTCAAGTTAAGACTGTAGTCATTCCTTACATGGTACAGATCCATGCAAATGATCACCAAGCACCCTGGACCACACTGGAGCGGCAAGAAAATCACTTTCTACCAGACAGGGTCTTTTCTGCATTCAATTCCACAAACACCGTACACTCTGTCTCTCAGAAAATCAAACTTCAAACTGCAATGGCTACATGCATCTAGCGGGATCTATGTTCTCAAACTACCTTGCCCCCAGCTGCGCAATCGCACTGTCATGAATTTTACCGCCACAGGAATCCAGGCAACAAATCATGCATGGTCACATGATCGCATGGCCGAAAGATAGCCCTTTCGATCATGCGACCGTGAACTCTTAACCGTAGTCGACAATCAGGCCCAAATCTTTTGCAAAGTCTCCGGCCATATCACCCCCGCAACTGTGATAAACAGATGGTTAGTCACATGATCGCATAGCCCGAGGATGGGCTATGCGAACATGCGACAGCCCGTAAACATTAGCCACCACCGGTTAACAACACCGCAACCATTACCACAACCGGTTTGTCGCATGATCACATAGCCCGAAAATGGGCTATGCGAACATGTGACAACCCGCCCTTTAACCGCCAGCAAAACTGCAAGGGGTACCACAACCGCCACCACACTGCCAAGGACACATGTCACCTGGTCGCATGATCACATAGCTGAGAGAAAGGCTATGCGATCATGTGACAGCCAATAGGAAGTCACCATATCACCACACTTGACCACCAAATTGCAATCACCAAACTGCAACCACCCCTTCAGAGGATCGGACGGTTGTCACATAAGCACATGGCCCTGACACATCCTTTGTGCTTTAATGAAAACCATTGATCTTCTGACACGTAAGGACCCTCTGCCCAATCCAGAAACTAGTTCCACCACCATCGCACTTGCGCACTAAGGCAAAGAAGATGGCTAGGTAGCTGCACAGGACTGGGACCCACATGGCTAGGTGGCAAGCGATCGCATGATTGCATGTTAGAAAGATCTGACAAGTGGCCATGTGACATCCAATAGGGAAGAAGCTGGACCCACCACACGATCAGACATGTGCAGCTAAGACTGATGAACAAGGAGAACCGGCAGAAAAGATGAAATGCAGGGTCGAAAACACACAATGCTTTCGGTGACAAATCAAAAACACACAGACCTTTCAACATCACACAAAGGTAAACAAGGAATCCAAAAACATCGAGGGTTTCCGATGCCAAAAGATAAGCGAACCAAATAGGAAGCACAAGGTCGAAAATAACACAAAGGTCAAAAACAATGTGGATTTTTGAAAACACTGTGGGTTTTTGACACTGTGGCAGATTTTAAAGAATTTTCCCGTAGACCTTGAAATTCGAATAACTTTCAGGTTTTTATGATTCAGCACATGCAAATTTGACCAGAGCCTGGTGACAACACAAGGAACATAGGAGGACTCAAACCAAAATCATTTGCAGGGAGGAGGCCATTTCAAAGGATTTTTTGCATGACATAAAAATGGCCTAACAAATCTGACAATTTATTCCTGAAGACAAAAGCAGGTGTCGAGACCATGGTATTTCTCTCAATCCCAAAAATTCTATCTTTTGTGTAACGGAGGGTAAATTATTGGGCCATATAGTTTCTAAGGAAGGGATAAGAATTGATCCTGAAAGAGTGAAAGACATTCAACAACTAAGTCTTCCATCAACTAGAACTGGGGTGAAATCTTTCTTTGGTCAGATTAATTTTCTGTGAGCATTTGTGCTAGATTTTTCTAAGTTGACTAGACACATTGTTGGAATGATGAGTGAAAAACAACCTTTCAAATGGACCGAATCTGGTAAAGAATATTTCAATGAAATCAAGAATGTTGTAGAAAATGCTCCTTCTTTAGTCCATCCTAATTATAAAAAAGATTTTATTGTTTATTACTATGCTTTCGACCATTCATTATCTAGAATGCTTACTCAAAAGACTGATGCAGAAAATGAAGCACCAATTACTTTCATGAGTACTCCCCTTAAAAAGAATGAGCTCAAGTATTCAATCATTGAAAAGAAAGCTTTTGCAGTTTTCAAAGCTATCAAATAGTTCAGGTTTTATATTCTTCATTCACACTCTGTGGTATTTGTTCTTGATTCTGCTGTAAAAAGTCTACTCATACAACAGGAAATAGCCATGAACAAAAGGGTGGCATGGGTAACTAAAATATAGGAATATGATTTGACAATAAAACCTATAAAACTAGTTAGATGAAGAGGATTGTGTAAATTCATAGTCGAGAATCCAACAGAGGATGAGGAGCTTGGAAATGGAGTATCTCATGCATTATTGGTAAGCTTGACTGATCCTTGGTTCTATGATATAGCATATTATTTGACTTACAGAGAATTCCCTACTCGGCTAACCCCAAAAGAAAGACAAAATCTGAGGCTGCAAGTAGCAAAATATGTGATATGGCAAGGTGCATTGTTCAAAATAGGTGTTGATGGAACTTTCCTCAGATGTGTCGATAAGGAGCAACATGCACAATTATTAAAAACCTTTCTTGAGGAAGCCTGTGGAGGAAACTTTTCTTCTTCAGTCACTGCTTTCAAAATTCTCTGCAATTTTTTCTACTAGCTAGGCATGTTCAAAGATGCTTATACATATGTCAGAAGGTGTGAGAAGTGTCTTTTCTAGGAAACCTCAATTGGCAGCGTTACCCTTGAAACCTGTCATTGTGGATGAACCCTTTAAGCAGTGGGGGAAAGATTTTGTTGGCCCTCTCAATCCTTCATCCATTGTTGGTGATACCTACATTCTAACAGAAATAGACTATTTCACCAAATGGGTTGAGGCTATTCCAAACAAGAAAGAAAATTCTTAGGTGGTGTGTGATTTCTTGAAAAATAACATCCTAGTGCATTTTGGAGTTCCTCAGAAGATTGTAACAAATAATGCTACATATTTTTCATCTCAAGAGTTAACTCTTTTATGTTATGATCATAGTATTTCCTTGTCTCATTCATCAGACTATTTTCCACAAGGAAATGGGTAGGAAGAATCTAGCAATAAGAATCTGGTAGCTATCATGAAGAAGTTGGTGGATGATAATGATAAAAATTGGCACAAAAATCTCTTTGATATCCTCTGGGTGGACAAAATAACACCAAAAAGAGCAATCGACATCATACCATTTGAATTAGTATATGGTGTAGGAGTGCAAGTATCTCTTCCTTTGGAATTGTCAGCCATAAAACTACAATTCGCTATTGAAGACCAAGCTTTTAGAGATTCCATGGAAAAAAGAATCATGTATTTACATAAACTTGAAGCAGATAGGGAAGCGCTAGTAGACAGAATCACAGAGCATCAGGTTAAGGTCAAAAACATCTTTGAAGGAAAACCCGGCCTTGAAAATTCATGAAAGGTGATGAAGTGCTACTCTGGGATAAGATAAAAGAACCTAAAGGGGCTCATAATAAGTTTGAATCCTTGTAGAAAGGGCCTTTTTTCATCAAAGAGGAGCTAGGATCTAATGCTTTTAAACTAGCTTACCCTGATGGATCAATTCTGTTGTACTCTTACAATGGGTAGGATTTAAAGTTGGTAAAATTTTGAGTCTTTGAGTATGTAATTTTTTTTGTACATATTAGGTTAGTTGTCTTTTCCTATTTTTTTTAGGTGTGTTGTTCCTCCCCCTTTTGTTTTTGTGTAACCAAAATTCTAAGTTCTTTGCCTTTTGTCAAAAGCAGTCCCCAGTCGGAGCTGATGTTAGTTCGAGTTTGGTACTTGTCCTTCTTTTCTTTATTTTGGCCTTGTGTCAGATGAACTTTCCCCCTTTGTTTTTGATCAATATTCCATTTCTCTATGTGTCCTATGTTCAATCATAAAACTATTAGTATTTTTGGTAATGATGTGATTTTGAACTTCTTGAAGTTATTGATAAACTTTGTTTTTATTGAAAATTCTTGAACACCTATGAACATGCTTGAACACTGTTCAAGTCCATTCAAGGTCATTCGTATCAATTTCATTACTCTTGTGAAAACATGACAGTTTGGAAAGAAAATGAAGGAGATTTATGTGTTGTTGAGTCATAAGGAGAAGCTAGCACATCAATTATGGATTTGTGACATATCCTAGCATCTGAATCATCACTTGGCCTAACCTAGAAGATCACAGTCTTGAACAGTTTTGAACAACCATGAACTTTGTTCTTTCTTTTTTAATGGAATCTGAGAAGATTAAGAGAGAAAGGAAAATCTGGTGACAGCTAAATAGTGGGGCCCACAGGAGCAAATGCATTTAATGCTAATTATGGTAAGAGGTTTTAGTACGCCTGAGAAATTTGAATAATCATTATTTTTACTGACCTCGGGATTTTCTCAATGGGTAATTATGGAATGCATGCATATGTTATCAAATGAAATCTTTCCCGCTCTCTCTGTAAAATATTTGTAATAAATTCTCAAGCCCTCATGCTTCTATTTAAGTTATGTCCTTTGTTTAAACTCCTCAGTTTTTTTATTATTAAGAAGCTAGCGTGAGGAGGTAAAACTTGGGAGCTCCTGTGGTAAAAAAATTTCTATAGAAATAAGGTGAGTTTAGCCATTATCCTCATGATATTTTTCAAATTCAGTAGATAGAACAATGAATAGAAAAATTAAGTGTCTACAATGTTGAGGTCAACTTTTCATTTGTTTGGGAATACTTCGAGTTTAGTATGTGATGGCCCCATAATATTAGATACAGACCTAGAAGACTATAATGTAGAAAATATACCCACTCATCTTTTGAATTCCCTTTAGGGCACTCCATCTCTTGAAATCCTTCATAGTGGGCTATGTTCAGCCGTGACTTTTCCTCCCACTATCATTTGCCCTGAGTTAATCCTTGAATGCATAAGGAATTATGATGCACGGATAGAAACTATCAAAAAGAAGGATGATAGTGTCCTAATGCCTATTAATAAAGAAATGGTGGTTCAAGCCCTGCAAATCCTAGAAAAGACTTTCTCCACCTTTTCTCCCACACAGTCTATTGTCAAAATCAATGAAAATAGAGATGCAAACCGTACTTCCATAGCTAAAAGCTGGCTTCTGAACCCACAAAGTATGACTACCTAAAAAATTCAATATAACCCATGTCCACTCATATATCGGTGATATAATAGTGATGTTGCATATGGTAAGAGGATCTCAAGTAGCTTACCTTTTCTCAGATTGGATGTATTTCTACGTTCAAATTTTCCTTGAAGGAACGCAACTCCTAGACTGGGCCGAGTTAATTTCTAGCTCTCTCAGAGAATAGCTCAACACGTCTAAATTGACCGGTAGTAGTTTCTTCATGACTTAATAGCTCATGTATTGCTTGGCCTGCAACAGACAATGGCATGGAATGCCACATAAACCCTGGGTCATAGATATGTGTATCTACGAGTATTACCCAATTCTACAGAAGGACAATATTGTTAAAAATATTGGCAAGTTGGCTATACTGATGTATATGACTTGATATAGTGTTGTAATTATGGAAACAAAGTCATATAGTAGTTTGGAGTTAGGGCACTTGATGACAAGATCATAAATCAGTTAAGTGTTGAAGACTGGACAGTATACAGAGTTCCTAGAGCTCAGAGCATCAGCGCACGTGCGTATGGAAGAATTATGGTAAGCACCCTAGAATTTAAGTTGATTAGACTATATTCATGCTTAGTATATGAGCGCATGATCATATGTGCAAGTATGAGAAAGATACACTCAGTTGAAGTTGCATAGCCAGTGTGTGCCAGTGAAGAATAGAGTAAGCGGCCGATAGTTATCATTTTGGGTTGCGACTATATTGTAATGTTGTAAAGGCTATGCACCTATTGTAATTAGGTTGCTGACATGTATATATGTTTTATTGTAAACACACTTAAGCCAATTCATTTGTAAGTTTTGTATGTAATAGGTTTAAGGGCCGACCTAGTTGTTTATTTTGTATGTGTGTATAAATATAAGATGCACCCATTGTATTCGATATGGAAGTTGATAGAGAGTTGTGATAAGAAGAGAAGAAGTATGCAAAGATTCTATAAGATTTATTAGAGCCTTACAAGATGTCAAAGCATTAGCGCATCAAAGGAACTGATCTGACAAGCAATGTCATAGTGACAGTTCATCTAGCAGATATAGTGTGTATCTGAGATTAGAATGTTGTAGCCTTCACCACTTGAGCAGTGAGCTCTAGGATAGTGCATCCACTCCCCTAATAGGGACTATTGTAAAATAATCCTAATAGGGTCTGACCCTTGACAAGGTCTACTATACTTAAAGCATTGTAAAGGAACTCCTAATAGGGTTAAGGATCTTCTAACAAGGATCACTAAACACTAGTACAGAATATTAGTCGGTGTCAATTCCCACTGGGGTTTTTACCTATTTGGGTTTCCCCATAACCATATTGGTGTCATGTGTTGATTTCATGTTTCATGTTTGTGTGAATGTTTAATTCAGTACTTAAGCATTTAAGTTCAGTATAAAGATTAAAGTAAAAAGATAAAATACAGTGAACACTGATTCACCCCCCCCTCTCAGTGTTCCCATTCCTAACAATTGGTATCAGAGCTCTGGTCCTCAGCAAATAATTTTAACCACTTGAGGAGATAATGGACAAAGAAGAAATGAGATATCTGAAAAGAAATCTTGAAGCTTCTCTTGAAGACCTGGACAAATTAGAAAGAGAAATTGAAGAACTAAAGGAAAAGGTCAGTGATGCTCAATTAGTTATCCAAAGACTAAGAAAGGATTTGAAAGAATGCTTTAACAATGATCTAGGAGCAAAGTTCAAGAAGATGAATGAAGAAAATAAATCCTTAAAAGAACAACTTGAAGATTTTGATGATAAACTAACTAACAATCAGGAAGTCTACAATGAACAAATCAAAGAGAACCTTCAACTCAATGAAGAACTAAGGAAAGCAAACATGGAAATCTTGGAGCTAAGGAATAGCAAAGAAAGCTTGGAATTTGAATTGAAAGAAGAAAGGAATCATATTGACAAATTACACACAAGTTCTGATTTGATAGAATCTCAGTTGTATGCAAGAAGAGCCAAAGGAGACACTAGCTATATTGGATACAATGAAGCACAAAATCAGATTGACAATATGCGAGCAAGAAAGGATTCACAAAAGGACTCTACTGATGCTAAGGAGACTAAAGATCAAACCAAAGATAATGGTGAACCACCTAAGAATGAGTGCAAGCCTGTAGACCACACTTGTTTTGCATGTAACAAGCATGGACACATAGCAAGGAACTGTACAAAGGTAAGACCTTTTAATGGTTATGTTATTCATGCAATAAATTTGGTCATAGAGCTATGAATTTCAAGACTAGTAAGAAGAACATGATTCAGCATGATTAGAGAAATCAAAATCAGACAAATGTAAGAAATTCTCAAAATGTTACATGTCAGATATGTAACTATAATGGTCACTCAGCTAGACAGTGTAAAATAGTGACTCATGTCAATGCACCAAGGAATATAAGACCTACAGTCATTTGTCACTCTTGTAACAAGGTTGGACATATCTCAAAGTTATGTAGATCAAGGATGCAATGTCAAGAAAGCCCTAAAAAGGCCGAAGAATTAGTACTGGATCCTGAAGGAGAAGTTAATTTTGTCAAAGCCTCAGATGATGCAAGCTTAATTTGGTTAGATAAAAAGAAGGACAAGACTAATGAGTATGTATTGGATGCATCCACAGTGGACGCACCCTCTACATCTAGATGAATGGCCCTCAAGGTCATAGGGGGAGATAATTTAGCTCTAGACCCCTACATGGCTGGTATACTCACTCTCAGAGTATGCACCTTTGGACTTAAGCTTTTGGAGTATAAAGGAACCTTCATGCAAGAGTGCACATACTGATTGTTAATAGAACAAAAGCTAGAAATGTTTAAGTGACAACCTGGTTTATGTGGCAAACATTAATGGTGGAATTTTCACTTTAAGTACATAGAAATTTGTTTGATTACTCATTGCATTCAAATTCATAGTGATAGGAGAGCAGAAAGAGCCTTAGAAGTTATTGTGAAGACTTGTAGATTGATCTATCAGTGATTTACAGTACACTTGATTGGTTGTAGAAACCCTAGCTTGTCGTGCCAATTCAGAAGTCTTCAGATTATCTCAGAATACAGTTGGAAAGCGATAAAACAAGTAAGTGATGGCCACTCCCATAGTTTTTGATGTTGCAGAAAAGAAAAGATATGTATTTAAGAAGCATCCATTTAAGTCTACCCTAGATGACTTAGAGGGAGCATTCTCCTACACACCTATGGGCGTTATGCATGTGGAAGACATTAGGGCTTACATCTACTGTAAGAAGGAACTAGTAGGATTGGACAGGTTAAGGGCGCACATGGAAAAAATGTTAAAACTAGACAAAACCTTCTTGGATGAATATGCAAAGTGGAATGATCACCCAATACTAGAGTATGCTACGGCATATGAATTCTATGAGACAGAATGGATTAAAATACTTTTGAGTAGAATTCATGATGACCTATTTTGGATAGGTGATGTGCTAGTCAGAATTACCATTGACTTGATATATGAGATGATAGGCCTATCTAAGACAAGTGTCGTCCTTCTACTAGGCAAGGATGTCAGGAAAATTGATTGAGGAAACTTGTAAGTCAAGGAGTGATAGGCGTGGGATGACAATTGAGCCTATTGAGCAAGCTGACATCAAATTGATGTCTATGATACTTGGATATAGGTTTCATCACACCAGTAGGGTGAATAGTGTGTCTGTGGGCACAATTCTAGCAGCCATTAGACTTGTAAAGGAAGATGCAGAGTTCAACTTGTGTGAGATCTTGTACGCATAGTTGATTGATAACATCAAGGCAATCAAGCATGACAAAACCAAGATATTCAAGTTTGGGTCATTGATCATTTACATATACCTTCATATAGTTGGGAAAGTATCAAATTTGTATTTAGAAAAGTCCATTCCAACCATGCCATAGATATCTAACAAAGCATCCACTAAGAGTACATTGAGAGATTATATAACATTGGAGTTGAAGACCTTCAGGGTCAAGATGCAAATGAGGTTTAGAATTCCAGAAAACATTGTTGAAAAGTACAAGGATACAATTTTTTTTATGGTTGAAACAAATACAACATGTATGGAGGAAGTTGTACCTATAACAAAGTGGATTCATCCACTTGGATATGAAGTAGAGGAACAAGTTTTGGAAGCATATTCTCAAGTATTGCTTTCAGCTCCTATTGACCCTAATGAGCCAAGATGGGGAACTTATGAGGAGAAGACAAGAGAGATGAATGCTAAACTAAACAGCACAACAACTAAGAGGAAAGCCTCTAAGATTACATCTGAGATACTCAGAATTCATGGAGTAACACAAGCAGACCTAGACAAAGCAAGGGAATAAAAGATTGCTTTGGAAATTGAGAGCACATCCATAGTGGAAGCTAAGTCTGATGATCCCAAGATGAAAAAGGTAAAGATTGAGAAGAATGATGATCCAAAGGATAAACAGGGTAAAATTGATGATATTTCTCCTGCACCCACTACTACAATTGATATTGAATCCACAGATGCATCTCCTAAGATGCCCAAGAGGAGAAAACAAACCGCCACAAATCACCCTTCAGCTATAAGTGCAGCCACAAGAAGCAAATTCAAAAATGTGTAGTCACCTCTGGAAGTAGGATTCATACCTAGTCTTCAAGTGTTAAGGACTAGAGTAGTAGAAGAAGGAAGGCTAGATCAGGTAGCCAAGTTTTATGAAAAATATCATGAAATTGATAAGTCAGAGATTCTGCTGATCAAACACATAATAAAATTCAAGAAGATAGTTCTTGAATTGAAGACAGCTATCCCAAATAATGTATGGGAGATTATGGATACCTTGAAGAGACAAGCCACTAAAGAAGACTTCAGAATCAGGGAACAAACACTTGATTCCAATCTTCCAGTATGGTCTGTTGAAGAAAAGACAATGTTATTGAATTTGGTGAAGCTGCACTTAAGAACAAAGATGAGAACACTACACATTATGAACAAAGACTATGAGATGATAACTAAGGAAATAGAGAAGGCCTTTAAGAAGGTATTCTTAGAGTAGCACATGAAATCTAAGTCTACGCCCATCACTCAACCACCTAGTGAGCAAGACAAAGTAGCAGAGGCCTCCAATATGCCATTTATAGGTCCTCTAGATTCAGCGCTTACAGTGGTAACACCTACAGAGGCAGTAAAGTCTGTGCCCATAACAGATACACAAAAAGATGACACAATATTCATTGACAATGTAGAGATTGCAATGACAGCCACAGACAATGACTTGGATAAGTTTGAAGAAGCTTTTGTGAGAACACAAGAAGCTGAAATGTTATGTAGCAACACACCACCCACTCATCAAGAAGAAGCATTGACTGATGATGACAAAGAAGAAGAAAAGATGGAAGAAAAGAAAGAACAAGAAAAAGAAATAGAAAAAGAGGAAGAAAAGAAAGAAGAAGAAAAGGTAAAAGAAAGTGAGAAAAAGGATGAAATGTTAGTAGAGCAAGAAGTGTTGGACAACACTCTCATCACTCCTTCAGCAACATTTTTGTCAAGTTTGACACCTGACACATCCAGTTTGGACTCATGGAGAGAAGAAGACCCGATTAAGTTCAGCATCTTAGCAATGTAGAAGGCCAAAGAAAAACAAGTAATGAGGAATCCCCTCCTAGTAGAATCAGTAAAAATTCTAAACAATTTATTGCCAGAGGACAAGAAAGTGTCAAAGATACACTATGTTGATGATGTGAGTACAGTCATCTCACAATTCAAAAGCAATTTCTCAAGCCTTGAAGAATCTGCATCCCTAGTTGCAGAAGAAAAGTACCTAAAGAAGAGGTTGAATGAATTATTGAGAAACTTTGCACTTGACCTAAGCTCACTTAAGACTGGTCAAGCATCCTTGAAAGAATTTGCAGATCAAGGAAGAAAAATCATTGCAGAATGCATGGATCGAGATAAGCTTACTGATGCCCACTTCAAGAAAATAAAAGAGGTAGAAGCTATGATTGAGCAAGTCAAGAGTTAAGTGAAAGACACATCCACAAATGTAAACATGTGTAATAATGTATACCATCAACAAATAGAAAAGATTGAGTAGGAAGAAAAAGAAATGTCAAAGATCAGGGCAAGGAAAACACAGCTCAAGAATGCTCTTGCGCCCTCATTAGACATTCTAAATTAGAATATCAAGGAGATTGATGCCACTATGGTGACATATGATCAAGGTCCTTCCACATATTTGAAGAAGATGGAGAAGCTTCAATATGCATTATGTGCCCATCTCCAGATAGAAAACTCTTTGATCTCATTTTGGAAGAAGGAGATCCATAACCTAAAAATAGCATATCCAGATGTTTTCCCTCAGTAAGTATGTATAGATACAGTTTTTGTAACACCTTTGTAATTAATGTCAAAGGGGGATTTTTGTATAGAATATGGATCATAATATGTATAGGGAGATATAAGTATATGTAAAGAGAACAAAAGTTTATGTATTAAGGACAGTTAGCAACTTGGCCATATTCCTTTGTTGCCATCAATGAAAAAGGGGGAGATTGTTGGAAAGTTGGCTATACTGATGTATATGACTTGATATAGGGTTGTCATTATGGAAAAAAAGTCATATAGCAATTTGGAGTTAGTGCACTTGATGAGAAGATCAAAAATCGGTTAAGTGTTGAAGACTAGATAGTATACAGAGTTCCAGCAGCTCAAAGCATCAGCGCACGTGCGTACAAAAGAATTATGGTATGTGCCCTAGAATTTAAGTTGGTTAGACCATATTCATGCTTATTCTATGAGCGCATGATCATATGTGCAAGTATGAGAAAGATACAGTTAGTTGAAGTTGTACAGCCAGTGTGTGCCAGTGAAGAACAGAGTAAGCAACCGACAGTTATCATTTTGGGTTGCAACTATATTGTAATGTTGTAAAGGCTATGTGCCTATTGTAATTAGGTTGCTAAAATGTATATATGTTTGATTGTAAACACGCTTAAGCCAATTCATTTGGAAGCATTGTATGTAATAGGTTTAAGGGTTGACCTAGTTGTTTATTTTGTATGCACGTATAAATATAAGATGCACCCATTGTATTCGGTATGGAAGTTGATAGAGAGTTGTGATAAGAAGAGAAGAAGTATGCAAAGAGTCTATAATATGTATTAGATCCTTAGAAGATGTCAAAGCATTAGCGCATCAAAGGAACTGATCTGACAAGCAGTGTCACAATGACAAATCATCCAGCAGATATAGTGTGTATTTGACATCAGAAGGTTGTAGCCTTCACCACTTGAGCAGTGAGCTCTAGGATAGTGCATCCACTCCCCTAATAGGGACTATTATAAAGACTCCTAAAAGGGTCTGACCCTTGACAAGGTCTATTGTACTTAAAGAATTGTAAAGAAACTCCTAATAGGGTTAAGGATCTTCTAACAAGAATCACTAAACACTAGTACAAAATATTAGTGGGTGTCAATTCCCACCGGGGTTTTTACTTATTTGGGTTTCCTCGTAACCATATTGGTGTCATGTGTTGATTTCATGTTTCAGGGTCTGTGCAAGATCATGAGGGGCCAAAAAGTGGCGATGTGAAAAATATTCACTTTTCACTCGTCCAAAAGCGCATGAAAGCACTTGTTGACTTTTTAGTAGGCCTGGGTGTCAGTACACCTAGGCAAAGCTGCCACCAAAGCACATACCTAATCAGGTACCCAAAAATATCGAGTACCCAATATTTTCAGGTACCCGATAACTGTGGCATATATCTGACACCCGCGAGCCCTATTCTTCATTTCCTAGCGCGATTTCTTCAAGTTTCTAACCGCATTTTTCTGATACTTGATATATTTTTGGATACCTAATATTGGAAACCCCAAATTTGACTCCGAGCATATTTGGTAAGTAGTTAATTGCATATTTTTATTTATTTATTTCATTTTCATTATAAATGTATCATTTTTTTAAAAAATAGGGTTTTGTATTTATATTTTTAATAATATTTGAAACTTAGATTTGTTTTTTATTTAATCAGGCATGGCTGACAACAATGAAGAAAATAACCCTCCAAATAACAATCCCGAAAACAATCCCCCATATCTAAACCCTAAATCTTTACAAGATTTGATAGAAGAAAATTTGAACACAATACGAGGTTTCCAAAACACATATCAAAATATACCTACATTAGGTCCCATGCTTGCCACACTAAATACAATTGTTGGAAATATTGACACACTCACGCAGCAACATAATGTTGCTCTTCATTGGCATGATGATATGCATGCCCAATTTGATGATGGGCTTGACCATGATGGGATTGTGGCCCTTAATATAAGTAAGGAAGATATAGCCACCCTTTTTGTCGATCCTAAAACCAAAATACCAATTGACCCCAAAAAGCCCAAATTATCAATAAAATGGTGCACAAATGAAGCAATGCGCACAAACTTTTGGGATCGCTGGTGGATGGTTTTGATAAACCACCACATAGCAATTTGGAGGTCCCATTTTATTTCCTTAAAAAATTGTATGCTGAGTTTGTGCTTGGTCACCATGTTGATTATTGGAGTATGAGGCCCAACATGGGCGTAGGCAGAGGAGCTCCTCAAACTAGGCCATCTTCCCAGCGTCGAAAGGCCACTACCTTTGTCCCCCCCACTGATGTCACACCCCCTCCTCTAGTGCAGCATCCCGATATCATTTATGAGGCTACTGAACTGACTATTAGGGCCATTCATTTACTGAGTGATCAGTTGATCACATAGACTAGGTCAGTGTTGCCTCCTGTGGATGTTGTTGGCACATCAACATCTCATCGGAGTTCACATGTATGCAAGCCCCATATGTGCATTATGTGCAGGCATATGTGCCTCAGACCGCTTACTGATTCTAATATATATCAGTTTCATGATATTGATGAGGGAGATACAGGAGAGGTTGTTGCAGAGGCTGCAACACCTCATGGAGCATCTACATCTCATGAGAGTGCTTAGGAGGTGCACATAGAGCCATTGACTCATGTTGATAAGGTAAGAGTAAACATTATAAATAAATTTGTCACATGACTTATTTAATTTTAAAATAATTTATTTATTTAGATTAGTTTTAATGATTGCATGCACTTATGTATATATATTTTTTCCATTTATGTTCAGTCGATGACACGGGAGGAGGTGAGACAGGTGGATGAGTCCACACTTTCGGCCATTTCATTTGGCCTTGATGACTATACGGTATATTATAAATTATGTACCCATTAGTTTTTTTTTATATCATTTGGTGTACATGCTTAAATCTCTATCAATTAGAGCAATAAAATTCATACATTTACTAATATATATTGTCATCTTATTGTGTTCTTGTAGGCTACAGCCGACATCAGTGGGGGGCGTGAGGGGGTTCCTTCATCAGGTATCGACAAAGGAAAGGTAGTTAACTGTTTAAGATTAATTATGCATGCATATGTATGCCACTTGTGTGTAGTAATAAATATTTTACTTGCACTTTATTGTATAGGGTGTGGCTATTGATGATGTCCCGACACCGGTTCGGTGGCGTAGGGTTACAGGCGTCTCGATTCGGAGTGATAGCCTGATTGTACGTAGACTTTTACATATTGTTATTTGTATTTTGTAACTAGGGTTGCTATGATGAAGTACATTGATATATAATTGACAATCTTTTTACTCTCATAGGTTACTCTGATTGTGAGGGAGGTCCCACGAGAATATTTTGTTTCTTTGTTGACCTAGCCCACTATTCCAGAGGAGGGATCACCAGATGTAAGTTTTAATTTTAGTTCAATCAATTTGTAATTTTATTATGCTATCATCCTATTTTGTAGATTTATTACTCTATGTTGCACCAGTCTACTAACCTCATTATTGCAAATATATATTTATAGGTCAGAGTTGGTATTGTTGGCATGGTCCCTTTGCTACCCAGGACTTATGCTAGGACACCTGATTGTGGTAGGCAATCGAGAGACCAGGTACAAATTTATTTGTATTCAGTTATAATTTTAATTAAATTAGTGTTTGAAAATTATGAATTATATATATATATATATATATATATATATATGTATATATATATATATATATGTATATATATATATATATATATATACATATATATACATATATATATATATACATATATATATATATATATATACATATATATATATATATATATATATATACATATCTATATATATATATATATATATATATGTATATATATATATATATATATATATATATATATATATATATGTGTGTGTGTGTGTGTGTGTGTGTGTGTGTGTACAAATCATATAAAGTAAGAAATCTAACTTTGGTTTGAACTCATTTTTTATGCAGGATCAATCAGAGCCCAACACTCCTTCAAAGAGGCTACATTTTGATGATCCCCCTACAGCATAGGATGCAGTTTTAGTTTTGTCGTCATTTAGAGATGACACTTGGCACATTTTGAGATGGCATATATGCCACATTGTACACCTTAAAATGTTGATTTTGTAGACATTTTGAAATGGCATGTGCCATATTTGTATATGGGCATACTTTTGATACATTTGATACATATATAGAACATATTCATTTATATGTTATATTTGCGTCATCTTTTGTATATACATATTTATTATTCATGTTTATGGAATTGAATGGTGAAGTTATATCTTGACTATGATTATCATTATGATTTAATTATATCTTGTTGAAGTTACATTTGTTTTTCTTTACTCTGGAATACCCTGTTCATGGAGCTTATTATGTTTGAGGTTTAACTTCTTGTTGGTGAACAGATTTGTCTTCGAAAGAAACACTTACAAAATGACCCTTAAAGCCCAAACAAAAAGACTCAACCAACACCAACAGTTGGGTCACTTCACTATTGAGAAGTGTAAGTGCCCTTTGAATTATTCGGGTATAGCTCCCCGTGCAAGATTTACAATGAATCAACTAAACTATGAATGATAATGCTTTTAACCTAAAAGTAATAAAGGCTTACAAACATCTATTTGTAAATATGAGATAGATGCAAAGGGACTAATTTACTGAAAAGAAAAGGACACTAAACGCTACAAATTTCATTTGCCTAAACAATGCATTACAGAAAGAAACTAAGAGAGAAAGATGAATGGTTCTTTCCAAATACATGAAAAACTATAGCATAAAGTCCATAGATGATCGTGCTAATGATCAGACATAATAGATATGCATTCAAAAGAAACCAATATCATTCAAAGATGAATATCAATCAAAAAGTGAGCATCTAAAATCAAATTATTAATATGCTGACATATCCTTCTTTAAACATAGCAAAACAACAAAGATTCTGATGTTCTTGTACATTAATCATTATCTGAAAATAAAATCCCTCTTTCCCTGCATTACAATAAAAATCCTAATCTATCCCTCCCCTGGCACAAAGTCTCTCAGGTCAGGCGGAATCCGGAACCCCCAAAATCTCCTCTACGAGCCTTACTTATTTTCCCCTTTCAGTTAGTTTCTTTCTTGTTATAATAACTAATTCTTGAGGATGTGTCTATCCACATCTTCTTTCTCGAATACATTAAAGTATCCCTTTGTGAGTGCCTTAGTAATATTTTGTAATGAAAGTCCATGTTACTTTGTGCTCTACATCTTTCAAAATGGATCTATTCCTATAGAATAGTGCCATCTGGATCTTATTGCAACACAAGTGTTAATGCCTCTATGTTTTGATTGGACGCTTGGTGCTATAACTAGAGCGTGTCATTTCTGGCTCTCCGCAAACATACTGCTTCATGCAAGTGACACCAAGAAACATTTTGTCAAAGCCATCATACATATGTATTTTGGGATTCAATTGCAAGCATGTCCTCCTCAATTTTCCCACCCTGTGAACCTGAAGCCAACATCTCTGAATCATGACTGATGTCAACACAAAGAACTGCATTATCATGCATCATGAAGGCATCATCAGCTTGGTATTGAAAATCACTCTTAAGTTTCCCACTGATATAGTCCCAGACCTCTATGAATCCAACAACCAAGCATGAAACAAGGTTCTCTCCATCAAGGAAGATGTCGGGTCCTCCTTGACATTCGGTGTTGGGGCATTCTCAGGAAATGATAATGTCTTAATATTGAAATTGTGTTATAGATTATCATGTTCTCAAATGCCAATACTGTCGATGTGCAAAACCAATTCTCATTGTCATCGACTAGTCTAACCTGACAAAGCTTTGGAAACTTCATTTTTGGATACCTTTTACTAGTTCTACTACTCCTATCTGCAATTCCATATGCCGTGCTCTGCTTGTGGGCATTCTGTTGAATAGTTTACATATATTGTCTATGCTTCCAAGTCATAATTTTTATGGGACTCGATAGTTAAAATTATAATCGACCCCAAGGATGATGGCATGTCCTTGGATAGATAGTGGCATTGATAGCCTCTCCAACCATTTCAGTCTACCTTCATAACCATACCAAATAGGACAATGTCTGCTCAAAAAAATTTCTACTTGATCCACGAGCCCCGGAAGATTGCTGCCCAATCGTGCTTAGTGCACCTTGGGGTCACTTGGGTCGAGCGTGGTCACGATCATTTTGGTGACTCTGTGGGTAGAATGAGGTTGTCATTGGCATTTACCCAGCCAACCAGAGATGATGGAGCAGACAGTTTGATGCCAGGTCAGATGGTTTGAAAGATACGCTGCTAAGCCACTTTCAACTGACCCTGACTGCAAGTTTTGGCATCGACTGAGATCGCCTTGCCAAATGCAAATGAAGTTGAATCACCCAAAGCTGAGAGAGGTTATTGTAGACCTCAAAAACATGATCCTGTAGCACCTAATAGTTTGTTGATAGCTCTCACGAGGTCTGAGATATGAGCCCCAGAAGATCGCTGCCCAATTGTGCTTAGTGCACCTTGGGGTCACTTAGGTCGAGCATGGTCGCGAGTGTTCTAGTGACTGTGTGGGTAGAACGGGGTTGTCACTGGAATTTACCTAGCCAACCAGAGCCAATGGAGCAAATGATTTGATGCCAGGTCAGATGGTTTGAAAGATACGCTGCCGAGCCACTTTCAACTGACCCTGACTGCAAGTTTTGGCATAGACTAAGATCGCCTTGCCAAATGAAAACAAAGTTGAATCGCCCAAAACTGAGAGAGGTTATTGTAGAATTCGAAAACATGATCTTGTAACACCTAACAATTTTTTGATACCTCTCACGAGGTCCAAGATACGAGCCCCAGAAGATCGCTGCCCAATCATGCTTAGTGCACCTTGGGGTCACTTGGGTTGAGTGTGGTCGCGAGCGTTCCGGTGACTTTCTGGGTAGAACGGGGTTGTCATTAGCATTTACCCAGCCAACCAGAGCCAATGGAGTAGATGGTTTGATACCAGGTCAGACGGTTTGAAAGCTATGCTACTGAGCCACTTTCAACTAACCCTCACTCCAACTTTTGGCATCGACTGAGATCGCCTTTCCAAATGCAAACGAAGTCGAATCGCCCAAAATTGAGAGAGGTTATTGTAGACCTCTAAAAAATGATCTCGTAGCACTTGACAATTTGTGATACCTCTCACGAGGTCCAAGATACAAGCCCCAGAAGATCGCTTCCCAATCATGCTTAGTGCACCTTGGGGTCACTTGGGTCGAGTGTGGTCATGAGTGTTCCAGTGACTTTGTGGGTAGAATAAGGTTGTCACTAGTGTTTACCCAGCCAACTGGAGCTGATGGAGCTGATGGTTCGATGCCAGGTCAGACGGTTTGAAAGATAGACTATTGAGCCACTTTCAACTGACCCTGACTGCAAGTTTTGGCATCTACTGAGATCTCCTTGCCAAATGAAAACAAAGTCAAATCACCCAAAACTAAGAGAGGTTATTGTAGACCTCAAAAACATGATCCCATAGCACTTGACAATTTGTTGATAGCTCTCATGAGGTCCAAGATACGAGTCCCAAAAGATCACTGCCCAATTGTGCTAAGTGCACCTTGGGGTCACTTGGGTCGAGTGTGGTCGCGAGCGTTCCGGTGACTCTGTGGGTAGAATGAGGTTGTCACTGGTGTTTACCTGGCCAACCAAAGCCAATGGAGTAGATGATTTGATGCTAGGTTAGACGGTTTGAAAGATACGATGTTGAGCCACTTTCAACTGACCCTCACTGCAAGTTTTGGCATCGACTGAGATTGCCTTGCCAAATGCAAATGAAGTCAAATCGCCCAAAACTGAGAGAGGTTATTGTAGACATCAAAAACATGATCTTGTAACACCTGATAGTTTGTCAATACCTCTCACAAGGTCCAAGATATGAGCCCCAGAAGATTGCTGCCCAATCGTGCTAAGTGCACCTTGGGGTCACTTGGGTCGAGTGTGGTCGTGAGTGTTCCAGTGACTCTGTGGGCAGAACAAGGTTTTCATTGGTGTTTACCCAGCCAACCAGAGCTAATGGATTAGATGATTCGATGCCAAGTCAGACGGTTTGAAAGATACGTTGCTGAGCCACTTTCAATTAACCCTGACTACAAGTTTTGGCATCGACTGAGATCGCCTTGCCAAATGCAAATGAAGTCGAATTGCCCAAAGCTAAGAGAGATTATTGTAGACCTCAAAAACATGATCCCGTAGCACCTAATAGTTTGTTGATAGCTCTCACGAGGTCCGAGATACAAGCCCTAGAAGATCGCCGCCCAATCGTGCTTAGTGCACCTTGGGGTCACTTGGGTCAAGTGTGGTCGTGAGCATTTCGGTGACTCTGTGGGTAGAACGGGATTTTTACTGATGTTTACCTGGCCAACCAGAGTCGATGGAGCAGATGGTTTAATTCCAGGTCAGACAGTTTGAAAGATACACTGCTGAGCCACTTTTAACTGACCCTGACTGCAAGTTTTGGCATCGACTGAGATTGCCTTGCCAAATGCAAAGGAAATCGAATCACCCAAAATTGAGAGAGGTTATTGTAGACCTCAAAAATTTGATCCCATAGCACCTAACAGTTTGTCGATAGCTCTCACGAGGTCTGAGATACAAGTACTGAAAGATCATTGCCCAATCGTGCTTAGTGCACCTTGGGGTCACTTGGGTCGAGTGTGGTCGCGAGCGTTCCGGTGACTCTGTGGGTAGAATGGGGTTGTCATTGGTGTTTACCTAGCCAACTGGAGTCGATGGAGTAGGTGGTTCGATGCCAGGTCAGACGGTTTGAAAGATACGCTACTGAGCCACTTTTAACTAACCCTCACTGCAAGTTTTGGCATCGACTGAGATCGCCTTGCCAAATGCAAACGAAGTCGAATCACCCAAAACTGAGAGAGGTTATTGTAGACCTCAAAAGCATGATCTTGTAACACTTGATAGTTTGTCGATACCTCTCACGAGGTCCAAGATACGAGCCCCAGAAGATTGCTTCCCAATCGTGCTTAGTGCACCTTGGGGTCACTTGGGTCAAGCGTGGTCACGAGCGTTCCGGTGACTCTGTGGGCAGAATGGGGTTGTCACTAGTGTTTACCCAACCAACTGGAGCTGATGGAGTAGATGATTTGATGCCAGGTCAGAGGGTTTGAAAGATACTTTGCTAAGCCACTTTCAACTAACCCTGACTACAAGTTTTGGCATCGACTGAGATCACCTTGCCAAATGCAAACAAAGTCGAATCGCCCAAAACTGAGAGAGATTATTGTAGACCTCAAAAACATGATCCTGTAACACCTAACAGTTTGTCGATACCTCTCACGAGGTCCAAGATACGAGCCCAAGAAGATCACTGTCCAATCGTGCTTAGTGCACCTTGGGGTCACTTGGGTCAAGCATGGTTGTGAGCGTTCCGGTGACTCTGTGGGCAGAATGGGGTTGTCACTAGTGTTTACCCAGCCAACCAGAGCTGATGGAGTAGATGATTCGATGCCAGGTCAGACGGTTTGAAAGATACGCTACTAAGCCACTTTCAACTGACCCTGACTGCAAGTTTTGGCATCGACTGAGATCGCCTTGCCAAATGCAAATGAATTTGAATCGCCCAAAATTGAGAGAGGTTATTGTAGAACTCAAAAACATGATCCCATAGCACCTAAAAAAAATTTGATAGCTCTCATGAGGTCCAAGATACGAGCCCCAGAAGATCACTGCCCAATTGTGCTTAGTGCACCTTGGGGTCACTTGGGTCGAGCGTGGTCGCGAGCGTTTTGGTGACTCTGTGGGCAGAACGGTGTTGTCACTGGTGTTTACCTGGCCAACTAGAGTCGATGGAGCATATGATTCGATGCCAGGTCAGACGGTTTGAAAGATACGCTGCTGAGCCACTTTCAACTGACCCTCACTGCAAGTTTTGGCATCGATTGAGATCGCCTTGCCAAATGCAAAGGAAGTCAAATGACCCAAAATTGAGAGAGGTTATTGTAGACCTCAAAAACATGATCCTATAACACCTGATAGTTTGTCAATAGCTCTCACGAGGTCCAAGATATGAGCCCCAGAAGATCGCTGCCCTATTGTGCTTAGTGCACCTTGGGGTCACTTGGGTCGAGTGTGGTCACGAGCATTCCAGTGACTCTATGGGTAGAAAGGGGTTGTCATTAGCATTTACCCAGCCAACCAGAGCTGATGGAGTAGACGGTTTGATGCCAGGTCAGATGGTTTGAAAGATACGCTGCTGAGCCACTTTTAACTGACCCTCACTGCAAGTTTTGGCATCGACTGAGATCACCTTGCCAAATGCAAATGAAGTTGAATCACCCAAAACTGAGAGAGGTTATTGTAGACCTCAAAAACATGATCTTGTAACACCTAACATTTTTTTGATACCTCTCACGAGGTCCAAGATACGAGCCCCAGAAGATCACTGCCCAATCGTGCTTAGTGCACCTTGGTGTCACTCTGGTCGAGCATGGTCGCGAGTGTTCCGGTGACTCTGTGGGAAGAATGGGGTTGTCACTGGTGTTTACCCGGCCAACCAAAGCCAATGGAGAAGATGATTTGATGCCAGGTCAGATAGTTTGAAAGATACGCTACTGAGCCACTTTTAATTGACCTTCACTGCAAGTTTTGGCATCGACTGAGATCGCCTTGCCAAATGGAAATGAAGTCGAATCGCCCAAAGCTGAGAGAGGTTATTGTAGACCTCAAAAACATGATCTTGTAACACCTAATAGTTTTTTGATACCTCTCACGAGGTCCAAGATACGAGCCCCAGAAGATCGCGGCCCAATCGTGCTTAGTGCACCTTGGGGTCACTTGGGTCGAGCGTGGTCGCGAGCGTTCTGGTGACTCTATGGGCAGAATGGGGTTGTCATTGGTGTTTACCTGACCAACCAAAGCCAATGGAGTAGATGGTTTGATGCCAAGTTAGACGGTTTGAAAGATACACTGCTGAGCCACTTTCAACTGACCCTCACTGCAAGTTTTGGCATCGATTGAGATCGCCTTGCCAAATGCAAACGAAGTCAAATCGCCCAAAACTGAGAGAGGTTATTGTAGACCTCAAAAACATGATCTTGTAGCACCTAAAAGTTTGTCAATACCTCTCACGAGGTCTGAGATACGAGCCACTTTCAACTGACTGTTAGTGGTATGTTTGAAATTTGAACTGTGAAATTAATCATGATTAAGCTTGTTAAATTTGAACTGTAGAGCTTATTATGTTTGAGGTTTAACTTTTATAGATTTTTTGAAATGATAAAAAATAATATCCTTAAAGCATTACAAACAACAATCAAACATGTAAGAATTCAAACCATGCAAATGACATAAGTATATGACATGTAATATCTCTTCTTGGCACTATTGGCCACCCATACATGATTTTGGTCATAAGTCCTTATGAAGAGTTTAAGGACATTTAACTTTTAAATCAAATTGATTGTTACAAATTGTGATTATAGGCTTCAAAAAATCTCAATTAACCATTAAGGATCATTTTGTCCTTCTATCTCTGATTGGATCCATGGTGATCGTAGGCGTCTTCGTAGGTGCTCCTGCACAAGTTACATTCCACATACAAAACCAAGTTTATTGACTCAAAATACAATCTAAGAAAGGTCAAATTAATGTATTGAAATTAAGCTTAATGAACTTAGAAAATAATGCACTAAGTTAACTTATTACCTAGTCAAGTTTTCCTGAAGGGTCATCTCTTTGCTTCAGGGTCTCCAATAGTGCTTCATGATCAGCAGTAGTAATAGTCCAAAGTTCTTTTGTCTTTGGTCTTCTATGATGCTTTGACAACTTGACATTTGTTGCTATAACAAGGTGTGAATACATCAGAATAGTTTTGTGCTTCTCATAGTCTTCAAATGTGGGAACTCCATTCTTTCTAATCATGTATGTTCGCAACCATGTTCCCGCAACAACAACTGAACTAGTAGGATATGTGAACCCATCACCATCTGGCATCGGTTGTACAAGCTTCTATTTACCTTTTACACAATGTGCTAACCAATAATCTGACCTCTCATCATTCCCTTGTGGTGCAACCAATGCAAAAACATCTCCTAGCTTCAAAAGATCTGAAAGATGATCATAGTCAACTGAAGTGTCCATGTCATCATTTCTTATAGAGAATGTCAAAGATAAAGGAGTCAGATACTATGGAACCCATGTATCCACCCACTCACTTGACTCACAATGATCCCAATCATACTAAAAACACATGGGGCAAAAACAAGCCAACTCTCATGTCTAAATGGTCCATGTACTACTATTGGAGCTTCAAAATGAATGCATTTTTTAAGAGTCTTTCACTATTTGACAATCCAATCTATCTCCTATAGTTCCCTCCTCAACCAACCAAAAGAATCTATGCACTGTAGAATCAAGAGTCCCCCCCTGTGACAATGCTAAAGTACACCAATCAATAATAGAATGAGCATCAAGAAGTACAGCACTTGAAATCCTCAATTGCTCCTTAACTAGAGCTCTCTTCACACACGCACCTGCTCCGTCATTCTCCCCTTTCCCATGCCCTGACTCAAAAAAACTCCAAATATGAGGTACACCTCTCTCCACATGCATTCTACACAACCAATAAAACATTCTGGCATTCTTAAATTGACCGGTGCAATTATCCGACCAAATGAGATGCCTATCCATAACAATACCATTTTCCTGCAAGAAGTCAAAATAGTTCTGGAAACAATGTTGAACTAACTCATGAGAGTGAGACCTGTCGTCGCTCATATAAAAAAGGTACTCTCTGATTTTATCTTTCGCTCATCTTTTGTGCTATCAGGGGAATGTCTATATGTGATGTGTACAAAATAGCAACCTAAATCAAATTGTAATATTGAGCTTGAGTCTCATTTTGGGGCTGCAATGTATAGTTCTCTGCAAAGTCTACAATGGATATAATAGTTCCAATGGGGAAAGTGTCCTTACATGTCCTGAATTGTTGATCCAACCATTGAGACTTGTGACTATGCCTTGCATACTTGTAAAAAATATTTGTCTTGAAATCTGAGATAAAATCAGCAACATTGTATTCATTTGCAACTAACTCACATCTAGAGCCTTCACCTCCACTCTTCAATGTATATTTCACTGTTTCATATACCTTTTTTTGGACGAGTGTCTTTCCAAAATTGTGTTCCAAACCCTCATGAAAACATGTTCTAAACTTGGACAAGCCACCACATTCTGAGCACTTGGCATTTAAGCAATCTTTTTTATAAAATAAACAACCATCATCTCTTTGACATAAAAATTGATCTAGCAAGTCTCTTGATGATTTGGGAAGACCACTTGCACCACAATCCTCTAGCATTTCATTAGTATGCAAAGTAGAATGAATGGACCGTAATAATTCATGATGCATTGAAAACTCAACATGATATTTGCAACAACATGTATTTCGAATCTTAAGGGATACACAATAAAATGGCTTCACAGATTCAAAAGAACTTTGTGATATTTTCAATGTTGGATGTGTCTCACAAAAATTTTTATACAACATTGTTTGACTTACCTCCACATAATGTTTAGGATGTGGAGTGCGGTCTCGATTGCCAACTCTCAACTTCAAGACATCCTTCACATTTGGTGACACTCTTGAGTTAGCATCCCAAAATTGTTGAATTTCATCCTTGACAACATCTGTTAGCTTCTTATCGAAATGTGGAAGTCTCCCACCGTAAGCCCATGTATCAATTTGAAGGGGATCATCAAGTCCTTCTCTTCTTGCAAGTGCTCTACCCAAAGTTTTACGGTCTATATTGAAGTCAACACAAGTTTGTCTCATCAAACGAGCCTTTCTCAACTGATGACTTACTAAGGAGGTTGTAATAACCCTCTGAGAAACTCTCTTGTCTTTTTCTCTGCTAGTCTTCCCAATGCTATTGAGGGCATTGAAAAGATTCTTCACAACAATGGCATTTCTCTCCATTTTCTTGTTCACACAAATCTTCAATTTCACAAGCATAGGTCTCATCTTTTGCATCTTTAACAACTGCACAAAAATTTGACATTTCTCAACCAATGTCTTGTTTTGAAAAAATTGATCATAAAGTCTTGAAGCCCACAACCTAACGATTCTATGTGACCTCTTTCCTTCCCAATTATTCATAATGTTCTCCTCAATTTCAATTAACCATTTAGGTGTTCTTGAAAGCCCCAAATTTGAAGATTGATTATCTTTATTGCAAGGAACTTCATTTCGCATATAATTTGGAGATGTATAACATTCATGTGGTTCTTGTGCAACATTTTCATTCCCAAAGTCTACATTTTCAATCTCCATCTATGCATTTTCAAATTGAACATCCTCTTCACTTACAACTACATTTATGGGGTCACCTTGATTAATTTTTAACATACCTTCTCTCCTTCTTCAGTGATTTTCCTTATCTTTTTCCCTATATGCCTGAATTTCATCATTTGTCAGCTTCCTCTTGTGTTTAGCCTTTCGACGACTGGTGCTTCCCATGGTGAGACCACAAGTTGACAAAAATCAAACAATGGGCCCCAAATCACATTTTTTGTTTTGCAACGTGTGAAAAAAGTATAAAATCCCCGTGATTGTCTTCTCTATAGGAACAATGAATATTTTGGTCAAATATTGCCTGGGAAAAATCGGGTACCCAAAAATATCGGGTACCCGATATTCTCCTGCCAATGAAAAACCGGTGGGAGCAAATGAAAACAATTGAACTTTTACATATGTTTATGTATATAATATATCTATAAAAAAGAGGCATATGATATATATAATGTATATTATATATGTACTAATGTATTATATATATTAATGTATTAAATATACTAATATATATAATATATTATATATATACTAATGTATAATATATACTAACATGTATATATATATATATATATATATATATATATATATATATATATATATATATATATATATATATATATATATATATATATACTAATGTATACTAATATATTATATATAATATTACAAATTAAGGAGAAACTCTTGGAGAAATATGGAAATTATAATCTTCCTCCTCGAGCATACATTAATGAAGTTCTTCGTGCCTTAGCAGAGGAAGCCAGCTGGATGGTTCAAGCTTATGGTACTACATATAGAAATGCGGTATGTATTTTTGGCCTAAATTTTTTTCTCATTTCTTTTAGGTCTTTAAAGGTCGTTGGCTAAATCTTTATATTAAATGTGCCTTTTACAGGCGTCGTAAACCCTAGCTACGCAGAAATGGAGGCTTTGAAGAATAGTTCACTGGAGGCAGAGAGAGACTCCCTAGGGGTCCATTGGAATGTTCAAGTGTGTCTTAAGCGGTCCTAGGATCCTAATACCACTTAAGACACACTTGAGCATTCTAATGTGTCAAAAGGGGTTCTGGGGACTCCCTAGGGGTACTAGTACACCTTATCATACATTAGGACACCTAGAGAGTCCCCATGAACCCTTAAGACACATCGGAATGCTCAAGTGTGTCTTAAGGGGTTGTAGGACCCTTTAGGACACACTTGAGCATTTTAATGCGTCAAAAGGGGTCATGGAGACTCCCTAGGGGTCATAGTATGCCTTATCATGCCTTAGGACCCCTAGAGAGTCCCCATGATCGCTTTAGACACATTGGAATGCTCAAGTGTGTCTTAAGGGGTCGTAGGACCCCTTAAGACACACTTGAACATTCTAATGTGTCAAAAGGGGTCATGGGGACTCCCTAGGGGTCCTAGTACACCTTATCTGACACATTAGAATGCTCAAGTGTGACTTAAGGGGTATTAGGACCCCTTAAGACACACTTGAGCATTTGAATGTGTCAAAAGGGGTCATGGGGACTCCCTAGGTGTCCTTGTATGCCTTATCACGCTCTAGGATGCCTAGGGAGTCCCCATGACCCCTTTTGATGCATTAGAATGCTCAAGTGTGTCTTATGGGGTCCTAATACCTCTTAAGACACACTTGAGCATTCCAATTTGTCAAAAAGGGTCATGGGGACTCCTTAGGGGTCCTAGTACTCCTTATCACGCATTAGGACACCTAGGGAGTTCCCATGACCCCTTTTGACACATTGGAAAGCTCAAGTGTGTCTTAAGGGGTCGTAGGACCCCTTAAGACACATTGGAGCATTTCAATGTGTCAAAAGGGGTCATTGGGACTCCCTAGGGTTCTTAGTACGCCTTATCACACGTTAGGACCACTAGGGAGTCCCAATGACCCCTTTTGACACATTGGAATGCTCAAGTGTGTCTTAAGGGGTCATAGGACCCCTTAAGACACACTTGACCATTCCAATGTGTTGAAAGGGGTCATGGGGACTCCCTGGGTGTCCTAATGCGCATTAGGACACCTAGGGAGTCCCCATGACCTCTTTTGATGCATTGGAATGCTCAAGTGTGTCTTAAGGGGTCTTTTTGACACATTGGAATGCTCAAGTGTGTCTTAAGGGGTCCTAAGACCCCTTAAGACACACTTGAGCATTCCAATGCATCAAAAGGGGTCATGGGGACTCCCTAGGGGTCCTAGTACGCCTTATCACATATTAGGACACGTAGGGAGTTTCCATCACCCCTTTTGACACATTAGAATGCTCAAATGTGTCTTAAGGGGTCATAATACACCTTATCTGATGTCGAGACTCTCTAGGGTAGGACCCCTTAGGACACACTGGAGCGTTCCAATGTGTCAAAAGGGGTCATCGAGACTCTCTAGGGGTCCTAACGTGTGATAAGGCATACTACGACCCCTAGGGAGTCTCGATGACCCCTCTTGACACATTGGAATGCTCAAGTGTGTCTTAAGGGGTCGTAGGACCCCTTAAGACACACTTGAGCATTTCAATGTGTCAAAAGGGGTCATGGGGACTCCCTAGGTGTCCTAATGCACATTAGGACACCTAGGGAGTCCCCATGACCCCTTTTGATGCATTGGAATGCTCAAGTGTGTCTTAAGGGGTCCTAATACCCCTTAAGACACACTTGAGAATTCCAATGTGTCAAAAGGGGTCATGGAGACTCCCTAGGGGTCCTAGTATGCCTTATCATGTATTAGGACATGTAGGGAGTTCCCATGACCCCTTTTGACACATTAGAATGCTCAAATGTGTCTTAAGGGGTCCTAATACCCCTTAAGACACACTTGAGAATTCCAATGTGTCAAAAGAGGTCATGGGGACTCCCTAGGGGTCCTAGTATGCCTTATCATGCGTTAGGACCCCTAGAGAGTCCCCATGACCCCTTTTGACACATTGGAATGCTCAAGTGTGTCTTAAAGGGTATTAGGACCCCTTAAGACACACTTGAGTGTTCCAATGTGTCAAAAGGGGTCATGAGGACTCCCTAGGAGTCCTAGTATGCCTTATCATGCATTAAGACCCCTAGGGAGTCCCAATGACCCCTTTTGACACATTGGAATGCTCAAGTGTGTCTTAAGGGGTCCTAGGGGTCAAAAGGGGTCATTGGGACTCCTTAAGGGTCCTAGTATGCCTTATCATGCCTTAAGACCCCTAGGGAGTCCCCATGACCCCTTTTGACAAATTAGAATGCTCAAGTGTGTCTTAAGAGGCCCTAAGACCCCTTAAGACACACTTGAACATTACAATGTATCGGAAGGGGTCATGGGGACTCCCTACGGGTCTTAGTAAGCCTTATCATGCGTTAGGACCCCTAGAGAGTCCCCATGACCCCTTTTGACACATTGGAACCCTCAAGTGTGTCTTAAGGGGTCATAGGACCCCTTAGGACACACTTGAGGGTTCCAATGTGTCAAAAGGGGTCATGGGGACTCTCTAGGGGTCCTAGTACACCTTATCACACGTTAAGACCCCTAGAGAGTCTCCATGACCACTTTTGATGCATTAGAATGCTCAAGTCTATTTTAAGGGGTCGTAGGACCCTTTAAGATAGACTTGAGCATTCCAATGTGTCAAAAGGAGTCATGGGGACTCCCTAGGGGTCCTAGTACACCTTATCATGCCTTAGGACTCCTAGGGGTCATGGGGACTCCCTAGGGGTCCTAGTACATCTTATCATGCTCAAGTGTGTCTTAAGAGGTCCTCTGACATGTCCTAATGCATTCTAAAGGGTCATCGTTCCATCGAAGTTGCATTTGAAACCCTAATGACCCCTTAACGGGCTTGCTGACCTCGATTCGACATGTGGTGTCCCGAGACCACCCCATGGACCCTTTTCGAGTTCTACTAGGAAAAAGTCATCCAAATTTGGTACGTAGGTCCTCTGACATGTCCTAATGCATTGCAAAGGGTCCCCGTTCCATCAAAGTTGCATTTGGAACCCTAATGACCCCTTAACAGGCCTGCCGATCCTGATTCGACATGTGGTGTCTCGAGAGCACCCCACGGAACCCTTTTGAGTTCTACTAGGCAAAAGTCTTGCAAATTTGGTATGTAGGTCCTCTGACATGTCCTAATGGGTTCCAAAGGGTCACCATTCCATGGAAGTTTCATTTGGAACCCTAATGACTCCTTAACAGGCCTACCAACCCCGATTCAACATGTGGTGTCCCGAGAGCACCCCATGGACCCCTTTTGAGTTCTACTAGGTAAAAGTCATCCAAATTTGGTACGTAGGTCCTCTGACATGTCCTAATGCATTGCAAAGGGTCTCTGTTCCATCAAATTTGCATTTGGAACCCTAATAACCCCTTAACAGGCCTACCAACCCTGATTTCACATGTGGTCTCCCGACAGCACCCCATGGACCCCTTTCGAGTTCTACTAGGAAAAAGTCATCTAAATCATGGAATTAGGTCCTTTGACATTTTCTAATGTGTTCCAAAGGGTCACCATTCCATCAAAGTTGCATTTTGAATGCTATTGACCCCTTAACAGGTCTACTGGCCCCGTTTCGACATGTAGTCTCCCGAGAGCACCCCATTAACCCCTTTTGAGTTCTACTAGGAAAAAGTCATCCAAATTTGGTAAATAGGTCCTATGACATGTTCTAATGTGTTATAATGGGTCACTGTTCCATCAAAGTTGCATTTCAAACCTTATTGACCCCTTAATAGGCCTAACGACCCTATTTCGACATGTGTTCTCCCGAGAGCACCCCATGGACCCCTTATGAGATCTAGTAGGAAAAAGTCATCCAAATTTGGTACATAAGTCCTATGAAATATCCTAATGTGTTCCAAAGGGTCACTATTCCATCGAAGTTTTATTTGGATGACACCTTAACAGGCCTACCGACTCTGATTCGACATGTGGTCTCTCGAGAGCACCCCATGGACCCCTTTCGAGTTCTACTAGGGAAACATCATCCAAAATTTGGTACGTAGGTCCTTTGACATGTCCTAATGCATTTGAAAGGGTCATTTTTCCATCAAAGTTTCATTTGGAACCCTGATGACTCCTTAATACGCCTACCGACCCCGATTCGACATGAGGTCTCCCGAGAGCACCCCATGGAACCCTTTTGAGTTATACTAGGAAAAATTAGTCCAAATTTGGTAGATAGGTCCTATGACATGTCATAATGCATTCCAAATGGTCACCGTTCCATCAAAGTTGCATTTGGAACCCTAATGACCCTTTAATAGGCCTACCGACCCTGTTTCGACATGTGGTCTCCCGAGAGCACCCCATAGACCACTTTCGAGTTATACTTGGAAAAAGCCATCCAAATTTGGTACATAGGTCCTCTAACATGTCCTAATGCATTCCAAAGGGTCACCATTCTATCAAAGTTGCATTTCGAACCCTAATGACCCCTTAATAGGCCTACCGACCCCGATTCGACATGAGGTCTTCCGAGAGCACCCCATGGACCCCTTTCAAGTTCTACTAGGGAAAAGTCATCCAAATTTTGTACATAGGTCGTATGATATGTCCTAATGTGTTCTAAAGGCTCACCATTCCATCGAAGTTACATTTGGAACCCTAATGACCCCATAACAGGCCTACCGACCCTGATTTGACATGAGGTCTCTCGAGAGCACCCCATGGACCCCTTTCGAGTTCTACTAGGAAAAAGTCATCCAAATTTGGTATGTAGGTCCTATGACATGTCCTAATACATTCCAAAGGGTCACTATTCCATCAAAGTTGCATTTCGAACCCTAATGACCCCTTAATAGGCCAATCCACCCCGATTTGACATGTGGTCTCCCGAGAGCACCCCATGGACCCCTTTCGAGTTCTACTTGGCAAAAGTCATCCAAATTTGGTACGTAGTTCCTATGACATGTTCTAATGCATTCCAAAGGGTCACCATTCCATCAAAGTTGCATTTTTAACCCCAATGACCCCTTAACAGGCCTATCGACCCCAATTCGACATGAGGTCTCCCGAGAGCAACCCATGGACCCCTTTTGAGTTATTTTGGGAAAAAGTCATATGAATCATGGAATTAGGTCCTCTTACATGTCCTAATGTGTTCCAAAGGGTCACCATTCCATCGAAGTTTCATTTCAAACCCTAATGCCCCCTTAACAGGACTACCAACCCCGATTCGACATGTGGTCTCCCGAGAGCACCCCATGGACCCCTTTCGAGTTCTACTAGGCAAAAGTCATCCAAATTTGGTATGTAGTTCCTATGACATGTTCTAATTCATTCCAAAAGGTCACCATTCCATCGAAGTTGCATTTGTAACCCCAATGACCCCTTAACAGGCTTACCGACCCCGATTCGACATGAGGTCTCCCGAGAGCAACCCATGGACCCCTTTCGAGTTATTTTGGGAAAAATTCATATGAATCATGGAATTAGGTCCTCTTACATGTCCTAATGCATTCCAAAGGGTCACCATTCCATCGAAGTTTTATTTCAAACCCTAATGCCCCCTTAACAGGACTACCAACCCCGATTTGACATGAGGTCTCCCGAGAGCACCCCATGGACCCCTTTCGAGTTCTAATAGAAAAAAGTCATCTAAATTTGGTACATAGGTCTTATGACATGTCCTAATGCATTCCAAAGGGTCACCATTCCATCAAAGTTTTATTTGGAACCCTAATGACCCCTTAATAGGCCTATCGACCCCATTTCGACATGTGGTCTCCTGAGAGCACACCATGGACCCCTTTTGAGTTTTCCTAGGAAAAAGTCATCCAAATGTGGTACATAAGTCTTATGACATATCCTAATGTGTTCCAAAGGGTGACTGTTCCATCAAAGTTTCATTTGGAACCGTAATGACCTCTTAACAGGCAGGTACCGACCCCGATTTGACATGTGGTCTCCCGAGAGCACCCCATGGACCCCTTTCGAGTTCTACTAGGCAAAAGTTATCCAAATTTGGTACGTAGGTCATTTGATATGTCCTAATGCATTCCAAAGGATCATCGTTCATTGAAAGTTTAATTTGGAACCCCGATGACCCCTTAAGTCACCTATCGACCCTGAATCGCACAATGGTCTCCCAAGAGCACCCCATGGACCCTTTTCAAGTTTGACTAATCAAAATTCATCTAAATTGTGGAGTTAGGTCCTCTGACATGTCCTAATGTGTTCCAAATGGTCATCGTGCATCAAAGGTTGTCTCACGAGCCCTAATGACCCCTTAAGACGCCCAGTGATACTGATTGGACATGTGGTCTCCTGAGAGCACCCCATGGACCCTTTTCGAGTTGGACTAGGAAAAAGTCATTAAAATTTGGTACATTGGTACTCGAACATGCCCTATTGCCTTCCAAATGGTCACTGTACATCCGAAGTTGCCTCACAAACCCTAATTACCCCTTAAGACGTATAGCGACCCCGATTCGACCTGTTGTCTCATGAGAGGATCTGTTATAACTTAAATTAAATATTAAAATAATATATAAAATATTTGAAAAAATACAATATTTAATAAACTAAATATATAATATATATATTATAAGATATATTAGATATTACATTTAATATATATTATCAAATATACAATATATTAATGTCCTATTCATTTTATATATTATATATATTAGACATTATATTGTATTTTATTATATTATATACACAACAATATTTAATATATAATTTATAATATATACATATATATATTATGTAACATTTATATTATAATATAAAAATATTGCATTTAATATAAATCTGAACAGACTATATACTTAGGCCGTTTAAATTGATATTATAGAATATATAATATATATACTATATAATATAAAATATAAAACATAAAATATAAAACCTAAATATAAAATATATAAATTATTCATTCTCAAGGTGAAAGAAAAAAACATCAAAATTAAAGGGAAATAAAAAAAGAGTGGGAGGGGGAAACTTTTCAAATTTGAAATTAAAGCAAAATCGGGTAATAGCTTTGGAAACCAAAGTTCCATGGTCAACGCTGAAGGTGTGCAAAAAATGTGTTTTTTCTCTATTTTTCTTATGTCAACACTTCGACCATTAGGTTGATGACTTTTTTTCCACCCGATTTCGATAAAATGAAAAGGGTTTCTTCAGATGATTGTCAACTTTCCATCGATATAAGTGCTGTCAAATTTTGAATTCGTTAAGTATTTATTAGTTATTTTCTAGTTCACTTACGTCTAAAGTCCTGATTGACATACTAATGGAAAAATAGGTATAACTTTCAAACCGTATAACATTTTTGAAATCTGAAAGATGCGTCACATTCTATGCTTCATCTAGTATAAGAAAAAAATTTTAAAAATTGAATTATGATAAGTTTTCAATGAGTTAAGGTGGTCAGACACGAGAGTTTTTAAATTCTGAAAGCGCTATAGAAAAAAAATCATAATTAATTATCTGTTTGGAATAAAAATACCAAAAAATATGCGTCATATCTGGGCATGAGTCAACTACTTATATATAGAATATTATAAAAAAATATTATCATTTTCTTTTGATTAGGGTGGTCAGACATACACGTACTTCTTATTTTTTTGCTGAAATGTTTGTAGTGCTGCATTGCAATCTATACTTTTTACCAATCATATTAAATTTTTTTCAGAAAAGGCTTAGTAGTTTAGAAACTACATTCAATTTCCTACAAATTATATTGTTACAACTTTTTGATATTAGGTTGATAACTAGTTCATTTTTTCACGCCAAGTTGACTAATCCTAATTGTCTAATTTTTCATTGCCACTTAAGGGCATAGTTTGGCCCCTCATGATCCTGCACATATCCGGGGACTCTCTAGGTGCCCTAATGCATGATAAGGTGTACTAGTACCCCTAGGGAGTCCCCAGAACCCCTTTTGACACATTAGAATGCTCAAGTGTGTCTTAAGTGGTATTAGGATCTCTTAAGACACACTTGAGCATTCTAATGTGTCAAAAGGGGTCATGGGGACTCCCTAGTGGTCTTAGTACGCCTTATCACACGTTAGGACCCCTGGAGAGTCTCCATGACCCCTTTTGACACATTGGTATGTTCAAGACTGTCTTAAGGGGTATTAGGACCCCTTAAGACACACTTGAGTGTTCTAATGCGTCAAAAGGGGTCATGGGGACTCCCTGGATGTCCTAATGCATGACAAGGCGCATTAGGACACCTAGGGAGTCCCCATGATTCCTTTTGATGCATTAGAATGCTCAAGTGTGTCTTAAGGGGTCCTAATACCCCTTAAGACACACTTGAACATTCTAATGTGTCAAAAGGGGTCATGGGGACTGCCTAGGGGTCCTAGTATGCCTTATCATGCATTAGAACACCTAGGGTGTTCCCATAATCCCTTTTGACACATTGGAACGCTCAATTGTGTCTTAAGGGGTCCTAAGACCCCTTAAGACACACTACAGCATTGCAATGTGTCAAAAGGGTTCATGGGGACTCTCTATGGATTCTAACGCGTGATAAGGCGTACTGGGACCCCTAGGGAGTCCCAATGACCCCTTTTGACACATTGGAATGCTCAAGTGTGTCCTAAGGGGTTGTAGGACCCTTTAAGACACACTTGAGCATTCCAATGTGTCAAAAGGGGTCATGAGGACTCTCTATGGGTCCTAATGCGTGATAAGGCATACTAGGACCCCTAGGGAGTTCCAATGACCCCTTTTGACACATTTGAATGCTCAAGTGTGTCTTAAGGGGTCGTAGGACCCTTTAAGACACACTTGAGCATTCCAATGTGTCAAAAGGGGTCATGCGAACTCTCTAGGGCTCCTAACGCATGATAAGGCATACTAGGACCCCTAGGGAGTCCCAATGACCCCTTTTGACACATTGGAATGCTCAAGTGTGTCTTAAGGGGTCGTAGGACCCCTTAAGACACACTTGAGTGTTCTAATGTGTCAGAAGGGGTCATGGGGACTCCCTATGGATCTTAACACGTGATAAGGCATACTAGGACCCCTAGGGAGTCCCCATGACCCCTTTTGGCACATTGGAATGCTCAAGTGTGTATTAAGGGGTCCTACGACCCCTTAAGACACACTTGAGCATTCCAATGTGCCAAAAGGGGTCATGGGGACTCCCTAGGGGTCCTAACATGTGATAAGACATAATAGAACCCCTAGGGAGTCCCAATGACCCCTTTTGACACATTGGAATGTTCAAGTGTGTTTGAAGGGGTCCTAAGACCTCTTAAGACACATTTGAGCATTCCAATGTGTCATAAGGGGTCATGGGGACTCCCTAGGGGTCCTAACGTGTGATATCTCAATCCCAATCCCTAGGGGTAATAATGTGCCCGCAATCCCTACCATATTTCAGAGTACAGATGAGAAGCAATGGTGAAAGTCTGAGACAGAGGTGGTTCTGGCATTGAAGCGGTAAGACATTCTTCATAATATCGCGAGGGGGGGGGCACCATCGAAATGGCAAGGCTTTCCTCATAATGTCGTGTCCCCACTGATCTCTTCTTTACATTTATTAATGCGGTCAGTTCTATGGCACGTGCATCATTTCTAGTACAACTGCTCATTTTACCAAACCCTTCCCTGCTCTCCATATTCTTCGACCGGTTCAAAGATCCATCTGGTTGTTCTTGTTTAACCTCCCAATGACTCTGTTCAACTACTAGATTATCAATAGGCGTGGTACAATTGTCTGGCATGACTAGAATCTATTTCGAGAACCTTTACAATTTAGCATTTCAGTTGAAAAAGCAGGGAAAGATATCATTTCATAGCCACAAGTGGTGGAAACAGAGTGATTCTCTTATCCTCTGCTTCTATAATCCGCCTCCAGTGAACTATTCTTCAAAGCCTCCATTTCTACGTAGCTAGGGTTTTTGGCACCTGTAAAAGGCACTACTATGCCACTGTAGGGACTCATGCTCGTGCTCTGAATCATATTAAATAATATTTAAAATGTAAAATGTATATTATATAATATTTAATATATTATATATAATATTATATATAATATATAATCTAATATATAGTTTTTAATATTAATATATATTAAATATAACATTTAATAAATAATTCATATTATATAATATTTAATATATAACTAATATATAACAATTAATATATAATTGATATTATATAATATTTAATATATAACTAATAACTATCAAATATATATCAAATATATAACTATCAATTATATAACTATAATTGATAAAGTGGAACCAAATTTCGAAATTAGAAATTAGAGAAAGTGGAGGCAAAACAAAAATTTGAAATTCTGCTGCCAGATTCGGGTACCCGAAAATATCAGGTACCCGATTAGGCTAGATATTGGTCTGTGCACCAAACCTACCTGGTCAACTCTTCAAGTGTCACAAAAATGTGTTTTTCTTCTGTTTCTCTCAGTTCCAGACTTCGACCATGTAGCTGACGACTTTTTTTCACCCGAATTTGATAAAACGAAAAGGGCATCTTAAGGAGATTATCAGCTTTCTATCGATATAATTGCTGTCAAATTTTGAATTCGTTAAGTAATTATTAGTTATTTTCTAATCGAGCTACCTCTAAAGTGCTGATTTGGATACTGATTAAAAAATGACTATATCTTTCAAATGGTATAACATTTTTGAAATCTGAAAGATGTGTCACATTCTATGCTTCATCTAGTATAAGAAAAAAATTTTAAAAATTGAATTATGATAAGTTTTCAATGAGTTAAGGTGGTCAGACACGAGAGTTTTTAAATTCTGAAAGCGCTGTAGCAAAAAAATCATAATTAATTATCTGTTTGGAATAAAAATACCAAAAAATATGTGTCACATTCAAGCATGAGTCAGCTACTTATATATAGAATATTATAAAAAAATATTATCATTTGCTTTTGATTAGGGTGGTCAAACATACACGTACTTCTTGTTTTTTTTGCTAAAATATTTGTAGTGCTGCATTGCAATCTATACTTTTTACCAATCATATTAATTTTTTTTCAGAAAAGGCTTAGTAGTTTAGAAATTACATTCAATTTCCTACAAATTATATTCTTACAACTTTTTGATATTAGGTTGATAACTAGGTCATTTTTTCATGCCAAGTTGACTAATCCTGATTGTCTGATTTTTCATTGCCACTTAAGGGCATCGTTTGGCCCCTCATGATCCTGCACATACCCTTCATGTTTGTGTGAATGTTTAATTTAGTACTTAAGCATTTAAGTTCAGTATAAAGATTAAAGTAAAAAGATAAAATACAATGAACATTGATTCACCCCCCCCTCTCAGTGTTCCCATTCCTAATAGAAAATTACATAAGGGTACATGATACATTCATGGGTAAACTATGTTTTGAGTTAGTCGGTATTTTTGACAAAAGAATTAGTCTAGAAGCTCAGGCTCTTGTAACCAAATATGGAAGTTCTTACATCCATTTTCCTAGATTTACTTACATTAGGATTGGGGGTTTTGAAGATCCACCAATGAGATTGCCTAGGTATGCTTTTGATTGTTTCATCCTAGCTGAGATCTGTAGACAACTCACCACTATTCTAAAAAGATTCCTCCCTAAAGAAGAATGGGAAAAATCTTTCCCTATATCACTAGGCAAGTTTTCATGTAAAACAATGGTAGACACAGTCAGCATTGGAAGTGACATTCACCATTTTGATTTCAAATATTACACTGAAAGAATTGGATTTGATAATAAAAATTATGCCAGTGGCATCCTAGGTCTTAGGTCTCGTATGTTTCATGTACCTCACCTAGAAGATTTTTGGGAAGACTGATGTGATGAATCACAGGTAGAAGAAAGGGCACAGAGCAGATTGTGCATATCGCAAATCCAATCAATGAGACTTCAAATCAATGTGGAAGGGATAACCGATGATGGGTCCAATTTAGTTGAATCTAGCTTCAAGAAATCAATTGAAAGAAGTGATCCTATTATTGATTGGTCTGAGGAAGGAGAAGACAATATTGAAAAGAGTACCCAATGTGTGATTCATTTAACTAATGAATGGTTACAATCAAGAAGAAAGAAGAAAGAATTTAAAATAGTAAAAGAAGTTAGGGTTACTTCTTTGCATTCTCCAATTTTTGTTTCTAATTCATCTACACAAATTGAAAATGCAAGGCCTTTAAAGAAAATATGGGTTAAGAACACCTGAAGGAAACCTATAGTAGCTCCCTTGCTAGTGGCTCCTTCACAGAGGCTTACACCATCTAAGACCAGATCGAGGGTAAAGAAAGAAATGGCTCAAGAAGATGTGCTGACAATTGATCTGGATGAGGATAAGTTGGAAGAGGTGAGTTGTCGCATAGCTGAAAATGAACAAGTGGACAAAGACATTTTTGATATGGATGATGTAACACTAGAGGCGATTGGTACACTAGTGAAGACTCCTGAGCAATCCACTAGGTCTGATGTTATGCCTAAGTGGTTAGCTACCTCTGTAAGTAAGAAGTGCAGTTTAGTTCCTCTCTCGGTCCCTATCAAAGATATTGTTAGAAAATATGTTCAGAAAACCCCAAAAACCAAGAAGGTGAAAAGTACAGCCAGAATGTTCACTGATACAAAAATTGGGAAGTGGACTACGGAGGTAGCCACTTATAGGCCAAAGGAAGTCGAATAGGAAATCAGAGTAGAGGATTTTGAGGTCACCAAAGTGGAGCTAGGTATGATGGATATGGCTGGTAAAAATCATTTATTCAAAGAAACAACTCAGCAAATGATGTATTCTTCATGGCAAGATGGAAAAGAATAGAAAGAATTAAAAAAGACAATTATGACATTGTCATAGTTTATTAATACTTTCTATAGTTTTAATGCTACTCCCCTGGTTCAATCTCCTCAAATTTTTGACCCAGACTCTGCCGAGAGTAAAAATTTCTTGAGTCGGGTTCAATGAGGTCAAGACCTGGTATCTTCAATGGATGAATGGATCAATGAATTCATTAAAAGGTGCCTAAGATATCTCAAAGATGCTCAAGATGTTCTCTTTGATATAGAAGCCTTGATAGGGGAGTTACAAACGCAGAGACAAGTGTGGGATAGGGAAGAGGAAAAATGGTTTACAACCATGTCCAAGTTTCTAGAAATTGAGAAGTATGGGTTCATTAAGTTCTGCATAGAAAAATCCATGAAATCACCTGATGAAGCCACCTTTTTAATTCTTAGGAAGAACATCAACTGGGGTATCACCACTATCAGGAATACCATTTCTGATAATAAGGACAGTGAAAATGAAATCAAGCAGCTACAGAAAATAATGATAAATGAGTTAAAAGTGATTAACTTTGCTCCTACATATACAACCAGTCATGGAGAGAAAGACTTAAAGGTAGCTCTCAGGGTGTTCCAGGATGCCATGAAGAAAATTAAAGAGAAGTCTAACCCTAAGGTCTTAGATTTCACACAAGTGGCCAAGATTGAATCCATGTTGTATCTCTACGTAGATCAACTTCTTGTAATAATTGAGAAAGTTAAGAAATCCAAGTGGACTAAGGAAGCGGTGATGACTAGGATAGTGAACATAAAAGTCCCTCATTTGTAGCTCGCAAAGGAGCTTATCCATGCGTACAAGCAATGGGAGGTAACCCAATTTTCTGCAGCTGAAGAAGAGAATCCCGCTGGTGATGAGGAGCCCATTGCTGACAAAGAACCAGATCTTGAATTTTAGTTATCTTTTAATTGTTGGAAAAACTCATAAGGACATGTATCATTTTTTGCTTTGGTTACATTGTTAACTATTTTAACCAAGAGGTCGGGTTTTTCAGGAGACCTCTTGACTTTGCTAAAACTATAAGTAGATTAGTGGCAATAGCAAAAGGGTTAGAATTTTTTGGAAAAGAACTAGTGAATTTGTTTTTTACATTTTATTTTCTTGGAAATAAACATTTTGATAAGTCAAGTTTGTTGTTGATGAACTAAGATATATTTTTCTAATTTTGTCTGTGCTGCAAAGACGATTAATATATCTATTTGGTTATATTTCAAATCTATGCTATTTGAAATGAGTGAATACGTGTTATGTGGCAACATTTTAATCTATTCTCTATTGTGTTAAAAGTTCCAATAGTATCTTGTGTTATCAATGATCTTAGTCTGATTTTCATTTCATAGATTCATTCTTTGATCTATTTTATCTTTGAAATAGTATGGGAAGAGGAAACTGTGATTTTCTTCTATTGCATACCTTATTTACTTTTGAAAGATTTTTGAAAAATCTTATCATCTAAGAATGATATAGCAACCTTTACAGCTTTCAGGTCAAAAGCTAAAACTACAATATTGATTAAATGAGATTCATTGAAAATCTGTCTTAAGGAGCTGTACCTAAATAAAATTCAGAGGGAAGTGATTTCTAGAAAACACTTACCCAACTATTAGTGAATATTTGTCTTTAAAGGGTAATAGAGTGACTGTTTTTGAGAAAGATTAAATAAAGACAAATCTGTTTATTAACAATACCCCCAATCCCATCTTCAAATTTTGAGTTGTCAAGGCATTTTCATATGAAAATTTCAGTGCCCAAATTCTGTGCAGAATCAAATCACCATCGGTCCTCTGCACATTATAATCACTTTGCACTGCCAATTGTTGAGTGGAGACAATTGGTTATTCTTCTATTCCCTGCGTGGTAAGCCAACTCAGTGGAACCATCCACATATAGCGTATAGATTTGATTCGATTCGAAACACCATGGTCAAACAAGCTTTGCTTACGCTGCCTTGGTCGACTGGATAGTGTGTTTTTTGCATCGCTGAATGACGTCTGAGTATCTACCTCACCTTTATCTGTCTCATATGTAGAGCTAGATATTACTTGCGGCCTAGAATGCATTCTCTACCTTGCTCCATTTGCAGATAGAGGAGTCTATTTGGGTGGGTGGAAAACACACTGTAGGGGGTAGGGGGTACTGAAATAGATTTATACATTCCTCATGTTTGGCTCTGCGGAGACATCCCCATAATACTTCCATTTTTCCCATGTGAATAATATTTCCAAAGATGCAATTGGAACATACTCTTTTGAATGTATTGCTTGTGTTTTTAGGGCTCGGAATGTGTTCTCATTGAAGAAAACATCTCTACTTTGCATTATCTTCTTGACAACTGGATTCCACAGTTTGAAATCATAATGATCCCCACCATACTCCATAAAAATCCATCGTTTTGATTTAGCATCCAATTTCATTCACTTTTCCTTAGGTATATGAGCGAACGCTTCGCAACAAAAAAACTCATAACTGTAGGAGAGGCTTTTTCCCAACCATCTCTCCTTTAGAATATCAAAATCCAATTGAGATGGTGGTACTCAATTGATCAAATAAAAAAATGTATTACAAGTCTCCACCTAAAATTCTTTTCCTAATCCTCCATTAGACAACATAGATCAAGCTTCTTCTAAAATGGTGCAATTCAACCTCTGAGCTGCACCGTTTTGTTGAGGGGTGAAAGGCACAATTTTAATTATTCTAATGCTATTATCGGCATAAAAATTATCAAACTCTAAGAAACAAAACTCTCCATCATATTTACTTGCAAACATTTAATCTTGTACCAAACTTGATTCTCAATAATTTCTTTAAAGAACTTGAATTTGCTAAAATACTTCAGATTTTCTATTTAGCATGCAAATCCACAATTTCCTAGTACAATTATCAAGGAATGTAACAAAATATTTTTCTCATCCAATAGATGTTACCTTTGTAGATCGGAAGAAGTTCGAGTCTACAAGCTCCAAGGGTGTTGTCTTCTTGCCATGACTGGTCTTCAATAAGCTAATTCCCTTTTGTTTTTCATAGAGACAACATTCACAAAACTTCAAATCAACACTTTTTATGCTTGGAAGCTTATCTGTATTGAGCATAAATTCAAGTCTCTTTTTGCTCATGTGGTCAAGCCTCCTATGCCAAAGAGTTGACCTGCTCTTTGCAATTGTTAATGCAACTCCCACTTGAACCTTACTTTATAGCACATATAGGCTACCTAATTTGCATCCTTTTGCATTTACCATGCCTCCTTTGGTGACCTTCCAACTATTGGTAAAGAAATTGATGTTATTGTTAAGGAGTGAAGGCCAACAGTCATAATAAGTTTTATTATGTCTTTTATTGTGACTCTTCATTTTGAAGACTCTTCATATGTAATAATCTGGAGCCTTTATATTTGCTGCTCCTGCTCATTTGTAATCAACTTTTTGGGAATTAATACAATACTCTGCAGTCTGGACGTAGCCACAATTTGTGGTGAACTAGGATAAATCTTGTGTTTGCATTTTGTAAATTAGTTTATTAATTTTCTGTTTAATTTCTCACATTTCAATCCCTTTCAATTGGTATTAGAGCACAGGTTGTGCTGATTGGAAATCTGGGTTAAATTTTCAGAAAGATGGAGGATTCAAAAGTGAAGAAATTCACAAGCAAGAACTTCAACCTGTGGAAAGTGCAGATGCGTTCCTTGTTGATCAAGCAAGATTTTGCAATCGCAATAGATGGAAAGTCCAATAAACCAGCAACGATGTCGGATGAAGATTGGAAGAAAATTGATGATAAAGCAATGGCATCAATCTTTCTTTCGCTGTCACAAAATGTCTTGTTTAATGTCTTCAACAAAAAGATAACAAAAGAAGTCTAGGAAAAACTTCAGAGCATGTATGAGACGGCATCAGCTGTGAATAAAATCTTCATAATGAAGAAACTCTACAAGCTGAAAATGAAGAAAGGGACTATGATGTCAAATCATATAAATGATTTGAATACTTTATTATGCCAAGAAACCTTGATTGGTATGACTCAAGATGACGAAGCCAAAGCCATCATCTTGTTATGTTCTTTACCCGACAGTTGGGATCCCATAGTTACAACTGTTAGCACTTCTAATTCCTCAAAGAAGCTAGTCTATGATGAAGTGGTTGCTACTTTACTTAGTAAAGATATGCGAAGAAGTAACAAAGACACCCCATCCGATGATGCTCTTACCATGGTCAGCACCGAAAGAAGGGCAAGAAGCCATCATAGAGACAATAATAATTACAACTACAATCAAAGAAAATCAAGATCACCCAATCGATCAAAGTCAAGAGGAAGAAATGGAGATTGCTGGTTTTGTGGAAAACCAAGTCACTCAAAATGAAATTGCAGATCTTTCAAGAAAGCACAAGAAAAAGTTAGGAATAGTGAAGCTAATACAACCTATGAAGCAGATGAAGCTTCTCTAGTTCTTTCTACAAAAGACTCAAAATCAGATTCTTGGGTGATAGATTCTGGAGCCTCCTTCCATGCCACTTCATGTACGGATTATTTTCAAAATTATCAAGAAGGTGAATTTGGAGAAGTATTTTTGGGTGACAACAAGGCATGTAAAATCATTGGAAAAGGTGATGTTGTCTTGCATCTAGAAGGTGGAGTCAAATTGCCACTCAAAGATGTTAGACATGTTCCTTAATTAAAGAGGAATCTAATTTCAGTCAACCAACTATATATCCAAGGATTTAAAACAGAACTCACAGATACATGGAAAATAGTCAAAGGTTCATTGGCTATTGCAAAAGGAGAGAAGACCGGTAGCCTTTACATTGTGAAACCAATCAATGAAGTGGGAGCTGCTATGACAGTTGTAGGTAGCGATGCGACACTTTGGCATCAAAAATTAGGCCACATAGGCAAGAAAGGCCTAGAGTTAATGATCAAAAGGGATCAACTACCGGGTCTCCAATCAGAAAACTTGGAGTTTTGTGAACATTGTCTCTACGGAAAGCAAAAGTGGGTCAGCTTCTTGAAAGATGGGCATGACATGAAGGTAAAACCATTAGAGCTTGTACACTCAGATGTCTTTGGTCCTACCGAGTTAAGCTCCTTAGGCGGTTCTAAATATTTCGTTACTTTCCTTGATGATTGTACTAGGAAAGTTTGGATATAAATGATGGCAAATAAATCAAAAGTTTTTTCTAAATTTAAAGTTTTCAAAGTTCTTGTTGAAAACCAAAGAGGCTAAAAGATTAAATGATTGAAAATGGATAATGGAGGGGAGTTTTATTTGTTGGAATTTGATAACTATTGTGCAGATAATGGTATTCGTAGGGTGAAAGTTGTCCCCTACACCCCTCAAGAAAATGGGGCAGCAGAAAGGCTTAATAGAACAATACTTGAGAAAGCTCGTTGTATTCTTTCCAATGCAGGTTTGGGAAAGGAGTTTTGGGCTAAAGTGTGCAATACAGTGGTCTATTTGATAAATCGAAGTCCCTCATCAAAGTTGAACTATGAAATTCCGAAAGAGGAATGGAAGGGAAGAAGAGTTTCCTACTCTCATCTTAAAGTCTTTGGTTGTCAGGCTTTTGTACATGTCCCTAAGGAGAAGCGAAGCAAACTAGATCCTAAATCATAGCCTTCCATATTTGTTGGATATGGGGAAGAATAGTTTGGCTTCAGACTTTGGAGCTTAACCGATAAGAAAATTATAAGGAGCAGAGATGTAGTCTTTAATGAGAACATATTTCCTCATTCTAAAGATGAAACTCCTACGAGTGAATACATTCCCCTATTTGACATGATGAATAATGGAAATCAAAATTCTTCTATCTATTCACATGTTAATCCTACATCAAATTCCCCAATCTCTGTTCTACCCTCAATGCCTCAACAATCTCAAAGTTCTTCATCAGAAAGCTTGATGAATGAAAATTATCTTAATTGGAATTCATACGGTGGCAATCAAAATGGATTTGAAACTTATCTCCCTACATCCCCTGCTCACACCAACTAGGAAGGCAGTCATGGCAGGGATGATACACAACATGGCTCCAAAGAAAATAGTCAAAGAAGAGAACAAAGTCTAAAAACAATTCTCCAAAACCATGGCAAAGAACAAGCTGCTAGCAGGGAGCACATCTATGACTCCAAAGACCTAGCTCTCGGCAGAGGAGAAACTACACACAGTGGTCTTCATGAAACTCGCGGGAGTCTTCAACCACATCTCGAAAATCTCCAGCATCAACACTACAGTGAAGAACACACCCACGACAATTGTGAAGGAAGGGGCAATTCCATTGGAATTCACGGCAGAGATAATTCACCACATGACAGAGGAGATTCAATGCACGGTGGTCTTCATGAAACCCATGGGAGTTCCCTGCCACTAGACTACAATGAAGAACATGCTCTCGAAAAGAATAAAGCTATTCACTATAGAGCATACAACACTCACGGCGGGGAAGATTGACAATACGACAGGGATATATCTCACGGCAGGAAAGAAAATATATACGACAGGCATGATATCAGGGAGCAGTCATGACAAGGACTGATTTATGACTATCTCCAACCTCCCTATGGTAGTCTTCAGCCATCTCATGGTAGTGATGAAGACTCATTACTTTCTCATAGTAGGGACAACATCCCTGACATTCACACCAGTTCACAACAGGGGAGACCTATTAAGGAAGGAATCAGGGGAGTTACAGGCAAAGCCTTTGATGAAGGCATCATGCCTTCTCTGCCTCTTATGCAGGGAGATAAATAGGGCCTTAAAAAAGGAATCAAACATACAAGAGCCACCACTTCTAGCTCTCCATTTGAGCTAGTCTAGGATCAAACAGAAGGCATTGAACCTCAATTAAGAAGATCCACCAGACAAAGAAAAATGCCAGCCAAATACTCGGATTATGAGCTATTGTTTGTTGAAGAAGTAGAACCTTCTATTCTTGTCTCAGAATTTGTAGAACCATCAACATTTAAAGCTACTCTCAAAGACATTAATAGTGATAAATGGCAAACAACGATGCATGAGGAGATGGACTCCTTACTCAAAAATCAAACCTAGGACTTGGTATCTCTTTCACCAAATCGAAGACCACTTAGAAACAAGTGGGTATACTGGATAAAAGAAGAAGATGAAGGCATAAAATGTTTCAAGGCCAGATTGGTGGTAAAGGGGTTTGATCAAGAAAAGGGGATAGATTTTAATGAGATCTTCTCACCGGTTGTCAAAATGACAATTATCCGAATAGTCTTGGGATTGGCAGCAGCATGGGATCTTGAGTTGGAACAACTTGATGTGAAGACCACATTCCTACATGGTGATGTAGAAGAAGAGCTATATATGGAGCAGCCTCAAGGATTCATCAAGAAGGGACAAGAGAACCTTTATTGCAAGCTAAATTGGAGTTTGTATGGCCTCAAACAAGCTCCAAGATAGTGGTACATAAAATTTGATGGCTTCATGGCTGAAAACAATTTCACAAGATGTGAATCAGACCCATGTGTCTACTTCAAGAGACTTCCTAATGGTGAATTCATCATTCTCCTTCTTTATGTTGATGACATGTTAGTGGCTGGCACAAACAAAAGAATAGTGGGTAAGAGTTCAAAGTTGGGGGACAATTTTGCGGAAGTCTTGTAGAAATGAAAGACGTCACTTGAAACAGGGGACCGTTTTCAAAAAATGGGCGCCTATTTTAGGTTCGGGCACACGATCCTAATTTCAAAAAAAGGGAACCCATTTTTGAATTCAAAACGGGCACCCATTTTTTGATTCAAAAAATGGGTGCCTGTTTCTAATTTTTTTTTCTTTTTGAATAAAAAATGCATTTTAACACTTTAATTTTTATTTTTTTTAAATGGGCACCCATTTTTTAAATTCAAAAAATGGGCACCCGTTTCTTAAGTCATGAGTGGGAAGCACACATCCACCTCGAACTTCATTTCAAATTCAATTTGGTTTAGGCTTGGTAGAACCAAGCCTATGCCTTGACCTTCAAAAATTTGGTTAAGGCATTGGAATGCCAGATTTCTGCCTTGCCATAATTTTTTGAGGGCCTTCCCGATCGTATCATTTTACAAAAAAAAAACCCATTAGAGTTCTCATTGTCCTGATTTCAAAAATGTAAATTTCATAGTGATGTGATTTATTTTACTATTTTTGCATTATTTATTAGTTGAAAGTGGTACCTAAATGTAAAATAATGAGGTTCACTAAAACGTTAATAAATTTTTTGTTTTTAGATTTTTTTGAAAATAAATTATATGAGACCAAACTAGATACAATTCTATTGAAGATTAAAAAAAAAACAATTTTGAAAAAATATGAAATCCTCATCAAATTATGGTGTCCGTACACCAGAAGTTTTGAAAAAGTACTTTATAGTCAATTAAAAATTAATTAAAAAAAAATATTCAATAAAAAAATAAGAAAAAATATCCTGACCAATCTTCAGTGTTTTAGGTACCTTTTCCCAAAAGGATTCCCCAAAATACATTCATTTGCTTCAAAAAAGGGTGTCCGTACATGCATAAGGTGTGGTCCTGAAATAGGCATTTTGAAAAAGTTTTTTAAACATGCATACTAAATTTCAATTTATACCATGTGGGTATTAAAAAAAATTACATATTTGAAAACTAGATTCTGAGCACTAAATTTGATATTACTGAAGTTTTTCAAGATTCAATCTTTAAGTGCTTTAAATTTGGACATCAATTGACAGAAATTTTGAAAAATAGGAAAAACACTTCCACTTTTTGGCCAAAAGTGGGACTCAACTTCTTGCAGCCACCCTAGTTAATGAGTTAAAGGAGAAATTGGCAAGAAAGTTTGACATGAAGGACTTAGGGGCAGCCAAGAAGATTCTTGGCATGACGATCACAAGAGATAGGAAAAAGAAGGAAATTACATTATCTCAAAAACAATATATTGACAAAGTTGTTGAGAGGTTTGGCATGGTTGATGCTAAAGTTGCTCCTCTTCCTCTTGCGGGTCACTTCTGCTTAAGTTCTGAATTATGTCCTAAAACACAAGAAGAAAAGGACTTCATGGAGAAAATTGCATATAAATTTACAGTTGGAAGCATCATGTATGCGATGGTTTCTACTCGCCCCGACATTGCTCATGCAGTGGGAGTTGTGAGCATATTCATGAGCAATCCCGGGAAAGCTCATTGAGAAGCTGTTAAGTGGATACTAAGGTATCTAAAAGGAACTTCAGATTATGCATTATGCTTTGGAGGAAATCAAGTTCAGCTACAAGGTTACACCGATTTTGATCATGCCGGAGACTTGGACAAACGAAGTTCTACCACTGGATATACCTTCACATTTGTTGAAGCTACCATCAGTTGGGCTTCAAGGTTGCAGCATTGCATTGCTCTTTCTTCAGCTGAGGCTGAATACTTAGCTCTTTTTGAAGGTGCAAGGGAAATGATTTGGCTTCAGCAATTGTTTGGTGACTTGAAAGTGCATCAAAATGAGTATAAACTATTTTGTGACAGCTGCAACGCTATCTTCATGGCTCATAATCACTCTTCACAATGTCTCTCTAAGCACATTGATGCACATGCTCACTTTGTTCATCATGCAGTTGAAGAAGGAAAGTGGGAAGTTTTTAAGATCAATACTAAGATCAATCCAACAGATATATTCACCAAGGTTGTTGCCAAAGAGAAGTTTGATTGTGCAAGGACTTCTCTTGGCCTTGTGAAGAAAAGATAAGTTGGCACTTCAGCAAGGTATTGGGTGATTAGTTGCAGCATGATTGTCCTTCAGGTGGGATTTTGTTAAGGAGTGAAGGCCAACGGTTATAATAAGTTTTATTATGTCTTTTATTATGATTCTTCATTCTGAAGACTCTTCATATGTAATAATCTAGAGCCTTTATATTTGTTGCTCCTGCTCATTTGTAATCAACTTTTTGGGAATTAATACAATACTCTGTAGTCTGGACGTAGCCACAATTTGTGGTGAACCAGGATAAATCTTGTGTTTGAGTTTTGTAAATTAGTTTACTAATCTGCTGTTTGATTTCTCACATTTCAATCCCATTCAGTTATAGCCTTAAGTATAAAGTTATCCTAAGGAAATTAAATTCCTTTTCAACATGGGAACATATCATACATCTTTTAATAGCCACTTATTTCCATTTTGGAGCTGCAATATGACATCCCCTTTTCCAATTACGTCACATGCTTTACTATCTCCAAAATATACTCTTCCAAATTGTCCTTCTTGAAAGTTTTTGAAAGTTTTCCGACATAGAGTATTATGGAAAGAAGCTCTAGAATCTAACACACATGAATTTGGTGTGGTGTCACTTGTTGATAGAATTAAAACTCCTTCATCTTTTGCATATGTTGTATTAGTTTCAATGTTCCTTTTTATATGCCCAACAATTCTTTTAATTATGTCCTAATTTACAACAAAATCAATAATTACCATTTCTTCCTCTTGACATTCATCTTTTCACAAATTTGGAGCTTCTTCTAATATTATTTATGCCTCTATCTTTAGGCCTTCCTCTATTGACAATCTCTAAAGTGTCAGTGGATGAGGGTTCCTACTTTTTTCTCCACATATATTCGCTAAGAAGGGTACCTCCAACATCATCAAAATTTAATTTATTCTTGGCAACCACCAAAGTGCAAATTGTCATCACCACTCCTTCCCAACTATTTGGTAGAGAACATAGTAACAAAATAACCTTAATTTCATCATCCAAACCTATACCCACCAAAATCAATTAGTTGACCAAAGTGTTAAATTCATTACTTGATAATTTGACACAATCCCACCTTCATTCATTTTGATATTGTATAATCTCTTTAGGATGAAAAAATTATTCGTGGTGGTAGCTATTTCATACATACTAGAAAGTTTGTCCCATAATTCCTTCAAATTCTTCTTGCTTGAAATGTTCAAGATGACATTGTTGAACAATGAAAGAAAGATTGTGGCCATTTACATCTTGTCCAACTTTTCCTAGTCTTCATCTGTCATTCAATTTGGTTTCTTCGATTTTATTTCTAAAGAAAGTGAACAATATTGCTTAATCAAAAGTGATTCCATATGCACTTTGCATAGCCTAAATTATGCCTCATAAATTTCTCTATCTTCCATTTATTCGCTTCCTCCATAATTTTAGAAATTCACCTATGATTTCCAACTAGTTCCACAAGCGAACTCTCATACCAATTGTAAATGAAGAAGTGTGAATAAAAGATTAAAATTAATGTGTAGAAAACTAAACTTAACCAAAGAACAAAAAAGAATAGATAAGACACTAAATTTATTGTGGTTCACCATAAAGGCTGCATCCACTTTGAGAAGGGAAAACTTTTTATAAATCTCACTTTTTACAACAACAATAGTTTCAAATATATAAGTGTAATAGCCTTATTTAGAATGTGAAGGGTCAAAATGTTCTTATAGTGAAAGGAAAAAAGACTATTAGAATCCAATTATCCAACAGTGATAACTTGTATTCATCATATTTGTATTTTGACTGCTAGGTAAATTATATATGTACTTGATGTAAAAATTGTTACAAAATAGAATCTACAATTCTATAGTCTAATATTGTCAGTTATTGAAATGTTTTGGATTGATTTTAGTTGGTACATTATGATTTGTGATCAGAGAATTTAAGATAGTTAAGCACAAAAATTATTATGGAAAAAGTTTGGAGAGCTTATGTCACGACTTGACCCTTTCACTTCCTAGTTTTTAGGATATATGTATGTGATTCTTAGACTTATTTTGACTTAGACCATAGGTTCTATCTTTTTTGTCATTATTCTTTCTAGATGTAGACATTAATTAATTTTTCTTTGATATGTTCAACTATATGACAATGAATTTTCATTTTGACTTGATATACCCATGGAATATGCTATCTTGTTTGATTTCTTTCAACTCAAGTTTATGATGCCCAATATCATTTAATTTATTGATGTGTTCATAAGATATAATTTTATGCTCTGATGTTTAATTGTATATGATGATGTTATATTCTATGATGATGTCATACTTGAGAATTTAATGTGTTCACACAATGGATGAAGAGTCAATTATTTTGAGTTGTTGTTATTAGTGAATGCAAAGAAATAAAATTTATAATTTGTTTAAGAGGTTCTTGATATTGCAATGAAATTTGATGCAATTTCATTTGATTATGTTTTTTTTGGGACTAACCTACTAATGAAGAATTTAGTGGGTGAGAGTGTGGCCTAGGTAGAGGAGGCTAGCTCTTTAGTAGTGATGGGTTTTGGAAGACGCGGCTCACACACCACATAGTTGCATTCTTATGCATTCCATGTTAGATCTAAAGTGTTGTTTCTAACCCAATTTATTTTTACAAGAAGATGTGTGATAGATGTGTTCATTTCCTTTTTTATGTTCAAAGAAAACAAAATAAATATTTTAAAGTTTTTTTATTTAATATGGTTAAATAAGAAAAAAAAAGATAGTGATGTTCTATTACATATATAGGAAATTGAATTTCTTAATAATAATAATAAAATATCATACATACATACATACATACATACATACATACATACATACATACATACATACATACATACATACATACATACATACATACATACATACATACATACATATATATATATATATATATATATATATATATATATAGAGAGAGAGAGAGAGAGAGAGAGAGAGAGAGAGAGAGAGAGAGAACTTGAAACTAATATTGATATGAAGGAAGACATATCATGTTTGTTTTAAATCTAAGATATTTCTTTTGTGCAAGGGCTAACTCGGTAACTTTAAAATTAAATAAAAATTCTTGTTTTTAAGTCCCACAATGCCCATGTAAGAGGACTTGTGGGGGGAGGGAAGTTATGAGATTATGATATTAATGAAGAGAAACAAAAATTTGAGGGAAATGATATTCATTGTTGAAGGAGCATTAATATTTTCAGGGGAAAAAAAGAGTAGTTGAAAAGAAAGAAAAATGACAATCTAGAGTAGGGTTTTTCTTAGTTTTTCTTCCCTTCTTGAATTACAGAACAAGTTGGACCCCCTTTTATTTTAAAAATCAAATATTATATATGAGAGGAATCTCGATAGAATGGAAAAAGGGTGGCAAGTTATAGGAGAAGGTAGTGGAGAACCAATGTGGCTAAACCTCTAGAAAGAGATACAACAACAAATTGTTTTGCCAGGTATTTTCTTAGAAATAATTTTGATTAAATTTGTCTTCTAAGAAGTAAAGAACTTTATGCATGCCTATGGGTTCAATAATAAGGAAACATCTTAGCATAGAAATACCTACTTATAAAAGATCATAGACTATTTGTACTTAAGAAATGCTTGGTGGTGTCAAAAAATATTTAATGTTTCTATTATGAATCTTTTGAAGAATTATATATATATATATATATATATATATATATATATATATATTATCTATTAAACTATCATGCTTTTGGGAATACATTTTGACTTGAAAGATTCACTATCTTTGATTTTATTGGGAATTGTTGTGATGTGTTGTGAACCTAGTGTTCTCGAGGATTATGTGGGTGTGTGTGTAATCAGAGATTAAATTTTGAATAATGTTGAAATGTGTATGTAATAAAAGATTAACTTTCGAATAATGATGAAATTACCTTGTATGAAACCATAAATCATTAGTCGAATAATATGCTTACTAAAGGAGATTTATCCATAAAATATTTTTCAAGTAGTGTTATACTTATTGTCTATTTTCCTTCATTGGAGTATAAAATGAAATGGAAGGGTGCCGAATGTGGGATTTCAAGGAAGGGTCAAAAATGATTTTTATTTTGCATTCTACCTACCATTAGAACTAGTTAAATTTATTTGGTCGAAGTATAATGTGTATATATGCATTCTTTTATATGCTAGTTATTTTTTTAACTCCCTTCCACATCAATGTTAGTTACTACATAAACATAGGTGTTATTTAGTTTAGTTCATTATTGCACCAAATCTATCTAATCTGCCAATTCTAAGTTTCTAGGCTTCGTGGGTAGGGTCAACGTGCTCTACATGTCAAGTTGGAGCTAACCACTCTATGGTTGGGAAAGAAAAGTGTCTGGACCACACTCCTATCTTGAGATATTAGATGGAAATAGATTTGATGACTTAAGGGGATAGGGATTGCATAGTTCAAATTCTTATATCCTATATTCATGATTTGAACCTTATGGTCTATTATATTAAAAGATGTAATATGGCATTATATTGACATATATTGTGTACTTGATGCTTGAAAAGTAGTTTGACACTCATTTTTAGTTCCTTTATGTAATTTACACTAGTTTTACTTGTATTTATATACCAAGATGCATTTGATAGTTTTGGTCAACACCTCATTTCTTTTATGATATCATGTGTTGCTACATTTATTCAACATGTAGGTCAAACCTTGTTCTTGATTATCATGAATTCAATGATGAAATTATTTTCACATCTCATTATGTTTATTCAACTCTTGATTTAATTGATCAACTTTTTTTTGTTTTTAGCAAAATTCTTATGTAGCACATGTTGTAGAAAATGTAGTTCTTACATATCATGTTGTAGAAAAAGAAGTTCTTACATGTGGTATTAGAGAATGGTTAAAATTTAGGGCCTCGGTCTTATTTTTTTGTAAAAGTTGAACATTTTTCCTAGTGTAGTACTTGATCATTCACCATATAGTCCAAAAACACTAACAAGGTTAGATCTATTATTAATGGCCCTAATGTTGAGCCTAATTAGAGGTTAGATCAAATCCTATCTCTTATGTCTTAATAGGGGATCATATTATAGAAATAGGGTTATCACATGGATCATCTTAAGCATGATTTGATGGGTATTTGAGATAAGAATGACTACAATGAGGAATAGAGAAAGAGGGAAGAGGGTCTTAGGTTGGAGTCTCAAAGGAAATAGGAAGAGTGTAGGAGGAATTAAGAGTAGTAGAAAATAGAATCTGATCTTAGGGTTGTAGATGTAGTAAATAAAAGGGGTAGGATTGTAGATGAACTTACCAGAGACCTCAAGAGGTCATTCCTCCTATCTTTAATGGTTCTAGTATAGGTGATGAGGCATAGATATGGATCATATCCATGAAAAACTATTTCAAGATTCATAATATTTTTTGTGAATCTTGGGAAATGTCAAGTGCTTACCAACTGACTAAGGAGGCCACCACATGGTGAGACATTAAGAAGGAAAAGAAACAATTATAGCCTGGAGAGGTCACTTGGGAGGTGTTCTTACATCTTTTCCATAAGAGATGGTTGCATTAGTTGTACTTTGATAGGAAGGTGAATGAATTTTAGAAATTAATACAAGGTGTCTTGATAGTCATATAGTACAATGAGAATTTTTTTCACTTGTTGAAATATATTGCCCAATATTGATTAGACAATCAATTTAAAATTTGCAAGAATAATTAATGTTTATTATTTTTCCTTTCCAAGATCACTTAGAAGGGAGTGATTAATTTTGTGTTGAAATCATAGTAGTTGGTTCAATCTCATTTAGGTTTAATAGAGGTCTTTTCTCCTTTTCTCTTCTTCTTTCTTTTTCTTTTTGTCTTGTGCTTCCTCGTGTGCAAGCCATCCATCCAATTTAAATAGCAATTGTGACATCTCTTCTTAACCTTCCATTAAGGCCAAATAATGCAACTGGTTACTGATCCAACACTTCTAAATGCTTGCAAAGGACTCAAACCCAGTTGGCCAAGTTGGATTAGGTTTCCCCCAATGATCATTCACAAATGGGTATACAACACCATGAGAAAATTTGGCAACATATCTGCACAAACTTGCTACAAGAATACTTAAGAATCAAACATAATTCATCACCGCTAGGTCCTTGTGTGATTTCCACTTCTCACATGCTCAAGAGATTCCTACTCTGATACCAATTGATGCAGAGCACATAGCAGTATGTAGTAACAATGCCTCTATACACACAACACTTCACAACCTATCCTTAGGTAATGAATCACTCTTCCAATATCAGTTTGGGATGGGTGTCTAACTATTTAAGATGTCTAACCCTTTTCCAAGGTTACTCCCAACTCCTAACAACAATTCCTAACTTCACCAAGTTATGGACTTAGGGACTCCTTCCCTATTTGAGTCCAAATAATGGGAATCTTCACCAGTCAAGTTTCTTGACCAATCTGATGATTGGAACACATTACTTAGCAACCAAATATAGAGAATCAACTACTTGATTGGGGAAGAAAACCGATGTTGGTGAAGAGCAGAAGGTTTTGGATAAGCCTTGTGTTGAGAAGGTTCTAGTTGAAGACAAAGATGATTAAACAAATTTTTATTTGGAAAACAATGATTTGATTCTGGAAAAGCTTACAGATAGGGACATGGATCACAATGATCAAATGGTAGATGATGTGATCTCACATGAAAAGACATTAGTATTGGTGAGCATGGAGGATAGCATAAAATTCGTTCATAATGAAGGAAATTTTTCTATTGTTAGATATGGGAGATAAAGTTCTAATTCCTTTAAAGGATCAATCCAGTCTTCATTTTCATGGAGGAGAAATGTCTGTATTATCTACTATATTTTGTGTAGGAATTTAGGGAACATGTATGGTGATGCCTATTATTTGAACTTGTACTTTGTAGATTTGATTTTGGCCTCTATTTTTTCCTTGAGAGAACATGTGTACGAGATATTGGTAGCTATCCTTATTTTTGCAGGAGTCCAATGAATGACACCCTCGAACTAGAAGACTCAAAAGAAATAAAATTCAATGGGACTTGAATTTTTGTGTCCCTGGGAGTATGATGTAGGTAAATCATGAGACTAGAAATAGTTTGACGATTTTGGAATATACATAGTTATTTTACATTATAATATGACTAGTTATTTTACATTATAATATGACTTAGTAATCCATTTTGTGTCTTATTGATGTAATTGGGTGTGAGACTCAGATAAGGTTAAATCTTATTAGTCTAAGTGTCATAGACATAATAAATAAAATTTTTGTATAATCGTGAATTTGACAACTTTGTTGTCAACTCCACGATACATTACTAGTTTTGTTTGTATGCCAAAAATCATACAAATTGATCATTTGAGTCAGTTGGAGTAGTGGGAAGTTAAAAGTTAGTTATGTAAATTAGTTATCAGGTTGTATTCATTTTGAAAGTTCTTTATCTATGCAATTCAAAACTCGATAAGGGGGAGTAGTATAGGATGTTGAGAATTGACGAAGGAGAAAGGAACAATGTAATGTGTAGAATAATAGAAGAAAGAATTGAATTCTCTGTAAAGACCTTTTTTGTTCTTCACTTTCTCATGTGTGGGTTTCGGTTTCCTTTTGATGGAAGAATGTAATTATTTCTTTGTGTTGGGTCTCTGATGAAAGAATTCGACAGTGATATGTATCGGGTTCTTAAGTTTTAATTAATGATAATCAAGAATCTATTTTTGTTTATGTGTCAGTGTTGTGACAGTCCCGAATGGAATGGTGTAACAATTTTATGTGACACATAAGTGAAGTTAAATAATAAGTGTTAGTTCTTGAATATATACTGAAATGGTTTTCAAAGAACTGTTACACAAGTCTTAGGTTAGTTTTGAACCATTCATTGCTATCAGAATTGGTTACTAAGCCTATCCAAGCCGCATGGAGCTTGAGAGGCATATCTTTCGACAATCATGTTGAAAGAGAATTGAGAGGGAGAAACGTGTGTTACAGTGTTGTTCGGAGTGATTCGAATAATATTAAAGATCATTCCTAAATGACAGTCTAAGATCCTTATGTTTTGAACTAGGCATTTAGAATTGGAGGAAGGTGGCCAACACATGCTTCAATAGACTCGCATGGTGATGAATTACACCCTCAGTCCATGAAGGAACCATAAGACTTGCAATAGTCATCAAATATTGGTGAGATGAATTAGAGATTAAGTGTGAAATATAAGATATAGTTGATATGGTTATATTTAGTTGACATTATTATTATCAAAAAAATAAAAGAGTGTGAATCTCTTGAATCGATGTAATGAAGAAAGACAATAAAATGAAGTATGCGGATTGAAAAGGTTTTGAATCTATGCTCTCTACATCACCATCATATCCTCCAACTTACATCACTTGGTGTATATATATCTTTGACACTCGATTATGCCTACAGTTCAGCTTGGTTATGTCTGTAACCAATTTGATCAGGTATGCATGAAAATGGTCTTCACATGAATTCTTATGTAGTCTCTATTCTTCATGTATCATTCAACAATGAATCTCATGTCTCTTAAATAGACTAGTAAACCATTTTCATATCAGCCATTAGATTTTGTCTCTTAATCTCCATCATTTGTTTTGTCGCTTCAAGATTCCTCGATAGATGTGTCAATAACACATTTCAATCTATTCCCTTCGATCATCTCTAAATTTTCTCAGTCATGGATCTTATAACAAACTTCATCTCTTACCTCAAAATCATAAGCAATTTCCAATTCATCAATTTCAATCGGCTATTATAACATTTAATGTTTTCATTCATACTCGGTTAATACTAAATGCATCAGTGATAACTAACTTGGTTATTACTGTTACTCTGTATACACAAGACTGACTCAGTGTATACAAAAATCTTCAATTACCAACCACATAAACTTGTTCAATTCTGATCTCTTCTTCATCATAGAACAATGTAACATGCTCAAGTCAACAACATAATACCAAACTCCTCAATAAGTTACCCAGTGTATACCTTATCCATATATGTCATATCCATCTTGTCCTTATGTAGACATCTCATTTCTTCACCATTTCTTCCTTCTACAGATATTCAAATGTTTGTAACTATCATGATAAGTATAGTCAAAACTAGTTGACATCAATAACAACATATTGACTGATTTAATCATCTTACATATTACTTTAACAACTCAGTGATCTCTAATCATTGTCTCTTCAGTTCATCCAGTTATTCAATTAGTTGCAGGTCATCAGAATCTATATCCATTTCCTTCACAAGGCCATAACAAAAACCACATTCTTTCCTTTTTCCTTCACAAAATCACAACCCTTATGACCCCCAAAGTAGAATACATTAGAATGGAACCATGGAGCCCATACATCCATGTCTCATCCACTTCATCCTTGATGAAGGACTCTACACTATATGGGCATTCCCAACTCAAGCCCTTCACCCATCAAGGTTCTCTTCCCTCCCAAGGGTGAGTTTGTCCTTGCACACCCCAAAAATACAAACACTAAAAGAATAACCATCAAATAGACATTACAAGGAAGCCATTAAAACATACTTGAAGCTTCACAAAACTTCACAAATACAGTACAATAAAAATCTGCATATTACATTCAATAAAAACAAGAGTCTTCCATGTCAAAAACCACCAACCTCACTCCAAGTTATGGAAAACAGGTTTGAGAAGAGTTCCCTTTTCCTACAAACCTTCCTTCCTTTCTAAGTCCACCCAAAAACCTACCAAGTCTAAATGAAGTCTCCAAATTTGAAGAGTGGGCAATCAACCTACCAAATTCCTCTCCAACCCACTTAAAAAGGAAAACCCTACCTAACCTCAAAGATGATTGGGCACACTCACCTAAGTTTCTCTCTCAACAAGAGATAAATTATAAATTGAAAAGAGGAGAAGACTTGGCACATATCCCAAATTCGTCACTTTTCAAAAAGACATCATTTGAAGGGGCAAAAATGGTCTAAAATCATCTCATTGGTTAAAATTTGACCCCCAACCCAAGGTACATCTATGGGGTGGTCTATTTTTTAACTTAACTAACCTTTTGGGTTACTTTTTTCCTCTCAAAAGTCCACTAAGAGTTGAATCACAAAAATTTGAAAAAGATTCCCAGCCAAGGCTCATTAACCAAGATACCTAACTTTGGGATTCTATAAGATAACTTAAAAGTGGAAGAAAACTCACATACAATGCACTTGGACATTCCAACTCACAACACATGTCAATTGACACCACAAAAAGGATAAAATGCATCACTACACACATGGCATGCCAAGTAGACATAAATTTAAAATAAAAATAAACATATTCAAATATTACAACCAAGCATCCCTTTACAACAATATACATCACAACAAGGTTATTTTCTCCCCTTGGAGATAACCTTGTCTTAATAAGATTTTTACATGCATCCATCTTTAATTTCTCCTTATTTAAACCATGGTCTAACCTGCACACTTGACAAAATATCAGTAGCTCATGAAAGGTCAAATAACATATACATATACAAATACATCACAATAATCACACTCATACACATCATAAAATTACAACTACATCACATGATAATCACATAATCTCCAATAGTACATTTTCTAAATTCAAAGCATATTAATCCAAGAGCACAATGACATATTAATTAACCTAACATATTAACCATGATCATTTCACATAATCTATTCTTGCATAAGCATAAAATTAAAGCATCATATTGCAATTAAAGATTCACCAAATACTACAATTAGGACCTAATAATCAAAGCATGAAAGTAAGTCTTAAATCATTTACAAGCAACATTTTCACTGATCCACTTTTCTCGCATTACTATAACATCAAAGCATACTATGAAAAAATATCCTACTCAACATCAGGGCCTAATAATCACTTTTCTATTAATACATGTCTCAACATAGAATAAATTCAAATGGTCTTTTACGTAAGCATCATATCCAAATAGAAACAATTCAACAGTCATAATAGGTGTACATTCACACCTTTCCTACTATATTTCTTTTAGAAATTACATCCACATTGGAAACAACATTTAACTATATTAGAATATATATTTCACCTTATTATTATTTTAGTTTCCTTGTACTAATTCAATCTCCAAAAAACATGCACTCAATAGTAATATCATAAAGATCAGTTGAATGAACAATACATCCTATTTCAAACATAGAGTACCCTATAATTAGGAGTGTATAAGAAACAAGAAAATAGTACATCAAAAATAATGATCAAGCCTCTATCTAATGGGGTACAATTCAAAATGTAGCAACATAACTTCCTAATTACCGAATCTATAATGCAAAAAGATAATACAAAGATAGAGTCTCAAAAAAAACACCTGACATGACTCCAAAGATAGTCTCTTAATAATAATAAGGGAAATATGGGAAAGGTGCCTCCCATAATGAAATCAAATCATAATGCAGATAAAAATCACTCCATTCACATGTTTGACTCATCCCTAACTCTAAGGGTCACTAGAATGTGATTCATGACCACATCCTACATCTCCAAGCTCATGCAGAACTGCAAACATGCTCCAAAACAATCCTCTTGGAAGACTCAACCTCTCAAGGGACCAACAAGACCTTACCCTTCGAGTGTGATAGTCGAAACCACACCAGTAGGATGTTCATGCATGGAGGTAAATGAGGGAGGCATTGAACTAGTCTAAACATTTATTCATATAAACTGGTGACCCAAATGGGGTTGTTAGAAGATGCTATTGATCCGAAAAAGAAAATAACAATAAAAGCATATGATGAGAAAAAGAGATCTTCCAAAAGATTCATTGTGATACCTATCAGAAAAGGACCTGTAATTAGAGACATCACTTGTCAGGTACTAGACCTCCCGCTAGCCTATAACATCCTTTTAGGAAGGCCCTAGATTCATGAAATGAAAGCCATTCCATCAAAATACCATCAATGCATCAAGTTCCCATATGATGGAGTAGAGGTCACAATACCTGCGGATATGTCAACATCTTGTAATTATTTCAAGGAAAGTGCTAAAAAACTTATTCCAAACAACAAAGAGTCTTCCACAAAATAGAGTAATATAGCATCCACATCCAAAATGGAAGATGTATAAAAAGAGATCAAAATCAAAGATACAGGTATGAGAGAATACACAATAGAACCAGTTTTATCTCTTACATCTCTCCCACTTTCACCTAAATCTTATGGATTGTTGACAATTTGGCTGAGTTAGATATCTAGATGTTGTCATTATGGAAACATATAATCTACATGAAGACTGCATATGACAGAGAGCAAGTATGTCAGAGCGCAGAGCAAAATTGTCTAAGTATGTGTAGTATTTTCCCAGTGTACCCAAGAGACAGTTTTGATTGGTGATGTCGATTGGAGTAAGTTTAGTGCTTTCACACTTGAAAATAGATACCATGATGACTATTGAAGACTCACTTGAGAGCACAAGTCTATACGACATGTATGGAAGAAGTTATGGCAGTTTTACCAAAGACAATGTTAAGTCGATAAGACAGAATATGAAGACAAAATTGGTAAAGAGTTAAGGGATTATTTTGTTTATCAAAATAATGTCTTAATAATATAAAGGGATGACATCCTAGATGTTAACCATTGGGTAAATATGTATTTTGTGTAAATCTTTATGTTATGTAAAGCTGACTATAAAAGCTATTATTCCTAATAACTTGTATAAATGTAAGGCATATGAAATGCGAAGAGAGATGATGTATTGCAATGAGATAGATGATATAGTGAAATATATTGATGCGAAGTTGTGAAAGACAAGCAAGCAGTATAAGGTTATGTACCTTATCCTATTTTGTAATCATTAATCATTGTACATTACTTGTTTGGGAAGTGGGCTCATCTTGTAATCATTTGTAATCAGTACTACCAACTCTTAGCAAGGTTGAGGCTTCTAACAAGGCCTATAGTCCCTTAATCAGGACTGAGACACTATATGCTTGTAATAGGCTCCTAATAGGGTCAACATCCTTAACATGATACTTTTGATTAGTGGATCTTTGTGGGTACCACCCCCACCAGGGTTTTCCCTTGGCCAGGGTTTCCTCGAGAACAAATAATGTGTTATGAGTTCATTTTCTTTATTGCTATGCATGTTATTTAGTTTACTATGTTATGCATGTATTAAGATAATCTTTTATATCCATAATTGGGTGAAAGAAAAAGTTTGCAGAATACTGATTCACCCCCCCCCTCTTAGTATTCCCTATTTCTAACAATTGGTATCAGAGCTTAGTTACTCAGAAAAGAATTATTCAGAGAAAGCCTAGTAGCTTGAGTAAGATCTCTATGGATATGGATCAGCTACAGAAGAATCTTGAAGAAGCTCTTGAATAGATTGATTTACTTATTGAAGAAAGAAATACTCTGAAAGGAAAATATGATTATGCAAAGAACCTCATTGAAAAGTTGAAAAATAAGCTGGAGGAATTAAAATCAGAAAAAGAATCTACAATTCAAGTTGAAGATTGTGATGATAATCTAGAAAAAGAAAATGAGATCCTTAAACATGAACTGAAGATAATAAATTTGATGTTGAGTTTGAAATATGGAAACAACAAGAATGAAGAAAATCTGAAATCTAAGAATGCAAATCTGAAATCTGAGAAAGAAGATCTGAAATCTAAACTTTGCAAAGTGACATTTGAACTTGAGAAAACCAAATTGCAGTATGTTGAACTTGAAAAGTACAACACTATTGTGAAAGGTGAATTGACTCGGTCTAAGCAACAACTTGAGAAGCTATATTCTACTAGTGAGAAGATTGATGAACAAATTTCTTATCAAAAGCCATTCTATGATAAAACTGGTCTGGGATTTAACTCATCTAAAGTAAGTGAAGAAAGCAAGGAACCAGATCTGAAAGTTTCTGAAAACATAGAAGAAAAGAAATCTAATGAAGATGACAAATCTGAAGATACACCTAAACAAGAAGAACCACCTAAACAAGAAGAATCACCTAAAGGTATGCAGAGAGAATTTAAAGGTAGATGTTTTTCATGTAATACTTTTGGTCATATGAAGAAAGATTCTATAGGTACGCAATTCAAACCTCTTAAAGGTTATTGTTATAATTGTTATGGTTTTGGACATAGAGTTATTGAATGTAGGAAGCCTAAATTTAATGAGAATAATAATAGTATTAGAATGTTTAGAGATACTAACCATGTAGATAAGAAACCTACTAAAGATATGAATAGAAGAAATGCAGTGGTATGTTATAGACGCAACAAGGTTGGACACATTGCCAGGAATTGCAGATCACAAACCCATCAGACTGGACTGAGTTATGGAAACAATGGAGTAGTTTGTCAGATATGCAACAAATTTGGTCATACAGAAAGGTTTTGCTAGATGAATAACATGAGAAACCCTAACCCTATAAGTCATGCAAGGAGAAATGAAAATGCAAGCAACAGTCATGGAGGTTGTTGTAGTAATTCAAAAGGAGTGAAGTTTATTAAAGCCATAGATCAAGGAGACACATTCAGCACTAAAGGTAATCAGAAAGGTGAAGTATCTAGTGGTAAGAGTGAATCGCTACCTAACCCAGCTCAAAGTACTTAATTCATGAAAAATATAGTAGAATAGGATCTTAGGATAGTGTAGAAGTTAGTATAGGATGAATTGAGTCTTGCACAATTAATACAAGGTATTATATAATGTAGTGATACTATGGTTAAGAGCACATAAGATAATATGATATTATGCGAGATCGTGAGAAGTTTTAAGTTTTGTAGGTAAGCAGGAACAACTTTTTGGAAAGAAGCAGCAAAAGAATTGAATGCGATGTCAGAATCTAATGAGATTGAAAGGTTAAAAGGCTATGATCAGTATTGTTTGATCATTAAAGTGAATACAAGTGTCAAGGAGATCAAAGGAGCAGTGATTGGAAGTAGTTTGCAAGGATTTGGTGAAAGAATTTTGTGTCGGCCTACGCAAACCCTAAATCATGGAATTGAGGTATTTTACTAAGAGAATCTATCTATCATTTAGATAATTTGTAGAAGATATGGATGTTTCATTGATTCACAATGTAAGAGATAAGATCAGACCTAAGATTAAAAGGGAACCAGTAGAACCCTTGGAAGAAGACCCTAAATTAGCTTTATCATTCGTACCAGATGGAGTCTTACATTTAGAGAATGTTAGAAGCTATTTGGGATGTAAACTTGAAACCCTTAGTGATAGTGATTTTTCTAAGGAATATGAGAAACTTTACAATCAGGATATGTCATTGAGAGTAGGGTTTGAAAATTTGAAGGATAATGAAATCATAAGGTACTCTTTACAATATAAATTTGATGATGAAGAATGCACTAAGATAATTCTGAGTAGAATACATAATGGAAAGTTTTGGTTAGATGACATAGTGATAGACATTACAACAGACCTAATTCGTGAAGTAACTAGTTTGTCTAAATATGGAGTCATATCGTTTAATGAAAAGAATGTGAAGAAAACTATATTAGACAACACTAAATCATCATACAATGGCATAGGTATAGTGATTAGCAAGATACAATAGGATGATGTTAGGTATTTTTGCAAGATCCTTATAGCTAAATTTTGTGCTAATTCAAGAGAAGATGACATGGCAGCTGGAATGATTCATGCAACCTATTTGATGTGTGTTGACAAGATACAAGTAGACATGTGTGAAATCTTGAGAATTCAATTATTTGAGAACTTGGAGAAGATAAAGAAGACTAAGAACTCCCAGTTTAGATTCTCATCATTGATCACTTATATGTTTTTTCATTTGTTAAGAAGATTTCCATTTACAATTGGTGATGATTGGAATGATGGTACGATCACAATGGAAAGGATAAACACAGTATTCAGGAGACATCTTATTGACAAGGTCAATGAGAGTGCAGTTTTAGTGATTAAAACATTTCAAAATTTGATGAAAAATAGATCAAGAATCCCTTAGTCAATTGTTGAAAAGTATAAGAATGAGATGTGTTTTATGGTTGACACTGACTTTACATTTATTGAAGCAGTTGAACCTAGAGTAGAGTTCATAGACCCTCTTGGCTATGAAATTTCTAAAACTGAAGCAAAAGAATATGTGAATAGATTGCTTAAGAGCAAGATGGATATTCATAGCAACAGATTTGGGACTTTTGAGGAGAACTTCAACTCCGCAAAGTCTATTTAGGAAGAGAAAAAGTCTAAGAAAAGAGTAGAAAGTACAATTAAGAAGATTTTGAAGGACACAAGATTGACAGAATAGGAGTTTATGATTGCAAAGAATACATCAACAGCACTTAGAGACATTGGACAAAAGGAAGTTTTATCCGTTCCACCCCTTTCAGCAGTTGAAACTAGAAATTTGATGCATAAAGTGAAAGTAGAGAAAGAAGAACAAGAAGTTAGGAAATCTACAAGATCAACTCCACCAGGGAAAAGAGTGAAAGAAATAGATACTGGACTAGGTAAGAGATAGAAGAAAATAATGCCACCAGTACAAAGGAAAATAGCAGAGATAAAAGATGATGAAGATATTCAAGTGAAAAAGAAGACATGGAAACCAAAGCTTGAGAAGGTAAATGATCAGATTATTAATGATGGAGATTTTTCTAAGATGAACAAGTACTATGATCTTTATAACTATTCAAAAAGATTGAATTTGGAAAATGCAATTGTGAGACATATGATCCTAGCAGATAAGAAGTTTGACACAATTCAAGGTAAGATACCTGATGATTTATTTGAGAAGCTAGTTAATAGGAAAAAGAGAGCAACTGAAGATGATAATAAAATTAGAGAAAATCTTGTAAGAAAACTATGTGATGTCAAAGATGAAGATCACTTTAAAGAAATAATGAAAAAACTTGGAAACCATATAAGAAAAAAGAAAAGAACCATTCAGATAATGGGAGGAAACTATGAAGAGATAAACAAGGAAACAAAGCAAGCAATAGTGAAGGTAATGGCATCTAGTTTTGAAAAATACTCTAGTGTAGCAGAGCTAACAAAATAGGCAGAGGAAGCTGAGCATCAGAAGAGTCCCTCTCCACCATCAATTAACATTGAAGATGAGTCAATACATGTGGAAGGAACTAAGATCACATTGGACAGTGATGATAATCCTTTTCAAAATCTTGAAAACATTGTTGACAATTTGGCCTTAGAAGAACATGACAGATCTATTGTAGAAGGAGAGAAAGAATCAAGGAAAGAGGAAGAAAAGAAAATAGAGAATCAAGCAAACACAGAAATTCAAGGATAGAAAGAGGTCCCTAAAAAAGAAGAAATCAGTCTTACACCTGAGATTGCAAAGAAATCGCATATTGGATCAATATTTGAAAGTTTTGGGAAAGAGGTAGATGATGATGATCAAATGAAATTGATCACATCCCTGAACAAAATTATTGGAAAGAACAAGAAGGTGAAAATCCTTGAAGGATCTTTGCTGGGAATAACAGAGAAGTTACAAAGTGTTGTGACTAACCAGATAGTAGAAGTAGACCCTCTGGTAAGAGCTAAGAAAGTTATGAAAGCATTTGATATCAGATATGGCTAAAGTGAAGGTTCAGACAGCCTATGAGGCCAAAATGTTTCATGATATAAGTTAGAATATCAAAAATGATATTAACAATCTAGATGTTTGTATAAAAGACTTGAGAAGAAATTTGGACAGAGGTAAAACTTTGTATATTCAGTGTACAAAATCTGAAAACCATGTATTTGAAGTAGTTGAGAAGATTAAAGCTAAAGAAGTAGAAATTTAGTTAGAGACAAATCTTTTAGTCAGCCCTAATGTGAAGCTATTGGATATTGAGAAAAGAATCAGAAAAGTAAATGATGAAATAAGGATTCTCAATGATGAAAAAGATAGGAAATTGAAAATATTCGCTCTTCTAAGAGAGCACATTTCAATAAAGATAAGCATTGTTGAAGGATAGTTGGAAGAATGTCTTGCATCGAAGACATCTTTTGAGAAGTTTAGTTTTGCAAACCTTAAATCATGTGAGATTGCATCTTATGGATTACGTGCACTAATCAGTGTTGCAGATTCCATTAAGAAGGCATGGGAGAAGGAGATAGAGAGCATTAAAGTAAATTTTGCAGATTGTGTTGCAAGCCTACTAGCTCTGCAATACTGAATCAAGGTATATAACTTTTTGAACACAGGTTTTGGTACCCCTTTTTTTGTCATTGTTGTCAAAGGGGGAGAGATATATAGCAGAAAATTAATGTATGTATGACAAGGAAGCATATTCTTAGGGGGATTATAGAATATAGATAAGATTTATGGAGTTATAAGGATAGCGGATATATATTTTGTTATGGCCATAATTTTGAGTTTTGAAGTTTTGAGACTTAGCCAATTTTCTCATATGTTGCCACCAATGACAAAGGGAGAGATTGTTGGAAATTTGGCTGAGTTATATATCTAGATGTTTTCATTATGGCAACATATAATCTACATGAAGACCGCATATGACAGAGAGCAAGAATGTCAGAGCGCAAAGAAAAATTGTATAAGTATGTGCAGTATTTTCCCAGTGTACCCAAGAGATAGTTTTGATCAGCAATGTTGATTAGAGTAATTTCAATGCTTAAACACTTGAACATAGATACCATGATGACTATTGAAGACTCACCTAAGAGTGCAAGTCTGTATGACATGTACAGAAGAAGTTATGGAAGTTTTACCAAAGACAGTGTTAAGCCGATAGGACAAAATATGAAGACAGAATTGGTAAAGAGTTAAGGGATTATTTTGTTTATTAAAATAATGTCTTAATAATATAAAGGGATGACATCCTATATGTTAACCCTTGGGTAAATATATATTTTTTGTAAATCTTTATGTTATGTAAAGTCGACTGTAAAAGTTATTATTCCTAATAACTTATATAAATGTAAGGCATATGAAATGCGAAGAGAGATGATGTATTGTAATGAGATAGATGATATAGAGAAAGATATTGATGCAAAGTTGTGAAAGACAAGAAAGAAGCATAAGGTTATGTACCTTACCCTATTTTTTAATCAGTAATCATTGTACATTACTTGTTTGGGAAGTGGGCTAATCTTGTAATCATTTGTAATCAGTACTACCAACTCTTAGCAAGGTTGAGGCTTCTAACAAGGCCTATAGTCCCTTAATCATGACTAAGACACTATATGCTTGTAACAGGCTCCTAACAGGGTCAACATCCTTAACATGATACTTTTGATTAGTGGATCTTTGTGGGTACCATCCCCATCGGGGTTTTCCCTTGGCCAGGGTTTCCTCAAGAACAAATAATGTGTTATGAGTTCATTTGCTTTATTGCTATGCATGTTATTTAGTTTACTATGTTATGCATGTATTAAGATAATCTATTATATCCATAATTGGGTGAAAGAAAAAGTTTGCAGAATACTGATTCAACCCCCCTCTCAGTATTCCCTATTTCTAACATGGACAACCTTCAGAGAAAATGAAACCTGTAATACCTCTCCTATGGTGATACTTAGACTTTTCTAATTAGGACATTTTTATTATGATGGTCAGGACTATACATTTACATTTATGTTTTTTGAATGATGATATGATGGATATGCTCATTTATGGTTATCATTTATATGTTTATGAGATTAGAAAACCATCTATTTTTATATGTTTTATGGATCTAACCCAGTGATTTGAATCTAACCATTATCATGATTTTTTATGTTTCATGGATATGTGTCGGATGTATTTTCATGACTCAGGATGAAGTTGTAGTTACTCACTTAGTTGAGGTCCACATGATGTATCGATCCTAGTCATCTGCTTGCATATATCTGATTTGTATATCCATATGTATATATATGTATCTCTTCTTGGTGATGTAGGATAGCAGGTACTGGGTATCGTCTCCACCAGGCTTCACAAGTCTGAGTGATCCCTCAAAATCCTCAATCATTGTTGTTGTTACAGAGATATCACCAGGTTTCATAGGAAGAAACTTCACCTTTGATCCTTTTATCCTTAGGTGGGAAGTGCTGAGTCAGTCCCTTGTGTGGATATATTATGTGATCTCTCGGTTTACTGGTTTTGTGGGTCTTGTAGTTAGTTTCTTGTCTTTTGTATTCATTGTGAATGAAGTTTTGAGTATAGTGGTTCTAGTTGTCTTTATGGTACATTCAATTCTATTAGTAGATTATTGATGTGAATTTGAGGGTATGATTTAGTAATTTATCTTTATTATTAGCTACTTATGTACTAGCAGATCTTGTTAGGAACAAGTTAATATGTGATTGAAATATGTGATTTTAATATCAATAATAATAAAGAATTTTATGGTATTATCTTTATAATATCCATAATAACAAAATGTCTATGGCAATAAAAAAAAATAATAATAAATATTTTTAATAATAGTGGTATGTTTCACCTTGTATATATATCACTATTGCATTTTGTAAAGAATATGGATTAAGTGTGTAAATAAATAATATGCTTTATAATAATAATATTATGTTTGCAATAATATTTATAATAATAATAATATATGTACACATAGGCATATGGGTGCACACATATGCATATGCATACATATATTTATATAATTATTGGTGAGTAACTAATTATTACATTCTATTAATGAATAATTAGATTAGTTAATGATATGGTTGTAAATAATTATTATTATTAACTTCCCTAAAGTAAAGGAAACATAAATTTGATTATGGTAATAGATTATAGTTTTATTAAAAATTTATTTATCCCTTTACGGGAATGGTTTTACAAACTGTATTGTTAATGGATAACCAGTGGATAGTTGCATCGGTTGGAGTACCTGTGCAACTACTCCCCAATCTATATACAGGAGAGACTTCCTGTATGAGAGGGAGTTGGAGGAGAGTTGTTTCGAAAAGAAGATAACAAGATTAGTATTATGCTAGTAGGAATATTGTATTTGTGAGGAGAGAAATTCATCATTCTCTAAGAGTGGCATTTGGTTATTTCCGGAAGAGGCTGGAGATTGCACCTAGGAGGATTTGAAGGAGTGCTGAAAGGGTTGAGAGGATTGGACTGGTCTTCATCAACTGAATCTCCGCAAGACTCCAGGTTGGAATTCATCCTGAGAGTTATTTCTCCTTTAGGATATGAAAAGATGAAAATCTAGTTAAATGTTTCTCTGTATATTCGTTGTTGATATAAATTACATAATGTTGTGTTTTATATATATCATTTTCCCTGTATTAGTGATTTGAAGAGTAGGAACATGTTGAATGGATTTATTCCCTGTATTGAGTATAAACAAATATTTATGCATTTATAGGAGGTTGTAGGGTCCTTAGCATTCTCCTTGTATTTCCTCTCTTATCCAGAATGTCCATGAGTTCTTTGAGGCTTTAGAACTTCTGTTTCAAACCTACAGTTTCATATTTTTCTTTGCACCACTTTTCTTTGCCCAGATCTAGAACAAATATGTTGGATAGATAGGATGGATTGTTGGCACATTTCTAAAGGGAAACTAGGAGATCTCAAATGGGTCATGCTCAGATTAGGAAACCCTATTTCCCATAATGCCCAGTTTTACCCGCAAACCAAAGTTGATAGTCGTATTTTCTAGTTTCTGGCAATCAGTTAGTGATGATCGAGCAAGTCAGTGGTGACCGAGTAAGTTAGTGATGACCGAGTAAGTCAGTGGTGACCGATTAAGTTAGTGGTGACCGAGCAACTAGTGTCAGTCAAGCAGACTGTGTTAACCGACCAGACTGTATGAACCGAGTAGATTAGTGTTAACCGATGAAAATAGGATTAAGGCTTTATACAATTAAAACATTTAAGTATAAGTTTAACTTATACTTTAAGTTATACTTGTATAAAGGGTTTAGGTAGCTTTTGGATTGATTGCGATAGGTTTCAACTTCCTAGGAGATAAGTTGTAACTTTTAATTTTTAGATTTTTAATAAAATTAGACTTAGTAAAATTTCAGGCTTAGTCAAATATCAAGCTTAGAATGAAGTTCATGGAACATTATCTTTTGGTATATGGAACTTTGAGTAAATCGTAAATGTGTTCATTCCTTTTTTGGTAGAGGCCATGTTCAATGCATTTGGATGCCTTAATAGGGTTAGGATGTGTATAGGAAGCAGTTTATGGTTTAGGGTTGTCTAAGAAGATCAAGACCATTACGTACTTTAATTTCTTATACTTTAAGTTATACTTGTACAAAGGGTTTAGGTACCTTTTAGATTGATTGGGATAGGTTTCAACTTCCTAGGAGTTAAGTTGTAACTTTTAATTTTTAGATTTTTAATAAAATCAAACTTAGTCAAATTTCAGGCTTAGTCAAATATCAGACTTAGAATGAAGTTCATGGAACATTTCTTTTGGTATATGGAACTTTGACTAAATCGTAAATGTGTTCATTCCTTGTTTGGTAGAGGTTATGTTCAGTGCGTTTGGATGCCTTAATAGGGTTAGGATGTGTGTAGGAAGCAATTTAGGGTTGTCTAAGAAGATCAGGACCATTACATACTTTAATTTCTTATACTTTAAGTTATACTTGTATAAAGGGTTTAGGTACCTTTTGGATTGATTGGGATAGGTTTCAACCTCCTAGGAGTTAAGTTGTAACTTTTAATTTTTAGATTTTTAATAAAATCAGACTTAGTCAAATTTTAGGCTTAGTCAAATATCAGGCTTAGAATGAAGTTCATGGAACATTATCTTTTGGTATATGGAACTTTGAGTAAATCGTAAATGTGTTCATTCCTTGTTTGGTAGAGGTTATGTTCAATGCGTTTGGATGCCTTAATAGGGTTAGGATGTGTGTAGGAAGCAATTTAGGGTTTAGGGTTGTCTAAGAAGATCAGGACCATTACATACTTTAATTTCTTATACTTTAAGGTATACTTGTATAAAGGGTTTAGGTACCTTTTGGATTGATTGGGATAGGTTTCAACTTCCTAGGAGTTCAGTTGTAACTTTTAATTTTCAGATTATTAATAAAATCAGACTTAGTCAAATTTCAGGCTTAGTCAAATATTAGGTTTAGAATGAAGTTCATGGAACATTATATTTTGGTATATGGAACTTTGAGTAAATCATAAATGTGTTCATTCCTTGTTTGGTAGAGGTTATGTTCAGTGCGTTTGGATGCCTTAATAGGGTTAGGATGTGTGTAGGAAGTAGTTTAGGGTTTAGGGTTGTCTAAGAAGATCAGGACCATTACATACTTTAATTTCTTATAATTTAAGTTATAATTGTATAAAGGGTTTAGGTACCTTTTGGATTGATTGGGATAGGTATAACCTTCCTAGGAGTTAAGTTGTAACTTTTAATTTTTAAATTTTTAATAAAATCAGACTTAGTCAAATTTTAGGCTTAGTCAAATATCAGGCTTAGAATGAAGTTCATGGAACATTATCTTTTGGTATATGGAACTTTGAGTAAATCGTAAATGTATTCATTCCTTGTTTCGGAGATGTTATGTTCAGTGTGTTTGGATGCCTTAATAGGGTTAGGATGTGTGTAGGAAGCAATTTAAGGTTTAGGGTTATCTAAGAAGATCAGGACCATTACGTACTTCAATTTATTATACTTTAAGTTATACTTGTATAAAAGGATTAGGTACCTTTTGGATTGATTGGGATAGGTTTCAGCTTCCTAGGAGTTAAGTTGTAACTTCTAATTTTTAGATTTTTAATAAAATCAGATGTAGTCAAATTTCAGGCTTAGTCAAATATCAGGCTTAGAATAAAGTTCATGGAAAATTATCTTTTGGTATATGGAACTTTGAGTAAATCGTAAATGTGTTCACTCCTTGTTTGGTAGAGGTTATGTTCAGTGCGTTTGGATGCCTTAATAGGGTTAGGATGTGTGTAGGAAGCAGTTTAGGGTTTCAGGTTGTCTAAAAAGATCAAGACCATTACGTACTTTAATTTCTTATACTTTAAGTTATACTTGTATAAAGGGTTTAGGTACCTTTTGGATTGTTTGGGATAGGTTTCAACTTCCTAGGAGTTAAGTTGTAACTTTTAATTTTTAGATTTTTAATAAAATCAGACTTAGTCAAATTTCAGGCTTAGTCAAATATCAGGCTTAGAATGAAGTTCATGGAACATTATCTTTTGGTATATGGAACTTTGAGTAAATCGTAAACATGTTCATTCCTTGTTTGGTAGAGGTTATGTTCAGTGCATTTGGATGCCTTAATAGGGTTAGGATGTGTGTAGGAAGTAGTTTAAGGTTTTGGGTTGTCTAAGAAGATCAAGACAATTACATACTTTAATTTATTATACTTTAAGTTACACTTGTACAAAGGGTTTAGGAACCTTTTGGATTGATTGGGATAGGTTTCAACTTCCTAGGAGTTAAGTTGTAACTTTTAATTTTTAGATTTTTAATAAAATCAGACTTAGTCAAATTTCAGGAATAGTCAAATATCAGGCCTAGAATGAAGTTCATGGAACATTATCTTTTGGTATATGGAACTTTGATTAAATCGTAAATGTGTTCATTCCTTGTTTGGTAGAGGTTATGTTCAGTGCATTTGGATGCCTTAATAGGGTTAGGATGTGTGTAGGAAGCAGTTTAGGGTTTAGTGTTGTCTAAGAAGATCAGGACCATTACATACTTTAATTTCTTATACTTTAAGTTATAAGTGTACAAAGGGTTTAGTTACCTTTTGGATTGATTCGGATAGGTTTCAACTTCCTAGAAGTTAAGTTGTAACTTTAAATTTTAAGATTTTTGACAAAATCAGACTTAGTCAAATTTTAGGCTTAGTCAAATATCAGGCTTAGAATGAAGTTCATGGAACATTATCTTTTGGTATATGGAACTTTGAGTAAATCGTAAATGTGTTCATTCCTAGTTTGGTAGAGGTTATGATCAATGCGTTTGGATGTCTTAATAGGGTTAGGATGTGTGTAGGAAGCAGTGTAGGGTTTAGGGTTGTCTAAGAAGATCAGGACCATTAGGTAATTTAATTTCTTATACTTTAGGTTATACTTGTACAAAGGGTTGAGGTACCTTTTGGATTGATTGGGATAGGTTTAAACTTCCTAGGAGTTAAGTTGTAACTTTTAATTCTTAGATTTTTAATAAAATTAGACTTAGTCAAATTTCAAGCTTAGTCAAATATCAAGCTTAGAATGAAGTTCATGGAACATTATCTTTTGGTATATGGAACTTTGAGTAAATCATAAATGTGTTCATTCCTTGTTTGGTAGAGGTTATGTTCAATGCGTTTGGATGCCTTAATAGGGTTAGCATGTTTGTAGGAAGCAATTTAGGGTTTAGTGTTGTCTAAGAATATTGGGACCATTATGTACTTTAATTTCTTCTACTTTAAGTTATACTTGTACAAAGGGTTTAGGTACATTTTGGATTGATTGGGATAGGTTTCAACTTCCTAGGAGTTAAGTTGTAACTTTTAATTTTTAGATTTTTAATAAAATCAGACTTAGTCAAATTTTAGGCTTAGTCAAATATCAGGCTTAGAATGAAGTTCATGCAACATTATCCTTTGGTATATGGAATTTTGAGTAAATCATAAATGTGTTCATTCCTTGTTTGGTAGAGGTTATGTTCAGTGCATTTGGATGCCTTAATAGGGTTAGGATGTGTGTAGGAAGCAGTTTAGGGTTTAGGGTTGTCTAAGAAGATTAGGACAATTACGTAATTTAATTTTTTATACTGTAAGTTATACTTGTAGAAAGGGTTTAGGTACCTTTTGGATTGATTGGGATAGGTTTAAACTTTCTAGGAGTTAAGTTGTAAATTTTAATTTTTAGATTTTTAATAAAATCATACTTAGTCAAATTTCGGGCTTAGTCAAATATCAGGCTTAGAATGAAGTTCATGGAACATTATATTTTGGTATATGGAACTTTGAGTAAATCATAAATGTGTTCATTCCTTGTTTGGTAGAGGTTATGTTCAGTGTGTTTGGATGCCTTAATAGGATTAGGATGTGTGTAGGAAGCAGTTTAGGGATTAGGGTTGTCTAAGAAGATCGGGACCGTTACGTACTTTAATTTCTTATACTTTAAGTTATACTTGTATAAAGGGTTTAGCTACCTTTTGGATTGATTGGGATAGGTTTCAACTTCCTAGGAGTTAAGTTGTAACTTTTAATTTTTAGATTTTTAATAAAATCAGATTTAGTCAAATATCAAGCTTAGTCAAATATCAGGCTTAGAATGAAGTTCATGGAACATTATGTTTTGGTATATGGAACTTTGTGTAAATCATAAATGTGCTCATTCCTTGTTTAGTAGAGGTTATGTTCAGTGCATTTGGATGCCTTAATAGGGTTAGGATGTGTGTAGGAAGCAGTTTAAGGTTTAGGGTTGTCTAAGAAGATCGAGACCATTACATACTTTAATTTCTTATAATTTAAGTTATACTTGTAGAAAGGGTTTAGGTACCTTTTGGATTGATTGGGATAGGTTTCAACTTCCTAGGAGTTAAGTTGTAACCTTCAATTTTTAGATTTTTAATAAAATCAGACTTAGTCAAATTTTAGGCTTAGTCAAATATCAGGCTTAGAATGAAGTTCATGAACATTATCTTTTGTTATATGGAACTTTGAGTAAACCGTAAATGTCTTCATTCCTTGTTTGGTAGAGGTTATGTTCAATGCATTTGGATGCCTTAATAGGGTTAGGATGTGTTTAGGAAGCACTTTAGGGTTTAGGGTTGTCTAAGAAGATCCGGACCATTACATACTTTAATTTCTTATACTTTAAGTTTTACTTGTACAAAGGTTTTAGGTACCTTTTGGATTGATTGGGACAGGTTTCAATTTCCTAGGAGTTAAGTTGTAACTTTTAATTTTTAAATTTTTAATAAAATCAGACTTAGTCAAATTTCAAGCTTAGTCAAATATCAGGCTTAGAATGAATTTCATGGAACATTATCTTTTGTTATCTGGAACTTTGAGTAAATCGTAAATGTGTTCATTGCTTGTTTGGAAGAGGTTATGTTCAGTGCATTTGGATGCCTTAATAGGGTTAGGATGTGTGTAGGAGGCAGTTTAGGGTTTAGGGTTGTCTAAGAAGAATAGGACCATTACGTATTTCAATTTATTATAGTTTAAGATATACTTGTAGAAGGGGTTTAGGTACATTTTGGATTGATTGGGATAGGTTTCAACTTCCTAGGACTTAGGTTGTAACTTTTAATTTTTAGATTTTTAATAAAATTAGACTTAGTCAAATTTCAAGCTTAGTCAAATATCAGGCTTAGCATAAAGTTCATGGAATATTATCTTTTGGTATATGGAACTTTGAGAAAATCATAAATGTGGTCATTCCTTGTTTGGTAGAGGTTATGTTCAGTGCATTTGGATTCCTTAATAGGGTTAGGATCTGTATAGGAAGCAATTTAGGGTTTAGGGTTGTCTAGGAAGAACATGACCATTACGTATTTTAATTTCTTATAGTTTAAGTTATACTTGTAGAAAGGGTTTAGGTACCTTTTGGATTGATATGGATAGGTTTCAAATTCCTAGGACTTAAGTTGTAAGTTTTAATTTTCATATTTTTCATAAAATTAGACTTAGTCAAATTTCAAGCATAGTCAGATATCAGGCTTAGAATGAAGTTCATGGAATATTATCTTTTGGTATAAGGAACTTTGAGTAAATCATAAATGTGTTCATTCATTTCTTGGTAGAGGTTATCTTCAGTGCATTTGGATGCCTTAATAGGGTTAGGATGTGTGTAGGAAGCAGTTTAGGGTTTAGGGTTGTCTAAGAAGATCAGGACCATTACGTACTTTAATTTCTTATACTTTAAGTTATACTTGGATAAAGGGTTTACGTACCTTTTGAATTGATTGGGATAGGTTTCAACTTCCTAGGAGTTAAGTTGTAACTTTTAATTTTTACATTTTTAATAAAATCAGACTTAGTCAAATTTTAGGCTTAGTCAAATATCAGGCTTAGAATGAAGTTCATGGAACATTATCTTTTGGTATATAGAACTTTGAGTAAATCGTAAATGTGTTCATTCCTTGTTTGTTAGAGGTTATGATCAATGCGTTTGGATGCCTTAATAGGGTTAGGATTTGTGTAGGAAGCAGTTTACAGTTTAGGGTTGTCTAAGAAGATCGGGACCATTACGTAATTTAATTTCTTATACTTTAAGTTATACCTGTATAAAGGGTTTAGGTACCTTTTGGATTGATTGGCATAGGGTTCAACTTCCTAGGAGTTAAGTTGTAGCTTTTAATTTTTAGATTTTTAATAAAATCAAACTTAGTCAAATTTCAGGATTAGTCAAATATCAGGCTTACAATGAAGTTCATGGAACATTATCTTTTGGTATATGGAACTTTGAGTAAATCATAAATGTGTTCATTCCTTGTTTGGTAGAGGTTATGTTCAGTGCGTTTGGATGCCTTAATAGGGTTAGGATGTGTGTAGGAAGCAGTTTAGGGATTAGGGTTGTCTAAGAAGATCAGGACCATTGCGTACTTTAATTTATTATACTTTAAGTTATACTTGTAGAAAGGGTTTGGGTACCTTTTGGATTGATTGGGATAGATTTCAACTTCCTAGGAGTTAAGTTGTAACTTTTAACTTGTAGATTTTTTATAAAATCAGACTTAGTCAAATTTCAGGCTTAGTCAAATATCAGGCTTAGAATGAAGTTCATGGAACATTATCTTTTGGTATATGGAACTTTGAGTAAATCTTAAATGTGTTCATTCCTTATTTGGTAGAGGTTATGATCAGTGTGTTTGGATGCCTTAATAGGGTTAGGATGTGTGTAGGAAGCAGTGTAGGGTTTAGGGTTTTCTAAGAAGATCGGGATCATTACGTACTTTAATTTCTTATACTTTAAGTTATACTTGTATAAAGGGTTTAGGTACCTTTTGGATTGATCGGGATAGGTTTCAACTTCCTAGGAGTTAAGTTGTAACTTTTAATTTTTAGATTTTTAATAAAATCAGACTTAGTCAAATTTCAGGCTTAGTCAAATATCAGGCTTAGAATGAAGTTCATGGAACATTATCTTTTGGTATATGGACCTTTGAGTAATCCGTAAATGTCTTCATTCCTTGTTTGGAAGAGGTTATGTTCAGTGCGTTTGGATGCCTTAATAGTGTTAGGATGTGTTTAGGAAGCAGTTTAGGGTTTAGGGTTGTCTAAGAAGATCGAGACCATTACGTACTTTAATTTCTTATACTTTAAGTTATACTTGTATAAAGCGTTTAGGTACCTTTTGGATTGATTGGGATAGGCTTCAACTTCCTAGGAGTTAAGTTGTAACTTTTAATTTTTAGATTTTTAATAAAATCAGACTTAGTGAAATTTAAGGGTTAGTCAAATATCAGGCTTAGAATGAAGTTCATGGAACATTATCTTTTTGTATATGGAACTTTGACTAAATTGTAAATGTGTTCATTCGTTGTTTGGTAGAGGTTATGTTCAGTGCATTTGGATGCCTTAATAGGGTTAGGATGTGTGTAGTAAGAAGTTTAGGGTTTAGGTTTGTCTAATAAGATCGGGACCGTTACGAACTTTAATTTCTTATAATTTAAGTTATACTTGTATAAATGGTTTAGGTACCTTTTGGATTGATTGGGATAGGTTTCAATTTCCTAGGAGTTAAGTTGTAACTTTTAATTTTTAAATTTTTAATAAAATCAGACTTAGTCAAATTTTAGGCTTAGTCAAATATCAGGCTTATAATGAAGTTCATGGAACATTAAATTTTGGTATATGGAACTTTGAGTAAATCATAAATGTGTTCATTCATTGTTTGGTAGAGGTTATGTTCAATGCATTTGGATGCCCTAATAGGGTTAGGATGTGTGTAGGAAGTAGTTTAGGGTTTAGGGTTGTCTAAGAAGACCGGGACCATTACGTACTTTAATTTTTAGATTTTTAATAAAATTAGACTTAGTCAGATTTTAGGCTTAGTCAAATATCAAGCTTAGAATGAAGTTCATGCAACATTATCTTTTGGTATACGGAACTTTGAGTAAATCGTAAATGTGTTCATTCCTTGTTGGTTAGAGGTTATGTTCACTGCGTTTGGATGCCTTAATAGGGTTAGGATGTGTGTAGGAACCAGTTCAGGGTTTAGGGTTGTCTAAGAAGATCGGTATGATTACGTACTTTAATTTCTTAAACTTTAAGTTATACTTGTATAAAGGGTTTAGGTACCTTTTGGATTGATTGGCATACATTTCAACTTCCTAGGAGTTAAGTTGTAGCTTTTAATTTTTAGATTTTTAATAAAATTAGACTTAGTCAAATTTCAAGCTTAGTCAAATATCAGGCTTACAATGAAGTTCATGGAACATTATCTTTTGGTAAATTGAACTTTGAGTAAATCTTAAATGTGTTCATTCCTTTCTTGGTAGAGGTTATGTTCAGTGCATTTGGATGCCTTAATAGGGTTAGGATGTGTGTAGGAAGTAGTTTAGGGTTTAGGGTTGTCTAAGAAGATCAGGACCATTACGTAATTTAATTTCTTGTACTTTAAGTTATACTTGTAGAAAGGGTTTAGGTACCTTTTGGATTGATTGGGATAGGTTTCCACTTCCTAGGAGTTAAGTTGTAACTTTTAACTTTTAGATATTTAATAAAATCAGACTTAGTCAAATTTCAAGCATAGTCAAATATCAAGCTTAGAATGAAGTTCATGGAAAATTATCTTTTGGTATATGGAACTTTGAGTAAATCTTAAATGTGTTTATTCCTTGTTTGGTAGAGGTTATGTTCAGTGTGTTTGGATGCCTTAATAGGGTTATGATGTGTGTAGGAAGCAGTGTAGGGTTTAGGGTTGTCTAAGAAGATCAGGATCATTACGTACTTTAACTTCTTATACTTCAAGTTCTACTTGTATAAAGGGTTTAGGTACCTTTTGGATTGATTGGGATAGTTTTCAACTTCCTTGGAGTTAAGTTGTAACTTTTAATTTTTAGATTTTTAATAAAATCAGACTTAGTCAAATTTTAGGCTTAGTCAAATATCAGGCTAAGAATCAAGTTCATGGAACATTATGTTTTGGTATATGGAGCTTTGAGTAAACCGTAAATATGTTCATTCCTTGTTTGGTAGATGTTATGTTCAATGCGTTTGGATGCCTTAATAGTTTTAGGATGTGTTTAGGAAGCAGTTTAGGGTTTAGGGTTGTCTAAGTAGATCGGGACCATTACGAACTTTAATTTGTTATACTTTAAGTTATACTTGTATAAAGGGTTTAGGTACCTTTTGGATTGATTGGGATAGGTTTTAACTTCCTAGGAGTTAAGTTGTAACCTTTTTTTTTTAGATTTTTGATAAAATCAGACTTAGTCGAATTTCAAGCTTAGTCAAATATCAGGCTTAGAATGAAGTTCATGGAACATTATCTTTTTGTATATGGAACTTTGAGTAAATCTTAAATGTGTTCATTCATTGTTTGGTAGATGTTATGTTCAGTACTTTTGGATGCCTTAATAGGGTTAGGATGTGTGTAGTAAGCAGTTTAGGGTTTAGGGTTGTCTAAAAAGATCGGGACCGTTATGTACTTAAATTTCTTATACTTTAGGTTATACTTGTATAAAGAGTTTATGTACCTTTTTGATTGATGGGGATAGATTTCAAATTCCTAGGAGTTATGTTAAACTTTTTAGTTTTAGATTTTTAATAAAATAAGACTTAGTTAAAATTCAGGCTCAGTCAAATATCAGGCTTAGAATGAAGTTCATGGAACATTATCTTTTGGTATATGGAACTTTGAGTAAATCGTAAATGTGTTCATTCCTTTTTTGGTAGAGGTTATGTTCAGTGCATTTGGATGCCTTAATAGGGTTAGGATGTGTTTAGTAAGCATTTTAGGGTTTAGGGTTGTCTAAGAAGATCGGGACCATTACATACTTTAATTTCTTATACTTTGAGCTATACTTGTATAAAGGGTTTAGGTACCTTTTGGATTGATTGGGATAGGTTTCAACTTCCTAGGAGTTATGTTGTAACTTTTAATTTTTAGATTTTTAATAAAATCAGACTTAGTTAAATTTCAGGCTCAGTCAAATATCAGGCTTAGAATGAAGTTCATGGAACATTATCTTTTGGTATATGGAACTTTGAGTAAATCCTAAATGTGTTCATTCCTTGTTTGGTATAGGTTATGTTCAGTGTGTATCGATGCCTTAATACGGTTAGGATGTGTGTAGGAAGTAGTTTAGGATTTAGGGTTGTCTAAGAATATCGGGGCCCTTACGTACTTTAATTTCTTATACTTTAAGTTATACTCTTATAAAGGGTTTAGGTACCTTTTGGATTGATTGGGATAGGTTTCAACTTCCTTGGAGTTAAGTTGTAACTTTTAATTTTTAGATTTTTAATAAAATCAGACTTAGTCAAATTTCAGGCTTAGTCAATATCAGGCTTTGAATGAAATTCAGGGAACATTATCTTTTTGTATATGGAACTTTGAGTAAATTGTAAATGTGTTCATTCCTTGTTTGGTTGAGGTTATGTTCAGTGCATTTGGATGCCTTAATAGGGTTAGGATGTGTGTAGGAAGCAGTTTAGGGTTTAGGGTTGTCTAAGAAGATCAGGACCGTTACGTACTTTAATTTCTTATACTTTAAGTTATACTTGTATAAAGGGTTTAGGTACCTTTTGGATTGATTGGGATAGGTTTCAACATCCAAGGAGTTATGTTGTAACTTTTAATTTTAGATTTTTAATAAAATCAGACTTAGTCAAATTTCAGGCACAGTCAAATATCAAGCTAAGAATGAAGTTCATGGAACATTATCTTTTGGTATATGGAACTTTGAGTAAATCATAAATGTGTTCATTCCTTGTTTGGTAGAGGTTATGTTCAGTGCATTTGAATGCCTTGATAGGGTTAGGATGTGTGTAGGAAGCAGTTTAGGGTTTAGGGTTGTCTAAGAAGATCGAGACCATTACATACATTAATTTCTTATACTTTAATTTATACTCGTATAAAGGGTTTAGGTACATTTTGGATTGATTGGGATAGGTTTCAACTTCCTAGGAGTTAAATTGTAAATTTTGATTTTTAGATTTTTAATAAAATCAGACTTAGTCAAATTTTAGGCTTAGTCAAATATCAGGCTTAGAATGAAGTTCACGGAACATTATCTTTTGCTATATGGAACTTTGAGTAAATCATAAATGTGTTCATTCCTTGTTTGGTAAAGGTTATTGTTCAGTGCGTTTGGATGACTTAATAGGGTTAGGATGTGTGTAGGAAGCAGTTTAGGGTTTAGGGTTGTTTAAGAATATGAGGACCATTACCTACTTTAATTTCTTATACTTTAAGTTATACTTGTACAAAGGTTTTAGGTACCCTTTCGATTGATTGGGATAGGTTTCAACTTCCTAGGAGTTAAGTTGTAAATTTTAACTTTTAGAGGTTTAATAAAATCATACTTAGTAAAATTTTAGGCTTAGTCAAATATCAGGCTTAGAATGAAGTTCATGGAATATTATCTTTTGGTATATGGAACTTTGAGTAAATAGTAAATGTGTTCATTCCTTGTTTGTTAGAGGTTATGTTTAGTGCGTTTGGATGACTTAATAGGGTTAGGATGTGTGTAGGAAGCAGTTTAGGGTTTAGGGTTGTCTAAGAAGATCAGGATCGTTACATACTTTTATTTCTTATACTTTAAGTCTTACTTGTATAAAGGGTTTCGATACCTTTTGGATTGATTGGGGCAGGTCTCAACTTCCTAGGAGTTATGTTGTAACTTTTAATTTTAGATTTTTAATAAAATCAGACTTAGTCAAATTTCAGGCTTAGTCAAATATCAGGCTTAGAATGAAGTTCATGGAACATTATCTTTTGGTATACGAAACTTTGAGTAAATCGTAAATGTGTTCATTCCTTGTTGGTTAGAGGTTATGTTCAGTGCGGTTGGATGCCTTAATAGGGTTAGGATCTGTGTAGGAAGAAGTTCAGGGTTTCCGATTGTCTAAGAAGATAGGGACGATTACGTACTTTAATTTCTTAATCTTTAAGTTATACATGTATAAAGGGTTTAGGTACCTTTTGGATTGATTGGCATAGGTTTCAACTTCCTAGGAGCTAAGTTGTAGCTTTTAATTTTTAGATTTTTAATAAAATTAGACTTAGTCAAATTTCAAGCTTAGTCAAATATCAGGCTTAAAATGAAGTCCATGGAACATTATCTTTTGTTATATGGAACTTTGAGTAAATCGTAAATGTGTTCATTCCTTGTTTGTTAGAGGTTATGTTCAGTGCGTTTGGATGACTTAATAGGGTTAGGATGTGTGTAGGAAGTAGTTTAGGGTTTAGGGTTGTCTAAGAAGATCGGGACTGTTACATACTTTAATTTCTTATACTTTAAGTTATACTTGTATAAAGGGTTTAGGTACCTTTTGGATTGATTGGGATAGGTTTCAACTTCCTACGAGTTATGTTGTAACTTTTAATTTTAGATTTTTAATAAAATCAGACTTAGTCAAATTTCAGGCACAGTCAAATATCAAGTTTAGAATGAAGTTCATGGAACATTATCTTTTGGTATATGGAACTTTGAGTAAATTGTAAATGTGTTCATTCCTTGTTTGGTAGAGGTTATGTTCAGTGCATTTGGATGCCTTAATAGGGTTAGGATGTGTGTAGGAAGCAGTTTAGGGTTTAGTGTTGTCTAAGAAGATCAGGACCATTACGTACTTTAATTTCTTATACATTAAGTTATACTTGTATAAAGGGTTTAGGTACCTTTTGGATTGATTTGGATAGGTTTCAACTTCCTAGGAGTTAAGTTGTAACTTTTAATTTTTAGATTTTTAATAAAATCAGCCTTATTCAAATTTCAGGCTTAGTCAAATATCAGACTTAGAATGAAGTTCATGGAACATTATCTTTTGGTATATGGAACTTTGAGTAAATCGTTAATGTGTTCATTACTTGTTTGGTAGAGGTTATGTTCAATGCGTTTGGATGCCTTAATAGGGTTAGGATGTGTGTAGGTAGCAGTTTATGGTTTAGGGTTGTCTAAGAAGATCGGGACCATTACGTACTTTAATTTCTTATACTTTAAGTTATACTTGTATTTAGGTACATTTTGTATTTATTGGGATAGGTTTCAACTTCCTAGGAGTTAAGCTGTAACTTTTAATTTTTAGATTTTTAATAAAATCAAACTTTGTCAAATTTCAGGCTTAGTTAAATATCAGGCTTAGAATGAAGTTCATTGAACATTATCTTTTGTTATACGGAACTTTGAGTAAATCGTAAATGTGTTCATTGCTTGTTGGATAGAGGTTATGTTCAGTGTGTTTGGATGCCTTAATAGGGTTAGTATGTGTGTAGGAAGCAGTTTAGGGTTTAGGGTTGTCTAAGAAGATCAGGACCATTACGTACTTTAATTTCTTATACTTTAAGTTATACTTGTATAAACGGTTTAGGTACCTGTTGGATTGATTGGGATAGGTTTCAACTTCCTAGGAGTTAAGTTGTATTTTTAAATTTTTAGATTTTTAATAAAATCAGACTTAGTCAAATTTCAAGCTTAGTCAAATATTAGCCTTAGAATGAAGTTCATCGAACATTATCTTTTTGTATATGGAAATTTGAGTAAATCATAAATGTGCTCATTCGTTGTTTGGTAGAGGTTATGTTCAAATCATTTGGATGCCTTAATAGGGTTGGGATGTGTGTAGTAAGCAGTTTAGGGTTTAGGGTTGTCTCAGAAGATCAAGACCATTACGTACTTTAATTTCTTATACTTTAAGTTATACTTGTATAAAGGGTTTAGGTACCTTTTGGATTGATTGGGATAGGTTTCAACTTCCTACGAGTTATGTTGAAACTTTTAATTTTTTGATTTTTAATAAAATCAGACTTAGTCAAATTTCAGGCTCAGTCAAATATTAGGCTTAGAATTAATTTCATGGAACATTATCTTTTGATATATGGAACTTTGAGTATATCATAAATGTGTTCATTGCTTCTTTGGTACAGGTTATGTTCAGTGTGTTTGGATGCCTTAATAGGGTTAGGATATGTGTAGGAAGCAGTTTAGGATTTAGGTTGTCTAAGAAGATCGAGACCATTACGTACTTTAATTTGTTATACTTTAAGTTATACTTGTATAAAGGGTTTAGGTACCTTTTGGATTGATTGGGATAGGTTTCAACTTCCTAGGAGTTAAGTTGCAACTTTTAATTTTTAGATTTTTAATAAAATCAGACTTAGTCAAAGTTCAGGCTTAGTCAAATATCAGGCTTTGAATGAAGTTCATGGAACATGATATTTTTGTATATGGAACCTTAAGAAAATCATAAATGTGTTCATTCCTTGGTTGGTAGAGGTTATGTTCAGTGCGTTTGGATGCCTTAATAGGGTTAGGATGTGTGTAGGAAGTAGTTTACAGTTTAGGGTTGTCTAAGAAGATGGGGACCGTTACATACTTTAATTTCTTATACTTTAAGTTATACTTGTATAAAGGGTTTAGGTACCTTTTGGATTGATTGGGATAGGTTTCAAATTCCTAGGAGTTATGTTGTAACTTTTAATTTTTAGATTTTTAATAAAATAAGACTTAGTGAAACTTCAGGCTCAGTCAAATATCAGGCTTAGAATGAAGTTCATGGAACATTATCTTTTGGTAGATGGAACTTTGAGTAAATCATAAATGTGTTCTTTCCTTGTTTGGTAGAGGTTATGTTCAGTGCATTTGGATGCCTTGATAGGGTTAGGATGTGTGTAGGAAGCTGTTTAGGGTTTAGCGTTGCATAAGCAGATCAAAACCATTACATACTTTAATTTCTTATACTTTAAGTTATACTTGTTCAAATGGATTAGGTACCTTTTGGATTGATTGGGATAGGTTTCAGCTTCCTAGGAGCGAAGTTGTAACTTTTAATTTTTAGATTTTTAATAAAATCAGACTTAGTCAAATTTTCGGCTTTGTTAAATATCAGGCTTAGAATGAAGTTCAAGTAACATTATCTTTTGGTATATGGAACTTTCATTAAATCATAAATGTGTTCATTCGTTGTTTGGTAGAGGTTATGTTCTGTACATTTGGATGCCTTAATAAGGTTTGGATGTGTGTAGGAAGCAGTTTAGGGTTTAGCGTTGTCTAAGAATATCAGGACCATTAGGTATTTTAATTTCTTATACCTTAATTTATACTTTTACAAATGGTTTAGGTACCTTTTGGATTGATTGGGATAGGTTTCAACTTCCTAGGAGTTAAGTTGTAACTTTTAATTTTTAGATTTTTAATAAAATCAGACTTAGTCAAATTTCAGGCTTAGTCAAATATTAGGCTTAGAATGATGTTCACGAAACATTATCTTTTGGTATATGGAACTTTGAGTAAATCATAAATGTGGTCATTCCTTGTTTGCTACAGGTTATGTTCACTGTGTTTGGATGCCTTAATAGGGTTAGGATGTGTGTAGGAAGCAGTTTAGGGTTTAGGGTTGTCTAAGAAGAACAGGACGATTACGTATTTTAATTTCTTATAGTTTAAGTTATACTTGTATAAAGGGTTTAGGTATCTTTTGGATTGATTGGGATAGGTTTCAACTTCCTAGGACTTAAGTGGTAACTTTTAATTTTTAGATTTTTAAAAAATTAGACTTGGTCAAATTTCAGGCTTAGTTAAATATCAGGCTTAGAATGAAGTTCATGGAACATTATCTTTTGGTATATGGAACTTTGAGTAAATCATAAATGTGTTCATTCCTTGTTTGGTAGAGGTTATGTTCAGTGCATTTGGATGCCTTAATAGGTTTAGGCTGTGTGTAGGAAGCAGTTAGGATTTAGGGGTGTCTAGGAAGAACAGGAGGATTACGTATTTTAATTTCTTATAGTTTAAGTTATACTTGTAGAAAGGGTTTAGGTACCTTTTTTATTGATTGGGATAGGTTTCAACTTCCTAGGATTGAAGTTGTAACTTTTAATTTTTAGATTTTTAATAAAATTAGACTTAGCCAAATTTCAGGCTTAGTCAAATATCAGGCTTAGAATGAAGTTCATGGAACATTATCTTTTGGTATATGCAACTTTGAGTAAATCATAAATGTGTTCATTCCTTGTTTGGTAGAGTTTATGTTCAGTGCATTTGGATGCCTTAATAGGGTTAGGATGTGTGTAGGGAGCAGTTTAGGGTTTAGGGTTGTCTAAGAAGTTCAGGACCATTACGTACTTTAATTTCTTATACTTTAAGTTATACTTGGATAAAGGGTTTAAGTACCTTTTGGATTGATTGGGATAGGTTTCAAATTCCTAGGAGTTAAGTTGTAACTTTTAATTTTTAGATTTTTAATAAAATCAGACTTAGTCAAATTTTTGGCTTAGTCAAATATCAGGCTTAGAATGAAGTTCATGGAACATTATCTTTTGGTATATGAAACTTTGAGTAAATCATAAATGTGTTCATTCCCTATTTGTTAGAGGTTATAGTCAGTGCATTTGGATGCCTTAATAGGGTTAGGATATGTGTAGGAAGCAGTTTAGGGTTTAGGGTTGTCTAAGAAGATCAGGACCATTACGTACTTTAATTTCTTATACTTTAAGTTATACTTGTATAAAGGGTTTAGGTACCTTTTGGATTGATTGGGATAGGTTTCAACTTCCTAGGAGTTAAGTTATAACTTTTAATTTTTACATTTTTAATAAAATCAGACTTAGTCAAATTTCAGGCTTAGTCAAATATCAGGCTTAGAATGAAGTTCATGGAACATTATCTTTTGGTATATGGAACTTTGAGTAAATCGTAAATGTGTTCATTCCTTGTTCGGTAGAGGTTATGTTCAGTGCGTTTGGATGTCTTAATAGGGTTAGGATGTGTGTAGGGAGCATTTTAGGGTTGTCTAAGAAGATCAGGACCATTACGTACTTTAATTTCTTATACTTTAAGTTATACTTGTATAAAGGGTTTAGGTACCTTTTGGATTGATTGGGATAGGTTTCAACTTCCTAGGAGTTAAGTTGTAACTTTTAGTTTTTAGATTTTTAATAAAATCAGACTTAGTCAAATTTCAGGCTTAGTCAAATATCAGGCTTAGAATGAAGTTCATGGAACATTATCTTTTGGGATATGGAACTTTGAGTAAATCGTAAATGTTTTGATTCCTTGTTTTGTAGATGTTATGTTCAGTGCGTTTGGATGCCTTAATAGGGTTAGGATGTGTGTAGGAAGTAGTTTAGGGTATAGGGTTGTCTAAGAAGATCAGGACCATTACGTACTTTAATTTCTTATACTTTAAGTTATACATTATAAAGGGTTTAGGTACCTTTTGGATTGATTGTGATAGGTTTCAACTTCCTAGGACTTGAGTTGTAACTTTTAATTTTTAGATTTTTAATAAAATCAGATTTATTTAAATTTCAGGCTTAGTCAAATATCAGACTTAGAATGAAGTTCATGGAACATTATCTTTTGTTATATGGAACTTTGAGTAAATCATAAATGTTTTCATTCCTTGTTTGGTAGAGGTTATGTTCAGTGCATTTGGATGCCTTAATAGGGTTAGGATGTTTGTAGGAAGTAGTTTAGGGTTTAGGGTTGTCTAAGAAGATCAGGACCATTACGTACTTTAATTTCTTATACTTTAAGTTATACTTTTTTAAAGGGTTTAGGTACCTTTTGGATTGATTGGGATAGGTTTCAACTTCCTAGGAGTAAAGTTATAACTTTTAATTTTTAGATTTTTAATAAAATCAGACTTAGTCAAATTTCAGGCTTAGTCAAATATCAGGCTTAGAATGAAGTTCATGGAACATTATCTTTTGGTATATGGAACTTTGAGTAAATCGTAAATGTGTTCATTCCTTGTTTGGTAGAGGTTATGTTCAGTGAGTTTGGATGCCTTAATAGGTTTAGGATGTGTGTAGGAAGCAATTTAGGGTTTAGGGTTGTCTAAGATGATCAGGACCATTACGTACTTTAATTTCTTATACTTTAAGTTATACTTGTATAAAGGGTTTGGGTACCTTTTTGATTGATTGGGATAGGTTTCAACTTCCTAGGAGTTATGTTGTAACTTTTAATTTTTAGATTTTTAATAAAATCAGACTTATTTAAATTTTAGGCTTAGTCAAATATCAAGCTTAGAATGAAGTTCATGGAACATTATCTTTTGGTATATGGAACTTTGAGTAAATCGTAAATGTGTTCATTCCTTGTTTGGTAGAGGTTATGTTCAGTGCGGTTGGATGCCTTAATAGGGTTAGGATGTGTGTAGGAAGCAGTTTAGGGTTTAGGGTTGTCTAAGAACATCATGACCATTCTAAACACCCTAAACGTTCCTAATTTCCCCTAAAACATCCATAAACGTGTTATTTTCTACTCTTTGATGTAGTCTTACAAATGTGTTTATGATATATTTTTACTATGTGTATGATGTGGTTGCGATATGTGGGTTAAGGGTAGAAAACCTAACGACACCTAGTGAGTGGCTCTTAGTGCGAGGCCGAGGCCCTAAGTGGACCATTCTAAACACCCTAAACATTCCTAATTTCCCCTAAAACATCCATAAACTATCTTACTATTTTATACTCTTTGATGTAGTCTTACAAATGTGTTTATGATATATTTTTACTATGTGTATGATGTGGTTGCGATATGTGGGTTAAGGGTAGAAAGCCTAACAACACCTAGTGAGTGGCTCTTAGTGCGAGGCCGAGGCCCTAAGTGGCTAGTACCAGTATAACTGACTTAAGAGTTATTTTTACAAGTGAGAATTTATTTAAAACTTATGGGAATGGGTTCAAACATTAAAAAAGGTTAAATGTGCCTGACCCATTCCATTAGTGCTAGTAAAGGCTATGGGTGGGAGTGGCAGAAGATGCCTATGCATATGTATGATCGAATGGTGCTTGTTTGTATGAAAGGCATTTGGTTCCGCATGTGCCTACTTGGCGGCCACGACCTGGAGTGGCTAGTACTAGGACAACCCAATGGGTGAGGGCTATGCGATGACACTCACTTAGGTTGTTGCTTAGAGTTTCTACCAAGCCTTAGAACTTGTTTGGGGAAAGATTTATACTTGGGATTTCTTTTCATTTGTTATTTGGGAAAGGTAACCCGACCCTAGGTTTGGCCTAGCTATTCCTTCTTTGTGGACCCTGGTGTTTATCTCCTAGCATGGGGGAGTGGGCCTTTGGGTGTCCACGTGGTTGGGTGGTAAACATTTTATCGATGTATCTTTTGCAGATGCAGTGTTTGAAGATTCACGCTTTCTTATGTACCAATTTTTGAAGAATAAAGGCTTTGTAATTATCTTTCATGATGTAAAGTTATTGTTACCTCCCAAGCGGAGATGAATGTAATGTAATTCAAAATAATGTATTTTAAATGGGTAGACTTAGGAAAAAGGGAAAAAGGGAATGTGAACTTTATGTATAAGATGTATCTTGGAAAAGAAAATGAATTTTAGTTAAGTAGTATGATTTTAATTAGTGATGATTCAAGGAAAGGCTATTGAAGAAAAAATGTATTATTTTCAATGTATCAAATGATTTAGATGATTTTATTTGATTTAAAGGTTATATTGTTCATAAAGAATACTTAGGAATATAGATGATTTTAAATGGAAAATTGAAATGAAAGTACTTTGTAGTTCTTAATAAAGAATCTCATAGTGATATGATGTAATTTTCTTTGAGAAGTATATCTTGTTGTTAGTTTACTTAATCATGCATTAAATAGAAGGGAACCTTGGGAGGAAACTAAATTTAAGTTTTGTTCATATAATTGTTTTTAAAATTCAAAATTTTTCATAAATCATTACTTAGGTTTTTCTTTTATAAAGAGAATCTTTGTTCTCTTCCCCGGTTCCCTTGCGGGGCATGACAAAACCTACTACAAAAGAAATACATGTGATCTATGATAGGATTTTCATCACATAACAAGTATCCAAACAAGAATCAAATGAAGAAGAGGATATATTATCTTGGTTATACAAAGATGAATCTCAATAAAAAATGCTCCAAATGTATTAATACAAATCACTCAAGGTTCCTTCAAAATCATATGGACCAGGACACAAGCTAATTTCCAAAATGGGATACACTAGAAAAGGACCTCTAGGGACAAGAGGAAAAGGTATTATAAAACCCATTGAACATTGTGGGAGAAAAAAAAAGGATACAAAAGGCATAGGTTATTAGAAGAAACCTTTCCACCTTAGTGGGAACTCTACTCATGTCATAGATAAAATAGAACCAGAGATAGATATTCAAGAAAAGGGAGAAACACATCATTCAGATAGTGATGATTCAAATAAGACAAATATTTTTCCTTATGAGTGTATTCCTCAACATATCCTAGATCTTCTTAATGATGAAACTGTGGAAGCATTAACAAACATCAATAAATCAATCAAAGAGGCTCTTGTTGTTAAATCTCTTTATTTTACAAAACCTTTTCATAGTTTCTCCTTTGCCTCATACCATACTATAGCAATAATGATGTTACAGAAAAATGAAGATGGGTATGAGCAGCCTGTTATATTTTTTAGTAAGTGTTTGTAAGCATCGGAGTTAAATTATGATATAGTTAAAAAAAATGCATATGCTTTGGTAAAGGAAGTTAATTCTTTCAAACAATACCTTGTAGGAGAAAATGTTGTAGCTTATGCGCCAAATGCAGCAGTGAAAGATATCTTTAGGCAATCAAAAACTACTAGCAAAAGATGTAGATGGATAAATCAGGTACAGGAGTTCAATATAGATATTTAGATAAATAAATTAGTAAGAGGATAGGTCCTTTCTAATATCATGGATGATTCTAATTTAGAGGTTACAAAAGTACACCAAATTGATATAAAAAATGCAGCGATGAGCATTGAAAGATGTATTTGGTACACATATATTGTTTACTATTTGAAAAATATGAAATACAGGGAGGAGTTATTTGATAGTCAGAAAAGAACCATGAAGATTCAAGAAACCAGGTATATTCTTATTCAGGGAGACTTGTATTGGAAGAATAGGGATGGTATCTTGCTTTTCTTTTTAGACACCTATCAAGCTGAGTCAATCCTCAAAGAATTTTATGAAGAGTTATGTGGGGGACATTTCTCATAGGATCCTTAGAGAAAGTTACTTTTGGTCATCTATTTTCAAGGATTGTCATGCATACATTAGAAAATGTGAAGCATGTCAAAAAAATTTAGGAAAGTTGAAATACAATGGGACATTGTCTCTTAGACCATTACAAACTAAAGAACCTTTTCAGATGTGGGGAATTGATTTTATAGGAGAAATATAAGATAAATCTAGTGGAGGACATAAATGGATTCCACTAGCTATAAATTTTTTCACAAAATGGATAGAAGCTATACTAGTGAAACAATCTACTAGAAAAGTAGTTATCAAATTTCTGATGGAAAATATCCTAACTAGATTTGGAGTGCCAAATAGAAGTATAGAAGATAATGGGATGTTAGGTCAAAGGATTTTTTTCATTTTTGCAATTCATATGGGATCACATTTTTTTACTCTTCACCATATCTCCCTCAAGGAAATGGATAGATTGAGTCCAACAATAAGAATATATTGAAGATAATCAGAAGAATTCTTGACAATAATAAGAGAGCTTGGGATTCCAAGTTGAACTTGGCAGTATGGGCTGACAGAATTGCAGTAAAAAAATTCAATAGGGCATACTCCATATGAATTGGTATATGGAAAGAAAGAAAGATTGTCTCTCCATAATTTATTTCATGTTTATCAATTCATCACAAATGAGCAGTTAAATAATTTAGATCCTGTGGAGGATAGAATAATGCATTAATTGAACTAGAAGAAGATAGGAGGGATTCCCAAATATAGAATATCAAGAAGAAGTAACAAGTAAAGTTCTTACATGACAAGAAAGCCAATGATAGGACTTTTCAAGAAGGAGATTGGGTCTTGAAATGGAATGCCAATGACCAAGACAAACAAAAGCATGGAAAAGTTGAGGCTCTGTGGTTAGGACCATACATCATTGTTGAAAAGGGAGGATGGAATTCTTATTTCTTGAAGGATATTGATGGACACACTCAAGAGTTATCGATGCATGGGAAATATTTGAATCACTTTTTCTTTTAAAGGACATCTAGGGAGTATTTCATTTTGTACATATTAATATAGGTTTTATTTTTGTTTTATGTTAATTTTTGGTCTTCTCTCCAAAGATAACATATTTCTCGCTATACTCACAAAGAGCATACATCCCCAAAAAGAGCCACTGATGGATCAATAAAAATTTTCCACTCTATGACTTAGTATATTCTTGGCTTGAAGATAAAAATCAGATTCAAGAGTTCAAAATCAAATTATCCTTCATAGCAAGTGATCTTGGGCACTTTTTTCTATTTCAAAAGGCATGGAATAAAGGGTTGCAAAATGACAAATTTTACAATCGCTCAAAGGCAAGTGTTGATGGGATGTGAAACAATGATTTTTTGTTATTTCACAAGTAATATGTAAAAGAGGCTGTGAGATAGCAATTTTTTTCTATTTTTCAAAGAGCTTATAAGGAAGGTTGCGAGGTAGCGGTTTTTCATCATTTCGCAAGTAACACATAAAGGTGTTTTTGAAATGGTGAAAATGTGGCCATTTAATGCAAAGGTAGTGGATTTGACAATTAAAATACATTGTTTGATTTTCGTAAGCTTGGAGCACTGTGAAGTGATGTTTTAATTTAATGATTTTTAAATTGAATCATCTACATGAATGTGAAGTAGTCGAACTGATATCTATTGGAGCATTGGAATTTAAGTTGTGAAATAGTTTGGATCTGAAAGATCAAAGCTAGGACACGGGTCTGGAAATCTAAAACTAGTGAGTTTTTTCTCCTGAGCTTGTGAAGTTTTTAATTTCAAAGATGCCTAAGAAGAAATTAGAAGAAATGGCTAAAAAGGAAGTAATAAGTAGAGAAGAAACCCATAAGGAAAATCGATCACCATAATAATTACTCAGTATATTACTTGGGTCATCAGTTGTAGGCACAAAAAATATATTATTTGATGAGCAGAAAGAATGTAGAGACTACAATTCCAATTTTTGGTAGGTCCTTGTTTTGGTTCTTTTATGTGAACAGGAATGAGAAAGAACCAAGGTGAAATCCTTGGAAATTAGATTTGGGAAAGATTATAGTGTCAAATGTATGTGTGGATGTAGATTTGATGATTTCTTTAGCTGAGAATTAAAAACCAGAGACAAGAATGATAATAAAAATGGACAGGATGCCTTTGGTGATCATATCTAGGGCATATGTAGAGGAATGTTTTAACCTGAGAAAAAAAGCCTTGACTAAAATTGACGAAGATAAATTTTTTATTGATTATGAGAGAATGGTGAAAAGTGTAGGGTTCAGGATGATTTCATATTTTATGAAGAGGGGTGTTAACAATTAGATGATTCCAGTTAACAAGGGCCCACATTTGACAAATAGTTTTATGGGTTTCCTTCAAAACACATACTGTACATGGGCTCAATTATGTGGAGAAGATGTTAGGTCAAAAATGCCTTTGGATTTCATGTATATGTCAATGAGAATTCAGAACCCTAACTATTATTTGGAGCTTGATTTTTCTACTGAGATTGAAAAGTTGTTGCATCAGCAATTAACGAAGTGGAAACCATGAAAACTACTCTCTATTATTGAATTAAATTTTGTACCAAAATATTTTTGAATTTAGAGACTCTTTGAAATTAACTACAAATGATGGGCAAGGAAATAAGTTACCAATATAGCTATGGTGTCAATCTTGGGATAGGAACAATAGAGATTACGACTACAATAAGTTCCATGATGTGTTTTTGTTATGGATTTTAAGGCTTTTAGGACATCAAAAGGAAAGAGTTCCATGGAAGATCAAGGCTATGCTCAATCCAAAGGAATCTTTTCCTAAGATGAAGTGTACTCATAACTTTTGAAATTGCATTTTTAAGCCCATGTACACATTGATTAGAGTTTATGGATGTAGGCATGAGCCTCATAAATTTTCCACGCATGTATCAGAGAGAATCAAGTTTTTAGAGTTCATATGGCAGATGTTGTGGTTAGAGAGAGAACCTATGACTCCAAGAAAGAAAGGTACATATATGCCTCATGCTGTAAAATTTGTTGGGTTCATTATTGGTTCGAATATGTTAAATGAATTGTAAGAGTATATTAAAAATAGTTATAGGTTGGATAATGAGGATGGCAGAGACTATGACCCGGAGGGACATATCCAATCTATGATTGCCAAATTTAAGCACCAATTAAACATTGATGAGGATGTGATAAGAAATTGCAATGGCATCTTCTACATTATTCAAAAGATCAAAAAAGGGGAATTTTATTGAAAATGCAAGAGGAAAGGATGAAGACATGATTGCATAGGTTTTATGATGAGAAAAAAAATGAATTCTTAAGGATTGAGAAGTGTATTGAGAATTTTGAAAGGTTGTATGGAAAGAGTCAACAACAAAAGAAACACAAGGAGGTCAAGAAACTAGTTTCCCCTCCCAATAAAAGAAGAAAATTGATTCTACAAGACTCTGATTCAGACTCTCCTCATCCAGTACCACAAGAAAAAAAATTTGTCCCATTGGTCTCATACAATGATTTAGATGGTGAACGTGATTCGATAGAGGTGGCACATATCCTAAGGAAATTGAAAGGAGAAATGGAGTCAAAGCCAACATCCCCAACCCATGCATTCCAAAGTGAATTTCATGGTTATAATGTACAGACTCTTGAGGATGAGTCTCGAATTGACACAAATGATGAAAGAGAAGCTCTTTCTCTCAAATTCCTTCAAGAGGACAACTTCACTAAAACACCAAAGTTCAAATATTTTTGGATATAGTATAAGATGAATGATTTTGAAGAAAAGAATAAAATGAGACTCATGGGAATTGAGGACTCTAAACATGAGTAAGTTGTGAAGAAAATGATTGGCGAACTCCATTTGGATGAAATTACATGTACAGTATAGGAAGCTAGGGAAATTGTAAAAATAGAAATATATTAATTATTCTAGGTCTCACTCTTAAAGAATTGTTTTTATTGGATCAAGTTAGAAAATAGAATGATCCCACATTTATGGCATAATTTGACACCTTGGAGAAGATTGAAGGATCTGGGTTCAATCCCAAAATAGAGACTCTAGCCACATGGGTCAATTTAAAAGGAGGTAGAAAGCCAAAATTGGTTGATATAAAAAAGAGTGCAAAGGGTGTGGATGTTGTACATACCATTAACAATACCAACCCATTAGCATCAGTTTTAGATTTGATGCATAGGGCCATGTTAAACAAAGCTCAAGTGAAATATTTGTAGGACAAGGTTGAAGAATCACAAATTAGGGAGATGAAAATGAACAAGGTAATAAATGAATTTTATTTGAATATGTCACTTATGGAAAATGAGATGCTCTAGTTGAAAACTCTATCTGCCAATAAGACCATGATGATGCAAAATAAAATGTTCCTTGGATGTCAGCAGAAGTAGCACAAAAGGATAAAGACTTAGAAGATCCCAAGGCTACTCAAGAAGAATGTGCTTTTATGAACTTAGAAGAGATTATGTCTTTCAAAATTAGATTTATTTTAAGGAGATGTGATGAGGTTCATGCAAGCCTCAATATCTTGAAACATATGTCAAGTACTTTCATGGAAAGTAAGCCTGTATTGAAAGAAATGCTCGAGAAATGGAAACCCTCTCAATATGAGTTAAATAAACTACATAAAGTAACAAGAAGGGATCCAAATGCTCCTCAAAAAATTAAAGAAATTTTGAAGATGTTGGAAATTATTTCTAATAATTTGAGCTATATCAAATAGGAGGGAAAGATTGAACATAAAATGTCTTCTTTCATATCAGATAAGCACTAGTCAATTCCAAAGATCACTGATGAAGAAGGCAAGATAAAGGATCTTCAAGCTTGGATGCATGAGCATGAGGAATTACCTCAGAAGATTCTAATCCATTTGAAAAATGAAAAGGACTTTAAGGTTAATGATTTCAATGGGCTTTTGGATAAGATAATTTATTTGGAAAACAAATTTGCCAAATTTTAAATCGAAATCCATGTGGTTGTAGGGAAGAAGTGGAGGGATCTTTTGTTGAACATCCATAAATTTTCACAATTTAGATGATCATCACACTCTCAGGTTGCAAGTTGGATTGATGACTATATGAAGACACCAGAGACAACAATGGGTGCCCCAGACAAGGACACTGAGGACAACATAATCCTTGTGGATTAATCTTCTCAAGTGTTTAGTTTTTAGTTTGTTTCTTTTGAATTGAAATTTTAAGTGATTCAGTTGAAAATTAGTTACTATTTAGGAAGTGAGGTGTCCATCATAAGATTATTTGCTTCCCTTCATTTTGTATAAAAGGGAAACCACGATCGGTCACTAGATAGATGATTTTTAGATTTAGAACTATTATGAAAAATATGGTAGGCAAGATATTACAACTGAAGCATAGATCAATTGTACCTATTTTTTGAATTAATAAAAAAGACCCCATTTTTTGTCCAATTTGGAAATTGTTAGTTCATTTACTTTTGATCAAGTTAATCCTTTGTCATTATTGATTCAGAATAAATTACTATCAGTTAGATATTTTATGAAAGAATAAGTTGTACTATATATCTTAGATCATCAAAGATTACATATGAAGTGTTATCTATGTAATTAGTGTACTGTCAAAAAATGGAAGCACTTCCATTTAGGACTGGTTTAGCCCTCCGAGTAAGTGGTTTGGGGTCATGTCAAATGCCTCAAATGGGTCTTTGACTTGGATCTAGCTTTTTCCCCCATCCTGCCCTATTTTCCACTTCTTTCTAGCATCCTGCTCTAAGAATTTGAGGCTCTTGACCTGAGGGTCAAGGTTGACCTTTTGGGTCAAGGTCAACCTTGACCCTGACCCAGGGTCCAAATTTCAAAATCCAAGGACCTCTAGATGTTGGGTTTCAGAAAGATTTATTTCCCACTTCCGGGTCGGTTGTTTCAAGATTTGAAATGGTAAACTCTTAAAAGATATTTAATTTAGGTCCACTTCTAGGGGTATAGGCTTAATGGGAATTTATTTCTTATATGTTGACCTCTCTAGAAGTTTGTTCCCTAGACTGGTATATAAGGAAGCCTTCTCCTCTCATTTTTTCTATCAAGTAATCAAGTATCCATCATCAATCACAAATCAAGAATCCGGTGAATCAAAGAATCAATTCCATGAGCAATAAATCAATCATAAGAAAGATCAAGCATTCAATCATTCAAGAATTCAAGCATTCAATTCATCAAGAAGATCCATTGGTATCCATTGAAGGATTCAAGCTCTATGGAGCCCTCTTGTTGAATATTTCTCCATCCATATCCATTCAAGCTTCTTCCAATTCCAAGATCCATTCAAGATTGGTGTTGATGATCTAAATGAAATTGATTTGAGACATCCTACTTCCTATTCCACATTCATTTGGAGCATCCATACTTGTGGATTCAAGGATTTGAATCCTCCACAAGGGTTTCAACATAAGCAAGGTGAATTGTTCCATTTACTTTGTTTATTACTGTAATTTTAATTATATTTCAAGGTTAATTCCTAAACCAAGGTTTGACCAAGGAAAACCCCCCATCCAAATGAAAAAACCATTTTTCTCGCAGGTGCAGGTGTGGATCTACAAATTACAAAGCAAATCTGGATACCCTTTTTGGAAAACTTTCAAGATCCACAAACCAAATTTCCATTGGAGCAATGCAGGTCAAGGTCGATATAAAGGGGTCAAGGTCAACCTTACTCATAAACAAAAAATATTTCTAGGTTTTCTCTGTCTTTGTGTTTCTAGGCCAGATCTAGTTGCAAAATTTCCAGAAACTTGATACAAACACCAAAAAATAGCAATTTCCAGATCTGCTATATTTTGAGGTTAGTGCTCATCATCAATTCATTTCAACTAAGATAATCATCTCCATATTTTCTCATCACTCTCATCTCATATTTCTTTCTTTACACTTAGTCTAATTGGTTTTCTCTGAGAAATTAAAATTCAATCAGACTAAGATTTTTATTGTAAAATATCTTTTTCTATATGTGGTAGTGGATGGTATGTGAATACTATCTCTCAGAGTTGTATGTGAAGATCTGATATAAGGTTTGACTCTATTTTCCCAGCATTGGATGAGGAACTAGTCTAATAGTTATTTCTAAAAAGGGGTTTATCTTTCAAAGATTTTAAGTTCACTATTTTGTCAAGTACATTCATATCCTACAAAAAAATATAATTGTCTATCCCAAAGCATTCAGTTTGCAATTAAGAAATTCAAATACTTTCAAGAAAATTTTCCATTTTGATTGATCTTGAGGGTGTTTTTCCACCTTGGGAAGTCGTGAATTTTTAAATTCTCCGTATAAAATCCTTTAACCAAATTAATCAAGATTGGAGGTAAGGGTTTACCTGCCTAGGTTTAGAAAATCCTAAAGGTGCAGGGGAATTGAATTGAAGGATTATTCTCGTTCATTGGCCAAGGCTCATTTAGAAGTCCTATAGGACAAGCAGAAAACTCTTGGATTTCTAATCTGTGGTTTTGGGAACTAACAAACCTCTTCCTTTGATATCCATGATGAATCTTCAGTAGGTCATCCCTTCCATTTGACCAAATACTCTTCATATTTCATGTTTCTTGTACTTCTACCAACATGACTATCTAGGATATCCTCTATCTCTTTTGTAGTTTAAGTAGGTGCCAAAAAATTCCATTGGGCTTCCAGTATTTCATCTTTTTTATTGCTTTCATGATACTGTGTCTACTCTAAAATATTAAAAATAGGTGAAACATTGAGTTCACTTTTCAACTCTACATCATAAGCATTTCTTGAATTATACTTATTTAGGATCTTGCATGATCCAAATTTCTTCATCTTCAACATGTTATATGTTCCCACTAGAAATATATCCTTTCTCAAATAAACCATAACTTCATTTCCAATCATAAATTATCCTAATAATGTAGCTAATCTGCACAACACTATCAACTTCAGCAAAACATGGTTATCATCTTTTCTACTCTGTCACTATTGATGGAATATGGATGAAGTGACTGAGAGGGGAGGGTGAATCAGTCAACCATAAAACACTTCACTATTATTTCTTTCCAGATCCCTTAGGATATCTTAATGAATATTATCTGTTAAACACTCGGTAAATAGATTGCAGTAACTTGGTAGATGCAGAGAGTATTAGTAAAATTATCTTTTAGATATTCATCACCACTTGTATATGATTAAGATAACTATTAAGAACACAAGAGACACAAGATTTAACGTGGAAACCCAATATGGGAAAACCACCAATGTATCTAGATACTGATTTTCACTTTTTTGAAGTGATGCTCGGTTAGAAGCCAACCCGGTAAAAGGTTACAAAACACATTGTTAGGTGTGACCTTGTTAGAGGATTTAATCACCCTGCTAGGAGTGGCCTGGTAAGAGGTCTTGAGAACAATTCAATGGAATTGTCACCTTGTTAGAGGATTTACAATATGGTTGTTAAACCAACTCGGTTAAGAGATTTAGAATTCACTATTACAATGATAAAAAGGTAACAATGAAAATGACTTGTATAATAATGCAACTGCCTTGCTGATTACAGATCTCTGTTCTGTATAAGTGAGATCCTTCCTGATCGAATATATCTCTGCTGCTCCTCAAGGATATCTGGTCATCCTTCACAATTTCACACACACCTTTCCTGTCTTTCTTCTATATATCTTCTTCTATATCTCTTTTTTATTTTTCACACTTGACCTTTTATTTATATGATTTTAGATTTGTCAAATCGGCATTACTTAGTATAATAGTCGGCTGAATTAAGCAAACTTTATTTGCAAAGATCCTTCAAGGGCTGATAGTGCTCGGTGACCATAATGAAATTTTCTACAATCTTTTGGAGACCGAGAGAACTCGGTAAACACTGATAATCCTTTTTCTTCGATAACCGAGTGAACTCGGTAAATGCTAACTTTTCTTTGACAACCGAGTGAACTCGGTAAATGCTGATTTTTTTTTTATAACCGAGTGAACTCAGTAAACACTAATTTTAATACTAGGCAGACCGACTGAGCTCGGTAGGTACTGATTGTTGCGGACTATGACATTGTGTGACATCAAAGACAATACATAATTTGAGTAGCAATTTTCTTCAGACAATTGTTTCCAACAATCTCCCTCTTTGGCGTTGATGGCAACACAATATGTCATAGCATAAGAAATTTGAAAGGATTAGCTCGGTTCAGATTCAAATCTCCCTCTGTCAGCAAACTTCCTTTTTCTTGAAAACTCTTCCTCCTGACTATTGAAAATTTCTTGAAGTAATAGCAAAGACACTCCGTCTTTGACAACACATGCCAAAGACAATTCACATATTACCAGTGTAAACTAATGTACCTCAAGTACTGATTCATATGCAATGATTCCTTGAATATGCTGCATCAACTTGTTGATTTTCAATCATGTTCTGGTTGATGCATCACTAAAACTATATTTAGTGAGTCTCGGATAGGGGAATGACCCCTAACTTACCTCTTAAATACACAAATGCATCCTTGGGTAATGGTTTGGTGAAAATGTCTGCAATCTACTCTTTTGTATGAATATATTCTAATCTGATTTCCTTGTCCTGCACCAATTCTCTGACAAAGTGATATTTAATAGCAATGTGCTTGGTTTTGGAATGCATTACTGGATTCTTCGAAATGTTTATTGCACTTGTATTGTCACAAAATATAACAACTGGTTCTTTGATTTCAACCTTCATACCTTGTAATAACTGTTTAAACCAAACAATATTTGAACAGTTTACTGCAGCAGCAACATATTCTGCTTCAGCTGTGGATTGAGATGTGCAATTTTTCTTTTTACTGGTCCAGGATACCAGTCTTTTTCCAAGAAAAAATGCTCCACCACTTGTACTTTTTCTGTCATCAATGTTCCCTGCCCAATCAACATCAGTAAACACTTTTAAGTCTAGATTGCCTCCAAATTTATACCACAAACCATATTCTTCAGTTCCTCTTAAGTACCTTAAGATTCTTTTGATTGCCATCATATGATTTTTCTTAGGTTTTGCTGAGAATCTTGCTACTATACCGACTGCTAAGGCAATATCAGGTCTTGTATGTACTACATACTACAATTTTCCAATCATAGATCGGTATAAGGTCTGATCTACTTCTTTTGAATCATCATTTTTGGTAAGTTTCAGTCCAGTACACATGGGTGTACCAACTGGTTTTGAATCTTCCATACCAAACTTCTTAAGTATTTCCTTAATGTATTTAGATTGAGTAATGTATATACCATTCTTGCTTTGCTGAATTTGAAGACCAACAAAGAATTTTATTAAACCAAACATAGACATTTCAAATTCTTTATTCATTTTCTCTGAAAATTCTTTGCACTGATCATCATTCCCTGTAAATATAGTATCATCTACAAATATTTCTGCCAATACAATTTTGTCATCCGGTCCTTCTTTAATATATAGATTGCTGTTATCATTGGCTCTTTTGAAATTAATCTGAATCAGATAGTTATGGAGTCTTTCATACCATGCTCTAGGAGCTTGTTTCAAACCATACAATGCTTTGTGTAACTTGCAGACCATGTCCTTTTTATCTGGATCAACAAAACCTTCAGGTTGCTCAATATAGACTTCTTCATCAAGAATTCCATTGAGAAATGCAGATTTTATATCCATCTGATATACCTTAAATCCTTTATGTGCTGCATAAGCAAGTAGAGTTCTTACACCTTCTAATCTTGCAACAGGAGCAAAAGTTTCACCATAATCTATACCTTCTTCTTGAGAATAACCTTTACATACCAATCTAGCTTTGTTTCTAGATACTTGACCGTCTTCATTCAGCTTATTTCTGAATACCCATTTTGTTCCAATTACATTCTTATCTTTAGGTCTAGGTACAAGAGTCCATGTTTTGTTCTTTTGTATTTGTTCTAATTCTTCATTCATTGCTTCAATCCAACTTTCATTTTTCAATGCATCTTTGATATTTCTAGGTTCAAAATCAATAAGCAGACATGTACCTTTTAGCTTACTTCTTGTCATAGTACCATCTGATTTGTTTCCAATAATTTGATCTGGTGTATGATGCCTTCTGACATATTTGGCTAGTATAAGTTCCTTGCTTTTTGAATGAGTCATGTTGTTGTCTTCTAGGATCTCTTCTTCAAGTTGCTCTGGCTCGGTAGATATTTGCTCGGTAACTTCAGGCTGAGACTCGGTTTGAATTTCTTCGTGTGACTCGGTTTGAACTTCTTCCTATGACTCGGTTTGAACTTCTTCCTGTGACTCGGTTACTGTGCTAGGCTCGGTAGATATAGTTTCCTCATTGATAGTTGTGTCTGGCAATGTTTCAGGTTCAATGTAAACGAATCTCTTGTAGTTTTCAGGTTCCCTTTTGCTTTCTTCTTCAGTCTTTTCTGCAAACTCATCAAATTTTACATGTATACTTTCTATGACTTTGTGAGTAGACAAGTTCAGACATTTGTATGCCTTACTTTTGCTAGAATATCCTAGGAATATTCCTTCATTACTTTTCACATCAAATTTATTTCTTCTGGATTCTTTTAAGATATAACACTTGCTACCAAATACTTTCATGTAACTTACATTGGGTTTATAGCCATACCATAACTCATAATGAGTTTTGAATGTGTCTTTCTTCAATTGTACTCGGTTCAAGGTATGAATTGCAATGCTGATAGCTTCCTTCCAGTACTTTATGGCGATGTTCTTTTCTATCATTAGAGTCCTTGCACAATCCATAATAGATCTATTTCTTCTTTCTGCTATTCCATTCTACTCAGGAGTTCTAGGAGCTGATACATGTCTTTTGATTCCTCTTTCAATGCAAAAGTTGTTAAATTCATGGGAGATGAATTCACCACCTCTGTCTGATCTTAAGCATTTCAATCTTTTCCCTGTTTCCTTTTCCACTCTTGCCAAGTACCATTTGAACTTTTCAAATGCTTCTGACTTTTCTCTTAAATACATAACAGTCATCATTCTAGAATAATCATCAACGAAAAGAATAAAGAATTTATCTCCAGTATAGCTTTCTATTCCAATAGGTCCACATAAATCAGTATGCACAATTTCCAAAATCTCTTTAGACTGATAGTTCTTACTCTTAAAACTAGTCTTACTCATTTTGCCAATCTGACAATTCTTACATAGACCAGTATCAGGTTTCTTCAAAGTAGGAATGCCTCTTACCTTCTTGAATTTTCTTATTTTCATCATGTTATCAAAATTCACATGACATAACCTTTTGTGCCAGAGCCAACTTTCTTCAATTTGAGCAATAAAACATGAATATTCACTGAGATAAAGATAAAATAAGTTACCTTTTGTTTGTTTGCCTGATCTAATGAGTTTTCCTTTTCCATCCAGCAGTCTTGCTTGACTATTCATGAATTCAACCTTGAAACCAATGTTGATTAGCTGTGCTACACTTAGAAGATTATGTTTTAGTCCTTCAACCCAATAAGCATTATCACATATGAGTTCTTTGGTTAATGAAATTCTTCCTTTTCCTTTTATACAACAAGGTTCATTGTTTCCAAATCTTACATTGCCACTATCACAGTCTTCTAGGTATTCAAATTTTGTCTTGTCACCAGTCATGTGATGTGAACATCCACTGTCTATTATCCATATATCATCTTTTCTTATATGAGAAATAAGTGCCATCTTATCTTCATCATCATCAGATTCATCTTTTATAGCAATAAAGACAATTTCTTCTTCACTATCATCAGAATCTTTAGCCATAAAACATGTTTTCTTACCTTTTTCCTTGAATGATTTGAAATTCTTTTTTCCATAGTACTTGTGACCTCTCTTCTCTTCCTTGGCCTGCTTGTTTGGGCACCTAGCTGCAATATGTCCAATTTCTTCACATGAAAAATAGATTAAAGGAGTTTTACCTTTATATTTACCTTTCCCTTTAGAGTACTTCTTTGCAAGTAGTGCTTCTACATTTTCAAGATCACTATCAGAACTTTCTTCTGATACTTGTTCACTTTCTGACTGAACTTCTTTTATTTTCTTGTTCTTCCTTAGTGAAACCTTGGCCTCAAATGCTGACTCAATATTTTTGGAATTTGGAACATAGTTGTCATAGTTGTCTAATTCAAAGGCTGTCAATCTTCCAACTAAAGCATCCAAAGTTATATTGTGGTTTGTTTCACATCTTCTTTCTTGAATAGCTAATACTCTTATTGCATAGATAGGGAGTAATGTTCAGAGTACCTTGCTTATAATAGTTTCATCAGTGATTGTTCCTCCAGAAGCTCTAATTGCACTAACACTTGCTTTGATCCTTTCAACATATTTTGCAATGTTTTCATCTTCTTTCATATTCATCTTGTCAAACTGTCCTCTTAGGCTTTCTGCTTTGGCTCGTTTCACATTTGCATCACCACCATATATTTTCTTCAGTGTGATCCACATTTCATATGTAGTAGTGCATTCTTTAATTTCATCAAATTCTTCATAGCTGAGAGTTGATGCAATGTCTATCATCATGGTGTTATGATTCTTTTTCTTTGCAATGTCTTCAACAGTTAATGCACCAGTAGGAACTGTGTATTCTTCATCAATGTATTTGCATCCTGAATCACCAATGGAAGCCAGATGAAGTCTCATGAGACCTTTCCATGCTGAAAAGTTATCTCTATTGAGCTTTGGAATTTCTCTCTTGTAAGACATCCTGATCTTTAGCTTAGGTCCTTGAAACCCTTCCTGCAAGCACCAAAAGCTCTGATACCAATTGATGGAATATGGATGAAGTGACTGAGAGGGGGGGGTGAATCAGTCAACCATAAAAAACTTCACTATTATTTCTTTCCAGATCCCTTAGGATATCTTAATGAATATTATCTGTTAAACACTCGGTAAATAGATTGCAGTAACTTGGTAGATGCAGAGAGTATTAGTAAAATTATCTTTTAGACATTCATCACCACTTGTATATGATTAAGATAACTATTAAGAACACAAGAGACACAGGATTTAACGTGGAAACCTAATATGGGAAAAACCACCAATGTATCTAGATACTGATTTTCACTTTTCTGAATTGATGCCCGGTTAGAAGCCAACCCGGTAAAAGGTTACAAAACACACTGTTAGGTGTGACCTTGTTAGAGGATTTAATCACCCTGCTAGGAGTGGCCTGGTAAGAGGTCTTGAGAACAATTCAATGGAATTGTCACCTTGTTAGAGGATTTACAATATGGTTGTTAAACCAACTCGGTTAAGAGATTTAGAATTCACTGTTACAATGATAAAAAGGTAACAATGAAAATGACCTGTATAATAATGCAACTGCCTTGCTGATTACAGATCTTTGTTCTGTATAAGTGAGATCCTTCCTGATCAAATATATCTCTGCTGCTCCTCAAGGATATCTGGTCATCCTTCACAATTTCGCACACACCTTTCCTGTCTTTCTTCTATATATCTTCTTCTATATCTCTTTTTTATTTTTCACACTTGACCTTTTATTTATATGATTTTAGATTTGTCAAATCGGCATTACTTAGTATAACAGTCAACTGAATTAAGCAAACTTTATTTGCAAAGATCCTTCAAGGGCTGACAGTGCTCGGTGACCATAATGAAATTTTCTATAATTATTTGGAGACCGAGAGAACTCGATAAACACTGATAATCCTTTTTCTTCGATAACCGAGTGAACTCGATAAATGCTAACTTTTCTTTGACAACCGAGTGAACTCGGTAAATGTTGATTTTCTTTGATAACTGAGTGAACTCAGTAAACACTAATTTTAATGCCAGGCAGACTGACTGAGCTCGGTAGGTACTGATTGTTGCGGACTATGACATTGTGTGACATCAAAGACAATACATAATTTGAGTAGCAATTTTCTTCAGACAATTGTTTCCAACAACTATCACACAATATCAGCCTCATAAACTGAACTCCTCTTTTGAAATTTTGCATATAGATCTTCACTAATTCACCCACTACCTTCCTCACATTTTTCCAATGCACAAACTATACTTATATACAAGATAGATCATTGGGTATTACAACAAGGTTGACTAGGCCTAAAACATATTACAATTAAGTTACAAATTGACCATGACAATGACAAATTGTAATAAGGTCCCATACTAGAAGCATCTAGACCAAAACATGGATTATACTTTACATAAACCCAACTAGATAAGAGAAATTTTAAATAGATAGGTCACACATAGCATGAATCCATCCAAATAAGAGATAGACATTAAATGTAATACTTATACCAAAAAAATGAAGAATGATCTAGTCCAAGAGAGAGGGACCATGAACACATTACACATAGCCTAATACTAGATCTGCAATTGCTAGAATAATTTTCATAGCCTTCACAAATGTAAAGTAAAACACTTTCCAAAGAACCACATCACTTGCCAATTGTACTCAAACCTCCACTGGCCATGGTGAGATCCACACACCACATTAGAAACCATGTCACTTTCCAAAAGTATATGTCAGAATTCATCACAACACATTTTTGGACAAATGCACAAATTGATGATAACTACAACACATGAAGACACTACTTATGGATCACCAGGACCAGTTTATGGATACCCAAGAAACACTATAACTAAGACCAAAAATTGAATACAATTCAAATCACATTTACATATCTTCAACCTTGATTTTCAAATTAGAAACCTTAAATATTTTGAAAAACACAAGTAAATCATTGTCATCTTCAACCGTATAGTCTTTTTATTGAACCACTGACATCCAACATACCTACTAAAATAACTTTAAGGCACTAAAAAAAATCATTCTCACAATCTCAAGAATATATATCTATCTTACACTATTCTATAGCACTTGAATATATACTTGTCTTCCATTATTATATAGGTTCAAAAGCACTAACATGTTTAGCACACAAAAGGTTACTTATTTCTAGACCAACATCTTTCTTCCGGCCAAAGATATACCTTAATATGTCACAACAAATACTTCCAAACACAAGTGTAAGAGAAAAAACTTCTAGAACCTTTGGACCACAATGTTTGACATAAATGACAATAGGAAACCAAACATATATTTCTAATACTACCATCTAGATTGGGTGCACATTATATATATACAAGTACAACCCTCAAAATCTTGTAGGGAACATTCTACACCTTCTAGAAAAGGACACCTAAAAGTGGTAGAAAGAGAGGCACTCTTAGGGTCCCTTCCAATAAAATAACTCATGTATCCTCCTATTAGGACATCATGGTGGTTCACAATTTAGGGACACATCCCATAGTTAGGCTTTGAGGAGTGTTCTACATGGTGGTCAACATAGCTCTAGTATGGGAAATGCTCTTAGTTAAATTCATCTTCTGCAAGTTGTGGTTATGGAAGAGGGTGTTTTTTGTCTTTTGAACAATAGGGTCACATAGTTTTTCATTGTCCTTAGAGGTTAGTTTCAAGACCGAGTAAAAGGGATGCCACTTTTGAGCCTATAGTCGGGGATGCAAGTAGACCCCATAAAGTATTTTTGGTGGCTAATAATCATCAAGATGAGCACCAAGGCACTATAGTGGTGACTAAAGGTGTGTTATGTTGTATATCTACTTCCATTTTATTTGATTCTAGTGCTTTAGATTCATTTATATGCCCCTTTCTTGTGGAATGTTGTACAGTAGTAGCAGTAAGGTAACTTGATAATTTATAGGTTGAGTTAGTTTCACGATATAAGGTGCTCATAGACTTCCTCATTCTTGGTTGTGTGTCACATTTGGGAACCTTCACCACCATTATAGACCATTGTATACTATCCTTGGGCTCATATGACATTATTTTGGGTATGGAATGGCTAGCTTCCCACCAGACATGCATATATTGTCAGTGCAAGTTGATACAACTTCTGGATGACACAAGTGAGTGTGTCAAGCTTGTAGGGGTTTAAGGACCTATTTCACTTCACATGATCTCAACCACTTAGTTGAAATGGAGTATATGATTAGGTTGCCAATTTTTCATAGTCTTTGTTAGTGATCTCAATTGGTTGGAGAGTCTAAAAGTTTCTCTTGACGATCATCCACTTATTCATGAGCTTGCACATGTATTTTTGAGAGAGATCCTAGGAATGTCGCATAAGCATGACATAGATTTTTGCATTGATTTCAGTCCTAGAGTTGAGCCTATTTTTTGGGCACCTTATTGTATGACCACTCAAGAGTCTAGTGAGCTATATTTACAGTTGGAATATTTTTTGGCCAAGGGCCATATTTTTTCCAATGTTTCCCCTTGGGTAGCACCAATCATCTTCATTAAGAAGGATGGATCCTTTCATCTATTCATTAACTATTAGTAATTGAATAAGGTGACAATGAAGAAATGATATCCCTTGTCGAGGGTTGATAATTTATTTGATCAAATGAAGGGAGCTAGAGTTTTCATAAAGGTAGAGCTCAAGTCAGGATACCATCATCTTCATATTCATGAGGTTGACATTCACCAGACAACTTTTCATAGCAGATATGGATATATGAGTTTATGGTTTTATTCTTTCGGTTGATCAATGCACCATTGGTGTTCATGAGTCTAATGAACAGGGTGTTCTAAACCTACCTTGACCGATTTTTTCTTGTGTTCCTTGATGAAATTTTGGTGTATTTGAGGATGATGGAGGAGCATGAGGTTCTCTTGCGCTAGGTTTCAAAGTTTATTTGTCACCATCAACTATTTTCCAGCTTGGCCAAGTGTGATTTATTCCAAACTGGGGTGATCTATTTGGGTCATATCATCTTATGAGAGGGTATTGTAGTAGATCCTTTGAAGATCTAGATCATTATAGATTGGCTAGTGGTGACCAATTTTTTTGAGGTTTTAAGTTTCATGGGTTTGGTAGGGTATTACTACCAATTTGTGAGGGACTTTTCTTGGTTGGCACATTGTAAGAATTTGCCTAAAGAAAAGAATAAAACACCAAGATCTAGAAACTCAATAGATAGCACATGAGAGATAGCCAAAATGATCAAATAATTAATTATAGCCAATTTATTGAATAAAAATTAGATGTGCATGAATATATAGGCAATGCAATAAGACTACATGATAAGGAGATGATAAGCTATCAACCATACAAGGTGAAATTACATGTCCACCAAAGATATATCATCCTCCATTGTACATCAAAGTATGTGCAACATGTACAACAAGGAGAGGATGATAATGTGATAAGAGCACTAAAGGTGGATCTCACACACAAAGAGGTATGAGATGAAAACAATCACCACATAAAGTGGAATTTCTCCTAACCATGTGCTAAAATCAAATACAAAATCCTAGGTGTCTCAATGAAAACTAATAGGCAACTACATTATCCTAAGTAAACTTAAGTAAAGTGTAATTAGTGAATAATTAACTACACCAACACCCCCCCCCCTTAAGTGAAAATTAGGGGAATGCAATTAAGCTCACAATGCTAGATGACAATACATGATGGGTTTCAGCTACTAGGCCATGTTAGGTACCCATGTACAATATGCAAGAGAAATGAAATTCAATGCAATCTCTCATAAAGTGGAAAAAGAGAGAAACCCTCATGGGAAAAATCCTCCCCCAAAAAGAGAGATGAAAAAAAAGATGCATGGATGGATGGATTAATCAAGACCCCCTCATTAAAACATATGTCATGTATGTACAATAGAGAAATATGAGAAAGATAAAACCCCATATGAGGAAAAATTGTCCCCCATAAGAGATAAGTAGTAAAATAAGAGAGGCGTGGTAGCCCCCCTTCAATGTAGAATGCCCATCAGTGATAGCTTCTCTAGGATGAATGTAGAAGCTTGTCCATGAATGTTGAACAATGTTCCCCCCTTAGGAAGAAACAATATCATAGGTGTAGATGAGATGTCTCCTCAATATATCGTTATCGCTCATTTGTACTACATTTAACCTCAAGATGAATGGTGTCTCTGAAAACTTCTCAACTATCCCTATGTCGATGTTGAAAGTTTCCCCTTCCAAAACTATTGAAAAGAACAAGTCAAGATCAAACAAGGATGGATGTAGAACATGTCCCAAAAAACCAAGTATCTTCTCTAATTATAAAGAGACCTCATGCAACTATTGTACATAAGGATCCATAATCCCATCAATCTCAACAGAGTAATCATGTAGAGAATGGACAAGAGGGTCAAAGTGTTCCCTCACAACAACTAAAGAATGATCTTCCCCATCAAAGAGAAGATGTATATCATCAATGATATCTCCCATATTGGAAATGTAGGACTCCACAAACAAACCTGTAATGTCTATCAAGTAATCATCTCATGATGTTGTAAATGGAAGACAAGGTGTACCCTATTGTGTTGAATCATTTGGACCTATCACTATAGAAATGTAGGCATGTAGAATGTATCAATGTTGTGACCTTGTCCTTAGACTATCTGAAGGATCCCCCACAAGTGAACCTACTGAATCAAGAGTTTGTCTAACCCAACAAGGTATAGTGGAAGGTGATGATGGAGTATCCTCAACCTTAATTTTACCAAGAAAATGTGTAATTTGGTGTGTCATTGTTGAGGTGGATGAACCATCTAAATCATTGTCATTGATGTCACTATCATTTTCCATAATGTATGAATTATGGAGAGGAGTAGAGGATAAGCTAGGTGATCTTTACTCAAAGTGAACATTCCTCTCTATGAATATCTCATAAGTCTCAGGATCCATAAGTATATATTCCTTAACACTTTCTTCATATCCAATGAATGTACAAGGCATTGGTGGAGGTGCCTTGCATTTCTATGAAGATATGTGTGCCCATGTTGCACATCCAAATACTCTGAAGTTTTTCACAACCAGTTTTATTCTACACCATGCCTCAAAAGGAGTCATTCCATAATGCATTATGAGGAGATCTATTAAGGATGTGATTGGCACAACTTATAGCTTCTACCACAAGTGATGGATCAAGAGATTTGGTTGCAATCATGTAGCTTGCCATTTCCTTAGGATTTTTTATCTTCATTTCTGCAACTCTTGTCTATTGTGGACTAAATGCAACTGAATTCTGAATATCAATAACCTCAAGTTCACAAAAGTCTAATTCTTGAGTTCGCATAGCTTCTTTCATTGTCTAAACAAAGAACCTTGATGGCTTAACTTGATTTCTTTTCAACATGACTCTTGAAGGTTAGAAACTTATCAAACACTTCATTCTTGTGACTAAGAAAGTAGACCCATGTGTAGCGGGAAAATTCATCAATGAAAGTGAGGAAATAGCGACCCTTGTTGATTGATGTCAATGGAAAGGGGTCTTCTAGTACAGTATGAACCAACTCAAAAAAATTGATGCTCTCCAAGACTTTTCTTTTTCAAACTTCTCTTCAAGATGCATATCCATGGAACAAGTTCAACATTCACCCTTAGAAAAATTTTCCAACAAATCCTTGGAAGCATTTGGCACATTGATTTTGTTCTTCTTGAGTAATTTTTCCAACTCATCAATTCTCTTATTCTTGAAATGATGCTCATCATGATTTGGTTTCTTGCAATATGCACAAAATAGTTTATCCTTCCTGTTGTTGTTTCCCTTCTTGTTGAAAGAAGAATTTCCTTGTTGTGAGGAGGAAGATTTTTGTATATCTGATTGTGATTTTGGCTTCCACTTCTTCTTGTTGAAACTTTTTCCACTTGATTTCTTTGGTTCTCATTATTAGCCACAAATGCTATAGACTTTGAAGACTTGAGAATACCCATATCCATCAGTTTTGATTGTTCCAACATCAACATTTCTACAAATGCATCAAATGAAGGCTTAGTGAAGGAACTTCCCATGGTCAACTTGTGAGTATTGTAACTCGAGACAAAAGTTGCATATTGTGAAGGTAGTCTCTTCAAGATGTGATGAATCAACCTATCATTATTCATGGGATTACCACAATCCTTAAGTAGCGTTCTCAACTCATTGGCTTTGTTGACATAGTCTTGAATTGTGTCAAAATTTCTAGGATCCAAGAGAAGTAGACCATCCTCAATTGAGAATCTCTTTTCCTCGTCCACTTTACCATACAAATCTTTTAGTTTGTCCCAAGCACCCTTGGAATCCTTAAAGCTTGAAATGTGGAAGAAGACATCTTCATGAAAACAACTCCTTATATTTCCTAAAGCCATATTGTCTTTGATTTGCCAATTATTTTTTGCATTATCATCCACATCAAGACCAACAAGTTCTTTAATTTGGCCATTTACATAAATATTTAAACCCATTTCCATTACTTTACTCCATACTTTATCTTTCCATGTAGCATAGTGATGTGAAGTTAATAATGGACATCTAGGTGAACCCATGATACAAAAATGAAAGAGCACAAGAGAGAAAGAGACAAGAGCACAAGACACCCATCCAAATTCACCCAATCAAAGAAACCCCCCCCCCAAAAAAAAAAAAAGAAAAAAGAAAAAAAAAATGATGCTTTTTGACACTTCATATGTAGTGCGTGTACAATTGGCACTTGCCAAAAATGGCCAAAGTGGACTTCTGATTTTGATATTTATAACCACCTCAATGAGGCCAAAAGAGACTCAAATCAATATTGCTCAAAATCAAAGCAAGATCTAAGCATTACAATGATCATACAAGGCCAAAAATGACCTAGATCTAAAAGTGGTTTTTTTCCCAAATAAGGCTATAATCTGATAGAAAATATAGAAATTACTCAAAAACTTATACACTTTAAATAAAATGGTACCTGAAAATGTGTCTGTATGAGCCCGAGCAAAGCCTCTAAAGTTGCAAAAATGGGGATTAGACATGTAAAGACACCAAAATCTGCAATTTATGTCAAGTCCATGTGCAAAAACTAGAAAATAACACCACCACTGAAAAGTTTACAAAATTTTAGCCAAAAAAAATGCTCAATTTGGAGCCCGGATGACCAAATTATGGCCTCTCAAAGTTGATCTGCAAAACTAAAACTGCAAATGGTGAGGGCTGCAAATTTTTCAACCTTTTTGATGTCAACAAAATAGTAGTTTAAATTTGATGTCCAAATGGTCTTTGCTGAAGTGTAAAATTGCCAGGAAATGATGGTCAAATAGATGTCAAAATTAATCTCTCAAACTGTTGATACAACTACGAGCTTAAATTTGACGGTTTCAAGCAAATTGAAAAACCTTGAATATGATGGCCAGACAACTGTCAAATTTAACACAATGAAGACTCTACAAAAAGAAAAGAAAAATTAAAAAATACCAGATCGAATGGCCTGCCACGTGGAATTCTGTGAATGGGATGATGTGGTTGAGGTGGCAAGTGGGTCTTGGCAGATGTGGCTCGATCTAGCCGAGTTGGCTTAGGGTTACCCACATTGGTCGAAGCTTGGTTCAGTCAAGCTAGCTCAAGTCAGAGCTTGGTGAGCTGAGATGGATGGGGCAATGGGATTATCCCACATGCACCCGGTGGGAGTAATTATAGGCCTTTAATACCAAATCTCTACAACTATAAAGTAAAAGAAGCTTGTGGGCATGTGTTGAATGGGCAGAGCTAGTTGCTTGGTATGTTCTGACCAGTGGGAAAGGAAGTTGAAAGTCATGCCTAACTTGTGATGTTTGATTAGTTGAATAGTCATTTGATAGGTGTGGCTAGGATCTGACAGCTAAGTCCCCTGTTAGTACGAAATATTCTTTGTTCCTCCAGCAATCCTGATCTGACAAACAACTAGGGCTGGGGACCCCGACAAAACCCCATTTTTTTTGCAGATAATAAAATTGAATTGATAGAAAATAAAATAAATGCTAGATCTAAAAAATTGATTAAAAAATTCAGATCCATATTGTTGAATTGCAAAAAACATTTGCCTCAAATTTGAGTTTTGCCCAAGGTGGGAAAATTTATTGTCAAAATTCACTGGAATGTCCACCTGAATGCAATGGTGAGGTCAAATTTTGCTCTAGACGCTCCCACAAGCTGCTACACCTCTAGGTCTGAATCATGGGCCTCCAAAAGTTGAAGCAAAGATCTCTCCAATGGCTATGCAATGAAATCTTATATGGCTCTAATACCATGTGATAATTTGCCTAAGGAAAAGAATAAAATGCCAAGATCTAGAAGCTCAATACATAGCACAAGAGAAATAGGAAAAATGATCAAATAATTGATTATAGTCAATTGATTGAATACAAAGTAGATGTGCCTAAATATATAGGAAATGAAATAAGACTACATGATAAGATATCAACCACACTAGGTGGAATCACATGTCCACCAAAGGTGGATCATCTTCCATTATACATCAAAGTATGTGCAATAGTGAGAGGATGATAATGTAATAAGAGCACTAAAGCTGGAAGTGTAATTAGTGAATATAATTACACCAACACACATGCTATCACTTCTCTTTAGAGGAAATGGAAGAAGTTGTTTTGGTCAAATTTGTTTGGAATGACATTTTAGGCTCTTAAGGAGAAATTGACTAGAGCACCTATCTTGAAAATGCTAGATCCTATAGGTGAGTTTGTGATGTGCATTGATGCATCATTGGAGAGTGTTGGGGTAGTCCTTATGTAGGAAGGATGAGCGATTACATATGATTCCTCGAAGCTCAAGGATCATGAGTTGAATTGCCCTACTCATGATTTTGAGTTAGTGGTGGTTGTTCGTGCACTAGTGCACTAGAGACATTTTCTTTTAGGTCACAGGTTTAAATTGTATAGCGATCATCACAACTTTTAGTATATCTTTACTCAGCTAGACCTGAATGCATGAAAGTTTTGTTTTGTGGAGTTTCTCTGTGAGTACAGTTTGATGTTCATTACACCAATGGGAAGGAGAATGTTGTTGCACTTGTTTTGAGTAGGAGGAGGCACGAGTTCTCAATTTTATCCCTTGGTGTGGATTGGCAACAGTTATGCAAGGATCAAGATACACTATTGGACAATATTTTTAATTAATTAAAATCAAAATAATTAGTTTTTAATTTTTAACACTTGTTTGTAGAATGTTAGAATTATTGATTAATTTTTTAAAAAACTAAAAATAAAACTATTATTATTTTTAATTTTCAAATAATTAAAAAATTTGGTCAACAGTGCATCTTGATCCTTCCATAGCCATTTCTGTGTGGATTTAGGTAGTCATATTCTGGAGGTCTTACCTAGTGACTCTTGGTATTGGGAGCTTAGAGCGGAGATTAAGTCTAGGAATACCCTTGTGGGTAAGTTTTCAATTTATTCTTTGGAGCTTGATGGACGTCTGTGGCACCTTGGGTGCATTTATGTGTTAATGTCAAGTGATCTCCATCCCTTAGTGATATCTAAGGCACATCATGCGTCATATTTTGTGCATCCTAACATCAAGAAGATGCATGCAAACCATAAATGCTCGTATGATTATTGCTGATTTTGTGGCTAGATGCATCAAATGTCAAAGAGTGAAGGAAGAAGATTAGCATCTAGCATGCCTTCTATAGCCACATTCCATTCCAAAGTGGAAGTGGGACACCATATCTATTGATTTTATCATAGGGCTACCTATGTCATCTTTTCATTATAATGATATTATGGTTACGATGGAAAATTTATCCAAGGCGGCTCACTTTTCCCCTATGTAATCCTCTTATAATGTTGCATCTGTAGCACGAGTGTTTATGGAGGATGTAGTTCAGTTGCATTGGATACCTCACAGGATCATTTTGGATCAAGATCCAATGTTTACTTCCACATTGTTGACAACTCTCCAACATGATTTGGGCACACAACTTAATTTTAGATCAACATATCACCCCAAGATTGATGGTCAAACTAAGTGGGTGAATCAAGTTCTTATGGACATGCTTCGCATGTATGTGATGGATTAGCAGACTCAGTGGGAGGACTACTTGTACATGGTTGAGTTTTCTTATAATAATGGGTACCATAGTTCTCTTGGCATGTCTCATTTTTAGGCCTTGTATGGTTGACCATGTTGTACACCTTTGTGTTGGGATCATTTAGAGGATCATGTTGTTTTGGGTCCAGAGATGCTTCAGGATATGGAGCAGCAGGTGGTTCATATTAGAGAGCCTTTGGTAACTACTCAAGATCGACATAAGAAATATGTTGATGCCTATAGATTGGATCATCACTTCTTGGTGGGTGAATGTGTATTTTTGCGAGTTTGGTCATGGAAGAGCACCATTCATTATGGGAAAGGCTCTAAGTTAGTGTTGTATTTTGTTAGAACTTTTGAGATTTTGGAGAGAATAGGTCATGTTTCCTATTTCCTAGCGGTTTCTCCTAGCCTATCTTATATCCATGATCTTTTCCATGGTTCTATACTTAGATAGTATATTCACTATGTGACCCATGTTCTTGATTGGGGTGCTTAACAAGTAGAGGAAGGGAAGCTTTCTTTAGAGCCCATCCACATTCTACAACATCAGAGGCTAACCCTCAGGGGTCAAGACATAGAGCATTTATTTGCAGGCTTCTAGGAGTAAGCCTATACCTAGGGGGGATGATGTAGTGCCTCCCATGATTGCATTTTATGTTGTATAATTTTGATCCAAGCTAGTCTCTTGCTATACTTTGTGAGTATTCATATGATGTAACCATATTGTGGCATTGTGAGATTATTTTGGTTACATTACATTCTTTATGTTTTACCAATATCATAGATTGTGCAGGTAATAGATTATACTTATGCTTACCATTTTGACCATCTCTGCATGATGATTCTACTAAGATGTGGCATGATGCTTTGCGGTGATATCTAGTGTATTTTATATCCGAGAACTTTGATTATGTGATTAGGATGTTATTACTGAGTTTTTATGGTATTATTCTTTTTCTTGATTGATGGATATGTATTTGAAGTTATCACTAATATATGTTGTTTAAATATTATTTTAATGCTTTAATTTAAATGAAATGTTTATTATGATGTACACTGAGGATTACATATGAAATGGAATGACTTCATAACATTCAAATACATATGAAATATTATGCTATTGAGCTTCCTTTCATTAGACACTTCGATTATTATATGCATGTGCTTCGGCTATTTATACTGTGAGCAATGACACTTGATGTGTGCATGTTTCAGTGAACAAGTAACAAACATTGACTCTGCCTAAGCTATAAGTTTGAGTGTGTCTTATCCCAGTTAGTGGTTATAGGAAATGGTCACATTGGCCATTTTGCATACTTAGTCAATATTGTTCCTGGATGGAATGATGTATCTAATTTGCATTATTACCTTATGGCAACCATGTAGGTGAGACCCTGTATTATTACATGTCTTTGTGCTCTGGGTGTTTTGTATAGGTCTCAGCTATTTTATATTTTATATACATTGCTTGATATTATTTATATGCAGATTGATTTAATTGTCCACAAAGGTGCCTTGGCATAGTCCTATTATTGGGATTTAATTAATTTACTCCGTGAGTGTTTAGATGATCTTTTGGGCTTTAAGCAATTTTATATTTTATTAATTTATTAATTTGGAAAATGCCTTTTGGGAAAAGGTCTTTATATTTTAAATGAGTTCTTTTTCCCATTTCTCACTTTTGGATTTTGAGAATTTTCTCCAAACCTTTGGTGAAGCAATTTGATGTTTGTTTGCTGGGAGCGGTGTCCAAATTTTGTGTGTCTTTCTTTGTTAGAATCATGGTAATTGTTACAATTTCCTGAGAGTTTTGTTCGTGTGTGTTGAGTATTGTTTATTTCTCCATTTCAGGTTGTCACTAATTCTTGAGTTCGAGCTTCCTGTTTTTAATTATTTTATCTATTTTTTCAATTGTTTATTATTTGCAATCATGTTGCAAGATGTTTATCTATGATTTTCTACTGATTTCAACGTCCGATTGGGCTTATGCGAGTTTGTGATTTTATAAAATGAATTTCATTGTCGTTAGGCTGTTTGTTTTCTCCTAGAATATCGTAATTGACATTTTATTGCATTTTTTGGTTAATGGGATTATGAGAACCGATGGGTTTTTTTATTATTGTGAGTTTTTAGTTCCCTTTTTGGGTATTTTTGTGAGTGCCTCGATATGTGTGATCTCCCATTTGGGATTGTTGTCATGTTGGTATGTTTTGTAAATTGGCCTTGGTTGTATCACGTGATTGTGATAGGATCATGCAATCAGAATGAATAGAGGATATTCCATGAAAATATTACAACCCAAACTTGCACTTTTATTACAAAATTGGTGATTTTCATTCTTTGTCAATTATTACCAAATTTTGGGGCTTTTGTGCTTTTGGACCTTTGTTAACCATCCTCATGTTTTATTGAGATGTATATTAATTCTATGGGAATCCATGCTCTTGGAAAAGTGGTCAGTTGAGAAGTGATGCTATATTCGCTTTGTGAGTGTATAATTGGTTTATGCCTTGAGTGTTTTGGGAGTTGATGACCCTCCTATTATTGCTTTTATTTGTGTTGATGATTTTGTTGCCTACATCCTTGGTGTAGACCAAGTAGACGGTACCTATTATCCATGTCCTTGGTTTAGACCAAGTAGATGAGTACTTACACTCGTGTCCTTGATATAGACTGAATAGGCAAGTCATTGTTACCGTGTCCTTGGTGAAGACAAAGTGGATAGATCTTGATACTTACGTCCTCAATGTAGACCGAGTGGATGAATATTTTTTTACATTATCTCCATTGTGAATTTGAGCCTTAGGACTAGGTGCTCCAAGTAGGTATGAGGAGTAGCTCCTTATGTGTACCCAAACTTGTAAGTGGCGATATCAGACACGTTAATGAGTCCTTAACAAATAAAAATGTAATACATGAATGGGTAAATATACTAACAAAAGTAATGGATAATGGATCTCCAATAGTCAATCTTGGCTTGTGTGGGTAATGAATCCCCAATTGTTAGACTTGGCCCATGCGAGTGTCGATCAACATGAATCCCCAGTTGTCATATTGGCCCGAGTGGGTAGTTGGTGCTAGTGAATCTCTGATTGTCAATATTGGCTCATAGGTTAACTAGATATTTTGGATCCCTAGTATGCCATGGTGCAATCATGTAGCCATGGGTGACTCACGTGGATGACATACTCCCTATGCTTGGTTCTCTAACATCTAGGTTCGGTAAAGTTGAGTAGCGCCCTGGTGTATTGTGCTCGTATTACATTTCTATTGCTTCTTAGATGTTCATCTCCATGTCAAGTGTTCACCATGTTATCTTGATTATTTGCATTTGGTTGCATTGATTAGCATGTGTACCTACATTCTCTTGTTTGTGTGATTCCTTGTTTGGGTCGTGTGAATACCTTTGCAAGCATGGTGGGGTGGGCCTAAGGGTTCCACATGGTCAAGTGGCGTGACCAACCATTGTAGAGGGATTGGTGTACATGTGATGGGCTTGATCGAGAGACTTAGTGTGTGTCAATCACTTCTTCCCTCATCTTCTCTCTTTACTATTTTATATACTCATGTTGTATTTTCAATTACTACATTTCATTTATATGATATTATAGATCCAATTGAGTGTAATTGACCTCAATTTAGTCTATCTGGTACTCATCAGCATGGAAGAAGCATTTATTATGTCGTACGTTGTTTTCGGTACTCGTAATTTTGCAAATTTGACCTTTCTAGGTAGTACTACACATTCATTTATTGCCCCTATGCATATGTGATTATTTTTATACATATGTCCAAATATCCTGCACATATGTTCAAATTTCCAACGTATTTATATTGGTAAACTATTGTATTCCTATCCATTTATATCATAGGGCAATTCCTGAGGGTCTATGTCAAAATGGACTTTGAATTTGTTTCCTTGTGTTCTCAAGATCATTTTTATGTATTCACCTTTTGTTTTTTTGATATGGATTGATATAGTTTAACTCACTTTTCAATTTGGTTTTAAAATGGACCTAATGATTGACTATGTCAAGGATAGACCTTGTCTCAATTGTTGACCATGGATGATGGTCTGGCCTTATATTGTGAGGTTTGTGGGATGATGTTCAGGCCCTCATGAGGTGACTTGTATGATGTAAGCTTCCAACCTTTGTTAGGTTTAGGGTTGTCATGGAACCTTTGAAAGCACTTGTAAGACATCCACTTATGCACGATCGTGCGATGATCATGATATGTTTCCTTATTTGCTTAGGTAATGTCACTATGATTATGCACTTATTTCGTAGATGGCATTCTTATTGTTTAAAAAAATGTTAGTTTATGTTTGACCCTTCGTTCTAAGGATTCCTTGGTGAGGCATTACAACTTCGAGTACTCACTCTTAACTATTATGTTTTGCTGAAAATAACAGGAACACTTTTGTGTGCAGGAAGGATTTGACCCCCTTAATCTTATCCATTTTCAAAAAACTTTAGTAGTTTAGAACTAGAATCAAAATAGTCCAATTCTTGTTCTTTTGATATCTTCAAATTTTGAGTGTATTAGTCTCAAATTGCTCCTCCAAGATTAGGTTTAGCTAGATAAATGTGGCCACTTAACCCTGTTTTTGTTCACCATCTAGGTGCACTTAATCAAATACACCTTGCAAGAAACAACATTGTTCCAAATTTTTCCTTTTCTTGAAAGATGTTAAATGCAACTTTAGGATGTGATAAAAAACATCAATGGTAAGGTTGAGTGACATTAATGAACATCATACAATAGCAACACATACTCCACTAGAATTTGCATATTGACTCTACAAACAACAAACCATTCTAATGCAAATCGAATAACTTTTTGAATCCATCCACTAGCACTTATTGATCACATAATATTTTTTTTGAAATGATGGTAAAATATAATTTTATGGAATATTCTACCATGTTAGAAAACTTGCTAATATGCATGATAATTCTTGAAACATTTCCAAGGAAATCTCTCTTAAATTCCTCCAAGTCATATAGTATCTTGTGTCTCTCTCTAGTAATATCACCCAACAAAAGCATACTAGTGAACTACCAATTGAGTTTTCAAAATAACATTAGATGATTTTATAGTGTTGGTTGATGCAACTAAATATTGGAAGATTGTGGGAATTTTGATTTATGCAACAATAACACAATGAGACATTTCTTTTATTGTTGGATTCCTCTCTAGATTCATGCAACAACCTAGAGAAAATAAATGTGTACATGAAAAAGAGTTCTTTAATATGTAAATGGAACTCAAAACTATGGACTAAATTACTCCATCTAAAGAATTTCACATTAGTAAACTATTTAGATTGTAATTATGCGACTTGGAAAATGCATAATCTACAAGTTCCCTAATGCATCTAGGGTCAATAGTCATTTTTAAGAAATCTAAGAAGCCGCTAATGTGAGTTGTTCTCTATAGAAACAAAATACACAGTACCTTCCAATGCAATTAGAAAAAATATTATGGCTTTAAAAGATTCTTAAATATTTACAAGGAAAAGAGATTTCACTAATGCTCTCCTAGTTGACAATAAATTTGACATCAAAATGGCAAAAAATCCAACTTTTCACAATCGTACCAAACACGTCAACACAAAGTTTCATTTGATTTGACATCATGTGAAAGACAACAATCTACAACTCAAGTATCATCCAATTCGAAACAAACCAATAGATAGTCATGACAAAGCATTTGGAAGAGAGAAATTTGAGAAGAGGAATGCTTGAGATCAACTATAAACCTAACAAAGCGGGAATTAGAATTTACTCCACTTCTACATTGCAACAAAAGAGGTAATTTTTTTTCTCTTGTTTTTTATACATCAGTTAAAACAATAAACAAAGAAATAGATAGTTGTGCAAGGAGTCAAAGCAATAAAATAAAGCGTATTGCAACAATGGTTAGAGAGATGTTTTGTTATGAAAGGCAACTGGTATGACAAACAACACTTGAATTGTTAACACTTTGGTCAACAAGTTATTTATGAAGTCCATGAATGCAAAATATCATGGTATAAGAGGAAAATATTTCAAATTAAATCTTAGACAACATTTATATTGCAAAAGAAGTGGCTAACAAGGTAGTGATGAACCCTATGAATGCAAAATGTCACGGGAGGCTAAGATTGAAAATATAACAAAATAATATTTCATTTTAATTTGGAGTAGTCTTGAAGAATAGTAAAGAATAGTTTAATTGCCACAACAAAAACAAATAAAATATTTTCCCTATAATCCACATGTCTAATTTGGCAAATTGTGTACAATTGTGACATTGTTTTCCCTAATTCCTACTACCTATTGATTTGTAAGGAGTGACATTATTTTAAAATAACATATTGCAGAATTGGGAGGATCATGTTACATCCTTAGAACCCCTTTGAAAGACCAAGTTTATGACCTTGGCCAAGTGTCAACAAATAGCAAGCAAGCATGCAATAGCTAAGATGTGAATTTTGATGGATATATGTTCTTTTTAGAGCTCCAATTAAAAAGTTTCTAGGTATAAATGATCTTTAATGCGTAGGATTCTCAAATGATTATAAGATGTGTTTAAATACTTAAATGAATATCCTTAAATAAAAGACATAACAAATAGTAGCACAAACATGTACTAAGATAGCTCTCAATGGCTAGTGTAAAAGGTCAAGTAGTCAATTTGAATTTGGAGCTACAGCGTCTGGAATCACTTCCACATGTCACAAAAGTCACCCACATTAGCAGATTCAACATCTCAATGCAAGAATTAGGCACATGGAAATGTGTGCCGATAAAGAAGTGAATGTATAGAAACATGCAAATATGGGAAAGATAATGCTAAAAATATGGTTGAATGCACAAAGGAGAGAATAAATAGATATATAAGGATTAGAAAAGGAGCCAAAATTAACACAAGAATGTGCCATATATTATGTAATCATATTAAAATATTCTATCAAAATGAACCAAAAAACTAGATAAGGATATTTGTGTAAATGTGTGTCTAGACACACTATGTTAGCCACTAAGCCACTGGCCTCCCATGTCCCCAAATTTTAGTCACTGCCCCATCTTGGGAACCACCATAGCATGAAGAAAAACTACCACTCCATAATAGTTACATGCTTCCTTTTCAGCTTATGTTAACCTTGGGTTTTGCATTGGTCCTCCATGTTGCTTTAGTTCAAGGATTTTGATCTTCGTTAAGAGAAAGGGTATAATTGGATCACTATGTTTCATAGTACTAGTCTCTTCTCCCATCTAAATAGAAAGACTGTCATCTTTCTCATCTTATTTGAGATTCTTCTAATTTATGCTATTGATGTTTCTGTGGGATAGTATCCCCATCAATAAATGGAGAACATAACAACATTATGCATGGCGTCTAGGTAAATAAATATCTCCATCATACTGTTCATAATAATCCTACTCTTTCTATTTTCATTAAAATTACGGCTCAAGTCCATACTTACAGGTAATACATTGATTAATATTTGTTATTGTTGGCTAAAAATTTTGTAAGTCACTATGACCACAACTTACAAAATTGTGACTTTAGGCAACATCTCATGAGATTTCTCTCTCCTCTTAGTAATAGGAGAGGCTCCCTTCTTACCATAGGTGGCTTCAACAAGAACTTAACTGAAATTACAAAAAGGGCGGTTCTTCTAATCACTTACTCTTATTTCATGAATGATTTACGAATAACTACAACTTTAAAACTTAACAAAAAGGTCCTATTGCTACGATAATAATAGTGGCTCGGGAGTTGATGTAAGAACAACTCCAGAGACAACAATTTACTTATATATTTTGTGAAACAAATACAAGAACCCGAAGTCTCATCCACTTCTCTTGAATAAAGATTCAAGTGGAATAACCAGTAAGGCACAACGTCTCTTACTAGATATTTTCAAATTTAATAAAAACACTTACAATTGAAGCCCAAAGTCTTCAACTCTAAGTAATTGCAGCCACTACTATCTATAACAATTTGTCCTCCTACAACACAAAGTCTTCACAAGTTCAAATTGACTATGAATACAATAGGCAGTTCAAATTATGGACAATTGAATTCAAATCCCTCTTGAACAAAGCTTTAAAACTCATGATCAATTCAATAAAATCTCGTCACATAACAGGGTGGATTGGTACAAAGTCTCAAAACAATCTACCTCTTTTATTGAAAGCAATTCAAATTTACATCTAAGCTCAGAGTGCATATACAAACTGGCAGAATTTTCTTACCTTACCAAAAGATGATAGATGCAATGGGCCTCACTCCTTTATATAGGAAAAGAGGAGAAAGGTGGAGAGAAAAGGGGAAACCCTTAACCACCTTGACTTGTTCAAAAACAAACTTTGACTTATTCAATGCTACAAGACATAAAACACTTGCAACATGATTACACAAAACAGCTTTGCACGTGATACTATCACATGCAATTGCATCTTATTTTCACAATTACATGTAATTTGACAATTACATAATCAAAATAAACTAATTGTCTAATAAAACATGACATCTATTACATCATCCTTTGTCGGTCTTCATGCTGCTACATGATGCTCCATGCGTGATGTGTTCTGATTTGGTGAAAGCATCTCAAACCAAAATATGAATCTGCATCTTTGATTGTTTTGCATCATAGTAGTGATACTAAAAAAACATCTTTGTTTCTTTCCATCTCTGTCTTGAAAACATTCTATGTCTGCAATTATTCCATCTCTCATCTTTTTCCTTGTATGGTTGCATCATGTTGTCATTCTATAGTTACAAAAAAAAGTCATAACATGGTCTTTCAAGCTAGAATTTTGCAGACCCGGAAGAGTATGCGTATAAGATATGAGTGGAAGGCCTTTCAGCAAGGAAATGAGATATATATATATATATATATATATATATATATATATATATATATATATATATATATATATATATATATATATATATATATATATCACACACAAATGGGAAGGTTATTTACTCATAAGTGGGGTTTTTATGTCCCATTACAAGTCATTTGGAAAGCTCTTGACGCCTACAAGCGAGTTTTTGAAGTTCATTTGCAGTCTTTGCAAAGAGGGGAAAAGTGCATGCAAAACACTTAAAGAGTGGACTTTTTAGCTTGCATTGCATATTGGGGAAAAACCTTCTTCTTCTTGAGTAGAACAACCTTATGAACAAGATTTTTAATCCCTACGACATTTGCAACAACATTGGGTGTTTGAAGTTTCCTCATGAAGGGAGGAACTTGCATCTCTTCTTGAGAAAAACTTGCATTGTTTTGAAAATGATACAACCAAACTTTTGAAGCCAAAAATCCTCTTTTTTATCTCCAACCATGTAGCATGTAGAAAGACAGTTGAAACATGAATAACATATATCGCTTGGAACCAAAATGTGAAGGAAAAGATTCTTAAACTTTGAAGAAAAACTTTGAATTTTTGCTGGTTTGAATTTGGGAAAAGATCACCAAATTTCAACTATATAGGCAACCAAGCCTGAGCAAATCTTCACAAGAATGAATGCAAAACTCAATCCTCTTTGAATTATTAACAAATGGTCGAGTGTGAGAAGAAATTTTCTTGAGAATAGATTCTCTTTGACCAGTTCAACCTTGCAACATGGAGTTCTTGCAATGAAGATGCAAAGCAAGACAAAAATGACAGTTTGAGGAGTAGAAACATGAATTATTGAAGCCAAAACACATTGGAAATGAAGCGTTTTTGCCCTAGATGTGCTTCTAGCTTGGAAATGTAGGTATTAAAACTTGAAGTCTTCCCTACACGTCGTTTTGATGTATTTGCATGCCCTAGATGGACTGTAAAAGACTAAACACAGGTATAAGCAGCATATACATGTTCAAAAGAACATGCTTTGGCTTGTAAAATCACAACCAATGCCTTGTAGAAGAAAAATGTGTTCAAAAGTAAAAACAGGTTTTTAAAAACACTTTACATGCCCTTTCAACATGTAAATGCTATAAAAATCGCCACCAATAAAACCACAAGCTAAGGAATAGTATAAACGTGTTTTCCATATACTGTTACATGTATTTAAAAATGTGTATTGGCAAGGAAAATCACCACCCTTGGGTTTGATAAGGAAAACACAAGCATATGAGACTTATAACGTGTTTTTATAATCCATTTGCATGTGCTATTTAGCCAAAAATCACCACCATGCTCTCTTAATTCAAATCACGTGTATATGAGATGAATAATGACGCTTTTCTAATATGCACTTGCATATGCAATTAATTAGACTTTCAAAGACATGTAATTGAGGCAAAAATCACCACCAATGGAGTATTAGATCAAAACACATGTATTTTGAACTTTAAAACATATGCAAACCTTCCTAAAATTGCCACCTTACATTATGGATGACTTATGACGGGTTTTTAGATGGCAAACACATATTGTAATGCTTTTTAGATATGCAAATGGTTTAAAAATCATCACTTAAGGCATGGATGGGCTGTTTTGGTCCTTTTGCATGTCTTTTAAACTTTGTTTTGAAAGCACATGTATTTGCTCTTAAAATCCCCCCTTATATGCTTACTGGATTAAAATATTGATGGTGGAGTTTTAGAAATGACTTGCATGTATGAAGCTATGCAATACTAAATAAAAACTCCACTTTATTGAGCAAAAGTTTCTCATGTTTTTAAATTTACATGTAATTAGAATTTTAATGCAAAGATATGTAAAGGGACTTAAAAAGTCCACCTTTACATTAGAAATTCATTAAAAACTATATAAATGGAGTTCTAAATCCATTGTACATGTGAAAGACATTTTTTATGCCATGCAATTATCAATAAAAAGCCCACTAATGGGAGATTTTTAATTAAAGAACAAGGATATGTAGTCACGCCCACAAACCCCACCTGCAGAACGCTTAATTCTTTAATAACTTTGGCTAGACAACTCCGATTGAGGCCTAAAATAGCTCGAAACGAGCAGAATTGAAAATGTCACAATCTTAGGGTGAAAACAAAACCTAAAACCTAAAAAACAATCAAGAAAAACCAAATAAAGACTCACCTTTAAGGATTTAAACCACAAAATTTTCCATAGGGTTGTCCAATTTTGCAAATACAAAATTGAGGACAACAGTTATCTTGATTTTCATTTTTTGACAAGCAAAAAGCTGATAGATTACATAAGGAATACAATTTACATCAGGATTGGGGCACCAGAAAGCTGCAGCTTACTACCTAGGCCATGGAAGAGATAACATGCCTAATTGTGCCCTATAATCAAAATAAAAATTTATCTTTTAAGCAGAAGACCTTTAGCCTAAGCCAGTAGAAAATGCTGAGTACAACATTCAAAAACTGTAACGAGAAGGCACTTGAGCATACACTAGCTCAATTGCAGCTCCTTTCCATCAGCTTATACTCAAGCAATAAAACTTGAAATAAAGTGAACCTTGTCTTTGAGCTAGCTTACATTATCTCATTAAGGATTATTGGAGCCAATCTTCATGGAGATATTATTCTCTATGCTTTCATTAAAACTCTCAAGGTAATAATACAGACTTCTACCAACTGCCTGTGCATGGAATGGCTATGGTTGTTTATAAGATATTTCATTTGCATGCTGAAATATCTTTACTGCACCATCTCCACCGCAAGTAAGAAAACCGCTTGGAAAGAGTTGGATATCTGTCACAGCAGCCTACAGAAAAGAAAAATAAAGAACATAAGTTTACCCTTCAACAAGTTAAACATTTTTACTAAAAAATTACAGGTCTCTGAGTTCACAAAACTAGATAGTTGCAGTAGCACATTGATTCAGAAAAATGCATCACTCCATCAAGTAGGCTTATGAGAATAAATTGACTAGAAATTTTATAACGAAACATGAGTAAACCAAAACATGTGTGCATATAGAATTTATGGATAGAACGCATATAACTAATAAAAATACTCTGTATAAAGATGCAAGGTTGTACAAGGACAAACCGTATAAAATATTATGGCTTATACTTAATTTTGCTCCTTCACATTATTGATTATACTTTACAGTTAAACAAAATGAGGGAGTGGGTAAAGAAAGAATTATACTAGAATCCGCAATTAACCGAAGTGGTCAACTAGAAACTACATGCACATAAATAAAGGCACCACAATTATTTTCAATCAGTTCACAAAATCGCTTAACAAGATCATTTAGCCAAAAGAACAAATTTAATGCAGCCGTAGAATAGAAGAACGGAAGGAAAGATATTATGTTAATCGTTAATATCCTCAAATGACGAAAGTAGGTCAACGGACTTGAAAATACACATACAACTGTAATAGAGATGTACAAGGGTAGAGGGAATCTGCATTAACAAAACATAAAAAACTAATAAAGAGACAACAAAGCAATTGAGAGTAACCCCCCATGAGACCTAAATACTTGATAGCTCACCATGTAAGGGAAGGATAGAAGTCCAAGAATGGTGACAAACAGCCATGCGTTAATATCAAAGATCGAGCTAGAGGAACCAATGGCATATTGTTAATACAAATTGAGAAGGTTAAGAATATAATAACTTAATTGTTATTATCAGACTAATTTCGAAGTTGTATTTTTAGGTTACCAAGGTGCGAGTACAGATACAAGGGTTTGATCCTTTCCCAGATGGTGTGTGTGTACAGAGAGAGAGAGAGAAAGAGTTTGACATTCCCCATTAGTACATTCAAGATGCATCAATGCCAAATGCACTAGGTCCGTCAACAAGATTTGTGAGAAATGAAAAACCTAGAATGGCCAAAATGTTGGGAAGGTGTTGTATTGAGTACACCTTGCATATAGAAATATTTCATATTGCATGATGTTGTGGTCTGTATTTATGAGGCAAGCCACACATTAGGCTTGGACAACATTTTCATGAAGGAGGTTGTATGTGAGATTGCAAATGTATTTAATGTCAGTTGCACATTGCGGGGATCATGATTTAGTGAGCACATGGTAGACTACGCTCACTGGAGAAATGCATTTAATAATTTGGGACTACTATAACATGAATTCAATATTGTCAAAAATATTTAATGCTTGGTTCATGGGCGTGAGTCAAAATTGGGTGCTAGGCTTAAAGTGAACCAATATTGTTGCATTGGAGAATGTCTTGTCACATGTTCTAGTGGAAATTTTGGGCACCCATCTTGGAGATGTTTTTTGCATTGATTGTTTTTGCTTGGTGTATTAATTATCAGTGAGTAGGTGGTTTGAGAAGTTTATGGCATAGTTGCAAAAATCAGACTTGGGACTTGAGGCTTGGTGAAAAAATATTGGTGCTGACTCAATAAAGTGAAAAACCCAAGAAATTTAGGGACCAAGACCTGAGACTCGACAGGAAAAGCTTGATGCAGACTCAGCAAAGAGAAAAACCCAAGAAATTTAGAGATTCTTAAGGATCTAAAACTTACTTCATGCACCCTGTATTAAATAAATCATAAAGACACAATAACATCATCAAATAGAAACTAATTTAATCACATACACAAGTATACATCATCACGTAGGTATAAACACAAGTTGTAGCTTAAGAAAATATCACACTTAGATATACAAATATTGACAAATGTGTAGAAAACTTATGGAATATGAAATTCATGACATCAAACGTTCCAAACAAATATCAAAACAAAAACTACAAGTCTATGGTTCGGTCTCTTAGAGGAGCTTACATCCTTCCTACAAAGGTGTCTAAGGTAGGCCCTAAATGATGTATCAGTGATAATGTTTTTTAAACTATGAATATGCAGAGATTTGCAACAAGGGATATGTATTATGTATATTTATATGATTGCGATTCATCATTGGCCTATTACTTTCTTAGACATATAGTTTAATGGAGGTTTAGGGGTAAGACCAAAATGAGGTTGAGGGTAGCACCTCTGTGATATCCCCGTCAAAATAAGTTTTATATAATTAAAATATAAATAAATAAATAAAGAGAGAACAATATATAAATAATGATATAATATTATAATCATATTATAATATCACATAATAACATTATAATAATAATGTTAAAGTATGAAATTTAATCAAATGATAATTAAATATTATTATATAAAACAATAAAATATAATTTTTTATAATGATTAAAATATATAAATTGAAGCATATATGATATGCATTACATATATAATAATATTAATATTAATAAATAATAACATAATAATAATATTAATATTGATAAGTAATAATATAATATAATTAATTAAATGAAAAGACACACCTTTTCTCATGACAAGGTATATAGAAAAATATTAACACCAGAAAATGGGATATACGGAGAATATAGAGAATTAGTCTGCAAAAGCTTAATAGAGAAATGAAAGATAAATGAGTAAGGTCCCGACAGGGGACATTACAAGTGGTATCAGAGCATGATCCTGCCATCCTGCAGGGTAAAAGAGGATATACAGGAGGAATATCATATCTAATCGGAAGAGATATTATATCCAGTCAGCAGAGATATTAAGCGATCAGTACAGGAAATTCACAAGTAAGAAACCAATATCAGTGACCAAGTCAGTCCGGATACGTAGATAGAAGGGAAAATCATCGATGAGGAATAATAAATCAAGCAATCAATGAACAGAGGGAATAGAGAGCATCAAAGACTTTAATTTGTTATTCAAACTCAGTTCGAAGAGACATTATGATAGCCAAGGAATTGATATATTAGGTCTACTGCTTCGTTCTAATCAGGATAGCTGCTGACAGAGATAACAAATCCAATCGATAATCAATGATCGACGGCATACGCCGACTATTAAAATGTTATGAAGTAGATAAATTCGATATCAATTCATATCAAAACTTCTGACCAAATATAATAACGTTAAAAGTGATATGATGACAATTGGACAACAATCAGTAAGAAAACTAATTGCAATTATAACCACCGGTTGCATATGGACGAGACTGGATTATGATAATGAACATCAGTTATGACTAAAAGCATCGCTTAAGTAAGAACATCGCTGACAGCAAAGGAATTGTATATGTTAGACAACGATTACATACGGAAAGTATCTAAGAGAGACGAGAATGGTCAATATATTAATTATGATATCATTTACAATACCCTAGCATGTTAACGCCATGAAGAGGCACGATGGCTATAAATTCACCAGCACCTACCATAACTATTAAGTTAGTAAGGAATCAATAATTATTACCATTATAAGATAAAAGTACAAATCTCAACAATACCCCGAGGAATGTGAGTAATAGCGTTATGAAGAGAGTTAAGGGACATGGGACGTGTCTCTTACCAAGGAACTCATCATTCCAGATACATCATATAAAAAGGAATCAGCATAAAGAATATGTGTACAGAGAAAGTGTTTGGATCAATTGAACTTGTATTCACATCTATGCTAACTATATTACCGTTCTAGCAATTCATTGTGCTTAAAAGAAGAGTTGGACACTTGAGTTTGGAGCCATATATGAATTTTGGAGATTCTTTATTAGAAATCGGAACTGTTGAAAATTAATTGGCAGCTTAATATCTTATGTGGAGCTTCATATTTGGAGTGTGAGGCTCTATCCTTAGCAGAGAAGGAAATTAAAAAAAAAGAACAGGTAAAAAAATATACAGAAGAGTCAACTATTGATTCAGCAATACCATGAAAAGGAAATACTGAGCAGTACAGTCTACAGGAATAAAGATATAAATAAATATATTGCTTGAATAGTTGGACAGTCTTAATAAGCACCAATTTATGTATTTATAAGTATATAAATGCATATCAGGTATGTATAGAAACCTGAATCTCTTGCCAATCATAGTTAATATATATACACCCACAAATGTAAATGCTAAACTTATTATTAAACTTAGTATTTGAGAAGGTGATCAAAGATGTATTCAGGGAGAGGCTAGAGTAAATTCCAGCCAATAGGTTGATCCCAAAATAGGGTGGGGATCAGCGACCCCGAGCGCCTTGAGAGCATCGTTCCAAGAAAGGCTTAAAGACGTGATCTGTAAACTTTGAGGGAGAGCCTATTGAGGATTGGTGTCCAAGCAATCTGATTACATCCAAAACATCCTTCGTAAACTAAAATAGTAATAAGGTCAGCATGAATGTAATGATCATGGACAGTAGGATCCTTAATTCATATTAATTTGGACTAAACCCAATCAAGGGACATTACCAATAGTATTGATAACTAAATCAGAATTATATAAATATATGTATTTATACTCAGTCTATTGCTATTAGGCTAAGAAAGGAAGGATGTGATGTTACCAAGGAGGGGCTTGTGTAAATTCCAAGCAATGGCTCTTTGTCCCAAGATAGGGTGGGGATCAGCGACCCCGAGCGCCTTGAGGGCGTCAAACCAAGAAAGGCTTAAGGGTGCGATCTGTAAACTTTGAGGGAATCCATTGATAGTGGTGTCTAGGCAACTTGGATAACATCAACTCCTGTCGTCTTGAGCTGAATTAGTAATAAGGTTGGATATGATTATGAACAACTAATCCTAACAAGGAAAATTACAATCAGTGTTAAGTTTAAAAAGAAAGAACAAAGGTGTATTCAGGAGAGGCTAGTGTAAATCTAGCCAATCGGTTGGGGATCAGTGACCCCGAGCGCCTTGAGGGCGTTGAACCAAGAAAGGCTTAAGGGCGTGATCTGTAAACTTTGAGGGAAACTGTTGAGTTTGGTGCCTAAGCAATCTGTTTACATCCTAAGCGTTCTTCTCGACTAAGAATAATAATAAGAGCAAAACAAAAACAAGCATCCCGCTAAGTAGGTCACATCGTGTGGATGCTTAACACTTGCCACTGAGGCCAAGGGGGGCCAAAGTTCCACCCTTGGGCTTAGTATGCAATTGGCTTGGAGTAATTTATCAAGACTCGCATTTTCTTTGGAACTTATATATACACGTATGTACTAATGATCACTTGTGGTTGAAGGATTCTATTGAAGAAGTAACAGACAGTAATTGCAAGACACAGTCAAATACTCAACATGTAATATAAAAGACTATTGTATTGCTATAATCATAAGAGTTTTCGTACATAACAACCGTCCTTCATTAAAGGAACAAGTTCATACATATAACATCCGAAGGGGTGCGAGGTGAACCGTTGCACCCGTGTAATGCCTCCGGACTCCAACCGTCTAACTACCCCAGAATACCCGACAACATCATCCCCCCCAAAAGAAAAGTCGTCTTTGGCGACTAAACAACAAAAACCGAGATGATGTCTCTAGTACATAAACAAAGAAATCAGCTAAGCAGAGGTAGAAGGGGGCATCCCTGGACCCAATGATTGGGACGCCGAAGAGTTGACCTGTCACCTCAACTGGTAGACCTACTGCGTGTGGATATCCAAATCTGTCTGGATCTGCGAATTGACCTCCACTACTTCCTTGAGCATCAGGGTAGCCTCCTGGAGTTCCGTATCCTTTTGAGCTAATTGGCCCTCTGCCAGGCTCCTGCCGGTATTGGCTGCCTCCAGCTGTGCCAACAATGTTGCACATTCTGCCTGCCAGGCCCTCTGCTCCTCCAGCTGTGCTAACAGTGTTGCACGTTCTACGTGCCAAGCACTCCGTTCTGCTGCTAACTCGACGGCTATCTCCTCCCGAGATCTCTCCGCTGCCTCCTGAGCTCTCTCCCGAGCCTCTTCTGTTTCCGGTGCCATGATCACTGTCTGCACCAACCGCCGACCCTTACCAATCACTAATTCCAGACTCCATATAGTCTGCTAGATCCTCTGCCATCAGCACCTCGACCGGTTTCCCTTTCCTTGCTGGCACCTTAGCTGCCTCTCGCTCTACTCTCTGTCCACCACCTCTAGCATCACCCACTGCGCCTTCCTGCAAATGGGAATCCTCTTGCTGAGGGGACAAAATAGCGGATCCCCATACCACCGATGTGAGAGATCTCTGTGCCAGAAAAGCACTAGCACGTCCTAGCACAGGTGGTCCAGTCTGACACATAGGTGTCGAGCACTCCTCAATAGGCACTCCTCCATCCATACTGTCATGGTCGGACTCAATCAACACAGAGTCTCCAAAGGTTACCCCTGGCTCTGACCCCACCATTTCTAGCCGTACCTGACCAGATTCCATCCTACCCTGCTCAGCAAACTGCTCCATCATCTCTGCCATGTCTCTTGCAGAAGGGATACTCTCACTATCGCCAGTCTCTAGCTCCGGAAGTGTATCTATTACAGAAACCCCTACTGATGTGGCCACAAGTGGAGTCAACTGAACTGGGGTCCGTATTTGGCCAAATGCTGGGATAGCCGTAGGGCTCGAGGCCAAAGCAACTTGGGTCCTGCTGGAGGGTACACAACGTGGAAATAACAGCGGAGTAGCTGAGATTACCCTTACTTCCTCTTCATCATCACCCTCCGAACCACTCCCTTCCTTTGATGTTGCTTCACGACCACTATCTGTATCCCCGTTATCCCCACTAACGTCCAACTCTTGCCTGGTTCGTTTCGAACCAGGTACGACCTTCTGTCCTCCAGGTATATCCAGGTGACACCATCGCATGATTGGGGGCTCGCCTTCCACCAAGGGGCCCACCTTAATCTCGGATGATAGTATGTCTGCTGGGATCTGCCGCTCAACTGCGTCCAAGAAAAGCCCAATGGCATAATGTGGCATGTAGAAGGTGCGGTGCTGAAGTGTCATGAAAGCATACATCCGCTCTGCCAACACCATCGCCCAATCGTACATTCTCCCACTGAGGAGGTGATTCATCAATATGACCTGCTGAAATGAAATGTCGGAGGCACGACTAGACCCTGTAAGCCAGCTCTTCACCAAGTCCATAAGACCTCGCCAGTGGCCTTCCCTGATAAATGTCTTCTTGATGCCGCGGTTATGCGATGCCTTTCGAAGAGACTCCTCTGCCGGGGTGAGATCATCTCTGCAAATCAGTCGGATGTAGAAATCTTTATTTTCCGCAGTCATCTTCTGTGGCCTTAGGTCAACCCGTACCCCTCTGTCTGGCAACCCGAATACTTTGCGAAACTTGGATACTGTAAAAGAAACTGTCACCAAGTGGTTCAGGTAGGGAATAGTGCTTGTCTTTGAAAATCTATTGAAGGCCTCAATCATTTCCCGCAGTGGTCCTTCGAAATCTTTGATACAAAAAATGGGCATTTGAATGACCCATTGTACCTGAGCCCTTGCCAAGTTGTCCTTGAGTAGTAGGGTGTCCAGAGAATTGTCACTTTCATTCCACCATCTTCGGCATTTTAGGCCATTCAACCCCTCGAATGCAATGTTCTGTGCTGTGACCTCCCTCTGAGATCTCGTAGCCATTTGGGGGGCCTGTGAATTTTCAGCTTCTTCCTTGTACCTGCGCCTGCAACTCGTGGTGTATTTCTGCTCATGCTTCCAGGACCTTCTCCCAATCTCTTCCTCCAACTACGTTTGCCTGCTGATTGCATACTTATTGCTTCTTGTTCCCAATGAAATAACAACTGTTTCTCCTCTTTTTTCAACTACCGTACAACTTTCCCTTTGTTTCGTAGCCATACGGATACCTTGCTTTGCTGGGCCCTAAATCATTGTTGTTGTTGTTGTATGTGTTTGTACACCGTCCCAAAATAATAGAATGATACTATAACATGTTTTTGATCCAGAATGACAACCTACGCCGTATGAGGTGTGTGGATTTTGATCCTTATATCTTCTTGTCTGTCGTACTACCGTACGGAATTCCTTATGCTCCCTATTGATTTCCTCTTTCACCGAGTTGTTCCTCTTGGCCTTATATCTTTTCGCTTCCTTTGTGGCCGTACGGAAATTTGGCTTGGACTGCCGTAGAGTCGCAAGTATATGTCTCCCCTACGGAAGCATTTGATGTGGTCTGTCGTACTTGTCTCTCCTGCCGTATGGTGCTGGAATTGCCGTGCGTTTTGACGCCCCTGCCGTACGATGCTCCCCCTGCTCTTCTTTTATGACGTACGGATTTTTCCAGCTATGATGTACTTGAACTGCCGTATGGTATCAGATGTGACTTTTTACCGTACACTAATTAAGACGTGACTTTTTCTTTTCTCCCTTTTCTCTGTGCTGCTTATACCGTACGGTAAATCCCCTGGTTTTTTAAGGCTTTTAGTGTGCCGTACGGTATCAGATGTTTGACTTGGGGGTGACCGTACGGTGAAATCAATATATGCTTCACTTTTGTCGTACGACCGTAAGGTACTTTTTTTTTTAAAAAAAAGTTTAAATTTTTTTTAATTTTTAATTTTTTTATTTTAATTCGCTGATCGCTGTCGGTGCGCCTTCGGCCTTTCATGATAAACTTTCAATTTTGAGCCATTGACCGCGTCCGAGAGTTCGCGTCCGTCCAACGTCGACAACTTGATGGATCCGTTCACTGCAACCTCCCGAACCTTGTAGGGGCCTAGCCACTTAACTTTAAATTTCCTAGGCTTAATCTCATTTTGTCCGTTGTACTTCAGAACGAGTTGTCCGGGAGTGAACTTCGCCCGCCAGATGTGTTTATCATGCCAGTGCTTCCTGCGTTGCTAGACAACGTCCGTTGCCCATTGTGCCATCATCCTCCTCTCATCTAGTTTATTTAGAGCATAGAGGCGTTCCCTAAGACTCCCCATCTCGCCAAGTTTGTTATCGATAGCTATTCGGAGGCTTGGCACCATAAATTCCATTGGGACTACAGCTTCCTGGCAGTACATCAACTGAAAGGGTGTATGGCCTGTCGTTACCTTGTAGGTGGTGTGGTATGCCCATAGGACCGATGGTAGCTTCTCCTCCCAGTCTTCCTTTTCCACACCACATGACTTGTAGATCACCGAGACCAGAATCTTATTTGTTGCCTCTGCCTGACCGTTGGCTCTCGGGTAGTAAGGACTAGATAGGGAGTGAAAAATCTTAAATTCCGTTGTGAGCAGTTTCACTACATGGTTCACAAAATGACCTCCCCTATCACTAGTTAGGTGGATTGGGATGTCGTACCGAGTGATGATTTGTTCATAGATGAACCTTGCTGTGCTCACAGCCGTATTATCCGGTAGGGCCCGTGCTTCTACCCACTTCGTTAGGTACTCTGTAGCCACTATGTACCTACACCGCCTTGGTCTGCTGGTTTTCAATGGTCCCACGAAATCAAGTCCCCATCTCTCAAATAATTCTTGAGCAGCTGAGGGGTTTAATGGCATGAAATCCCTCTTCAGTGGTTTTCCCGCCCGCTGACATGTATCACAGCTCACAACCCACTCCCTAGCGTCGTTGTGTAGCATCGGCCACCATAGTCCTACGAGCAGTACCTTCCTGGCTGTTGTGTCCGGCCCCATATGTCCTCCTGCCGGCCCTTCGTGTGCTTCCCTCAAAATACTACGGACTTCTTCCTCCATCACGCAGCGTCGGAGTACTTGGTCCGACCCCATCTTGTAGAGAAGCCCATTGATAAGTTGGAATGTTTTGCTTCTCAGGACTAGTTTGCGTCGTTCCCCTGCTAGCATTTCTCGGGGAAACTGTGATGTTGAGAGGTATTCACTGATGCTGGTGTACCAAGCTGGTAAAACCGCGATGCGGAATAGATGTGCGTCCGAAAAATCATCATTCACCTCGTCGGCTTGCTCTCTCGATCTGATTCTCGACAGTTGGTCTGCAATCACATGGCTTTTGCCCGGCCGTACTATAATAGTAAACGTGAATTCCTGTAGCAGCAGCAACCATCGGCTCACCCGTCCTTGGATTATTGGTTTATTCACCAAGTACATTAGAGCTTGGTGGTCTACATAAAATGTGAAGGGTGTCGCCAACAGATAATGTCTAAATTTCTGGACGGCATAGACCATGCCGAGTGCTTCTCTTTCCGTTGTACTATAGTTCTTTTCCGCCTTTGAGAGTAGTCTGCTGGTGAAGTAGACCGGGTGATCCAACCCATGGTTCCCAACTTGTGCTAATGTCGCACCTATGGCATAGTTGGAGGCGTCAACGTGCACATGGAACTCTCTATCCCAATCTGGATAGGCCCATATGGGTGCCTCCAGCAATTGAGATTTTAATTCCTCAAAAGATTCCTTATGAGCCATTCCCCATACATAGGGTTCTCCTTTCCTAGTAAGGTTATCCAACGGGTAAGATATCTGGGAAAAAAATTTTATGAACCTTCGGTAGTAGCCAATATGTCCCAGAAAAGATTTGACCCCCGTGACATCTTGTGGTGGTTCCATCTCCACAATCACCCAAACTTTATCAGGGTTTGTTTTGAGTCCTGTCTTGCACACTATATGCCCCAATAGCCTACCCTGAGGTACCATGAATCGGCATTTCTTGGGGTTTAGTGCTAGCCGTGCCCTTCGGCACCTGTCCATGCATTCCCCGAGTGCCTTCAGATGTGTCTCTTCCCCGCTGTAGATGGACCAGTCATCTAGGAAGGCCTTGAAATTACCCACAGACATCTTGTCGAAGATATGGAGAATTATCCTCTGGAACGTTGCTGGGGCGTTGCACAGACCGAACGGCATCCGGTTGTAGGCATAAACTCTGTCTTCCACCACAAAGGTTGTTTTCAGTGTATCCTCCTCTGCAATTGATATCTGGTTGTAGCCGGAGAATCCGTCCATGAATGAATAGATTCCATGGCCGGCCACCTCCTCGAGGATAGAATTTGTAAATGGAATGGGGAATGGATCCTTAATTGTAACCGCATTCAGACGCTGGAAGTCGACACAAATCTGAATCTGGTTTCCATCCTTTTTGAGGGAAATCACAATGGGAGATACCCATTCACTAGTTTGAACCCTGAAGATAATTCTAGCTTCCAGCATCTGTTCGATTTCCTCCTTTACTTTTGCGGCATAATTCTTGTTCATTCGGTATGACCGTTGCCGTACTGGTACTGCGCCGGGTATCAACAGGATGCGGTGAACTCATAGTTCAGGTGGGACCCCTTTTAAGTCCTTGTACGTCCACGCAAACACATCTTTGTATTCGGTAAAAATTTTAAACACAGCGGTTTTCAGGACTGGATTCCAGTTATCCCCTACGAGAATGACTTTTTCTTCCCCCTCTGCGCCGAGATTTAGGGGTTTCACGGATGGTTCCTCATACTTCATGGCATTCTTGTCTCTAAACTTGTGTGCCGGTGCGGTATCAATTGTAGCCTCCCCTTCCTTATATTCCCCGTACTTTGGGGGAAATTTGTCTAATTCTTCCTCAATGCTCAATACATTGCAGGAGGGTGAGAACATCTCATAGTCCTATTGTGAGGTTTTCACAACACCACCACATCACAGATGGGGACCCCCCCCTTTTTTTTTGCTGTCTTGCTGCTGTTTGCAGGCACTGGTTGAAAATTGGCTAAGTATTGAAGTGGGAAAGTAACACTGGTAAAATTGCCTAGGGATTGAAGTGGTATTGATTTGATTCTAATCTAAGAGATGGAGCGAAGTTGGAAGATGAGAATGGATGGAAGACGAGGTAAATTGAGCAAATTAAGAAGTATTTTGGAGATGGGATTTGTTTCTCAGTTCAAGAAAATTTGATGTTCATCTCCAAGCTGAGCATGTTTTAGCTCCGTCTATTTATTGTTCATCTCCAAGCTGAGCACGTTTTAGCTCCGTCTATTTATTGTTCATCTCCGAGCTGAGCATGTTTTAGCTCCATCTATTTATTGTTCATCTCCGAGCTGAACGCGTTTTAGTTCCCTCTAATTGTCGCTCATCTTTGAGCCAGGCGTGTTTTACTTCCATCTAATTCATGTCTCATCTTGGGGCTGGGGCCTCTTTTCGTGCATTAACTTTTATTGTCTCATCTCACAATGCACTTTTCTAAGGCCTGGGTTTTATATAGCAGACTTAAGTTGGGCCTTGTTTAGACCCTCTAGGCTGCCAATTACGAGGTATATGGCCCGGATTTCGAAGGGCAATAATTGTACCCACTTCTGCCCCTTTAAAATTGATAATACAATTGCAAAATTCAAAGTTTTGACACTTCAAAATAGCTGCTATACCCAAAATCCGAATCTGATCAACAGGACAGGTAAAATGGATTAAGAAATGCCTTGGGGTCTCCTTTTATACGGAGCAATTTGCATTGGGCCAGGCCTATATCAAACAGCCCCTCAATAAATTCAAATCTGGGCATTGAGATTTTAAAACCTGAGATTAAAAATAAATTTAGAGCCTTTTAAAATCAAAATCTGGGCAATATATATATAATATCTACATTGCAAATAAATTCTGGCCTCTTATTTATTTTCGATTTTGCATTGGAAGTTTAAGATCTGGGCGCTAGTATGAAATTTGGGGCAAATAATATTAAAATCTGGGCGCTTTGAGATTGAAATCTGCATTGAAAATCTAATTTTTGCTCTGAAATTCGAAATCTTGGGCATAGGATCCAAAATTTGGGATATAAAAATAAAATTTGGGTAATTAAAATCTAAAATCTAATTTGAACCCCCAAGATATGGCATTAATTTCGATTTTTTTGGCCCCCCTAATATATGGTGTGTGGCTTCAAAGGTAAAAATTGGGGCCTCCTTATAGGTGGCATGACCCATGCCTCCCCATTTAATTCGAAAATCTGGATATTAAATAAAATTCCAATGCAAAATTAATAATTATAGGGCACTGTCATCCCTCTTTTGTTGGCAATTAATTAAAATTTTGTTTTTTCAAGTGCAGGTCGGCCCTATTATTAGGGCCCCAAATCAGGTATATGAGGAGCGCTCCTCCCTTCTCTCCTCACCATTCATCTCTCACCTCATTCTCAACACAAAGCACCAAAAACATTAAGGGAGCAGAGCAGTCTGAAATTGGCTAAGGAGCAGACTTGCGAATTTAGCAAGAGGCCACCGAGTTAGGGAGGGTGTAGATCCGAAAGCACAAGCAGGGCAGTCCGAATTTGAACACAAAGACAGGTCCGAGTTGAAGGAATTAAGGGGGCTGATCAAATCTGGTCAAGACAAGAGGGCAGGTCCGAATTTGTGGCCCAGTTCTGATATTTATGGCCAGATCTGATATTTTGAAAGGGAGCAGAATTTAATAGAGAAGCCTACAGTTTCAATAAAGGAGAGATTGCAGATTGGCCACCGAAAATTGCCAAAAGCAGTCCGAAAAAAGCAGTCAAGGGGCAGCAGCAAAATTATTTAGAGTAGGCAGCGAACTAGCATAAGGGAACAGCGAAGTGCAACCTTAGCAAATGCAGATCCGAAAGACAAATGCAGATGCGACTGGTCTAGAAGGGAGCGGATCTGAATATTAGGGGCCCCGAGTTTAAGGAGCAGAGCAAAATTATTTAGAGAAGGCAGCGGCTCATCTTAGGAGCTTCATGGTCTTATATAATGCAGCTGAGTGGAAAAGGTCATGTTCTACTTATACAAGAGATGTAAGCTATTATGAATATAGGCTTGGGAGCTTGCCAAGTGTCCTCCACGGAAATGATTGATGAAATGGTGTCTAGATTCATTGAATGTGAGAAGGAGAATGAGGATGAGGCACACAATTCCCAAGACGATGACATGGCGTAGGCCCACAAAATCTCAAGGATATTGATTGGTTGATTAATGAATGCTTCATTTTGGTTGGCCCATTTGGCGCCAAGTGGCATGGACCCACGTGTCCTATCTTTTCATTGGTGCATATTATTTTGAATTTTCCTATTGGATGGTGATTTCTTCTACATGTGCTCTCATCTCATTGAGCCACATGTCATTGATCCTTATCCGGTTGTTAAGGATTTGAATTTTCTTATTGGTCCATAATGACAATGTAATTTTCCTATTGGCCCACATGGTGGTGCTTAATTGTAATTGGGTGGACATTAAATATTTGTAGTAGGTGGTTATGGAAACCCTAATCAAGGCTTTTGCCTCTTAATCTCGGCCCTTGATTTAAAGTTTTTGCCTCTTAATCTTGGCCACTCATTGTATTTGAAGCCTCTATATAAGGCCTTCTGCTTTCATTTGTAAACAATTGGAAGATTCAAGAAAATTGTTGCTTAAGTAATGCCATTATCGTTCTTCTTATCATTGTTGTGTTTTGCATGGTGATTGAGTTGGAACACTTGGTGTTATTGCATGGTTTCTACTTCCATGATTAGAATAGGATTTTATTTCAAAGTTGTTAAAAATAGATAGATTGTGTGGTGATATTGGTGGATGTTTGATTGGATTCTATGAAACTAGGCCACTAGCTCCTTGTAGATGCAAGAGTGCCCTGTGTGGTAATTTAGTAATTGCGCTCAAGTTCAATTGGCATTAGATCCTTAATTTGTACTCCAAGTTGGATTGAGGGGAAGGTGTTGATATGAAAACCATTTTGAGATCCTTTGAAGCTTTGCACTAGGTGGAGTGGAAGTCGCAAGCAAGCCTCCATTTGGTAGGAATCCTAGTCCATCCATTAGTTTCCCATCTATAGTTAGGAATAAGAAGTAGTCTAGATAGTAGAAGTTTGAAGAGCAAAGTTGGAAGTGATATAAATCATGGATATACTTTATCATATATTGCAAAGCCAAATCTTTAGCAGTGCAAGTAAGTTGACACCTTTGAATAAATTACGTAAGCCCGCCTAAGTGATTAACCAGCAAATCACATCATTTCAACTGAGTTAGATATCCACAAGTATAAGGAACCTTGGAGTCATTTCATGATCTTCATTGCAAAGCTTAGCATGGGAGATGACTTTATTCAAGAGAGGATTCGATGTTCTATGTTTCTCGAAACATTGAGTGTTTAGTCCTGCATGTTGTGTAAGTGGAACAAAACTCGCATTAACAAGTCCTCCATCTGCCAATGGAACAACCCGTTAAGTGAATCGGTGTCATCCTCCGAGCATCCACCCAATTTTAATACACCTTCTTTGTTGGGTTCCATTTCATGCCTTCGTCCCGTGGGTCATTTTCCCCTTCAGATTCTGACCCTGAGGAAGAAGCAAGTTCCTCACTCACCAACTGGGTCTGGAGATCAATGGTAAATTTCCTACCTCCACTCTCCATCGAAAGTGTATTCCGTTTCCAGTTATGATTTGTCTTTGCCGCCACTAGCCATCCTCTTCCCAGGATGGCGTCATATCCCTTTTGCTTAAGTGGGATGACCACGAAGTCAAGTACAAATGGCTGTGCACCCACCATCACTAGTTGTGCCATCAACGTCCCGAGGGGTTTAATCCCGTGCTGATTGGCACCTAATAGATTGAATGTTGGTGGCCACAAGGTAGGCTTCCCTAATTTTTTCCATGTGTCCTCAAGTAAGACATTTACTCCGGACCTGCCATCTATTATGGTGTCCATTAGGATAGTGCCAAGAATGCCCATCTCGACCACGGCTGGGTGTCTGGCATTATTGACGACTAGCAGCATTGGATCTGTTGCGGAGCCTCCCGGTACGAAAGTGTCTGTGTGCTTCGTGTTGGTTTGGCCAGCGTGAGTGCCCAGTAAGACTGTCCCCAAATGTGGCATGGTGTGTAGGAGGTCCTGGAGTTTCACAGGTACCTCCAGTTGGAGCATCTATCATATAATGTTCCATTCTACGTCTGTGTTGTAGGGTCCTATTGGTTCTTGTGTCTCCCGTTGGGCTTTCATAGCCTTTTCTATTTCTTCCCGTGCTTCCTGCATCCTCCGTTTCTCCGTACGAGGATGGGGGTATCTGGCTTCCTTCGCTTGCCCTTGGGTAAGAGCCAGTATAGCTTCTTTTATCCTTGTGTTTCCTTCAATGTCCAGCAAGTTAGTCCCTACGCCAGACTTAGGGCAATTGGCATCTTCATGGTCACCAGGGCTGCACCATCGGCACAGCTGCTGAGGGGTATCATTATTATTACACTCTCTTGCGTAATGACCCCATTGATTGAATGCCCTACATTGGATCATTGGGCATCCCTTCGCATCGTACCGGACCCTGTTAAGGGTGGAATTATTATTGTTCCCTCGTCGGCCTCGGCGGTTGCCTCGGTAGCCCCCTGAAGATGCATTATTGTTTGGTTCCGCCATTCCTGATGTGGATGGCTACTCTTGTGTAAAGAGCACTTGCTGGTTTCGTGTCTTCATATTATATGGGCATTCCTTTGTGGAATGTCCCATAATCTGACAGATGTCACATAATGCCTTTCTGGGATAGGCACCCTTCGTGTGGCCACTTTCCTTACACTCCGTGCACCAGAGTTCGTCATCCTTACTAGTTTTCCCCTTCATTGACTTAAACTCCTTTAGCATCCTCTCCATGTCTTTCTGGAGTGCCGTGACTTTCTTTTTTGATTGCTCGTCACTGCTGCTATCTTCTTTGGAAGTGTCGTCGTCTGATGACGAGGATTTGTTCTTCTTTTTTGACATTTTGTTCTCACTTTCCAGGTCCATGGCCCAGTTATATGCATTGTCATAGGATGTCGAAGGTACTATTTTCATTTTCTACTGTAACTTGGAGTTCAAACCCTCAACAAACCATCTCTTCTTTAACCCATCTGCTGGTTGGTTGTCCATCTTCCCAACTAACTCCTTTAGTTAGCAGCCATAAGCTCGTATGGTTTCCTTCTTACCTTGCTTCGTTCCGTAAATTTTTGAGACTATCTCGTTGTCATCCCTGAGGAGCCGAAACTCCTTCTCGAATCCCTTCTTCAGTTCATCCCACTTAGTTATCTTGTTTTTATCCAAGTCTGAGTACCAGTCAATGGCAACTCCTCTCAGTGTGGCAGGGAATTGCTTCATCCATTCATCCTGGTCAATAACCCTGTTGGCTAACTAGATGGTTTCACACGTACGGCATTGCCGTGCTGGGTCATCCTTTCCGTCATCATGAAATTTTGGCAACTTCTCCTTGTGTGCCGCCATGGGTGGTTGGGCCGGTTTTGCTCGTTGTGTATGCTGTGGGTTTTGTGCTCCGACACCGCCTGTGCTAGCACTTGCACCCACCCCTACTTGGTTAATTTGTATAGTATTCACCAATGGCACTTGTCCCTGTCCCAGTGTAACTAGTGGAATTGTATTGTGTGGAGTCGTTGGCTCTAATGGGAGGTTCACCTGGGCGTCACCAGTGCCTTCGGCCGTACCGTCACTAGTACCTCTAGTAGTACCATCCCCTTCGGCCGTACAGTTCCCTTCGTAGTCTCGGTCCTCCATACCTGGTGTACGAGTCAAATCTTCAAAGCGGTCTCGCTCTACCTGCAGTAAGACCTTTCTCAATCGTGTTTCTTCGAGTAGTTCTTCTCTAGTCCGCACCCTCTGATGCTCCGGTGAAGTGAACTGTTCTCCGTCGGCCTGTGCACCCTCCGTACCACTTCTGAGGTTCCCTTTGGGCAACCCTCCGGCAAGCTGGTCTTTGGCAAGTTGCCTTAGCCTATACCAACGTTCACGTTGCTGTGCGGAGATCAAAGTCGTGTGTGCGGCCTCCCCTTTGTCATCTATTATTTTCTTATTTCTATCCTTATTTAAAGTATTGGGCATCAAGACTAAACAAAAAACATTGCCTTACAATCAAAAGAACACTTATTTTTTATTTATTCGTGTTGATTTACAACATTTCCAATTGCATTACAATTGTTTATGTGTTCCCTTCCTTCTTCCGTTCATATTTCAAAGACCCTGACTGTTGCCATCGCCTTCTTCTTGACGGCGGAGGTGCTCCCGAGCATGGTATGCACGGAGGATTTCCTAGCGGTGTTCCTCTTGGGCAATGTCCTCCTGGCGAGTGCGTTGTGCCAATGCTGCTTGTGCTAGCAACCGAGGAAGATGATTCAGCAGTCGATTGGCTGTAGGGTTAGACCCAATCGCGTCCCACACGACGCCTGTCGTAACCTCCTCGCTCGTGGCTTCTCGTCGAACGTAGGTTTCGATTGCTACTTGGAATAAGATTCTAAATTCTCTTGTTTGGATATCTTCCCCTTCGTACAACTCTGTACGGGCATCATCTGCTTCCGGATTTATCTCACCAACGGGTAAGCCCATTCTGTCCACACGCCATTCGAGTGCGTCTAGGCAAAGGCACCAGATGTTTACCCTCGTGGGGTAACACAGTAATTGCATAGACACAGTCAAATACTCAGCATGTAATATGAAAGACTATTGTATTGCTATAATCATAAGAGTTTTCGTACATAACAACCATCCTTCATTAAAGGAACAAGTTCATACATATAACATCCGAAGAGGTGTGAGGCGAACCGTCGCACCCGTGTAATGCCTCTGGACTCCAACCGTCTAACTACCCCAAAATACCCGACAACAAGCTTAATATCTTATGTGGAGCTTCATATTTGGAGTGTGAGGCTCTATCCTTAGCAGAGAAGGAAATAAAAAAAAAGAACAGGTAAAAAAAAATACAGAAGAGTCAACTATTGATTCAGCAATACCATGAAAAGGAAATAGTGAGCAGTACAGTCTACAGGAATAAAGATATAAATAAATATATCGCTTGAATAGTTGGACAGTCTTAATAAGCACCAATTTATGTATTTATAAGTATATAAATGCATATCAGGTATGTATAGAAACCTGAATCTCTTGCCAATCATAGTTAATATATATACACCCACAAATGTAAATGTTAAACTTATTATTAAACTTAGTATTTGAGAAGGTGATCAAAGATGTATTCAGGGAGAGGCTAGAGTAAATTCCAGCCAATAGGTTGATCCCAAAATAGGGTGGGGATCAGCGACCCCGAGCGCCTTGAGGGCATTGTTCCAAGAAAGCCTTAAAGACGTGATCTGTAAACTTTGAGGGAAAGCCTATTGAGGATTGGTGTCCAAGCAATCTGATTACATCCAAAACATCCTTCTTAAACTAAAATAGTAATAAGGTCAGCATGAATGTAATGATCATGGATAGTAATCCTTAATTCATATTAATTTGGACTAAACCCAATCAAGGGACATTACCAATAGTATTGATAACTAAATCAGAATTATATAAATATATGTATTTATACTCAGTCTATTGCTATTAGGCTAAGAAAGGAAGGATGTGATGTTACCAAGGAGGGGCTTGTGTAAATTCCAAGCAATGGCTCTTTGTCCCAAGATAGGGTGGGGATCAGTGACCCCGAGCGCCTTGAGGTCGTCGAACCAAGAAAGGCTTAAGGGCGCGATCTGTAAACTTTGAGGGAATCCATTGATAGTGATGTCTAGGCAACTTGGATAACATCAACTCCTGTCGTCTTGAGCTGAATTAGTAATAAGGTTGGATATGATTATGAACAACTAATCCTAACAAGGAAAATTACAATTGGTGTTAAGTTTAAAAAGAAAGAACAAAGGTGTATTCAGGAGAGGCTAGTGTAAATCCAGCCAATCGGTTGGGTATCAACGACCCCGAGCGCCTTGAGGGCGTCAAACCAAGAAAGGCGTAAGGGCGTGATCTGTAAACTTTGAGAGAAACTATTGAGTTTGGTGCCTAAGCAATCTGTTTACATCCTAAGCGTTCTTCTCGACTAAGAATAATAATAAGAGAAAAACAAAAACAAGCATTCCGCTAAGTAGGTCACCTCGTGTGGATGCTTAACACTTGCCACCGAGGCCAAGGGAGCCAAAGTTCCACCCTTGGGCTTAGTATGGAATTGGCTTGGAGTAATTTATCAAGACTGACATTTTCTTTGGAACTTATATATACACGTATGTACTAATGATCACTTGTGGTTGAAGGATTCTATTGAAGAAGTAAATTTTGTAAATCATTTTCTTGACCCTAGCTCAAGCATTAATCAAGAATGCATGTATTATGTGTCTACATCGTGTCTACTTCGTGTCTTCATGCATTCATGTGTCTACCTCGTGTCTACTTTGTGTCTTCATGCACCCATGTGTCTACCTTGTGTCTACTTTGTGTTTTCATGCACTCGTGTGTTTACTTTATGTATGCTTTGTGTTTTCATGCATTAAGATGTACAGTCCATGGATCCCTTATGTCTTCTTGCATCCAAGTATATGCTTTGTAAGTTGGCTCTGCGAGAAATTATGTATAGAATGATTTTTGCTTGAGGACAAGCAAAATTTGAGAGGGGTGGACTGTGATATCCCCATCAAAATAAGATTTATATAATTAAAATAAAAAATAAAAAAAAAAGAGAGAACAATATATAAATAATGATATAATATTATAATCATATTATAATATCACATAATAACATTATAATAATAATGTTAAAGTATGAAATTTCATCAAATGATAATTAAATATTATTATATAAAACAATAAAATATAATTTTTTATAATGATTAAAATATATAAATTGAAGCATATATGATATGCATTACATATATAATAATATTAATATTAATAAATAATAACATAATAATAATATTAATATTGATAAGTAATAATATAATATAATTAATTAAATGAAAAGACACCTTTTCTCATGACTAGGTATATAGAAAAATATTAACACCAGAAAATGGGATATACGGAGAATATGGAGAATTAGTCTGCAAAAGCTTAATAGAGAAATGAAAGATAAATGAGTAAGGTCCCGACAAGGGACATTACAACCTCTCATGGGATCTGAGGGTAAGAGAGAGAGGGGTAGAGAGATAGGTATAGATCTTTGGGGGTATCAGAGAGTGAGATAGAGAGAGATAGAGAGAGGGGATAGAGGAAGAGTGATAGGGAAAGAGATAGGTCTAGAGTTCAAGGAAGATAAAGTGAGTGAGAGAGAGAGAAAGAGAACGCAGATAGGAGCCTGCTGATTACTAAAATTTGACTAATTCTGAAAATTTATAAGATCTAAAACCTAGATTTTGCATTGTAACTTCTAGAAATCTCAAACCATTCTCAAACATCTTGCCAATATATACATGAAATGTAACTTAAAGAAATGACTTATATGTTATATTTCATGTATATATTCTACTGAAGAGAACGAGATTGACTTGAAGACAAAGCCAAGGAGTTAAATATTATATTTTATGTATATTCTAGGGTCATAAACCAAAAAAGCATTAAAATTTTGAGACAAAAAAATTGAATCTGGCCAAGTTTGCACATTAGGACTAACCAGCATCAGAACTTGCTCAAACTCAGCGAGTGCGAGTCTCGCCTAGACTCGGCCAAGTTAGAGTCCAAGGCTCCCAAAGTTGCCCAGGGACACTCGACTCACAACTTGCCGCTTCTTGACAACTCTCAGAACTATGGTCTGTAGTAAGTTTTCTTCTCATTGTTGAACTCTGCCAATAAATGAGAGGCTTAGATGGTGTTCATCATCACTTTATCATCTTGTACTTGCTCATTGCGAGTGGAGCTTGTTGTGAGCACATAGTTGCTCGAGTTGCTTGTTAAGGAGATCTAGAGAAGCATGGTGTGAGTTGCATGTTCTCATTTGTTCTTGGATCAATCTCATAGCAAAGCAACCATGCTTGTTTACTGCTGCAAAAGAAGGTTGCATCTTGCATGGTTTCCTACTTGATTGAGAGTGTCTGTCAAGTCCCCTTCTCAAGTTTATGTCCAATGAAAACCTTTGACTTGTTCTTTTAGTTCTTGTAGGCTCATGGATAGTGGAAGGGAAAATAATTCATAATTTAAGTTGTTGAAAAAGTAACTTGAATTTATACTCATGAAAAGACAACTTCTGTTTTACTATTAAAAATTATTTCAAAAGAGAGATCAAATGCGATGTTATGAATGATGTCCAAAAAGTAATTTATTTTATAAAGGTTCTTTTAATCACTTTCCAAAAATAAAATTTGGAGGATAAAAGAATAAAGAAATAAATCATATTATTTTTCATTGAAAAGTGTTAAATTATAGTGTCGATTTGATTGACTTATAATTATATTGACATGATTAGTCGACCATATATATATATATATATATATATATATATATATATATATTATTTATTGATATTAATATATTAGTGACGACTGCAATTTACATTGAATTGGATTGATTTAATACTTGGCGTATTCAGTGTTATCGATTCAGTCGATTATGGTGTTACGATAACCACAGACTATGGTTATCCGTAACACCACCGTGTTTAAACAAGCAATGTTGAAATGGTGCGAAAGCATAAGGAAGGCATGGTTGTGTAAGACATGGCCCGACGTGGCTCAAGCCACGTAGGGTCATGTCCTTACACAGTCACGACCCTTCATATCGTTATTAATATTCATTTGTATGGGTAGGGAAAGACAATCAATCAATACAGCATTGTCTTCTCCTCTGCAACATACAATATAATTAGTAAATATATATATTACTTTGAAAATATATACAATATACAATACTTTAAAGGACATCAGATTTTCTCTATTAAAGGTCTTATATTCCTAACAAAAAGGTTATATAAGGATTTAAGGAATGGAGAGGGTTACCAATTCATATTATCAAATTCATTTTTCTTGAGATTAAACATTGTCTTTACAACCTTAGCACGAAAACCCTTTCACAAAGAATAAATTCATGGACAAAAGCCCCCTATTCAATCGAGTAATTCCACTTGGGGATTATCAATGAGCTAATGGTTTATAGTTATTTTCCAATTCCAATTCAATGTTACAATGGTCTGAGATTGTGCAATGTTCATTCTTGTGATCGCTTCTTGAAGGTGTGGGATAACTTTTATTGTTGTTTAGTGATAAATATTATTGTTTTTTATTAGGGTAACAACAGGTTTTGAAGGGGCCCCGAAAGCCTTTGCAAGCAAATTTTGGCGGGAATCTGAAACCCGACTAAGATGAAACTTCTGCTAAAGAATGAACTATTAAAATCAGCAGACCTAAGACGAATGACCTAGACTATTTGCTCTGCAAGTCCGAAATCCTATTTTTTCTTACTCTAGTATTGCGGAAGTTATAAGGTCCCTGTCGCATGCTCAAACAAACTTTCTTAACTTGTTTGATTCCTAATTTTAGTGTTTTGACATTTCGTCAAACACTTTTCCCTCTCCCTTGCTGTTCTAAATTTCTTGTAATGCCTCCACAGGATGGCAGGACGACTAGGCTCTGATACCACTATAATGCACACCCTTGAATGCCCAAAAACTAAACCAACTGCTGATAGGAATTATGTCAAACAGTTTGTATCCAACTTCTTATTTCTCCGTTTAATGTTTTAAACCCCTTATAACTCCGGAAATGAAACGTTTATTTGTTTGTTTGTGTTTTTTGCATGGAATTGGAATCATACAACATTAACAAGATAGAAACTACAATAATATGCAAAGTGGAAATTGAACTGCTGCTGATAAGATGTTATTTTCAGAATTAATAAAATCAAATACATGGCAGATTATCAACTCACTGATTACTCCAGCATTATTGACATAATGCTCCAGCAAGTATTTTTAATCCAGCTGCTACAGTGGCGTGAATAGTGACCGTGCTACAGTGACGTGAATAGTGTCGTGCTACAGTGCTGCTACAGTATTAATTTGTCTTTAGCTGGTTCAATATCTTCATAAAATCATCCCCTCAAAGTGGCATAAGCATTAGACAAGTAGTGAAGAAGATATGAGCAAAACATCAACCTTGCATGTAGCTAGAAATGCACCCAAACTGTTTGATAATGAAGCTGATAGCAATGGATTCCAAAAGGCCAAACCCCAAGGGAATGACGTCTAGAATGTCACAAGAGAGAATAGACGTCCTCTAATGCCAAGAATGGCTCTACAACTCACACATCAATTTCTTCTCATATTCAACATGCTGAACAAGGGCTACAAGCTCTCCTTTTAATTCCACTTCAGAGGGTTGACCCACTTTTCACAAGCAATGTGGGATTAAGTGTTTCAAAATAAAATAGCACCTTATGTCTCCCTTGGGCTTCCCTTCTCAAACACACAACCCAACATGAATAATATTCAAGTAACACTTTATTATTTTAACATCTAATTTAAATGTTACTTTAATAAACTTAAGGCATTAAAATAAAATAGTAATTGGGCTCGGAATAATGAGTGATGGCTCGTCAGAAAGCTCTCATTTAGGAACATCAAATCCAATCACTAAATCTGACATCGCCCATGCCCTACTAACTTACTAAAAATAGTAAGTTTGCCTGAAACCATGTAAATCAACTCCGTTCTGGCCCAAACTGGAAATGACTAGGCCAAAACATCTCAGGATCCCACTGACCCCTTCGTTAGCCTCTAGGACCACACAGAAATAGACTAACGGTCACACAACTGGACAACTACTAAAGTGGGGACATTACAGTAAGTCCCACCAAACGAAGCCATAACGCTCAACAAGGTCCTCTAATCACCAGTATTAGCCTACAAGGACCCAGTAATAGGCTAAATCAATCCACTATCAAAGTCATGCTAAAATGGGGACATTACAGTCCTCCCTCCCCAAGATTGCTTGTCCTCAAGCAATCATAGGAATCAAAGAAACACAATGATCCATGCAAATCCCAAGGATAAATATGTATAATGTCTTTGGCATCACCTGCAAACTCCTATGATGATAACACTATCCACAAAGCTAACCTGAACATACTATCACCATACCAACAATGGTGACTCACCCAATCTGCAGTGCCAATCCTATCTCCACCCGGATCCCAATAGAGATGAAACTCACATACATCCATAACAAGGAAAAATGGATATCTGATATCATCTGGCTAGATCAAAACTCCCTGCACACCCTACCAATCCGCCATGAGTATGAAGTCTATTTGTGCAACAAGAACTAGTACTCCTAAAAGCATATGTACCATAACCCAGATATCCATCGTCTGCAAAACCGTCATAGATATGTTGACTCTACAAGTAGGCTCCTACTAGCTTGGAACAACTAACCCTATCAACTAAAGAGGGTGTAAGCCTGTCCCATAAAAGATGGTATAAACTTGGAGCCAACCCACACCTACGCAAAATCAAGTCCTCTACCTGTGGGTCAAAAGAGAAATGGTGAGCATTCCTCACTGTGTAGTTGCGATAAAATGCTCTGATCTCCATCAGAGGTTCATCATCATCAAACCGAGAACCAAGAGATGGCTCCAATCTTTGTCTCTGAACAACTAGTTGGGCAAGATCCTAGGTAACCCTCTCAGCAAACCCAACCACAAAATCGCTATGGGGAAGCATTGTAGTCAAAGTCTACAATCTTTCCCACCGAAACCTGAATACCGCAAGAACCCCGAATGAAGGTACCCTCAGAAGCTCCGAATGGTCCCTCCTGCAATTCCGAGCTCTCAAGAAAATACCCCATAAATGACTCTGTGTAGTAGAAATTATATGAAGAAGCATCAACCTGCTCCCTTGCAACCCACAGCTGATCCCTATGAAACTATGGCACTAGCAACTATCTATCGCTACCAACTGTCTATCACTATCAGCTGTATGAGATGAAGTAATAGATTTTCTTTTGGCAAAAGGAAACAGATCCCCATGAAATCTCATCTCCAAATCAGATGATACCTTGCCCAAGTCTTGTGAAGAAGAGGGAGTAGTGTCAGAAACTCGCACACAACTCTCTAAAGAATCCACTATTATCACATCAAGATTCTCAATAACTTGTTCCGCATCATTTGTCAGTGTGCTAACTACTGGGGAACCTAGTACAAAAGGAAACTCTTTCATGTCTCCACTGATGCACTCATCTCCTCTGTAGCTACTGCACTAATATCAAGGATGGATGTAACTGTGTCCTCAACGCATCCATCACCACAATCTATGGATATCAACTCACCACCAACCACCACTATATGTAGTTGAACTGGATTTGTGACTGACATAGACTATACTCTCTCCAACTCCACAGTCACTTCACTCATTTGCAGTCGCGACTCCCAGAGATCCAACTGGGAGCTCTCCAACACCTCAAAAGTCACCTCAAGCTCATGGGTGAGCTCAACCACCTCCTCCTCTTTCCCTAACAATGCCTCGTAACAAGTGCTACCCCACTCAAGAAGGGAATCCCTGTCAGCTACCAACTGTAAATAATTATGCTTCAAGATCATGATAGCCTCTCAAAGTGAATGAATCTCTATTAGGGAAAGGCAACTACCATCATGTTCATCTGACATAGAAGCACCCCAACCATATACTGCCAATATTTGTTGGATAACATTATAATGCTCAAGAGCTAAAGAAATATCACTATCGCTCACCTTCAGTTGTCTAGTCACATGATGTCTCTGCATACATGGCTCCTACATAAGCTCTTTGACTCACTAACTGCATTGTGATAGGAAATTGTATCCTCACTGCTCACAACATGATCACTAACATCATGTGCACTAACAACCATGCACATGTCCATCAACAAGGTACTGCTGCTAGGTACCTCTGCAAATATCTCATCTGAAGGAGTGGAGGTCGCTGCTATATCTAACTCCTCACATGCCTCTACTTCCCCCTCAACAATAAGTCCCTGTATACCACGATCCTGGGACCTATCATCATCCAATGACAACTCTGAGTCATCACTAAACGTCTGGAATGATAGACCAGACTTACTACAGCATGCATCATCCTCAATAACAATCATCAGAGGTGCTCACATCACTAGTATCAACATTGTCTAACTGAGACTCCTCTGCTATCTCTTGTTGCTACATATATGACTCAATTTCATCACGTGAGTCAACATCTCTATGACATAAATCTACATCGTGTAACTCCTCCCTAGCACTCAAATTATGAGTGTCATCACTAGGTAGCTCCATGCTCTCATCCTCCACACAGGAGAAGACTCTTGTCTCCTGCACTGACTCATCATTATGACTGCTGTCATAAAATTAGAACTGTCCAAACTCGTATTCTCCTCGCAGTCTTCAAATACAACCCCCTCATCTAATGAATCAGAACCCATATTGACATCAGCAACACCACCAACATGATCAAATAAGGGACTAGTGTCTTGAAAATCAGACCTTGTGTCACTAACATTTTAAGTACCACTAATTGGTGTGAGGCTGCCATCAAGGGTAGTCAACATGTCATCATTATTTTCCTATTCACTAACTTTGGTCTCATCAAGATGATGGGACTCAGTGCTGTTGTCCTGCAGCAAATCAGTCATATCTGCGTGTCCTTGTGACGAGTCTCCAACATCATGTATGAAAGGTGGACTAGTGGCTGCCTCACAAAGCACGGGATCAACTCCACAATGATCAATAGCTATTGAAAATTCATCTTGAAGATTTCTGGATGTCTCACCTATGAAAACCTCCTGTTTCTCTTCCTGCTTTCTCTATGAGGAAGACTTATTGAAGGAAACCATAAACCTAGCTGCCCTGTCAACAGTCGCCGGATCTGAAAGTTTTGCATTTATCCTTTCCTATGATTGCCTCCATTTCTCCATTTCATTTACTAGGGCACCTGTTTGTTTCCTGAAACGTGACACACTACTCAATTGGTTTCCATATTTACTGGATTTCTTGTATTTGTCCATGATTAAAATAACCTATGAGTGTTGATCACTCACAAATCAAGCGTGGGAACTCAAAATTTCCAACCTTGCAAGATGGTAGGAAACTGCTCTAATACCACTGTAAGAGAACTCTCTCGTTCTTAACTCTAATAAACATTGAACTCTTTCAATTTTGAATGTTTGACAATTTATCAAACACTTTGCTTGCAAGCCTTGATACCACTGTAAGAACCCCAACAGGTTCTAACTTCAACAAACACTGGATTTGCTTCAATTGTGAATGTTTGACATTTTTTTCAAACACTTAACATACAAGCTCTGATACCACTATAAGAACCTTGATAGCTCTTTTACTAACAATGCTAGAAATTGTAGTTCCCTTGTGTTTGTGAACAATTATGCACTTTTGGAGTTGCAACAATAATTAAAATGCATCTAAAATTCTCAAACTAAATGCACAAACTCATTCAACTAGCTTCAATTAATTAACAAACCCTAATGGCACAAATTGAACTCTATTTTATTTCTCGCCAAATATAACTGATTGCATTTTCCATTATAATTTACTTGCAAATATACTCAATCCTAAAAGATACATTTGAATTACAAACTTGAACCAAAATGATGCACCTTTCATGAAACGCTACTAAGACAGATCACAGCTCAAAGAGATGAAACGATGCCTTCTAGTATAGGTCATAGACCCTATATGTAAATCATAGGCCACAATTATGGATGCAGCCCTGCAAATTATGTACGCCCAGCTCAATGTAAATGAACGCAGCCCTCGTAGGAATGAATGTTGACCACACACATATTTGCATCTCATAAAGGCGATTCGTTGCTCCTAGAGAATGCCGCTCAGGTTAATATTCAATCATTGTTCAGTAGGTACAATTCACCATTATCAAGAATGGCTCAAAGTGCAAGCAAAGACATGGCATCCATCCATGAAATATCTTCAAAACCCTCAAGACCAATTTCTCCACAACATACAAACAAAAGATATCAAGAAATGATTTCATTTGCAACAAGCCATTGCTTTTATAATAATAAAACAAATCTTCCTTGTCACTCCAACAGTTAGCTTCATGAAGTGCAATGAGCCCTACATGCTCTTTCTAAGAATTTATAATTTATTTTTGTTTTTTTGGAAGTTTTTGCAAATTTTTTGGGGTTTCTGACATAAGAATACGCAACTGAATTCTAAACTTTAAAAACACAATTGTAATTGCAAACAAATTCAATTTTTGCAAACATACAAATATAAACTATTTGATTATTAATATTTCCAAGTCAAATTGCACCTTAGTGAAAATGCTAATGGCTGCCAGCAAGAAATGACAAATGCAGCCCTCCTAAATGAAAATCATGGCTTCCTTGGTGTTGACGTTGTCACCTAGGAAGTTGATGCAACTCCCTCAAATGTTGACACAGCTTCCTAGATTGATTATCGCAGCCCGAGTATGTAAAACATGGCTCAATTCAGACTCATTTAGCCACCAAATAAATTATCGCAGCCTCCTTTGCATTGATCACAGCCTCTGAATAATTTTTGCAGTGTCATGTCCCCAAATAATTAGTCATTATTTATTTGACTAATATAATAAAGGGAATTATTATTTAATATTAATTTCATTCTCAAAATTAATATTAAATAATTTAAGATTATAACTTTTGTTAAGTGTTTAAATAAAAGTAGTTTCCCTTACTACAACCGATTTTGTTGCTCTTTAAATGAGGTGCTCAGGAAGAAGGAAGGCAGATTGAATATTTTCGTAAGTGATTGTATGAGAAGTTATATTCTATTCCTTTCGTAGAAGATTGTCTGACCTAGTGGAAATTGGTAGGAAAAGGAAGGAAAGAGCAGACTCGTAAATATTGTTTGAGTCTTGGTGCTTAGCGCAGAAGAAGACAAGTCTCATTTTGTCGGCGTTAATTGTCAAGTCGAGACAAAGGCGGTGGCAGTTTGGACGCTTATGTAACTCAAAGCGTTGAAACGCAAAGTGCTGGGAAATACGGCAGTGTCCTGGACATGGCCAATTTCCAAACACGGGTCACGAGTGCAGATGGGTGACGCAATTCACATGAATAGTTTCCACCGCGTGTTTCATGACATTGCTACTTTTCTGTGGGTCGTGTAACGTTGAAGACCCTTCCTGTGGTGACTAGAGTCTGGACGGTTATGCAGAAGTACACCCAGCGAAGGCGCACAGATTCCAGTGATCACCATCAGTATATAGTCGCAAGTGTCTATCACATGTGATACAAAGCATCCGGCGGAAGACATGAAGATTCAATTGTTCTGTTATAGACAAACACAAGTGCACACGTTATTACATCCTATTGGTTTAATATCTCTGCTGTAGATTCGATTCTTAAATTCTGGAATGGACATTTACGCAAGTATGTATCAAATCAGTTTTACATAAATAACTGGATTGTTATCAGAATAAATTAAGTGCATATTTTACCATCAGAATAATTGCAAAATTACCTCGGGAATGGTTTCTTGTTAATTGGAAATTTTTCATGCAGCCTCTTGAATTCCCCACATGAGCCTCAAGAAACATCGCACCAGCATTTGGGCCACGTTCCAGGCTGAAAAGCACAATATTGAACAAATTCAATTTACAACAGCACCAAATTTGTAACCAGTAGGATCAGAATTACTTCTCAGAATTTCAGAGCAAAATTCACCACATAATCCAGTGATTCAAAGTCCAAAAATTGGGAGGAATCAGTCCTCGAGCCCTAGTTGAAAGAACTCTTCAACAATAATCACCATAAATTAAAAAGCCAAGTCAAGAATGAATTTGATTTTTCCCATAAAGCTCTTTTAAAACACGAAAGAAGTGTAGCTTCTCCAATACACTTCTCACTTAAGAGGCTTCTCGCACACACTTTCAAATTATAACATAAAAGATAAAGTTATTTATTAAAATAGACTTAATAAACAACTTAAAATATGAAGCTCCATCAAATAGACTCTATTAAATGCTCTTGTCGCTCAACTCCTTGTGCCTCCACTACACTGCTAAAAATAGCAACCACCCAAAATAGACTTACTATAAATAGCAAGACTATCACAGAGACCCTCAAATCCAACTGTTAGCTCATGAGGGTCACAATGATGAACTGACCATGCCCAACTACAGGAACCTGCTAAAATGGGGACATTACATGAAGACACTTTTCACTTAAATGCCCTTTGCTTTATACTACGCACATATTTGAATAATATAATTTATTAACTCCCTTTGGCTCCAAAAATGACTTTTTCATCAATATCATGATATTCTGACACACAAGGTCATTGTTTCCTGTGCCCAAGACTTAAAGTTTTTCAACTTGGTTCCAACCAGCTATGATACTAAGGTGACCAATATATAATACCAGCAAAAATAGCAATCTTAGTGTATGTAATTAAATAATAATCATAATTCACTTGTCTTGCGAAAATAACTTAAGCATCAGAATAGAAATCTAACAGCACATGAGTGATCCTGATGAAGAAAGACAATGAATGAACCTGACGGGGTGACTTACTAAAAATAGATGCTCCCTCCAAGATTCTTGGAGCCCAAACCAGAAGCCAAAAATAAAAACCGAGAGCATCATTCAACTCCTCTAACTCATTTGAGCTTATCGGAACCATCCCTTGACTTACTATAAATAGTAAGTCCCACCAAACAAAGCCATAACCCTCAACAGGGTCCTCTAATAACCAGTATTAGCCTACAAGGACCCAATAATAGGCTAAATCAATCCACTATCATGATCATGCTAAAAAGCGGACATTACACTAAGTAACAATATGCAATGTGTAATGTATGTGGATGTGACTAAGAACTTGGCATGATTATATGAAAGATAATGTGACATCGATTTGTTATGCATATATGTATGATAGTATGATGTCGTTGTTATGTATATACAGGCATGACAGTTTAATGACTATTGTGTATATGTGCATGATAGAATGTAGATATGGTATGATCTATCATGGATGTAAGAATACAAAGTAATGGATGCAACTTTGATCATTATATGAATGAAATGCATAATATAAAGGTGATTACAAGATGAGGGGTGGCTTCAACCGATCATCAAATCATTAGTCCCTCATATAGTCAATATGCTATGGTGAGATTTATAAGTGATCTTTTTAGGTCACTCATAAATGGAGTCATAAACATGTTGGCTACATGGAGGATAGATGGCGTGGTGATTGCCAAGCTCGTCAATCATCATAAACTTTATTGCTTTGCTATAGTAATACAAATTATGTACAAGGGCAAGGTTTGTCAATCCTCGTCAAACTTATTTAAAATTGCAATTGATTTCCAAATATTAGGGATATCACAGTTTCCCCTCCTTCAAAAATGCTTGCCCACAAGCATTTGAATTCTCTGATCTGGCAGGTAATTTCTTGTAATTGAGGCAACGTCTAAAGGTGTCATCCTTTTCTTGAACATTTCAATTGCTGATTGATAGGATGTTTCCTTATCAGCTAGCTTGCTTTCCCTGAAGATGATCTCCTTAATTTTTGAGAAGATGTTGCAGCTGACTATTTTAAAGAGGATGTTTCTTAGAGGATGTCCCATATGTGAAGTTTGTCTGGTACCAATTGTAATACTCTTACTGTGTGGTTCTATCATAAGCTGATTGTATTTGTCTAGAGTTTTATCTGGATCTAATCCCTACAATATATAGTTTTATCCTTGTACTTTGAACTGGAAGGCTTGTTTTTCAAAGCCTTGTTTGAAGCAACCTGTGTGCTTCATCCACTGTATACCAAGAAATTCATCTATACCTTCAAGTTCTAGAATGTGGAATTGGCTTGAATAGTAGTCTCTTATGGCAAGACTGAGTGGGAGTTATGGTGTCACTTTTTAGAGATTCCCCATTTGCCATTATGATGTCAACACCCTTATACTTGTAGCCAAGTACATAGTGGGCATCAACCCATTTTTGGCTAAAAAAGTTATGAGTGGATCCATTGTCTATTAGCACCCTTATGTCTTTGCCATCAAGTTGGCCTTTAACTTGAAATGTATGTAGGGAAGATCCTTCTAAGCTTGCCAAAAATCCTAGATTGGAGTCATTACCTGGATCCACTTTATTGCTTGGTTTCTTACCAAATCCTTCTTCAATTTGGATAAGGGAATTGTCATAAACTATACTTTTTTCAAATTCAAACAATGGGTTGTGTGTGGTATTAAAATTACCATTACCCTTAGGTTTTATGGTTACTTCATATCTTCCTCGATGATGCATTCTCATGCGTTCTTTGTTTTTAAAAGAAGGTGTAAGTCCTTCCTTACTGGACTGGGTTTCATGTGGAATCTCTTTTTCCCATCTTATTTATATCCCTCAATTTGTAATGTGATGAAAGAGGTTAGATGTATTGGGTAGATTGGAGTTCCTTCCTACATCTATCGAGTTCATTTGTATCATAGCTCTCGGGTTTATATGTTTTAAAACTTGTATTCCCTATACAAGATCCTTGAGAGGAAGCGGGGCTTCCACTATATGACCATGTCCTTGAAGAGCAAACATCATTTCCCTTGAAGTTTGTTTTTGCTAATGAGGTGTGCGATTTTTCTGCCTTCCCTTTCAAAACTGAATTTCCTTGACGGGGTAGGTACTTCATCCTTATCTCTAAATATTCTTTGAGAGAGATTTTGTTTTTGAGATTACCGTCTTCCCAATCTCTTTTAAACTGTTCTTTTAAAAGAATGAATTCGGATCACTTGGGTGATTTTGATTGGGTGTGAAAGTGAGAATCACTGACCGAGAGCTCTAGCTTTGTGAGCTTATGTTCGGTGATTTCATAATTTGACCGTTCTCTGATGTTTCGTTTATGGCGACCTGTGTTAATGCCTCAATGAGTCGCATCATTGTGTCTTCAATCTTCCTTTGTTCGTTTACAAATTGGTCCAATTTGGTGCTGACATTTCCTTCATCGCCCATTTGTACATTCTCTTTCTATCTTGTTCTCCACCCACTATATGTTTTGATTTTTTTGTTGTTCATTTACTTCTTAGGTAAGAAAGGTGGCTCTAATACCAATTGTAATGTCCCCTTTTCTATAATATGGAACACTACTGAATTCTATCCCTTTATGAACAGTTAATGAATATAACGCAATTTCTTAATATTTCTGCTAATTAAGCAAATAATGGAAAATCTGACATGACTGATTGGAACTTAATTCCAAATGCATACGCAATGTAATAAATATAGATTCAATATTTTATATACAGAACACTTATGTTTGCATAACAATCAATATCAAAATGATGTATTTTGTTGTTTCTGATGTACAAGAATTATATGCAATGATTGAGATGATTCTTAGTACCTTGTACTGCTTGCCGTATCTGATCCGTGATTATGAATATGCAACTTCTGCAGGATGTCTCTAATATATTGATTAATATATGCTTTGAATATTGTTTATAGGGCTGTGTCTTATATGAAAATAATAATATCCTCTAAGATGTTGTTTCTGACTATAACTCTATATGCTTGCACCGAAATGTGATGCCAAAGGCAATACACTCTTTTATAGAGTGATCCTTACAGGATAACAAATAAATAAGCTTCTCCAATATGATTGATTGAATGAAGGGATCAACATAATATATGTGCGATTTGAAAGGAAGAGGTGTGTGTGAAGAGGTGCCTCTCTTGATTGAATTATTACCATAATAATCATGGAATGATTATTATGGTAATTGATTGTTTAACCGATTATCATATTAATCATGCCATAATGCTCTTTTTATAGGCTGAGTATTGATAATTGCAAATGTGATACGATTTATGTCATAACATGGTAATGTGATTGTGATGTGATTATATGCAAAAGGCAAGGCTGAGTAACAATATTCAATGTGTAATGTATGTGGATGTGACTAAGAACTTGGCATGATTATATGAAAGATAACGTGACATCGATCTATTATGCATATATGTATGATAGTATGATGCCACTGTTATGTATATATATAGACATGACAGTTTTATGACTATTGCGTATATGCATGACAGAATGCAGATATGGTATGATATCATGGACGTATGAATGCAGAGTAATGGATGCATCTTTAATCACTATATGACTGAAATGCATAATATGAAGGTGATTACAAGATGAGGGGTGGCTTCAACCAATCATCACGTCATTAGTCCCTCATATAGTCAATATGCTATGGTGAGATTTACAAGTGATCTTTCTAGGTCACTCATAAATGGCATCATAATCATGTTGGCTACATGGAGGATGGACGACGTGGTGATTGCCAAGCTCATCAATCATCACAAACTTATTGCTTTGCTATAGTAATGCAAATTATGTACAAGGACAAGGTTTGTCAATCCCCGTCAAACTTATTTAAAATTGCAATTGATTTCCGAATATTGGGGATATCACGGTTATAATATTCTGGTGGGAAAGGTATGCCCATCTTTACTTTGTTGGCATGTAGAAAATTCTCTTGTGAATTGTAGGACATCATCTTTTAACCCTTTCAATGAAAACCACTCTCTTGTTTATATGTCTTGAAATATCCTAGATGCTCGGCAATAGGAACCTCATGAACAGCCCTTAAGATCTTTTCTTTAAGTTTGGATTCGGGCAGCAAGTAGATTCTATCTTTATAAAAGATGACATCATCAATTAACTTAAATTCGTTATCTTGAATATTTCCACCCACTAGATCACTGCAAAAGCGAATACTCGGCTAGGAGATGGGTCTTCTAATAATTTAATATGGTGGATACCTCCTTGATAATGCATCGGTCACCACCATTCTTTTCCCTTTGACATATTCTTTGTCAAAATCATAGGCTTGAACTTAGCTGGTTCATTTTTGTTGTATTTTGTTGAGGTCTTTTTGTTCCAAGAAATAATTTAAACTATTATGATATGTTCTTACCACAAAGTTTCCTCCCACAAAATATTGTCGAAATTCAGCGAGAGTATTCATTATGTGGCTAGAATTTCCTGATCTTCAATACAAAAAAAAAAAGAATTTCATTATCATATGTAGAATAGAATTTTTCATTTTCCTTCAATTTCCTTCTTCTGAATGCAATAGGATGCCCATTGTGCATTAGAATGGCTCCTATTCCTTCTCTTGATGCATCACATTCGCAGATAAATGGTTGATTGAAGTAAGGAACTGCTAAAATCAGGCAATGGCTTATGGTTCCCTTTAAGTTGTCGAAAGCCTTTTGTGCTTTCTTTGTCCATTTGAAAGCTCCTTTCTCGATTAGGCTTGTCAAGAGGGCCCTAATATGGAAGAAGCCTTTGACAAGCCTAGTGGTACCCTAAATTTTGAGAGTCCAAATCCATTATCAATAAGAAAGTTTCACCATACTAAAAAAATCAAAGGAAGGAAGCTTTATGACACAAATAAATAGAACTATCTAATCAAAGTCTCCAAAAAATGTTGGAATTTCGACCTGCTGCAAAGATGATGTCAACAGAGCCTGAAGCTGGTCGCATTTTAAAAATCTAAAAATGACCCAGTTCGGGAAATCAAATTTTCTATCTCCAGTAAAAATCTTAGCTTTCCACGAGGTGTTTTGGTTTTTCGACCAGACCCAAATCCGAAAGTTAGGTAGTTATTTTTTAGTTAGTTTATTGTTTTTCAAAATAATTTTAATAAGGGTTGTCTTTTCACCCTAAAGAGGTGTGAAAGCCACTCAAACACATATATATACATAATGTAAAATGTAGAGAGAGGGACATATTCAAATAAGCAATTAGAAGAAGAATATTTGTAAGGGAAGATGTAAATATTAAAGCATGACTTTAATATAAATTTCAATATTATATTTTAATAATAAATAAAAGGTCCTTTTTCTCAAGGCAAAGAGATTGCAATTAAAATGTGGGTTCGTCCTTTGTGATCAATAAATAGATTATTGAATTATTCTTATAGAGTTTTATTTTTGCATTCTTTGTTCGACAATCAAGATAGTGTGAAATATATATATGTTTCCTTATCTCTGTCTAATCGGACTTCCAATCGGAGAAGTTAAATTCCTTTTGGACTAATGGAGAATTGCATATAAGATGTCTTTTGCAGAGCTTAGGAGTAATTGATGATATTTTTATAAATATTGTCTCATAAAGTTGTACGTAATAATCCTTGTTATAGTTGACTCTATCGCCCGAATAAACAAAGGCACTGGTCATTTAAAATCATTGGAGTTATTAATTGAAGTCATAAATCTATATACTTCCTTCTTGCAAGTGTCTAATCAATTATTGATAAACCTTACACAAACATTCAAATCATTTCAAGTAATCACATAACTTTATATTGATCGAGTTTGAGGATTTTTGCCAACCGGAGAACTCATAAGCTTAAATTCACTATAGAAAAGTCTTGAATAAAGTGATTAGGTTCGAGGTGAAGGTTTACCCGCCTAGGTGTAGCGAAGCCTAAAGTGTAGGGGAATTTGGATTAATCCCATTCGTTGGCCATAAATAATTTGGAATCCTATTAGAGAATTGGCAGGCTCTTGGATTTCCAATCTGTGGTTTTGGAAACCAACAGAACCTTGTTTAATAGCTGCATACCTCATAGAATCCACATAACTCGATTAGGGTTTTTGGTAGGGGCCAATCCAAAATAGCTTGTATCTTTTCTTGATGTACCTATACACCTTTCTCATTTATGATATGACCAAGATATAATATTTTGGTCATTCCAAATTCATGTTTTAATTCCTTGGAAAATAGGGATTGTCTTTCCATTATCCCTAGGACTTCATCCAAATGTTTCAAGCATTCTTCCTAGGTCTTACTATATATGAATGTCATCAAAGAATACTAGTAAAAACTTCCTCAATTGTTTATTGAATATGTAATTCATGTGGGACTAGAAAGTTGCAGGTGCATTTGTGAGGCCAAAAGGCAAGACTCAAGATTCATAATGGCCAAAGTGACCTCAGAAAGCAGTTTTGTGGATATCTTGTTCTTGCACCCTTATTTGATGGTATCCTAACCTTAAGTTAATCTTGGAAATATAGACGACCCCATGTAACTCATCCAACAATTCATCAATCCTAGGTAGGGGATAATGATTTTTTATGGTTTCCTTATTAAGGGCTTAGTAATCAATACACATCCTTAGGGTTCCATCCTTATCTACTAAAACCACAGAGGATGCAAATGGACTTGAACTTGGCTTTATGTGCTCCATATCCAGCAACTCCTGGATAGACTTCTTAATCTCATCCTTAAACTTTTTAGGATGTCTATATGGGGTGGTAATAATTGGCTTTGCTCCTTCTTCAAGTTCAATAGTGTGTTCAAATCCTCTATGTGGGGGTCTGCCTAGTGATCTTTCCCCAAAGACTAGACTATGCTTGCCTAAAATGGATTGTAAATCTTCATTGTGATAATATTGCAGTTCCTTATCTTTCACCTTGGTGTTTCCTAGGCATTGGGCTGCCCATGCAATGTCACTATGTCTGAATATACTCTCCAAATTTTTGGCTGTCACTAGTTTAGGAGTCCCATCTGATAAACCATTGAATGTAATTTTCTTGCCATTTTACTTAAACTTGAACTCCATAGTTTGGAAGTTTTGAGAGTATTTTCCAATAGATGTCATCCATTGGGTCCCCATCATTGCATTAGTCTCTTCCAAGTCTACAATATAAAACTCATCAGTGATAGTGTGATTAGTAATGGTGATTTTTAAATTTGGCACTCTTGTTATACAAGAAACCCTCATGCTATTCGGTTTTCATTAAAATTATGACTTGAGTCCATACTTACATGTAACACGTTTACTAATATTTCTTATCTTGGTTTTCATTTTTTCCACAAACAAAATACTCTTAGATTACGTAAAGAATATGATTACATCAAGAGTGGGGCACTAGAAAGCTGCAACTTCCTACTCAAGCCATAGAAGAGATAAGATGCCTAATTGTCACTGATAATCAAAATAAAAAATTATCTTTTAACCAGAAAAGCTTAACTTGAGCCACTAGAAAATGCATACAACATTCAAAACCTGTAATGAGAAGGCATTTGACCATACACTAGCTCGATTGCAGCACCTTTCCATCAGCTTGGATTCAAGCAATATAATTTGAAACAAAGTGAACCTTGTCTTTGAGCTAGCTTAAATTATCTCATTAAGGATTATTGGAGCCGATCTTCACGGAGATATTCTTCTCTATGACTTGCATTGAGGCTCTCAAGGTAATAATACAGACTTCTATCAACTGCTTACGCATGGAGTGGCTATGGTTGTTTATAAGATATTTCGTCTGCATGCTGAAATATCTTTACTGCACCATCTCCACCACAAGTAAGAAAACCGCTTGGAAAGAGTTGGATATCTGTCACAGCAGCCTACAGAAAATAAGAATAAAGAACATAAGTTTATCCTTCAACAAGTCAAACATTTTTACTATAAAAAAACAGGTCTTTGAGTTCACAGAGCTAGATAGTTGGAGTTGCGCATTGCTTCAGAAAAATGCATCGCTCCATCAAGTAGGCTTATGAAAATAAATTGACAATAGAAATTTTATTACAAAACATGTGAGTAAACCAAAACATGTGTACATATAGAATTTATGGATATAATGCATATAATGCATATAACTAATAAAGATGATCCGTACAAAGATGCAAGGTTGTACAAGGACAAACCTATGAAATGTTATGGCTTATAATTAAATTTGCTACTTCACATTATTGATTTACTTTAAGGCTAAAGAAAATGAGGGACAGGGTAAAGAAAGAATTATACTAGAATCCACAATTAACCGAAGTGGTCAACTAGAAACTACATGCACATAAATAAATGAAGCACAAATATTCAGTCAGTTGACAAAATCACTTAACAAGATAATTTAGCCAAAAGAAAAAATTTAATATAGCTGTGGAATAAAAGAGAAGGAAATACATTATGTTAAACACTATTATCCTCAAATGACCAAAGTAGGTCAATGGACTTGAAAGTACGTACAAGTGTAATACAGATCTACAGGGGTACAGGGAAGCTGGGTTAACTAAACATAAAAAAACTAATAAAAGACAACAAAGCAATTGAGAGTAAACCATGAAACTTAAATACCTGATAGATTACCATGTAAGGAAAGGACAGAAGTCCAAGAATCGTAACAAATAGTCACGCATTTCTATCAAGGGTCAGGCTAGAGGAACCAATGGCATATTGTTGATACAAACTGAGATGATTAGGAATTTAATAACTTAATTGTTATATTCAGACTAATTTCAAAGTTGTTATTTTATGTTAACAAGGTGCAAGTACAGGCAAGGGTTTGATCCTTTTCCAGGTCCTGGCTTTGTTATGGCCTATATATAGATAAGTTTTTTTTTGTTTTTATATATATAGGGAAGTGGCAAGAGAGAGAATGTGCACTTTTTTTTGTTTTTTATATTCCCCATTAATTTGAATGTTCCCTTTGAAAAGTACAGATCAAGTAAATTCAACATGCATCGATGGCACATGCCGTAGGTCCCTCAACAAGATTCGGGAAAAATGAAAACCTAGAATGCAGCCAGGATCTTGGGAAGGTGTTGTATTGAGTACACCTTGCATATAAAAAAATTTCATATTTCATCATGTTATGGTCTGTATTTATGTGGCAAGCCACACATTAGGCTTGGCCAACATTTCCATGAAGGAGGTTGTATGTGACATTCCAAATATATTTAATGTCAGTAGCATATTGGGTGGATCATGATTTACTGAGCACATGATAAATTATGATCATTGGAGAAATGAATTTAATAATTTGGGACTACTAAAACATGAATTCAATATTGTAAAAAACTATTTATTGGGTCACGGGCACAAGTCAAATTTGCATGTTAGGCTTAACGCGGACCGACATTGTTGCATTGGAGAACATCTTGACATATGGTCTAGCAGGAATTTTGGACACCCACCTTGGAGATGTTTTTTTCTTTGATTGTTCTTGCTTGGTGCATTAATTATTGGTGATAAGGTGATTTGAGAAGTTTAAGGCATAGTTACAAGACTCGAACTTGGCGCGGACTAGGTGAAGGTGACTCCTCTTGGGACTTGAGACTCAACTGAAAAAACTCGTCGTAGACTACCCAAGAGATATAGAGATTCTTATGGATTTAGAACTTGCTTCATGCACTGTTTATTAAATAAAGCTTAAAGACACAATAACATGATCAAATAGAAGCTAATTTGATCACATACGCAAGTATACATCAATCACGTAAGTATGGGCACAAATTGTAGCTTAAGGAAATAACATACTTAGATATATAAATATTGTCGAATGTATAAAAAAATCATTTAATATGAAATACATGATTCCAAACAAATTATCAAAACAAAAACTACAAGTCTATGGCTCAACCTCTCAAAGGAGCCTGCTTCATTCCAACAAAAGCATCTAAGGTAGGTCCTCGATTATGTAGCAGATAAAGAGATTTGCAACAAGGGATATGTGGGAGATCCAAGATAAGAGAGGTTTCTAAATTATTTGGATACCTTGGTTAGAGGGCAACAAGTTGTAAAACAAAGGGCACAACAACAAAATCAGTGTGCGAATCTACTATTAGAGATGATGGCTCAATGAATGCAGATAAATGTTGGTGCAAACAATGGAGGTAATAATGTGGGCAACAATGGAGGTAACCACAGAAGCAATAATGATCAAGGGGAAAACTAGGCTCATGGCAGGAATGTATGTCAACAAACAAGAACTATCAATGTAAGGCCTTTTATGCCTACTTTTCCACCTAGGACACTAGCACAAGGTGAAAATTTGTAATGTCCATGTTTTTTCAAGCTCTTGGGATTACTCTATCATGTGACCCTCGTAGGCTAATGAGGATGGACAGAGGGTCTCTTTCAGTGGGCATCTACTTCAGGATTCAGTATGCTTTGGTTTGGCTTTCGTTTGGAGCCATTCGGACTTCATTTGCTATAGTTTTGTCACCTTTACTATTTATAGTAAGCCTAATGTTGTTCGAGAAGGACCCTTTCTATTTTTGGAAAGTGCATTTGGTCACATCGGGAAATAATAGGTGTGACTCCTGTTTCAGACGGCATATTAAAAAGATAAGTATTTTGGGAGTTATTATTATTTTGGTGGCCAAATTATTATTAAATCACTAAATGGCTTATTATAAAGTTATAATTTACTTTATAATTTCACTTAAGTTGAGGGTTGAGTCACCATGGGAAGGGGCCATTTATTTAATTAATTCAGGGAAGCCTAAGCCAAGGTATTAATTTAAAGTATTGGAGTAAATGAATTATTAAAAGGAAAAGTATATTTTTTATCCCACATTGGTAAAAATTGTGTTTGAGCTCTCACAAGAAAGAATAAAAAGGGACTTGAGAGCTCATTGTAAGATATCGATTGATCATTTGATAAAATTTGGTTGTGAAGAGGATGGCTAGGGTTTGAGGACTGATTCCTCTCTTTTGGCAATTTGAATCATCACTGATTGATGGTGAATTTTGCAAACTGAATTCTGGAAATTTATTTTGATTCTATGGATGCAAATTTGGTGTTGTTGTATACCAAATTTGAAGGGAATTATTAAATTGCTGTTGTTACAGAGGAGCTTTGTCATTATTTAGTGGTTGCGGTTACACTTGGGAGGCTGTGTGATTTTCTAAGTGGCTGTGTGAGACTTTAATAGGTTGCGTTTCTTTACATTGTGGCTGCGTGGATCATTTCAGAGGTGTGTGGTTTATTTTCAAGGCTGCATGGAATATTCTTGGAGCTGCGTTTGGAAGTCTAGATTGGTTGCAGCATTTGTGTTGCTAATGAAATGAGCTGGATACATTCCTATCTCTCTTCTATGCCGTGTGACAACCAATAGTGGTTGTGTGTTCATTTGGAGGCTGTTTATAATGATCTTGAAGGATGCGTCATCTTGCTAGAGGTTGTGAGTGATTTCCTTTGGCAGCCAATTACCTTCAACAGTCATTTGGAACTAAGGTGCATTATTTAGAATATTAATATCAATGTAATGATCATGTTTTATGAGGCATTGGATAAAATATTGTATTTGTTAGACATTCAAGTGAGATAAATTTGCTGTTGAATTTATTTGAATGTCGAAAACATTATCAAAAAATATCTTATATGTTTGAAACACAAGAAAATTGCAATATAATTTGAAGAACAAACTAGTTTATTTTAGAGAGCCAGCTGGGTTCTTTACAAAATGAATCTGAGACAACCTAGTTTTGAAACTGAATTTGAAAAATCAGTTTCGACAAGATTGTGGAGGTCCTAAGTTCCAAGCAACTATCTCATTAAGGGACTATATGGATGTTAGAATGAAACATAGAACCCACACCGGTGGTAGAGTACTGAATTGTGACTTGCATAAGAAAGTAGGGAAGTTAACTCTACCTTACTATAATGGTTTAGGGAAAGGCTTCAGCTAGAGCTTGGGTCACACCTATTTGTAGATCAATCCTATGCCGAAGGAAGAGGCCATGAAATACGGAGTTATACATCTTGATGGCATTGCATGAGTGGTGGCATCATGGAATGAACACCATGGGTCATGCTAGGATCACTTCTTATGCGGATTTTACAAAGAAGTTTATTGAGAGATTCAACAAGGACATAGAGATGCATTTCAAAGAAATTGGCACAACTGAAGCATCAGGGTCAGTTGATACATATATTGCAGATTTTCAGAGACTTGCAGTGAAGACTCGCATTTCTTTTTATGGATGGTTTGACAAATCCATTGAGAGGCTGGATTAAGACTCTCAATCCACCTACTCTACAGAAATCCATAAAAAAGGCTAGAGATATGGAGGCTTCTACTTCTAGAAGCAAATTTCAGTCCGAGGGATTCCCTCATAAGAAGGGCAACAGTAGGAAACATTTCCAAAGGGAATCACATCAGCCACAGAATGATTCAAACAAATTGGATAGTGAGTAGCTGAATGAAAAATCTGGCAAAACTCTCTTTGCAATACAGCAATGGCTTTCCTAGATAAGTCAATTTCAAAGCCCTAATAAATGCTCCAGCTAGAAAATATTAAGGCCTGCAAGTATCAAGTTTGATAATGTTTGTTTGGTTCTTCAGTATATGATCATATAGTTCATAATTTCCTCTCTCAGACATGCAGTTAGAAGAATCATGCAACTTAGAGCTTACCAAGCACATATCATTGCAGTAGAGTTACAAGTGAGACGTTCTATTTGTCCTTGGTAGAAAATGGCAAACAATAACGGGAATGACTAAGTTCTTATGAGACATAATAAAAAATTACCCATACTAACCATGAAAATCAGATGCAATTTTTATTATATGAAAACAAAAAGAGATGACCATATCTTCAATTTCTCAGGACTCTAAATAACTTAAGGATGTTGCCTTCGTAATTTGTTCTATTATACTTTCCATGTTTTTAAACCCATTCCTTGAAAACAATCTTATTATTATTTTAATGGCCCTCAGACATTACCCTGACAACTCCACCAAATCCTCTTGAATTTGGTTGAAGAAAAGTGTGCTTGTCATGAACCTTGGGCCAGTGACACAACAGTTCAAATGTTTTCACGTCCCAAAGCTTAACATCTCCATCTTTACTGCCAGTCAAAAATAAGCTTGTACCAGGAATGGCTGATATTGTTGATATGCTTCCTAGAAGACAACAACAGAAATCCATTAGAAAGCAATTAAAACAAATATTTCATTTTCCCAAACATTTTTTTAGTGGATGTGTAATTTGAAATGAAGATATTTCTATTTTGTATAATTCAACTTAAGAGTCGAAAACAAAAGGTCACACTAGCTGCCCAGAAACTAGGCTACAAAAAGATGAAAGTTTGAACATACCATCTTCCAACCATAACAAGACCGACTCATAGAAAGTATACAATTTCCCACCAAAACTAAAGATTTGTTATACTGATTATAAAACTTTGTTTTTAGTACAATCCTGTAGTTAGCATCCTAAATTATTCTCGCCTTCCTAAAACTACTTGGACACTTATCACATTGACACAAACATCAAAACAGTGAATACACAATCATTCAAAAACAGTGGATTCACAAGTACCTAGGTGTGCCTTTGGTAAGTACCAAATCATCCCATTAGAATTATGTTCACCAAGCTTTCTGGGTGGGCCAAATGCTTCTTTTGTGTACTGTACATCTTTCAGAGGGGAAGATGGAAACATGTTTTCTTCCTTAGTATGCTTCTTCGGTTTAGTTTTTCCCGTTGTGATGTAACGAAAGTCATGCACTGCGATATCACCAGCTTTACCACCTGTAACAATCAAGGGTGATACTGATCCACTTCCTACATCATGATCGAACACAGCAAGAGAGCAAGCACCACCTGTACAGGATTGAAATAATCATATACGGAATTGTAGACCCTCATTAGCGATTCTAAAGATCAGACACTGACTAGAAAACAAATAACAAGCAAAAATTATCATTTCTTACAGGCTTGTGAACTGATCTCCTATTCATTTATCTGAACTAATGTTCTCCTCTCAATCAGAAGTGGTATTAAGAAAGATAACAAATGATATACCAAAGGGCATTATATTAGAAGCACATAATTTTTATTTTTCAACAAAAAAATTGTCTACACTTCTATCAATTTTCTATTCATCAAATTTAAAAAAATATACGGTGGCCCCTATTTCAGTTTTTCCTCAAGGTTAATTAATGATGACATCATCTTAATGGGATCTTACAAAAGAGCTTTGTGGTTACTTCAGCCTGTTCTTTTCATGTTAGCTATGTTACCAATCTTGGTACTGATTTAGGTTTGCATTCACCAGTTTGAGTTTGTCAGTACAAAAACACATCTATTTTGAGTTATATATATATATAAACATATAAACATATAAGCATGTTAAAAATTTCAAACCAAATGAACATATCATATCATAATTAAGGCTTGATGTATCTGCATCATATGTATTTTTTAATTCTTTTATCATGGCAAAACAGATACACATTTTACAGATGTCCATTATGTAATGTATCGATCATGATTTGTTCGGTTAGAATTACACCTGTAATGTATTATGTACATCTACACCATATAAACCCGATTCATTCTGTATGGTATATCTGCAAAACACACATCTGTAATGTAATGCAATATATGATTATATCTGCATCATACATTATTTTCAGTATTTGAATCCCTTATAAATTCAAATTCCAGCCAAACAGATCAGGAAAACAGAGCCAAAAAGATAGAAAATCCACCAGGTTTGCTGCAATGTTAAAGAAATGCACCATAATTTGTTTTGGGTTTATCAGGGTCCACTGGGGATGAACCCACAGTGATTTCATCATCCCCATTGTGATCCTCCAACCACAACAAACCAAAATACAAACATGGTTTGGACTAAATCTGGATATAGGGCTCCTATCCCACAGATCGGTAACATGGTATGTTATATTAAAGAAGCGTAAACTTCACTGAACAAGTTAGTGCATAATTTTAGTGGAAAGACATTCTAAATGTATGATTGATGAGCCTCAACTAATCAGCCACTACGATCAGTATTTATTGCAAAACTATTTTGTGCCCTGAATATATCAAGTGCTAGTTGTTCTAGCTCTGTACTTCTAATGAAATTGCAATCCCATTTTGTGGTTTGCCACTTTAAATGTTAGATATTGTAATGTCCCCGATTTTCAGACTTCGGTATTAGCTTGGTTTGGCGGCCCTCGCAAGCTAATCGGGTGTTCAGAGGGGGTCAGATTGTGGAGCCAGCGTTGAAATTCCATTCTGGAGATTCAGATTATCAGTTCTGCTCTTCGTTCGGGTCATTTTGGCCAACTTACTATTTTTAGTAAGTGGGGTTTTGGGTATGGCCAGGATTGACAGGGTGTCTACATGGAACGTCAGACATCTCAGGATTCAGTTTCAGAGAATCTCCAGTTTGAGAGACTTACTATTTTTAGTAAGTCTATTTTTAGCAATGGCTATTTCTGGCAGGGTAGTATCTATTTTTGGCTAGGCAGTTGGTCCTGGTGCTTTGTCAAAAGTTCGATGATTGCAGTCAGACGGTTCATGGCTTTAATTTTAAAGGTGTTATTAAATTAAATTATATTGATTTAATTTAATAACTAATGACTTTAAAATATTATATTATGAAGTGGCAGTATTTAATAAAGCCAATTAAGTGAAATATTAAAAAAGTGCTTTTTCGAAAAAGCTATATATTTTGCTCGAAAAAAGCACTTTCATTCATTCATTATGCAATTATTATTTTATTGAAGTCTGTGAAGAATTGCCCTGGCTAGGGTTTCGAGGACGGATTCCTCTTTCTGGTGATTTGAGCCATTGCCTGTAATGGTGAATTTCACAACTATTTAATTCTGGATATCAATTCGATGCTGTTGTATATTGAATTGAAGAAAGTCATTTCTGGAGTTTGAAGATTTGCTGATGAGATGGTATTTATTTATACATTGCAATGAAGTTTCCGAATATGTTATTGAATGCTGAAGAATATCGAATTGGGTGAAAGATACAATTCTGAAGTTCGGGTTTGCTGATGAAATTGTGTTGATGAATTCAACCAATCCAAGTTCTGGAATAATTATTCAAAGTCTGGTTATCTTTTATTTATTCATCGAGAGTATTGTGCAGCTACTGGATTATCGATTTTCATTGGTTTTGGTGAATGTTGTTGCTGCGATTCTTTTGTATACTGGAGATGCCAATACTGTTGGCGTAATCCCTTAATTTCTGCCAACAGATTTACAGAAGACTGTCACGTGTGTGTGTACAAGGGGCCTGCAGCTGGGGTTTACAAAGACGTCTTCACTCTAGCAGGAGCGTGAGACCTTTCCTGGCAATTGCATTCAGTTTATTTCAATCTCGGTTTATATCAAGTTAGTTTGGGCCTGTCCGCATTGTCTTGGACTAGCGTTTGCTGTTCAGACCAGTCATGTGTATGAACTTGGTGCATTGTGATAAATTGAGGAAGTGTTTGTTGATAATCTAAGACCGTATCACCATATTCTGGGCGTTTGTTATAATTGTATCAGCGTGCACTGTATGGACAGTCATGGGTATGTTTGTAGGGAGATGCAGCCTTTAGAAGGATGCACTTGCGGATGAATTCAGATGCAATTATTGATCAATAAACATTAGACATTCAGAAAGAGCCAATTGAGGGTCTTCACAGATATTGATTTCAATAAATAATGTAGGTATGGTTTGTTACTCATGAAATAGCAATCCCATTTTGTGGTTTGCCATTTTGAATGTCAAATATTGAGTTAAACATATAATGTGGCTATGGTTTGTTGTTCCTACTTGGTAAACACCCAATACAACAACAAATGTAACCTTCTTTTATTATCCTTACCTTTATGTGATACACTAGGGACTAGCAATGATTAAAGAGGATGGTGTGCATCCTCCTATTGTTGAACACAACTAAATTAGAAAGGTTGTAAAGTATAAGACTTAAAGGAACCTCTTTTAACTGCAATGTATGGAAGAGACCCCTGGGACATTTAGTAAATAATTGAATTTTACTATTTGCAATAAAACACAAACAAATACTTTATTCAAATGCGCTAGCATTGGTGGTACCGTGGTTCCATAGAAATTAAACAGGAAAAAAGAGGAGACCTATCCTATAAAATGCAAAGAGAATAACCCAGTGACAGATAAAAACACGTTGGCATAGCAACAACAGTCAACTGAACAACTAATTAGTTTTCATCCAAACACCAGTTCTTATGACAGGGTCAGTAAAGATGTTTGAAGTTTGAATAATTAGTTATCTTACTTCTGCAATTATTTTTCAGTCAATTACATTAGTTTCCTAAAATGTTTTGGTTTGAATGCCAATATTTGGCCATTTGTAGAATTGCCCTAGTTGCTAAGTCTGGTATATGCATTGATACAAAATGTTCTTCTGTGCATGCATGGCATGGATCAAAAGGCAAAACCATCTTTATTCTTGTCAAAAATAGGTTACCATACATACAGAAATGTGCCACTCTCTAATTCTAATTGGCAGTGAGATCACAAAATGAAATATAGTGACTTATTTGTTGAATCTACTAATGACCCAAACTAATAGCTAATAGGCCCTTAATTAGTATATGATGTTCGCAAAATAAAGGTGACCAAAGATAATGCAGAGGAAATTTAAATGGTAGAAAGAAAGATTATGTTGATGATCACAAATGACCAAAATAGGTCAATGCGACTCAATAGTACAAACAATGGAAATAACACGGAGCAAAAAGAATCATTGAGCTAAAACGAAAACAAAAGTACAAGAAAAGAATCAAGGACTTTCTATCATATTCCTAGTGCCATAGTACAAATAGTTTGACCCAAAACTTGACCAGAAATCAGTTTGGAAGCCCAAGACCAGTTTTGACACCTGTTGATGATCACAAATGAAAAAAATAGGTGAATGAGACTAAACGGTATAAACAATGGAAATAACATGGAGGAGAAAAAAGAATCATTGAACTAAAACTAAAACAAAAGTACAAGAAAAGAATCAAGATAAGGTGAATTACAAGGACTTTCCATCATACACCTAGTGCCGTAGTACAAATAGTTTGACCTGAAACTTGACCAGAACTCAGTTCGGAAGCCCCTAAGACCAGTTTTGACACCTGTTTGTAACCGAACACCTATCAAGACTATGGCACCTAGCCACAGTGACCAGCCATTTTGAGCCTTGATTTATGACACAAGTTCTGTGTATTGTCCCCACTCGGAGATCACTTAAAGTTTTGATTTATTTCTTAAATTTATGATGTCGAATCCTAAGAGACTTGTCTCTACCAATGTCTTGGAGCTCCTTCCCTTGAATATAGATTTGCAGCGGTTGATTTGCCAATAATAATTTTGATATAAACTTCCTTGTTTCAATTCAATGCTCCGAGCTTAATGATCATGTAATGCTTTTAATTGATATTGCCTTTAACCAACCAATATTTATTATATGGATCTTGTAAAATATTTCACAAATGGATGCAAGATAACTACGGCTATTGATCTGAGATTATCGGGAGTCTCTGAATATTGATTTGAATTTGTGTTTAATCCAATCTGCTCTGGTATATTTATTGTCTACATTGTACTCTGATTTTCTTGTGTATATATGCTCACCTTTCAACTGTAAATGGTTTTATATGATTCTCTTGATGATTACTGATATCGTATATTATTCCTTCTGTTCCCTCCCCCCAAATAATTGAATTTATACTTCCTTATATATCTCCGCATCATCAAAAGTTTGCATCTTTTAAGTATCAAAAGTCATGTCCATTCTCTTAACATCCCCTAATCATCTTATTGATTATGCATTCATAATTAATATTGACGTGGCTAATCAAAACCACTTGATAATATCTCTGTTTTAAGTTTGACGCTTGCTATCTGTTCGTATGGTGATATTCTTAAGATGCGACTTGCTTAGGATTAGTAATGACTGGTATTTATTTGTCAATTCTAATAATCTGATATTTTAATGGTTTCCCTGTCGTATGATTTTGACCGCTGATTAATATTTATAACTATAGACTATATCGGCGATCCCTGGTGATTGCTTGGTTCTCGGTATCTGTTGCAGCGATTATAATCCTCCCTTTTGGATGACGATAATGGTATTTGTCTTGGCTTAATAAATAGTTCACTGATTAATAAACTCTTTGTTAGGACTTAGTTGTTTGCAGGTGTTATATTTAGTAAATATTTGGTATATATATTCATTAATATATATATTACGATATATTCCAGATTTGTATTATAAAATGGTTAATTAATATATATTTCAGATGTATAGCATTGATATATATATATTATTAGATTATATATATTATGTTGATAATATATTATTAATTTCTATAATTTAATTTTATCAATGTAATTATAATTATAATTATATTATTATTAATTTATTTTTTATTATTACTATTTATTGATTAATAATATTATTTATTTATAATATTATTATATTCATTTATTAATAATATTATATATAATATTATTAATAATACGTTCTTCTGTTATTATAATAATAATTTACTTAATTATATAATTTATTATTATGATTTAATTATAATTGTATTTATTTCTTTATTTCTTTCATTTTTTTTTTATTATTTAATCTTATATTCAATTCTTATTATCATCAAATTCCGTTCTAGAAAGGGGACATTACAGTCCGCCCTTCCCAAAATTGCTTGTCCCCAAGCAATTATCACTTCAATGTGAGTGGTTCCTTTTGTGCCCCTTTGATATCATCTTGCCTTAGATATTTGAATTGAATGACCCTGAAACACAATTTCAACTTGAGGTGAGAATTGTAATAATATTACTATGAATATACACTTAAATAATATAAAGCTATATCATAATATGCAATTTGAATTTTTATGAAACAATTTGAAAAGACAACTTATCTTGATCTATTGTAGTACTTCCATTTTAAGTAGTCTTGTTCCATGATGAGTTCTGAATAATCCTTTAATCTTTAGGGGAGACTTTATCTCTTCCCAAACATTAAGGATACCCTTTTGGACACATTAATAATCCTTAGGGGAGACTTTATCTCACCCTAGGCCTCTATGGATATCCCTTTAGGACTATCCACCTCTATAATCCTTAGGAGAGACTTTATCTCATCCCAGGCCTCTACGGATATCTCTTTAAGACTATCCATCTTTATAATCCTTAGGAGAGACTTTATCTCATCCTAGGCCTCTATGGATATCTCTTTAAGACTATCCATCTTTATAATTCCTGGTAGAGACTTTATCTCATCCCAGGCCTGTATGGATATCTCTTTAAGACTATCCATCTTTATAATTCCTGGTAGAGACTTTATCTCGTCCCAGGCCTCAATGGATATCTCTTTAAGATTATCCATCTTTATAATTCCTGGTAGAGACTTTATCTCGTCCTAGGCCTCTATGAACATCTCTTTAAGATTGTCCATCTTTATAATCCTTAGGAGAGACTTTATCTCGTCCTAGGCCTCTATGGATATCTCTTAAAGACTATCCATCTTTATAATTCCTGGTAGAGACTTTATCTCATCCCAGGCCTCTATGGACATCTCTTTAAAATTGTCCATCTTTAGAATCCTTAGGAGATACTTTATCTCGTCCTAGGCCTCTATGGATATCTCTTTAAGACTATCCATCTTTATAATTCCTGGTAGAGACTTTATCTCATCCCAAGCCTCTATGGATATCTCTTTAAGACTATCCATCTTTATAATTCCTGGCAGAGACTTTATCTCTTTCCAGGCCTTGGGGTGTAAGATCTTTCCTTAATTTCACATAAAAGAATTGAGAATATTCTAAGTACAAATGAATATTTGCATTAATATTTTTGCGGTTCTCTGATTTATTACAAACTCTTATTCCATGATTTGATAGTTAACTCTTTTAGCCTTGATCACAAAATTGATATTAAGAGTTTCTTATCTCCGGTTCTTGTTACTGCCTTTCTTCTCTAGTCTTATTTGCTGATTGAACTACACATTTGTGTGTTACTGTCATAGCTATGGTTGAATTTCCTCAAAACTCCATTGCTTTTCCCCTTCATTCAGTGATTGGATGCTATTGAGATCATGTCTTGCTCTCTTATGCAATCCTTCTTTTGTTTCTTCTATTCTATGGACTTGATTACTTTCACCACACTTATGTCCTGATGCCCATGGTTCTCTGCACCTGAAGCATAAGCCTTTCTTCATTATGTCCTCTTTTTGCTTGAGGGTGTCCTTGCCTTGGCATTGGTGTTCTTTACTACATGGTTCTTTGCAAAAGTAACAAGGCTTCCCTTGATTGTCCTTCTTAGGTTCTTCACTCTTATGGAAGGTTCTGTATGTGGGACCCTTGGTCCTATCTTTAGATGTGTTAGGTTCGGACTTCTTCACCTTGCTGATAGCTTCATCCATGGTTTGTGGCTCAAAAGGTTTAACCATAGTTTTGATGTGATCTTTAAGTCCCTCGATGAACATGTATACTAGCCTTTTTTGAGTTAAGTCGGGGACCATGACGGATAGTCTTTGAAAATGGCTTGCAAATTCTTCAATAGTTCCTATTTGTTTGAGATGAGTTAGTTCTTGGAAATACCACTCTAGGTCTTTTTGGTCAAATCGATTGATAAGTTTCCTTGAGAATTCTTGGTAGGATATTATATTTTGGTGACCTACTGAGATAAATCCGTTGTGCCACCATTCATGAGCTGACCCTTCTAGGTGGAGTATGGCAAATTGTAATGCATCCTCTTCTATCATAGGACTAAGGTTGAAGTAAGTGTCTAATTTTTGTAACCATGCACGGGCCGTAGTTTTTCCTTGCCCATCAAAATTTGGGATCATCATTTTATTCACTTTGTGTTTGAGTTCCTTGTTTTGATGCCTTCCATTTCCTCTAGGTGCATCATTTTTTTGACTATCACAAAATTCTCCGAATGTTATAAGTTCTCTAATTTCAGGTTCGAGATTTGCGTAAGCTCTAGCATTTTCCACGGCACGATTGAAGGGTTGGTCTATTCCTTCGTCCTCTCTAGGTCATACTTCCCTAGGTAAGAAGGTTGGTTTGGGTACTCCAGATGAAGATGACTCGTTGTTTTCCGAGTGGTGCATACTTGCATCCTTCCCTTGGGTATGGTTATCCTTGAGGGTGTTAATTGAGTTCCCTAAATTTTGTAACACTTGTAAGAGTGCTTGGTTATTCTGATTTGTCTGTTCCATAAAACTCCTCAATTCATTTGATAATTGTTCAGCCATGGCTTTCTCTCCTTTCTTCCTTTTATATGTTTGCATGAATTGTCTTCCATAGGATGGCAGGATTATGCTCTGATACCACTGTAATGTCCCCACTTGGAGATCACTTAAAGTTTTGATTTATTTCTTAAATTTATGATGTCGAATCCTAAGAGACTTGTCTCTACCGATGTCTTGGAGCTCCTTCCCTTGAATATAGATTTGCAGCGGTTGATTTGCCAATAATAATTTTGATATAAACTTCCTTGTTTCAATTCAATGCTCCGAGCTTAATGATCATGTAATGCTTTTAATTGATATTGCCTTTAACCAACCAATATTTATTATATGGATCTTGTAAAATATTTCACAAATGGATGCAAGATAACTACGGCTATTGATCTGAGATTATCGGGAGTCTCTGAATATTGATTTGAATTTGTGTTTAATCCAATCTGCTCTGGTATATTTATTGTCTACATTGTACTCTGATTTTCTTGTGTATATATGCTCACCGTTCAACTGTAAATGGTTTTATATGATTCTCTTGATGATTACTGATATCGTATATTATTCCTTTTGTTCCCTCCCCCCCAAATAATTGAATTTATACTTCCTTATATATCTCCGCATCATCAAAAGTTTGCATCTTTTAAGTATCAAAAGTCATGTCCATTCTCTTAACATCCCCTAATCATCTTATTGATTATGCATTCATAATTAATATTGACGTGGCTAATCAAAACCACTTGATAATATCTCTGTTTTAAGTTTGACGCTTGCTATCTGTTCGTATGGTGATATTCTTAAGATGCGACTTGCTTAGGATTAGTAATGATTGGTATTTATTTGTCAATTCTAATAATCTGCTATTTTAATGGTTTCCCTGTCGTATGATTTTGACCGCTGATTAATATTTATAACTATAGACTATATCGGCGATCGCTGGTGATTGCTTGGTTCTCGGTATCTGTTGCAGCGATTATAATCCTCCCTTTTGGATGACGATAATGGTATTTGTCTTGGCTTAATAAATAGTTCACTGATTAATAAACTCTTTGTTAGGACTTAGTTGTTTGCAGGTGTTATATTTAGTAAATATTTGGTATATATATTCATTAATATATATATTACGATATATTCCAGATTTGTATTATAAAATGGTTAATTAATATATATTTCAGATGTATAGCATTGATATATATATATTATTAGATTATATATATTATGTTGATAATATATTATTAATTTCTATAATTTAATTTTATCAATGTAATTATAATTATAATTATATTATTATTAATTTATTTTTTATTATTACTATTTATTGATTAATAATATTATTTATTTATAATATTATTATATTCATTTATTAATAATATTATATATAATATTATTAATAATACGTTCTTCTGTTATTATAATAATAATTTACTTAATTATATAATTTATTGTTATGATTTAATTATAATTGTATTTATTTATTTATTTCTTTCATTTTTTTTTATTATTTAATCTTATATTCAATTCTTATTATCATCAAATTCCGTTCTAGAAAGGGGACATTACATTCGGCTCTGCATATCATTTCCAGTTTTGTACGTCTCAGCTGATTTTTGGTTCTACATTTGTCAATTTATGTGGATTATTATCAATTTTGCATCATTTAACCTTGTTCTTGAATTTTCAACCTCTTAAAATATCAAATCAATCAAATCAAAAGAGAACAATCAAAACTGTTAATATTTGTAGCCTCAATTGGATAATTACTATCAGAGTGATAGAACATTATTGTAGAAATATATATATATATATATATATATATATATATGTTTATTTGATTATTCAGAAATATGTTTTAAGTATATGTTTATTATTATTATTATTATATATATATTTAAACATACTAATCTTTATACATGCCGACTGATTAAATCAAACCAAGTCGATGAGTATCGACTAAACTGAACTTGTTATTAAAAGAGACAATTCACCGTAGAGTCATGTCCACGATGGACCATGACTCTACGAAGAGTCATGCTCCATCGTGGGCATGACTCCCCACGATAGTCTTTGATATATATAAATAGAGATCGGTGGCTGTTCTATAGACAGACACATACAAAACAGTTTTAAAAGTGATAACAGCGATCTTCATCCAAGCAGTAAAGTACGATATCGTACTCAGAGATATATAAAGAACAATATTAAATATATTCTATATTAATATATATATTTATATATATATATATATATTATTACGTTAGTAATATATATATATATATATATATATATACACACATATATATATCATTGTAAATATATATATATATATATATATATATGATAAATTGAGAATCCATATATAAAGATAATAAGAAGTTTTAGAAGAATTAATAGTCTACAATCTAATCTAAAATTTAACATGGTATCAGAGCCACATTGAGAAACGATCAAGATCAGATTTTAAAATATATATATATATATATATATATATATTACATTAAAATTCTTGTACCTACAAAATGGTGAATGGAATCAGACTTGAAGACAGACTTGAAGGTGCTTCAAGTTTTGAATCTTGGAAACTGCGGATGATGCAAATTCTAAGAAAGCATGAGTTAAAAACAATCATAGAAAATCCTCCTAAATCTAATGAGTATGACGAGAAGAGCCGATGGGAAAAGGACAATACCAGAGCAATGGAATTATTAGTAGATGGAGTAAAAGATCATCTACTACCCATTATCACTAAATTAGACTCGACATGTGATATGTTCAAAGCCTTGGAAAACATGTTTGAGATCAACAACACTAGCAGGATTCTTACTCTTAAAAATCAACTCTCTAACATTAAAATGAATAAAGGAGAGACCATCACCTCATACTTTATGAGGATAACAGAATTGAGAAACCAACTCTCAACAATTGGTCATATCTATGATAATAAAGAGTTAACTATGATAACTTTAAATGGACTCCCTATCTCATGGGAAAACTTTAGACAAGGAATAACTACTTGTTCCAAACTCCCAAAATTTGATTGACTAAAAGTTGACTGCATTCAAGAAGAGTGTAATCTAATATCTAGAGGAATCGGGGTGGAATCCACAAATGAAGACATTCAGATTCTCACCACTAGTTTGAAAAGGAAAAGGGGCAAGAACTCAAATGGTAAACAGTCGTTCAAGAAACAAAGAGACTACTCTAAAATACAATGTTATAGATGATGCGACTATGGTCACACTACAACAAAATGCCCTGACAAACTCAAACATCAAGCTTCCTTCACTGAAGTCAATAAGTCAAACTTGGATTCAGAGAAACTTGTAATCTAAAGAATTTGAAATATTGGATGGAGGGAGATCATTGTTTTTTACCATCCTCACCAAACCTCTTGCAAAATGAAGGTGGAACACTTCCAAGGTAAAACTTGGTATGATTGTAATTACTGAGAAAGAGTCTCAGCATATTTTTTATACTAGTGAAAGTATTTATGTTATTTGGGCCCTATGTACATCATGAGAAAGTGACAACTTCTAAATGATTAGCACTCGTATTTGCAGAAGTTATTGAAAGATGACGATCTTACAATAACTTAAATTTTCTATTATGATGGATATTTTATGATGTCTATGATGGTCCCAACCGGTGCTAAGAGGGGAGGGGTGAATCAGCACCCACTAAAATTTGAAGATAATCTGATATAATCTAACTAAAACTGCATGCAGAATAGATTCTATCACAGAGATAATTACCACAAGATAAAGGCAGTAGAGAACACCAGATGTATCACGTGGAAACCCAAAGCGGGAGAAAACCACGGTGTGAGTAGACCTCACAATTTTTGCACTCTTCTGAAGTGCACCCCGTTAGGAGCCTTCCCTGTTAAAAGATTACATGCGCATTGTTAGATGCGACCCGATTAAGGGATTTAAGAAATAAGGCTTGTTAAAACCTGCCTTGTTAGAGGACTTTAGAACATCTACTCGATGTCACCCAGTTAAGGGATTTAATAGAAGGGACCTATTAATGTCCACCCAAATACTAGGATTTTTCTTATTGCAATTGTCAAAAAGCAATAGAGGGTTTCATCTTTTTGAGATGGCTTTGCTGAGCCTGATAAGATCGCTATATTCATCGACTGAGAGTCATCACTAGGCACCACGAGTATGCTCTTTTTAGTTTGTTGTGCTTCCTTGCACACTCTTCTCTTCTTCTTTTCTTCACCTTTTCGGAGCTTTGTTCAACGTAGAGGTTCACTCTTTTTCTTCTTGGCAGAATGAAGGCAAAAAATATTCTTCACAGTCTGAAGAATAAATAGACTTTTTGTCCTTCCCACTTTTTGCATGTTCAAAGAGGAAACATCAGATGCATGCCATATGCTTTTTCTACCTCCATGTTCTAATCAACGTTAAAGGGCTCGGTGAGTCCTGGCAAGACTCGGCGAGTCCCAAGCCGAGTCAGGCTTGCCGAGGCAAACTGACCCGGCTCAAGGACTTGGCCGAGTCCTCGGCAAGTCTGCAAGACTCGCCGAGTCTCGTGGCCTGGACTCGGTGCATCCAGCCACGTTAAAAAAAGTGAAAACATAAAAAATTAAAAGTTTTTAATGATTTGTTTTTGCATATATGCCTTCTATTTGACCTAAAAAGGTCATTCTATCATTTTCAAAGGCTTGGAAGACAAGAAAAAGGCTTGGGAGAAGAACATAGGGGTTTTAGATAAAACATTAGCAAATCGATTGGCTCTCATATGTTGATTGTTGATTGCTTGTGCTAGTTTCTAGCTTGTATTCACACATTGCAAGGAGCTGAAAGAAGCATTTGGAGGAGGCCTCTATAAATTTGAGTTGCATTTCTTCATTTTGGGAGCAATTTTGAAGAGGTAAGTTGCATTTTTGTGCTGTTTTATGAATTTTTTACATTCAAATTTCATATTTTCATTGTGTTTACATTTGTTTGTCCTTAGAATCTTAGATTTCCTAAATTTTATGTTGATGAAAAAATTTGAAAAGTAAGAGGCCTTAGTCTTTGATTTTTATTATTGTAGATGCTTATTTTTTTTATTTATGATATATTGCAGCAACAGCATAATGTCTCAGGCTGAGGGTAATTCGTCTAGGCCTTCAGTTAACCCAAATGCAAACCCTATTCGTGTAGCAAGGGATAAGGCTTGGAAATATGCCATCCCGAGCTCAAAAAAAGTAGTTACATTTTGGAAGTGTTGTTAAATTCAATGGGGGAGGTATTAATGGGCTAAAATATCACCTTGCACATATACCAGGGCATGATGCTAAACCATGCCTAGAAGCATCACAGGAGATTATATGTGAAATGCAGGCTCATTTAGAGGCCCATGAAGAGAAAAAAGAATTAAGAAAGAAGCAACATCAAGAAATGGCAAGCTTAGGTGGAGAGAGCTCTTCAAGTTTTCGTTCTCCATTACCTCCGTCTAGTAGTGGTACTGCAAGTGCAAGTATGACTATTGGGCCTCGAATTCGTAAGAAGAAATCCACACTAGATTCCATGTTTGTTCCACGCACGACTTCGGGTGCCCAACCATCGCTTGAGAGCATGGCTTGGAATAGGGAGAAACATGAGACTGTCAAGATGGCACTTGGCGATTTGTTTTTCTACAACGACATTTCATTCAATACAACAAGGTACTTGTTATTATTTTACTTTCTATGTCTTAGTTTTCTTTCTTTTAACTTTTAAGACTCAAGAATATGCCATATTCATTATAATAATTTTGAAAGTTGAAACTTGAAAGTTGAAAGTAAAACTTACTAGTATATCTATTGTGTTTTTTAAATCTGTTTTAGGTCTTCATATTGGCAAATTGCAATAGATGTTGTTACTATTTGTGGTCCGGGGTTCAAAGCCCCTACTGATGAGGAGCTAAAAGGTCCTATTTTGACCCGAAAGGTGGCTGATGTAAAAGTTGCAATTGAGGAGCAGCGTGAAATATGGAGAAAGGGTTGCACAATCATGACTGATGGTTGGACCGACAGAAGAAATAGAACACTGTTTAATTTTCTTGTCTCTTCATCAAGTAATTGTAGAACTTGTACTTACTTGTTATTACTAGTACTACTACTTACTAGTAGTAAACTATTGATTAGTGATTAGTTGATTTAAATTATGGTTGTACTAAATTGCTTTTTTTTCCCTCAGGTGCCACGATGTTTTTGAAATCAATTGATGCTTCAGGGAAAACAAAAAATGTTGAGTATCTTTGTGAGGTAATTGAGAATGTGTTGAAGGAGGTGGGTGAGGAGAATGTAGTTCAGATACTCACAGATAATGCAGCAAATTATGTTGCTGCAGGTAAACTTCTTATGGAGAGGCACCGCCACTTGTTTTGCACCCCTTGTGCTGCTCATTGCATTGACCTCATGTTGGAGGATCTTGGCAAACTTTCATGGATAAAAATATGTGTAGAGCAAGGAAGGAAAATTTGTAAATTCATATATAATCATACTTGGGTCCTCAACCTTATGAGGCAGTTCACAAAACAAAAATAGTTGGTTCGTCCAAGGGTCACCCGATTTGCAACAAATTTTATCAAGTTGCAATCTTTGCTTAAATCCAAGGGCGCTTTGAGATGCATGTTTGTAAGTGAGGAGTGGATTTCATCATCATATGCAAAGAGCAATGCGGGGATAGAGACAACTGATTGAATTTTTTATGAGAGTTGCTTTTGGCAACCGGCCAAGGATATGGTGGAGGTAATTTTCCTTTTTGTCCTCATTTCCATTTCATTTCATCATTTTTGTTCATACTTGTTTATGTTCATTGTTCATTTTTTAAAGTAAAGCTTAAAGCTTAATGTTTCTAACTTTCTACTTTCACAATGATTGCAATTCATAAAGCCTCTTATTGTTCTCCTACGAATTGTTGATGGGGAGAAGCCCGCAATGGGATATATCTATGAGGGCATGAATAGGGTGAAAGAGGCCATTAGAAAAAAATTTGCAGGGAATCGGGATAAATATGGTCCCATATGGGTTGTCATTGATCGACAATGGCACAATCTACTTCATAGGCCTATACATGCAGCTGCCCACTTCCTTAATCCAGCATTCCAATTCAGCCCAGGTTTTAAGGTAGATGATGAGGTGTGGAGTGGGCTTTATGATGTTGTAGAGAGAATGTCACTAGATGAATCAGTTGGAACACGTGTAATCTGTGAGATAGAAATGTATAGGACTGCACAAGGAGACTTTCTCTCACGAGAATTATGCAAGAAAAATTGCACACTACTGATGCCAGGTAAAAATTTATGATTCTAAAATCTAAATTCTAATTTCTAATTCTATTACCATTTTACATTGATAAAGTCAAAGTTATAGAATTGATTTTTAAAATCTCTTGTTTCAGATGCATGGTGGGAGATGTTTGGTAATTCAATGCCAAATTTACAAAGGATTGCAGTTTGTATCTTGAGCCAGCCATGTAGTGCTTCAGGATGCGAACACAATTGGAGAATGTTTAAGCATATACACTCGAAAAAGCGCAATAGGTTGGCAGTGAAAAGGTTGAATGATCTTGTGTTTGTGCATTATAACTTTTGCCTTCGTCATAGACAGATCTTGGGCACTGACACATCTCCAATCATTTTAGAGGAGGTTGATCCACTAGCAGAGTGGAATACTGAGATTGATGATCCTGTCTTGAGTGATGAAGACTTGGAATGGGTTGATGAGGTGGATCGAGAGGCAGAGGGCGTAGCAATGGCACAGGAGGAGGCTAGAGTGCGAGGAGACCCTGTGGAGGACCCTGAGGCTGAGAGTGACGGATTTGAGGATGATGATGATTATGATGAGGGTGAGGATGGTGAGGATGATGAGGATACCATTGAGGTTGAGCCCCAAACACAGGGACAGAAGATGGTTGCAGAATCTTCCATGACCTATCTTCGGCGTATAGGCAGGAAGACATAGGGCCTTTTATTTTGATATATGTTTTGAACTTTTGATTCCATGGATTTCATATTCCATAATATTGTAGACTTTTGAGTCTTTGACAGTGACACTATTTATAATATTATATTTCAGATTTCTAATGTGTTATTTAGTAACTAGTTTAACAGTTAACTTATTTCCTTCAGTAATTCGCTTCGCATGTATACTTATGTGATCGATGTAAACTTGTCTATGTATGCAAAGTAGCTTTTATTTATGTCAATTATTGTGTCTTTGATGTTAATTGATTGAATGATGCATGAAAAAAGATTTAAATCCTTAAAAATCTTTGAATTTCTTGGGTTTTCCAATTTGTCGAGTCCTTGCCGAGTCCGAGTCCGAGTCTGGATCCAGCTTGCCGAGTCTGGGGCGAGTCCGAGTCTTGTAACACTAGTTCTAATGCCTTAATTTTCGGCATTAAATCCTTAACTTGAGATTCTGCCACGCTTTAATGCTTTAATTTTCGGTATTAAATCCTTCAATTGTGCCTTGCACTTATCTTTTCCGTAACACGAAGTCATCCGTGTTTTGTGCAACAAATCTTGGTAGAAGAGTCACTTAAGTGTTTGTCAACTGTGACATCCACCGGTTCACCGATCTTAATTATATCTCACTGATCAAAAATGATCAATTCACTCCCTTCCTTATGCAGTGTACAAGTCAATGTCTTCACCTGTCACTTTTCTTTTCTCTGTCTATACCGGTCTTGTTCCAGTCAAACAATTACCGCTCATTGTTCCGGTTTGTGACTTCACCGGTGTAATGTCCCCATTTTGGACCTTACTTGATTTGTCTTAAAATTCATAATTAGTGTTTGGATTTCCCTTGGGAATGGAAATTTGTAATGTTTTATACTAGGAGGATGTCAATCCCCAAAGATTATCATTAATCATTATGCATTTAAATTATATTTAGAATAATCTCTAATTCACGATATATATATTTAAGCTCTACTTCCTTACTTCACTCCTAATCATAGACCTTAAGCAAGATGGTGGATTTATTGTAATAGGGCGCTTGTACAGTCTACAAGTGGATTCCCTCACGGTTCTACCTATCTCAGGATCTTTCTATCATGTGACCAATTTACTCGCTTCTTCCTACACATACTCCTTATCCCCTTAATAGTGATTAGTGAGTTATTAAAGAATTAGTTGAATACATATTATTATCTTCTGTATAATAAATATATTAGTAAACATACATGCCATGATGCATAGTTCCGATTCCACATAAATATATAAATGGTAAATATATGGATAACTTATATATCATATTTGATATTTAATTCAAATCTTATTATGAATAAGATATAATTTATGTTCAATAACCTATCATCATAAATATCCATTATTAAATAATTTTGTACTTATAATCACGAGAATTCATAACTCTCTATATAATGTATTTATTTCATATTATATATATATTAGTTACTTATTTATCAATATATTTGAGTTAAGTTATTTCAAATGTAAGTTTACTTCTTAACAATATTACTATATTTCATAATTCATTATTTCAATGTTTGTTTCATAACTTATCATTCTAAAGTTTATTTCATATTATTGTGAATATCTAATTCATACAATTCTTATAAATAAATTAACTCAAACAAAGATATACTTACCTTCTTTATGTCTTTATTTTTTCCTTATTCAATATTTCTTTCCTTTTAATATTCCCCTACATTTCCTCCTTGATCTTCTCCTATTTTTCCTCCTTGATTTTCTCCTACATTTCTTTTCTTGTTTTCCGTTGAAATTTGAATAATCCCCTCTTATTATTATTCTTCTCCTTTTTATTTATTTCCTCCATATATAAAAATCCGGAAGGAATGGATTTGATATCCATTATATACATTGGCATGTTGAAGGGTTGCCACCTTTAAATGTTAGAGATATGCCTCTATAATTATTAATTATTATTTATTTATAATTTATTTTAATTACTATTTACAATGATTATTAATATCATTGTTTATATTATAATCACATTTTATTATTATCTATTAGACTAAATATATTTATATTAATTCTATTGATTCAATTATTATTATAATAGTCTAGGTTTCATTATAGAATAAATTTAATAATAAATTATATTTATTATAATTTATTTGTCTATTAACTTATTATTCATTTATTTGTTCATTATCTATTTCTTTATTTAATATCTTCATATTACTATTTAATTTAAACTTATCTAATTGTAGATATTAATCATATTATATTTAATTCTTATTTATTATTAATCACTTATATAATTATTATTACTGGGTATTTAATTTCCGTCATAGCTTAATATTATGATTTATTTATTAAATTCTCTTTGGGAGAGGGGACATTACAGTCCACCCTTCCCAAAATTGTTTGTCCTCAAGCAATTGGATATTTTCTTCTTATGATTCGACTGGTGTGCCTTTATTTAGTCCTGAAACAACAATTCCAATTTGAGATTAGATGGTCATATATTTTGTAAATATGTATATATATCAAAACTAAAGATAACAAAATTCAATTTAAATTACTAAGAATAGTTCAAAGAGAGAACTTATCTGGATGTATTGTAGTACTTTCTCCCCTCTTGTTCTGTGACGAGTCTTGATGAGTAATCCTAATCCTTAGGGAGGGTTCGTAATCAGGTTACAAGCTCTCTGGGAGGACCTCCTGGGGCTCTAGTTGCCACATAGCTATTCTAGAATGGTCCTCAAGCTATGTCACCATCTCATTACGACTATTTCCTCCTAAGGCCTTATGGATATACAAAATATGCCGTCTCCATCCTTCCTAGAAGATAGATCTACCTCTCCTTGGCCTTCAGAGATATAATCTCTGCCTTGTAGTAGGGTGCCCTAGCAGTTCTCCCATAATCGCAGTGTAGTAGGGTGCCCTGCTAGCGGTTCTCCCTTAACTACTATTGCAATAGGGTGCCCTTGGCGGTTCTCCCTCAACTACTTCTGCAATAGGGTGCCCTTAGCAGTTCTCCCCTAATCACAACATAGTAGGGTTGTAATGTCCCCATTTTTTGCAAGTCATTGATTTGATGGTGCCACGTCATTCTTGTGATCCTCGTGGTCTGGTGAGGTGTTTAGAGGGTCTTTGGTGTGAACTTACTATTTATAGTAAGTCAATGGATAGTTCCGATGAGCTCAGATGAGTTAGAGGAGTTGAATGATGCTCTCGGTTTTCATTTCTAGCTTCCGGTTTGGGCTCCAAGAATCTTGGAGAGAGCGTCTATTTTTAGTAAGTCACCCTGTCAAGTTCATTCATCATCTGGATCAATCCTGTGCAGACAGATTTCGATTCGAACGCTTCTTCAGTTGTTTTCACATGACGGGTGGTTTATTATTATTATTTAATTAAATTTGCTAAGGTTGCCATTTTTGTTGGTATTATATGTTGGATATCTTAGTGTTATAGCTCATTGGAACCAGGATGAAAAGTTTTAAATCTTGGGCACAAGAAACAGGGACCTTGCGTGTCATAATTTCATGATATTGGTGAAAAGGCCTTTTTGGAGCCAAATGAATTAATAAATTATATTATTCAATATGTGCCTAAGTATAAAAAGTGTTTTAAGTAAAAAGTGTGTGAGAGAAGACACCTTTGAATTATAAAAGCAATACTTTGTGAAAGGGAAATCATCCATTGTTTATTTGATGAAAATTTTATGAAGTCTCTTGGCTGTGAAAATGGCTAGGGTTTGAGGACTGATTCCTCTCTGTGGCAATTTGAGTCATCACTGATCGATGATGAATTTTGCAATCTGAATTCTGGAAAGACATGAAGAATCTCTGATTTTATTTCTTGATGCTGAGGTAAATCAAGAGGGTGGAGTTTTAATTAATTACTTCAATGCTAGAAGTTAATCATTCTGAAATTTGAATTCTATATCTACCATTTTAACCTGGAGGCTGGCTTATCTCCTAAGGTTATCGAATTTGAAAAAAGGAGAATTTGCGGTTCAAATGCAGGAGCAGTGTTTGTTTTTTATGCTGCGATTAAGTGTAAGGAAGGTAGCATAATAATACAGGGGCCACGTTTTATCCATTGGCAGCTGTACGGAATTCAGAGCTGTATGTATGTGTTGATGGCAGCTGGAAATACACTAAGGATTTGATGTTAGTTGTTTCAGCGATCTGAATTGGTGTCTTATGTTGGATTGGTTGGGAATTGCCATTAGCAAAGGAGAACCGGTTGTGTTGTGTGCTAGCGCCAATTCACACTTGGCTGCGATTTAATCATAAACAGCTGTACATTACAGAAGGTGCTTATACATTGTTTTTAAATTTGCCTTCCTTGTTGTTGATAAACAACCTAAGAACTTATTGGTTGTTTGGATTGATTATTGTTGGTTTCATCTTGTTGATTGATATTTTGAGAATGAGGAATTAATTGCTGCTATTGTTTGATTGAGAATTCTAGAAAAATTGTTGAAATTTGTATATGTTGTTTAAAATTCCTTATGAGTTAATAAACGGTTTAAAAAGGTGTAACTAAATTTGAGAGAAGAGTTAGTTTGTAAACAAGAGCCAGCCAAGGGTCTTTACAAGGGTGCCCTTACAGCGGTTCTCCCTTAACTGTCACTATAATGGGATGCCCTTCACGATTCTCCCTTAATTGCAGCCTTGGTTTCTTTTGCAATAGGGTGCCCTAGCGGTTCTCCCTTACGTGCTACTGCAATAGGGTGCCCTAGCGATTCTCCCTTAATTGCAGCCTTGGTTTTTTCTGCAATAGGGTGCCCTAGCAGTTCTCCCTTAATCACAAAGCAGTAGGGTGCCCTTGAAGCAGTTCTCCCTTAACATGCTACTGCAATAGGGTGCCCTAGCGATTCTCCCTTAATTGCAGTCTTTTCCCCTCATTTAAATTAAATCTTAAATGTCTATTAATGAACATAAAAAATTTCGTGTAAATAAATATATTATTTACTATGTATACATTACCAAATTCTTAGATTGTTGCCGTCTCTATGATTGAACCATTTTGAAGCTCCATTTGGAATTCCACGTTCTTCTTTCACATGAATTATTTTTGGTAAATCCTCCTTTACCCCACAAGATGGCAAGATCATGCTCTGATACCACTATAATGTCCCCATTTTGGACCTTACTTGATTTGTCTTAAAATTCATAATTAGTGTTTGGATTTCCCTTGGGAATGGTAATTTGTAATGTTTTATACTAGGAGGATGTCAATCCCCAATAATTATCATTAATCATTATGCATTTAAATTATGTTTAGAATAATCTCTAATTCACGTTATATATATTTAAGCTCTAATTCCTTACTTCACTCCTAATCATAGACCTTAAGCAAGATGGTGGATTTACCGTGTGAGGGCGCTTATACAGTCTACAAGTGGATTCCCTCACGGTTCTACCTATCTCGGGATCTTTCTATCATGTGACCAATTTACTCGCTTCTTCCTACACATACTCCCTATCCACTTAATAGTGATTAGTGAGTTATTAAAGAATTAGCTGAATATATATTATTATCTTCTGTATAATAAATATATTAGTAAACATACATGCCATGATCCATAGTTCCGATTCCACTTAAATATATAAATGGTAAATATATGGATAACTTATATATCATATTTGATATTTAATTCAAATCTTATTATGAATAAGATATAATTTATATTCAATAACCTATCATCATAAAAATCCATTATTAAATAATTTTATACTTATAATCACGAGAATTCATAATTCTCTATATAATGTATTTATTTCATATTATATATATTAGTTACTTATTTATCAATATATTTGAGTTAAGTTATTTCAAATGTAAGTTTACTTCTTAACAATATTACTATATTTCATAATTCATTATTTCAATGTTTGTTTCATAACTTATTATTCTAAAGTTTATTTCATATTATTGTTAATATCTAATTCATACAATTCTTATAAATAAATTAACTCAAACAAAGATATACTTACCTTCTTTATGTCTTTATTTTTTTGCTTATTCAATATTTCTTTCCTTTTAATATTCCCCTACATTTCCTCGTTTGATCTTCTCCTATTTTTCCTCCTTGATTTTCTCCTACATTTCTTTTCTTGTTTTCCGTTGAAATTTGAATAATCCCCTCTTATTATTATTCTTCTCCTTTTTATTTATTTCCTCCATATATAAAAATCCGGAAAAAATGGATTTGATATCCATTATATACATTGGCATGTTGAAGGGTTGCCACCTTTAAATGTTAGAGATATGCTTCTATAATTATTAATTATTATTTATTTATAATTTATTTTAATTACTATTTACAATGATTATTAATATCATTGTTTATATTATAATCACATTTTATTATTATTTATTAGACTAAATATATTTATATTAATTCTATTGATTCAATTATTATTATAATAGTCTAAGTTTCATTATAGAATAAATTTAATAATAAATTATATTTATTATCATTTATTTGTCTATTAACTTATTATTCATTTATTTGTTCATTATCTATTTCTTTATTTAATATCTTCATATTACTATTTAATTTAAACTTATCTAATTGTAGATATTAATCATATTATATTTAATTCTTATTTATTATTAATCACTCATATAATTATTATTACTGTGTATTTAATTTTCGTCATAGCTTAATATTATGATTTATTTATTAAATTCTCACCGGGAGAAGGGACATTACAACCGGTCACAGTTCACTTTACTTCCGGTCACTGCTCTGGGTAATAAGTGTACCTCTGCTCAGTATGTGTCACCGGTCGTTTTGCTAAACAGTTTCTCTTGTCAACTATTTACTATTATTGTCACATGTTCCCTAATTGGACAATGTTAGCTAATTAGCTAAAGACATCAATGACAACACCACTTAACCATTTACCAATTGCATCCTTACCGGTTAATGCCAACATTTTCGGGATCATTCTCTGGCTCTTCTTTCTCCTCCTTTATGAATGACTCAATTTTATTTTCTTTGAGAATCATTTTAATTCTGAATTTCCATGATGAGAAATTGTTTCCTCCTTCGAGCCTATCCTCAAATCTGATAGCGCTTGCCATAGAAATGTGATATATAATAATGATATTGAATTTCTCAAGTTTGAGAGCTTCTTGGATCTTCCTTTACCTAAGCTCTAATACCATGTTAATTCAAGGAAAACTTATTATTCAAATTTCAATTTCTTCTTTTATATATATATATGCAATGCTGGTTATATATATCTTGATTCTAACAATGTTAATGTTTATTTGCAGGAGTAGAACTGAATGTATGAAAATGAAATGAACTTGTAATTCGACTATGCTCAAAGTTACAATGAAGGAATATATAAATGTGTTGTTGTTCAATATACTTCGCACTTATTGATTCCGGTGCTTGTATTGAACAGTCCGATCAGTATAAATATGGTAGTGATCGGTCACGTCTATGATAGACGTGACTCCTTGAGGAGTCACGCCTACCATAGGCGTGACCGAAGGAGTCACGTCTATCATAGGCGTGACCGATCGTCACACCCTTTGGTAATACACAGCATTGAAACTCATAATCGGTTTGACACCGATTCACTACTAATTACGATTCAATACTAATGTTATCGGGTTAATACCGATTCCAATACAAATTACGATTCAATACTAATGTTATCGGGTTGATACCGATTCCAATACCAATTACAATTCAATACTAATGGTATCGGGTTGATTCGATTATAAAGAGAATATAAAATCGTATATATTAATATATATATATATATATATGATAATAATAATTATCACAATATATATATATATATATATGTATATGTCTCTTTAATCTGATCGATGATATATGCTTTAGTATTATGAATTTCTCTAATTGATATATGCATTAGTAATATAAATTTATCTGATCGTGGCTATATGCAACAACACAAATGAATATACAAACATACAATAAACATATACCAATCTTTGCCAACAATAATAATAATCCAACTTCAAATAACTCTATTTGATATTGATATGAGTATGATTACAATATAGCTCAGATCTGATATGAAATATAATACTGCAACAATTGTTGTTACACCCTCTCAATCTAAGGATTTGAGCAAACAACATATAAATGACATACCCAGAAACTATCTTCTGAAACTTGATGAAGAAGGGCTCCCAAACAGCAGTCATGTAGTTCTGAAAACACCAAGCTCACAGCCACTTAGGACACTCAGAAAATTGTTTGCAGCACCTTCAAAATTGCTCTCTCCAACTTAAAAACCCTCTCAATAGTGTAGTCTTCTTTGTTCATTAAAAAAGTGTAAATAGGGACAAGAAAGCATAGGCAACTTGGCCTAGAATCAACTTGCATCAAGGGAGCTGCACGATCTGATCTGAATCTAATTTCTTCCTGTTACTATGCCTTTAACCACTGAAACTGATGAAACCCCTACTTCAAACCCCTGAAAATGAAGACTATAGTGGAGCAGCATTGAACAGCAACAATAAGGCTTTTCCAACTCCAAAATGAAGCCAAGAAGGGTGCAGCTGGACAAGCAAGTCACTCACTCAAAAATAACCAGCAAAAAACTCCAAAAACTGATTTCCTTGTTGCTCAAATGAAACCCCTGATGCAGGATTTCCTCACATGCCCTTAGTAGATCTTTCACTACTGCAGATGTGATGACCTTTGAAGGTTTCCATATCCACAAGCTGCTCCAAACCCTTAGGCTTAGCCAAGCTCCTCTCAGGAGACAAAAGAGAAAATAATGAACATAACATAACCTTGAAGTGACCCCAAGTTACTTTTATAAGCCTTCTTTTTGCTACGCCCTAATTGAGGTTTTCTTAGGGTTTCCCACATAAATATAACTTAATTCTATTTTTTTATTATTTCCAACTTAAGTGGAGTAGCCCCCAAGTAACTTTTTGTTTCTTTTTTTATTATAAAGTCACTTTTTTCTATCTCCTTGAATGGCATCCAACTCATAGCTCCTCTTTCTCTGTCCAATAAAGGAACCCAACTCATTGCTCCTCTTTCTCTCTCCAAAAAAGGCATCTAACTCATAGCTTCTCTTTCTCTCCAAGCACCTCTTTCTCTCACTACAATCATATTATAAGTGCACATTTTTTTAAAGGATAATTACTTAGGCTTAAAATGTTTAAACTTGGCAACTCAAAATATTTCAAGGTGATAACCGATACCTCCAATTCCCGAATCCTCTATCCATTTTGCTAGTCTACGAGGATGTGGTGATAGACTAACCCTGATTAACTATTACTAGCTACAAAGGGGGCATTACAATCCGTCCTCCCAAAATTGTTTGTCCTACAGCAATTACATGTGTCAACTTTGTAGTGTGTCCAAATACACCAATCAATGCCTCGATCCCAAATTAATCTAGAACCTCGGTATGTCTTCCCTTGTAAATCTTGTTTAAACTTTCATTGCTCCACTCTGATAAAAACATCACTATATCTTGGATTGTGAAACAACACATCGTCATCCCAATAAAGTACCGTACCAAACATACCAATGCCAAGATCCCAAATCATTCTACCTCCCAAGTTGAAAGTGAGGAGATTGATGTATCTCACCATACCACCAATGCCAAATGTTATCTACTCGTGTATGCCAGTCTGAATACCAAGATCCCATATCAATCTTAGAGATATGGTTCCACCAATCCGCTATGCAACTCTGACATAACTGTCATCAATCTGCAACAACCTGAGAAGCACTCCATCCATCATGCAAATCACTAGATCCCAGTCATCACACTATCACCCTCCCTAAAATGGAAGTGATAGATGTCTCTCATCATGACAATAATGCCAACTATCCATCTAACTCTAACTGAATTTGTAAGAATGTGATGAACATCTATCAAATGTGCATAAAGAAACATATCAAACCATAATAGACTGCTGCTATAATTCAAAACTTCAAACAAAGTGAAATTTATACCCTTGATGGTGTAAGAAATGCCTCCAATGTCATGTGCTACTAGAACCTCGTCACCATGCCAATATCCAACATTGGAGTAATGATCCCAATCATTCTAAACCATACAAACAACTGCCGTAATCAAATTACAATCTGAAACTTTCATAACCAGCAATGTACGCGTAACACTAGTGGCTATCCCCAAGGTGTATGCTCAACTACCCCAACCATGTCCATGACTTGGGCCTTCAAATGGCTCTCCAAAAGTGACTCACAATCTCCACGATGCAAGTTGTGTGCATACTCAATAATTTCAGAATCATGCTTGTTCTCAAGCCCATGCAAATCTGAAAGCTCCTCGTGCTTGACCAACATAAGGGGTTCTCCCCTAAAACCATGAGTACCACTCTCATCCTCAAATTTTATGGCCATAGAAGACTGGATTTTTGTTGTGGATGATGATGCTTGAGCCAAACTCAATTCTTCACAAAGTTCATAAATATAAATTTCTGGTTCTTGAAGGTCCATCTGAGTGTTCTTCAAAGAATCCTGGGTAACCTTAAGCTCATCAATAAGCTTATCTACCTCCTCTTCTTTCTCTTTTAGCGCCTCAAGCAAGATCTCACCAAGCATGAAAAGGTGATCTCTATTGGAAAGTAGTTGTAGGTAATTAGTCTTCGTTAACACTAATGCTTCTCTAAATGCCTGTATGCTTGAAGACCTTCAACACAATTTTTCCATCATCTAATGGGTGTCATCAAGATGTTTAATAGCTGCAATAATCTAGTCTTCATTAACCTACAACTGTCCTGCCAAATGATGGGATTCTTGAGACCTATCAACCCCATACAAATTTTCTGATTTATGATCAGCATCATGCAACACAATCCAATTTGTTTTTGACGTTAATACCAACACCATCAATGCTATCAATGCCATCCTTCATGCGCAACTCTATATGTGGAGTTAGAACAGCACCATGGTTAAATGTAGATCCATCCCAAATAGGATCCACGCCATATGCAGGGTCTATGTCATCCAAGCCAACATAAGCATCAGCACTTACATAAGACGTAGAGTCATCATCATTGACTGATTGGAAAACATCTTCATATATGCTTTCAATATGCCTATCATATGTACTAGTATTATCAACCTCATAGGATAGCTCTAGTCTACCTCCAAGCTTCCTACCAAGAAACTTGTGCAATAATTACCTAAAATAACATCTTTCCCATGACTGAAATTCGCACTTTCAATTGAAGATTTCTCCTCAAATATGATTGCAATAGATGACTAATTTTCTGATTTGGTAATCTCTATCACAGCATCTCCTTCAATCTTCACATACTCTTCATCTATAGCTTTGGTAGGTGACTCTCCTATGTCCTTGTCCTCATAGGGCTAAGGTGAACTAGTGGCTCTATTCCTTTATAATTTTAGAGTCTAACATCCCATGCATGTTGACTGATTTTTATCTTCTCCAAGATCACCTGTAGACTGCAAGTCACAAACAAGTGCTTCTTCTTCCTTCACTAACTCCTCTTCAAGGGTACTTTCTTTTGATTCTAGTAGATTTTTTTATTCAAGATCTAATTTCTCTTCCATTTTTCTTATGTAGTACCTATCAAAAGATTCGGTAGCCTTGAACTCCTCTGGTTCACTTGTATATTCATCAAAGACTGTGATAACCTCCTCATGCACAAGTACAGTATTCCCTGTCAGACTTAAATAATCCTGAAATGTTAGAAGATTCTTCATCTTTTGATATCTGTTATACCATCCAACAATTTTAGAGGCTGCAATTTCATCATCCCTTTCTTCCATTTTTGTAATCATCTTTAACATCCTATTGGCTGTCAAGATTTTGGATCTGATACCACTGTAATATCCCACCCCAATTTTGTCCAAAAAACTAAGAATTGTTATCTTGGAGATTTGTCAAACATATGACACTAACCCACTGTAATTTAATCTGTGACCGATGTACTAAAGTTTGTGTGATTGTAGGATGTTTTTTGAGAGATTTTCCAGTGCAAATGAATAAACAAACATACAATAAACATATACCACTCTTTGCTAACAATAATAATAATAACCCAACTTCAAATAACTCTATTTGATGCTGATATGAGTTTGATTACAATATAGCTCAGATCTCATATGAAATATCAAACTGCAATAGATGTTGTTACACCCACTCAATCTAAGATTTGAGGAAACAACATATAAATGACATACCCAGAAATTATCTTCTAAAACTTGATGAAAAAAGGGTTCCCAAACAGTAGTTGTGTCGGTCTGAAAACACCAAACTCGTTCCCACTTAGGACACTCGGAAATTTTTTTGTAGCAGCTTCAAAATTGCTCTCTCCAACATAAAAGCCCTCTCAATAGGGTAGGCTTCTTTGGCCACTCAAGAAGTGTAATTAGGGACACCAAAGCCTAGGCAACTTGGACTAGAATCAACGTGTGTCAAGGGAGTTGTAATGTCCCCATTTTAGCTCACCCCGATTTGTAGTGAGGATTAGCCTATCAACGACCTTCGTAGGCTAATCAGTTGGTTAGAAGGTCTCAGTGGTCGAGCTAGAGGTTATTTTCCCACTTCGGTGGTCAGGGTTGTACTTGTTCAAGATTGCTCTTTGTTTGGGTCAGATTGGCGTCCTTACAATTTATAGTAAATTACTATTTCGGGAGAGCCAGGGCACCTAAACAGTCGGTATAGTATGGAGTTGTGGGGACATCGGCAGAGCTTCAGGTTTGGGACTTACTATTTATAGTAAGTCAACTTATGGTCAGTTCTATTTTCAGCAGGGCACCTTGGCATCCGAGTCAGACAGTGAACACCTAGATTTGGAGTGAGTCGTTCAAAGAATTTAATGAGCTATTAAAGTCATTCATAATCATTAATTAAATTACATTTAATTAATGGTTAAATATAAAAGCTTATATTGTCAGTGTGCTCAAGTGCATTAAATGTTTATTTAATTATAAAGTGACATGGTGCTTATATTTGGAGGGAAATATAATAAACTATTATATTTCAAACATTGCAACAAAAGCAAATATTTTTCAAATGCCTAAGTTTTGTTTAAAGTCATTCAAAGTGTAACCTGGAAGCTACTGGCTGATCTGCATTGAGTGTTATAAATGCATCCAAAGACAAGGATTGATTATTCTATGCATGCATTTTTTTATTTGTGAATTTGTGAATTTGTGAATGAATTCGAGCCAAGGGTTTCAGATCTCAAGTGCCTAGTGTATTGCAAATTCTCAACATTCTCTTGCGCTTTGAATTGGTTGACCTCCACCAGTGAATTGTGCTAATCGATGGCTTCATGCAGAGGCCATGTTTGATATTAATGGTACGATTTTGAGTGTAGAAATTCCTGTATTTAATCTCTGCTGACATTGCAAGTATAGAGGTGTCCATTGCTAGCAAATTGTAGCAATAAATTACATGCTGTGTTTGAGTATTAGTTAGCTGCCATCATCTACAAGCAGCGGCCATAGACTGGATGCTGAGTTTCTGTTTGTTAAGGCAGTGGTTGATATATGAAAGGCATGTTTTTGGGTCAAGGGTGCCAGTATACTCCATAGTCCATACCAAAGCTTGGTTGTCAATTGTGGCTATTCTCAGAAGGCTGCAATAACAGATTTGGTGTCAATTTGAATACACTTCACTGCTACAGGTTCATTATATAGTTTTGATAATAAATTGCACTTGCATGTGTGAAGAACCAAAATTGGCTCTTCTTGTAATTTATTAATAAATTTGAAAACAACTGCAACTTTCCTCACTAATATTTGAATCGAACCAATTCCAATGATAATTCCTCTAATATTTTATTATTCAATTCAATCAAGTAAAGTGCTGAATAACATTTACCAATTAAAATCAGCTTTCAACAATTTAGGAAAGTAATTACATAACAAATAAACACTAAGCACCTGTACTTCTGCAAATTTCCTTCATGCTATTACAGCCTCTTGATAATGGCAGCTCTCTGCAATGTACAGTACGCAATTGTACTAAGAAATCTGAACCAGGTCTGTAAAAGAAATCTGCATCCCAAAAATGAGCTAACAGCCCTGCTAGTATGGACGCGACTTCCAACAATTACTGCCGCAAATCACACACTTCCAATCCTGGTTGCTGCCGTCAATTCCTACAGGCACGTGCTGGGAGTATATGATGTGGACGCAGCTTAGGAGAATGTAATCAAACTACCAAAGACGTTCTCCATTAAATTTCGTGTAATGACCCTTACTATAAAGGCCACTAAAAATCACTAATACTGAACTGAGAAAATTCGTCAAACAGTTGGCATGCACTGAATACACTGCTGAAAGAAAAATACTGAATATAGGAAATTATTTTGCAATATATGAGTTCGCTGTCCCAAAATTTCAGAATAATAGATAGCAACCAAATACCATCTAAAACACTATCAATGATGTAGGAAATTGCTCAAAACAATATGCCATTCATATATCAACAATTTGCAACAATGCCATACATTTTTCAGTCAATGATATGATCATCAAACCCTAGGTTTGCAATATAAATAGACTGAAAATTACAATGCCCTTTCACTTGCAAAATCCTAGCCTTCCTTTGTTACCAATAATGCCAAATGGCAAACAAAGACAAGTACAATGTAAAATAGTAAAGTGCTGAAGCTATATTTTGTACTCAGCTGAAAACATACATTTCTCAGAAAATATGCCAAATGCCAAATGAGAAATGAGGAACCTGATTGTAGATGGCTGCAATAATTTTTCAGACAGCTTTTTCGGATCTACTTTTTCGGATTGCTTTTTCGGATTTGCTTTTTCGGACTGCTTTTTCGAATCTACTTTTTCGGACTGCTTTTTTTCCTCTTGCAACCAAAATTCAAACCCTCAGGTAAATCTGAGGATTCCAAATAAGCTCAACTTGAAATGGCTGAATACCACTTCCAAACTTGCAACCCTTCAGTAGATATTTCACTACCTCAATTATGCCAATCTGGGGGAGTGATTCGTTCCCAAAGATCGAATAGTATTTGCAGACCACAAGGCTACAAATTGTTTCACAATGAAGAAGTAGAAGAAATCCCAAATCCAAGCATGTAGAAATGATAGCCCAAGCCCCCTATTTATTCTTTTTCTTGAGAAGTTACTAGAACTTCTAGAAACATCTAATTATAATGTACTTTATAATAAAATAACATTATAATAATAAAGTACATTTCTCAACTCAAAAATATAACAATGTAGGCCAAGATGTCTCATAACCGAATGTAGGCCCAACTAGACTGAATGTAGGCTCGAACTGGATGTAGGCTCGCTTCTGGACGTAGGCTCCACTACAACTGCATGTAGGCCTCAAATTGGATGTAGGCTCTGCCGAATGTAGGCTCTGTCAGCAATAAGCAATCAAATGATCCACACAATGACTCTCTCTCCAAACTATTTGCCTACGAGAGTCGATGATAGGCAAACCCATCATGAACGAACATGTCTCTAGAAAGGGGACATGACATTTCGATCACAGCACTAAGATGGCAAACAATCTTCAAATACGATAATCCCTCTTTTGCAATAACTTTCGAAAATCAGAATAACTAATTACTTCAGCCTCCAAAAGTAATTTCCAGAATTTCGAACCCTTTATTAATTGCAGCAACAATTAATCAGACTTCGCACAAATCTTAAAGGAAACCTAATCACACCTATTATTAATCTAAATTCTCTGAGAATAATTATCTTGCCTGTAGAACAATTATCCAGCCGCCAAATATTCGTATCCGAACTTCTAACTTATTGAATTCTTTCAACAATATTATCAGCAACTCAAATCTCTGAATTGAAACCTTCATCAAATTCGATATACATCAGCATCGAATTGCGAACTCAGTAATGACCAGCTGTGAAATTCATCATTAACAGACTGGCTCAAATCACTAGAAAGAGGAATCCGTCCTCGAAACCCTAGCCAAGGCAATTCTTCACAAACTTCAATAAAATAATGATTGCATAATGAATGAATGAAAGTGCTTTTTCGAGCAAAATATATAACTTTTTCGAAAAAGCACTTTTTTAAATATTTCACTTAATTGGCTTTATTAAATACTCCCACTTTATAATATAATATTATAAAGTCATTAGTTATTAAATTAAATCAATATAATTTAATTTAACAACACCTTTAAAATTAAAGCCATCAACCGTCTGACTGCAATCATCGAACTTCTGACAAAGCACCAAGACCAACTGCCTAGCCAAAAATAGATACTGGCCTGCCAGAAAAGCCATTGCTAAAAATAGACTTACTAAAAATAGTAAGTCTCTCAAACTGGAGATTCTCTGAAACTGAATCCTGAGATGTCTGACGTTCCATGCAGACACCATGCCAATCCTGGCCATACCTGAAACCCCACTTACTAAAAATAGTAAGTTGGCCAAAATGACCCGAACGAAGAGCAGAACTGATAATTTGAATCTCTAGAATGGAATCCCAACACTGGCTCCACACTCTAACCCCCTATGAACACCCGATTAGCTTGCGAGGGCCGCCAAACCAAGCTAATCCCGAAGTCTGAAAAACGGGGACATTACAGCATGATATTGTCTTGTATATATTCCATTGGTGAAAGTAGAGGAAAGTTATTAGTGAATAAAGTTGTAAGTGCATAGTTGGTATTTTGCAATTGAATTTCAAGTACTGCTATTCCAATTCTATATATTGTCAAAAATTTCAAAAAAAAAGTAAATATTCTGAAAAAGCTCAAAAAAACATAAACTTTTTGCAAAAACAAAACATACCAGTGTTAGTGAAATTGAGATAGAACCATCGGGGTTCTTACAGGAGCTGTACAATCTGATCTGAGTCTGATTTCTTCCTGTTACTATGCATTTAACCACTGAAACTGATGAAACCACTGCTCTCGACCATTGAAAATGAAGAGACTATTGTGGATCAGCACTGAAGAGCAATAGTAGGGCTTCTCCAACACCAAAATGAAGCCAAGAAGGGTGCAGCTACACAAGCAAGCCACTCACTCAGAAATAACCAGCAAAGAACTCCAAGAACTGATTTCCTTGTTGCTCCAATGAAACCCCTGATACAGGATTTCCTCACACGCCCTTAGTAGATCTTTCACTACTACAAATGTGATGACCTGTGAAAGTTTTTCTCCAAGAGCTTCTCCAAACCCTCAAGCTTAGCCAAGCTCCTCTCAAGACACAAAATAGAAAATAATGAACATAACATAACCTTGAAATGACCCCAAGTTACTTTTATAAGCCTTCTCTTTCCGACACCCTAATTAAGGTTTTCTTAGGGTTTACCACTTAAATCTAATTTAATTCTATTTTTTTATTATTTCCTACTGATACCTCGAATTCACAGATCCTCTATCCACTCTATTAGTCTAGGAGGACATGGTGATAGACTAACTCGGATTAACTTTTATTGGCTAAAAAGGGGACATTACACATAAATCATCAAAAAGATAAAAAAGTATTGAGATACTTTACAATGTACAATAGCCTTGCTTATAAAGACGAGCAGAAACAGATAGATGCAACTATCCGAACATTAACTAAAAACTACCAAAATTATTAAATATTAATTTGCCTAAGTAAGCTTAAGCAAGAGTAAATAAGGGAAAATCCTATTTACTCCAACAAAGACAAAATTACTTTGACAATCGCTTTTGTAAACCTCTTGGACCTAACACTTATAAAACAAAATGCATGACAGTTGTGGCTACATTATATTAAGCTAACCCATTGGATGGGGGACATGACATGGCAAGAATGCAATTGTGGTGAGAATATTTGCCACTTATTTTTTTTCGTAGGTGGTCAATTCTTGATTCGCATAAAACTTCATTCAATCAATCATGAGGAAAAGCTTACCCCTCAATGAGTGGAGAAGTTCATGATCACGAATAGTGTCTTGCAACTTCAAGATGAACAAACTTTGGCGTATCATCAACCTAAATCCATACATTGGGACATTAATCCCCAAAATGCCACACAAATTGACGCGGAACATAACAGATTGCTTGGGGTTCCATTGGATGAGGCAATGACACATACCAGGAATAACTCAAATTTAGATTCGGATTTTGGTGCAAGCCCAGACAATGCATAGTAACAGAAGATCTAGCTGCACTATGGTGCTTTATATTTTATTCATTTTGTAGTTGCAGCCTTTCACACTTGTTTATGCACATTGACAATGAGAACAATGAAATTTTGCTAATTTGTGTGTTGATTCCCATGTGAATTCTCAATTCATCTTTTATGTAAAATGGTTATATAATAAATATGGTGAATTTATTATCATAAAAATCATTGAAATTTCCTGAAGTTTTTTAATTTTCTTTATTTATTTAGTTGCCATCCCTGTCCTGGAAACACTACCAAAAATAGCTTTGAACTGGTCATTCTAGAAAAAAAGCCACCTTTGTTATCATAAATGTCCTCTTCCCAATAAAGCTCTGAAATAATAAATTTTATAAATGAGTTCAAGACACTACAAACTTGCAAATAAACAGTACCTTCATGGCATGCAAGAGAAACACGAGAAGTTGTTGGAGGAGCTAGTGTGTCCCATATGACCATATTGTGACCATTTGAACTGAGGCCTGTTGCAGCAAGAATAGATCCACTTGCTCCAACAAAAGCTACATCTCTGATGCAGAGGCAAAATAACTTCAGACATCCTGTACTAGACAAGGATAATTATTCAAACTAAAGATCTTGCAACATTACAATTCAAAGTAAAGGTTGACTAGATTCAGTCAAAGAACATACGATGCATTCTGATGAAATAAAAGAGATGATTCTGTAGGTCGAACATTACTTCTCCCTCCCACCTCAAGTTGCCATGCACAAACTGTGCCATCCGTTGCAGCAGTAGTAAACCTTTGTCCATAACAGTCAAACTGCACAGCTGAAACTGATGCAAGAGCATAAGGAGGGGGAATGTTTGCAGCTGGAAGAACTCCATAAGTGGCAATCGCAGTAGCCTTCCCAAACTGCTTTTTGAAATACCCACCATTTAGAAAATATAGGAAACAGTTTCACAACGATTTCTAAATGTCACTTACAGCATTGATCACACAATCTACTTGACAATACCAGTTCTGAACTTCCCATACTTCAAAATAAAGCTAAAACCCATTGAAAAATTAACTAATCAATTGTACAATAAAATCTTACAAATTATACAGTTTTAAGGACATATAGTCAGTCCAATAATATTTGAATTTTATTCAGGCCATTAGTGCATATATGTTTCTTAGTGCCTTACATTAATAAAAACAAAGGATCTCACAATGTACAATTGTACCGATGAATAAATTGATATATTGGATGATCACTGTCAGTAGACTGAGCATCTTCTAGAAAGCTATGGTCATAAACTTTGTTACAAGTTTAAAACTACAATGCAGTAACTTGCATAACATCAATGTTGTCATTAATCTTTCCAATAAAATGATATAATTGATTCAATAACTTGTTGCAGCTACTATTAAAGGTGATGCCTGAAAGGCAACTTTTATCAATAATTGCATTGCAACTTTTTGGGTAATCTTTGTTAATAAATGGATTGCAAGACAAAAACTGATTCAGGTTAAACCTGGGAATACATTATTCTTTCACCAAGAAAGTGAAACTAATGGAGGTGGCAATCAGGAAATTCCATTAATGCCACAAGACGATGAGAAAAGTATTTATGGCCACTCTAAATGGTTCTTTCTCCATAGAAGGACCAAGGACTTGGAGAAAAAGAAATCTTAAAATTCTTGTTAGCATCTTAATTTGCACCCGTAAGTGTGGCAAAATGGAACTGCTTGTACAGTCTAACTATTCTTCAAATTATGAGGCAAAGCTCTCTTCTCAAAAGAGTAAAGTAAACAACATATTTCCTAACACTGCAATTTATAAAACCTAAAACCTAAAAAATTCAAACATGCAATACAAAAAAACTTAAAAGAAAAACCTGTCTTTTTACTCTCAAGCTAGGGCGCAATGAAGCTAGACGAGGTTTAAAATTTTATATCTACTATAGAGAAAGATCTAACATAGCTAATGAATGCTTGTATTTTCCAATTAAATGCAGAGACTAAGAAACACAATTAAAATGTTGTTGAATCGAAATGAACACAATCAAAACTTACTATTTAATAAAAAGCAAGTCAATAGAAAACAGGAACAAAATGGAGCAAAGATGGGCAGATAACCAAATAAAACCAAAATTCAAACAATAATAGTGGATAATTGGTGCGAGAATACAAGAAGAAAAAAAGTGAAATTTGGGATTTCATCAACAAGACAATGAGAGATTTTACCTTGCAAGGAACTAAGGACACGAAAAGGTGGTGGTGGTGGGGTCATCATTGTCTTATAAGGTAGCTCTTGCAGAGTTCACGACACTAGTGTTGACTCCATGGGATCTGCATAGAGATGTGGTGGACGTAGGGATATCGCTTGAGTTTGTGGAGTGGTTTGTAGCACATCCATTCCCCAGGCCGACAGGTTAAGGTAGTTATATTTGAGGCTAAAGGATGAGGAGGATGAGGTACCAACTCCACCCAGCAAGAGGCGCAAAAGGAGGGATGAGGCAAAGGAGGATATTAGAAGAGATGGAGTGGGTGGAGATTATGGGGGACAACGAGGTGGTGGATTGATAGAGGTGTTGATCCAGCAAAAGGGGTTTCCACCTAGGCCACCGAGGGGATGAGGACTGCCCTAGAGACAAGAACACGTTCCCCCATAGGTACAGGTTTTGGCACAGGTACAGGTACCAACAAAGGTTCAGGTTCAGCCTCCACCACAAGTACAAGGTCAGGGAGAGGGGGATGTCAGGGGGATAAACAAATAGCTGATCTGCAGAGACAACTAGTTGATATGTCATGAGAGAGGGATACAGTAGGTAGCCCGATATGGGTAAGCATAGGCTACATTACAACTGGCTCAGTCAACTGTGCAGGGGGATCCATCATCTAGGATACAGTGCAAGCAAGACAAGAGATATTGTATTAATATGAGTCAGTGATGCCACCAGGTCAACAGGCTGGGACTTTTGCTCAGAGTTCATATGGGAGATCCTAGAGGACTAGGACAAAAAATAGGGGAGTTATGGGACCACCACCATCATCAGGATTAGGAGAGGCAGGACCTTCAGGAGCTCAATCACCTGGGACCAACTAGTTCCTAGGGCGGGAGTTCATCATAGCTCCTTTGGATTCTTACATGTATCAGTTTTGACATAGGTACTTTGAGGATGACATATTTTGGGGCTTGTTGTAGCCATTTTGTATATTGACATCATTGTATTCTGACATTGATATTTTGTATATTGACATCATTGTACTCTTGAATATGTTGATGTGAGTTTTATGACACTACAACATGCAGAAACGAATATTTAGTATTCCAAATGAAACACCAAATTTCCAACTCTCTTGAATAAGGATGCTCATATGCTAAACAAGGTATACAGATTGTGTGATCAAATGAGACAACCCGAAGGTTCGTTTTTACTGTGGACTTAACTCAATTGTAATGATGTGATATGTTGGGCATCATAAAGGAACTTACATTGTTCATTCAAAGAACATCAACTACTTCAACTTCTTCTAACCAAACAAACTGCAAACGGAAAGGGTTTAGGAAGATCTAATCTACTCCTAGAAGGCAAGAAATTGTGAATGTCTTTGTGAATCTACTAGACTTAGTTGTGATGTCCCCATTTTGAAATAGAAATTAATATTTTATAAAATAATAAAAGAAAATTTAATAAATAAAATGATATAATATAATCTATTATTAAAATAATAAAATAATATATAAGCATACTAATATATTATTAATATAATATATTATTAATAATAATAATAATAAAAATATGATATACAAATATAATATAATATAATATATTGATGAATCAATATAATAATATTAATATATTATTAAATATAATAAATAATAAATAAGTAATCACACTATAATTATAATCTATTATTATTATAATATATTATTCATATAGTAAATATAATAAACAAAATAACATAATATAATCCAAAAGACATCACTTTTGGAAAAAAAAGGGTATAAGAAAACAATTACAAGAAAAAAAGGAAGAAACACGAAGAAAATAATATGGAAAACTTGGGAGGAAATAATATAGGAGAAAATGAAGGAGAAAATCTAGGAGAAAAGATAGGAGAAAAGATGGGAGAAAATAAAGGAAGAAATGTAGGAGGAACTCAAGGGAGGAAAAAAGAATATATGGAAAACAAAGGAGAGTAAAAGATAAAAGACTTTCAGTGAAAATTCAACATGGTGGAAATTATAAAAGGAGAATAAGAAGGGACATTACAGTAGTATCAGAGCATAATCTTGTCATTCTATGGAAGATAGTTCATGCAAACATATAAACGAAAGAAAGGGAGCAAAAAATAGAAAAATACGAAAAAAGATAAAGACATAAGGAGAAAAACAGAGGTCGGCAGAATATTAAAACAAATTCAACATTGGTATGATAGTTGAATTGAATAAAATTATTTATTAATTAATTAATTATATATATATAATTCTATTTTCATAAACATTAATTTATAATATAAACATTATATATATATATATATATATTTCTATTTTCATAAACAATAATTTAGATATATATATATATATATATATATATATATATATATATATCACTTAATATTTATTATATGCATTTGAGTACTTCTGGATTTCTTTATGAATAAATCTAAAATTATGGTTACATAATTAACATTAATGTTTGTACATTTTTATGTCCGCCATAGATGATGATATGGATTCCATATAAAATGAATCTTATATTCTTTAGAGATGGATCCCCATATCTAGAGGGGGCTAGAGGAAATTGTTATAGCTTCCCTAGTCTCGAGATTGTTATAATCTCACGTAGGTAGTATAAATACTGAAGCCAGTCATATGCATATGCGTAGACTTGGATAGCATTTATTGCTTCCAAGAGATTCTTATGGGCAGTGCTCTATGGGATGACGTGTTGATAGCCCGATTGCTTAGAGTGGATCTTATATCTCTCAAGCCGAGAATCGGGAATTCTGTGAAGCCCGACCTAGAGGCAGCCTTAAGAATCAAATTCCCCCCCTTACTAACTTAGAGTAGAGTATGAGTCTTGTAAAAATTGTGTAATATTTTGTACTAACGTCAGTTTTGCAAGAAATTATGAAAGGAGAATAAGCAGGCACATTACAAATTTTGGCCATTTTTAGAGTGCAAACTCACCCTACATGGGGATTTTGGCCATTTTTAGAGTGGAAACTCACCCTTCATAGGGATTTTGGCCGTTTTGGGGGGTGTAAATTTTATTTTCATAGAGACAAAGTGCAACTATTAAGGGGAAAATTGATTTTCACAAGGATTTTGCACATTTTAAAGGTGGAAAATCAATTTCCATAGGGATTTTGAAGTTCTTATTGTTAAGATATAGCTACGATCGGATATGGTAATATATATATATATATATTAAGATCATTTGATAATTGTATATGTTACAATGCAATTAATATTAACAATCGGTTATGAAGAGTCATGACCCTACGTAGCATAAGGCACGTATGGTCATGGCTCTTCAAGACATGACTATTCAAAGGATATAAATGCATATCGATGGCTGGTGAAAAGATCAATCACAATGGTAATCTATTTCAGTACAGCTCTCGTATATATTCTCTATAGGACGATCTTAATTTTACAACACTTATGCATGATTTAGTCATTTTAGCCCGACTTTATAAATGAAACATGTCATTATAGCATCTTTCAGACTATTTGACTAGCTAGAATATCCCAACACTTACAAATTTTACCTCAAATCATTACAACTTGACCCTAGTGAGCCTTACCCTTGACACTCCTATCTGTACTTGCAAACTTAATGACTTGATAACTAAACCACTCCCCAACCTTTCAAGCTCTAAGATGACACTTCTACTGCCAAAACCCTACAACTACGAGCGAAAAGAGGGGGTCCCCATTTGTAACGGGGCGATGGTGTGAAAAGGTCACAACATCTTGACTAATATCTTTTATTATATACATGCCATGAGATTATTTTGGTGGTGATTACATGCATGTCCATGTTTCTATACCTATGTGATGTTGTATGGATGCTTTTTTAATAGAACTCAAAAATTATTTAGAAATCTACATGAATATCCTCTCATTTCTGCTCTTCATGCAAAGAATTTAAAGAAACTATTCTTGAATAGCTGTTAAAAATAACCCTCAAGTCTTCAATTTATACCCTCCACTATGCATGTTTTCACCAAAATATATGCCTCACCAAGGTGGTCGACCAAGAGGCATGGATATATATTTTTATTGTTTTAATTTCATTGCCCAAGGTGGGTACTAGCAAAGGGAGGTCGTCCCTCTTAGGGACCCAAACAAAAATCCAATGAAAATTAATTTAATTTCCCTTAGGAAGGGGCAAGTCCTATGAGGGGATTGTCCAAAATAAAAATATTATATTTGCAATTTTTATTCTCCTTCAAGCATTGATGCCAATAATTAAATGATTGTGCCATTCAATATTTAAATTGCCTCAATCAATTAAGTCTCAATCATAGTGCCATAAATTTGGCAAAACTTTTTCAACTATTATGCATTACGCAAGTAATTGGTAAAAAACTGAATGAATTAATGAATGAACAAACATTCATTATAATAGTACAAAGACAATGTTTCTATTATGAAACAATTGTAGAATTTGAAAGTTTCTAATATTTACAAGATTTGCAACATTGACCATTAAATAATAAAATACAAAGATATTATTCTAATACCCTCCCTTAATGGTCAATCTATCAACTACAAGTTGTCCCTTGAATTTTACAAACTTGTCCAAGCTCGAAGACTTGGTGAGAATATTTGTTGTTTGATTAGCAGTGGGAACATATAGCAATTGAATTAATCCATCTTCAACCAACTTTCAAATGAAGTGACAATGAAGTTCAACAAGCTTGGTTCTCTCATCAAACACTAGGTTCTTGGCCAGTTTGAGCACTCTTTGATTGTCACAATAAAGGCGAGTAGGATCTACTTGAGACATTTGCATGTCTAAAAGCATCCTTCGAAGGCAAACTGCCTAACGAGCTTCCTTAACTGTTCCTTGATACTCAGCTTCTGTCGAGGAAAGAGCCACCGCTTATTGCTTCTTGCTAGTCCAGGTGACTGCACCAGATGCCAAACAAAAAACATACCCAGATGTTGATTTTCTATCATCAACGAAACTTGCCCAATTTCTATAAAGCCAATAAGCCTAGGATCATGACTTTTGTTGTATAGAGGACCAAAGTCAGAAGTGCCCTTCACATAATACAGCACACTCTTCGCTACTACCCAATGATCATCCTTGGGGGCTATCATGAAGCATGAAATGTAGCTCACTACAAAACTGAGATCAGTCCTAGTAGCAATAAGGTAGATGAGATTGCCCACCAATTGCCTGAATGTTGATTCATTCACCATAGGTGAATCTAATTTGGCTATCACCTTCAGCCCTTTCTCCATAGGTGTGGATGCAGGTTTACAGTCTTGCATCTGAAACTTGTCCAGCAAATTGTGGGCATAAGACTGAGATAAGAAGATATTGTCTTCAGTCTGCCAAACTTCAACACCTACACAATAGTGAAGATGTCCCAAGTCTATCATGTCAAAGGATTGACATAAATTCCGTTTTATCTAATCGATCAAAAATGTCGAACTACCAGTGATAATTAGGTCATCAACATAGACAACAACAACAAGAATATCACATCCAGTGTTGTTGACATATAAATTAGAATCAGATGGCCTCTTTTGAAAGCCATTATTTGTAAGGTACTTGTCAATTTTGATATACCAAGCTCAAGGAGCCTATTTTAGGCCATAGAGTGCTTTCACCTATTTGCACACCTGATGTTCTATTCCACCAACCTTGAAACTAGGAGATTGCATCATGTAGACTTCTTGCAATGTTGAGGAAGGCACTCTTAATATTAATGTTCTTTTCCACCAACCTTGAAACTAGGAGGTTGCGTCATGTAGACTTCTTGCAACTCATTGTTGAGGAAGGCACTCTTAATATCCTTCAGAGTGCCTTCCTCAATAGTGAGTTGCAAGAAGTCTACATGACGCAACCTCCTGGTTTCAAGGTTGGTGGAAAAGGACATGGATATTAAGAGTGCCTTCCTCAACAATGAGTTGCAAGAAGTCTACATGACGCAACCTCCTGGTTTCAAGGTTGGTGGAAAAGAACATCAGGTGTGCAAACAGGTGAAAGAACTCTATGGCCTAAAACAGGCTCCTTGAGCTTGGTATATCAAAATTGACAAGTACCTTACAAATAATGTCTTTCAAAGGAGTCCATCTAATTCTCATTTTTATGTCAAAAACACTAGTGGTGATATTCTTCTTGTTGTTGTCTATGTTGATGACCTGATTATCACTGGTAGTTCGACATTTTTGATCAATCAAATAAAACGAAATTTGTGTCAATCCTTTGACATGACAGACTTGGGACATCTTCACTATTGTGTAGGTGTTGAAGTTTGGCAGAATGAAGACAGTATCTTCTTATCTCAATCTAAGTATGCCTGCAAGTTGTTGGACAAGTTTCGTATGCAAGACTGTAAACCTACATCCACACCTATGGAGAAAGGGCTAAAGCTGATAGCCAAATTAGCTTAATAATTTAAACCTGCATAATAACCATCCTGTAAACCTGCATCCATGCCTATGGAGAAAGGGCTTCCAGTCCCTTAGACCCTTTTGGTGGTCTCTTGTTGGACACTAATAATTTATCTTATCTTATCTTATTTGATGGACTTTCCATCCAACCTAAGCTGCTAAGGCAAGGACAAGTTGTATGGTACTCATTTTGGTTGTAGGAACAGAAGTGTCCTCATAGTCAATGCCTTCTTTCTATGAGAACCCCCGAGCAACGAGACGAACTTTGTACTTTTCAAGGGTGTCGTCAGCTTTGTACTTAACTTTGTATACCCATTTGCTTCTAATGGGCTTCTTCCCTAGAGGGAGATAAGAAAGGAACCAAGGTTTGTTCTGCTCAAGACTATGATGTTCATCTGCCATAGCCTTTTCCCACTCAGGAATCCCTTTAGCCTCAAAGTATCTCTGAGGCTCAAAACTACTATGAAGGTTGGCCATGAGAGAAAAGTTGACTATATCATGTTGCTTGCTCTTATTTCTAGATCTACCCTCAATGAGCTCATAAGGACGAAGATCACTAATTGTCTTAGCCTACCATTTAGGCCGAAGAGTAGAAGAACCAACATCAGATGTAGTAGGAAGAACTGGAACAGATTCAACAAGTGGAGCATCATTCGGAGGAAATTTAGGTAGTGCATCATCAAATTCAGAATCTGCATCATCCCTCCAATCAGGTGAACCATATGGAAGATGGACACCCAAATCAACAGCCTTCAAAGGCTGGTCCTCAAAATGTTGTACAAGTGAGGAAAGTCGAAAAGGTCCTCGTTCTTCATCAAAGACAATATCATGACTGAAGATAAGACGATCAGTGTCTATATCAATCAGTTTCTAAGCCTTGTGGTTGTCACTGTACCTTGTGAACATAAGTTTCTGACAATTGGAATCCAACTTGGAGTGCTTGGCATCTAGAATCCAAACATATGCTAAAGAGCTAAAGACTTTCAAATGACTGATCCTGGGTTTGCAAGCAGTCCAGGCTTCCTAAGGAGTTTTCCCCTTAACAACCTATGTAGGAGACCAATTAAGAAGATAGACTACACTGAAAACTGCTTCTGTCCAACATTTCTTAGGCACATTACTATGTTACATCATTGACCTAGCCATTTCATTGATAGTGCGATTTCGACGTTCAACACTGTCATTTTGTTGTGAAGTGTAAGGTGTGGTTAACTGGTGTTTGATGTCGTGTGTATTACAAAAGTTGGAGAAAGCAGTAGAACAAAACTACCCCCCATTATCTGACCTAAGAGTGACTATAGGACAACTAGAGTCTTTTTCTACTAAGGCCTTAAATTTTTGAAATACAATAAACACGTCTAATTTCTGTCTAAGAGAGTACACCCACATTTTACGACCGAAATCATCAACAAAAAGAAAGAAATACCTAGCACCAATAATAGAAGATGTATTCATTGGACCACATACATCAAGATGAATTAATTGCAATACCTTTGAGGCTCGCTATGAGTCAACATCCTTGAATGGTGTCATGTGTTGCTTCCCAGACTCACAAGCTCCACAAATGTGGTGATTCTGAGTTTGGATCTCAGGTAAACCAAGAACAAGATCCTCATGAACAAGCTAACAAAAATAGTGAATGTTCAGGTGACCATACCGCTAATGCCAAAGACTGTTGATGGAAGATGATTTAGCTACAAAAGCATGCTCAAGAGAATCAACCGAATCCACAAGTATGTTAGACCATGATCTTCAATGCCAACAACTATTGTAGTGTGAGTCTCGCGATCAAAAATCAAACACTTGTGTGAACTAAATACCACATCAAACTGAAGAGAATGTCGCATAATCTGGCTCATTGAGAGAAGATTGAGTTCCATACCAGGAATGTAGTATACAATGTACATTGAGGAATAGGAGATTCCTCCCATCAGACTGTATCTATACGTTGCCCTTGCCGACAACTGTATACTCTTCTCCTATACCAAAAATGATTAAATCAGTGAAAGGTGAGAAGTCTGTGAACCAGCCACGCTAATGAGTGAAGTGTCGAGAAGCACCAGAGTCTATGTACCAAGCAAAAGACTTTACATGATCTATAGGTCACTTTGCCATGAAAGCATAAAATGCAAATTCTTTCTGCTCAGAGTGCTCTATGACATTGGCCTTAGGATGAGACCCTCCCTGCTTCTGTTGTTCAGAAGCAATACGATTCCAACAGTTCTTTATCAAGTGACCAAATTTGTGGTAGTAGTGTTGTGAGGTTTTCACACCATCACCCCATTGCAAATGGGAACCCCCTCTTTTTTCTTTGGCAGTAGGAGTAGCGCTCTTAGATGCTTTTAGGTGGTCTTAGCTGGTGGCAATTTTGAAGTCTCCAAGTCCGAGAGATGAGTTTGAGCAATTTTGGCTTGCTGGGAAGTTAAGTTTGTCTGTGTAATGTCCCCATTTTCATGAGCATCAGAGTTTGAGGGATTACCCTATTGTTGTATCCCTCATAGGCTAATTATTGTTGTTGAATTCCAGATTGCTGCAAATGTAATAGCATTACCATAAAAGTATATGATTTCCAAATGCATCAATCTCTTGTATATATACATTGTAAAGACAAGAAGAGACATATCCCTTCATGGGACATGTCTATTCATTAGTCTTATTTATTAATTTAACTAAATAATTATTATAAGATTAACTTATATATATATATATATATATATATATATATATATATGTATATTAATATATAAATAATATAACTATTATATATATTAATACATATATATAATATGTGTAGTAATTCATTTCTCATAATAATTAATAGTCTCATTTATTTATCTGACCAATGCTACAAACATCAACACTCCCTCTTAGCTAGGGAAGATAAAATCTATCCAACACTTAGAGCATCAAGTATATGATGGAAGCAATAGAAGTATTATCTTTATGAGGTAATCAGTTTAGAAACATAGTCCCAAGGTGTGGATTTCTTCCATCAGCGATTCTATTTACAAGCACTCATGATATTGGCCTCCAGAATATCAAGTGCTCAGAATAATGGCCTATCAACATCAAGTCATATGATGTTCACCACATACTCAACAAATGTCCATAGATAATGTGTACTATCTATAACTTATCGTGGTTATGTTTCAGCCATCACATGATATCTATCACAATAGAATATCATGGCTAGTTTAAGGAACTCAATCCTCCATGCAAGATATATCACATGACTTGTGGATATGGTCTATAGTCAATAATGCAGGTCAATAACAATATAAGTGAATATTGATTAGTACCTTCATTTGATCTATGAAGGATCAACATATAAGAATATATTGAGACAGATAGATAATCAATGATAAATAATATATTTCTTATTTGATTCTTTATCTGATCGAAAGCTATTTATTTCAACACTCCCTCTAAGCTAAGGAAGATAAGGTGTAATGAAGATAATATTAATATTATTTATAATGTATCACATTTTTCATGATGAGATTGTTATCACATGTATATATATATATACCACCTAACTTGTGAATATATAACTTAGTATAACATATCACTTAATGCGTGGCATGAAGTATCACCTAACATGTGATACTGAGTTTTACATATCACTTAGCATGTGATATGAGGAATCACCTTAACTTGTGATACTCAATTTTATATATCACCTACATGTGATATGAGGAATCATCTTAACATGTGATACCTAGTTTTACATATCACCTAACATGTGATATGAGGAATCACCTAACATGTGATACCCGGTTTTACATATCACCTAACATGTGATATGAGGAATCACCTCAGATCGTGATACCTAATTTTCATATCACCTCAAATCGTGATATGAGGAATCACCTCAGATCGTGATACCTAATTTTTGTATCACCTTAGATCGTGATACCAGGATATAGTAATAAGGAACATTACATTCCCTTACATATAACCCTATTATGGTATGTGCATTGACATATCAAATGTCTACCATAACGAATCTCTATTACAAGGTTATTACCTTGTAATATCAAATACAAGTGTTCATTTTCTAAGAGATCGTCACCTCTCAGAAATGTACACAGGATGGATGAGCCCATAAAGTCACACATCTGACAAAAGAAGTTTACACATAAAATATCTTTATCAGTACAAATCAAAATTTTATATTTCAACCATACCAATATTCTTCCTGAAGTGATCAACTTTCACCTTGGCGAGTGGTTTGGTAATAATATATGTTGTTTGATCGCTCGTATTAATATACTACAACTGGATCACATTCCTTCCTACCATGTCTCTTACATAGTGATAAGGAATCTCTATAAGATAAAAAATAATGAATCACTGATGCTGAAACTCCATCCTAAGAATCACAGTCCTCTAACTGTTGATCACTAAGGAACCCATCTTGACATGGTCAGCTCCCTCTGAATCAAGATTCTTAGATATCCACAGATGCAGATCCTTTAGTTTTTGTACTGACTCCCTCTGAATCTTTGAGTACTAACATCAACATTTGACCTTCTCATCCAAGGTTGCTTCTAATAGATAAAGTGACAGACTCCCTCTGAATGTTAATTTTTCCTTTTAAAGAAGTAAGCCATAGTCTGTATGTATTCTTCTTCTTCGGAAGATAACTCAACTCAGTGCCACTGTCGAATGCGACTCCATACATTTCTTCATTGCATAAGATTTTGGCCAGTGGGTACAGATGTCCAAATTCCCAATTGTCAATTCCATGTCCATATTGTCTACTTTTGCACTAAATAGTCATAAGGCTACCGACTCACATTGGCTAGCATACAATGCATTTTGATTTTATCAAGGCCACAACATTAACACTCCCTCTTGGACTTGAGGGAAGAAAAAAATGTCGATAAGGATCTCTCAAGATGTATGGATTGCCTCAATCGGCGATTCTATCCACGAGTTCCCACTACTATGATCTTAGAAGTGTTTCACCTTCAATAGTGAACTCCCTCTCAATCCATATGATCGAGTTTGTCACAAGTTGACTGAATCGTCTGCTCCCTTTGAAGCTCATCAACTTCTTAACCTCTCTGAAGATGTCAGACTCCCTCTGTATATATATTGCAGATAAAAACAATGTCTCCAGAAGCCACTTACTCATGCATAGAAGTGTGAAACATAATTGCGCTCAGAACAACAAGGATGTAGATGCTATTATCTCCAACTAGGAACAAAGTCCACGTCCCAAACAACTCACATTAGGCCCAGCAACACATGGATTCGATGTGAGAACTGATGAAGATTCTCTATGAATTAATTCTTGGCAGATATTGTTTGCTCATGCATAGCCGTCTATATACATTTCAAACCAAGACTTCATCCCTTTTTCCAGGCACTCATGGGAAATATTATTATCTTCTAAAGTTTCAACGAATAAATTCAATTTGCATTTATGCTCGAGCCATGCTATAGAATTCATTTTGCATACGACAATACTTAAAGTCACGACCCATTTATCTTGAACATAAGATAATGGTAGTCCTTCACATAAGCCGTGGCCAAATCCATATTTTCTATAATAATAACTAAGGAGGTCATTAAAAGTCTTGAAACTCCTCTACTTGCTATCTCAGCTCATTGAATGAGGTTAGTCATCTTGAAGAGTCATCGATGACTAATCCCTTTCTTCTATAATCACACTCTACAATTGTTATTATATAGCGCAAACACTTTGACCTGATAGCAGTACGTTACTGGCACCTGTACTCTGTCAATGCTCCGATACAGGTTGATTATGTAAACACTTTTCATGAATAAACCAGTACAAATATATCTGCCTAAGCTTCACGGCTAAGAGTATGCAGAATTTTGGCAGTATATAAAAATTTATTTATTCTGCAGACTGTAATTTGTCGATTGGAACTGCTTTGTTATCACATATCCTTTCCTTAATATCTCCCATGGTGTTTTCCCTTTTATTTTATTTTTATTCTATTTTGTTCGGTGATCCATACCTTGCCTCATTGGTACGTTATTGGTCACGAGTTATATTTCTGTCGTCTCAATCTCAAGATTAATAATTCAAAGAGCATGGACTATCTAGTATCATGGGCTCGATATATAATGCATTGCCCATGTAGGAATGTCAGAGAGAATCGATTCATCCATCATTTTGAGAACTTGATGCTTGCAGTCATGTTCCTCTGTGCCAAGTTGAACTTGTTGCATACATCTAGCAGGCGGATATCCCAACTCAAACAACAAACCACCTCCTCTTTAATTGGCACCAAATTACCTCTTCATTGGCAACAATAACCTTTCTCCCATGTGTGAATTTCTTCTTCTCTCAAACTGTGAATTATCTCCTTTCTTTGGTAGCGATTTCCTCTGCCATTGGACTGCGATTTTCCTTTCATCAACAGAAAATTGTCTCTGCTATTGGGAGTGTGAATTATCTTTGTTATCAACTGTGAATTGCCTCATCTCATTAGCAGTGATTTCCCCTGCTCTTAGGCAACAATTATCTCTAATTTTGGACAGCGAATTGACTTTGCATTCATTTCACAGGAGGTTCATTTTACATCCACGATATATTCAAGTTGACTCATGAGTTTCTAAACTCTCGCAACCCCTGCTATAAAAATTCTCATGGAATATCTGGACCATCTAGTTGCAGTTTCAGCGCGGGATCTGACCCCTCTGCAGTCTTTGTGGTAGTCGTCTTCATCCGGCAGTGGCCACATCAACATTTTGGGCCTCTCAACCATTGACACAGGCTGGACTTCCACCAATGTTTTCAATCATAAACATCTTGGCGACATCATACTATGGGTCGCAGCATCACAGTAATATCAATTGATGTTGGATTAACATTAATCCATGTCGATATCATCCGCCCTTCGTATTTATATGAATCCATCAATTTCAGTACACTAGATCATCGACGATACAAATCCATCGATCACAAAGATATCATATTGCTTGGAGTCCACAGCAACCCGACTACTTCATTTGATCCGGTGACTTGATCACGATCTCCAGCGACATCAACGGTTTTTATTTTCTACCCCGTACAAGGTTCTTTGCTAGTAACAGAACTTCCAAGCAACCCATTTAATATCGCGCTATATTTTGTACTTGTAGGTGTGTAGTATTTCTAAGGGTGTGGTGCGGCGACTAATTGTTTGCGTTGTAATCTACGAGTTTCGTATATAAACAAGTATTTGTTTATCGTGCTTATCTCCGTAGATTGTGGGTGCTACCCACCACACAGAGCCACCTGAACTCCTCATCCATAACAATCAAAAACGAAGGTCCCAACTATAGTATTCGGAGGACACAAGCACACATGACAGCATCAAGTTCCACAGAACATAGGGCCACGTAAACAAATCATCCACAGCTAGTCGGTCAACCATGCTGTTTTCATGAGTGTATTTATCTTCTACATTTGCAGTCTGGCTCTGATACCATGTTGAATTCCAAATTGTTGCAAATGTAATAGCATTACCATAAAAGTATATGATTTCCAAATGCATCAATCTCTTGTATATATACTTTGTAAAGACAAGAAGAGGCATATCCCTTCATGGGACATGTCTATTCATTAGTCTTATTTATTAATTTAACTAAATAATTATTATAAGATTAACTTTATATATATACATACATATATATATATATATATATATATATATATACACACACACATATGTATGTATATTAATATATAAATAATATAACTATTATATATATTAATACATATATATAATATGTGTAGTAATTCATTTCTCATAATAATTAATAGTCTCATTTATTTATCTAACCGATGCTACAAACATCAATAGTCTCCAAGTCCGAGAGATGAGTTTGAGCAAATTTGGCTTGCTGGGAAGTCAAGTTTGTCTGTGTAATGTCCCCATCTTCATGAGCATCAGAGTTTGAGGGATTACCCTATTGTTGTGTCCCTCATAGGTTAATTATCATGGATAGAGGGTATCTGAGGCAGAGGCTTGGTAAATGGAGGTTCTTGTCTTCTCCAGAATTCAATATGTTCCAGCTTAGTCTTTGTTTGGCTCGGATTGGACTTCGTTTGGGCTCAGTTTCATATACTTACAATTTATAGTAAATCTAAAGTTGATAGAGATGGGCCCTTTCTATTTTTAGTAAGGCAATCATACGGACAGAGGATGCAGTGGTTGACTCCCTGGTTGAAATGGCTCATCAAAATAATGATTATTTAATGAGATATAAATATTTTAATGGCCTTTAATGATGTTTAATTATTTAAGTTATATTATACGGTTATAAATTGACTTTATAATAAAGTGGGGGCCATGTTGAGGGTAATGAGTAATTAATACTCATTGATCAAAAGTCTATTTTATTAATGATACATTATAAAGTCAGCTCATTATTATAAAAGCAAATATCAAAATCACTAAAGAGCCTTGCTAATGAAGACTCATGGGGAAATATTATAAAATAGCCTTGGAGAGAAATGAAAATTCATTCTATTGTGCATTGTTTGATGATTTGTGAGTTGTGTTGAGCCGAGGGTTTCACCATTTGAAGGCTGGAAGAATGGTGAATTCTTCAAAGTCTGGTCAGTTTGAACTGGTGAAACCATCCAGCGAATTGTGCTTGTGATGGTCTTATTCAAAGACCATAATTGAGCTTCACATGGTGTCTGAATTGAAAAGAATGGCCAGTGTTTTATCACAGTAATAATTAGCAGAGTACAAAGGGTAATTTATGTGCAGATCACAGCCTGCATTAAGGTCTGCATTTGGAATTTTGGGGACTGCCATTTACCTACAGGAAGCGGTAATCATTGTGGACCTACGTTATCATTTAAAGGTCAGCGTTTGAGGGTTTGGGCAGCCGTTTTTCATTTGCAGGTAGCGGCCAATAATATTAAGGGCTGCATTTGAGTTCTGGGCAGCGATAGACAGTCATTGGGCACGTTTTTGGACAAGAGTTCTTTTAATCACTTAATTCAAGTCTTCAGCATCGAACTGTGATAAGTTCCAGGGGCTGCGTTATCAACTAGGAAGTCAATTGATGCAAGCAATCAGTCACAGGCTTTTTCTTCATTGGTCTTCAAATAAAACTCGTTTGCATCATAATTGTCATCGTAAATGTTTTGAATCAGATATGAAGGAATAAGTATGCACATCAAATGTTTGGTGTAATGTCAAGACGTTTGAGACCAAGCATTATAAGTCAAATGTTTGGTTGGGCATACAAAATGTGACAACAATTTCAGATGAAACTCGGAAAACATTGGACATTATATAAAGTTTACGCTTGAAATCATCGCAATACAATATCTTCTCTAACACCAGTAATCTAGGACTTAGGTTTGCCCAAGAAAATACACACAAACTGAATCAAATGTGTTATTGTCATGAAGGAAGCAAAACAAAAGAAAATAGAGTAAAAACAACAAATTAAAGTGCTTTGGAAAAGGGAATCCATGAGCAATGAGACACCATGCTAGAAATATAAACTGCAAAATTATGTTATACAAAGTTTTGTACAAGATCTAAAAGTTCAACTTCAAATGTATCCTGCATGAGCTGTTATGTGCTTATTATGTCCTATTTACTCATAGAATGAATAAAATACAATAACATAAAAATGTGGAACATGAAGGTAAAGCCTGTAAAGGCAAGAAATGCATTCACCCACTTTCAGTTAGTTCATATTGTCTACTATTTACTGTTCTAGAAACTTTGTTGAATATCTGCGAGAAACTATTTAGACAATATCAGATCTGTGAGGCATAGAACAAAAGGAGTTAAGAATTTGCGGTATAACAATGCGCTCTTGGGAAGACCCTGATGCTTCTGGTGAAGATGGCATATGGCAGAAAGCACCAGCATTGTACCACATGTTCAAACTACTAAACCTGACTAGATCAATATTGTACAAGTAGAACAGCACGTCCCTTGTCATTATTACATTACATATGGTGCTCATCCAAAATAATGTTATTAGTATTACACTAACCTGTACATAAGCTATTCTTGCACAGAGTTTACATTTACAGTAACATAATAGTTATTAAATATTCTTATTATCAGTTTCTCATTGTGTACTTCATTACAATATTCTGTTCATCGTGCAATTAAATATAGTTCTCAATTATTTGTTGTTATTACATTCTTCCACTTATAACACATCAAAGTTCCAGCAATATATAGCATTGTCCATTGGGCTTATGATTGGAGAATGGATCACATTAAATGATTAAATGGAGTTAACAACTTCAAAGAGGCATTATAAGACATATTTAACTACAATTTGTGTTTATCCAAGGTTTTTTCTGTTATCTGAAAATGCTAGTTATGGGACATCTTGTTGCGGGTGTTGCATTCGAGATTTACTAATATATCATATTCAGCCAACTAAAAGCAAATTAAAATTCTAGACCTACTGTTAAATGTCACAGATGTTACAAGCGGAGGAAAGTAATGGGAAATCGTCTGATTACGTGCCAAAAGGTGATAATATCAAACATGAAAATAAATAGAAACATATTGCATAGTACATGTAATATTAATTGTATATGGCTACTGAACAATAAGCAATTGCCCAAAATACAAGAAAAAAACCCACCCATATAGACACACTCCTTAGTGCCACCAAAAAAGGGATAAAGAAAAATTAAAATGAAAGTGCACTTGGATTTATTAAAGCACTATCTCTTAAATGAACATAGTTCATTAGCTTGATGTTGGATTATCAAATCATTTAAACAATTTATGTGGACAACAAAGATATCTACCTCCCAGAGATAAACATGGGTGTTGCTGGATCCGACAAGAAACAGAGGCCTTAAGGGATGACTAGTCAGTGCCCTTGTGCTAACATTCTCAGCAGTGGCAGGAGGATCAACAAATCCCTCAAAGTCTTCCCATTCACCCCAACCTAGACCCATTGCTCCAATTCCAGCATAGCCAGGAATACCAAAAGTTACTCCACTTAAATCTTTCCCTGACCTTGGTAATGAGCCTAATCCAACTGTAGCTCCACCCAAACCAAGGCTTGAACCTTCTTTGCTTCCAAGCCCCACTCCAGGTGATACAAATGTAGGCACTGGAGTAGACTGTGACCCAGCCCACCCATTCCTTGGCCACTCAACACTTGACCATAAATATTCAAGTGAGTCAAAGTAAGGTTCCACAGTAGTCAAGTTAAGATAGATAAGTCCCTACAAAAGAAAAGCCAACAAGAATGTAAGTGCATCCACATTGTAGATGGAAAAGAAAACTTGAAGTTAAACGATCCATGAATATGTACATAGCTTAAATCCTTAGATATAAGTTCCATTTACATTTCAAAAAATATTGCAAACCTTAACTTCTGGAAAAATAATCCTCTAATCCTTAATCCCTATATATGCCGTGAAAGCTAAGGCATAATGTATGACCTAATAGCCTCAAGAATCAAAACATATAAAGGTAGAAAACAAAAAGGATCATTAGCAATGGGAATGGCAATTAGATAAGTTTCCTATTTCCTTTCCATGTGTTCATAAATGAATTTTGATTTGAATATAATTACAAAAAATATTCTCAATTTCACATCTCCAGCATTACCTGTGGGTCAATTTATTTTGCATTATACATTACACTCCTTTAATGCCAACTATAATTATAAATGCAGGCAAAAACTTCCAGTAAACTTACAGTGAATACCATGCCCTCCTGTTAGTAATAAGAAAAGAAAATAGGTAATAGATAAGTAAAACTACATGTAGTTAGTTTTGTACGTTAAGACAACCTATTGGTTAGTTTTAAGATTTCCTTTCTATCAGAGTAGGACACACTTTCTGACAATACAAAAAAGCAAAATTGTTGAAAAATCTTAGGAAACAAATATGTTATCTAAGAAATCCAGCAGAGGTGTAGGCTAGTACAAAAAGCAGCAAGGTAGAACTGCAGAAGCGATTATTGTTTCTATGAGTAGCCCAAATTCAATTTTGATGAATTCTTTGGCATGCACAGTTAAAGCTCACAACTTCCTCAGAAAACAACAATAAGGAAGCTTAACCTCTTAAGGTCAACTCAGGAAAGGCTGAAGAAACAAATGTAAAACAAGTACAGCTAGGGAGATGACAACATAGAAGGAAGTGTTTGGAATAAAATGATTCTGAAGATGTTTGTTATTGAATAAGATAAGATAAATTTATTAATGTCCAACAAAAGACCACAAAGGGGATCCAAGGGACTGCTGAAACAAAGCAGATGGCCAGCCCACAACAGGGACACCAAACGGTGCCAGAGGAGAGAAAACGAAACAACTAAAGCAAGAAACAACAAACAGCCCAAAAATGGTTCTAATCAGTTGCGAAAAAATCCACCTAATTAGATGTTCCTAAACAATTGAAAAACTGAATATCTAATCTTACCATAGACAGATGTATTAATATGTATTCAATTAACTATTCTTTTACTATTATTAAATTGTTTCTAACAATTTGCTAAAGATCTAACTTTTGTATATTATCAGCTACAATTAGTCCTTACCAAACTTCTCGAACTTGCCACTGGTAAACACAATGTAACGAAAAAAAGGAGATGAACAGAAAAAACAATATTGTAACCTCTGGAAAAGGAGAGTGGATCTAAAACATGGTAGTTATTGCCCACTATCATTAAAAAAATATGGTATTGTTCCAACACTAAAATCTGTTATGTTTTTACTTTAATAAATGCATCAATCTTGTCCACTACAAAGTTACAGAAACCAGACTAACTAGATGGAAACCTAGGGTGCTGCTTGCCCTCGATGTTTGCAAGAAGCGGCTCCCTCCAGTGATTTTCTTTTTCTGGATTTTTCATTCACTTTTAACTAAAAGTGAGAAAGGAGGCACTGTGAAAAAATGGATTGGGCTGGGAACTGTAGGTGGACAACCCATAAGAAAGAAGGCAAGCAGAGAAATAAAATAAGTTATCTATTAAAAAATATGAAACAAATATTTGGCCCACTGTAATAATTGGAAATGAATTATTAAAGAAAGAAAAGCTATGGGGGCAGAAGCCACCAAAAATGATAATGTTCCACTGCTAATGATGGTAGCTTCAGTCAGATAAATGTAATGTTGATTATACCAACATTGAATAGTGATTTATTATATGTATGTAGTATGTACACATATCATATGTATATAATAATAATTGATCTTATTATTATATATATTAAATATCTATACATACATTTGTGAATATTATATTTAAATCATTACTCATAATGTTGATATATTAATCTATGTTGAATTGATAATCATATCAACCAAACTAAATGCTGATTAATATATAATCCATAAGAACCAAATTGAGCATCAATTAATGATCAAATGGTTGATCATAATCTATCTCATTCATTAATGAATCCAAGTGTATATTGCTGAGGTTATCGACTTAATCGATATTCTTAAAGACTTGATTCTAATATCATTTAATATGTAAATCGGTTATGAAAATCGTTTATGGGAAACGATTATATGAAATATTTCATATACTATCGATTAGGGAAATCAAACTAACATTTATGTATAAACCTAGTCATACCGAATATACCTATTTATGGATTACGATTATATTGATCAATGTTATGATCAATATAATGTATTGATTAATTATGCAGATCGATTAATGCTGTTTGTTATTAACAATAATACTAATTGCTATTGACATGACTGCGAAGGCATGTCTATTCATAGACATGTCCCTCCAAGCAATATATATACTAAATAACATCGGTCAAAATGGATGTACAGAAATCAATAAGTGCAAGCCATTGAGATCGATATCAACATTGTAGATTCAGAAATATATTTTGTGAATAAAAATTGTGTTCTCCTCATACTTGCTGCCACCTGCAGATTGAATACATTAATAAATAAAGCTTCATTGTGAAACAATAAATTTAAAAGATCTTTACTTCACATCTACTCGTAAATCTGATTTACTTTAACATGGTATCAAAGCCAGTGTAAGGAAGATCAAATGAGATTTGAGATAGTCTATTATCTAGGCTACCATTTGACTCTTATAAATTCACATTCCTTTCTACAATGGCAAGTGGAGTCAGATTCGAAGATCGTTCGGAAGGAGCCTCAAATTTTGTATCATGGAAGTTTAGGATTATGCTTACCTTGAGAGAGAATGAACTAGATTCATTCGTAAAGGTAAACATACCTAAAGCAGCCAATGATGTTGAGAAACTTCAATGGATCAAGAACAATGGCAAAGCTATGAAAATGATTGTAGATGCAGTTAGAGATCAATTTGTTCCAGTCATTTCAAAATATGGCAAAGCATGTGACATGTTCAAATCACTTGAGAATATGTATGAAATAAACAACACCAGCAGAGCACTCACATTGAAAAGACAACTCCATCATGTAAAGATGAACAAAGGAGAAACTGTCACATCATATTTTATGAGGATCACCGAATTAAGGGACAAACTTTCTACAATTGGTCATTTAATTGACAACAAGGAGTTAACAATGATGGCTCTAAATCGACTCCCAACATCATGGGAATCATTTATTAAAGGAATAAGTGCACGTTCAAAGCTCCCCAAGTTTGATCGATTAAAGACAGATTGTATTCAAGAAGAATCCAGATTGATCACTAGAGGGATTAGCCAAAGTACCCCAAATGAAGATATTCATGCGCTGAACACTCACTCTCACACGAAAGGGAAAAAGAGGAACTTCAAGACGAAGGACAAGGGTACAAATGGAAAATACTCTCCCAAGAAGAGAAAGGACATGTCTCAAGTGTAGTGTTTCAGATGCGACAAGTATGGACATTATGCCATGAAGTGTCCAGATAGGACAAAACAACAAGCCTCTATAGTTGAAGTTGGAAATGCTAGCATGGAAAATGATTCTGAGAAATTGATCTTCTATTCAGCCGGATCAAGCCAAGTGTCAAACAGCCTCAACACTTGGCTAATTGATAGTGGAGCATCACGCCATATTACCGGATTCAGAGAACACCTAGACACTCTAGTGGAGATTCTGATAAGGAAGTAACTATTGGGGATGACTCTAACTACCCAATCAAAGGAATTGGAACCTGTACTATAAACCTGAAATCAGGCATATCTCTTCAGCTCACAGGAGTACTATTTGTGCCAGGGATAAAGGGAAATCTAGTCTCCATTTCTGCACTTAAAGACAAAGGGTATAGAATAACCTTTATGGAAGGCAAAGTTCTGGCATGGCCAAAGAACTCTACAATGAAGAAGGCTCATACTATAGGAACTAGACATGGAAATCTTTATAAACTATGCACTAATCCCTCTCAAGCCCTAATTCATGAATCTTCAAACTCAATTGAGATTTGGCATAGGAGATTAGGGCATCTCCATTTTCGTGCTCTACCCTCCATAGAGAAAATGGTGATAGGTTTGCCTAAACTAAATCAAAATCATGAAGGAACATGCAAGAGTTGTGCCCTGGGAAAGAATACAAAAGGAACTTTCCACGATAGTGATAGAAAATCTAAAAATGTATTAGAACTAATTCATTCTGATTTATATGGACCTATGTCTATAACCTCTATAGGAGGATTCTCGTACTATGTAATATTTGTAGATGACTTCTCTAGGAAAACTTGGATATATTTTCTTAAATGTAAAGAGTCTGAAGAAATCCTTTTGAGGTTCAAGGAATTCAAAGCTCTTGTAGAAAACACGTCAGGGAAGAAAATCAAAACACTAAGGACAGATAATGGTGGGGAATATACTTCAGACATTTTTAAAGAGTTTTGTGTAAATGTTGGGATAAAGAGGGAGTTTACTATACCTTATAATCCCCAACAAAATAGGGTGGCAGAAAGAAAGAATAGAACTATAGTTGAAGCTACCAAAGCTATGATGTATGATCAAGATTTAAAATCTTCACTTTAGGCTGAAGCGCAGCTGTCTTCACTTCTACACAACAAAACCCCTGAAGAAGCATTCTTTGGTATCAAACCTAATATAAACCATTTAAGAATCTTTGGTTGTCCGGTCTACATTCATGTACCTAAAGAAAAGAGGTCTAAGTTAGAACCCTCAGGCAGGAAAGGAGTATTTGTAGGCTACAGTGAAACATCTAAAGCCTATAGGATATATATACCTAGACAAAGATTAATTGAACTTAGCAGAGATGTCATTTTTGAGGAAGACATTGCTTTTAGTAGATCCAAAAGCTCTCAAGAGACAGAAAATCAAGATCCTCCTAAAAATATGGAAGAGGATCATACTCCTGAGATTTAGAGAGAGACTCCTCAAGAGATTGAAAATGTTTGTCAAATTGCTCCCTTAAATGAACCCAGTAATGTAAACCAAAAGAGACCACTTTGGGCTACGAAGATGATTCAAGAAGCGGAGAATTATGCAGCACCAAGGGGAACCTTCAGGGAAAGAAAGAGACCTCACAAATTCTCTAGTTATGTTGACTTGATGAGTGAGATCATAAATTCATAACCATCTTGTGTTGAAGAAGTTGTCAATCAAGTTTGGAAAGATGCTATGACAGAAGAGTATCAATCCATTGAAAAAAATGATGTCTTGGACATCGTACCAAGGCCTAAAAGAAAATCTGTTGTATCATCAAAATGGCTCTTCAAGATCAAACATGCTACAAATAGCATTGAAAAACACAAAGCCCAGTTTGTTGCTAGAAGTTTCTCTTAGAAAGAGGGAATTGATTATGAAGAGACATTTGCCCCTGTTGCCCAATACAAGTTAGATTCATAATTGCTATTGCAGCATCAAAGGGATGGAAGATCCACCAAATGGATGTGAAGACTGCATTCCTGAATGTCACTATTGAGGAGGAAGTCTATTTAGAGCAACCTGAAAGATTTGTTATACATGAGGCTGAATCACATGTTTGCAAATTAAAGAAGGCTTTGTATGCGCTCAAATAGGCCCCTAGAGCCCGGTATGAGAGGATTGGTCACTGCCTCTTGGGATTAGGGTTTTCCAAGAATGATGCAGATCCAAACCTCTACTTTAAGGTAATTGATGGTGATGTGTTAATTCTTATTTTATATGTTGATGACCTGTTAATCATAGGAGAAGATCACCTAGTTACCCAATGTAAAAAGGACTTAGCTTCAGAATTTGATATGAAAGATTTGGGTATCCTACTTTACTTCATTGGATTAGAAGTTTGGCAACAGGCAGATGACACCATTCTAAATCATGGAAAGTATACTATTGACATTCTGAAGAGGTTTGGAATGATGGAGTGTAGACCCATGTCTACACCTATGGAAACAAATTTGCCCAAATTGAAGGAAGCAGCAGCAGACTCAGATTTTGCAAATTCCGCTCTTTATAGACAGATAATTGGATCCTTGATGTATTTGGTCAACACTAAACCTGATATTTGTTATGCAATGAATGCACTTAGCCAGTTTATGTGTGAACCAAAGGAGATACATCTTGTAGCAGCAAAACACACTTTGAGATACCTTCGAGGCACAATTGGATATGGTCTTGGATACAAACAGGTAGACCTAGATCTACATGGATACACTGACTCAGATTGGGCTGGAAGTGTGGCTGACAGAAAGAGCACATCAGGATGTTGTTCAGTTTAGGATCAATAATGATCTCATGGATCAGAAGGAAACAATCCTCAGTTGCACACAGTTCTATAGAAGCTGAATACATTGCAGCTACATGGGAGCAAGAGAAGCACTGTGGCTTAGGAAATTGCTTGTAGGATTGTTTGGACAGCCCTTGAATCCTACTATCATTCATTGTGACAACCAGAGTTGCATCAAGCTTTCAATGAATCCAGTATTTCATGATAGATCAAAACACATTGAGATTCCTTATCACTATGTTAGAGACATGGTAGAAAGGAATGTGATCCAGTTGGAGTATATTAGTACAAGTGATTAGTTAGCAGACATTCTCACCAAGCCACTCTCCAGGATGAAGGTTGAACACTTTTAGGATAAACTTGGTATGGTTGAAAATGTAAATTAAATTTTAGATTGAGTCTCAATTATTCTTTATTTGTACTAATATTTAAAGATGTTTAATGTGTAAACTCTTTTATCGTCATGTGTGTGACTCCATGACTTCATGGGCCCCCTGTGGACATTGTTGAAGGGTGACGACTTTTCAATAATGAACACTTGTATTTGATTGATATTGTAAGGTGACGACTTTACAATGATCAATTTCACTATCATGATGGATATCATGTGACTTGATATCCATGGACAAGTCATGATAGCTAGTATCTCTTAGACATTAAGGTAGATATCATAAGGTTTGATATCATTAAATAAACTAAAATGACTTTACAAGAGATCATCATGGTGGATATTACGAGTCTTGATATCTGTTGATATGCCATGATCTGATATCCATTATGGTAGGCATCATGAAACGTGATACCAAGTGCACATACCATAAATATGGATATTTGTGAGTTATGGCGAATATCATGTGACTTGATATTCTTGGTTATACCATACCTCCTAATATCACAGTGAAGTGATATCTCTCCTCTTACACAATTAATGGATCTATTGTGTTATACTCTAGGATAGATTTTATCCTCCCTATCTAAGAGGGAGTGTTACTGATGGTAGCTTCGGTCAGATAAATGGAATGTTGATTATACCAACATTATGAATAGTGATTTATTATACATATGTACACATATCAAATGTATATAATAATAATTGATTTTATTATTATATATATTAAATATCTATACATACATTTGTGAATATTGTATTTAAATCATTACTCATAATGTTGATATATTAATCTATGTTGAATTGATAATCATATCAACCAAACTAATATGCTGATTAATATATAATCCATAAGAACCGAATTGAATATCGATTAATGATCAAATGGTTGATCACAATCAATCCCATTCATTAATGAATACAAGTGTATATTGCTGAGGTTATTGACTTAATCAATATTCTTAAAGACTTGATTCTAATATCATTTAATATGTAAATCGGTTATGAGAATCATTTATGGGAAACAATTATATGAAATATTTCATATACTATTGATTATGGAAATCAAACTAACATCTATGTATAAACTTAATCATACCGATTATACCTGTTTATGGATTACGATTATTTTGATCAATGGAATGATCAATATAATGTATCAATTAATTATGCAGATTGATTAATGCTGTTTGTTATTAACAATAATACTAATCGCTATTAACATGTTTGTGAACAGACATGACTCCACACGAACTTTGTTTATGTGGAGGCATGTCTAATCATAGACATGTCCCTCCAAGCAATATATATATACTAAATGAAACTGGTCTAAATGGATGTACAGAAATCAATAAGTGCAAGCCATTGAGATCGATATCAACATTGTATATTCAGAAATATATTTTGTGAATAAAAATTGTGTTCTCCTCATACTTGATGCCACCTGCAGATTGAATACATTAGTAAATAAAGCTTCATTGTGAAACAATAAATTTAAAAGATCTATACTTCACGTCTATCATAAATCTGATGCCCAGGATGCCCCTTGCCTTTTCAAGGATGCATGGAAGGAACAAACATCCCCATCTTCTCTTCCTCCCTCTCCTTCTTGATGTTCCCGGGATGTCTTAGACCCTTAAAGAACCATCTCGTGCACGAACCCCATGATTATACATTGTTATGGGCATCCTAGGATCCCGAAAATATCCATCAACCATCTTGGGGTTATTGTATCTTTGAAAATATATAAGAAAAGAAACTGAGACTTGAGAAAGCAACATCTTAGGAAAAACATACCACCCTCTCAGATAAGAAACTCAACATGCAATGCAAACTCCAATATTCTCAAATACGTAACACCCACTAGCATCGACAATATTCCTGGAGATCTTCATCTTCCTGGTAGAACCATTATAAAGCTCCTCGAGAGTGCAGGGCAGCTTGTTCTCAACAAGAACAGTCTTTCTGTGATATCCCCCTCCAGAAGTAAATTTAATATTAAATTATAATAAATAAATAATTGGTAAAGTAATCTGAATTTACAATATAACAAAAGACGTATCTATTGGAGGCATCCCAACTGTTCAAAAGATATATATTGGTTATCAAATATATTATAGAGGGATATCGGAAGATCAATAAAAAAGAAGAATATAAGAAAGAAATCAGGCATTCATAAAAGGAAATAATACCATACGTATATCTCTTATTCAAATAGAGATTACAAAGTATAATTGGTGTTTGTCACATGGAAGAGGAATTATTATTTATAAAGGAAATTCAGAAAGAATAAATATCAATTGTGCTTATAAAAAGAGAATTGATATTATATTATTTGGCTGGCAAGTATCATAGGTCAGCATATTGGTATAATTTATCTATGTATCAATGTTGAATTACAAAATATTATCTGCAGTCTTTTAGGATCAGAGATCCTTATTAAAGATAATATATTTGAGTGAATATATGTTATACACATATTTTTATAATACCAGAATTATATATAAGTTACATGCTATATATATTTGATTATATTTATATTTATATATATATATATAGTGAGATCATAAATGAGTAAACATCTATATTAATAGTATAAATATTAATTAAATAAAAATAAGAATAGATATATAGAACCTATTACTATTTGACTAGGAAGGAAGACTAAAGTTTTACCAAGGAGGGGCTTGTCTGAATCCAAGCAATGGCTATCTGTCCCAAAATAGGGTGGGGGTCACCGTCCCAATAGTTTGGGCTTGGACCTATAAACTTTGAGGGAGCCCATTGTAGTTGGTCTCTAGGCACCTTGGATAACATCTACGCTTCCCTTCATGGAGTTAACATAGTAATAAGATTAGATATGAGTGTTAAAGATAACCAAATCTAATAAGATAATTGACTAATCCTATCATGGACATTACAATCTAAACCCTAATTGATAAATTTAAGATAAATTAAGAAAGGTCCCCACAGGGGACATTACACTTTCGAGAAGCACCCTAGGTGTCATCGCTAAAGGAAGTCCTGAAAATGCTTTCCCCAAGCGTAAATCCTCCAAATATGCTATCAAAAAAGCGGGAACCTCTGGACCCTCCAAAACTCCCACCTGGCATGCTAGCAGCTAAATGGACTTCCACCAAAAAACTCTGCAAATATGTCACCTACACTTCTGGGATTGAACCTAAAAACATTGACCCTCCTCTGTTGGAAATTCTTGAGGTAGAAGATGGCACCTGCCCCTTCAATCCTTCTGATGGAGCCCTAATTTTTAGCAAATTAGGGCCTCCATTTGAGAAATAATGTTGGAGACTTGATGAGGTTGTCATTGATGTCATTGAAGGTTTCTTGGTTGCTCACAAGATATAATGAACATATACAATTATGTGGAGATCAAACTAAGACAGATAGCAAAGACTTGAATAAATACTGTCAGCAACTATGCAACTTGACAACGTTGGAACATTAAGCATCATATCAGCATTCAAATGGAGTGAATTATACACACCAACAATTAATGATCAAAAGTCAACCCAAATAAATTTCATTTCCTCATAGATGTTAACAACTGCAGCATATTACAAAGATGACAACAAACATGTTATTTGGAAGAATATTACAAGAGGCAGTAAAGTAAAACTCATCATGAATGTCCAGTCAGCAATAATCAACCCTTGAAGCAGCGACTTCATTAAATGAAGTGAATACAACATGAGTTAAAGATTGATTAAACATATGCGTATGAAGACATCCGAAGGAGCCACGCAGTAATAAAAAACAAATATACACCGTGTTGAGCATAGTTCGAAGGCCGTATTAAAATCATTGAATGAATATTTGAGAGACGATATATTCAAGCGATGTGCTTTTGTAAGTCTGAGGGCTATCTTGTTGCGCAAGCAATCCTATATTGTACACAACGGAAAAGTCAATAGTGACATGTCATATCTATCAATGGTAATATCGAAGATTGGAAACAAAGACCATAAGCTTATACGATAATGGAGATTTTTGATAGCACGAAATGAAGGCTCCTGCATACGCGATGATATTAAAACATTATTGCTGGTAATTAAAATTATAATAAGTGCAAACAAAAGGCATTGAAAATGATAATATATGAAATTAGCAATGGAAGTATGAGACTAAACACGCACACAATGAAATAAATATTTCCAAAGCAGCGACATAATTGATGGTATAGAATTTGTATACGAAAATTCATGGAAGTGGTGAACGACACTCTCATATTAGCAGCGATTGAAGTTTTAATTCAGGGATGAAGATGTAAGAACCCCAAATCGGTCCTTAACTGCTGCAGACGTTTATCTCAATTTGTTGTTTGAAAGTTTATGATTTTTTTGGATTTTCAAAGGTCTTAGAAATTAAAAAAATCACATATGCAATAATCTGAAATTCTGAGACTATTCAATTAACTGCTGAAACTTCTATTTATTTTCCAAATGAAATACAAAGGGAATCAAGACAATCCTTTATTGGAAAATGATTAACAAAGGCAACTACAAAATGCATAAAAAAGACCTGGGAGAATACACCAGCTGCTGTAGGAACTTATTTATTTCAACTCTTCAATGCTATGGCTGTAAATCTGAAAGAGGATAATGGTTGTGACTTATTCCTCCATAAAACTGCAATTAAATACTATCTTCTTCTTCCTGCTTCTGAAACTAATACTGTTGAAGCACAAATAGAGTCTCTGGATGAAACTCTCTGAAATTCCAAATTCACTGGATATTTCACCAGCTCAAATGGATACACACAAAGAAACTACGTTCTTCAACGGCAAAGCTGAAACGCTTCTCAGAGCTTGAAATCACAATGATCAATTTGCAAAATAACAATGGATAGCTCATTCTTCATTTCCCAAGCAAATATAGGCCTCCAAAACCCTAATCGAAAAATCCTTTTCAAGGCTGCGATTTTATTTAATGAAATAACATTAAATAAAATCATTAACATTTAATTGAATTAAACTTAGGGAAAGCTTTTAATAATTCACCTCCAAAATAAAATACTCAATTGGCCCCATTCAATGTGTTATAAACCCAGCACTTAAGTGATTTAAATATAAAGTCAATTTAACTTTATATTAAATCCTCTACCATTTAATTAAAATAAATAACCACTGAAAACTAAATAACTCCATAAAAAATGAGAATTTGGCTTAACCGTCTGGAACTGGAGTTGGTCTAATAATTTACCATGTGATCAAATAATATGTTTAGAAATAGCAGGGGTCCATCTCTATTGCTCAAAAATAAACCCAAATATAGAAACCTTTGCTAAAAATAGCAAAATCCATATAACTGAGCCAAAAACAATCTCTTAAGCCAGCTAAAAACACTGAACTTTGCCACTACTGAACCATTTGAAAACCATACCTTCACTGTGCTTGAAAAGACCCCCTATCCATGCCTACTAGCCTACGAGGGTCCACTGATAGCCTAATCACTTACTAGCATGATGTCGCTAGCTAGAAGGGGACATCACAGTCCGCCCTTCCTGAAATTGCTTGTCCTCAAGCAATCTCTACTGCAATGTAACTAAACTCCACCAGAGGTCCAAAAGATGAACTGCATCATGTCCCATACATCTCGAACCAACTCTTGTAGCACCAACATAAACACAACTGCGCAAGGACAATCATCATGCCAACTATCCAACCCCTGTGCACATGAATAGTGCATCAAAATCAAAACATATTCAAAAAGGCCAAGGATGAACCAGTATACTCTCCACACACTGAACATGCTACAATGCTCAACTGTAAACCCTGTCTAAAATTCAAATCCACCCAAAGAATCACAAACTCTACACTCAATGCTCAACTGAATATCCCAATTCACTCTGTAGAGTACTCCATACAAACCATGTGGCATCAACATAATACCATTGTATGCTGCAACTAAGTCAACCCCAACCAAAGGAAGAAGCAATCCACTAGCTAGAACAATCTCTGGATCCCATAGGCAATATAGAAGTCTTCCAAAATGAACTTCCTCGGACTTCTGTTGTTCAACTTTGATCCCAACTTCACCATACCAAAGTGGTGAAGCTAGCCAATAGGACCCACCAAAACTGTAGTGCTAACCCTGTTGCCACCCGAGTCCCAATGCAAGTGAGACTCACATCCATTTGTACTGCAGAGATAAGAACTCCTAAAGGTATCTGTATCACAACCACTATCTCCATCCTCTGCTAATCTATCATGGATATGATCACTTTGCAAGTAGCTCCCCACTAACTTGTAGCTACCGATTCCATCTACTAAAGATGGTGAATACCCATCCCGCAAAGGATGGTATAATCCTGGAGCCAATCCACATCGACATATAACCAACTTCTCTACATGTAGATCAAAAGAAAAATGATAAGCACTCCTCACTATATAGTTTCGGTAAAATGCTCTGATCTCGGTCAAGGGCTCATCACTAGCAACTTGAGAATCAGGAGGTGGCTCCAACCCCTGACCCCGAATAACTGATTGGACAAGATCATTGGTAACTCCCTCTACAAACCCAACCACAAAATCTCTGTGAGGAAGCATTGCAGTCAAAGTATCTACAATTGCTCCCACCAATTGTCGATTCCCGCGAGAACCTCAGATGAGAGTACCCTCAATGACTCCAAATGGTCCCTCCTGCAACTCTGGACTCTCAAGCAAGTATTCAATAAATGTATCTGTGCAATAGAAATGATATGATGCAAAATCAATCCTATCCTTTGAAACTTGTAGTTGATCACTCGGACCTTGTGATACAAGCTGTCTATCACCATCAATTGCAAGAGATGAGGTAACTAACCTGCTTCTAGGAGAGGGAAACAAATCAACATGAGAGCTATACTCCCAACCAGATGACACTGTACCAACCCCCTATGCAAATGATGGAGTAGTTCCCTTTGCTAACACACAACTCTCTGATAAATCCACCACTGCCACACAACAACTATCAATAATCTGTTTTGCATCATCTAACAACGTGCTAACTGCTGGAGAACCTAATACAACAAGAGGCTCTCTACAACTCTCAACCAAAGTACTCATCCCAATTGAGTCTATTGCACCCAAATCTGTGATGGATGTAGCTACATCCTCACTACAACCTGTGAATATCAACTCATCACTAACAACCACTATAGGATGTTGAACTGACTCTATAGCTAGTGAAGGTTGTACTCGGATCAACTCCACGGTAACATCATCTAATTGTAACTGCGGCTCCTGAAGAGCCAGTTGAGTTCTCTCTAATATCTCTGTAGTCACCTCAAGCTCATGAGTGAGTTCAACTACCTCTTCTTCCTTTCCCATCAATGCATCATAACAAGTGCAATCACACTCAAGAAGGTAATCCCTGTCAGCTAATAACTGCAAGTAATTATATTTCATTATCCTTACAGCTTCTCATAGTGAATGGATCTCTACAAGGGAAAGGCCACTATCACCATGCTCATCCAACATAGAAGTACCCCAACCACATATGGCTAACATCTGACGAGCAGCATCATAGTGCTCAATAGCTGTAGAAATCTGACTATCACTCACCTTCAATTGCTCGATCAAATAATGTTTTTGAACTCCCCGGTTAAACTACACAACAATCACACAAGATACCAAAATATCCCATCAAATAGTTGTCTCATGACCCTCATATGGGCATAATTCTCAAGATCTATAGACTCCTGTAATGTCCCCATTTTCGCGAACATCAAAGTTTGGTGGATTAGCCTATCACTAGCCCTCGTAGGCTAAGGCAATTAGATAAAGGGCCCACTTTTGGCAAAGATCAGTGTGTATTCTCCATCAGAGCTCAGTATATGTTCAAGCTTGGTCTTCATTGGACTCAATTTGGCTCACTTACTATTTATAGTAAGTGACTATTTCAAGAAAGTTAGGGTTACTATTTATAGAAGGGCACCTGAACAAGCTATAATTGAAATACACAATTGGTTTGACCAAATAATGATAGATTTACTATATATAGTAGGTCAGCGGTTGATAGAGAGGGACCCTTACTATTTTTAGTAAGGCAGTTAGGTGCACAATGGACACAATGGTTAACTCCCAGGTTCAAACAGAATTGAGAAATAATGATTATTTGTGGAGTAATGTTATTTTAATTATTAATAAAGTGATTACTTTATTAATAATTATTTATAAAGTGCAATTATAATGTTTTAAGTTCACTTTATGCACAATGGGACAATGACCCTGAATTAAAATCATTTGAAGTACATTTTATAATTACATGAGTTAAGTGCCCAAGTTGAAGACATATTATAAAGTTCCTATTAAAAACCCAAAGTGGATTTCAAATGCAGATTAAATACTTTATAATCACTCAACCTCCTTGTGAGTTTATAAAAGGTTTCAAAAAAGTAAACCGAACTCATTATTGATGATCATTTTGTTTTTGCAAATTTCGTGTCTTTGGAGTTTGTGCAATTGAAACAAGGGTTTCAGTTGTACTAGGGCATTGGAGACTGTTCAACCATCATTGTTTTTGCAATTCTGAGGCTGTGAGATACCAGCTTATATTATTGCTTGATCAGAACTTCATTCAGGAGTTCTATTTGGGCCAAAAGGTGAGAAATATCAAGGGTTTGTGCATATATTTGAAGGTTTATTAAGTGTAGACCTATAGCAGCATGGTGAGATTGGTGACAGCGAATTGATCAGATTTTAGAGGCCATTGAAGGCTGTCACATCCATTTCAAGCCCTCACGTGGCTTCCTAGGGCAGGTCATACACATTGGAGGCACCTGGGGTGTCAAATAAATAAATTAGCAGCAGTTAGGGTTTGAATAAGTTTGGAAAATCATTATCAGCAGCAGTAATAAATAAATAAGTGGTTCTTCAGGCTCTCATAAACGTACATGGTTACTATCAACATTTTAGTGTGGAAAACTTGTCAAAATTGGTGACCTTGCCTGCACGCCTAGAGGGAACTGTAGCAGATCTATCTATTTCTTCCATAATTGTTTTCGATAATTATAGTTGATGCAAATAAACCTCACTGGAGGTATTGTCACTGTCTAGGTACTCTTGCCATGTCAATTTCACCGGTTTGATCAAATAAAAAGCACATTTCCACGCTAGTATGGGGACTCTTGGTATGCTCTTCACTAATCTAGTGTAATGTCCCCTTCTCCGTGCTAGGTCATTTTGGCGTTCGTTTAGTCTATCTCCACATCCAGATAGGCTAAAGGATTTCTTCAGAGGATGCCAGCTAGTCATAGGCTTCAGCAGGCGAATATTTATTTATTTGGGATCCCTTTTCTATAGTTAAGTCACTTTATTTTATAAAGTGAGGTTATAACAAGTCACTTTATGTTTTAAGTCGCTTTTTATTAAAAGTAACTTAAAGTGACTTTTAGTGAGCGTACTTTATCCACATTGCTTAGTTTTATGTGCCTTCCCTCACTTCAAGGTTATAAAAGTGTAAAGTACACCTTGGGATCAGCACCATGGATTTTATAAACAAAAAGAAAACAAAGAGGTTTCTTTTGTGACTGGTTGTATTTCCGAGGACGCAAACCCAATGGAAATCTAGAGAGGTTGGACATAGCCCCAGCATCTCTCCAAGTGGTGTAATCACACAGATTTCATCTTAGAGCATGATACATTGGTAAGGAGGAAAAACCTCATACTCAGCACTGTCGATTTTAATAGGTAGTCAACTTGAATTCGAAATCCCTGATGTTGATATCACAGTGATTAAGAGACCCGAACAGTGGCATTAATCGAGTATAGTGACAAGAGGTTGGTTTGGTGAAGTGCATTAATCAAAAGACTGCATTTTTTCCTGTGTTTTAAGAAGGCTTATATGCATTGAAAGGGCTTGATAATCTCGTCCTGCACTTGGCCAAACGGGTTATATAACCAGGACATCAAGCAACAGGCCGGCGTGTGAAGACGGTGACTTCTTGCAACCGTGAGTTCCCTCATTAAAATTGTGACCACCGCACAGCATAGTCGCGTAGCCTCTTCTTGCGCGAGACTGTGTGCGTAAGTTGGGCGCTTGTTATGGTTGGCGTGCACAGATAACAGTGCGGGTCCTATTTGACACTCGCAGGATCACACTAGAGTTTCAGTCGCGTGGGAGTAAACCGCAGAGGTATAAAGCTCGGCATAGGAAGCAAGGGTGACGGATACTAAACGCCTCACTACCGTCATTTCCACGCAACAACACCAGGCGTAGAGGATACACACAGAAATCTTGTATCAACTAGATGCAACCTCCAATCCCCCTCAACTCTAGGTAAACACTTTGGGTCCAAACTCATTTAAAAATATTTACGTACATACTATTTTGTTATTGAACTGCAATCTGGAAGTTAAGTTGTAACCGTAGTTGAGACTATTAAATTGTTTAAAATATCAAGGTGTTACATTTTCCTTGCATTACTATCTCTACGATATTTATTGTTTGATTAAACAACAAAATGAGACGCACAGAGCATTAGAGGCTCAACCAAATCTGTATATATTTATGTTCCTTCACAGGAGTCTGAGCGAGAAACATATGTTAGGAATTGGATCTTTAATAGAGAGAATTCAATATAGTTATTTCTGTTACTCACAATTATATTCTTGTAAGTATTTTCTCAACTATATATATAAATATATATATCTCTATTTCGTATATGTTATGGTAGTAGTATTCACACTGTTATTGATATGTTTCCATAGCATATACGAATACATATATATATATATGTAATACAATGCTCATGTCTATGTAGAGACATGACCGTACGTGGCTTAAACCACACACGGTCATGTCTTTACATAGACATGCCGTTTCATGGGCGTTATTTCATATATTACTTTGCACGGTTTAATATACTTATTGGCATTGTTAGTATAACACATTAGTTTGTGTTACGTATAACTTGTTAATGTTTTAGCTAGTCGATTTACTAGCCAACAATAAAACTATTAATTAAGATCAAATCTTTAATTTGATCTTAACAAACGTCTAAGGGTAGACGTTTTCTCAAGTCGGCCCTTCCTTAAATCAAATTTCTTTTTGGCGCCAAAAGAAATAAAACTAACTCTATGTGGGTCGGCCTCCTTAATCCTTCTATTCGGCCAGTATATAATGAAGTTTGCCACAAGCATCAAGAACACAATCCACACAACACAATCATCAGCGACTATGATTAAAAGCTCTGCTCTGCCCTACCGAATGTGAGTTTGATCCTCAGCAAAATAACATCATGATCAAAAGCTTTGCTCTGCCCTACCGAATGTGAGTTTGATCCTCAGCAAAATAACATCATGATCAAAAGCTTTGCTCTGCCCTACCGAATGTGAGTTTGATCCTCAGCGAAATAGCATCAGTCTACCTTGAAGAATATTTTGCCACACATGCAATTTCCTGCGATTGAATAAGTAACTACATCTAGTCTACTCGGTGTGCACAGTACTCCCTGGTGAATATCTCACTTCAGATCTGATCTATTGCTGCAACAACTTCTACAAGAGACTGAGAACACATTGAGAGTTATCTGATTCATATATCTCTGAATTCGATTTTCCTCTGATGCATGACTGACTGTTCAAGTAATCATCCAGATCTGATCACATACAGATCACTATAAATCACATCTCCAGGTCAGATCTATTTTGAAACTGAACATTGTAAAAGTGTATCTGGGCCTAATAAATTCATCAAACAAATTGTTGGGTTTTCACCTCCACAAGGGAGGTTTCCCAGGGTATATCGTGTGTTGTGTTTGTGTCTTTAGTTATCAGTCATTGCATATATTTCTTTATTTATAGTAAATAGTTAGATCTGAAACTAACTTAACATGGTATCAGAGCTAGGTTCTTACTAACTGTATCAGATCTAACTTGTATTCTTTAGATTTGTTGTCTTTGTGTGTTCCCTTCTTGTGTCAAAATGGTGACAGGATTGAAGGTGGAAGATAGACTTGAAGGTGCCCTCAACTTCATCTCTTGGAAATTACGGATTTTGATTGCTCTTGAAGAACATGACTTGCTGGAATTTGTTCAAAGTGAAAAAGTTGAAACACCTACAGATCCGGAAGTGCTTAGTCAATTCAAGAAGAAAGCTATCAAGGCCAAGAAGATCCTAATAGATTATGTCAGAGATCATATTGTTCCTGTCATCTCGAAGATGTCTTCAGCCAGAGATATGTTCAAACAATTGGAAGATATGTTCGAAGTAAACAACATGAGCCGGGCACTTACCTTAAGAAGAGACTTACTTCAAATCAAAATGAAAGAGGATGAGTCAGTCATGGAGTTCTTCATGAGGATTTCAGAATTAAGAGATAAAATAAGTGCTATTGATAGTGAAGTTGTAGACAAGGATCCCGTCATGCTTGCACTCAATGGTCTCCCTCCCTCATGGGAACCCTTCATTCAAGGTTTAAGCGGTAGAGGTAACTTCCCCTCATTTGATCTCCTTCGTGCTCACTGCATTCAAGAGGAATCTAGGCTCATATCAAGAGGGATCAAGTCTACCTGTAATGAAGAAAACTTAGCTCTTGCTACTCAATCGGTCAAAGGTGATCATTGGAAGAAGAACAACTTCAAGAGGAACATCGATTTGAGATCCTATGATGCTAACAGCTCGAGGAAGAAGCCAAGAGATCTCTCTCATATCCAATGCTTCAAATGTAACAAATTTGGCCACTATGCCAAGGATTGTCAGGTTCAACTCTTTCAACAAATGGCTAACCCAAGCGAAGTTGTCAACCTTGAAGATAAGGAAGACTTTCTCCTTTGAGTATTTTTGTGTTAGATAGTTTAGAATCAATGTTGTTTGAGATCTAACTATTTTTTGTTGAAACTAACTTTAGGGAAAGGATGTGTTATAGATTTCTTTTAGTTGTGCAGGAGTGAGGATCAAGAGGGAGTCACACACTTTCTCATCTTACTTGAGTTTGGTATAGTCTAACCTATGTGGTAATGTGATGGTAACTCTCTTGGATTAGAAGTGTTTCTTTTGGCTCAGTAATCTTGGATCTATTGATTTTTTAACTAACTTGGAAGGTTGAGTATATGATTTCCTAACTCCAAGTACAGGAAATTGATTGAATCGTCAATTGCTTGGAGTGCTTCAAAATCAGGGTATATTGCTTCTTCAAGAGAAGCTACTAGGATTGATTTTTCTGCCACTTGAAGGATGTCCGAGTGTTTTGGAAGTTATGTAGGGCTCAGCTACTGCTAAGAGGGAGTCTTAGCCTCATTGATGTGTATGTATTGTACCACTCTTGTGGGCAATGCAAGATGTATAATGTATCTTGATATGTGTTTTTTAAGTAAGGATGTTTGTAACCACCCTCTGCGGGAAATGCAAGGTGGACGTTGTAATTGTGTTTTGAATCTTCTTTAAAAGAAGATATATGTACCACCCTCTGCGGGCAATGTAAGATGGAATTGTAATTGTTCAAATTTCTTTGTCCATCCTCTACGAGAAATGCAAGATGGTATTGTAATAATTTCTGAAGTCCACCCTCTGCGGGCAATGTAAGGTGGTGTTGTATTGAAGCTCACCCTCTACGGGCAATGCAAGGTGATCTTTGAGGCTCGTCCTCTCCCACCCTCTGCGGGCAATGTATGGTGGACCCATCCTCTGCAAGTACGCATGATGGAAAGATATGGTAATAGCCAGGCATCTCCTAGCTAAGAGGGAGTGTTAATGTTTTAGCTAGTCAATTTACTAGCCAACAATAAAACTATTAATTAAGATCAAATCTTTAATTTGATCTTAACAAACGTCTAAGGGTAGACGTTTTCTCAAGTCGGCCCTTCCTTAAATCAAATTTCTTTTTGGCGCCAAAAGAAATAAAACTAACTCTATGTGGGTCGGCCTCCTTAATCCTTCTATTCGGCCAGTATATAATGAAGCTTGCCGCAAGCATCAAGAACACAATCCACACAACACAATCATCAGCGACTATGATCAAAAGCTCTGCTCTGCCCTACCGAATGTGAGTTTGATCCTCAATGAAATAGCATCAGTCTACCCTAAAGAATATTCTGCCACACATGCGATTTCCTGCGATTGAATAAGTAACTACATCTGGTCTACTCAGTGTGCACAGTACTCCCTGGTGAATATCTCACTACAGATCTGATCTATTGCTGCAGCAACTTCTACAAGAGACTGAGAACACATTGAGAGTTATCTGATTCATATATCTCTGAATTCGATCTTCCTCTGATGCATGACTGACTGTTCAAGTAATCATCCAGATCTAATCACATACAGATCACTGTAAATCACATCTCCAGGTCAGATCTATTTTGAAATTGAACATTGTAAAAGTGTATCTGGGCCTAATAAATTCATCAAACAAATTGCTGGGTTTTCACCTCCACAAGGGAGGTTTCCCAGGGTATATCGTGTGTTGTGTTTGTGTCTTTAGTTATCAGTCATTGCATCTATTTCTTTATTAATAGTAAATAGTTAGATCTGAAACTAACTTAACATAACTATGGTGTGATAGTTATCATAACCCCAATATATTCATAGCAATGTATATCGACAACAGTCGATCAACAATAGATTGCAATAAGTATTGAATACGATCCATAGTATATATACAATATGCAGTCAACAACATATCGAATCCGATCATTATATAGTATACAGTCACCAGTATACCGAATCTGTTCAATATGATAATGATATTATATATATATATATATATGTAAATCTGTAAAGAGCCTGGCTGGCTCTCATTAACAAACTAGTTTTTCTTCATATTAATTTGCAATTTCTTGTTGAAATTGTATTCCACAAGTATATGAAAAAACTGATATATTTCATCAATTATTAATTGCAATTTATTTAAACAACTTCCAACGTGCCATTGTAAAATAAATTGAACATTTTAAATGACCAAATTCCTTTTGCAAACAAATGTATCAAATTAATGCACCTTTAGATATTACGTCTGTTAGAAGAAGAATCACAGCTGGAAGAAAAACGTGCCAACCCACTCTCAAAACATTAACCTGTTGCTGGCATCTACAGGCAAGCCGCAACACTGCTAATTGCAAACAAAGGCAAAGAACAAATCCCGCAAACTCCAAACACCTACAGCTGGCTGCAAACAAGTACAGATTCAGACTTCCGTACAGAACTGACAGATTTCCGTACAGCCCTAGATGAAAGAAATCAGTACGGCTTTCTACAAATTCAGAATTTTTTAGAAATCTGCCCTCAACAAAGAATTCAAATTCCACTATCAATTGATGAATCACAGAAAATTCCCAATAACCTTCAAAACCTCAGTATGAAGACAATTCAAAATTTTTGAGGGCAAATCGATTTGCCTGTAGAATTAAAACTTCACACACATCCAATATACTTTAGCACTGGACTATGATCTCAGATACAGCTACAAAATTCACCATCAATCTGTAATGGCTCAAATTGCCAGAAGAGGAATCAGTCCTCAAAACCCTAGCTGAGTTGTCTCTCTCACAAACTTCAATAAAATCATAATTCAACAATGGGTAAATGAAAGTGCTTTTTCGAAATGAATATATAGCTTTTTCGAAAAAAGCACAATTTCACTTTTTTCATTAAAAAGGCTTTTAAATGATAACTTCACTTTACAACATTAAAGTTATAAAGTAATTAAGTTATTAAATTAAAATAATTTAATTTAATAACGTTAACCTTTAAAACCAAAGCCACTGAATCACACTAACGGTGACAAACTTATTTTTGACACCAGAGCCTCAAACGCCAACTGACCTACCAGAAATAACCCACTGCCAAAAATAGCCAACTGCTAAAAATAGACTTACTAAAAATAGTAAGTCTCTCAAATTGGAGATTCCCTAAAACTTGATCCTGGCACATCTGACACTCCATGCAGACACCCTACTAATCCTGTCCATACCCAAAATACCACTTACTAAAAATAGTAAGTTGACCAAATTGACCAAAACGAAGAGCAGACCTGGTAAACTAAACCTCCAGAATGGAATCCCAACACTGGCTCCACCATCTAACCCCCTCTGATCACCTGATTAGCCTGCAAGGGTCGCTAAAACAAGCTAATCCCAAAGTCTGAAAAATGGGGACATTACAAAATCATATCGAAGCTATAGTTTAGCACTCCCTCTTAGCAAGAGAGGATTGATCAGGATCAAAATCTCAATATGTAAGAGTGTTAAGATCTCTGACTCAATTCGGAACTGGATATAACACTATACTTAACTTGATGGAAGAATATTATCACAACCCCCGACTCAATTCGAAACTAGATTCAGTGATAAGTGATAGTGTCATGATATCCGGCGCAATCCAGATCAAAACTTGATGCACTTGTTATCATAATCCCCGACTAAATTCTAAACTAGATTTAAATGATAACTTAATTAGGTCACACTATTGTAGGTTGTCACCATACAATGGTGACCTCACACAAGAAAGATCGTCACCTTTCAAAAACACATAATATTGCAATATTTAATTTAACTTTATTTTATTCATGAATATATCAAATTACATAATAGAGAGAATTAATCTTAGAAGTTTACTCACAACTAAACCATACCGAGTTTCCTTCTGAAGTACTCGATTTTTAACTTTGCAAGAGGTTTGGTAAAGATGTCGGCATTTTGTTCTTCAATACTAATGTAGACCAATTTGATGATGTTTCTGTCCACCATGTCTCTTATGTAGTGATAAGGAATTTCTATGTGTTTAGAACGATTGTGAAAGACTGGATTCACAAAAAGTTTAATACAGCTTTGATTGTCGCAACGAATTATAGTAGGCTTTAGAGGCTTGCCAAACAATCCAAATAGTAACTTTCTCAACCATACTGCTTCTCGAGCTCCTATCGAAGCAGCCATATATTCAGCTTCAGTCGAGCTTTGAGCAACTGTTGATTGTTTCCTACTGAACCATGAAATCAAAGCAGATCCAAGACTAAAGCAACATCCTGTAGTACTTTTACAATCAATTGAATTTCCAGCCCAGTAAGAATCAGAGAATCCTTGGAGTTGTATCTCAAATTTCTCATATTTTAGGCCCATTCCAATAGTACCACGTAGATATCTTAGAATATGTTTAGCAGCTATTAGATGAATCTTCTTTGGTTCACACATGAAATGACTTAAAACATTTGTAGCATAGCAGATATCAGGACGAGTGTTTACCAAGTACAAAAGAGATCCAATGAGCTGTCTATAATATGAAGGATCTATAGGTTCCGAATCTGCGGCTTCATCTTTGAGTTTATGAAGATTAGTTTCCATTGGTGTGGTTAATGGTTTACAATCCATCATGCCAAATCTAGTTAATATGTCCATGGTATATTTTCCTTGATTTAGGAAAATATGGTTCTCCTTTGGTAATACTTATAATCCTAAGAAGTAGTATAACAACCCTAGATCCTTCATGTCAAATTAATTTGTGAGATCTTGTTTGCATTTAATAATAAGATGATCTTCTCCTGTTATTAATAAATCATCCACATAAAGAACTATGATTACCATTTCACCTTTGAATGTTTTGAAGTATATGTTAGGATCAGCTTCATTTTTAGAATACCCTAACTTGGAGAGATAACTGTCTATGTGTTCATACCATGCCCTAGGAGATTGTTTAAGACCGTAGAGAGCTTTCTTTAATTTGCAGACGTAACTATTACTGTCAAGAGTGGTGAAGCCTTCAAGTTGTTCTATATATACCTCTTCTTCAATAACACCATTAAGAAATGTTGTCTTTACATCCATTTGATGTATCTTCCACCCTTTGGTTGCGGCAATGGCTATAATGGTTCTTACAGAGGTATATCGGGTGACTGGAGCTTTCTTCGTAATCAATTCCATCCTTTTGAGAAAAAACTCAGGCTGCAAATCTGACCTTATGTTTTTCAATACTACCATCCGAAGCATATTTGATTTTGATTAACCATCTTGAGGAGACAACTGTTTTTCCTTTAGGTCTAGGTACTATTTCCCAAACATTATTTTTTACAATAGATTGATATTCCTCAATCATCGCATCTTTCCAAGCTTGACATGTTAAGGCTTCTTTAACATTAGATGGTTCAGATTTTGTAAGTTTTGCCATAAGTGAAAGATAGCACTTCTGATTTCTTGTTCTTTTACTTTCTTTAAATACTTCATCTGGTTCAACATTATTTTCCTCAATCATTTTTCTTGCCCATAATGATCTTTTCTTGTTAGAAATTTCAACATCTTCAAGATTGGATGAAGTTCATTGTTTTCTATTATGTTTGCATCAGTTCTCATCAGCTAGAGAGGTATTCTCCCTCTGATTCTCAATTTCATCACTTTCTATAATATTCTCCATCTGGTTCGGATTTGATCCTTCTTCTGTGAGTGTGGAGATTTTTAGAGCAATATCATCTTCAAATTTGATGTCTCTGCTAACGTCAATAGATTTCTGTCCTGGTATTTATACACTGTATCCTTTAGTAGTTTCACTATAACCAACAAATATTCCTTTCTTTCCAAATGGTTCTAGTTTGGTTCTTTTCTCTTTAGGAATGTGTACATACACAGGACATCTGAAGATTCTTAGATGGCTTAGATCTGGTTTCTTCCCTGTAAAAGCTTCTTCAGGTGTGATGTTTTCTAAAATAGAGTGAGGACACATGTTTTGAATGTATACAACAGTATTAGATGCTTCGGCCCAAAAAGAGGTATGGAGATTTTGATCATGCATCATAGCCTTGGCAACTTCAATAATGGTTATGTTTTTCCTTTCTGCTACTTCATTCTATTTAGCATTATATGGTACTATATACTCCCTCTTAATCCCAACAGATGTGCAAAATTCTTTAAAATTTTCAGAGATATATCCACCTCCATTGTCAAATCTTAGTCTAACATTCTTTGAACTTCAGTAATACTTCATTTGATTCTTTCAGTTTAAGAAAGTAGATCCAAGTTTTTCTAGAGTAATCGTCAATGAAGATTACATAGTATGAAAACCCTCCTAGTAAGAGAGTTGACATAGGTCCACATAGATCTGTATGTATGAGTTCTAATACAACTTTGGTTTTATGTTCACTAGAAGGAAAGGATATTTTGATATTTTTCCCTAGGGCACATCATTTACAAGTACTAATATGATTTGATGTTAGACTAGGTATGCCTGTGGTGATTTTCTTTATGGAATGAAGGGTGCTAAATCCAAGATGACCTAATCTTCTGTGCCAAAGTTCATTAGAGTTTGATACATCATGACAGAGCTGATTTGTGATTAATGCCTAACTTGTATAGGCTTCCATCCCTATGGCCTATAGAAATGGCAATTTTGATATTAGTGTTCTTAGTCCATATTAACACTTTATCTTCTTGAAAAGTGACTCGATAGCCTTGATCTGCTAAGCCTGAAATGGAGACCAAGTTCCTTTTTATGCCTGGTACAAAGAGAACATCTTTCAACAATAGAGATACTCCATTTTTCAATTTAATTGAGTAGGTCCCAATTCCTTTTGCTGGATAAGTAGAGTTGTCTCCAATTGTAACTTCTTAAAAAGAATCTTCCTCTAGGGTTTCAAATTGATTTCTAAATCGAGTTATGTGTCGTGATGCTCCGCTATCGATTATCTAGGTGTTTTTGCTTAAATTTACTTCACTTGATAAGGCCAAGAAGAATAGAGATATTTTTGCCCCTTTGACTTCGGCTAATGCTGCTTGAATTTTCTTCCTCTCTGGACAGAACCTATGTGTATCTCCAAGTTTATCGCATTTATAACATTGTACTTTGGAGAAGTCTCGATTTTTGTGATTTTTGTTATGCTTTCCCTTCTTATGTTTAAACTTCTGTTTGCCTTATTGTTACGCCTTTCCCACGTTGATTTATCCGGTTCATCTTCAGGCATCTTTTTATCTTCATCAACATAGGAATCTAATTCGAGCTCTTGGAGTAATGTTAGGATTCGTATTTTCCATGAGAAAAAGTTTGAAGCACCTTCAAGTCTGTCTTCTACTTTAATGTTGTTGGCCATTATTATTTTCTTCTTATTTATAATGGATGTGATAAAATTCAGAATTTTGTTTATATTGATTCTTCTCTAGTGAGGCTCTGATACCATGTTAGGAATTGGCTCTTTAATAGAGAGAATTCAATATAGTTATTTCTGTTATTCACAATCATATTCTTGTAAGTATTTTTTGAACTATATATATATATATATTTCGTATATGCTATGGTAGTAGTATTCACACTGTTATTGATATGTTTCTATAGCATATACGAATACATATATATATGTAATACAATGGTCATGTCTATGTAGAGACATGACCGTACGTGGCTTAAGCCACGCATGGTCATGTCTTTACATAGACATGCCGTTCCATGGGCGTTGTTGCATATATTGCTTTGCACGGTTTAATATACTTATCGGCACTGTTAGTATAACACATTAGTTTGTGTTACGTATAACTATAGTGTGATAGTTATCGTAACACATTAATATGTGTTACGATAACTATCACACAATAGTTATCATAACCCCAATATATTCATAGCAATGTATATCAACAGCAGTCGATCAACAATAGACTGCAGTAAGTATTGAATACGATCCATAGTATATATACGATATGCAGTCAACAGCATATCGAATCCAATCATTATATAATATACAGTCAACAGTATACCGAATCTGTTCAATATGATAATGATATTATATATATATGTCAATCATATCGAAGCTATAGTTTAACAACATATACACGATTATTACACAACAGTCTAGTTTAGTTTCCATCTCCAGGAAACAAATATTCTGCAGATAATTCTTTTAAATCAGGCAGTTAGTATATTACATCTGGTTGCAATAAATAATTAGAATTTGGTATTAGTGTTTTCTGTTATGAAGATCAGAATTCTGAATTGATTTATCAGTCTATTATTTCAATATATTTTGCATTCAAAATCATTTGTTCATCGGCAAAGAAGTAAGCAAAGACCTTTAAATACATTCTGAGAATCAAACTCATCAAAAAATTGTCAAAAACACAAACATTTGCAAGTTGGAGGTTGCACAACCCATTGGGGTTATTAAAACTCCTTAACTATTTAGGAAACTATCCATGTGTAATATCCCTTTTTATGGCCTCTCCAATTTCTCTAGGAACTCCAACGTTTTTGGAGTGTGGCAGTGTTTTGAGGTTAGATTTCTGACAATGGTGATGAGTTCTTGTAATGTCCCCTTCCACTAAGTAGTCGGAAGTGTCCCTTTTAGCCTATTTATTTCACGTAAACTAATTCTGGGCTTTTATAGGGAACTAATTAATTAAGTTGTCCAATGAAGTAAATTTTTGAAAGACTCCATTTTAATTAATTTAATAAAATGACTTGAGTAATACCATATGAACCACATATGGTATTACTCAAGAACCACATGAACCACTGCTGTAATACCATATGGCAAAAAATAGAAAACAATTTTATTCTATTATATATTGGAATAATGATTACAATGAGGTTCACCTCCTTATATAGAGTTTGGGAGATGTAACTAACAAACATAAATGAAACAAAAAGTAGGAGATATTTTCCACAGCAAGTCAAAATATGATATTGCTATCAAGATTCAACTGTGTAGCTTTTTAGTCAAACACATTGACCCATGTTTCATGAGTTGGTTCACAAGAACCCATCTCTCACAAGAATGAATGGAACACTTAGCACTCATTGTATCTAGGTGATGCTCACGGAGATGAAGCATCAGACCTTCCCAGGAGGTCACCCATCCCACTACTAAAACACTTGTCCTAGACTCTAAGCTAAAAATAGCAATGAAATAAATCACTTAAGTCGCAATGGTGACTTTATTACAAAAGTTAAGTCTTATATTCTAACATTTGATTTATATTTCATTCTGCTTGGGAGGCCGCATACAGTAAAAGCTTGAAAACTTGAGAATGAAAACCTTCAAATCTCATAGTTAAGGGTGTTGTATTTGATTTTGGTGGGCACATTGATAGAGGATTTGTACTTGTTCAATCAAAGTAAGATTAGTTGGAGTTTGTGACTGGTTTGGCAGGGCAATGATCCATGATCAAAACCTTTAGATGTTTCTATGGGCTGAAACAACTAGGACTGTTGTTTATATTCAGAATAGGTGCCCTCACAGTGTCTTGAAGAATATGACTCTGGAAGAGGCTTTCACAGGAACAAAACCAGACATCAGCAATTTAAGAATGATCATGAGCAAATTTGTATTAAGAATGGCCTGCTTTTATTTGTAATAATCATTTATCATTTAGTGGATGCAAATATTATGTGCTTTTATTTAAGTTTACTGTATTATTTATGTTTATATTATACTCCTTGCATTGCACCCCATTTAAGTAAATAGAAAAATACAAAAATAAATTATTAATCAGAAATTTTTGGGTCAAAAGCTTTTTTTGTTTTGGAGTTTGCATGTTAATGTGTATTTTGGGTAGGGATTTTCCATGGAATATTATGAATACATTTTCATCAAATAAGCATTAAATGGAATATTATGAATATATTTTGATCAAATAAGCATAGTCAAAGAATAGATATGACTAGTGAAAAATTGAAACCTATACATCTCCCTTAATGGTATACAATGTACAGAACCTAATATTAATATAATTTTCTATTCCATTGACAAAACATCTAAATTAATACAGTTTAGAGTTTGTCACTCAAATATTCCACAGTTTGGAACATAATTGTCTTAGCTCATAGCTATGTGCCAAAATACCACATGATCTAACTTCGGTAAAATAAGAACAAATATCAGGATGCCATAACTATTTGAATTTTGAACAATACAAGCTTTAAAAAATGACGCAAGCTATTGGTTAATCAATGGAGAGAAAGAAGAGAAAGAACCTTGCGATTGCTTGCAATGACCACTTGTTCTGGATTGCAAGAATTCACACAAATTGCCTGTTCAGAAACAACAAACAAAATCAAAATACTCTCACCATCAGGATCCAGAAGTCTGAAGCAGTTCACAAGAAATCACTACAAAATATTGGAAATGGTTTTTTCAAACATGACTACCCATCTCCCTCAAGACCAACCAATAAATAACATTTTAACTACAAAGCGTGGAATAAGTAACAGTTAAGATGAATTTTTTATCGGCATCCATGAGACATGATACCCGTGGAACTTGTAGCAATAAGGCTCACTGTGTGAGATAGCAGTTGTGCAAAGTTCATAGATGTCAAGAGAGAAAATAGAAGTACTGCTGAGAGCTAAGGAGGACAACAAGAGAGATCATACTTGAAATCAATTTAATTATGTAGAGAACATTGAAACAAATGTCTATATCAAAAACATGCAATTACCTCAAACAATTCTCCATTTCTTCGGAATACTTCTTTTGGCTTCTGAAAAGATTTGCTCATTTTCTCTTTTCTAGATGCCATTTTCTGTTCTTTACCCAGAACAATTTGATCATGAGATGTCAAACTCTTCACTGTGGATTCGACGGGCTTTCTTCTTAAACCATTTTCTGTATCGTTTCCTACAGCTCTTTGAATATCTCCCATACTAGTCACAACACTATCCTCAACATTTAACTCTTTTGCAAGGTGAGACCAACTGTTAACACCTTCCCAGTTTCTGCATTCAAATTCTGTAAACCCTTTTGATTCAAGAAGACAGAAAAGATCCTTCTGAATTACTAATAAGTCTGAAACTTGTTTTAAACTTACATCACTACTGTTTTCAGATGTCACTAGATCATCAATTTCCAGTTGTGAAAAATAAATGTTGTCATTTTCAAATTGCAAAGCTCCATGCTCAACATTGTCTAAAGCTCTGTTTTGAGCTTCCATCTTCACAACATTATCCTTATTTGAGAGCCACAATAGTATCGGATTTGGAGGCTTTGTTTGTAAAGTTTGCCTCAAATGCCATGCAAACTGCCTTATTAAGCCAGCAGAAATTGATTCCAAGGTAGTCAATAATAGTCTTTTAAAAACTTCTATATCAAACCCACCTGACCTTGAACAAGAACCGTCCCTACTGGACACTTCATTTAACTGTTCATTGATCGAAGACATAAGATGACCCCATAAACAAACTCCAACAAGCTGCCACCTGCTCGGATTTCTGATTAGCTGCAAATTGGACTTTTCCTGTTTACTATTTTCTTGTCCTGGATTGTTGTTAAAGGTTTTAGCTGTACTATTTACTATTGGATACTGATGTGCATGATCTGCAAGTGAATATAGCTGCTGATGTCCTCCTTCCATCTTAATTTTTTCTGAAGAATTATCTTTATCATGCAACATAGTGGTTTTAATCAATGCAAGTAGTGTTCTTGCATCCCTTCTTAACCAGGCAAGAGCAACACAAATGACCAGGGTCAAGAGATCAAGTAACTTGAAAATTTTCTGTTGATGTTCAGAATGTGACCCTTCATTGATCACAAAATGTGTAAGGAGTTTTATGTCATAAGAAATATATAGAAGCTCTCTAAGATTCAAAAAACAGTGATGACAATGAGATTCACTTTTGCCAGATCCACTACTGTTAATGAGGACATCTTTCGATGAAATATTGTAACCACAAGCCTGAACAACACTATTGAGAACATTAAAGGTTTGTCTTGTAGCTCTCTGAAGCAGTTCAGCTTTAAAGGGAAACATGCTATGGCTTTTTGTGATCTGGAATGCATTTGGAAACTGTGGATATATAGAGGCATGTAATAGACGACACCAGAAAATGTGTCGTCCATGATGATAACAAAAGTTCGCAAGCTGTCACAAAATCAAAGTACAAAACCATCAACCCCTCCAGAGAAAAAGAAAATGAATTAAGAAGTCACCAAAACAAAGATATGCAATGATTGACCATTAATTATAGTAATATACCAGCACCAAGCATTAAAAGTTTCCCACCATATATGACACAGAAGCATACCTCCTGAATCACGTCAGTAATTTGTATAAAGTACCTCTGCTCAATAACAGAAAGACTCGAACCCAACTTCTGATCCAATTCCTTCACTAGCAGAAGATATTGAGATTCTTCCTTGCTTTCAGTACCTGAATCAAGCATTAGTTTACAGGAAAATGGATGCATGAATCCCCACTGTGGATATGAAATTACAATCTTTGACATATACTGCATTGCTAAGTTTAGCTTGTATGTTCTTTCCATCTTTCCTGCTAAGCTTCTCGATATCCAGTTAATATGTGTGTCTTCTTTGATATTGGGTTCATATTCCCCCAAAGGATCTTCATGGCTTTCTAGGACAGAAAGTTCTTTAAATGATTCCTTCAAAAGAAAATTTGTCGAAAGAGAAAGACACTCCAGGGCTTCAACCTTAAACCAAGAAAGAACATAATAATTTAGTGGACTAAAAATCCTTCAGGAAATGAACATTATAGACATGAGTGTAGCATAAGTTATGTGAAATTAAGAATGGTAAACATGTATAGTCTCCAAAAAACATTATCAAATTTTGTGAGTAACAATTATCCAGCAAGAAGATAAAACACAAGACACAAAAATCTAGATAAATTCCAGGCTCTATATAAAACTGTTCTCTATTCGGCATCAAACATTCATTTAATTGTTTTATAAATTTGAAACTCAAGAAAATACCATTGATATGTCACAGTGCAAAAGGATTTTAAAGAATGCTTCAGTATATTCCACTTTAACTACAAATTCGATGAAGTACCCAAGGAACTTACTGGAAATCCGGACCTTTTCAGGGCATTTGACGTCTTCATAATAGCCCACCTTGCTAAGGAGGTGGCCTTACTCTCCCCTATACTTCCCTTTACACTATTCTTCATAGCTAGCATTGCGCAGTACTGGCCAATGTTAGAGTCTAAGCATGCTGTGTCAGCACTATTAGCTAAGCCTGACAATAAGCTGTCCATCTGCATGCTTTGTTCTGTGCTCATGGATGCTGTGGATGGTTGAATCAGCTTCTGGAAAGCTTTCATAGGATTTCCAAGTAACCACTGCAACAACATTTTAAAGTGATTTTCATTTCAGCAAGAAGCTTAGCACATATAACATGACATGCAGATTAGCATTGAAGAACTTATATAATATGTGTTATATCCAACTATAAACTGAAAATGGTAGTAAATCATCAGTTTAGCTGTAATATTGCACCAGAAATCCTAAGTACCTGCAACATGCTTGCAAGCCAGTAATCTTTCCTTCCTTCTGCAATCGGAAGAATATGATTTGATATAAGGTCCATTGCCAGTGGTCCATTTGAACCCTCAACAAGACGGCAGATCACTAATGCAAGTTGTTCATCCCCTAGATTTTTTGCACAAACAGAAACTGCAGAACTAGGGTCATCACCAAGCAAGAAAAAAGCTACTGCCAGCTCAAATTGGTGCCTTCCCTTCAAGACATAGGCATTCTTCAAAGCAGCGGCTTTATTTTTCTCTTCCTGTAATCCCATATTGACCATTATGTGAGCTATAATCATGATTACATTAATAGATTATAGGAAGCTCTATATGATATGATTCATGATTGTAATGGGCAAGATTCACCATCAAGGCATGCAAGAGGTAAACCTACAGAGAACCATAATACAAAGATAGAATAACCACTACAGAGTTAAATTCATTGGAAGGAGACACATGCAATGACCTAGCCCATAAGATTTCTGTGAGCCCCTGTTCAAACTTGGAAGAAGTCATGAAAAATACTGAGGTGATGTTAAAAGTTCAAATAGAATTTTGTAAAGAAAAAGGGCTCATTATTTTTTCTAAATGGTAGATGGATGGTAGGAACCACATGTTACTCAACTTCCTAGTGGCTCTAAGTGGACACAATGTTCTTGATGTCAATTGATGCCTCCTCAAAGTGAAAAATGTCAAGAGATTCTGCAATACATTGGTAAAAGAAGTCATGGAAGTGGGCTTAGATAATTTCATCAAAATTTCAACCAACAATGCAGCAACATATGTAGCAATAGGGTGACTTCTTTGCGAAAAGAAATCTACCATATGGTGACTGATGCCATTCATTGCTTTGATCTTCCACTTGAGGAATAGGCAAACTTGGATGTGTGAAAATTATGGTTTAAGAAGTAAAAATCACCACCAAATACATCTACAAGCACTCTAAGAGAGATCATTTTTTAGCAGTTGCAAATTTACAAGGACACACAGGGAAGTTTGCTTCTTTCATCTTAGTTGCATAGGAGAAGATATGCTTGCCATATTCTTTTAGTACCGTGTAATAACCACCGCCAAAAAAATTAAAGTTTTTAAATGAAATAAATTGCAAGGCAATGTCCTTGTCACTTTTCAATAACCCAATTCCCAAGATGGGTGAGGTGAGAGCACAAGGTGATAGGACCACACCAACTATCTAGAATGCAGAAACTTGAAAGAAAAATACCCTTGGTGGCAATGCCAACAACAATTTTACTTCTTCATTGGAGTGTGCTATGCAAGAACTGAAAGGAAAACACTTCAATGTTTATTCAATGGAGTGTGCAATTACAATAAGCAAATACACTTCTCACTTATTCAACAGAGTGCACAATTACATAACACAAACATTTCTACTTATTCAGTGGTAAGTGCAATTACAACAGCCATAGCTTCCTCCATTTATTCGGTGGTGAGTGCAATCACAACCGATTCCACTTATTCAGTGATGAGTGCAATCAGAACAGTCACAACCACTTCCACTTATTCGGTGGAGAGTGCAATTACAATAATTATAGCCACTTCCACTTATTCAATGATGAGTGCATTTACAACAAGATGCGAAGTGAGACCACTAGTGGTACGCCATCCAAGGAATTACAAGGTTAGATCAAATGCATTACAAACATCATATAGAAAGATTGGCTTCTGAATGTGCTGAGAGAGTCACTTAAATTATGCCTTTCATTGAGAGTCATTTAAGAGTCTAGCAAACATAGTTTAAAAATTAAATATCAAGATACAAAAAGAATTCTTTCACAGTATTTACAAAATCTTTATTTCTGGGGGGTAAAAACAAATTTCTCATATGATAATCTGTAATCTGTTAACAGTAGCAAAAACAATTAAAATACATGACTATATAAATCTTGTCAAAGAAAAGCACCACAAAACTAATACCTCGAAATTACGTGCCAAAAATCCAACCAAAGGCTTATCCTTTTCATCTCTGCTCAACTTGAAAAGCCCCAATAAAACATTCCGTCGATTCAGAGCCATATATAACAGTGCACAATCCTTTGGATCTTTTCTTTTGAGATATTGTGCTCGAGCAAGTTTCTCCATCTGCAAAGTATCTACAATCATTATTTGAAAGCTCTTCTCTGAAGAAGAAATATAGGGTATAATCTTATAGATAGATCTATTACTTAAGCATACGGTCATCAATTATTTGTGATGTCATAGAAAAACAATCCTTATAGAAACCCTGAAATGTCTACTAAGAAATTTCTGGTGACCTAAAGCAAATACAATGCAAATCTAAGATATAAATGTGCCCATTTTGGAGATAAGAAACCAAATGGCTAAACATGTCAAACAGCTCTGGAAAGACTAAATTTCCCCAGTTTCATCTAGACAAGATACTTTACTTCATCGGTCAGTGGAATAACCAGAAAGAAATAACTCAAATAAGAAGATAAAACAAAAACTACACAAGGAAGGGATGTTGCTTCACGAGAGTCAAATGGGAGATGATGGGACATGGCAGCACAAAATATTTGGGGGAAAAATCAGCAAACCAAAGGATTAAGAGTTTTTTCAAAGTATAGAGATATAGAGAGAAAATAAAATTAAGAGTTTAGCCCATGAATCATGGAACATAGATTTTTATCATTTAAGTTCATATTGCTGTTTACATTATATTGTGCAATTTATATTGCATACTGAATATTTAATAATGAAATGCTAATAGTTTTTGAATTTCAATCTACTCTGTACAAAGTCAACCCAGAATAAGAGTGCAAAGTTCCAAAAAATATTGGCATAGCCAACAACTCTTGTTGCTATGAAGAGAGCTACACAAGAGGGTTCCTAAGTCAAAGCCTCTATTAGATTGTTCAACCAGATCACTGTCAAGGTGGGCCTCTGCTAGGATATCAAAATCATCAAGATCAAGGATATATCATTTGAAATGCACTCAAAATTTAAATTGATCTCATTGAGGTCAACTGACTAGTTTTCCTCAATGATACCTGATTTTTTTCATATAAAATTAGATTTGGCAATCAAAAATGAAAAAAACGATGATTAGAATTTATAATTATGATTGTAATTATTTCAAAACTCTAACCTTGGGCTTTATTTAGCTTCAACCGGAGGTTCTGGTGAACAAACACTAAGTCACTCATTCATTGTACACTTAAAACAGTTGCATTATGGAAATTCATGTGTTCAAAAACACTCCAAATATGCTTGCAAGAAAATAAACTACATAACTGGCTCAAAATGTGAATTGCTATCCATCCAAAAATTCAGCTTCTCTACAGCTTTAGAGATCTCCAATACAATTATGGGAATAGGTATTGTCAAACTTAGAAAAGTAAATAATTGAAATAGGTCATTATCAATGTAATATTGACATGGTAAATTTAAATACATAAATTGTTACACTTCTCCAATGCATTCTCAATAAAGATTTATATATTTTAGATAATATATTATTTCCAAAAATTAAAATCTATGTTTCAACAAAAACTAAACAATTTTAATTATTTAATTTTATATTAATTAATTAATTTAAAAATTGTAATACAATAGATGAAATACTCTATTATCTCTGCAAATTTTCATCAGTAAAAATTAATATATATCATAACTAAGCATACAAACTTGACCTAAACAATATAATAAAAGGATTTTTATATCTTAGAGTTCATAGTCATGACTCATACTATTAAAATTGAAATGTTATTTATAATAATCTTTCTTTATAACATGATTTTATTAAAGATATTTATAAAATATATATATATATTTAATATTATTTATATGAAAATGTATTTTTATTAGTGCAATTCATATTATAATATAAAAATTTGTATATAAATTATAAAGTATGATTTGTTCTTAATTAATATGTAATGTCCCCATTTTTAGGCACATGGGATTAGCTTATTTTTGTGACCTTCGTAGGCTAATCAAGATGTTGGAGAGGGTCATGTGGTAGTGTTAGTGGTCAATTTCCACTCTAGAGGTCTGTGATGTCAGGATTGCTCTTCGTTTGAGTCAAATTGACAGACTTACTATTTATAGTAAGTGCTTATTTTGGGTGATCGTCATGATTGCTATTTTTAGCAGGGCGCCTAGGCATTGGTATCAGTGGAGTGGATTCATTTACAGAGTTTCTAGTCTGAGGGACTTACTATTTTTAGTAAGTCTATTTTGGGCAATTGCTATTTTTACCAGTGCAGTGGAGGCACAGGGGTTGGGCATCATGAGTATATAATAGATTCTATTTGATGGAGCTTCATATTATAAGTTGTTTATTAAGTTTATCTTAATAAATGACTTTATCATTTATGTTATAATTTGAAGGTGTGTTGAAGAAGCCTTTTAAGTGAAAAGTGTCTTCATGAAGCTTTAGCTTTGGAGTTATTAATTATTAAGTTATTTAATAAAGGTTTCTAATTGAAAAGTGTATTGATGAAGACTTTTAAGCGAAAAGTGTGTGAGAGAAGCTATTTGCTTTTGGTGTCTTGAAGAAAATATCTTTTATTATAAAGGCATTGCTTTGTGGAAAAGCAAATCATTATTGGCTTTGCTTTTTATCATTTGGAGGAATAGCTGAAGGGTTTTTCAACTAGGGTTTGAGAGGACTGATTCCTCCCCCTTTTTGCACTTTGAATCACTAATTATAGTGGTGAATTGTGTTCTGAACATTTGTGGATTAATTCTGATCTCATTGGTTACAAATTCGGTGTTGTTGAAAACCGAATTTGATTATTACTGTGCACTTTCAGTTCAGCCCGTGGCCCTAAGTGCTGGTGTGCTTTCCTTGTGGCTCACGTGGAGATTTTTAGCCGCTGCAATCAAGTGTGGGAGGCTGCGTAACTTCACGTGGTGACTACGTTATTAATACATGGAGTTGTGATACCTTCCTTGGCTGCGTTTAATTTAATGGAAGCTGTGTCTCATCATATAGAGGCTACATTTCATTTTCTAGCAGCTACAATCATTTCCTAGAGGCTGCATTTCATTAAGAAAAGGTTGCCTTTATTTTTGGAGAGGCTGTGATTCATCCCATAGCAGCTGCGTTTTCCAAAGGTGCCAATTTTGCATTGAAAAATTAAATATTGTTAATTGAATATTTGCAAGCGTTTGAATTAATAATTATTCTCATGATCTTGTATATATTTGCAAAGAGAAATAAATATCAGAAGCTGAGTTATTTGACTTTCTCATACATATTATTCAATTCAAAAAAAATGAATTTCTTGCATACACACAAACAAAATCAGAACTTGACTTTGCATGCTAGGTGTTTGACAAAATGTCAAACATATGAAAAATAAAGCAATTTGATGTTTGTCAAGAGTTAGAACCAACAGGGTTCTTACATAATATTAGAATAACTCACTTATTAGCATATTTGTGGAAATTATGATCCAAGATAGATTTGTATATATTCAGAGATATTATTTTAGATTAAAAAATATATATATAAATTACCCCTATGATCACAAAAATTGATAAGCCTTATCTACCTATCTATATAATAATTATTCATTATACGTAGATTGTCTGAGTCTCTGAGACTCTAAAGCTCAACAAATTCAAAGTTCAAAATGGTTTTAACAATCAGCATGCAATAGGACATTTCTCTTATTCTCCATTCAAACACCACTTAAGATAACTAGATAGTCTGCGCCATAGAAATTAAAAATTATTCACAACTAAATCTGTAAGCATGTACATTTGCACTATGAATATGACATCTGAATAACCTTATGAGCGTATGTACATTTGCGCCTAAGTACATTTGTACTACCAATGTCAATGATAACTGTCACCTTGATTTCTTAATGTGCCAACAGATTTTTAGTGCCTAAAAATACATGATTTACATCATTGTTACAATCAAAATGTTTATAAAGGTAATTTATAAGGTTCTTTCGCCATTTCTGACCTAGATCCTTTTGGAAGGATAGGAGAACTGGACCAGTTTAAGTACCTCGAAAATATAAAATATACAAAGAAAAAAAAACTAAAATTTATCATTGAATAACAATTTATAGTAACCAAATTTCAAGGACTGATTTTCCCATGTGCAGTCAATGCATAAAACATGCAACTAAGCACCCATGTAGTTCTCCAAATGCATTTCCAATATCACAATAATAAGATTGTGATAGTTTATTTCTTTCTTTATTTTAAATTTTTTGCTTTAAATGGTTCTGTTTTCATTTTTAAGATGTTCCCATTTAATTTAAGAGGGGATGAACCTCCTTGGTAAACAAGCTAAAGAATAAAATGGAGAACCTACCATGTCAACATATCCTTAGGAAAAATGTATATCTAACCAAACTAAAGGTTGTGGATGTGTTCCTATGGAATGTAGGTTTTTGTTAGCAGTTTGTCCATTTTCTTTTCTACTCTAATATACGGTCACCACGTCCATCCAAATCTAGGGGACACATTCCCAAAGGCATTGAGGACTCAATACACATACCCGTGCCCATAGTTTTTCCTTATTAATTGATTTATTTGCTATTTTACTCTTAACAAATCCCCCAACTATAATACCCACAATCATGCACATATATCTTGGATACTTATAGTTTTGGCTCATTTAAACATACTTGACTTCCCTTTTTTCTTTACACTTGCAACACAATTACCTTCCTCTTCTTATTAGTTGAGGATCACATTATAGTGAGAAGATTGATTTTGAAGTCTATGTTGATTGTTTGTGCTTGTTCATAAATTCTTTCATTGTTTTCTTTGGCTCGTTTGATAATAAATTGATGCTTGTAAGTCTTTTCATTTATACCTTTCAATAGAACATAAGATAGAATAAATGTGTGATAGAGCCATTACTCAAATTAGGAGAAGAAGCTCCCTACAAACAAAAACTTACCTAGAAAACCCTTCTAAATATTATGTAGTTCCTATTTACAGTTCGTATTGGTGTGTTTTTGGGGCTGGTTTATGCATAGCAAGCAAAACTAAAACCTATCTTTTTGGTTCTCGAGCTAGGGCACAATGCAATTAAGCACTTGTACCCGAAACAAGAGGTCATTAGAATTTTTGACTGAAAATAAACCCTACATAATGTCATGTCCCCACATTGAATAGAATTTTAATAACAATTAAAAAAAATATCATTAATGTAGACAAATAAATAAATAATATAATATAATTAAATATTAATATAATAATTAACAATATATAAAATAATAGATTATATAATAATATTAAATATTAAATAAATACATAATATAATATAATATAGATATATTATCATATATTAATATATTAACATGTAATACTTCATATATATTATTTATTAATGTAGATAATAGCAAGATAAAAAATTATCATTACATGATAAATATACAATATAGCAATATATATTATCATTTAATAATAAATAAAATATTTGTTAAATAAGAAAATAATATAAATTAACTAATAACAAGCGACGAAAGGAAAGTCGCAACCAAAGAAAGGTCGCGACCTTTTCCTCAGCCCCTCCTCCACATACATATATGGGCGAGCACGGAAATATAATGGGGAAGGAAGGAACGAATAGAGAAGATCATCTTGTGTATTAATTGGCCATAATTCACTCTTCTACACCAATACCTGTCACGAAACTCCTGGGCCTATCGTGATTATATAAAACTTTAGAAATCTCAAATTTAGTATCTATGAGGAGCCCAATCAATACGCGACCAATACTAAATTAATTCCTTATTTGTGACAGCTTTGTATACAGAGATATCATTGTGTTCTCATCTGCGTGAATACCTCAATCATCAATGCCAACTATTGTCGTGAGTCACATCTGAGAGAAGTAAGGATTACCGGTGAACTCCATATTTATGGTATCAAACCAGCATTGCATATATCGAGAACAATAAGTATTTGACGGGAGCACTAGAGTCCATCCTCGCATATTCGATGGTGAAACATCATATACTCTATATTGGGTAGAGCAATCAATAAAATATTAGATGGAGTGATGATTGTGCATTGATAAAGACAACAAAGATACTTAGGTCGATAACCCAGTTCCTAAAATAGATTGATAATCTTATGTAATGTGGGAGTCAGTAATCAACATCTCCAAGTATGGATGCTATATCTAATCGATGATTAGATAGAAAACTTGGAGAATGGAGCAATGATCAGTAATAACAAATAAGCCATTGATGGAAGTCAGTGATGGAGTATACATCAGCAATGAAAGGAATGAAAAACATTAGATCCCATGAGGCTCAGAGATTGAAATCAGAAATAACAATATAAATACTGCATAACCTTTAAATCGTACATCTGAACACAGTAGCAGCCTAACTCCAGATTATCACCATCAAATGCACTATATCAGGAACGCACTTAGAGAAGATTAATAGCAGAAGTATAATCCTCATAACCATAGAAGAGATGCCAGGAATAGCATACACTCTTGACCAAGAATAGAGCACTCCTTTGCATATACATCAAGTTAGATAAGGAATAACAATTAGTACGGATAAATAAATACTTCAGTTCAAGAAATACATCCCTATCAAGAATATATAAGAAATAGGATCATCACCGTCTCATGATAACTTCCATTGCCTTGAAACCAGTTTGTTGCTTCTACCAAAGCTCACTGAGGATGTAAATTTGATAGAAAGGAGTCTCTTGTGATTGAATTAGTTCCAAACTTCATAAGTTTGGACACAGGAACGTTACACATAACCATCAAAATCTCTCTTTCTAGCTAAAAGATGAGTAAGCCACAAAGATGATGTAGAGAAATGGATCTCCTTTGACAAGGAGATTTATATAATTAAAAAATATTTAGAGAAATTTGCTTGCACATTAATGCATCCTGAGCATTTTATTATTCACACCAATTGTATCACGTTCCTAACATTTTAAGGCATAGGAAGTCATAGGTTGAATTATGTGTTAATGTTGTTGTTTGTAGCATCGCTCAAATAAATAATATTGACTATATGATTATTATAAGAAATGATTTATTATATATATATATATATATATAATTGATATTACTATATACATTGATATATATGTATATATAAAGTTAGATAATAATTATTCTCATAATAACTAAATAGTTAAATTGATAAAATAAATATTATTATTATGTAAATATTAGAGAAATTAATATAATACTCAAGAGATAATTATATATATATATATAATCATAATTGTCATTATATTAATTACATAATAATGAATAGACATGTCCCATGAAGGGACATGTCTCTTCTTGGCTCATTCTTAATATAAATGCAAGTAAATGCAAGAGATTGTTGCATTTGGAAAACACATACAATGAGATAGTGCTATTATATTTGCAATGATCTTAAAACCTTAACATGGTATCAGAGCCAAGTTGCAAATGTAAGAGAGTAGTTTATTGATGGTGAATATGTGACTATCTCAGAAAATACAGTCTCGGTACGAGGACCATATCTCACAAATGAACCGTTCAATTTTGCTGGATATGTTTGTGAAAACCAAATATAGAAGAATCTCACCGAAACGATTGGAAAGAAAGTGTCTGGTTCAAAAGTTATGACCGAATGTGTACAGATCTATGTAAAAATCTGTAAAAGAGCGAGGTTCCTTCTTTAAAAGCCTAACTGCTTGAAGGGAGATCTAATAAGATTGAAGGTTGTGATAGTGTATAGAACCTTTGGATATTCAAGATATGTAATGTGAAGAATTATGGTAATGTTTGAGAATGATGATGTCATTCTATGAATTAGCATGATATTTCCTATATGGGCTCACCTTACAGAATGAAATACTTAAATTTATAAAAGATAAGTATTTCATGTTTTATTAATGCACATAATTTTTGAGTTTGTAATTCATGCTACACTACTGTTTAGTAAAATCTTGTATGCTTCTATCATTGGTATTTCTGGTCGCGATAGTTTAGTGAGCTATTTGTAATCTCTCTCTGACATACCTTCAGAACAGAAGCACAAGATAATTGCATTCAAGAGAGAAAGAACTTGATGCTTGCAAACGAATTGATGATTGAGACCATAGATCAAATTATCGCCGACTTATCGGCGATAAGTTCGGCCAAGCGATAATACTTGTATAGTTATCGCCTGTCAACTTATCGCCGATAAGTTGAACTTGTCGGCGATATATCAATGATAAGTTCATTACTTATCGTGAAATATCGCGGCAGCGCCCTGTTAAAACGCAGACGGCCAGCAAAAGGGGCAGTTTGCTTTTTTTTTTAATGACAATCATTTTTTGGAGAGGATAGAAACCTAGAAGGGTTTCAGAGGAGAAAGATCAACATTTGAGTTATTCTAGATCGATTCGAAGTAGATTTGAAGTCGATTCGAAGGGGTTTTTCAAGAAAATTCAAATTCACAAGTTTTCAAAATTCTTTCCCTTTTGTTTTAAAATCATTTTGTCTTGTATTAAATGCATTCAAGTTTATACAAATTATATAATATCATTTCCAATCTACTCTAACTTGTTTTAGAACGTAATGAATAAGATCTAACACCATTTTTTAGCAATTTTTGCAAATTTTTCATAGTTTTCTCAAAAACTTCATATTTTCTCAGAACTTTCATAACCTTACAAGTTTTTTGGTTTTTTTCTTCAAGTTTCAGCTATGTTTAAACTTATTTAAAGTTTTAAACTAACTTAGTTTGTTTTTAAATTTCTTTGTTAAATTTCTAAATTTGTGCCCTCATTTTGTATGTGACATGTGCAGTTTGATTCTTTATCAAAATGGCAAATAGGGATTCCTCTACAACTGTGTCAGCTGCAAGGTTTGCCAGTGCCCTAGTAGACACATGTCCATCAGGATATGTAGAAACACGCCTTAAAGGGGCTAGAGACAAGGCATAGGCATATGCTTTTGAAGTACCTGAATATAATACTGTGATATTCATAAAATGTGAAAAACTAGTTAGTGGAGGCATATCTCGTTTGAAATACCACCTTGCAGGGATCACAAAACATGACACAAGGGTTTGTGACACCACCACCCCAAAAATAATGAGAGAGATGAATGCCTTGCTCGCTGCCCAAGAAGAGAAAAAGTTGCAAAGGGAAAGGGCAAAATTGGCCATGAGGGCAACCATTTCTGATTCGCAAGGTATCTCACACTGTCTCATTTTTAAGAATCATTTATTATTTTATAATCACCTCAACAGTTTAGATTTTGCTAAAGCCTATAAGTTTATAACAATGATCATAATGAAATGTTGTGGGTTGTGATTTGTGACCAGGTATCCCATCCACCCTTGAAGAAGATGAAGCAACACTTGAGGGCATAGTGGGCTCTCATCATGGCCCACGGATCCGCAAATCTACCTTCTCCTCGCCTTCCACTTCCGCTGGTTCTAGTAGACCAGCACCACGCTCATCTTCTATAAATAATTTTTTGTGCCCAGAAATACACCTGGAGCACAACCATCACTAGAGGGTAGTGGGTGGAACAGCGATGTGCATCGGCAAGTTGACATTCAATGTGCTGATTTTTGGTATTTTAACAATATCCCCTTCAATGTTGCAGCAAGTCCCTATTGGCTGAATTTTGTGACAGGAATCACTATAGCGGGAAAGGGCTACAAGGCACCTAGTCCTGCAGACTTGAGTGGGAGGTTAGTTCACTTTTACAATTTTACAATTTACTTATTTTTGTTGAATGTAATTTTTTTAAACAAAGTTGTGTACTTAATGTTATTTTTATTTTGTTCTTGTAGATTGCTCAAAGATGTTACTAGGGCCAATGATGTGGTAGAAAACCAAAAATTGCAATGGAAACAATTTGGCTGCTCTATACTTTCAAATGGATGGACGGATGGAAGAAACCGTACCATCATCAATTTTTTAGTTTCTTACAAGAATCAAGTGGTCTTTCTGAAATCCTTGGATGCCTCAGACAAGATAAAGACAGTTGAAACTTTCGCTCTAATGTTAGAGCAAGTTGTGATGGAGGTGAGGGTTGCTAATGTGGTGCAAATAATAACCGACAATGCAACGGCATATGTGGCAGTGGGCAGGATCCTCGAAGATAAGTATAGCACACTTTTTTGGTCTCCTTGTGCAGCGCACGTCCTTGACCTTCTTTTGGAGGAAATAGGCAAATTGGATTGGGTGAAATCGATTGTAGAGGATGCAAGAAAGATAACAAAATATATCTACAATCACCCTTGGGTTCTCCACTTGATGAGAAAATTCACCCATGTGAACGAGTTGGTTAGACCTGCAGCTACAAGGTTTGCAACAATTTTCTTAACGTTGCAAAGTGTTCTTAGTTCTTTGAATCCTTTGAAAAAAATGTTTGTGAGTCAACCATGGTTAGACTCAAGTTATTCAAAGAAGGCTGATGGTCAAAGTGTTGCATACATTGTCTTTGACAACCACTTTTTTGATGATGCTACAAAAATTGTGAAGGTATCTTTGAAACTTAAAAAGTTGAATATTTATTTTTTTGTATTCAAGAATCAAGTCTTTCATTCTTAATTTGGAACTCTAGTCTATAATTAATGATAATCTTTTTCTACTTTTCAATTGTAGATGACAAAGCCCTTGGTTAGAGTTCTCCGCTTGGTAGATGGGGATCAAACTCCAATGGGGTATCTTTATGAGGCCATGGATAGCACCAAAAAGGCCGTTAGAAATCACTACAAGGGGAACAGCCTAAAATTTGACCCCATATAGGAAATTATTGATAGGAGGTGGAACAATCAGCTCCACCAACCCATTCATGCAGCGGGGTACTTCCTCAACCTTTCTTTTCGCTTCTCTCCATCCTACGGGGATCCCAATGAAGAGGTCATGGAGGGCTTCACTGAATGCATGCAGAGGATGGTACCTGAGGTTGAGGTGAGAAACCTCATTGTGGCCGAGATGGAAGTGTATCAGAATGCAACGGGCAAGCTATTCTCCTCAGACTTGGCAAGAAGAGGAAGACAGACTCAAACCCCAAGTACAATATTTGGATAAGTAGATAAAACTAAGTTACTAAAATATATTTTCACCTTGCTTTTTAACTCTTTAATATTTATCTTGCAGATGCTTGGTGGCGAAATTGGGGTGGGAATGTCCCAAATCTGCAAAAACTTGCCTTGCGCATCTTATGTCACCCATGTAGCTCATCTAGTTGACAGCGTAATTGGAGCTTATTTGAGGCCATTCACATGAAGAAGAGGAACAAGTTAGCACAGAAATGCCTCAATGACCTTGTTTATGTGCAATATAAGCTTAAGTTGCGCATAAGAAAGGTAGAGTTACCAACAGCAAGGCCACTTGATTTGGATGACATAGATCCGTATTGTGATTGGACATCACAGGAGCAGCCTCCATTGTTCACAAACGATGACATCTATGATTTGGAGAGGCAGGCTATGGACGAGGGTGGAATCACAGCAGGATTGGATGAAATTCAGGAGGATGATCATGAGAGCAGTGAGAATGAGGAGGATACAAATGATGAGGAGTCATTGCCAGTGTCAACACCATCTACATATAGAGTGGAGGTCCAGTCACAGCCAGTTGTGCAGAGGGAGGTATCACAGCCACAGCGGACTACTAGGGCTAGACCCCCTCCCACTCCCGTAGTTTTTACTAGAGCTACTGGGAAGGGGAAGAGGAAGATGTAGACAAGTTTGATATTGTACTTGGCATATATATTTGCTTATAGGTTTACAAAGACAATTTGCTGTTTTTAGTTTTCTTCAGAGTTCAGACTATCAGACTATGGCTACCAATCATCAGCATTCCACATGAGGATGCAATTTTGATACATATTTGCATTTATATATATCTAGATCAGCTTGTTTGGTTTGTTTACTCATTTAATAACTCATTAGATGAATCTCCTTATTGAATTTTGCAAAAAAAAAGCATTTCTAATTAAATTTACGCCATTTTTTAAGTTTCCGAGAAGTTCGCCGATAAGTTCCCGACTTATCTCTGATATCTCCCGATATTTATTTGTTTTGCCCTCGGCAATAAGTTGTCGATAACGATATTTTGAACTATGATTGAGACTACATGCAAAGGGAGTCTGACATTTCAAAAGAGGTCAACAAGTTGATAAACTTGAGCTTCAGAGGGAGATGGTTCAGTCAACTTGTAACAATCTTGATCATATTGATTGAGAGGGAGTTCACTATTGAAGGTGAAACACTTCTAAGGTAAATTCGATATAATTGATTATTATACTAATGAATCATGAATGTTTTTAATGGGCCTTCCCCCTGTGTAAATCATAAGGAAGTGAGGACTTCCAAATGATTATCACTTGTATTTGTAAAAGTTATTGGAAGGTGACGATCTTACAATAACTTGACCTTCTATTGTGATAGACATCTTGTGATGGCTAAAACAAATCATAATAGATAGAACTTGTGGATAGAATCGCCGATTGAGGCAATCCACATTTAAAGCTCGTGAGTTTGTGGATAGAATCGCCAATGGAGGATATCCACACGAGAGCTTGTGGATAGAATCGCCGATTGAGGCAATCCACCAGGAACTTGTGTATAGAATCGCCGATAGAGGCAATCCACACTAAAGCTCGTGAGTTTGTGGATAGAATCGCCGATGAAGGCAATCCACACGAGAGCTTGTGGATAGAATCATCGATTGAGGCAATCCCCCTGGGAACTTGTGGATAGAATCGCCAATTGAGCCAATCAACACTAAAGCTCGTGACTTTGTGGATAGAATCGCCGATGGAGGCAATCCACATGAGAGCTTGTCGATAGAATCGCCGATTGAGGCAATCCACTGTAATGTCCCCATTTTTCAGCAGGTCATTGAAATGATGGTGCCAGGTCATTATTGCGATCCTCGTGGTCTGGCGAGGGGTTTAGAGGGTCATTGGTGTGATCTTACTATTTATAGTAAGTCAAGGGATAGTTCCGGTGAGCTCAGAGGACTTAGAGGAGTTGAATGATGCTCTCGGTTTTCATTTCTGGCTTCCAGTTTGGGCTCCAAGAATCTTGGAGAGAGCGTCTATTTTTAGTAAGTCACCCCGTCAGGTTCGTTCACCATCTTTTATCATCAGGATCACTCCAGTGCAAACAGATTTTGATTCTGATGCTTCTTCAATGGTTTTCGCAAGACGGGTGAATTATTATTATTATTTGATTAAATTTGCTAAGGTTGCCATTATTGTTGGTATTATATGTTGGGCACCTTAGTGTTATAGCTTGTCGGAACCGGGATGAAAAGTTTTAAATCTTGGGCACAAGAAACAGGGACCTCGTGTGTCATAATTTTATGATATTGATGAAAAGGTCATTTTTGGAGCCAAATGAGTTAATAAATTTTATCACTCAATATGTGCCTAGGTATAAAAGTGCTTCAAGTGAAAAGTGTGTGGGAGGAGACACTTTTTAATTATAAAAGCAATAGGCAAGGCATTCATTCATTATCTATCGAATATTGACTATTGGATTTGTTCTTGGGAATTGTTCCTACTTTTCTGAGCCCTAGCTGAAGGGTCAAATTAGTTTCTAGTAGACTGATTCTGCTGAAGCTAATAATCAATTGATTGCTGTTGTATAATCAATTGTCTTCAATCGATTGCTGTTGTATAATCGAATGTATTCTTCCTTCATACTGTTTTGCCTGTGGCCGAAGGAAAGAGATAATGCTGAAAGTTTGTATGCACACTAAAGGCTGGGTGGCGCATGTTTGAAGTGCTGCATATAAATTGCAAACTGTGTCTTGTGGGGTGGCATCATTATTCTGACAGTCGTGCTAGGATTATAGTGGCGTTAGCCACTGCTGGAAACAACCGCATCCACCAAGGAGCCACATTTGGCCATGCTAGGCTGCGTGACATATATCATCAACTACGGGTGCATTTGGATGTTCTTTGGGAGCTGTGTAGTTGTCTTCCAGGGCTGCGAATACCATACAGTGGCAGCGTTCAATCTGGGAGAGGAACGTGACAGCCATTAAGTGACTGCGTTCATTTATTACTTGGTCGCTGCAAGCAAACACATGTTACAGGTTCTTTGTTGTTATTTAATTACTTCTTTTCAAAATGAACAGTTGTATTTAAGAGCATTTCCAGAATAAATCAGAAGTGTTGGGATATGAATGATCTTGTATGGAATTATGAAATTTTCAATTTGAAATTGAATAAATAAATAAGGAAATCTTGCAGAGTTATCCTATTTGTTGCAAATTTGTTAATTGTTGAGCAAAGTTTCAATCACTAGATAGCAGAGCTGAATCAAGGTTATTACAGTGATTGCCTGCCAACTGTTTGACCAAATGCCAAATTTATGATTTGCACAAGAAATTAATGAGAATTAGGGGGTTTGAAGATGAGGCCAAATTAGGTTCATCACAGTGGTATTAGAGCTCTTTTCCTGCCATCCTGTGGGGTCTGGACTCATTTTTATTCATAAGCTTTTTAAAGTGATCGGCACTCCTATTTTTTCTAGCTATGGATAAAGACAGGAGATCTAGTTCAGGGAGTCGTCATAGCAGTAAGGGAAATAGAGCGGATTTAAATGCTTTAGCGGAAAGCGTTGAGAGACTTAGATTGCATCAGCAGAGATTGGCAGAGAGGTTGTCGGATCTAGCTACAGTAGACAGGGCAGCGAGATATATGGTCTCCGCCTTTAGAAGGCTGACACTTAGTTTGCAGGGGAGAAGACTGGAGTTTTCTCCGACAGTAATAGATGATGCTGATATCCCTACATCTAGTTCAACACCTGCTATGCCCATCCACAGTGCTGATGGTGGATTAGTTGCCTAGGAGCCAATGGATATTCCAGTGCCATTGGTTGACAGCAGAGTTGAGCATCACCAGGTTGAGGCTCCCAGAGCAGTTACTACAGATTGTACAGAGTCAGCTGATGTTGCAGTTGTCACTGGTTGTTCAAATTCTTCCGTGGAGGGAGTTATTATTGGGGATTTCTATGTCAGCTATAGTAGTGTTGCTCCAATTCAGGAGGCAGTTGCTTCCTCAGTTGAGACTGAGGCATGTACGGAGTCTCCTAGTGGTGAGGTTGGAGATTTGGGCATTACAGCGAGGTCAGTTGATGATAGTTCGAGCTCCAGCATTATTGGTGCACAGCCTGACGTGGAGTCATGTGTGGAGAGTCACGTGTCAGCAGTTGAGGTTTTAGCAGGAGATGTAGGAGCTAACACCTCTGATGATACTTTTGAGGATGTTGTGAGTTGCATGGGAGATGACACCCCCTGTGAGTTGTTGGGTGATGACTGCGAGGAGCATATGAGCTCTGACAGTTCAAAGATATTTGATAGCAGTCGCAGTGTGGGATCAGCACAGGAGGCAGTGGTTTATTCCTGTGTTGAGGATGTGAGCATGGAGCTTTCTAGAGATGACACTCAGAATGGGAGTGTTGCAGCAAATTTGGGCGACATAGTTTCATGCTACAATTTAGTTGATTCACATGACGACATTGAGTCGTGTATACAGCCAGAGTTAGTAGAGGAGATGCAGATAGATGATGTGTATACTAGCATTGCAGATATCTCCAATGTTGAAAGCGAGGATGATGAGTGTTGTAGTATTTCCGGCTTTCTATATCTGACTTTGGGTGTAGATTTAGCGTTGTCATTTGCGGGAGGTGGGTTCCAGGATTCTGTGTTACAGGGCCCCACAAATGAGGATAGGGAAGCCTATGAGTGGCAGGAGTTTGTTTCAGCCAGGGCTTCCACTTCGAGAGAGAGGGTTACTTCGTTAGTAACTCATGTGGATGTATCTCAGGGTCTGGATTATCAGATAGTTGCAGAGGATGAGGGAGTTGGAGATTGTTTTGAGTCAATTTCAGCAGTAGCTTCCCTGGATTTAGATGAGGACGTGTCTGATGCCTGTACTCAGAGTGTAGAGGTGTACTCAGATGTAAGTACACACAGAGAGAGTGATCTTGAGGGGAGTTTGTTGTATACAGCTTCCTCGCATAGTGTGGACAGTGCATTTGAGGGTGTACATAGGAGGCCTCTTGTGCAAAGTCATCATGTGACTAGCCAGTTGTGAGTTAATGAGAGGGATATTTATTCTACTCTCGAGCATTTTGATGCCGCTCATTAGTTGCTGGCTGTTTATGGTTGGAGTACTCCTATGACAGATGAGTCCAGCGGTGGTTACCTTTCATTGACAGAGATTCACTCTTTGCGTGAGGCTGTCAAGATTTTGAGACAGAACTATTTACAGATGGTAGCCGACAGAGATCACCTAGTGGAGAGGGGGACTACAGCTTATGAGGCACTGTTGGATAGAGAGGATGAGGTGGGTGAGCTTACTCGGGAGCTCACGACGGCTTCAGAGGTATTAGAGAGCACTCAGTTGGCTCTCCAGGAATCACAGGCTCAGTTAGCCGAGGTGACTGTGGAACTGGAGCATCTTCAGTCTACACCATCACCAGATCCAATACAGTTACATATTATATTGTCTGATGATCTGATGATGTCCACAGTTGGGGTAGTTGGATGTGATAGCAGTGGGGATACATCCACCCTTGATTTCAGCATTGGAGGTGCAGATTTACTTCCAACGGATACTTGTGCAGTTGAGTTAGACACTGCAGTAGAGAGTTGTAGTGTGTCAGACTTTGGGATGGATATTACAGTTGGTATCAGTACGTCAAGTGATACAATACAGGACATTGTAGGCAGTGAAGTGGACCAGTCAGCATTTAGTGTTCCTGTTCATGACACTACTCCTTTGATTGCTCAGCAGGAAGGCAAGGTATCACCTAAGTCGGTTGTTAGTGATTGCATAGCTGGTGATGTAGGCAGCTGACTACGTCACAGTCACATGATGACCAGTTATGATTTCGACGGGAGCAGTTGGATGCTACCTCCTACAGATTTTACTGCCCGGAGTCATTCTTGGATCACCTTCTTGAGAGTTCAAAATTTTGTGAGGGATCTTACGGAGCTTCTGAGGGTGTTCTCATCCGGGGTACAAGCGCGATCCGGCGTTTGGTGAGAGAGATTGTAGGTACTTTGACTACAATGCTCCCTCATAGAGAGTTTGAGGTTGGGTTTGCTAAGAGGGTCACCCAGGATCCTGTCCAACCTGTTTTGCAGAGTTCGAGATTGGAGCCATCTTTGGGCTCACGACGAGGGAATGATGAGCCTTTGAAAGGGAGCGGAGCTTCTTATCGTTGTTACATGGTGAGGAGTGTCCATTGTTTTTCCTTCGATCCACATGTTGATGAGTTGATGGCACACAGATGTGGACTGGCTCCTAGTCCTTATCATCCATTATGGGATGGGCTCTCACCATCAGCAGTGGTTGGAAGTTTTGGCTGCAAGTCAGTAGCAGGTGACTTGGAGAGTTACTGTGACTACAAAGATTATATAGTGGCCGGACATTCAGGCCCGGGTACAGTTTGGTACAGAGTTAGTCATCATTGTTGTGCAGAGGATCTACACACTCAGTACAGATCAGTTGGGTGTGCTAGGGGAGTCCAGTATATAGGGGATCCGAGTCTCCCATACATCTTGGGTTTTGATGTTCCTGAAGTACACTTCTTTCGGGATCCGAGAAGAGGCAGATTCAGTACAGGAGTTTGGGTGAGTGGTTGTTTGGGGTCTCTCTACAGAGTTATCCGATTTGCATTTTGGGTGATGCTATAGGAACCTACAGTTTATGTTAGTAGCAAGGTATACTTTTTTCTATGGGATCCAGGTGGATTGTGATGTTCCTTGTTCCGGTGATTGCCTGGGGACAAGCAATCTTGGGGAGGGTGGACTGTAATGTCCCCATTTTTCAGCAGGTCATTGAAATGATGGTGCTAGGTCATTATTGCGATCCTCGTGGTCTGGCGAGGGGTTTAGAGGGTCATTAGTGTGAACTTACTATTTATAGTAAGTCAAGGGATAGTTCTGGTGAGCTCAAAGGAGTTAGAGGAGTTGAATGATGCTCTCGGTTTTCATTTCTGGCTTCCGGTTTGGGCTCCAAGAATCTTGGAGAGAGCATCTATTTTTAGTAAGTCACCCTGTCAGATTCGTTCACCATCTTTTATCATCAGGATCACTCCAGTGCAAACAGATTTTGATTCTGATGCTTCTTCAATAGTTTTCGCAAGACGGGTGAGGTGAATTATTATTATTATTTGATTAAATTTGCTAAGGTTGCCATTATTGTTGGTATTATATGTTGGGCACCTTAGTGTTATAGCTCGTCGGAACCGGGATGAAAAGTTTTAAATCTTGGGCACAAGAAACAGGGACCTCGTGTGTCATAATTTTATGATATTGATGAAAAGGTCATTTTTGGAGCCAAATGAGTTAATAAATTTTATCACTCAATATGTGCCTAGGTATAAAAGTGCTTCAAGTGAAAAGTATGTGTGAGGAGACACTTTTTAATTATAAAAGCAATAGGCAAGGGATTCATTCATTATCTATCGAATATTGACTATTGGATTTGTTCTTGGGAATTGTTCCTACTTTTCTGAGCCCTAGCTGAAGGGTCAAATTAGTTTCTAGTAGACTAATTCTGCTGAAGCTAATAATCAATTGATTGCTGTTGTATAATCAGTTGTCTTCAATCGATTGTTGTTGTATAATCGATTGTATTCTTCCTTCATACTGTTTTGCCTGTGGCTGAAGGAAAGAGATAATGCTGAAAGTTTGTATGCACACTAAAGGCTAGGCGGTGCATGTTTGAAGTGCTGCATATAAATTGCAGACTGTGTCTTGTGGGGGCGGCATCATTATTTTGACAGCCGTGCTAGGATTATAGTGGCGTTAGCCACTGCTGGAAACAACCGCATCCACCAAGGAGCCGTATTTGGCCATGTTGGGCTGCGTGACATATATCATCAGCTACGGGTGCATTTGGATGTTCTTTGGGAGCTATGTAGTTGTCTTCCAGGGCTGCGAATACCATACAGTGGCAGCGTTCGATCTGGGAGAGGAACGTGACAGCCATTAAGTGACTGCGTTCATTTATTACTTGGTCACTGCAAGCAAACACATGTTACAGGTTCTTTGTTGTTATTTAATTACTTCTTTTCAAAATGAACAGTTGTATTTAAGAGCATTTCTAGAATAAATCAGAAGTGTTGGGATATGAATGATCTTGTATGGAATTATGAAATTTTCAATTTGAAATTGAATAAATAAATAAGGAAATCTTGCGGAGTTCTCCTATTTGTTGCAAATTTGTTAATTGTTGAGCAAAGTTTCAATCACTAGATAGCAAAGCCGAATCAGGGTTATTACAGTGATTGCCTGTCAACTGTTTGACCAAATGCCAAATTTATGATTTGCACAAGAAATTAATGAGAATTAGGGGGTTTGAAGATGAGGCCAAGTTAGGTTCATCACATCCACCCGGGAACTTGTGGATAGAATCGCCAATAGAGGCAATCCACACTAAAGCTTGTGAGTTTGTGGATAGAATCGCCGATGCAGGCAATCCACATGAGAGCTTGTGGATAGAATCGTCGATGGAGGCAATCCACCTGAGAGCTTGTGGATAGAATTGCCAATGGAGGCAATCCACATGAGCTTATGGATAGAATTGCCGATGGAGGCAATCCACATGAGAGATTGTGGATAGAATCGTTGATGGAGGCAATCCACACGAGAGCTTGTGGATAGAATCGCCAATGGAGGCAATCCACCTATTGAGAGTAGGTTTCTATTGATTACATCATGAGGATGATGCCTTTATTGCTTATATCATATGATTGATGTTTTCAAGTGTCATAAGTGTTGACATTTGATTGATTTATCCTCCCTAGCTAAGAGGGAGTGTTGATGTTTGTAGCATCGCTCAGATAAATAATATTGACTATATGATTATTATGAGAAATGATTTATTATATATATACATACATACATACATACATATATATATATATATATATATATATATATATATATTGATATTACTATATACATTGATATATATGTATATATAAAGTTAGATTATAATTATTCTCATAATAACTGTGAAGAGCCTAAGTTGGTTCTCTCTGAATATTCAATAATAATTTTGAAATACTGCAACTATATCTTAATTTTGCTCAAACAAGACAGTCATAGAGATATATAAAAATTCTCAACTCTTGAAATATCAGATTTCCATTTAATAATAACAACCACTTGACATATTATACATCTTTATCCTAGCAAAGGTAACAAATTACACTAGTCTTATTTTTAAACAAATTGAATGAGCACCTGTAAATGCTATTAAACCTCAACTGAAACATCTACTTTGCAAAAGAAATTGCCACCTTGAAACCCCTGCTAATCACCAACTGCAACGTCTGTCATTACAAACTCCCTCTTAATGTAAACTCTGCCCATAATATTGTATAGCTGCCAGCCTGGGAGTGTTCACGTGATAGTCTAGACAATACGTGACTGATCTGAAACTTAAGTAGCCTGTTATATAGAATAAACGGTCCAGCACTGCACCCGTAAGCAAGTGAAAGGAAGCCGTTACAACCTTCCCGGGATTCACGCACTCTAAACAGAAGTTGACGCTGCCTTGCTACTAATATATTCACCACTAACTAATCCGCCATTCCTCAGTATTAACGCAGCTTGAATACTCTTCACCATTTCATTAATTTCGAAACCCCTCTTCTTTGATAACACTTTGTTGATCAGAATTAATAAATAAACCAAACTCCCATAAATTTCTTGATAAATAATTCAACCACCAAATAGCTACAACAGATATTCAACTTGAATGAATTCCTTCATAGTAATTTATCAACATTCAAATTCCAAAATTGAAACTTCAATCAATTCAATATACCTCAGCATTGAATTGATATTCAGAATTAAACAATTGTGAAATTCACCATCACAGGCAATGGCTCAAATCACCAGAAAGAGGAATCCGTCCTCGAAACCCTAGCCAGGGCAATTCTTCACAAACTTCAATAAAATAATGATTGCATAATGAATCCTTGAAAGTGCTTTTTCAAGTAAAATATATAGCTTTTTCGAAAAAACACATTTTTAAGATTTCACTTAATTGGCTTTATTAAATACTCCCACTTTATAATATAATATTATAAAGTTAAAAGTTATTAAATTAAACTAAAATAATTTAATTTAATAACATCATTTAAACTTCAAAGCCACTGCACTGACAAACTACAATCGAAGAAATTCCAGCAAAGCACCAGGACCAACTGCCTAGCCAAAAATAGACACTGCCCTGCCAGAAATAGCCACTGCTAAAAATAGACTTACTAAAACTAGTAAGTCACACAAAATGGAAATCCTCTAAAACCCAATCCTGAGATGTCTGACGCTCCGTGCAGACACCCTACCAATCCTGGCCATACCAAAAACCCCACTTACTAAAAATAGTAAGTTGGCCAAAATGACCCCTGCGAGGAGCAGAACTGATAATCTGAATCTCCAGAATGGAATCCCAACGCTGGCTCCACAATCTTTCCCCCTCTGAACACCCGATTAGCCTGTGTGGGTCGACAAACCAAGCTAATCCCATGAGTCTAAAAACGGGGACATTACAATAACTAAATAGTTAAATTGATAAAATAAATATTATTATTATTATGTAAATAGTAGAGAAATTAATATAATACTCGAGATATTATATATATATATATATATATAGTCATAATTGTCATTATATTAATTACATAATAATGAATAGACATGTCCCATGAAGGGACATGTCTCTTCTTGGCTCATTCTTAATATAAATGCAAGAGATTGTTGCATTTGGAAAGCACGTACAATGAGATAGTGCTATTACATTCGCAATGATCTCAAAACCTTAACAGTTAAGAGTCTTGAATCTGAGAAAGAAAAGTATACTATTTCCTTGCGCTTAGTACAAACTTGGAAATTGGAAGTTTTGTCTTATAAGCTTTGTAGTATTTTTGCTTTCAATAATGTAGAAGCCATAAGCATTCAGCCAATAGCTTCCACCATTGTTTTGTCAACCATATGCAGGGTGTACGACTTCTTGATAATATATGTTTTATATTCTTCTTTAAGGTTGACTGAAGGGTTAAGTGAAAATTAGGTGCAGCACTGCCCAATGCAAGAGCTCATCTCTTTTTGGTGTTTTCAATGCACTTCACATAGATGCAGATGCATTATACATGATGGTTTTCCATCAACAAAACATCTAGTGTAAGGTCTCGTGGATTTTTAACTTTTTTGTCATCTAAAATATACACTCAAGTTTTACTGTTTTCATTGCCCAAAGCATAGGCACAAATCACTAATGTGTTACCATTTTACAATCGATTAGGCAAAGTTGATTCATGGTTGAACTCAGTGATACGTGCACCTAGGTGGAGAAAAGAACTATATTGGCCATGTTTCTTTACACAAGATGGAGGTTTTAAGTGGAAAAGATACTATTAGCACATGCTTGGATAATTGAAGACTATTTTTCTAAAACTTGGGAGAACATTAATGGGTTTTGCCATCTAAAATTCGCACTCAATGGGATTTTCTTAGACATTTTCAATTATATCTGCTTTTGATAAGAAAAATTCATGGATTAGCTATCCAAAATGTGCGCTTAGACTGCTTTGGTGAGGTTTCTTAAGGCTTGAAACATTTTTTATCATCTTGGTGAAGAATCGGGCAGAATTTGCACTCACTATTCACCAGTTCCTTTCAAACACTTCCCGCCTTAGCCATTTCCATACTCCTCCCATCACCAAAATCGCAAATCAAAAAACTCATCATTTTTACATTTTGGGACAGCTAGAGACTCCAGCATCCTACAAAAGTTGTTAGTCGAATTACAAGACCATGACATGACAATGCTGCGATCTAATGAGGGAAGACTACAATTGACTTGAATTAACATGCAAATGATTAATGATTCACCGCAAAATGGACAAGAAGTAGTAGAAAAGCTGATTTTTGTAAGGATGCAACAGAGCTGAGAGCCTACTTTAGGCCAGTTAGTTCTATTCATCGTTTAGATTAATTTTGTTCCAAAGCTCATTTCTTTCTGACCTTTTCCTAGTTCACAACATTTGTAATTTAAAACAATGATTTTTCAGGATTATTAATTATTATTTTAATTCCACAAAATCTTTATTTTTGTAACCTTGTAAATATGTCCTTTGAGCACATAAACCCTAAATGATGATTGACACTACACTTACACTACAAAGATTGTTATACAAATTAGTTTATAGTGTGAGTTTATCGAAAAGAATGAAATTGAATGCTAAGTGTGAAGATTTGTATTGATGTCATTTATTCTTCTACATTGTAACTTTTCTTGCAAACTAGTTGTTTAGTCTTTGAAATCACATGTTGTGTCACATTGAAGTTATTATTTTCAATCTTGTTTCCATCGGACTGCCAATCTTTGTTTTAGCAAGCAAAAAGATGTTTGTGCTTTTAAATTAAGTTGCTTTCATTTGTAAAATCTATAAAATCTTGCTTGCAAGATATGGTTGTTAAAATTTGTCACTTGTGTTTGAGGCCAAGAACATAAGCAACTAGACATTTCATTAATGCAAACCTCCACCCCCCCACAACCCCCCCCCAAAAAAAAAGAGATTCTATAGTGTTGATACCAATATTTCTCATCTATAGTTTGGTGCCTAGAATCAATTTAGCTTAGCATTTAGGTTTAATTTAGATCTCAGAGGGCTTTCCCTCGTAATCTAAACAGAAGCTTGTTCTCCAACTTTGTCCCATTTTCTGTTGTCTTGCAAAAGACAAAATTAATACATTAACCTCTACAATTAATATGAACATAATTTCATTAATTAAATCAAAAGTGGATAATAATGGCAAGCTCTATATTGAGATCATTCATTTACCTAGGTTGTAGCTTGGTATACAATGTAGTTTTTCAGTTCTTGGGATTGTATTGTTTTTACAAGGTTATGATTCCTTTCAAAATCTTGTGAACATCTGATTATAGGTTTTTACTTTTAACTGGTAAACGATGGTCATGTTGTTGATTTCAATTGTTGCACTTGCAATTATGAAATAAAATCTACAAAATTTCCCCTGTGAGACTAGTTTTGTTTCAAATCTTGTGCTCAGACCCATGGCAAAAAGACAGGCAGGAAGTTCATTATTGCAAACACCCCCAAAAAATGGTATGAAGTGTTTATAACTATATATTTTGTTTATAGCTTAGTGTCTAGGGGTAGTTTAGTTTCTCAAGGAGCTTCAAGTTTTGTGTTGTCTTGAAAAAGACAAATTAAAATGCTAACTGGATTGACAAACTACTCCAAAAAAATGAAGAAGTAAAAGAAAAAAGAAGATTTCATGATTCAGGTAAGCATTTCAAACTACAAAAATTATCTTTAATAAAAACGTAGTAAATCAATAGACTAAATTGAATCCACAAAAAAAATTGTGGTAGCATAATAAACTCTAGCACAATTGATTCACCATAGTTTTTATAACTTGAATAAATAACATATCAACATGCCAAAAACTGTATGCCATGTCTAATGATCATAAACTGGTTGAGGATGGATTTCTTAATAAAAGGCTTGCTTAAGCATTAGCTTTCTCTTAGACAAGAAATTATTATTGATTTATTGGCGCTACAAGATATATGGCTTTCATTAACTAATAGATTTTTATAGAGGTTCATTTTATGAGATCATTGGGAATCCCACCCCATTGAAACTTTATGGGGTGGTTTAGATGCCAATATTTACTAACTCAGCAACCCAAGTGACTGTTCATTTGGAGTAAGGTTACCAGTGCATGAGGTGGTATTTTATTTTATGTCAAAAGATGTATTAATATTAACCAATAGATTTTGTAGAATGTTTCTTGCTTTACAAGGGGAGCATCCAATTTGGCGCCAAGTTCATCTTCTCTCCGAAGATATAAGATCAAAGATTGATATACCAAAGGATTAAAACAAAGGTGTATTCACATTTAAATTGATGTAACTTATTGGAAGCTTGTAATTCTTGAAAATTTAAAATTTCTTAAGAGAGTGGGTATGCCCACGGATCTACGTATGTAAAAATCTCGACAGAGTTCAAGTCGTGGGAATGCCCACGTATATTTTGTATTAGGAACAGAACTTTTTGTCCTGGGCACGGCTGGAGGTTTTCTCGACCCCGCTCTTTCCTACCAGCGCCTGCACTGAGCGGGTTTATATTGTAAAATTAATTAATATTAATAAAATTCTGGCTTCGGCCTTTTACCGATCAAAAAAAAAAAAAAACATGCCAAAAACTGACTCAACAAGGTTGAATGCTTTATTAATTAATTTATCAAGCTTATGAGTTTGAGACAGATAATGATCTCTAACTATCATGACAAGAAGAATATCACACAATCAGAGTTTCCTGGAAAACCTTCACTACAGAATTCTTCATGCAAGAGAACTTCTTTGTCATGCTTAGAGCTAAAGCAGAATTTGACTGTTAACATTCACAAATATATTGATAGTACCAACCCCTACCCTCAACCTATTCTTACTAAAAGTTGGCAAAGTAAACTGTGTTGTCATCACAATAGTTTGCAACAAATTTCAACTGCAAATACGCATGTCTCGGTGTTTTACAAAATATGGAGGTCAAGTGGCTGGTACACTGCAGTTAGTTTACAAGCATATTAATGGTACTGATGGAGTCACATTATAATTGCATCAATGACATAAGATTAGACAGGATGTATGCAAAAGAGCAGTTATTGCTAGTGCAGATCACAAATTATAATATAAGCTCTTATCCAATTACCGTTTGGAAGACCTTACCAGGCTGGTTTTGGTGTATTTAAAAACACTTTGTTTAAAAAATTTAGTCTAACAAGAAATAAACTTCTATCCAAAAGAGGGAAAGGAGACAACTGTAAAGCAAAGGAAGTTCTTACCCTTGATCGAAGTGAAGTCACATTTGTGAACCAAAACCCCACTCCTAAACTTCGCAATGCAGGCCAGGATAATTCATCCGACAGGCATAAATCAAGCAAAACATCCTGACAGTCTGATTGACAAGCCCATGCTTGTGTCATTGACTCTACTTTCAGCTCCTCAATAGTTGCAGGTCTTCCCAATTTCCGCATAAAAGACAATCGTCTAAAATGCACCAACATCCAGAACCTTTTGCGGAGAACAGTAAACAGAACTGTGAGTGGAGATTGTAAGACTATTGGAGAAAAGCTATTAGCAGTTTGGTACAAAATATCTTCTTGCAGGAATAAAGCATTTTTAGTTAAAATTTAAAAATTAATAAGATTTTGAATGAACATATGAATTGGAAAAAACTACTAATTTCACGCTGACAGTATAGATTAAATTCCATACTCTATTGATGGTTTAAAACAATAAATAATGCATATCTGAAATAAATGTGGCTACAACAAGAATCAATAGTTCTTGTTGCAGCCTAGCAAAGATTCGAAAAGCAATGAAAGAGATTGCTTCTGTTTTCCCAGGCAATAATACTATATAATACCTATTTGGGAACTAGGCTCTTAAATATCATCTACATCCACCAGACGAGCATATTTATCACATAATTGGTTTTATTTAGTTGAAAGAATCATATTGTGGTTGTTGTGGTTGTCATCTTAAATTCATATTCTTTGGACCTTCAAATAACTAGGTACCACAATACATCCAAGCGGGAGTGTCATGATTTTGCCAATTACCTTTCATTTCAGATATGCATTTAAATATTAATAAGAAAAATATGCATACTAATACTAAATTCAATGTCATTTCGTGTGCATTAAACAAGAAACATAAATAATTGGAAAACTAATTTTTGAAAAGAATATGAAACTTTCAGCACCCACAAAGCATGAGACAACATTGATAGCCAAAGCCTCCTGCACTTATAAGGTTTAAATCTAAGTTACCACTTTGGGTATGGGTGTGGGTGTGGGTGCGGATATCAAAATCTAGTAGAGCAAAAAACAATCCTTGGGTATAAGTATGGGAATCTATGTGTGTCTATGTGTGGGCGCGCACATGTCCACTATTATAAATTATAAGAACAGTGATACTCATAATTGCCAATCAATAGAATATTTAAATACATATTCATAATTTGAAAAAATGAAAATACTCTAGTCTCTAAATGTCATTACTCAATGAAAATTCAAAACTAGATCTCAATATAACATCAAAAAATTTCATCCAGATTAATATTAAAATTAAATATTTTACTCTCTACACGTTTAATTATTCGATTTATCATTCCTACAGTTTATACTTAATTGCTTACATTGATTTAGTTGACTTGGATTAACTTTGACGAATAGGTTATACAACACTAGGTATAGATATCTTGAAACAGAAAGCCTTTATTATGTTTTACTTTTCGGGAACAAAAAATCAGACACAATGTCACCATGATAGAGAGCAAATCTATCATGATAACAAAAATCTACAATGAAGGTAGAATCCAACATTATGCCCTGTGGCCAACAATGCTGAGTTGCAAACTGTCCATATTGTCAAATGTCAAAAGAAATGTATGCAAATTGGGCAATACTCTAGGCGTACCGAAGAAAAACCCACACTAAACCAAGATTGGTACCAGACCAACATAGGTACTCAGGACAAACATGAAAGACCCAACAACACAAGTTTAAATTTCAAATAGTAAGCTCTTGAAAATATTAAACATAAAAACACAAATCCAACAATTTTGCAATTACCTAGACTCTATAAGTACACGGACATATAAGTACTATCAACATTTTTATTTTTATTTCGAAAGACATCACAATCCGTTACATGTGTGTGTGAGCATAAACCGTAAAAAAATACAATAAAAAGATATTGTTGTCTCCATAGTTATAGGATTCTACGAGTCCTGACAGGACTTGGCGAGTCACGAGCTGAGTCAGGCTTGCAGAGTCTTTTTGACTCTGCAAGCTGACTCAGTCGAGTCCTGGCCGAGTCTTGCAGGAGTCGGTGGACTTGGCGAGTCTCGTGCTCCGGACTCTACCGCATCAAGCACTCATAAAAAGCAAAAAATAAAAAAAAATTATTTATTTTTAATCATTTTTTTTGTGTTATATGCCTTCTCTAAGACCTAAAAAAGGTCATTCCATCATTTGCAAACACTTAGAAGAGAGAAAAAAAGCTTGGGAGAAGAATATAGGGGTTTTAGAAAATAGATTCACAAATTGATTGGCTCTCATATATTGATTTTTGATTGTTTGTGCTAGTTTCTAGCTTGTATTCACACATTGAGAGAAGCTAAAAGAAGCATTTGAAGAAAGCTTCTATAAATTTGAGTTGCATTTCTTCATTTTTGAGCAATTTTGAAGAGGTGAGATATATTTTTGGTTGTTTTATGAATTTTTTACATTCAAATTTCATATTTCCATTTTGTTTACATTTGTTTGTCTTTAGAATCTTAGATTTGTTACATTTTATGTTGATGAAAAAACTTGAAAAGTAAGAAGCCCTAGTCTTTGATTTTCATTATTGTAGATGCTTATTTTTTTTATTTATGATATATTGCAGCAGCAGCATAATGTCTCATCCTGGGGGTAGTTCATCTAGGCCTCCAATTAACCCAGATGCAGACCCTATTCGTGTAGCAAGGGATAAGGCTTGGAAACATGCCATCCCGGGCTCAAAAAAAGTAGTTACATGTTGGCATTGTCATGTTAAATATAATGGGGGAGGTATTAACAGATCGAAATATCACCTTGCACATATATTAGGGCATGATGCTAAACCATGCCAAAAAGCAACCCCGGAGGTTGTATGTGAAATACAAGCTCATTTAGAGGCCCATGAAGAGAAAAAAGAATTAAGAAAGAAGCAACATGAAGAAATGGAAAACTTAGGTGGAGAGAGTTCTTCAAGTCTTTGTTCTCCATTACCTTTGTCTAGTAGTGGTACTACAAGGGCAAATGTGACCATTGGGCCTCAGATTCATAAGAAGAAATCCACACTAGATTCCATTTTTGTTCCACACACGACTCTGGGTGCCCAACCATCGCTCGAGAGCATGGGTTGGAATAAAGAGAAGCATGAGACCGCAGAAATGGCACTTGGAGATTTGTTTTTCTACAACAACATTCCATTTAGTACAGCAAGGTACTTGGTATTATTTTAATTTTTGTCTTATTTTTCTTGCTTTTAAGACTCAAGAATATGCCACATTCATTATATTAATTTTTAAAGTTGAAAGTAAAACTTAATAGTATACTTATTGTGTTTATTTAATTTGTTTTAGGTCTCCTTATTAGCAAATTGCGATAGATGTTGTTATTGTTTGTGGTTCGGGGTTCAAAGCCCCTAATGATGAGGAGCTAAAAGGTCCTATTTTGACTCGAAAAGTGGCTGATGTAAAAGTTGCAGTTGAGGAGCAGCATGAGGTATGGAGGAAGGGTTGCACAATCATGACTAATGGTTGGACCGACAGAAGAAATATAAAACTGCTTAATTTTTTTGTCTCCTCATCAGGTAATTGTAGAACTTGTACTTAGTACTACTACTTACTAGTAGTAAACTATTGATTTTTTGATTAACTTTTTAAATTATGATTGCACTAAATTGCTTTTTTTTCCTCAGGTGCCACAGTGTTTTTGAAATCAATTGATGCTTCAAGGAAAACAAAAAATGTTGAGTATCTTTGTGAGGTAATTGAATAAGTGTTGAAAGAGGTGGGTGAGGAGAATGTGGTGCAAATAGTCACAGATAATGCAGCAAATTATGTTGTTGCAGATAAACTTCTTGTGGAGAGGCACCGCCACTTGTTTTGAACCCCTTGTGCTACTCATTGCATTGACCTCGTGTTGGAGGATCTTGGCAAACTTACTTGGATAAAAATATATGTAGAGCAAGGAAGGAATATTTGTAAATTCATTTATGATCATACTTGGGTCCTCAACATTATGAGGAAGTTCACAAATAAAAAAGAGTTGTCTCGTCTAGGGGTCACCCAATTTGCAACAAATTTTCTCACATTGCAATCTTTGCTTAAGTCCAAGGGCACTTTGAAACGCATGTTTGTAAGTGAGGAGTGGACTGCATCATCATATGCAAAGACCAATGTAGGGAGTGAGACGGCTGATCGGATTTTCTATGAGAGAGGCTTTTGGCAACCGACCAAGGAGATTCTCGATGTAATTTTCTTTTTTGTCCTTATTTCCATTTCATTCCATCATTTTTGTTCACACTTGTTTATGTTCATTGTTCATTTTTTAAAGTAAAACTTAAAGCTTAATGTTTCTAACTTTCTACTTTCACAATGATTGAAATGCATAGAGCCTCTTGTTGTTCTACGAATTTCTAATGGAGAGAAGCCCACAATGAGATATATTTATGAGGGCATAAATAGGGTGAAAGAGGCCATTAGAAAATTTTATGTAGGGAATTAGGATAAATATGGTCCCATATGGGCTATCATTGATCTACGATGGCACAATCTACTTCACAAGCATATAAATGCAGCTACCCACTTCCTTAATCCAGCATTCCAATTCAGCCCACGTTTTAAGGTCGATAATGAGGTGTGGAGTGGGCTCTATGATGTTGTAGAGAGAATGTCACTGGATGAATCAATTGGAACACATGTAGTTCGTGAGATAGAAATGTATAGGACTTGACAAGGAGACTTATTCTCACAAAACTTATGCAAGAAAAATTGGACACTACTAATGCAAGGTAAAAATCTATGATTCTAAAATCTAAATTCTAATTTCTAATTCTATTACCATTTTACATTGATAAATGTCAAAGTTATAGAGTTGATTTTTAAAATCTCTTGTTTCAGATGCATAGTGGCAGATGTTTGGTAATACAGTGCCAAATTTACAAAAGATTGCAATTTGTATCTTGCGCCAGCCATGTAGTGCTTCAGGATGCAAACGCAATTGGAGTATGTTCAAGCATATACACTCGAAGAAGCGCAATAGGTTGGCAGTGAAAAGGATGAATGATCTTGTGTTTGTGCATTATAACCTTCGCCTCCTTCGTCATAGACAGATCTTGGGCACCAACACATCTATCATTTTAGAGGAGGTTGATCCACTAGCAGAGTGGAACACTGAGATTGATGATCCTATCTTCAGTGATGAAGACTTGGAATGGGTTGATCAGGTGGATCGAGAGACAAAGGCAGTAGCAATGGCATAGGAGGCTAGAGCACGAGGAGACCCAGTGGAGGACCCTAAGGCTGAAAGTGAGGGATCGGATGATGATAAGGATTATGAGGAGGATGAGGATGATGAGGATGCCACTGAGGTTGAGCCTCAAACACAAGGACAGAAGATGGCTACAGAATCTTTCATGACCTATCTTAGGTGTACACGCAGGAAGACATAGGCTCTAGCTTTTATTTTCATATATGTTTGGAACTTTTGATTCCATGGATTTTATATTCCATGAATATTGTCAACTTTTGATAGTGACACTATTTATATTTCAGATTTCTAATGTGTTATTTAGTAACTAGTTTAACAGCTAACTTATTTCCTTCAGAAATTCGCATTTATACTTATGTGATCAATGTAAACTTGTGTATGTGTGCAAAGTAGCTTCTATTTATCTCAATTATTGTGTCTTTGATGTAATTGACTAAATGATGCATGAAAATGTTTTAACTCCTTAAAAATCTTTGAGTTTCTTGGGTTTTTCAATTCGCCGAGTCTGAGTCCGAGCCCAAATCCAACTTGTCGAGTCCGAGGCGAGTCCGAGTTTTGTAACTATGGTTGTCTCTATGGCTAGGTATAGGCCATACCAATTCTAGACCCGAGTGCAATAGTAGAACACCAAATCACCTATCTTTTGGAGCATGTTTCACCTTGAAATGTCACGCTTTGATCTGGTAATGTGTTTCAAGGGTTTGGGAGTTGAACTTGGAGTCATTGTATGAAGTTGGAGGGTCATATAGCCTTTAAGTGAAGTGTTTTGGATTGTTGTCCATGATGTTTTGAATGTGTTGAGTGAAGTTTGTTTTGCTAGAAGCTGATGGCGATGGTCCATGTTCAGTGTTAGTGAGTTGGGTATACTCGTGTTATGTTTTTTGAGCCATCAACCTTCTATCAAGGCTATTACTATGTGATACTTGTACAATTTCAGACCTGTCCAATGCTCCTCTTTGACATTGCAAGGTATCACATTGTTACATTGATTTCTGGGTTGTTGGGTCGTCACAGTAATCTGACCCACATTAACATTCCTCCCAACAAATGTGGCAAAGGAAAATTCCTACCTGTGACTAAGAAACCTTCCTGAATACACATTTCATGCCATGGAGATATTCTGAACAATATCGATAGTCCATGTTCAGTATTAGTGAGCTGGGTATACTCGTGTTATGTTTTCTAACCCATCAACCTACTATTGAGGTTGTTACCGTGTGATACTAGTACAATTTCAGACCTGTCCAGTGCTCCTCTTTGACATTGCAAGGTATCACATTGTTACATTAATTGTTGGGTTGCTGGATTGTCACAATAATCTGACTCACATTACATTCCTCCCAACAAATGTGGCAAAGGAAAATTCCTACGTGTGACTAAGAAACCTTCCTGGAAACACATTTCATGCCATGGAGATATTTTGAACAATATCCACCTACAATATTACCCTTCTTCGATTCCACAGGTCTGATTTCCCTCAATGAGCAATGGCATCTAGGGCTACCCTACAACTTTTTGGCATCTAGAAACCACACCTGAACCAATCTCTCCAAAATGATCAAAAATAATTCATTATGATAGCAAGGGAAAAAGCCTAATCTACAACACTATAGTGCCCTCAAAATCTGCAGCTAGGGATGAATCCTGCTCAAGACGGGGGTTCCAAATCGATGGACATTAGGATTAATCTCTAGTAGTTGAGCGAACTTCCACATTAATGGTAGTAGCTTGGAGGTAAACACTGGGCATTTTGCTTTCATACCCAAACACACTAAAAACATGCACCTCAAGTGCCAGCAATTCTTTACAAGCATTAAAATAATCATCTCGTACTTTATCAAAAACCTTGACAAAGTGAAAAACCACACTTAGCCGATCTTGTAATGTCCCCAAATTGATAGAGAATAAATTAATTAATTAATTGGTCCCAATTTAAAAGATATTATTAAGGACCTTTAATTAATTAATAAAGGGGCCCATTTTTATTATTATTGTCCATAGGTGTTTGTCGTGTCAGTGTTCTTTTGTAAACCCTCGGGAGTTTCTCCAAAGGGGTATTTATGACTGCATGTAGGTAGTTGTTGACATGCATCATGGAATATTTTATTTGTCTTTGCAAATTCTAGTTGGAGTTCTGTTGTCCGCCATTTTGGAGGTGAAAGATCCTCCCTATTTGGTTTGTTGCAGTTTCGGCGGTTCACAGCCACCCTAGTCTGTCGTCGGGAATATCACTCCAATATTTCACTGTGCGCCAAATCTATTGTGTTTTGTTTGTTTCGGATCTGGCAAATCTGAAACACCATCTTTGTATACACCTGCGAAATCTAGTGGCATCGTTGGTACTTGGCATTCAGTGTTCTGTGGCACTATTATTGTTTGAATTACTTCTGGTATCACTAGCTTTGGTGTTCATCTCTAATTGGTGATCTGGAGTTATATTATTTTATGTGCATCCATTAAATTTGGTTTGGCAAATACTACCCTCAAGAAAGCACAATACAAATCATATCCCCACTCGTACGACCTCAAAGCATATCTCCATCTGTACATATTCAGCAACCATACGGCCTCTGGTCCTCACCATACGGCCATTCTAATATCACTGTACGGCCTTCTAGTCCTCACCATACGGCCCTCCTGGCATCACTGTATGGCCTTCTGGTCACCACCATACGGCTCTCCTGGTATCATCGTACGGCCTTCTTGCCATCACCGTGTGACCTCCCTACTACCATTCGGCCTTCCTATGTGCAAACGCCTCCGGGACCGAAATCACCTCCAGATAAGAAACACCTCCGGGACAAAAATCCCCTCCAGACTGAAATCACCTCCGGGACAGAAACACCTTTGGGACATTACAATGGTATCAGAGCTGGTGATCTTGCTAGCCTATAGGGATGATTGAGATATTTTGGGATTCGGATCACACCATGGCGCCTAGGAGTAATGGACAGTGGTGGTTGAAAGCACTACAAAAGATTGGCAAAGAGCTCAGCAAAGGTGTTGGTCTTCCATTAGATATATTGGAAGTATGTTTGTGTAAGGTGGACCAATTACCTTCAAGATTTATACAGAGGATCCTTTCTCCGATTAAGGATGCCTTAAATCAACCTAGGCTATTGAGACACCATGACAAGGAAATGAAGTTGGCAGCTGCAACATGTCTCAATGAGATCTTGAGAATTTGGGCTCCTAGAGAACCGTATGATGACAACACCATGATAGAGAAATTGCATTTGATCGTTGACAGCTTTCAGAGCCTTGACGACTTCGGTAGTGACCCTTTCGACAGGAGATCTACAATATTGGAGAATTGTGCAAATGTCAAAGTAAGTAATCTCCTCTTAGATCTAGAGTTGCAAGACTTGATCCATGATATGTTTCATCACTTCTTGGTCACAATTAAGGAGCGTCGTAATACTAAGGTTTCGGTTGCTATGGAGAGCCTTATGATTTCGTGCATTGAAGAGATGGATCAAATATCCCAACCTATCATATCTATGTTGTGGGTTGTCCATAATCTAGAATGTGTCCCATCTATGGCAGTGTGTAGATTGGTCAGTAATGTATTCAGGCATTGTGAAGAAAAACTAATATCTCATTTGCACAAGTGGGAGAAAGTAGATGACGACAATAAGGGTGATGCATTACACGAGGAGGGTGAAGGCATGATTACAGGGTTGCTCCAGGAGGATCTATTAAATCTTGCTACTACACCTACATATGGAGAAGTTGCTTGCATAGATGTGAAGAACCCTGCTGGCTCTTAACCTTAATTGATAAATTTCTTCTAAGAGTTTTATATTCCTCACAAACAATTCTTTGAATATTCTCTAACGTATAAGTTTTGGTACTTTAATCTAATAATGTACTCAAGTTTAATTATGTGGAAACCAAATAACAACATTGGAAGTATCGAATTCCAAGAAATTAGTAAATTGCCAATCTACCAAATACATTTACCAACTACTTATTGAAACACAACAATTTGAAAACATTACAGCACCTTAATCTACGTGCGGCTACATTTAAGAATTCTGGAACAGAATTCCATTTATCATCAGCAAACTAGAACCCTGCGTATGTTGTAGATCTTCCAATGGCACCAAGAAGACTCCAACGGCTGGCTGTATAACTGATATTTGCAAGCGTCTTAAGCTGAAAGACATATCCAGTAGTATCTCACGCCAAGGCTGGCTGTGTACAGACAGTCTGGAACCGTACGACTATGGCAGAATGTTGTACAGCTTCTAACAATTCCAAAATACAGTCTTCAATCTCTGCCTGTAAACCATGGCACAATTCATTGGCATCCAGACCAACTCAGAGTGCATATTCATGAGAATTCCTCGTTTGTCAATGAATTTTCGGTTCAAACCCTCATTTCTCCATTTCCGATTTCTCCTTCCAAAACTTTCAAACTTCCAAATTTGAATGAAATGACATAAGGTAATGAAATCGAATTCCTCAAGGCAAATATATAATACTTTAATGAAACTTCATCATGACACTTTTCATTAAGTCTTCACCATCACAATATTAAATTAAATCATTAAAGACCAAAGTTATTAAATTAACATAACTTGATTTAATAACTTTTATTATAAATGTGATGCACTAAATCTCACTGACAAAACCCTTCAAACTTCTGACAACAGTACCCGAATTCATACTGCCCTGTCAGAAATAGTCAACTGCCTAGAATAGCCAACTGCTAAAAATAGACTTACTATAAATAGTAAGTCCCTCAAACTGGAGATTCCCTGAACTCAGTCATGAGACATCTAACACCCTGTGTAGACACCCTGCTAAATCTGGCCATACCCCAAAATACCACTTACTAAAAGTAGTAAGTTGACCAAATTGGCTCGAACAAAGAGCGGACCAAATAATCTGAACCTCCAAAATGGAATCCCAACACTAGCTCCTCTAACTGACCCCCTCTAATCACCTAATTAGCCTGCAAGGGTTGCCAAACCAAGCTAATCCCACAGACTGAAAAACGGGGACATTACAATGGATCTTGCCAAGACAATCTGGATAGATCAAGGTGACATAAGTTGTGTCACTACTCCATTTCATGAGCTAGACCTTCAGTTTGTTGAGTATGAAGCCCTTCATTATGTGCAGCAAGTTGTATCCGTCGCAGAGGTTGTGACCACTATCGGGACTCTGTCTGTCATTGAGGTTCTCTCTGTCGTCGTTGCTATCAAGGGTCTCTATGTCACCGTCGTCGTTGCGGACGAGGTTCTCTCCATCAGCATTGTAGTCGAGGTTCTCTTTGTCGCAGTCGATTCCAAGGTTCTCTCTGTCACCGTCATCATCGTTGCGGCCGAGTTTCTCTCCGTCGTTGTTGCCGCCGACATTCTCTCTATCGCCATCCCAGCCGAGGTTCTCTCTGTCGCCCTCACCGTCAAGGCTCTCTCTGTCGCCGTTGAGAACATTATAGCCCCCTTCGGATCAAAATCCCGTTCGGCCGAGATTGCCTTCGAATCAAGATTCCCTTTGTGCCAAGATCACCTCTAGGTCAAGATCCCCTTCGGGCAGAGATTGCCTTCAGGTTGAGATTCCCTTCAGACCGAGATTGCCTTCAGATCAAGATCTCCTTCGAGCCAAGATGTTAATCCTAACCAGTTACTGCGAGGGGAGGTGACTCAGTAAATACAATTTCTACTTCTACTTCGCCACAAATAGATATTCTTGCTAATACAGAAATTAAAAAAATATTACAGCACCCATAAACAGAAATTGAATACACGGGTCAACACAACATATATACATGGAAACCCTCGGTTAGAAGGAAAAAACCACTGTGGGACAGAACCCACAAACTCCACTACTGCAGTAATAAAGTTGCCCTATTAGAGGCTTACAAAGCACTGGTAACAGTGCTACCCGGTTAAGGGATTTGTTAGAAGCCTGTTAAGATCTTGACCCTGTTAGGAGTTGTCTTGTAAAAGGACTTAGAACACTAATAAAGATGTTACCTAGTAAAGGGATTTATACAAAGAACCTGTTTGGGTTCACCTTGATTAAGGGATTTAAATATGCTTCTCAATTTAAAGCAATGATCTTATGATGACACTTTATGTCTAATCAGATCATACCTGTTACCCTTTCCTCTACTTTGTTGTTGAATCTTTCTCTTCCTTTCACCTTTCATGACTGTGATTCTTCTCAGAAGATTGTGCTCTTCTGCTCTCTCTCTATGCTCTTGATTTTCAACAACACTTCTTTCATGTCTTTTGACCTGTATTTATAAGAAATAAATCTTATTAAAAATACATCTCATAGTTCCGCCAAGCTGTAAACTCGCCCATAAATCATGCATGCAAAAAAGCTTGTAAACTGATCCTGAGTTTACTTTGAAAAGCTTGCTAAAAAAACAAAGCTCACTCCAGTTCCACTGAAAAAGATAACTCCAATTTAACTGCAAATGCTCTACATAATCCGGTTTGAATTATCATGCACTTAACAGGTGAAGAGCTTGTATCCGGTTAGTCATCTTTTCCCTGTGTATACCATGACCAGTTGGAAAAACCCAGACTGGTATAAGCGTGACCGGTTAAAGTACACCACTTTCTTGTTTAGTCTTCTGATTCACAATTATGAGTACCGGTGTGATGTACCGGTGTTCCGATGGGATTGATGTTTGTCTATGACTTTACCAATGACAACTAAGTTTATGTCAACAATCTTCCCATTTGGCATTGGTGGCAAAACATATCAATACACATCGCTTGTAGATTTCCCCTGTAAATCTCCTTGTCTACCTGTAGCATATTCTGACACATTGTCATCTCTCTCCTCTCTATTCTTCCATCTACGTTGATCTCTTCTCATCTGTATTACATCTTCCCCTTTTTGCCTCCAAAGGACAAAGGGTTGTTACTCCTTACATGTTACATTTTATCATTGTAACTTATTGAAGATATCCTTATAAATTTTCTTCGCAGAATCAAGGAATGGCTTCCATATACCTATTACATGATCTAAATTTTTCTTTGCTGCTTGCAGTGAGACAATTATATTTTCCATGTCTTCCACTGTTTTGTAATCAAGTTCATTGATCAGTCTATCTCTATCTGTTGTCGTTGTTTGCATTAGACCAAAAGTTGGTGCAATGAATAATTGGAATCTAACAAGATCTGGGATTCTTTTTGTCTTTTCTCAAATGCCTTTCTTAAGGTGAGAGCAAGACTTGTCAGCTCCCGGCTGTACTCAGTTGTAGAAGAGCTCTTCGCATCAAATTTGGATGTTAGACCCTTTATCTCTTTTGTAGTCTTGTTCGTTCTCTCAGTTATATCTTTAACAAAGTCTTCAAAATTTGAAGTCCTTGTGATCAACCTTCCTGCTTCCTGTATCTGTTCCTATAACTCCCCGGTGCTTGTAGATACAATAGCTTTGAGTTCTTCAACCTGTTTGTGAAGAATTTCTATTTTCTTCTTCTCATAGTGATCAATTGCAATTGTTTTTGGGTTATTAGAGACATCTTCCCCAATTGCTTGCGCTAGTATCTCCAATTGATCAATGACCAGTTCATCTTCATCTATATCTGTATCAGGTACAAAATTGTACAAGATATTTCTTACACTTGAAAGAGCCATATCCTGTTTTCTCTTAGTGGGCTCCTTGAGTTGCCTTGTTGACATTTTTCTTATGTCAACGACTGTCTCACTAACTTTTCTTTTCTTTGCTTCAGTACCTATTGCAAATGTTAGCTTTCTCTTTAATGAAGATGTACTTGGAACATCTTTTGATTCCTTCTGCTTTGTTTCCTGTTCCAATTCTTCCTCTGCAGGTTTTTCCTGTTGTTGAGGAATTTCTTGTTGTAGTGCCTCCTCTGGATGCACCTCTTCTTAATGTACTTCCTCTTCTGGATGGACTTCTTCCAGATGGATTTCCTCTTCCGGTGGTTGTTCTTTTTGTTGCTCTTCAGCAACCTATTGATCATTCAATAGGTTTCTTCTTTATCTGTTTCTTTTTATGTAGTCATCTTTGCTGATGACTCTCCTTGTACTTGTTCTCCCAAACTAACATGTTTACTGGATGTGAATTGTTCAGGTGTAACTTCCTTCGCACTAGTTGTTGATTGTTCACCAGTTGCGAACTGTACTGGTGGTACCAATACTTTTTCAGGTTCATCTTGTGAGATGTCCAGTGGACCTATTGACTTAAGAGTGTTGAAGTCATATTTTTGCCAAAAATCCAGAGAATCTTCATACACATCTTTTTCCAGTCCATTAATGATCTTGGCAACCCTATTCTTTGTGTCCAAATTGAGTGACACTGCTTCCATCAGAATTTTTATTGTCTCGTCACTGAGACCTAGTCTTGTGTCAAAGTTTCCCTTATAATCTTATTGTTTGTTGCTAAACCGGTTCTCCATTTGACCATAAGCCTTTGATTCAATTCTAGCGGAAAGTGATGTCTATAGTCCCTAGGACTTCTATTGAAATCTAAAAGGGTTTCTAACAGAGCAATTTCAATTTTCTGCTTATCCTCTTCTATCAAAACACTAAACCATTTTGCAACATTTGACACTTCACCGAAATTCATGATTTCATCAACTATATTATCTACAATTGAAGTTCGAGCTTTAGCTTTAACTGGGGAAGCAAGTAGGGTTGGTGAAGTGAGATCACCACTTGTGTCTCCGGTATCAACGATGACCGATTTAGTTGCAATCTTTGCCTTAACCGGAGTCTCATCTCCGAGTATGCCCTTACCCTTTCCAATGTCAATCACTGGTGGCTCTATGGTCTTTTGGCATTCTGCTTCAGATTGATGTTGTTGCTTCAGAACATTTGTCCATGTTGCAACTCCTTCATCATGCACTTTGTCCACTTCTCCAATCAGCACCTGACTAATTCTTTTTCTAATCTTGAAACTTTGTTTGTATAGATCAACTTGATTGGTTGCCTCTTCCAGGCTAAGATGATTCTAGATTTCAAGTAGAGCCCTTATCCTCAACTCTTTTTCCTTTTCAATGGAAGATTTCCATCTTCCTTCAATTATCTCGAGTAAATCTTCAGGTATTACTCTGTGAAGTTCAGTGGGGTCATATTGAACTTGTAAAGACAGTAAACTACAGCTTCTTCTATTTTTCTCCTATCTTCTTCGTTACTGAGTTCATATCTCCTTCCAACTGCTCCCAATCCACCTTAACTCCTTCCACTAATTCATCAATTGTGGGCTTTCTTCCTCTAGGAGCACTTTCTTTTACCGGTTTCCCAGTCTTCTTTCTATGAAGGGTAGTGGTTTCTTCAGTTTCAGTTTCTTCCATTTCCTCACCTTGTGCACTGGACACTTGCTAAGTCCTTTTTCTTTGAACCTTTGGTTCTTCCACCACTAGCTTCTTCTTCCTAGGTGTGGGAGTTCTTTTTACATACACCTTCGATTCCTTTGCAGATGTCTTTTTCTTCAGATTTGCCTAAATCTCTTCATAGGTGCCAAACCGATATGCCGAGAGATCTAGGTTGCTTTCTTGTAGTGCATCAGCATATGCCTTTGCAACTTTAGAAGTAATCTCATAACCGAGCTCCAGTGCATACTCAGACCTTGGCTCCATAGCCTGGATAATACAATGATCAGTGCTCACCAAAAAACACATCTCTTGTATTTATCAACAATGGTAGAGGGAATTCTTTTCTTGCTGTGCATTCTTAGCTAAAAGGCTTCAAAATAATCTATCATTGCCTTATTAAACCAGTTCCCCAAGTTATTTACCAATTCTCCTATTTGAATCATCGCTAGTTTATCTTCTTGCCATGTTACCTTTCCTATGCCAAGAAAGAAGTTTTGGTAATAAAAGAACAAACATACCAGTAATGTCCCATACTTCAGAAACTTCTTCTTGACCAAGCCAAGCTTCTTCGGGTTTTCGAAGATTTGCCCTCTCAGCATAGCGCATATATTGTATTGCGCATTGTCGTGCTTAATCCTGTGCGTGGCGTGTATAGCTCCTCCCAATTACTCGACTAATATACTTTGTAGCCGATAACTGTTGAGACAAACCGAACGCCACCGTCTTCAATGTCGTTCACAGTCATCATCTGACTGTCATACCTTGACTTCGTCAATCGTGTGACTTCTACATTGGCTATCGTCCTTAGGGTAAGAGCTTCCCCTACGGCATTATAACCAGTCAACCTGCATATGTCTTCTTTTGGTATCAATGTGACCGCACCTTTCACAAGCCACATTCCTGGTTCATGAACCCTACTCAGAACCAGTCTAATCCAATCCGGTCAAAACACAGTTGGATATTTCACTCCATTGATCAATCCCAATGTTTCAAGCTTCGCGTATTTGGCTTAAATCTTCTCGTCTTCGCAAAGTGAAAGGTATTCACTCTGGATGAACGTTTCACCCAATTCCTCCTGTTTGTTGTGGATGAAAGTCGTCGCATCCTCTGTCAGCAAAACACCTGCAGGCACGGACGATAGAGCTCCCGCCATATCATTTTCTCAGTTCTACATTGCCTTAATGTCGTAAGTCGGTCTATCCAGTTGATTAGCACTGATTAAGTTTACTACAGAAGACGAGGATGCCATAATACTAGACCGGTTTTAACAGAAAGTTCTTGATAAATTTCACAGAATTCGCTAAGCAAAGAACGTAAATCACAGCAAGAAAAGATTACTCAAGCTTATGAAATCAATAATCACAGTTCGCAATGTAAAGTGAAATGAGTAATCAGCTTTCCCTTTTATAGACTTAGGTTGTAATGGTAATTAACAAATGGTAACATTTGTTAACGGTTATTGTATTAATTACCCTTACCTAACCTTTCTTTCGACAATCGGTCCGCAGACTTCGTTACTTGTTCGCATGTCCTCGGTTGCAATGTCAACACTTACCTGTCCGGTTTACATGTTAGACCGGTGACTTCTTCCTGGTTGCACTTCTTGACTGAGTGAGATCACAGCTCACCAGTTCCTCCGGCAACAGTAGGCTGGCTACCTGTTCCCCTTAAGCACTTAGGCTTAATTTGCTGAAGAGATATCACCATCAGTAGATGATGACCTTACCTCAAATTTCTCCTCAGCGGAATTCTTTGTCCCTTTTACTGACCAAGTCTTCTTTACTTCCCTTTTGGTCTCTTTACTCAAGTTATCCTTTTGGTTGGGGGACAAGTTCTTTTTGACCGGTTTGGTCGGTCCTTTTCTTTTGTTCATCGGCCGGTTCTTGCATTCCTTGGCCAGATGCCCAATCTTGTTACAGTTGTAATGAGCCATTCCGGTTCCTCTCCATGGATTTACCCCTCTTTCCCTATCCATGGGTGAGTGACATCCAGAATTCCTATGGCCTGATGGGCCACAGGTAGCACAGTTGGTTGTGCTCTGGTTTACATTCCTATTATGGAATACCGGTCTCAGTGGGGATTTGAATGTCATGGTTTTGGACCTACATTCTTCTACTTTGTGTCCAAACTTGTTGCATGCATAGCAATAGCCCTTGAAGCTTCCCCTGCTTCCACTGGACACACTGTTGGTGTGTGACCTACATTCAAAAGTCTTGTGACCATACTTGTAACAGTTGTTGCAGTAGCTGTTAGAAGTATAAGGTTTTACCGATGCATTTCTGCAGTCATTAGATTTATGACCTGGTTTGCCACAATGTTTGCAAGAGGGTTTGAAGGTCTTCTTACCTTTGTCTTCTGTAGGTTTCTTCTTCTCCATCTTTTCTTGCTTGTCTCCAGAGGACTCGCCGGTTTCTTGGTTTTTTTTACCGATGTACCCAAGTCCTGTGGGATCCTTGTACTTTCTTTGAGCCCTCAATTGCTCATCAAGCTTCTCTGAGCTTTCATTGTACCTTTTAAGTTTCTCATTTCTCTCGTCAAGAGTTTTCAGTTGATCCTTTAGTTGATACAATTCAATAGCCAACCTTTTGCATGCATCATCTTTGTCATGCAAGTGCTCATGCATAATTGCATTCTCCTGAGTTGTGCTCTGCATATCTACTTGAAGTTGTAATACGAGAGCATCACTTTCTCTTACCACATCTTCCACCAGTTTTCTTGCTCTTTCAGCAGTCAATAGTGCTTCTAAGGCACTGTTCTTTTCATCTTCAACTTTCCTTTTGTCTTTGATGATTTCAGTCATCCTAAGAGCATAACTTTCCTGCTCCCTTTTTAGATTGGAGATCTAATCGGTTAGATTCTGATTTTTCTCCATGAGATCAGAGACTGCCTCTTCTGCTTCATCAGATCCACTCTACCCAGAGAGTTCCTCAATGGTTTCATTACTTTCACTCAGTTGCAGAGCTAGCTCTTTCCTCTTTGCAAGAGACCTCCTTAGTCTATTCTCAAGAGAGACAATCATGTCATTGGCTTCCTCAAGCTGCTTTTGATACCTGTAACCCTCCATGATCTTTACTCAAGCGGTTAAGCTTTATGTCTATGAGAACCTAAGCTCTGATACCAAATGTTAATCCTAACCGGTTACTAAGAGGGGGGTGAATCAGTAAATACAATTTCTACTTCTACTTCACAAATGGATATTCTTGCTAATACAGAAATTAAAAGAATATTACAGCACCCATAAACAAAAATTGAATACACAGGTCAACACAACATATATGCATGGAAACCCTCGGTGAGAAGGAAAAAACTATAGTGGGACAAAACCCACAAACTCCACTACTGCAATAATAAAGTTGCCCTGTTAGAGGCTTACAAAGCACTGGTAACAGTGCTACCCGGTTAAGGGATTTGTTAGAAGACCTGTTAGGATCTTGACCCTATTAGGAGTCACCTTGTAAGAGGATTTAGAACACCAATAAAGATGTTACCCGGTAAAGGGATTTATACAAAGAACCTGTTAGGGTTCACCCTGATTGAGGGATTTAAATATGCTTCTCAATTTCAAACAATGATCTTATGATGACACTTTTTGTCTAATCAGATCATACCTGTTACCCTTTCCTTGGCTGTTGAATCTTTCTCTGCCTTTCACCTTTCGTGACTGTGATTCTTCTCAGAAGATTGTGCTCTCCTGCTCTCCTTTGCTCTATGCTCTTGATTTTCAACAACACTTCTTTCATGTCCTTTGACCCATATTTATGAGAAATTAATCTTATTAAAAATACATCTCATAGTTTTGCCAAACTGTAAACTCACCCATAAATCATGCATGCAAAAAAGCTTGCAAACTGATCCTGAGTTTACCTCGAACGCTTGCTGAAAAAAAAAGCTAACTCCAATTCCACTGAAATAGCTAACTCCAATTTAACTGCAAACACTCCACATAATCCAGTTCGGATTATCATGCACTTAACTGATGAAGAGCTTGTATCCAGTTAGTCATCTGTTTCCTGTGTGTATCTCATGACCAATTGGAAAAACCTAGACTGGTATAAGCGTGACCAGTTAAAGTACACCACTTTCTTGTTTAGTCTTCCAATTCACAATTATGAGTACCGGTGTTCCAGTGGGATTGATGTTTGCCTATGACTTTACCAATGACAACTAAGTTTATGTCAACAAAAAAAATGCATAAAATTATTCACCTACAATACTTAGTTCGTATGTGACCTCCATTGTCAAAGCACTAAATGGATTGGAGGGTTTTCATCCTCAATTTGGAAAACTCAAGGGTTTTCTTCCTCAAGAGCAAAGATGAACTCTATTCAATCTTGAAATAAGATTTAGTTTTGAAAATGGATGCATTACTTTTTCCCAAACACTTCTTTTATAGATTTTTGAGGGAATCTAATATGTTTTCCTTTTTCCACTTTTTCCTTTTGAAAATTAATTCGATTTTTTTACTTTTGATACTATCATTTAATAATTTCAACCTAATTCAGTTTTATTTAACAAAACATAAAGTTGCCTTTTTAGATGACTTGAATTAAATTATTAAATTATTTTTCCCTTTGCAGCATCCCAATAGCCTACTGGAAAATTAAAAAAAGAGCTAAGGGTCTTTTGTCAGCCTATGTCCGGAAAGGGGACATGACATGACAACAACAATCTTTAGCCTCCACTTCCTCTCTCGTGGGATCTAGCATTAGCCCTTCATTTCTTGTGGAACGCAATGACAATCCTCAGGGTTCAAGGAAAACTTTTCCAAAGTTCATGATTATGGCACACAACATCCAAATGAACACATTGCAACCTTCACCAAATCATGCAAAATTCTAAAAAGTAGAACATGAAGATGTCACAGTGCAATCTTTCATTTGAAAACTAGTTGGAAGGACAATAGATTGGTGTTACTATCTTTCCATTGGTTCAGTCACTAGATGGAAGATCCTTCATGAAAATTTTTTCGTACAATCCAAACTACTTGAGGAGGATCATATTCATTTTTCCTAACTGTCAAATGCAAACAAAGATAGCAACGAACCTATGAGAGAATGTCACAAGATTCAACAACCTTGTCAAAACAATCAACACATTTATAATTATGTGGAGCAGATGGACTACCAACTAGCAAGCTTCAAAAATATCATAATAGTATTAGCTGCAAAACACGGGTTGCAAATGTAGTACATACAACTATTTGTCCCTATGGTCTCCATTCCATCTCACCAAACTACACAGGGAACTAGCTGTTGCAATAACCAAGTAACTAAAAAGTGGAATTAAATACTAGGATCACTTACTTGCATAGTTACCAAGAGATGGGTATTGGTACTTGTACAGGAGATGGTGACAGGTACTAGTAGTGGTACAAGAGAAAAGTATTGGTCCTCGTACAAACACAGTGATCGATAATGGTAATGGTAAGGGATATAGAGTATGCCATTTTCAAGAAAGGTCAAAGATGGTTACTTATGGATACAAGTAATGGGATAGGAGATAGGGATAGGTACTAGCATGCCATTTCTAAATAAAGTTTGACAATGGGTACTTGGAGACGGCTAAAAAGTAACAAGTAACTGTGATGATAGCATACTTTCCCCACGTGATCCACATTGATCCAATCACATGCGTTGGATGTGATGATGCGGTCACTCACAACCTAACGCGCTTAAAGGTTGAAAGAGGAACTAACAGAAAAAATACATGAATTTCATCCCATCACTAATTGCTTAAACTTTTCCAAGGCATACTCCTTATTTATAACAATTGCAGTCCATAATCTATAAGGAATCTTAAGTGAGAATTTGGAGAATAGCTTCTCATGAAGTAATGGATCATCTCATATCATAAAATTTATTTAAATTTTATTGATATAAGGAATATTAAGTAAGAGAATTTGGAGAATAGCTCTCATGAAGAAATGGATCATCTCATATCATAAAATTTACTTAAATTTTTTGGAATCCTCTACAATGTGAAAAGGCAAATTCTAAACAATGGCATAATTTCAGTAAATGAATCGATTCACAAGATGAAGCCTACTGTGTAATGTACCCATTCTGAGCTAGCATCTGAGTTATTGGATTTAGCCTATTACCGGGTCCTTGTAGGCTAATACTGGTGATTAGAGGACCTTGTTGAGGGTTATGGCTCCATTTTGTGGGACTTACTATTTATAGTAAGTCAAGGGATGGTTCCAATGAGCTCAGGTGAGTTAGATGAGTTGAATGATGCTCTCCATTTATATTTTTGGCTTCCGGTTTGGGCTCCAAGAATCTTGGAGGGAGCGTCTATTTTTAGTAAGTCACCTCATCAGGTTCATTCATTATCTTTCTTCATCAGGATCACGTCTGTGCTATCAAATTTCAATTCTGATGCTTCTTCAGTCATTTTCGCAAGATGGGTGAATTATGATTATTATTTAATTAAATTGGCTAAGGTTGCTATTTTTATTGGGATTGCATATTGGACACCTTGGTGTTATAGCTCGTTGGAACCGGGTTGACAAGTTTTAAATCTTGAGCACATAAAACAGGGACCCTATGTGTCAGAATATCATTATATTAATGAAAAGGTCATTTTTGGAGCAATGGGGGATTTTAAATTAATAAAGTGACTTTATTATATGTCATCTTTAAATTATAACATAAAGTTGCTTTATGAGAAATGAAATTAAAAGTAAATTAAAGGAGATGAAGACAAATGAAAATTGAATATTATAAAAGGGGATTCAAATTTCATTTCATTCATTCATGGACTTGTGATTTTTATTGAAATTGGAGAGAGGAGAACATGGCTAGGGTTTGAGGACTGATTCCTCATTTTGCAATTTAAATCACTACTAGTTAATGGTGAATTTTGCTTCTGGTTTATTGGAGATTCTTTGCTGGTTAAATTAATTCAAATTTGATGCTGAAGTATACCAAATTTGAGGAGTTGTGAACAAATTTTGAATTCGAAGGTGGTTCGATTTTTCTTCCCAATGTTTATTGTGTTGAGTAGAAGGTTGTTTTATCTTCTACTTGGTGTTGTGATCAATCAGAAGGCAGTGTGGGGTAGCAAGAGTTGCAAACTTCACTGAAAGAAGCTGCGTTTCATCCAAAGGCTGGTGTATTTGCTCACAGCCAGCTCATGACTCCCAAAGAGGCTGCGTCACTTTGCTAGCAAGCTGTGTTTCCTACCAAACAGGCTGCGTAATTAATATTGGGGGCTGGAAATCAATTTTAATTGATTGCGTGAATATCCAACCAAGTTGCGTTGGAATTAGAGAAGCTGCGTTCTCTTTCTTGGAGGTGGCTGAAGATTCATACAGGCTGCATTGACTTTCCTATATGTTATTTTTAATTCTACAACATTCATACAATTTCCAGGTGCCAATAGTTGTTGAATAATTTGATGTTTATAAGCATTGCCACTTCTATAATTTTGAATAATTGATGATCATTCAAAACATATTTAGTCTGATATTATTTATGATATTTAAAATTGCTGGGAAATTTCATATGAAATAAACTTAAACAAAACACAAAGATACAATTATTGCAAGTAATTTCAGAAAAGGGAATTATATTTAGAAGGAGCCAGGCAGGCTCTTCACATACTAGAATAATCATGACTTCCTTTCTAGTATACCTGAAAAGTTCTGAAATTCATGATTAACATTTATACCTTCGAGCTGGCTCATCAAGATTCTCATACTGTGCAGCTTCGTGAGAACTGCTAATTTCTGCAAAAAGATCTAATAATGCTAAAAGGTGAATTCTTTCACCATCTGTTATACCAGGTATTCTAGGGCATTTCTCAAGAGCTGTAATGAAGCTCTCAACTTCAGTTTTACTAAATAAGTCATCACAATCCTTGCCAATACTTTTTTGCTCCCCCATAAACCAACTGCTCGCATTTGCATGTGATGCGCCAGTTTGAGTCCATACATTAGTAGTAGAAATTACAGAACCTGTCCCAACACCCCACTGCAGTTCTCTACCAAGGTTTCTTTCCATTAATCCCAGTTGCAAAAATTTAGACAAATCTACTTGGGGTATACAAAGAAATGGCTTTTGAAGCTCATTACTTTCTTTGTGAGAGATTCCTGAATCAACATATGCCATGAGATGTCTCATAGAGGCAACTGCACGTTTTCTGTTTCCTGAAAAAAATCAAAAAATTACAGAACAATGTCAGATTTTGATTTACAAATTCAATGAGAATTATATAATCAAAATATTAATAAATCATAGTCAATTTACATTCTGTAGCAATACAAATTATTTGTCTTGCCTTTGTTAACTATTGTCATCTATTTTTTTAAAACCAAAACTTTTGCTTAAATCTCCATTGGATGAAATCAGCATGTAGATAAAAAAGAAAAACATTGAATTATAAAACTCACATAAAAGAAAGGAAAGACTGAGGAGTAGAAGACATCCAGTCATATGAATAAGAATTTGAAGATACCACCCAAGAAGCCTGAAATTCTAAGCTCCCCCAAGTTTCCAGGACCGGTATGGTAGGGGATGGAGGAACATGTTTCTGGCACGGGGGTAGTTTTTGGCAATTTTGGGGGGGACAGCCGCAGATGGCTGTCAAAAAATAAAGAAATTTTATAAAAAAATAAGAAAATGTCAAATATTCATATGATAACATTGATATAGCATTCTTTATAGATATTATAGAACCCATGGGTAACTGAATAGGAATAATGATGTTCTTTATATATGCATATGAGCATGAGTTAAGAAAGACGTTGTATACTCAAGTGAGGGATTTGATATTAAAGTTTTCCTAAAGTCTTCAAGACTTCATGTTTTGTTGCCAAACTCGTTACCAAAGAGAATGGCTAAGTAAAAAGATAACTGATTATGTTCTAGTTTGACCTTACATGGGACTTTTCTATTAGTTTTGCAAATACATTTTTGGACTATGAAAATGGTATTTCCTGCCAACCATGACTCAAATTCAACAATCTAATGACTGTAGCATGCCAACTTTGTCGATGGCAATCCTTGTATACTAAAGTTCTCCAATGTATGAAACAAGACAATTCTTGATTGGGCATTTCTCTCAGATAAATAAGTGCTTTGAAACTGACCACATAACATAGGAACAAAAGTTTATGCTAATGATTATGTTACCAAAAATATTTTGGAACCTATATTTGTGATTTCTTTGACTAGACTGACTGTGAATAATAGGAGTCAAGGTTTTCTCTGAAAGGCTTTAATTCATCTAGATTGTAACTTTGCATGCAAACTAGTTGTTTAGTCTTTGGAATTATGTGTTGCAATTGTTATTCTTTTGAATCTTGTTTGCACTGGATAACTAGTCTTAGGTTTAGCTTGCCAGGAGGTGTGGTTTGTGTGTTAACTTTAGATTGGGTGTTTCACCCTTTATAATCTGAAAATCACATTTGCAGGGTACTGCTGTCAATAGTCAGGTGCCTATATATGAGGCAAAAAAATAGATAGTTATTTCCATTTCTGCAACCCCACACACTTACAAAAGAATCTTGTAAATTATACATGTCTATATATCTTGTCTATACTTGGTGCCAGGGGTCAATATAACTTCAGCTTAGGTTTCATTTAGATCTCAAGGAGCTTCCTCTCCTAATTTAAAAGGTATTTTATCCTCACACACTTATGGTTTATGTTTTCTAGAAAACAACAAAGTAAAACACTAACGAATTGAAAAATGAAAATTGGCATCATGCCTTCTCAGGATTAAAATATAATGCATAGAATAGAAATTGAAATTATCCATATTTACATTTCATTCAAGACACAAAGATCAAACCATTATAACTCATGATCAAAAGTCCCTGAAAAGATATAATATGAACAGTTGTCAAAATGAATACCTATTAACAGACAGTGAAGCACTGCACTTGGGTGATAAACTGGTAATGGCCCACCTACTTCATCAGCTATTTCCAAGAGGCTGCAAATGGAGCCTTGTACATGTTGAAGGTAATGTTCAATAACGTCCCCCAAGGCCATGCTTAAGCATTTTTTTCCATTCCCATTAGTTGACAATGTTAATGATGCTTCACTATCATCCTTTAGTGATTTCCAGCCCTGAGAGTGAGGACTATCCAAATGAGCAGAATTCTGTCCTTTCGATTCTTGTGTTTTCCTGTCTGCAATATATGCCCATTGACTAACAATACAAACAAGCTTAGATGAAACAAGAAGCAGCGTTGCTTTTGGTCCCCAAGAAAGAGCCCTTATATATGATGTAGTACAAATTGACGCAATGCAAAACCAAATATGTAAATTTGTTGTATCTCCTTGTGTTGTAGATGTGTCACTAACATGCCTCCTTTGCGAATAAACCCTCACCTCATTTCGCATGGCAACACTCAGCAACATTTGTCCATTGCCTATAGCAAGCCAATCCAAGGCAGTGACACAATGTGGAAAATATATTATGTCCTCCAGTACGAAATTACCATCTCCCAAATAACTTTCAGCATCCCAAATACTGATAGATGTAGCATCTTCTGATACAATATAACTTGCAGTTGCAATCTTACAGCCACTATTAGCCAAAGCAATTATTCTCGTTGTACCCTTGGGAATTGTAATCAGGCCCACACAGTTCCATGAAATCTCTACTGTCTGACATTGTGGGACCAGAGACTCTTGGGGGGCACTTACTTTCCAAAGCTTTAGAACACCATCAGAATTGCATGTTGCAAAGTTGTAGGCAGAAGTATTATAGACTACACCATGTACAGCACCACCTGATTGTTGCCAGAAGGAAAACTGATTGCCTGTAGGCATAACAGCGATACTTGTGACCTGGACCAAAGCACTGGAATTCACAAACTTAGGTAAACATGCTTCCACTGAAATATAATAACCCTTCTTTGCCAGGTTGATTTCATTGGTACCATTTCTATTTAGAGCAATTCCCTTCTTCAAATAATATTCATCTAACTGTTCTAAAGGAATCTCACCCTCATGCTGAACATGGAGCAAAATTTTCCATGATGTGACTATCTCATTTCTCTTCCCCAATCCTAAAACCAGAACATTATATTTAATGAACTCTTTGGTTGAGACAGCTGATAATAATGTCGCATGGATGGATTTCAGTTGCTTTGAAGAAGTCTCAGGCAATCGAATAGCACAGGCCATTTCATGCTGAGTAGTTGTTTTTCTAATAATACTCTCCTTTTGAATGAAAACACAATCAAATCCTTGTGAATGTCCAACAAAGAGAAGAGATTGACTCTCTTTCAAAAGCAGGGGTGCCCATGTAAGAAAGCGATATTTGATTTGTTCAGAGATTTTACAACCTGGCAGTTGATCGGATAGTTTCCATGAAGGATGTATAAATGTTGGAATCTCAACTTGAGGTTCCACAAGTGAGTTTAAAGACCAAATAAGCACAATCCCATTAGAATCCAATGAGGCAGCAAGTTCAGCTTCAATAACAGGATGCAGTTCCACCTGTAAAATAGTTCCCGAGTGACCACCTTGATTAAGGATTTCACTTGAGACACGTGGATTCTTTAGGCTGTCTTCATTAGAGTTTGAACTTTCTTCAAGAGAACTGCCAAGGCTAGCAATTGTAATTGAGGCCTCTACACGTGACAAGCTGAAGATATTTTGTGGTAGCAGCTCAAATAAGTCTACTGAAGACGGTGGAGCTGACAACTTCCTGCCAATCCTCTGAATGAAAGCTTTGACAAGCACAGAACAAGCATGTGAATTTAAATAGCTCCCAACTAAGGGAAGCTTCAATCTTTGGGGAAGCGGATCAGTTCTTTTCTTCCACAGAGATACACGTGGGTATCTGGGAGGAGATATATCATCTAGACAATGCAATGACCACCAAGCAAGAGAGGCATTAGGACCAGTTCCAAGCAACCATTCACAGCTACCAACATTACTTCCTTTGGAGACCACATCAAAACTGCTTACCTCAAATCTGTCTCTACTTTGTATACTAGCACCTCCCATCTCTCGTGCCCACCTGACTGAGATGTCTGTTCCAAGAAACCCACTCAAACACTCATTCACTTCTATGATTGCAGTCACGGAAAATGTTGCCCTTGTGTGTTTATCAGACATTTCCCTCCTATGTGTTTTGCCAAGTTTTGTTCTCCCATTATCAATCTCCATCCATAACCTCACAGCTCCATCCAAGCAGCAAGTTAGCAATACCTTTCTTTGGAAACAAGCAAAGTTTGATGGCCTCCATTGTATCATTGAAACAGGTTGTGGATGAGAAAGCTCAATTTCTTGTAGACTGGAAACTTCATTCCAATGCCAAACAATCACCTGGCCCTTTGAAGTCCCTTTAAATGAAGCAGATGTCTGTGTCATAGACCATGGGCATCTTGCACATGTTGAGCCATCAGCTGCTGTTGCTGCCAATCCCACAGAAGACCATGTTGCAGAGGCAAGAAAATGAGGCTGCTTAAGGTTTGACTTCCATAGTGGAACCCAACCACTTTCCCCCTTACCCCACATGATGACATCAAATCCTGCTGCAAGTAAGCCATCTCCAGATTCTGTCCATGCAACTACATTAACTCTGGAAGAATGTGATAATGCTTTATCTTGTCTCCAAGCCAAAGGCAGTTCTGCACAAAATCATGGACACTAGTTAGAATTTTTTGAATCTAAAAATACAAGAAAAAGAAAACTGTTCAAGAATCAAATCCATACTGTAAGCATAATATGAAAAAGGATTGAAAAAATAAGCATCTGTTCATTTTCAATAGGTCTCTTAAATAAAGTAACAAACATTTCTGAAGCCTATGCTATATGTTTTGGGACAATATGCGCTGAATCGAAAGGCCTTTGACATGTCTCTTACAAGTATTGCTAAATGTCACATACATCTATGATCTAGGTATGAACTTAATAATTACTCTAAAATATCAAAAACTGTAAATTATAGGATGTTGTGTAGGTTAGTAACTTAATTATAATTATGATGTAGGAGCCTTGAAAATGAAGCATAGTTATTGATTAAATCTATTCATTTTTACATAGCTGTGTAACTAAGCCAACAGATATAATAGAACTATCATAATTTGGTTCATTTTATTAAAATAGGAGTTGATAATAATATACTTTACTTCCTTGGTCATGTTCCCAAAAGGTAATAGCATATATCTTAAAATAATAAAAGATAATATCTACGCCAAAACAAGAGTCTAAGACATTGAAAAATGGCCAAAATGCCATATCAAGTCATACAAGCATTACAAAAGCATTCAAAAGGCCTAAAAAGAATGATTATATTAGAGCTAAGGCTCTAATGAAAGAAAAAAAGAAATCTGGAACAAAGGCAACAAGAAACTATATGACTAAAACAGAAAAGTCCAGTAATTCAAGAAAAAACGGCTTAGAAATGGTAGACTGGACGAACAGCATCTTGAACATAGCTGAGTAATAGGAATTGTGTGCCTAGCACCCATTAACCGGACTAAGCAGCAAATAATCATCTGGAGCATGCTCAGGGAGGTTTTTGACAGATTTGATTGGCAGAAGCAGGCAGAAGGGGCATCATCAAGATCTAAAGCTATTGTTCGTCCCTTTTTGGCAGATCTTAGTGTTTCTAACTCACTACAGCGGGACTTTTCATGTTGTAGTTTCAGTGTTCAATAGAAGATTTGCCATGTTTTCAGAGCAATAACTACTGTTTTTTAAAGAAGGGTTCATCCATCCAACTCCCTTTTTTTAGCAGCTGCTATTTTTCGAAATTTGTTTTGCCAGGGACAACTGCTTCTTCAGGTTTCAAGCAAAAAGCTACTTCAAAATCATAATGAGTGTTCATGCATCAATTTGTTATTTTTGGCAATGGTTATTTTCAATGGCTCTTTTTCTGGCCAATGAAGTTTCAGGCCACCTTAATTTTAATTTTAGTAGTTGTTTAGATTAGATTTAATTTGAAGTATCTTTCTTCCCTGTTTTTAATCTAAGTTACCACATTCGATCGTCCCTGCTGGAATTCGAGATTCAATTCGCGGGAAATTCGAATTCGGTTCAAATTCGCAGTAAATTCTGCCGCAGGCACTCAACTCGCCAAAAAGTCTATCAGAAGGACCTCGTAAGACTTTTGGACGAATTTGGAAGACTTTTGATTTGAATGCAGGAACCCGGAACGAATTTGACTGAAAACTTCATTTTCATTGACTTTTTCATAAAGTTTTTTTGCCAACTTAGGTCTATTCTATTGAAGTATGTAGCTTCAGAAGAAATTTTGGTATTATCTTCTACATACTCTGATTATTCTTGCCTGCAGATACTGAGTTTGGTTGCTTCTTTCAGCAGATACTGAGTTTGGTTACTTCTTTCAGCGCTCAAAGTATATGTGTGTATGAATCAGCTCAGACTATTATTTGAAGTATGTTTTGATAACTCATGTATGCTACGTGTATTACGATAAAAGCTAGTTTCTATTATCGTCTTAATGGTTATCTATGTAGATATTGTAAATCTCTTGTAAATATTAGAATGTTTCTAATATTTAGTTATACGTACCTAGAATAGAATGTTTCTATTCTTTATGTGATGATCCCAATTGGCTCTCTATTGCAAATTGGCTCTTTTCTCAAAATAATTGCAAGTTGTTTTGTATTTTCAACACATATATGACTTTTGATGAATTTTCCAAATTTATGTAATTGAACCAACAGCAAATTCAATACAACATTTCCAAAGTGTATACAATTACATTCAGCTTATATACTTGCATTAATTTCTGAGATAATAACAGCAGCAAATTTATTGCATTTCCAAGTTCACAAATAACAATTCCAATACTTGCAAGGATTAATGAACAATAAATAAATTTAGAAGGCACCTTATTATCCAACTGATTGCTATCAAATCCAAACAAGACTTGGCTCAAGACTTCCTCCCACATCTAAAACGCAGCCTTATAATATTATTCCCTGCCATCAATCATATCACAGCATTCTAGGAAGAATCGCAGCCTTCATACTAAGCAATGCTGCCAAAGATTGGAGCCCAAATGGATGGCGGACAGCCTTCTTCTAACCCGTGCCTGCAAATCTTAAACCGTAGCCTCTATGAAAGTTACAGCCACTATTGAATCCATATGGCAGACACCAGAATCCGTACGGCAGCCACCAGAATCCGTACGGCAGTCACAATGCTCAGAAAATAAATAATTAAACTCACTCCAGCAAGGGTAAATTCTAATTCAAACAAGCTTCGCAACCCAGCAATGAATTTGATATTCTCTCCAAAGTTGAAGACCAAATATCCAAACCCTTGCACTCTTCAAGAATTTCGATTTCCTTCCTCTAGACAAACTTTCAGTTTTTAACAAATGACATAAGGTGAGTAAAAATGTTTTTCATGTTATATTTATAAGCTCTAAGAAAAAGCTTCTCCTTCACACCTTTCACTAACGTGGCTTCCTCAACACACCATTGTTTTATAACATTAAAGCCATATAGTTATTACATTAAAATAACTTAATTTAGTAACCCCAATAAAAACATGAAGCAACTGAATCTCTTTGACAAAACAATTATGACTTCTGACAACAGTGCCCTGAGCTCACACTACCCTGCCAGAAATAGCCATCTGACCAAAATAGACTTACTATAAATAGTAAGTCTTTCAAACAGGAGATTTTACATAAGGAACTCTGAATCATCTGAAACCCCTGCCCAAGTGCTCTGCCAAACATAGCAATATGTGAAATACCGCTTACTATAAATAGTAAGTCATCCAATCTGACCCCAACAAAGAGCAGACCTGGCAACTAGAACCTCCACAGTGGAATCCAACCACTGGCTCTGCCAACTGACCCCCTCTGACAACCTGATTAGCTTACGAGGGTAACCAAACTAAGCTAATCCCAATAGTCTGAAAAATGGGGACATTACACTTTATGATCGTTTCCTAAGGAAACATCGTTTATTCTTTGTGTATATTACTATATATAGATCGTTTGATCTCTATTAATACATCAAGTATTTTCCCAATTACTTGTCATAGATGGTATCAGAGTGAATACTTTAATTTTTTTGAAAAATTTATAATTTCTTTTAGAAATTATTTGCATCGAATTTTTCAAATTATTTTTGGGTTAGTTTTTTTCAAAGATCTTCTCAGGGTTCGTGACTGTTGGTGTTATTCTCTCATAATCTATTGTTTTCTAAAAGAAAACTCCATTTTTCTGCAATTTTTTGGAGCTATTTCAAACAAGTTAGGGTTTTCTTTGAAAACCCTAATTTTTTGTACCGAATCGAAAAAATAATTACATATTCTTGGTGGGTTTTTTGGGAGCTCAACTAGGTTGTCGTCCATTTTTTTGGGTGCCTCAATTTTCATGCCTTGATTTTTGAGCCAGCGAACCCAGAATTTGATATCATATTCCTTTGGGGTTTTTTGAGCTCTCAACTGGGTTGCCGTCCATTTTTTTGGGTGCCTCGATTTTCGTGCCTCAATTTTCGAGCCAGCAAATCCAAAATCTGACAACATATTCCTTTTGGGTTTTTCGAGCTCTCTTCTGGGTACTTTTTTTGGGTCTTTCGACATTTCACCTCGATGCACGTGCCTTCTCAGTTCTACACGTTTTTCACTATAAATCATGCCATGGCATCTCTAACAAATATTCTGCTCGAGGGAAATCAGAAGTTCAATGGTCGGAATTATAGCACGTGGAAGCAGTGGATGCTACATCTTTGAATATTGCAGCAGCAATGTGGTGGTCTTGGGCACTACTAAATGTTTGTATGTTGCTAGTCCTAATCAGGTTACATATGACCAGCATAATCGGGAAGCAATGATGCTTTTCAAGCTATCAATGGCTGATGATCAGCTCCCTTAGATTCCAAAACAGCTGCCGAGAACTTTGAGCACCTCAAAACTCTGCATGAGACTTCAGATAAAAGCAGGGCTTTCTTTCTCAAGAACACTCTGTTTTCTATTGTCATGGATGAGCGGAAATTGCTCCAGGATCACTTGAATAGGATTCAGGAAATCCATGATCAGTTGCTTGCCATTGGACGCAAGATGGAAAAAGAGGATATTGTGGTAATCACCCTCAAAAGTTTACCCAAGTCCTACGAGCATTTTATCGAGACTCTCAACATCACTTCTATGGGTGTTGACTTGAAGTTCACTGATCTCTGCACACTTCTGCTTCAGCAAGATCAGTGGAAACAGCAGTTCAGTAGCAATTCTAGCACCACCTCCACAAAGCAAGCCTTTGTTGCTAAATCCTTTCAAAAGAATAAGGGCAAGTCTCATTCTCAGCAGTCTTCTCAGTAGAAGCCCTCTGCTCCAGCATCTGAAGGCTCCAAGAAAAAGAACAATAAATGCAACTACTACCACAAGTATGGTCACATGAAGGTTGAATGTCGGAAGCGCTTAGCTGCCCAAACTAAGCAATTTGGTTCATTGCCCAAAGCGAACAGTGCAGAGCACACTAAGCAGGCAGAATCTACCTTTTATGCCTTCATGGCTAAAAGACCAGTAGATCATGTCAAGTCGTCTACCCGGTACATTGATTCAGGTGCCTCTCGTCATTTCACCCACCGTAAAGACTAGTTTACTAACTACCAGCCTTATTTAGATTCAGTTATTTTTTGTGGCGGGGAAGAGTACACTGTTGTCGGCAAAGGCAACATACAGATTCAGTCTGCTAGGAAGAATCTCATTTTCCTCGATGTGTACTATGTTCCAAGGATGGAGCTAAATCTACTCTCAATCAGTCAAATGTTGCGACACTCTCCACGGTTGGATTTCACCTTCAGTTCACATCAATGCGCCATCACTGATCGAGAGACTCAATTTGTTGTTCCAGTTGGCCTTGAGGATCATGGTCTTTTCAGACTTGTTGATTCTGGTGTTTCTCAGGACCTAGCTATGGCTGCTCGGCGATCTTTTGTCAATACACTTTGGCATCAGCGATATGGGCACTTAAATGTGTGCTATCTTGCTCAGCTTACTCGAGACGAGCTTGTCCTCGAATTGCCAAAGATTCACACTCAGCACACCTTTTCCTATTGGCGATTCATGGGGGGCTTCTAAGGTACTTCAACTTGTTCATGCAGATATTTGTGGCCTTATGGCTACTCCTTCAGTTCTTGGGTCCACGTAATTTCTGTTGTTTGTTGATGATTTCAGTAGAAAAATGTGGGTCTATTTTCTTAAACAAAAATCAGATGTGTTTACTGTATTTCAAAAGTTTAAACCTCTAGTTGAAAAAGAGTCTGGGAAATCTATTATTGCTCTTAGGACAGATAATGGGGGGAATTTTGTTCTACTGAATTCTCTAGCTTCTGTGATATTCATGGCATCAAGTGCCAATTAACCACACCCCACACACCACAACAAAACAGTACAGTTGAACGTCGGAACAGAACAATCACTGAGATGGCTAGATCAATGCTCGAACATAGACATGTTCCGAAGCAGTTTTGGGCAGAAGCAGTTAACACTGCAGTCTACCTTTTGAACCGGTCACCCACTGTGGTGGTCAAAGGCAAGACTCCAGAAGAGGCATGGTCAGGTCGCAAGCCCAGCATCAATCACCTGAAGGTTTTTGGCTCTCTTGCCTATGTTTGGATCCCTGATGCGTCATGCACCAAGTTGGATGCCATGAGTTAGACACTCATGTTTGCTAGATATAGTAGTCTTCACAAAGCCTATCGCTTGATCGACACTAAGACATCTCGTCTCCTGCACAGTCGTGATGTAGTCTTTGATGAGCAGCGAGGACCATTCATGCCAATCTCTTTTGTTCCTGATTCAACATACCAACCTATGAAGGCTCATAATTTGGGAGTTCGGCTTCCATTAGGTCCACTAGATGGGAAGGCTCCAGCAGCTCCAATAGCTCTAGTAGTACCAATGAATCCTGTACAGACACCTCTAGCCTCTCCTACAGGATCACCCAGATATGCAGATGCTTCACCTGATTTTGATCCAGATTCTTTTGATGAGGAACTTGATCATAGAGCATCTCCTAATGCTAATGTTGGTCCTCCTCCTCTCCAGCCTAAATGGTGGGTTAAGACACTTGTTGATCTTCGGGATGATGAGCTCATCGAGGGGAGTGTTGGAATCATTTGCCGTTGCACCAAAAGCTCGAACTATCAATGCCCGATACAAATGCCAGATTTAACCCGATCCACGGGAGGCGGTTAAGCCATGTCACGAATCTCCAAGGAGGTGCTGACCAGTCAACAATCTCAACAATCTCCCCCTCAGCACCGACTGAGCCTTCAGCTCCAACTGAAGGTAGACTCGAACCCGTGACCCAAGGCTCTGATACCAATTGTTGGAATCATTTGCCGTTGCACCAAAAGCTCGAACTATCAATGCCCGATACAAATGCCAGATTTAACCCGATCCACGGGAGGCGGTTAAGCCATGTCACGAATCTCCAAGGAGGTGCTGACCAGTCAACAATCTCAACAAGGAGAACTACTCGGAAAAAGTGCAAACCTACAAAGACTATCAATATTGCTCTCATGGCCAACATTCACAGTGTGTTTGAACCTCAAACATACTCAGAGGCTAAAAGAATTCGAGAGTGGGAATTCGAGAGTGAGCCTGTTGAAGAATCACACCTAGGTCCTTTTTGATCTTCCACCAGGGAAGAAACCCGTTGGCTGCAAATGGGTCTACAAAATAAAGTAGTCTGATGGTACTTTGGATAAGTACAAAGCTCGTTTGGTTGCGAAGGGCTTCTCTCAGCGTCAGGGCATTGTTTACGAGGAGACCTTTGCTCCTACAACATAGATGAGCACTATCGAATTAGTCCTAGCAATGGCAATTGAGTTTGGCTGGCAAGTCCATCAGATGGACATCAAGAGTGCTTTCCTAGATGGTGACCTATAGGAAGAGGTCTACATGACGTAGCCTCCTGGTTTCAAGGTTGTTGGTAAAGAGCACCAAGTACTCAAACTGGTGAAAGCTCTCTATGGCTTGAAGTAGGCCCCTAGGGCATGGTACATGAAAATTGATAAGTACTTCAATGATCAAGGCTTTCAGAGTAGTTCTTCAGACTCAAATTTGTACATCAAGACTATTGACAATGCCATCATCCTTCTGGTCACTTATGTGGATGATTTGATCATCACTAGCAGTTCAACATCTTTGATTCAGGGAATCAAACAAAGTTTATGCCAGTCTTTTGATATGACCGACCTTGGCCTCATGCATTATTGCCTCGGTGTTGAGGTTAGGCAGCAGTCTTCTGGTATATTCATTTCTCAGTCCAAATATGTTAGGCCTCTGTTAGACAAGTTTTGTATGCAGGATTGCAAGCCTACATCTACACCTAGGGAGAAAGGTCTAAATTTATCAGCCAAGTCTGATTCTCCTCCAGTTGATGATATTAGAGTGTTTCTAATATTAGATAGTTTCTAATAGTTTCTTTAATGCTCTATCCCGTTGTCACTATTCTTTTGCAATCTATCTTTAGATAGTTGCTATAATTTGTAGCATTGGTATTTTGTATATGAGCCTCTAGCTCTCTTTGTAAATCATTCAATATATACAAATTATCTATTCATAATTGTTTTATGGTATCAAAGCGAGGATAAACTTTCCCGTATAACATTTTCGAATTTGTTGCCTCTAGGCAACTCTGCAATTTTTTTCGAATCTCTCTTTTGCTCGCGACCTGTTCGTCTGCGACATGTTCATCTACGATATGTTCATCCACGACCTGTGTTTTGTCCGCGACTTGTTCGTCTGCAACTTGTTCATTCGTGACCTGTTCGTCCGCGATTTGTGGCTTGAACACGCGACACTGGTGCTCGTATTTAGAGGATTGTCGTGCCTGCATTTTTAGAGCGTGAACTGGTCTTCTTCCGGCGCGATTTTTTTTTTCGTGCAATCTGTTTGTCGTGTCTACACGACCTACAACCAATCTCGACCTTCATATTTGCATCCTGTGTGTGAAGATTCGAAGGTGACAGAGAAGAATCGGAAGCACAGAGCACTCTGCAATTTTCTTTTGGCTCCTGGTTGTGACCAGAGCCATTTTTGCTTTAAAACCCTAATTTTCAGAATCCGAAAACTTTTTCGAATACATATTCGTGGTGGGTTTTTCGAGATTCTATCTAGGTCTTCATCAAAAAAATTTGGGTACCTCATTTTTCGTGCTTCAATTTTCGAGCCAGCAGATTTGAATTCCGGCTTCAAATTTTTTGGGGGTTTTCTATCTACTCTTCTGGGTTCTTGTCAGATTTCTCTGGGTCAATCCAAAAATTTGCCTCGAAATCCATACAAATGGCATCTTTGACCAACCTAATGCTGGAAAACAGTCTACGGTTTAATGGCAGCAATTATAACACCTGGACGCAATGAATGTTGACCATCTTCGAGTACCGTCGTCTGGATGCGCTTGTTCTAGGCACAGAGACTCGTCCAACCTCTGTCCAAGCAGATCAGGATAAGTTTGATGATCAGAATCGAGAAGCTATTATGCTTTTCAAGCTCTCTGTCACAAATGATCAATTGCCTCAGATTCCCTTTGGCAAGTCTGCTGCAAACATCTGGAAATATTTGAAGGAGTTGCATGAGACATCCAACAAGAGTCGCGCGTTCTTTCTGAAGAATCAATTGTTCTCCATTACGATGGATGAACGTATGTCCTTACAGGAACATCTCACGAAGATTAAGGACATTCGTGATCAGCTTGAAGCCATCAATCGGAAGATGGAAGAAGATATGGTAGTTATTACCCTGAAAAGTCTACCAACATCTTATGAGCATTTCATAGACTCTCAACATTACCTCAACTAATGTTGATCTGAAATTCCCAGAGTTGTGCACCAAACTCCTACAGCAAGATCGCTAGAAGCAGTAGTTTGGTAACCGTACTTCCTCATCCTTGTCAGAACAAGCCTTTGTAGCAAAATTTCAGTCTGCTCAGTCATCACAACAGGGCAGTTCACATCAATTCTCAAGCAGTTCTCAGCAGAAGAGTGTTCAGTGTCATTACTGTCATAAGTACGGCCACATGAAAGATTGTCGTCAGCGACTCGCTTCCGAACAAAAGAAGCTGGGAGGGTCAAATCAACAGGCAAATGTTGCTAAACATTCTAAGAAAAAGGAGTTTGCTTTCTGTGCTTTTATGGCTAAAAGCCCCTCTGATTTAGCCCGGTCGTCTGCTTGGTATATAGACTCTAGTGCTTCATGTCATTTTTCTCGTTGACGTGACTGGTTTACAGACTTCTATCCCTACAGTGATTCAGTTGTGTTTGGTGGAGGAGAGGAGTTCAAAATTATTGGCAGAGGAAATGTTCAAATACAATCTGGTGGGTGTCAACTCATCTTTCTCAATGTATGCTACGTTCCCGATATGGCACTCAATCTGCTCTCTGTGAATCAGATCATGAGAAATTCTCCTCGGTTGGATGTGGTGTTCAGTGCCCACAAATGTTCCATTAGTGATCGAACTACTCGTCTTATGTAATGTCCCCGTTTTTAGACTTATGGGATTAGCTTGGTTTGGCGACCCTCACAGGCTAATCAGGTGATCAGAGGTGGTCAAATGGTGGAGCCAGCGTTGGGATTCCATTCTGGAGGTTCAGATTATCAGGTTTACTCTTCGTTCGGATCATTTTGGTCAACTTACTATTTTTAGTAAGTGGTATTTTGGGTATGGCCAGGATTAGTAGGGTGTCTGCACGAAGCGTCAGATATCTCTGGATCAAGTTTCAAAGAATCTCCAGTTTGAGAGACTTACTATTTATAGTAAGTCTATTTTTAGCAGTGGCTATTTCTGGCAGGGCAGTGCCTATTCCTAGCTAGGTAGTTGGACTTGGTGCTTTGTCAGAAGTTCGTTGATTGCAATCAGACAGTTCAAAGGCTTATATTTTAAATGTGATTATTAAATTAAATTATTTTGATTTAATTTAATAACTTATGACTTTATAACTTAATGTTATAAAGTGAGATTATTTTTAAAAGCCAATTAAGTGAAAATATTAAAAAGTGTTTTTTCCGAAAAAGCTATATAACCAACTCGAAAAAGCACTTTTCATTATCTTATGCAATCATTATTTTATTGAAGTTCGTGAAGAATACAGCCCTGGCTAGGGTTTTGAGGATGGATTCCTCTTTCTCGTGATTTGAGCCATTGTCTGATAATGGTGAATTTCACTGCTGAATTTTATTGAGTTGCAATTTCGATGCTGTTGTATATCGGAATTGAAGAAGACTGAAATCTGGAGATCAAGTTGTTGAATTGTGTTGTGAATTCAACAAATTGAATTCTGAAATTATTTCTGTGGACGCTGCTTATAATATTTTCTGATTATCGAAAGTTTGTGAGTAAGGGAACTTGTCGATTTTTATTCAAGTGTGGAGGTGTATTCTGAGCTGCGAATTCATATCTATGTGGAAACGTCACTGTTTGGCAGTGTAATTTCCTTGCAATCGGTTAACGTCAGCACATTGTATTAGCACGTGAGTTGAAGGCATTTGCGGGTGCAGTCTAGGTTGTGTCCAGATCCAGCAGTTAGCACGTGAGTCTTTGGAGTTGGCAGCAGTCAACACGTGAGGTGTTGTTACTAGGCGGCAGCCTTATTTTTGGCACTATTTTCATTCAAGCAAGGACGATAGGCCATTTTCTCCTTGGGCGGCATTCATTTCAGATTAATCATGTACTGTTAGAACAGTCACGTGCTGTATATGCAAAGATGGCGGCAATATCCAGGAGTTGGTATCAACACAAAAGGGATTTGCGGAAATACAGGTGTCTTCATATTTAAATGCCATGTGGTTATTTCAAAAACTTGTTTGAAAAGAGTCTTCCAAAATAGTGAATGTTTTTCATAGAGTTATTTGTTTGAATTGAATTACTTAAAACTGGTGGAAATATCTTTGGAAATTGCTTGTTTAAATATTATTGAAAATTAGCTGCAATCACTTTCAAATTTACTAACAAACATCCAGGAAGAGCCATTTTGGGTTCTTCACATCTTACTGTTGCTTCTGGTCTAGAGGATCATGGCCTATATCGGCTTACTGACACTGGTGATTCTCCTGAAATAGCTATGGCAGCTTGTGATTTATCTCTTAGTACTTTGTGGCATCAATGATATGGACATCTCAACATCCAGTATCTCTCTCAGCTATCCCGGGAGGAACTTGTTGCTGGCCTACCTCCGATTCAGACGCAACATCTTGGAGTATGTGACGCTTGTCAAGCTGGCAAACAACATCGGACTCCCTTCAAAGATGAAGATTCTTGGCGTGCATCTCAGGTACTTCAATTACTCCATGCTGATATTTGTGGTCCTATGAATACACCTTCAGTTACTGGTTGCAAATATTTTTTGCTTATTGTTGATGATTTTAGTAGAAAGATGTGGGTGTACTTTCTTAAACAAAAATCAGATGCTTTTAGTACATTTCAGAACTTTAAGTCGTTGGTTGAAAACGAGTTTGGCTGCAGTATCATTTCTCTTAGAACAGATAATGGAGGGGAATTTTGTTCTACTGCATTCTCTGATTTTTGTGTTGAACATGGCATCAAACACCAGTTCACCACACCCTACACTCCTCAGCAAAACAATGTTGTTGAGCGTCGCAATCGTACGATTGTTCAGATGGCTCATTCTACGTTACAACATAGGAGTGTTCCTAATAAGTATTGGGCAGAAGCAGTGTTTACTGTTGTTTACCTTCTTAATCGTTACCCTACTCAAGCTGTCAAGAACAAAACTCCAAAAGAGTTGTGGTCTGGTCGTAAGCCCAAGATCAGCCACTTGAAGATTTTTGGCTCTCTTGTCTATGTTTGGATTCTTGATGCTAAACGTTCCAAATTCGATTCCAAGAGTCAGAGACTCATGATGACAGGGTACAGTGACAACCATAAAGCCTACAGATTGATAGATATTGACACTGATCATCTTATCTTTAGTCGTGATGTTGTTTTTGATGAAACTCGAGAACCTTTTCTATCTTCTTCTGAGCAGTGTTCTAAGGAACAACCTCACAGTGTTCCTCTTCCTTTCACACCACTTGATGGGAGGGATGATACAGATAATGCTCGCCCTGGGGCACCTAATGTTGATCCTGTTGAGGCCCCCGAACATGATCCTCTTCCTGCCCCTATTGCTGCTCTTGAACCTCCTCCAGAGAGTGGCTCTTCTACTCTCTAGCCCAAATGATGGGTTAAAACTATTAGTGACCTCGGGGATGATGAGCTCATCAAAGGTAGAGTTTCTAGAAATAAGAGCAAACAACACCCTACAATTAATTTTGCTCTTATGGCTAACATTCATAGTGTTTATGAGCCCCAGACTTATTCCAAGGCTAAAGGTATCCTTGAGTGGGAACAGGCTATGGAAGCTGAATTTCAAAGTATTCAGAAAAATCACACTTGGGTCCTTTCTGATCTTCCTGCAAGGAAGAAGCCCGTTAGCTGCAAATGGGTATACAAGGTAAAATACAAAGTTGATGGAACTTTAGACAAGTATAAGGCTCATCTTGTTGCTCGAGGGTTCTCACAAAGAGAAGGTATTGACTATGAGGAGACTTTTGCTCCCACAGCTAAAATGAGTACCATACGACTTGTTCTTGCCTTAGCAGCTCAATTTGGTTGGAAAGTTCATCAGATGGATGTTAAGAGTTCTTTTTTGAATGGTGACTTATAGGAAGAGGTCTACATGACGCAACCTTTTGGATTTAAGGTTGCTGGTCAGGAACACAAAGTCTGTAAACTTGTCAAAGCTCTCTATGGTCTGAAACAAGCTCCTCGGGCTTGGTACATGAAAATTGATAAATACCTAACCGATCATGGTTTTTAGAGGAGTCCATCGGATTCAAACCTATATATCAAACATGTAGGTAATGATGTATTGTTTATAGTTGTCTATGTGGATGACTTGATCATCACTGGAAGTTCAGCACATTTGATCACTGAAATCAAACAAGATTTGTGTCGCACTTTTGATATGACAAATTTGGGACTCTTGCATTATTGTCTCGGAGTTGAGGTTTGGCAGGTTGAGCACAGTATCTTTCTTTCTCAGTCCAAGTATGCTAGAAGTCTTGTGGACAGGTCAGAATGCAGGATTGCAAGCCTGCTCCCACTCCTATGGAACTCGGGCTTAAATTATCAGCCCAATCCGATTCACCTGTTGTGGATGAATCTTTGTTTAGACAACTAGTGGGCAACCTCATTTTTCTTACTGCCACCAGACCTAACATTAGTTTTGCGGTAAGCTACATATCCTACTTTATGACAGCGCCCAAGACTGATCATTGGACAGCTGCAAAGCGTGTCCTAGTACTCTTGATTATGGTCTTCTATACACTCAGAGTTTTGATCCTACACTATGTGGTTACACAGATTCAGATTGGGCCGGTTTTGTTGATGATCGTAAGTCTACCGCTAGATATGTATTCAATTTGGGGTCCGGTGCTGTCACATGGACAAGTAAGAAACAGCAGGCAGTGGCTCTGTCATCCACTGAAGCAAAGTATCAAGGAGCAGTTAAAGCAGCCTGTGAGGCAGTTTGGCTTCGGCGGATGCTTGCAGATATGTATGTTCCTCAGTCAAGACCGACTCCTCTATTCTGTGATAATCAGGGAGTGCTCAAACTGGCCAAGAATCCTGTCTTCCATGAACGAACCAAGCATGTCGAAACACATTGTCATTACATTCGTCAGCTGGTTGAAGACAAATCTATTCAGCTGCTGTATGTTCCTACCTTGGAGGAGTCCGCTGATATCTTCACCAAGTCTCTCAATTCTGATAAATTTGTAAAATTCAGGGAGGCTATTGGTGTTATTGACAGATTGAGCATTATGGGAGGGTATTAGAATGTTTCTAATATTAGATAGTTTCTAATAGTTTCTTTAGATGATACTAAATACAAGCAACTAGTAAGCAGTCTCATCTATCTCTCTGCTACTAGACCTGATATCAGCTTCATCGTCAACTACATTTCACGCTTTATGACACCTCCCAAAGCTGATCATTGGATGGCTACTAAGCGTGTGCTTCGTTATGTGAAGGGCACTATTGATTATGCAATTCTCTACTCTCGAAGTCCTAATCCTAGACTCAGTGGATTCACATTTTCAGATTGGGCAGGCTCTGTTGACGATAAAAAGTCAACCTCTGGATATGTATTTAGTTTGAGATTTGGTGCCGTCACATGGACCAGTAAGAAGCAGCAAGCAATTTCTCTCTCCTCTACAGAGGCCGAATACAGAGGGACAGTTAAGGCAAGTTGTGAAGCTGTCTGGCTTCTTCGGATGCTTGGGGATATGCAGATGTCACCAGCAGGCCCGACCACTTTCTTTGTTGATAACGAAGGCATTATCAAGTTAGCAAAAAATTCAGTCTTCCATGAAAGAACCAAGCATGTAGATGTTCACTGTCACTACATTCGGCAATTGGTTGAAGACGGGACAATACATTTGCAGTATGTTCCTACAGCAGATCAAACTGCAAACATTCTCACCAAGCCTCTTGGTCCAAAAAAGTTTTCCAAATTTAGAGGAAAGCTTGGTGTAGTAGATAGATTAACCATTAAGCGAGGGTATTAGGATAAAAGCTAGTTTCTATTATCGTCTTAATGGTTACCTATGTAGCTATTGTAAATCTCTTGCAAATATTAGAATGTTTCTAATATTTAGTTATCTATACCTAGAATAGAATGTTTCTATTCTTTACAATTGTTTCCTAAGGAAACATCGTTTATTCTTTGTGTATATATAGATCGTTTGATCTTTGTTAATACATCAAGTATTTTACCAATTACTTGTCGCAATAACGTGGAGGATGTTATGACTATGCTTAGTCATCGCGGCTGTATGATGTGTCATTGTATGATTGTTCAAAAGACTTTTGCGTCTGTTGTTTTATCACCCGATGAAATTCAAGAAACTCCCGCAATGACTCATGAAGAGTCACTCCGTGCAATCAAAAAGATTGGTGTTACAAGAAGTTGATGGTTTGTTTGGCATTCACTATTCTTCCTTTAGTGGTTCACATGTACCTGGACATGGGATGATTATATGTTTATTACGGCTTCTTTCCTTGTCGCTGTGTTGCTATCGAAGTCTCCTCTACCTTCATATATTCTTTTTGTTATCTCAATGGGGTATGTATTTTTTGTAAGTCTATGTGGTGAGCATATCTAAGAGATACTTACATAGAAATTTTGTCTTATTTTGTATTGATCAAAAGGCTTATTGACTGATTGGTAAAAGTATTCAGCATAAGCAAGAGCTTGTTGTATTGTTTTGTTTTCACGATCAAATGTGTGATCGTTGTATATTTTTGTGAATCCTATTTGGTTGATTCAGCTGTGAGACATTTTGATAAGAGTAAAGTTAGGCTTATTGATTGACTGGTTGGAGACTTCAATCATAAGCAAGAATACTTGTATTTATTTTGAGATCTAAATAAAGGATCTATCTTTCGAGTGTGGCTGGGTTTTTCCCTCGAGTAGGAGGGTTTTCCCGGGGTAAATCTTTGTCTAATTCTCTTGAGTTTTCTTGCTAAAAGTTTTGATTATTGTATTGATTATATTCTGGTTCGAAAACATCAACATGGTATCAGAGCGGGTCTAAGGAAACGATCCAAACCAAAATAGGACATTTGGATTCTAGAAGGATCATGATGTCTAATGGATACATTGTTCGATGATTCGCTACGGGTGTTTCAATCTCAACTATTGAAGCTTCTCATGCAATCTTCTATGCTGGGGTTCAAATTTGCATTCTTTGCCTGCACTATAACTGTGTGATGGTGAAAGATCTATTGGCCTATTGTGAGGAAGATTAAACTCTGCAGAGATAAGTATTTTATGATTGTATCTTTGATAATGAGTTCATGAATTTCATATATTTAATTCAAGCAATAACATTGAGAGTAGTGAATCATGTCTGCTTCTATTACTAATCTCTCTAAAATGCTTCCAGGATGGATCAAGGAGCATAGGATGATGAGAGATTGCAGCCTGAGCTGAGTTGTTGGCTCTTGAAGTAGTACCTATTCAGATTATCTTGTGATCAATTTATTCTAAGAGGAGGATATGAGATTCAGAGGAAACTTGTGTGGCAAAGGAAGATTCTAACAGGAGGATATGAGATTCAGAGGAAGCTTGTGTGGCAGAGGAAGATTCTAAGAGGAGGATATGAGATTCAGAGGAAGCTTGTGTGGCAGAGGAAGATTGCCAAGACCTTTTGTAGAGGATCAGCAAGCTCGTGTAGTAGTGTGACTGCTAAAGCTCATTGTTGGACAAATATTGGAGTCAATTTCTTGGTATTGTGATTATCAAAGCTTGAGTATGTTGTCCCTGTTGAGAGGGAGTCTCGGCTGAGAGAGAGTCTCAAGATTCAAATCTATTATGTTATGATAATCAATGCAATTTTCTTCCCCAGCTGAGAGGGAGTCTCTATTCAGAGGGAGTATGTCTATTCATCACAATTAACCTTGGACGAGGAGGTCAGAAGGTTGATATCAGATTTGAGGGAGTCTGATTTGAGAAGCCAAAAGGTTGATATCTGTCTTAGAGAGAGCCTTATCATCATGAAGACTTGTTTAATGAGTTCTTCTCTATGAGGGAAAAGTTTGAGGTGCAATCCCTTGTTAATGAGTTCTTCTCTGGGAGAGAAGTTCGAGGTGCAATCCCTTGTTAATGAGTTATTCTCTGTGAGAGAAGTTCGAGGTGAAATCCCTTGTACCGCCCTCTGCGAGTAGGCATGGTGGAACCACCCTCTGCGAGTAGGCAAGGTGGTAATGCATTCTTCTCTAGGAGAAGTTTGAGGTGAAAGCCCTTGTTCCACCCTCTAGGAGTAGCTATGGTGGATCCACCCTCTGGAAGTAGCCATGGTGGAAGTCATGTGTGTGACTCCATGACTTAATTTTACATTGTTCTGATTCACCCTCTAGGAGTAGCTATGGTGAATATTTGTTATGCTGAGATAACAATTTTATTGAGAAAATCTGTGATGAGATTTTTGTTGACATTTGTTTTGGTTGCAGCTCCTTGCACTAGTCATGCTATGTCATGTGAATGATCTCTCTCTTGCTAAGAGGGAGCGTTAAAGATGAGGTAGCTGCGATAGAGCTCCTTCATACCTCTAATAATATGTAGCGAGTTTCTCTTATATATTCTGGTGAAGTTGGACTATATTGGTTCTAACTGTCTTCGGTTGTCTCTCCTTTCCTTGACTAATGTATCTGAAAAAAAAAATCTTCTTTGCTAAGAGGGAGTGTTGAAGTATGTAGCTTCAAAAGAAATTTTCGTATTATCTTCTACATGTGCTGATTATTCTTGCTTGTGGATACTGAGTTTGGTTGCTTCTTTCAGCACTCAAAGTATGTGTGTGTATGCTTCAGCTGAGACTATTATTTGAAGTATATCTTGATAACTCGTGTATGCTATGTGGAGGATGTTAGGACTATGCTAAGTCATCGCAGTTGTATGATGTGTCATTGTATGATTATTCAAAAGACTTTTGCGTCTGCTGTTTTATCACCCGATGAAATTCAAGAAACTCCCACGATGACTCATGAAGAGTCACTCCATGCGATCAAATAGATTGGTGTTACAAGAAGTTGATGGTTCATTTGGCATTCATTATTCTTGCTTTTATGGTTCGCATGTATCTAGACACGGGATGATTATCTGTTTATTACGACCTCTTTCCTTGTCGCATGTGCTGATATCGAAGTCTCCTCTACCTTCATATATTCCTTTTGTTATCTCAGCGGAGCATGTATTTTCCGTAAGTCTTTATGTGGTAGACATATCTAAGAGATACTTACATAGAAATTTTGTCTTATTCTGTATTGATCAAAAGGCTTATTGACTGATTGGTAAAAGTATTCAGCATAAGCAAGAGATTGTTATATTGTTTTGTTTTCATGATCAAGTGTGTGATCGTTGTATATTTCTGTGAATCCTATTTGGTTGATTCAGTTGTGAGACACTTTGATAAGAGTAAAGTCAAGCTTACTGATTGACTGGTTGGAGACTTCAGTCATGAGTGAGAATACTTGTATTTATTTTGAGATCTAAATAAAGGATCTATCTTTCGAGTGTGGCTGGGTTTTTCCCTCGAGTATGAGGGTTTTCCCAGGGTAAAAATGTGTCTGATTCTTTTGAGTTATTGTTAAAAGTTTTGATTATTGCATTGATTATTCTGGTTCAAAAACATCAACATATTCGACCCTCCAACCCTAAAAGTGACCACTAAAAAGACCAAAAAGGTTGTTTTATATGTCATTTGTGAAAAGAAGAAATTATTGCCTCCATTGCTAAACTTTCTTGTTTGGTTGCCATTGTTCAAGGTATGAACTTATTTGCTGCTGCATATATATATGTATATATGTTTTTTTTTTAAAAACATATATTCTTGTACGAACGAACCCAAAATGAATCCGAACCCAACCCAAAAAAAAATTCAACAAATTTCGAACCCACATCCGTACCAAAATCCTAAGTGGCAACTTAGTTTTTAGTTTTGGGGGATAATTAATTATTATTTTCAAACCCCTAAAAGAATATGCATTTGGAACCTATAAATAAGTGCCTTCGACACAAGCTATTCTGAATGGTTGCTGAATTCGGGTTTATGTTGCAAAGATTATCATTCACATATTTGACCTGACTTTAATGTTTTCCTGTATAAAACTTTATCAAGGAGATTGCAATAGTGAATAGTGTTGAGTTTTCCATCAACACTGCCATTGATCTAAGTGATTGAGTGTGCTTGCAATGTCCCCCTTCACATGCATAAACATCAATCAGAGACCCTTAGCCTTTTTTTATTCTCATACGCCAATTGAGAGTAAAAAAGGAATAATTAATTAATTAAATAAAGTTGTCTAAGTTCAGGTGACATCTATATAATTAATTATTTTACTTTTTTTAAATACAATAATTAAATTGAAAAAGTGAGCTTACAAGGTTCCAAATTTATTTTGAGCAAAAAGTGTGTTAGGGGACAAATTGGAAAGGATAAAGGTATTATTTGCATTTCATTTCTACAAACCCCAATTTTGGAGAAAGGAAAAACTGTTCATCTTTAGCCTAGGACAGAAACTGTACAGCAGAATTGGTTTTAAGGGTAAAAACCCTTTAGGTCAATCTACAAGTGGATCCATACAAGACTCACATGTGCACTTGTAATGTTCCTTTCTCACACCTAGTTAGATAATGTTTCCCATTAGCGGATTCTTGGGTTCTCATAGGCTATTTGGTGGTGCTTAAGAGAACTCCTTTTTCCTTGAGAACTCACTTATAATTTTCTTGGCTTCCAACAGCTATGTCGGTGTTCAATTAGTGTTTTCATGGTGGCAATGCTCCTAGCATTCCAAGCCTTTTGGGTTGTTCTCCACGGTTCTTGGAGAACACTCCTATCTATCATAAGTGCTCGTTTCAGCATTGAGTTCTTTCCTCAACACCAATTATGTCTCAACACAATTGGTTTCCATTTTTGGTGTACTGGTGGGTTTTCCAAAAAGTGGTTGGCAGTATTTCAATATTTGCACTTATTGGAATAATATTGCATTAATTACCTCATAATGGTCATTTAAGTCACCTTATGTATCTTCAAATGTATCTAGTCACTTTATGTATCTTCAGATGTATCCGATCACTTTGTGTATCTAGTCAGTCAGATAGTTTAGTATATTTTTATTTCAGTTCTTAGTTAACTATTGCTTCTTTTAGAAACATTGTCCTTGTATTTCCTTATTTACGGAGCCTCCATCTCCTTTGTAATTAATCATTCAATCGATCAATTATCATTTCATGGTATCGGAGCCCATAACTTAGTTTTTCATAGTTTCATACTTGGAATTAAGTTCCAAAATATTATAACATTTTTTTATGAAAAATTGTGTAGAATCATTGAATTATTTTTAGAATTTTTTTTAAAATGAGGGCTTTTGAAATTGCAAATCACTGAAGATTTTGAAGGTTTTCTTTGCAAATGTCGAAAGTTTTTCTCCAAGTGTGATGGCTTTCTAGCTCAGAACTGCATTTTTTGGAGGTTTTGTTTGTCACGTTTTAGGATTTTTGCATTTGCTCATGGAGAGAGGGTTTTTTTTAATTCATTTTTTCCACAAAAAAATCATAGATGGAAGGGATTCTAATTTTTTTCCAGAAAAATCATGATGGGTTTTCTATTTTTTTTCCCTTTAAAAAAATCATGATGAGTTTTCTGATTTTTTTCCCACGAAAAATCATGATGGGTTTTTTTATTTTTTTCCAAAAAGAAAATCATGATAGGTTATAAACGACTAAATACTTAACTAAGAAACTAGAATCAAGATGTTACATGAATCACTTTCTCTTTCTTCAGGAAGGATGTTTACTCAAGTACAACAAATCTCTTCAATATTTTATAACTCCACTAAACAATAATCCCAATATCCATAGAGTTAGATGAAAGAAGAACCTTATGCATACCAGCAAACTAACCAAGAAATTCTCACAAGGTCAAAGACTAATGCAATTTCTCCCAAAGATTTGATAACAAAGACACAATATACAGCAGCACAAAGACTTCTTGATATATTGTAACTCAAAACCTGTTAAGTTTTAGGATCACTGCAAATGAAATAGCACTGCCTATGATGTATGTGTTTTTCAAATGCAACAATCTCTCTTTCATTTATATATCTTCAATAGTTTAGTCTCATAGTATTTATCTGACAAAAGCTACAAAACATCAACACTCCCTCTTAGCTAGGGAGGATAAACACAGGATATAAAATTACTTCAACATAATATCAAGAATGGCATGTTTTAAGAATATCCTTGATCAGAAGATATTAACCATTAGATATCATCTCGTGATATCAGGAGTAATGGCCTTAGAATATCAAGTCACATGATATTCACCAAGTACTCCGAGTAATGGCCTTAGAATATCAAGTTGCGTGATATTCACCAAATACTCAAAAATGTTCATAAGGTATGTGCACATGTATCCTCAATAATACTTACCATAGGAACATTATATTCATGGTCTATTTAAGGAAATTAATCCACCATGCAAGATATTCATGGTCTGTTTAAGGAAATTAATCCACCATGCAAGATATAATCTATCATGATCTACTTAGACATTATAAGATATCCATCATAATAGAAAATTTAAGTTATTGTTAGATTGTCATCTTTCAATAACTTCTGCAAATACAAGTGATAATCATTTGAAAGTCGTCACTTCCTCATGATGTACACAGGGGGTAGGCCCATTAAAAACATGGAGTCGCACATATGACATCCACCATGCCCTAGCGCAGAGGGTGGAAACAAGGGATTTCACCTTGAACTTCTCTCACAAAGAGGAACTCATTGAGCAGATATCAATTTGTTGATCTTTTCATCCAAGATTGCTTAAGATAAACTATCAAACTCCCTCTGAATCTGATATCAATCTTCTGAGCTCCTCGTCCAAAGTTACCTCCGAAATGTCAAACTCCCTTTGAATCTGATATCAATCTTCTTTTCCTGCAAGAGCTTCTCCCCTGCAAAAGATCAAGGCAAAGAGCTCTTATAGTACATATAGAAATACAGATAAGAGAGAGACTACAATGAGTAGATAAAAGTAATACTCAAGGATAATAAATACTTATTTGCGCATCAACATCCTTGATACAAGTTGCTTCAATGAAGGTCCATATACATCAAATCAGAAAACACCTTCTCAAGATTATTTGAGAGACATCTCCCCTTTGAATCATCTCCCCACTAAGGATAGTGTCTCTTCTCTGACATCTCCCCTCTAAGGATGGTTCAAATGGGAATGTAACATTGGTTATTATTCCCCCCCACAATGTAAAATTTCCACTCTTATTGTCTTTTATATCCTCATGTCTTCTTGTGAAGCAACTTGATTGCTCCAAGAGAGGTGACACTCTATAATTAATGCTTTTGATCGCTGATTTTGTACATGCTAACACCGTTGTTTTATTTATTCATAGCGTCGTCTATGACACATAGTCGCTGCATAATAAACAAATTCATCGCTGACTTATTATATCATTAGTCACTGCTCCTTTTTGAATATTTAATACAAAGTGCTGAAAACATCTTCATTAACTTCTCTGTCTCAAACTTAGTCACTGTTCACTACTTACTTCTAAGTGCTATATATAACAATTGCTCTATAATTTCTATATCTTCCTACATTTGCGGCTTTACTATCATTTGTAGTGTCTAATATCAATGACACCATCATGTGATTATAGTCCTTACTGAATGAAGTCGACCAAGGAATTATGTTGACCAAGGTTTTCTCATGTTTTGCATATACATTGATCAAGGGAGGAATTACGCCATTACTAATGTGTGCTGGCTGGAAGAAAGAATAATTCTGGTAAAAGTTGAGTTACTTCTCCAGTGTATTTTGAAGGCTGACGACGTTCATATTTGAGGGAACGACATACATACTTGTCCCACATCACATACGACTCTGCGGTCGTGAGTCACCATACTCAAATTGGGAGATACAACATATATGCAATTCCAATCTCGGTTTTACGTTCCAACTCGTAGTTTGTGAAGTTGTACATGAGAGGAAACAACAAGGAAAGCTTCTGGCTAGCCACGATCGCCTTTTCTCATTGCAGCCCTCTATGATCTCATGTATGTTTGTCATAAAATATTAAAAAGACCATGGACTGGCAATTCCGTAGTTTTATCAAATATGTGGATAACTCCTTAGGTTATAACCATGGGTCCCTTCTGAAAATCAAATAAGGCATTCACAACTAGAACATTCAATCTTTTTTTTTCGTTCAGCTTTTCTCTATGAATGGTATTTGATCGATCCTCTTACCTTTCTTACATTTGCAGCCTGGCTCTGATACCATGTTAAGTTGTAGGAACGCTGCAAATGTAATAGCACTGCCTGTGATGTATGTGTTTTTCAAATCCAACAATCTCTCTTTCATTTATATTGAGAATGAGGCTAGGAGAGACATGTCCCTTCATGGGACATGTTTATTCATTATTATGAGATTAATATAATGACAATTGATTATGTATATATATATATATATATCTTTGAATCATTATTATATTAATTTCTCCTAATAGTACTTTAGACATATATATATATATTATCTCACATAATAAGTTATATATATATATATCTTCAATAGTTTAGTCTCATAGTATTTATCCGACAGAAGCTACAAAACATCAACAAAACTCAATAAGATAAAAAAGATTGCAGCACAAAAATATCAAGTTTTTTTTTAACTCAGACACTAGTTTCTATCTCTTTAAACTCAAAGTTGCAGCTCAACGACAGCAAAAATCAAGTTTAAAACTCCTTTAAAACACAACAACAATATCCATGATACCTCAAATTAATTCAAAGTTATGCAACCACAATGGTGAAAGAACACCGTGATCACATAAGATAATGCTGCAACTCAAATATTGAACACACAATTGCTCCTTTTATTAACTTGAAAACTGATTTGCAATGTAAAAGCACAATTTTATAGTGCTACACAATTTCGGCAGAGTTTAGTTCCTTGCATAAAAGATGATGATTTACAATGAGCAATCTCATATTTATAAAGGAGAGGCTATGAGAAAAAGGAAGGAGGGAAGTACAACTTTTGACTTATCCAACAGTACACTCCTAATTGACTTTGACTTGTACTTTTATTACATGTAATTACAGTTTTTCACTTTACATGTAATATGTCAAAAATAGATTACATAATGCATGACTGAAAATAAACTAAGTGTCTGGAGACACGACCTGTTGCCAACACTCTTCACCAATGGAGTCCTCATATCTTCACTTGGTAGCTTGTACCTCAGATGTGAAGAGCCCAGCTGGCTCTCATTTACAATCTAGCTCTTTCCTCAAATTAAATTGCACTTCTAAATTTCTTTCAAAATATATAGAAATTAATGAACATCAAATATGAATTTCAATGATACTTCTCAGATTTTTAACCTCTTGATAAATAACTACAACCATTAATTCACCGTTGAATGCTTACAAAAAATCAAAATTACAATAACTATCAAATTAATTGCCTATTACAAGCATTCACAAATAAATTTGGGCACCTTTAATTACATGTGACTGCTGGAAAAGAAACGCAACCCAAGGGAATTGAAGCACAGCTGCAAATGAAAAATGCAGCCTCCCAGATTATTATCGCAGCCTTCTTTGGATGTTACACAACCTTCAATAACAACCACAGCCTTCTCATAAGTATTACGCAGCCCTCTTGAAGTTTGACACAACTCTATAAATATGCTACACCACCCTCGGATGTAGACAGCCAAACTAGAAGATACAACAGCCTTCCAAGGACATGAGATATTCTGAGAAAATCGAACCAGAATTATGTATACCTCTGTAACAACAGCAATTTAATAATTCTCTTCAAATTTGGTATACAACAGCACCAAATTTGCATTCACAAAATCAGAATAAATTTTCAGAATTCAGCTTGCAAAATTCACCATCAATCAGTGATGATTCAAATTGCCAAAGAGACGAATCAGTCCTCAAACCCTAGCCATTTCTCACAGCCAAGAAACTTTATAAAATTTTCATCAAATGAACAATAGATATCTTAAAATGAGCTCTCAAGTCCCTTTTTATTCTTTCTTGTGAGAGCTCAAACACAATTCTTACCAATGTGGGATAAATAAATATATTTTTCCTATTAATAATTCATTTACTCCAATACTTTAAAATAATACCTTGGCTTAGGCTTCCATGAATTAATTAAATAAATGGCCCCTTCCCATGATGACTTAACCCTCAACTTAAGTGAAATTATAAAGTTAAATTATAACTTTATAATAAGCCATTTAATGATTTAATAATAATTTGGCCACCAAAATAATAATAACTCCCAAAATACTGATCCTTTTAATATGTCGTCTGAAACAGGGGTCACACCTATTATTTCCCCATGTGACCAAATGCACTTTCCAAAAATAGAAAGGGTCCTTCTCGAACAACATCAGGCTTACTATAAATAGTAAACGTGGCAAAACTATAGCAAATGAAGTCCGAATGACGCCAAACAAAAGCCAAACCAAAGCATATTGAATCCTGAAGTAGATGCCCACTAAAAGAGACCCTTTGTCCATCCTCATTAGCCTACGAGGGTCACATGATAGGCTAATCCCAAGAGCCTGAAACGCGAGGACATTACAGTCCTCCCTTCCTAAGATTACTTGTCCTCAAGCAATCAGGAAAAACAAGCAACATCACAAACCACCTGGATCCCAAGGATGGTCATAAGTAATGTCCCGATCCTCACCATACTCCTGTGAAGAAAATCCTAACATCAACAGTATAAACACCTGCAACTGAAAAACCACCCTCAACACCCAAATAACTGACATCACTGAAAACATCATCTGAAGGCCGATTGTAGATGCCGATGTAGAAAACAACACAGCGGAACTCAACCCAACTGAAACATCAAATCTATCAAAACTCGAGTCCCTATCTAACCGACACTCACACCCAACTGCACTGAAAAGAAGACAATGACCAAATGTGTTTGAATCACTGTTACCAACTCTAACCTCTAATAAACTGTCCTGGGTGTGTGGATATTGCAAAGTAGTCTAACTTGCAACTGCCAATTCCATCTGTAAAAGATGGTGCTAATCCATCCCATAATGGATGATAAGAAACTAGAGCTGGTCTACACCTGCGTGAGATCAAATCTTTTACCTGTGAGTCAAAAGAAAAATGATGAGCATACCCCACCATATAATGTCGGTAGAAAGCCCCAATCTCCGTCAATAGCTCCTCATTACCCAATTGGGAATCATGAGATGGCTCCAATCTCTGACCCCACATAACCACAGGCTGGTTAGGATCCTGAGTAACCCTCTCAGCAAACCCAACCTCCAAATCTCTGTGGGGAAGCATAGTAGATAGAATCTCCACAATCTTCCCTAGCAACCTCCGAATAGCACAAGAGCCTCGGATAAGAGTACCCTCAAACACTCTGTATGAATCCTATCACACATCTACACTCTCAAGTAAATACTCCATGAATGACTCGGTGCAGTAGAAATTATACAGGGAAGCGTCAACCTGCTCCCCTGCGACCCACAACTGATCCATCTGAAAATGTGGCACTACCAACTGTCCCATGCTATCAGCTATATGAGACGAAGAAATAGATTTACTTCCAGCAAAAGGAAGCAAATCAACATGAGAGCTTGATTCCACTAGTACTCCGGCCTCATCCGTACCTAGTGCACCCATATCCTAAACAGATATGTCTACCACATCATCATGTCGTGCATCCCCAACCATAGAAGCCAACTCACCACCAACCACCTCAATGTGCAACCGAACTGGGTCTGGGGCTGGTGTGGACCGAAAATGCTCCAACTCCACGGTCACCTCCTCTAACTGAAACTGCGACTCCTAAAGAGTGCGCTAAGTGCCCTCTAAAGCCTCAGAAGTCGTTGTGAGCTCCTGAGTAAGCTCACTCACCTCCTCCTCTCTGTCCATCAATGCCTCATATGTTGTACTCCCCCACTCAACTAGGTGATCTCGATCGACTACCATCTGTAAATAATCTTGACAGCCTCACGCAAAGAATGGATCTCTGTCAAGGAAAGGTAACCACCCTTGTGCTCATCTCTCATAGGAGCACCCTAATCATAAATAGTCAATAGTTGACGAGCGGCATCAAAATGCTCGAGAGTAGAAGTAATATCTCTCTCACCAACTCTCAACTGGCTGGTCACATGATGACTCTGTACAATGGGCCTCCTATGTACAATCTCAACTGCACTGTCCACACTATGGAAGGAAGCTGCATCCAACAAACTCCCCTCAAGATCACCGAAACTCTATGTACTTTCATCCGAGTACACATCTACAAACTAAGAACAGACATCAAACTCGTCCTCATCTATCCCAAAGGAAGCTGCTGCTGAATCCAACTCAACACAATCTCCAACTACCTCGTCCTCTGCAACCACCTGACAATCCAGATCCTGGGATCCATCCTCATTCACTAACAACTTAGTGTCCTCTCCCAAGGTCTGATAAATCAAGCATGACTTGCTGCAGGACAAATCATCCTCATGAGTCACCGAAGAAATAACCCCCTCTCTCTAAGTGGAAGCCCTGGCTGTAACAAAATCTTGCCACTCATATGCTTCCCCATCCTCATCCGTGAGTCCCTGTAACAAAGAATCCTGGAACCCACCACCACCATATGACAACACTGAGTCCACACCCAAAGTCAGATATAAAAAGCCAAAAACACTGCAGCACCCATCATCCTCACTCTCAACATCAGAGATATCTATGATGCTAGTGTCCACATCGTCTATCCGCAACTCCTCAGCTAACTCTGGCTGCATACATGACTCAATGTCATCATGTAAATCAACTACACTGTGGCATGAATATATGTCATCCGACTCAACTGCAACACTCACATCATGAGTGTCATCACTAGATAGCTCCATGCTCACATCCTCAATACACGAAAAGACCACCGTCTCCTGCACCGATTCCACATTGTGACTGCTATCATAAACCTTAAAGCTGTCAGAGCTCATACACTCCTCGCAGTCATCACCCAACATCACACAAGGGGTGTCATCCCCAATGCAGCTCACAGCATCCTCAAAAGTGTCATCAGATGTGTCTATATTATCAGCATCCACATCTCCTGCTAAAATCCCAACTGCTAACACCTCACTCTGCACACATGACTCAACTTCAGGCTATGCACCAATAATGCTGGAGCATGAACCATCATCAACTGACTCCGCTGTAATGCCCAGATCACCAACATCACCACTAGGGGACTCCATACATGCATCGGTCCCATATGAGGAAGCAGCTACCTCCTGCACTGGACCAACACTACTATAGCTGACGTAAAAATCCCCAATAACAACTCCCTCCACGGAAGAGTCTGAACATTTAGTGATAACTACAGTATCAGCTGCCTCTGTGCAATCCGTAGCGACTACTCTGGGAGCCTCAACCTGTTGATGCTCAGCGCTGCTGTCAACCAATGGTACTGACACATCCACATGTCCCTGTGAAATAAATCCATCATCAACATTGCGGATAAGACTAGCAGGTGTCGTACTAAATATAGGTACATCTGCATCATGGGCACCTGTCGGGGAAAACTCAAGTTTTCTTCCCTGCAATCTCAATGTCGGCCTCCTAAAAGCAGAGACCATATACCTCGCTGCCCTATCTACTGTCACTAGATCCAACAAACTCTCTGCCAATCTCTGCTGATGAAGCCTAAGTCTTTCCATACTTTCCACTAAGGCATTTAATTCCTCTCTTTTTCCCATACTGTTATGACGACTTCCAGAACTAGGCCTCTTGTATTTGTCCATAGCTAAGAAAAGTGGAAGTGCTGATCACTTTTAAAATAACATCAAAATATAAAGAATCCAAACTCCACAGGATGGCAAGAAAAATGCTCTAATACCACTGTGAAGAGCCCAGCTGGCTCTCATTTACAATCTAGCTCTTTCCTCAAATTAAATTGCACTTCTAAATTTCTTTCAGAATATATAGAAATTAATGAACATCAAATATGAATTTCAATGATACTTCTCAGATTTTTAACCTCTTGATAAATAACTACAACCATTAATTCACCGCTGAATGCTTACAAAAAATCAAAATTACAATAATATCAAATTAATTGCCTATTACAAGCATTCACAAATAAATTTGGGCACCTTTAATTATATGTGATTGCTGGAAAAGAAACGCAACCCAAGGGAATTGAAGCACAGCTGCAAATGAAGAATGCAGCCTCCCAGATTATTATCGCAGCCTTCATTAAATGATTCGCAGCCTTCTTTGGATGTTACACAACCTTCAATAACAACCACAACCTTCTCATAAGTATTACGCAGCCCTCTTGAAGTTTGACACAGCTCTATAAATATGCTACACCACCCTCGGATGTAGACACAGCCAAACTAGAAGATACAACAGCCTTCCAAGGACATGAGATATTCTAAGAAAATCGAACTAGAATTATGTATGCCTCTGTAACAGCAGCAATTTAATAATTCTCTTCAAATTTGGTATACAACAGCACCAAATTTGCATTCACAAAATCAGAATAAATTTTCAGAATTCAGCTTGCAAAATTCACCATCAATAAGTGATGATTCAAATTGTCAAAGAGACGAATTAGTCCTCAAACCCTAGCCATTTCTCACAGCCAAGAAACTTTATAAAATTTTCATCAAATGAACAATAGATATCTTAAAATGAGCTCTCAAGTCCCTTTTTATTCTTTCTTGTGAGAGCTCAAACACAATTCTTACCAATGTGGGATAAATAAATATACTTTTCCTTTTAATAATTCATTTACTCCAATACTTTAAAATAATACCTTGGCTTAGGCTTCCATGAATTAATTAAATAAATGGCCCCTTCCCATGATGACTTAACCCTCAACTTAAGTGAAATTATAAAGTTAAATTATAACTTTATAATAAGTCATTTAATGATTTAATAATAATTTGGCCACCAAAATAATAATAACTCCCAAAATACTGATCCTTTTAATATGTCGTCTGAAACAGGGGTCACACCTATTATTTCCCCATGTGACCAAATGCACTTTCCAAAAATAGAAAGGGTCCTTCTCGAACAACATCAGGCTTACTATAAATAGTAAACGTGGCAAAACTATAGCAAATGAAGTCCGAAAGATGCCAAACCAAAGCATACTGAATCCTGAAGTAGATGCCCACTGAAAGAGACCCTTTGTCCATCCTCATTAGCCTAAGAGGGTCACATGATAGGCTAATCCCAAGAGCTTGAAAAATGGGGACATTACATCAGAGTCATCTAGTTCTAATGTGCATAAACTAGCATCTGGAATGGAGTTGTAGCATGGATGCGAAACATTCCTAGAGTTGGAGAAATTTTGACAAGGGTCCGTGTAACGTTGGAGGAAAACCCCAAAAATTGCAAATAGGATGAAAAAAAATCACCAAGTATGACAAGTTGCAATTCAGGTTTTCAAACCCGAATTGCAAGAGCAAAGGGAAGAACTAGAATTTTGACATGTAATCACGCTTTGAAACCCTAATTACATGTGTGAGAGAGATTATCTTGCAATTGGGTTTTGAAAACCCGATTGCAAGAGAATAGTTTTGACTTGTCAATTCCTTGCAATTGGGTTTTAGAAACCTGATTGCAAGTGTTGGGTATGATGCATTCCGATTGCAATCGAGGTTTAGAAACCCGATTAGAAGTGATTTAAACTTGCAACATGGACTAACCTTGCAATTCAGGTTTTGAAACCCAAAGTGCAACTGAGTGCAAAAGAAGACTTGAAATATCAGGTTTTAAACCCGGCTTTGCAAGGTTTAAAAAAATTCTAACACCCAAAATGCAAGGACTTCGTGAAAACAAAAGTACAAGATGGTGATGAGATCAAATAGACTTTCCAAGCGATCAAATCACATGCAAGGACATTCAAGGATTACCTCAAAATGCATGTATAGAATGCATAGGCTACAAAATGGGAAAATTTTGTATTGTTATCCTATGATTTTTGCCAGGCTAAAATCAAAGATAACACTACTTTTGACTAATTTTGGCGAAATCATTGTTTTTCAAAGTTATTAAGTTTTTTGAAGTTGATCTTGATATCTCTGGATAAAGGGGAGGGATAGCTTTAATATCCAACATCGTGTTGGAAGGATTATGGTAAACTTGGTCATATCTAGAAGAATTGCAACACCAGGGAGGGTCTTAGCAGAAGGCTAATGTCGCATAGTGTTCCGAAGAGAAGGGGCAGCCTTCTATGCATTCATGGCCAAATGACCTGCAGATTTTGTCAGGTTTTATGTAGGGCAGTTAAATAATACTTACCATTAAGAGAGGGTATTAGAATAAATTATAGTATTGTATTGTTAACCTCGTAATGGTCATTTAAGTCACTTAATGTATCTGGTAACTTTATGTATCTTCAGATGTATCTAGTCACTTTATGTATCTAATTAGTTAGATAGTTTAGTATATTTTTATTTCACTTCTTAGTTAACTATTGTTTCTTTTAGAAACATCATCTTTGTATTTCCTTATTTAAGGAGCCTTTGTCTCCTTTGTAATTACTCATTCAATCAATCGATTATCATTTCAGCACTAAGGTAATAAAGTTATGTTTTAATATTCACTTTGGTGTTAAATATGCAAAATGAAGTTGTTCACCAACTTGGATGCCTAGGGAAATGAAAAATGGGGACTCAAGTTGTTTTAAAATAATTAAAGAGCCTTTTGAGAGAAAATGTCTCCACTCTTTTCTCTGATTTTGGTGAAATGAAAGCCAAATCTAATTCAGTTCTTAGTTAACGATTGTTTCTTTTAGAAACATCGTCTTTGTATTTCCTTAACTAAGGAGCCTTTGTCTCCTTTGTAATTACTCATTCAGTCAATCGATTATCATTTCAGCACTAAGCTAATAAAGTTATGTTTAAGATTCACTTTGGTGTTGAATATGCAAAATGAAGTTGTTCAACAACTTGGATGCCTAGGGAAATGAAAAATGGGGACTTAAGTTGTTTTAAAAAAATTAAAGAGCCTTTTTGAGAGAAAATGCCTCCACTCTATTCTCTATTTTTGGTGAAATGGAAGCCAAATCTGACTTTCTTGACCGTTTTGGACTGTATCAAACAGCTGAAAAAGACAGCAGGATCACCAAAATCCTGCAAACACCTAGATTTACAAAATATTTGCACAAAAACACCCAAGAGATTGAAATTTTCCCTCAAACTTTACCAATTTTCAAGTTCATACAAAAATGCAAGAGAGCATATTGGGTTTTTGGGAAACCTGCAAAAAACTTATTAGCCCCCACTAAATCTCTCAAATAAGGAAACTAAATCTATTCTTGCACTAGATCTGCTCTACTACAATGTTAGAATCTAAAAAATGAATAACTCAAAAAACCTTAGTTGCCGATTTGGGTTCGGGGACGGATTCAGGTTCGAGAATCTGGTTCGTGGATTCGTGAAAAAAAAAAATTCCCGTTTTGGATTCGTAAGGATTCGTGAGTATATATATATATAAAAATATATATATATGCATTATATATCCAAAAATATAAGAGAAATATACATAATTCTAAAACTAAATCATTTCATACTATGAACCTATGATGCTTGATCATTAAAAATTCAAATAGCATACTTGATCATTGATCTATGATTCTATGTTGACGATTCTAAAGAAAATCAGCACATCAAATTACTAAATTACAATATGACAATTCAAAATATTGTTCATTAAAGTTTGAGACATGATTCAATGTTCAATGGTTCATCAATCATGAAAGACTAAAGTTTTCATTTCATCAAAGTTTCAAACATCAAATGGATTATCAAAAAAATCTGGATCAATAGGGTCTCTAGTAGCTGCAAGTGTTTGATCAAAATCATCATTAATGGAACCCAAATAGGTTCCACTAGCACTAAAGGGTATTGTCTCGTCATCATCATCATCATCATCATCATCCACATCAGCCAAAGTGGCTCTAACAAGATCCTGAATGGTCATATCTAGGTCAGCAAACTCGGGTGCTACATCCCAAAGCTTCTCTGGCCCCTTCTTGTACTTTGGATCCTTCCGTGACAGGAGATGCAAGTTGTTGTGAACATACACCAAATCTTCTGCTTTTTTTGCAGCCAACCGGTTACGCTTGACTGAGTGGATAAAGGAGGAGTAAGTACTCCAATTCCGCTCAGCGGCAGAAGAGCTCACAACCTAGAGAGAAAACCAACAAAATTAAAAAAAATACAAGATAAATTCAACAATGTTAAGTATTAAATTCTACAATGCAAATGACAAAAAAAAAAGAAAAAAAAAGTTAAAACTTAAAAACTTACTTGTGATAGAATCTTAATCGCAAGAGATTGGAGGTATAGATAATCTTGCCCATGAAGGTACCACCATGTAATAGCATCCATTTTGCTTTGGTCATTGATAGCAATAGGGAGGAGATCTCTTCCTGAGATAAATGATCCAAATTCTCTCCTAACACTTACCCCAATATTTGGATCGCAGAAGATTTTATCAAATGCCCTCTTATACCCATTGGCAACCTCAGCATCTCTATATGGTGCCACTCTATGTGGAATAGCAAGTACTTTTGCGCTATAGTACCTGGGAGAAAGAGCATATGCTAGGAGGTGAAAAGGTGTGGTCATCTTGTTCCAATGATGAAGAACCATTGCTTCCACCTTTTTGTATAAGGTGTCCTCAGGATCATTCTCTCTCCTATGTATGACCTGGGATATCAAATGATGTTCATGTAAGTTATCTTGATGTAAGTTATCATTATGTCAATTTTGAATTTAAATAACTCTCAATAAACAAAGATAAAGGAATGTATTAAATTTATAACTTACCATTTTTATCTTCTCCAACATTGTGTCCATGCTATCATAGATATCCCCCAAGCATGGTTCATCAGTGTCGGGAAATCGAAGCATAGACATGATGGGATCAATGAATTCCAACACATACTCCACATGAGTCCACCAATCATCATCTAATACCAATGCCTTCACCTTTTGGACCCTCACTGTATTGGACTGCTTCCAGATGCTCCATTGGTTACTAATAACCATTTGTGATAAGGCCTCCTTCACCTTGACAAGACGTCTCAACACAATTGTGTGAGAGGCAAACCAGGTTTCAGCCACCTAAAACATGTTAGTAGAAAGTTAAAACATGACATAAAAATTATAAAATGATAAATGAAACTAAATAAATTATAAATTAAATTTTAAAATTTACCTTCAACAATTCCAATTTTGAGTAAGTTTTGAAAATTGCTTGTGACATATGGTGATTTGTCACAAACATTTGAATCTCCTCACCCTCCTCATACACCTGTTTCACCCATTCTATTTCGGTGCCAATTGCCTTCATCACTAGATTGAGAGAATGGATGGTGCACGGTGTCCAAAAGATGTGATCATATCTAGCCTCTACCAAAGCACCTATAGCCTTGCAAACTTTTGCATTGTCTGTAATTACTTGGACAACATTGTGATGACCCATGGACTCTATGGAATCAATGAGAATATGGGCAATGAATTCTGCATTTTTTATTTCACCTTCACAGTCAACCGCCTTCAAAAACATTGACCCCTTGGGGGATACAGCAATTACATTAATTAAAGGACGGTTTTTTGCAATCTTTCCATCCATCTGAAACAATAGACACACCCGTTTGAACCCAAGAATCTCTTATTGGTTTTAGTAGGTTCTTTACATTTTTTTTCTCATTTTGTAATATGGTGGTGCGTAACTTTTCATATCTAGGGCCACGGTAACCAGAAGGTGCTTCATTTATTCCTTCACACATCTCCCTAAAATAAGGTGATCTCACAAAGTTGAATGGAACACCATTTGCAAAGAGGCAATGTCCAACTTTGAGATCAGCAATATCTCTTAACTCATTTTGAAATGCCCTATCTAATGGGCCTCTCTTGCGGGGGGTGTTGTGTGGTTGTTCTACATCTTCATCCCTAGAAGGCATAGGCAAGAATGGATGTGATCTAGAGCTTAGTTGAGTGGGTGGCTGCATTGTTTTCTGTTTACCGGTATTAGCACCTTGTTTCCCTTTTGCAACTGTTCTATCAGCTTCTTCTTGTTCTTTTACCAAAGCTGCTATTTGTGCAATTGGCAATCCCTTCTTATCTCCCCCCTCACACATGTTAATCCCTTGACCCCCAGGGCCTAAAAGATGAAATTTTACTCGGGAGTAGGAGTTTCTATATTGTGTTTTGCAAAAATTACATTTCCATACATACCCCCCACCTCCAGTACATTGAGAAATTCTTGTGGTGTGTCTCCATAAAGGAGACCCTTTATCAATTTTAAATTTTTGAGATCCCTCCCCACCCACTGAGCCTTGACTACTCTTGTTGCAATCTATAACAAAAATGGAAAAAAAAACTTCAAAACTTATACAAAAACTTATACAAAACTTATCAAAAAACTAGAGAATATGGTTCAAATGCATACCTTAATCACTCAAATCTGCTTCTTGGAAGGAATTTGCCACTCCACAATCGATCTCCTTCAAAGACAATCACCTCACTTCAAGCTTGCAAGAATGAGAGAGCAAAATGAGAGAGAATAATAGAGAGCAAAATGAGAAATGAAATGTGTTTGGAGACTCATAAGAAGGGTCGTTTTAGGGTTATAAGCCAAAAAAACAATATAAAAATGTGTTTTTTAAGTCTTTGTTTGACTTTTTGGTCTCTTAGACCCGCGGATCCTTGAGGACTCGCGCGGATTCGTGTGGGATCCTCATGGACTCGCGTGGATCCTCCCGGGTCTATGCCGGATCCGGGCAGGGTCCATGCACAGACCCAGTTCAGATCTGGCTCGGATCCAACATGGACCAATTCGTGAATCCGGACCCGGACCCGGATCCGACCCTATATGCACGAATCTAGCAACTAAGAAAAAAACTAGTGCAAATGAATAGAAATAAAACTGTGAATGTAAATAATACAAGATCAAAATAATACCTCAGAGTTAGCCTCCACAAGAGAACCACAAATGCTAAAGAAGCAAAATAGCATTAGGAGAATGCAAGAGCAAAATCTACAAAATGCAATTACAATGCAATAGAATGAAAATAGACTAGCTAAGAGTGAGTATATATAGGAAATGAGAGAGGGGAGAGGTGGCAAATATAGCCAATTGGAAGAGACCGCCACAATAGCCTAAAAAGGCAAGTGTAACTCCCATAGAAGATACCGACACCTTGCACCCACTCACACTAATTACTCACTTTATCATCCTATGAAGCTTAATTATAAGGGCCCGTTTGGGTGCTGGAATACCAAATGCTGGATATAGTCAATTAAGGAAGATGTTGTAATTCTAGAAGATACAAATCCTGAAAATGATTTCCGGAATATGGGCTGACCCGTTTGGTTCCCTCTCAGTACCCACCATATCTTTCTTTTTACCCTTTAATAAGGTTACTCTCCATAAAAGGCTACCAGTATCCAGATTCATTCATGAAATTTGCAGGTCAAACTCAGGTAATAAGGCTACGATGTGTATCAATAGAAGCCGATCTAGGGCATCTTCCCCCTAGAGTACTTGAAGTTTGAGGGATGCAGGAAGCTGGAACTATTGCCAAATCAAATCACACATCAAGTGTTTCTGAGAGAGCTCCATGTTGCTTGTACAAGGATAAGGGAGGTTCCAAGCAACATTGGCGAACTCAGAAAATTGGAGTTGCTGGAGATAAGAAGTCTGTTCTAGGCATCTTCCCCCTCGCAAAAATTGGTGAAAACCTTCCTTGCCATTTCGGCGAACGAAAATTTCAGCGAAAATGAATGAAAATTTCGGACGTGAAATATTTTAAACAGCAAGCGGACCTGACGGACACATAAAATTGGCATTTGAAAAGTGGAATTAGAGCTTGAATTTCTAATTCCACCTTTTCAAGTGGAAGATGAAATGCCCATTTTGTGGGCAAAATTGGAATTTCGAAATTCTAATTCCTGCTTGTTTGGATGGACACAAACATGGAATTCAATAATCCGAAAATCTAATTCCGAAATTAGAGCCCATATTCCATGCACCAAATGGGCCCTAAGTGTAGGGAAAACCTACGAACAGAAATTAAATAATCAACTAGGAAATAAAACCTACACTAACACCTACCCCACTTAAAATATCAAGACGCGTAAAATATCAAGACGCATTTCCCACACTTGAACATTATATCTTTCCATAAAAATGCATTTCAAGCATGTAGACCCTATTATCTCACATCCCTTTCAAGCCAATTTAGTCGGGTCAATGGCGCCCTAAGAAGCATTGGCTAATGCTTTTTGGCTGAAGATTTTGGATGGATATTATGTCGGTCTTGCCATTTCCAAAACTATCCCGGTGCAAAAATATGATAATTCTAAGTCGGCCAAAATATGATTTTACTTTTAAATCCCTATATAAGGCATCCCTCCTAATCCATTTCAATATCATCATAGCAACAAAAGACATCATTTGCATTCCAATTCAAAAGTATATTCTTCTTCAAGAGTAGATCTTATTCAAGGAGCAGCAAGCTACATCAAGGCATCTTCAATATTGTTTCAATTATAATTTCATGATGGTTTTATATCATGTTATTGCATCAACACATGGAGGACATATCTCAAGGACATTGGCATCATCAATTGGAAATATAATCTTCTCAATTAAGCACTTCCATTAGCATTTCACTTCAGATTTCTATTTCAATACATCATTGTTGTAGGGTTGAGTCCTAACCCGGGGTTTGACTAAGGCAAACCCCCTATGCAGCCCCAAACACCATTTTTCTCCTCTTGTGTGTAGAATTAGGTTCAACTATAGGCTCCCAATAGAGACCGGAGACGGAAAACTGTTCAAGACACAAAGGCAAAGCTCCACTTCAAAATTTGTCAAAAAGCAACTAATCAAGGGTGCTTGGGGTGCCATTGACCTTCCAATTCAAGCTGAGATTTGGCAAGAAGCGGGTACAAGGTCTCAAGCTTCCAGATCCACTTTGGTGCTCAAAAATTCACCCTGTGGGGCAAGGGCACCCAAGGCAACATTGACCACCTAGTTTCAGCTCAGATTTCTATAATAGGTCCTCTCTGCATCCTCTTTCCAAATCTGGGTTGGTTCTTGATTATCTGCTGCAATTATCTGTTTATGTTGTCCATTGCCAATATTGTACCTTCTAGCCCTAATCCTCACATTCAATTCACATCTTTCCATAGTCATTTTCAACTCAATCAAGGAGTGATTGGATTCACCTTATGCCCAATCCTTTTCAATCAGATTCGAGGTTGAGCTAAGCGGATCCACTCTCCTCAATGTAATCAAGTGGAAATAGGTCTAGTTCCTAGTTTGCATGCATAAGCTAGTGAACACCTCATTTTCCACACCATTAGAGTATCTTAAAACATCATTCTGTAACAACAAGTCACTGCTAACTCTCTCTACATTCATCTATGGTAACTATTTTAAATCAAAGATGCTTGTTGCAATCCTCTTTGAGCACTTGGAAACATCGGTTTCAAACTATTTGGTTAACTATTCAAGAGTCAAAGCCTTTTCACTTTTCCTAGTGTATCTTTTCCAAGGTCTTCTAGTTGGTTCTAGATCAACTCATATTGGGATCAAGCATCTTTGATGCCCATTTTGTGGTCACCAAGAAAATTTGAAGCATCTTGCTTGCCTTTTCTCCTAGAGCTCAAGCTATGTGAGCTTAGATTCATAAATTTTTTTAGACCCTTTCAAACTATGTCATTCTCATGGCATACAGTTTTGTTAGGGGATTGGTCTCAAATCCTCTCTAGATATATTCAAATTTGGCATGCTTTCGAGGTGAGTATTATAGAAGAACAAGAATTCTAATTTATTGTTTAGATATTCAGTTGATACTAATTTCTCAACTTACACTAAGGCTTATGCAAATCCAAGTGCAAGCGTGCAAGCCAACAAGATTGCACTTGAGATGGCACACCTTCAAGTTCTCTTGGATAATTGAGGTGATGCCCCATGCACAATTGCCCATTCTCCACCTCATGAGCATCATCAAGGGTGTAGCTAATCTGCTCATGGTAAATAGGATGCACATTCTCATGCTTATCAACCTCCTACAAGAAAAGCCAAGAATCAGTCTCAAAGAGGATTGTCTCAACCTGCCTACCACCACTCTACTTTTCTCCAAGCTCCTCGCCGTAAGTATGGCGTTTGGCCAAACTCTGGCAAATCCCCTCACTTTGCTCTTGTAAAATCACCTACTTGTGACACTCAACCTCTTGATGAAGACAGAAAGATAATGATGGCAATGATTGTTGGGAGCCTCCCATTGATATTGCGAAGCCCGCAAAGGTCTCAAGTTACTAGTTCTTTAACTCTTGCCACATAAGTGTCTGTTTTTGTATCGTCTTCAAGATTTTATCCTCGTTCGGGCTTGGGGTGTGACTTCTTCCACCTTTATTTTTGCATGCATGTAAAATTATTTTATAAATAAATAGCAATAGTTATTCATAAAAAAAAAATTATAAATCAAAAATTCAAAAGATCTCTATAAACAATTCGTGATTAGCGCGAAATGAAGTTGCAAGGCCTTCAATTAAGCAGGCATTCATTCCATGGTGCCGTTCTAAAATTGTTACTCCTATATATCAATTCCAATAATAATTCAAATAATTGCCAGGGTGTAATGGTGGGTGTGAAGAAAGTTTTAAACCACCTCCCTGCATAAGGCTACATGGAACTCCATTGGACATGATTGACAGGCCTACTCAATAAGACTATGCATAACTCCATGTGCCGAAGTTGTGGTATGAGAATTACAAAGAATAATCTAATGTTACCCATGTTCAAGATTTTAAGAATATGATTTGAAACAAAACCAAAAAAGCATTACAAATACCTGGAGCAGAACTTGCATTGCCTGCTACTAAACTGTGCGGTTCATAAACATAGACGAATTCCCCAGCTCCTACTGCCAGTAGCCCATTAGAAGGAATAACAGGTGCCCAAGCAACTGCCCTGATTTCGTCCTCATCCTCATCATATTTGTCATCGTCATCATTGTCGTCATCACTATCCTTCATTCTGTTCTTCTCGTATTGTAGGGGCTGTAGAATTTGCTGGAAAAAGGGACCAATTGGCTCCTCTTCTCCTTCTTGCAGTTGGGTGGTGGTGATCACCACAAATGGGCCTGCTCCGTATGCCACCCATCCGAAGCCCACAAAATCAGGAATCCAATCTATGGCAGTTATAATCGAATTTGGGGCGGGTGGAATGAACTGAATTGGTCTAAGCTGCAGCGGTTCGAATTCCTGACCTGTATCCATTTTCAATTCAGATCTCTAACTGCAAATCGATCCGCCCATTTCAGTCGATCTCTGCAACTCGGTCTATTTTAATATTCTGATCTTAAGAACATATTTTCCCTTTCCGGTAACTACATATGTATTTATGTCTTTGTAACAACGAAATCTTTTTATAGGGCATTTATCACCTTCTTGGAAATAAGTTTTTTATTTTATTTTTAAGGATTTCACTTCGTGTTTGAAAACTTTAGGTGATTTTTCAAAGTATAGTTATTGCATTAACAATGTTGAAAAAAAACTATTTTTTCTTAAATTTAGATAATAAACTTAATTAAGTGGATTTACCAAATAATAATAGAGTAGTAAAGTTAAGATAATACTAATACAACCATGTTTTGAAATGATGAAGAAATAAAGGAATGCAGTTTTATATGTTATTTAGAAACTTTATGTTATGGATTGGGCATAATAATCTAATTTAATATTTTGTGATCAAATACGTGATTGTAATGTTTTGATATATTGTTGGATGGTAAATTTGAATGGATATATTTAGGAATTTTGATAGTGGTAATGAGTTTAGAAAATCAAGATAAGTCCAATAATACTTCCAAGATGTAGTTTCACATTCTAAGAACTCCCCACATTTCTTGGAAAGTACTATTAGTTTTGAATAGCGTCAATTTTCATAAAGCTAAATATCTTGAGAGCTTAAGAGTGTTTTGGCATTTCATATTTGATACATTTTGATATTTTTCATAACTTTGGATGGATGTGCAAAAAATAATTAAATAGCTAGAAGAAGATGTAGTAACTCTCACTAGTTGGGAGTCAAAAGATTATACCTGCCTTGGTAATGTTTGCATGAAGGCAAATGATAGATGAAATAGATAAAGTTGAGAATTGGCAATTGATGTGAAAATTGTATGTTATCGAGGTCGATGTTTAGATCTTGGCTATATGGTAAAGCACGTGATATCTCAAGTTTATAGTCTTGTGTATATAGAAGCACATGTTTGTTGTTTGATTGGGTTATTAATGGGAAAAATGGAATGGAACTCATGGCATAGTGAGAAAAAATTATTAATGAAATGAAACATGGAAAATGGGTAAATGGGATGATGAGAAAATGCATGAAAATTAATTAGTATGGATGGAATTCAAATCCCTAAGTGATTCAAAAGACATTTCTTAAAATATATTCACAAGAAGGATGAAATCATCTAACCTCAAGTAAAACAAAGGATGAAATACTATGAATGGATGGTTGGACAACAATTTCTAGGTAAATGGTCATGATAGGAATTGGCAAAGAAAGTAAATTTATAAATGAGTGGTGAACATGGACATAAAAGATGACAAAGTTTAATTTAATACATAGGGCAGTTGGAAGCAATTTTTCATCGCGGTACTTATCTATGGCACCACCAATGATTTTTTTTGCTAGAGGATGATTTTATTTTTATCTTTACTAATTTTTCTTCTTTATTTGTATTTTTCATGTTTTTGTTTTATGATATTGGCATATTCATGAAATTAGGTATGAAAACACATGAGACCTAGATAATGTTGATTGGCTCATCAAGTGAGTTGTCTTTAGCATTGGCTAATTGATATGCTCTTGAACCATATTCAATGGTGAGAACATATGGTCCTAACCAAGTAGGCTCAAGCTTACCTTTCTTATCTATGTCTTGTAGATTTTTTATAATCGTAAGTACAAGTTCGCCAACCTTAAACTATTGGGCTCTGATTTCCTTATTATAATTATGGTGGAGATGATTTTGGTATAACTACAAAGGATTATGGTTGTTGAGGTGTCACTCGTCAAGAAGATCAATTGCATTCAAGTGTGCATCTCTATACTACTCATCATTGATGAGATTGCATAAGGGAATACAAAATGATAAGATTTCAAGATATTGATAGAAAAGATAGTTTTAGATACAAAGATAAGTAAATATGGAGTGGCACTAGTTGATACATAGATGTCAATGCAATATGTCCAAAATGCAAGATTAAGTTGATGTTGCTAATCATGACCAACATCATTAACTATCTTTTGACAATTTTGAGAAGGATTTTATTAGATGTCTCTACTTGATCATTACCTTGTGGGTAGTATGGGGTGGACCAATGGTGTTGAAAGTGGAATCACTCATAAGGGGTGTAAACTTTATTATTTTTAAAGAAATTGTCATCATCCATGATAATGGGGAAAGGCATATTGTAGCAAAAGACAATTTAATAGAAGATGAACTTTGATATTTAATGATTAGTTGTGTATGTGAGAAGAATAACTTCAAAAATTTAGCAAATTATGTTGTGGTAGTGATATTGAACATATGATCATTGGATGAGGATGTGAAAATATGATCAATGAGATCGAGAGCCCATTAAGAAAAGGGAAAAGGAGTATTAATGGGTTGCAAAACCTACATGGTGCATGAAAAATCTTGCCATGTTGATTGGTTAAACATTTCTTCACATACTAATGTACATCATCTTACATAGTGGTCTAATAGGAGATTATCCTTAAGATATATTTGGCAAGGACCATATGACAAGTGCATGCACTACACAAAATATCATAAAATTATTTTATTTGCAAGGGAAGTTTCTTCTAAGTTGAGGAATCTAAGTAGAGAACCATCAAAGTTCCTTTAGTATAACATATTAAATAAGATAGTGGAAGTAGGAAGAGTGTTAGATAAATGATTTTCATTAAGTGCAAGATAAGTTAGCTGGAAATATTTTATCATGACGGTATGTGTATATTTCATGGCACCAAGGGTCATTAGGACCAACAAGATCACAAAAAAAATGTATCAAGGACATCATATGTAGGGAATAATAATTTCTTAACCAAGAATTCATAATGAGGACTATCATGTGTGTATCCAGTAGAGATCCAATCATGGCCATGACATCATTTGTTTTATTATTACTTCTATGTACATACTCCAATTGGATGAATGTGAAGTACTCCTTAAAACCCTAGACCATTCTTTTGTAATGGTTGAGATTCTCATCTTTTGCCTCATACTTATTGTTTACTTGGCTTATGATATGCTAGGAGTCTCCACAAATTGAAATATGTTTGATGTTCCATTGGACTATTAGTTTCAAACTGATGATGAGACATTAAATAATCAATTTTAAGCCCAATAAAAATGTGTATGATCAATATTAAGCTTGATCTCAATATGTGGAAGACACACCAAGCAAGTTGATCTAAATCAAGAAATGCTTCTAAGATAGATAGAAAATCATGATCGTTTTAAAATTTAAATGAGAAGTTTTAGAACAAGTGCACCCTGATTCAATACTTTCTAGTTGTATTTTGAAAAACTTTGATCCAATATGATGAACTCCAAGATAGTCTTTTCAACCTCAAATCAAATGTATATAAACATGCCAAACATGATATTCCAAAGAAAAGAAACATGTAGTACAAATTGATCCCTTACGATAATAGAACTCTTTCAAAGATCATAAACTAATATTATGATGTAATAATAATATGTAAATAAAATATAAACTCATCACAACATTACAATTTATTTTGTTTTTGACCTAGTAAAAAATTATCTAAATATTTTGTAATCATTTTGACCTCAAAAATAAATAAAAAGCAATGAAGATACCCATGTTGAGTTTCTGAGAGCATTCTCAAAATATAAAAAAATTAGAAAACTTCCTTAAATTGTGCCCTTGAAAACAATTTATGAACAAATCTTGATTTTAAAATATCTAATTTTATATTAATTATTTGATTTCAAAATTAAAAATATAAATAATAAACCCCTTCTAAAATTTTGAGACCTTTCTAGATCAATAAAAAATTCCAAAAAAAAGATGATTGATTTCTAACCAAAAAATTAAGATTTATGAAAAATCATAAATCATGTCATAACTCACTCACAAATGATTATCTAAACTTAATTTTTGGATTGTAGGCTCATAAGATAATGTTGAATCATCAATAAAAGTTTAGAAAAAAATTATGCATCCATTTGAGAGATATGATAAAATCTTTGAAAACCTTAGGGTTTTGTCTTCAACCTTATTTGTGAAACATTATCCTTGAATTTTTTTGAATAAAACAACAAGATAAGATTATGAAAAACTCCAAAAATATAGATCTAATTAAGATGTGGTTTCCACGAAGCATGTCTAAATGTGAATCAAAATAATAGAAAAAATGCAATGCGAGACCCAAAATCACAATCCACACAAACACAAGTTCAAATCTAAGATTGATTTGTAAAATTAAATGATAAAAAATAATACCATTGCAAGGATCTTAGATTTCTCCATTATTTCTGAACAAATACAAGTGAATGCTTGATATAGATTTTCTCTCAACTTTTGTAGCATAACTCTAATATCATCATGACAGCATGATGGCTTGATGCTTGATAATGGATGCTTGATAAATTGGCAGTAATGTAGGTTCTCAAAAGTGTTATATAGGAAAATTAGTGAAGTGGAGGTTTTTCTTTTTTATAAAAGGTATTAAGCTTGGATATTAATATTAATAAAGAATTTAATACATTACAAAAGAACATTGCCCAAGATTTTATAATTTTGATTAGATTATACAAATTCACAACTTCGTAAGGATCTAGAACTTGCACAACTACACACATTCTTCTCAATTGATCTTGAACAATCTATCCAAATATTAAGTTTTTGAATTCTTTGAAGCATTTTGTGCAATTCTCATCTTCTCAAACCTAATGATCTTACAAAATAGTGTAACCCATCACAACCATTGATCTTGAAAATTGTGCATGTAGCTATTAACTTCTGTATCTCTCTTGATCTGATGTAGCACGCTACTAGAACCATCTGGGTATTCCAATAGAAGCTACTCAATTTTCCACATAAGACTTCATGTCATTATTTGTAGCCTTTTCGTTAGAGCATTAGAGCCCCAAAAAGATTCTAGTAGAATGAGAAGTGTTGATCCCTAAGTTTTGTTTTCTATTATTGTCTTACACTTAGTCATTTTCTAGGTGATGTTGGTCGGTCATCACTGCGACTGAGTCATCACGTATAGGCCGAGTCATATATATTGTACATTTACCAAGTAGTAGTTACTATCGACCAAGTTAGTGGTCACCAAGTACTTCAATGTTAGCCGAGTCAATTTATACTAAGTTATGTAGAGATGTCAGTGCCGAGCACCAGGGTATGAAGTACAGTGAGTGCCGAGTGCCAGAGATATTGAATGTCGAGTAAGCCAGATTTGACATATGTGTTTGTTATGGCACAAATACTTAGGTAAAACATTTTGGTCGACATATACATGATATTTGTTATTGATAGAGGAAATCACTGAGGTGATTATGCTTTAGGATTGTAATCATTAATCCCTATGTAATCATTAATCCTTATGTAATTCATGTAACCAATTAGAATTATGGGATGGTTAAGCGACAAAAGTAGACAATCCAGATCATGGATCTCATATCACAGAGATAATTAATTGTTTATATAAGATGAGATCTGAACCTTAAAATGTATCATCATGAGAGAGGAGAATTTTATGAAGAAGATCGCATACTTTCAGAGTAGCAAAGTGCCTTGATTATCAGAAATAGAGTTCAGTGATCAAGGAGAGCAGTAAAGGATAAAATAGAGACATATTTGATAGAGGAGATCAAATCTGTACTGTAAGGAGAAGATCTATAATCAGCATCATAGTGCAAACCAAAGGATCAAGTACTGAGACATTCTAACAGGTGAATCAGGGTAAATCTCTTAACAGAGTGGTTTTAACATACCTTAGTAAATCTCTTAACCAATTGCTTACTTTGTTGTAAGTTTAAATCATTTTGCAAGGTAGATTGTATAAGTCTCAAAGCTCTTAACAGGGTAGACCCCTCATAGGGTAGAATCATTTATGATCAAACTTATAGCCCTAACAAGCAAACTTTAATACTACAGTAGTGAAGATTTGTGGGTGTCATCCCCACCCCAGTTTTACCTTTCAAGGAATTATGGTTAACCAAAATCATTGTGTCGTGTGTTATTTTCATGGATGATAATTAGGATATTAGGCTTGTACAATATTAAATTTGATGCTTATGTTGTGCGAGCTAGTTTATGTCAAAATGGAACAATTGGTTGATATCTGATTCACCCCCCTCTTAGTATCTCACTTTCCCATAATAGATTTCCACAAATTGGTATCAGAGCCTAGTTTCTTAAAGAAGTCTAACCACTTTTGAGACAAAGGTCTTGAGATGGAGGTTTATAAGTTGGGTAATATCATAGAGAATCAGAAGATTTATATCCAACTTTCATTACAACAACTCGAAGTAGCCATAGGTGAACTAAAGAAATCCCTAAGAAAAAGAAGAGAAATAGAAATACAACATAATGAAACTCAATACCAAGAAGAGGATACTAAAGGACTATTTGACAGTGGTAACTCTACTGAAAGTGACAAAGCCATAAAAGATCTTCTAGAGAAAAAAAACATATTGAGTGAGGATATCAGAAATCTGAAAAGAGAACAAGAAATACAATCAGTAAGACTCTATGAGGTTGTTGAACAGAAAAAGAAAGCTAGAGAAGATAAGAAAATGGTTGAAGAAGATAAATGACAAATGTCAATGAGACTTGATGAAAGGACATGCGACATGCAAAGATTGACAAACACTCAATTGGACATGGTAAATCAGTTGTTACTAGATAATCAAGAATTAAGAAGGAAATATGTGGAGATCACAAACCTAAGATTGGAGAACAACCAATTGAAGAATGAACTATGATTTGAAAAGGAACTCAATGAAAGGATGAAAAATCCTAATGAAGTTGTGAGATACTTTGAAGAATTGTTAAGGTCACCTAGAAGATCTAGTGATACATCTGAACTTAGACATGATGAGCACCTGTCATCCACTAAGGAAGGAGAATTATCAAAGAGTGGAGAATAGAGGAATACAAAGCCAAAGAACAAAAAGCCTACATGTCATCATTGTGGAAACCTAGGACACACAGCTAACATCTACAAAAGAAAACATGGTAAGTCTAATCCTAAACTAAAATTCAATGGATATTGTTTCAAATATAAAAAAACATGGACATTAGGCACATGAATGCAGGACAAAGGTTAGTAATCCACCTACATCACCTAGATTTCAAGGGCATTGTTTTAATTTTCAAAAATATGGACATAGAGCATATGAGTGTAGATCCAAATCTAAGTGGACATCCAATCAACAGACTAAGGCACCTAAGAAGGGTAATACATACAATTGGGACTACAATACATGGTATAGTTGTCATTACTATGGAAAATATGGTCATATTGGAGAAAACTATTTGAAGACACATTTTAGAGGTAAATCCAAGAGTTGGACGAATGGAAGTATGGTATGCTACAAATTCAATAAGATTGGTCACTTAAAGAAAGACTGCAGAGCACATATACCGAGCAATGAACAAAACAAGAATGAAGAAATTTTTGAGCAGATAAGAAATCAGATGAACAAGACATGGAAGAAGAAAGAGGAAGCAAGCAATAGTGGAGCCAGTGAACTTGAGGTCACCCAATCCAATGGATCAGGTGATCACACTACTTCGAACTAAGCAAAGAAGGTATGTGTGGAACTGAATCTTGCAATGTTTTATTTTACATCAATTCCTAACATTTGATAAGATAAGGTCCATATTTGCATAGATTAAGATGCATTAGGAAAGATTTGAGTAAGAAGCTACATTGTATATTTGATGTCAAGCATCATTATTTTAGCCTATAGTGACCAAGTCACTAGTGTTTGTTGAGCTCCTATGATAGCTGAGATGTGATGTACATTAAGCCATAACCAAATGGTTGTATTGACCAAGCTTATGTTAACTGAGTTGACATAAGATTGCCAAGATATTTGTATCTTACCTAGAAAGTGTACGGATCATTAATGAAGCCCTAATCTGACTGTTTGAAGTCTATAAAGTGGGAAGTTACCATTTATTCTCATTTCACCGGCGATTTGAGAACTTTTTAGAACGATTCAAGAGAAATTAACTAGAGATATTTATATTAAGCGTGATTTGCAGAAATCTTCACAACATGCCATCGGCAAACATCTAAGAACAACATGTGCAAGGTATTTTATCGAGTTATTTATTTCAAAATTTGAACCCTTGAATTTGAAGAAATGGCATCTTCATCATCAGCTACAATTTAGAAGCAAGGTAAGGAAGTTTTTAATGTTCAACTTGTAAGAAATGACACATGTAAGCCACACAAATTATAGGTCATTTTGGAGAGTGAAATATTGGGGGATCTCACTGGAGCCCTATTGTCTATCCCTTAGAAGGTTTTGATGATCAATGACATTCGCTCATGCTATATGTGTAAGATCGCAGAGATTGGAGATCATGAGCTCAGAGAAGCATATGATAAACTATGTAGAAATGAGGTGTTAAAGCCTGAACACCAGAAGGTTTTCGAGTGAGGGTTGGTGCATGCTCTCAATTTTCCATAAAATTTTAAAGTTGAGTGGATCAAGCTTGCACTGAGCCGAGTACACGACATGAAAATTTGGCTGGAAGATGGACCAGTGCAGATTACCAAAGAAATGGTATACCGGGTAATTGGATACCCTAGCCTCATAGGGAAGAAAACCATGAGATGTTAGAGTAAAGAGGAAATTCAAACAAACACCCAGGTGGTGTGGAAAAAATGGAGAATGAAAATTTTAACTATCACGGACCCAGAATTGATTTTGCAGTGATGGTGATAGCTCATAAGTTGTATCAGTCTAGTCAATTGGATAGTATCCCATACATGGAAGTTGACCAAGCTTGGAAGATAATAAAGAAGGATCATACATATGACCTTGTCAAGCTTCAACTAACATAACTTGCTGAGAACCTCACATCCATCATAAAAGTAAATAATTCAATGTGTAAGTTCGATTCTCTACTTGTCTATCTATTTTTCTACATACATAATAGTTTTCCTATAATTGGGGATGTAACATGGGATAAGAATAAACCTGTCACATTACAGATTAGTGAGTTTATTGATCAGATGGGTGAAAACTTTGAGAGTGTAATGGATAGTTATTTTGTTGAATTCAAGAAGAAAATGAGGAAAAGAAGTAGGATCCTTGTATCACTAGTGGATAAGTACTACAATATGTTTCCTAGTTGATACAGATTTCACATATGCACAAGCAATCATACCGAGGGTATCATGGCTAAGGCCATTACCTTATGAAGTAAATATAGATGAGACAACAACTGAAATCATAACCCTATTAGCTGAAGAAGTTGACAAGAAGGCTACACATTTTGGAACATATGAGGAAGCTAAAACCAAGATAACCATGGGATTAAAATCTGCTACCATGGAGAGGAAAAGAAAGGAGATAGTGAAAACATAGAGAAAATGTTAGGAGAAGAAGAGATAGATGCACCTCTTGCATTGACTCAAGGATTAAGAGAGGACAAATCTAGTGAGTCAGAAGGAAGTGAAGAGGAGGAGATTGTGGTAGTTAAGAAAGGCAAGAAGGCATCAATTACCGAGCCTATCAAGAAACCAGTATAGAAACCTAAGCCTATTTCCTCCCCGGTACCTAGACCTAGAACTAGAGCAGCTTCTACTGTTATAGTTGTCAAGCCACAAAAGAAGACCCCCGCATATGGGAAAATAAAACAAGTTCAGGCTAAGGTAATGTGATGCAAGAATCCTAGGGTAGTTGGAAATCCTTTATGTTGGAGTGTTTCGATGTTACTCGATTACAACTTTAACAGAGGGGCTTGATCATTGAAGAGCTTGATCATTGAAGGGAACTTGGTAAACTTCTGGCACTCAAAAAAACATATACTCGGTGATGCTTATGGTGCTTGGTCGATGTGCTTGGTCGGTAATGCCTAGCTGGCTTGGTTATTTTGCTGGCACTCGGTAGTTTGGCTTACCGACAGGAGTTCTTGGAGATTTGGTGGGATGACTTGATGTATTTAATGTTGGTATCTTGTGTTGCATTCTCCTATGTGGATCTAAAGGTCAACATGGAGAATTAATTATTTTTAAGGCTATTTGAGAGCTGACTGATGTTGCATTTAATATTTATTTGTTTTAGGAGGTGACTTGGCTTAGGAGTTAATTATTTCTTCCAACCGACTTGTGGTTGAAGAAATGTATTTAAGGAAGGTTTGGATAGTTGTTTAGAGAGAAAGTGAGGGGATTTGGAAAATGATAATAATTGGATCATGCAAGATCTTGAAGATCAGATTGTTTGTCTGATATTTGTAATAGCAAAGCTAGTGGTTTGCATGCTTGGAGACAAGGAGATTGCTTGGTGGCTTGCGAGATCATGTTTAGATCTGCCTTAGGGTTTCTACTAGTTGCTAATGTGTCATAGAACTAGACTAGCTGAAAGATTGTAGAATTACTATTGTAATTGATTGTATTTAGCCCTAACCCAGAAGGCCTTACAGCCGAGCATATTGAATGAAATTCTATTTGAGAATTATCTTCTTTTGTTTCTGTTGTATTGTTGTTTCTAGTGTAGATTTGGACTATCCATTTTGGGATTTTTCGTGTTGCACTGCGTCAGGTGGTATCAAAGCTTGAAGTTCTTGAGTGTATAAATCAATCGCTGAGTTGAGGCAGTTTGCACTAGGACCTTGGGTTAGTGGTTGGTTTCCTTGGGTTTTTGAAGGTCTTGAAGATTCCTCCAAGAAGATTAGACCCTAGGGCTATTACAGATCTCTGTGATGCTGTAGAATCGAAGATTACAGAGAAAGTTAAAGTAGATTTCAAATCTAAGATGGAATTAATGAAAAATGACATGATTGCGAAGATCATGAGGGCTATTACTGATATGCTGACAAATATTGGTACTGAAGATGGCTATGAGGAAGCTGTTGGATCTAGTGGAGATGATCGAAGGGACAGATCTGGTGAAGAAAGAACTGGTCGATTGCATAGATTTGGAGCTTAGTTAAGTACTAGTTACCGAATGGAAGTTTCTAATTTCTCTGGTACTTTGAGACCTGGGGACTTGATTGATTGGATTGGTGAGTTAGAAGATTTCTTTGAGATTGAAGAAATGAAAGATCCTCTTCGAGTAAGATTAGCACAAACTAAAATGAAATGACACGTTTCTCTTTGGTGGAAAGAATTGCAAAGAGATAGAGAACATGAAGGTGAAATGAAGATAAATCATTGGAGGTTGATGGTGGCTAAGTTGAAAGCTAAGTTCACACCTGCTAACTATGAACTTGAGTTGTTTAAGAAACTGCAGAATCTTAAGCAGAAATATTTGACTGTTGAAGACTATACTGAGGAGATCTATATGTTGATTATTCAGTCTAGACATAGAGAACTTGGTAAGGAAAAGGTAGCTCGATATGTGAATGGTTTGAGATTCAATATTTAGGATGAGCTTGGTATGCTAAAGATTGATTTAGTTGAGGATGCTTATCAATATGCTCTAAAGGCATAAGATAAGTTGAAGAGGAGACAACATGGTAATTCCTGAGGGAAGGAGAAACATGATCACTTGGTGAAGGATAAAATGACTGCTGAAGATGAACCGAAGCCTGTGGAGCTAAGGAAGAGGTTAGGTAAGGTTATCTTTAAGGGTGCTTGTTATAATTGTGGTGAAGAAGGACATAGATCTTTTAAATGTCTGCATAAGAAGCTCAGTAATAGTAGGAATGCTATGGTGAATGAGAATATACTAAATGAACCTGAGGTAGATTTAGAAAATGTGTTGTTTCAAAGAACATTTCTCGGTACTAAGGTAATCCTTGTCATAGGAGTAATTTGTTTAGAACTTAGTGCAAGTCAAGAGGTAAACTTTTTAATGTGATTATAGATAGTGGTAGTACTGATAACCTTGTAGCTGAGGAGATGTTTCAGAAACTTGGTTTTAAGAGATTAAGACATCCTTATCCTTATATGATTGGTTGGTTGCAAGATCTTCATGCTTTGGAAGTGAGGGAGAAATGTCTTGTTGATTTTTACATTGGCCAGTATAAGGATCAAGTGTTGTGTAATATTGTGGACATGAGTAGTTGTCACATATTGCTCAATAGACCTTGGCAGTATGATTGCAGGATTGTGCATGATTGTGTCAAGATTATATTTACTGTTGAGAGGAATGATAAGAAGTTTTCCTTGATGCCTTTGCTAGATACAACAATTAGTAGGAGAAACCTAAGCTTTGGGAGCTGAGTTGAGTTGAAGGATTCTAAAAGGATTGATGATCACTATGGAGAACAGACCTATGGATTGTCCAGGAAAGAATTGAAATGAGAAAGAAAGAAGAAGTGGAAGAGTATGAAAGTTGAAGAGTTGAAGGACATGTATGTGAAGAACCAGTTCAGGGTTTTATGTGCTAAATCCTGAAAGATGTTTTTCCAACCATTGAGAACTTTTTTTCCCACTCGGGGTGTCTCATGTAGGAGCATCCTAGGGTAGTTGGCAATCCTGTATGTTGGAGTGTTTTGGTGTTACTCGGTTGTAGCTTTTGTTGGAAAGTTGACTATACTATTGTAGATGACTTAATATAGTGTTTTCATTATGGCAACAAAGTCATATAGTGTTTTGGAGTCAGCACACATCATCAAAAGATCAAAAATTGGCTAAGTACAAAAGACTAGACAGTTAACAGAGCACCAGTAGTTCAGAGCATCAGCGCACATGCGTATGATCGAGTTATCGTATGCTCCCTAGAAGATAAGATGGTAAGAGTATATTCATGCTTAGTCTAAGAGTGCATGATTAGAAGATTCAGTATCACAAAGATATAGACAGTTGAAGTTACATAGACAATGAATGATAGAACAGAACAGTATATGTAGCCGACTGTTGGTAATTTGTTTAGTGATGATAAAATTGTATTGTAAAGGCTATGTGCCTATTGTATTTAGGTTATAGACATGTAATTATGTTTTCATGTAAACACACTTGAGCCAATTCAATTGGAAGCGTTGTATGTAATAGGTTATAGGCCAACCTAGTTAATTATTTTGGTAGCGCATGTAAATATGAGATGCACCCTTTGTAGTTATGAGGGATGTAGAAATAGAGTTGAGATAAGCAAAGAAGAAGTGTGTGAAGAGTTGATAAGATGTATTAGAGGTTTGCAAGAGGTCAAAGCATCAGCGCATCAAAGGAATTGATCAGACAAGCAGTGTCACAATGCTAGTTCATCCATCATATATAGTGTGTATCTGAGATCAGAAGGTTGTAGCCTTCACCATTTGAGTAGTGAGCTCTAGGATAGTGTGTCCCTGCCCCTAACAGGGTTAATTGTAAAAGACTCTAACAAGGTCCGACCCTTGACAAGGTCATTGTACTAAATGCATTGTAAAGACAACTCCTAACAAGGTTAAGGATCTTCTAACAAGGATCATAAGACACTAGTACAAATTATTAGTGGGTGTCAATTCCCACCAGGGTTTTTACCTATTTGGGTTTCCTCGTAACCATATTGGTGTTATGTGTTGTGTTCATCTATCTTGCTTATGTTAATGTTCATTTCAGTTCTTAAGTATTCAAGTTAAGTTTAAACAGTAAAGTAAAAAGATTTAGTATAGTGAACATTGATTCACCCCCCCCCCTCTCAGTGTTCCCATTCCTAACAATTAGTATCAAAGCTCTAGTCCTTAGCAAAGAAGTTTAACCACTTGAGGAGATCATGGATAAGACAGAAATAAAACATTTGAAAAGAAATCTTGAAGCTGCTCTTGAAGACCTAGATAGATTTAAAAAAGAAACTAAAGAGCTAAAAGAAAAAGTTAGTGATGCTCAAGCAGTCATCAAAAGACTAAGGAAAGATTTAAAAGAATGTTCTACAAGTGATTTAGGGATCATGGTGAAAAAGCTAAATGAAGAGAACACATCTCTGAAAGATGAGATTGAAGAATTGGATGACAAGCTAACTAACAATCAAGAAGTCTATGATGAACAGATCAAATAGAACCTTCAACTGAATGAAGAATTGAGGCAAGCAAATATGTAAATCTTGGAGCTAAGAAACAACAAAGAAAATTTGGAATTTGAGTTAAAAGAAACAAAGAATCACATTGATAAATTACACACAAGCAAGGATCTAATAGAATCTCAATTATATGCTCAGAAGCTTAAAGGAGATACTAGCGGCATTGGATTCAATGAAGCACAAAATCAGATTGATGACATGCGAGAAAGGATGAAAGCACCAGAAGACACCATAGATTCTAAGGAGACTGGAAGTTAGATTAAAGATAATGTTGAATCATCCAAAGATGAGCTCAAGCCAGTAGATTGAACTTGTTATGCATGTAACAAGCATGGACATATAGCTAGGAATTGTAAAGAGGTAAGACCTTTCAATGGTTACTGTTATTCATGCAATAAATATGGTCATAGAGCTATGAATTGTAAGACAAGTAAGAAGAACAAGACTCAGCATAATGAGAGAAATCAAAATCAGCCAATTGTAAGAAGTTCTTAGAATGTTACATGTCAGATATGTAACTATAATGGTCACTCAGCTAGACAGTGCAAAATGGTAACCCATGTCAATGCACCGAGGAATTTAAGGCCTCTAGTTATCTGTCACTCATGTAACAAGGTTGGACACATCTCAAAGTTCTGTAAGTCAAGAACGCAAAGTCAGGAAAGCCCTAAAAAGCCAGAAGAATCAATTCTAGATACTGAAGGAGAAGTAAAGTTTGTGAAAGCTTCAAAAGATGAAAGCTTGATTTGGTCATAGGCGAAGAAGGATAAGGTTGATAAGAATGTATTGGATGCATCCATAGTGGACGCACCCTCTACATCTGGATGAATGGCCCTCAGGGTCATAGGGGGAGTTAATTTAGCTCTAAACCTCTGCGTGGCTGGTATACTCACCCTCAGAGTATGTGCCTTTAGATTTGACCTTTTGGAGACTAGTAGAACCTATGTGCAAGAGTGCACTAGCTAATTAATAACAGAATGAAAGTTGGAGATTTTCAATGAAAGTCTGGTTTATGTGGCAAGCATTAATGGTGGAATTTTTACTTTAAAGTACACAGAGCTTGTAAATCACTCATTGCATTCAAGTTCATAGCGATTGAAGAACAAAGAAGCCCTAGTAGTTGATTGTGAAGGATTGCAGATTGATTCACCAGTGAAGCATTTTGTTTGATCGGTTGCGGAAGCCCTAATCTATCGCACCGATTCAGAAGCTCTTGGAAACTATTAGGAAAGCAATATACAAGTAAGTTATGGCTACTCCCATTGTATTTGATGTTGCAGAGAAGAGAATATATGTATTTAAGAGGCACCCATTCAAATCTACATTGGATGACCTAGAAGGGGCATTCTCCCACACTCCTATGGGTGTTATGCATGTAGAAGACATCTGTGCATACATATATTGTAAGAAGGAACAAGTAGGACTTGACAGGATAAGAGCGCACTTAGAAACCATGATGAAATCGGATAAAACCTTCTTGGATAAGTATGCACAGTTTGAAAACCACCCTATAATTGAATATACTACTGCATATGATTTCTATGAGTCTAAATGGATAAAGATTCTACTTAGCAAGATTCATGATGACCTATTCTAGATAGGTGAAGTGTTGGTCAGGATTACAAGAGACCTAATCCATGAGATGACTGGTCTCTCTAAGAAAGGCGTCATTCTTCCAACAAGCAAGGATGTTAGAAAACTTGTTGAGCTAACATGAAAATCAAGAAGTGATAGGCGCAGAATGACTATAGAGCCTATAGAGGAAAATGACATCAAATTGATGTCTATGATACTAGGGTATAGGTTTCAACACACCAGTAAAGTGAACAATGTGTTAGTGGCCACAATTCTTGTAGAAATAAGACTTGTGAGGGAAAATGGAGAGTTTAATATGTGCGAGATCCTGTGCGCACAACTAATAGACAACATCAAAGCCATTAAACATGACAAGACCTAAATATTCAGGTTTGGGTCTTTGATCATATACATGTACTTCCACATTGTTGGAAAGGTGTCAGATTTGTATTTAGACAAGAGTATGCCTACAATGCCACATATATCATTTAAGGAAATCATTGAGAGTACACTGAAGGACTACATAACATTGGAATTGAAGACATTTAGGGCCAAAATGTAGATGAGATACAAGATTCCTGAAAGCATTGTTGAAAAGTACAAAGTTAGCATTTGCTTTATGGTAGAGACTGATACAACATGCATGGAAGCAGTTGAACCAAGGACAAAGTGGATTCATCCACTTGGATATGAGGTTGAGGAGCCAATCCTTGAGGCATATGCTCAAGTACTATTATCAACACCTAAGGACCCTAATGATCCAAGATGGGGGGGCTTATGAAGAGAAATCAAGAGAAGTTGATGCAGTCTTAAACATAGCAGCAACTAAAAGAAAAGTAGCCAAGGTTACTTCTGAAATATTGAAGATTCATGGAGTAACTCAAGAAGACTTGGACAAAGCAAGATAAGAAAAGATTGCTTTGGGAATTGAGAGCGCATCAGCAACAGAAGCAAAGGAAGATGATCCTAAGTTGAAGAAGATCAAGATTGAGAAGACTGGTGATCAAAAGGATAAACAAGACAAAACTGATGTTACCACTCTTGTGCCCACTGTTACAATTGACATTGAGACCAAAAATGCATCCCTTAAGATGCCTAAGAGAAGAAAAAAAATTACTACAAGCCACCCTTCAACTAGAGCCACAAGAAGTAGAGTGAAAAATGTGCAGCCACCTCCGGAAGTAGGATTCCTACCTAGTATTCAAGTGTTAAGGACTAGAATAGTAGAAGAAGGAAGGCTAGATTAGATAGCCAAGTTTTATGACAAATACCATGAAATTGACAAATAAGAGATTCATGAGATATTGATCAAACACATGATAAAATTCAAGAAGGTTGTTCTTGAATTGAAGAAAGCTATCCCATATAAGGTATGGGAGATTTTGGATACCTTGAAGAGACAAGCCACTGAAGAAGATTTTAGAATCAGAGAACAAACACTAGATTACAATCTTCTAGTATGCTCTATTGAAGAAACGACATTGTTATTGAATTTGGTAAAACTGCACTTAAGGACAAAGATGAGAACATTACACATCATGAACAGAGATTATGAACTAGGGACAAAAGAAATAGAGAAAGCCTTTGAAAAGGTATTCTTAGAACAACACATGAAACCTTCATCTGCGCCCATCACTCAAATATCTTATGAGAAGAAAAAGCAACAGAGATCACTAATGTACCAGTGACAGGTCCTCAGGACTCAGTGCCTACAGTTGAAACTCCTATAGAGGCAGAGAAGCCTGGGCCCACGGTAGAAGCACATATGGATGATGCAATTTTTATTGACAATGTTGAGATTGCAATGGCGGCCTCAGATATTGATTTGTTTAAGTTTGAAGAAGCTTTTGTAAGCACGCAAGAGGCTGAGAATCTATGTGGTAACACTCCTTCTAATCAACAAGAAGTATTGATTGAGGATATGACAAAAGAAAAGGAAGCAAAAAAAGAGAAAGAATAAGTACAAATAAAAGATAGTGAGCCAACACATTAGCCATCTGTTGAAAATACAATTAGAGTAAAGAAAGAATTAGTGGATAGTACTCCTATCACTCCTTCTGTATCATTATTGTTAAGATTGACACTAGACACCACTAGTCTGGATTCTTGGGGACAAGAAGACCTGATCTAGATCAGTGTCTTAGATATGGAAAAGGCCAAAGAGAAACAAGTGATGAGGAACCCCCTATTTTTTGAGTCAGTGAACATCTTGAACAACCTACTACCTTCAGACAAGAAAGTGTCTAAGGTTCATTTGGTGGATGATGTGAGCATAATTCTTTCAAATTTTAAGACAAATTTTTCGAGCTTGGAAGAATATGCATCCCTAGTTGCAGAAGAAAAGTACATGAAGAAGAGGCTCAATGAATTATTCAGTAACTTTGCACTTGACCTAAGTTCACTCAAGGTTGGTCAAGCATCCTTAAAAGAGTTAGCAACAAATGACAGGAAGATCATTGCAGATTGTATGGACCAAGACAAGCTAACTGATGTTGATTTCAAGAAGATACAAGAGGCAGAAGAAATGATAGAATAAGTAAGGAAATTAGTAGAAGACCCCTCCACTAATGTAAATATGTGTAATAATATATATCAAGGGTAGATTGACAAGATTGGAAGAGTAGAAAAGGAGATGTCTAAAATAAGGGCAAGGCAAACACAGATAAGGAATGCTCTTGCGCCCACCCTAGATGTGCTCAATCAAAATATAAAGGAGATCAATGCCACCATCGTGACATATGATCAAGGTCCTAGCTTAGATTTGGAGAAGATGGAGAAGTTGAATTATGCATTATGCACCCATCTCCAAACAGTCAATGCACTGATTGCATTCTGGAAGCAAGAGATCCACAAGTTGTAGATAGCATATCTGGATGTACTTTCCTTGTAAGTCCTTGTAGAGATTCAGTTTTTAGAACCTTTGTCATTAATGTCAAAGGGGGAATATGTATAGAATATGGAGTTATAGATATGTAAAGAAGATGTATAGTAATAAGACTAAGGGAGATATAAGTTAGAGTTTTTGTATAAGACAGATAGTAACTTTTCCACATTCCTTTGTTGCCATTAATAAAAAAGGGGGAGATTGTTGGAAAGTTGACTATATTGTTGTATATAACTTAATATAGTGTTGTTATTATGGTAACAAAGTCATATAGTGTTTTGGAGTCAGCGCACATTATCAAAAGATCAAAAATTGGCTAAGTATAGAAGATTGGACAGTTAACAAAGCACTGGTAGTTTAGAGCATCAGCGCACATGCGTATGACCGAGTTATGGTATGCACCCTAGAAGCTAAGATGGTAAGAGTATATATATGCTAAGTCTAAGAGCACATGATCATAAGATTCAGTATGACAAAGATATGGACAGTTGAAGTTACACAGACAGTGAATGACATAACATAACAGTATATGCAGCCGACTGTTGGTAATTTGTTTAGCAATGATAAAATTGTTTTGTAAAGGCTATGCACCTATTGTATTTAGATTATAGACATGTAATTATGTTTGCATGTAAACACGCTTGAGACAATTCAATTGGAAGTGTTGTATGTAAATGGTTATAGGCCGACCTAGTTAATTATTTTGGTAGCACATATAAATATGAGATGCACCCTTTATAATTATGAGGGATGTAGAAATAGAGTTGAGATAAGTAGAGAAGAAGTGTGCAAAGAGTTGATAAGATGTATTAGAGCTTTGCAAGAGGTTAAAGCATCAAGGCATCAAAGGAACTGATCAGACAAGGAGTGTCACAGTGCCAGTTCATCTAGTAGATATAATGTGTATCTGAGATCAGATGGTTGTAGCCTTCACCATTTGAGCAGTGAGCTCTAGGATAGTGTGTCCCCACCCCTAACAGGGTTAATTGTAAAAGACTCCTAATAGGGTTCGACCCTTGACAAGGTCACTATTCTAAATGCATTGTAAAGACAACTCCTAACAGGGTTAAGGATCTTCTAACAAGGATCATAAGACACTAGTACAAATTATTAGTCGGTGTCGATTCCCATCGGGGTTTTTACCTATTTGGATTTCCCCATAACCATATTGGTGTTATGTGTTGTGTTCATCTATCTTGCTTATGTTAATGTTCATTTCAGTTCTTAAGCATTCAAGTTAAGTTTAAAGAGTAAAGTAAAAGGATTGAGTATAGTGAATACTGATTCACCCCCCACCTCTTAGTGTTCCCATTCCTAATAGCTTTAACCGAAGGAATCGGTCATTGAAGAGCTCGGTCACTGAAGGGAACTTATAAAACTTATGGTGCTCAGTAAAACCAATTCTCGATGATGCTTGTGGTGCCCAGTCGATGTGATTGATTGGTGATGCCTAGCTGGCTCAGTTGTTTTACTGGCGCTCAATAGTTTGGCTAACTGACTGGAGTTCTTGGAGATTTGGTGGGAAGACTTGATGTATTTAATGTTGGTAGCTTGTGTTGCATTCTCCTATGTAGATCTAGAGGCTGACATGGAGAATTAATTATTTGTAAGGCTATTTGAGAGCCGACTAATGTTGCATTTAATATTTGTTTGTTTTAGGAGCCAACTTGGCTTAGGAGTTAATTATTTCTTCCAGCTAACTTGTGGTTGAAGAAATGTATTCAAGGAAGGTTTGGGTAGTTATTTAGAGAGAAAATGAGGGGATTTGGAAAAGGATAATAATTGGATCCTATGAGATCTTGAAGATCAGATTGTTTGTCTGATATTTGTAATAGCAGAGTTAGTGGTTTGCATGCTTGGAGACAAGGATATTTCTTGGTGGCTTGTGAGCTCAAGTTTAGATCTACCTTAGGGTTTCTACCAGTCGTTGATGTGTCACAAAGCTGGACTAGCTAAAAGATTACAAAATTACTATTGTAATTGATTGTATTTGGCCCTAACTCGAAAGGCCTTACAGCTGAGAATGTTGAATGAAATTCTATTTGAGTGTTATCTTGTTGTGTTTTCATTGTATTTTTATTGCTAGTGTAGATTTGGAATATCCATTTTGGGATTTTTCATGTTGTGTTGTGTCATAATGTTGAGCTAGATAAAGAAGAAACCAAGAAGAAAGCTTATCTTGGGAAAGGATGATGAGGAAACTGATAGTGGTGAGGATGTAAAGAATAAGGCTCCATCACAAAGGAGATCACTAACTATGGATGAAATATGCCACAACATCAAGAGAACTATTGGTCTAGCAGGTTTTAAGCAAATTAGATTTGAGAAACTAAGCATTGGGGATAAGGAGAGAATAGAACAAGCCATGCTTGAGATGCTCTATACATTCAAGATGCCACCACTTCAACTGAGGAACTTGATTCCTGATGAATTGTACCAAAGGATAGCTCAGAAATGGGAATATGCCTTAATGACCGAGAAGCAAATCAGGGAGAGCACTCTTGCCCAAGTCATGCCTAACTTATCCCCTAAATATATCAAGCAGTATATGGAGTAGTATAGGAATATATTTTTCCCCAAGCTCTGAGCATATTCCATCCTACAACACAAGGTTGAAGAAACTAAACAACAAAGTACAAGACTATGGAAAATCATTTTTGGTCTTATAATTGATAAGAGTTCACAACCAAGCACATCCAAGGGAGTAGAATTGGACAGCAAGGAGGATGTTAGTGAACAATAGGTTCAGAAGGAAACATATTAGAAGGTTGAAGCAAGAAAGAAACATGATGAGATAACTAGTGTTGATATCACTAAGGACACAACAATGAAAACAAATATATTGACCAAGGAAGAAATTCAGCAGCATATACAAGCTGAGGTAGTCAAGAATAAATTTCTACCGAGCATCAAGGCGATATTACTACAAGTACAAGATTATCCATGGATTGAGAGTAGATCAACTATTTATATTACACCAGCAAGCTCCCATATAGTCATAGTTGATTAGATAGTCTCACCAAGTGCCAATGTCGAGAAAGAGGACAAGTCGACAATCACACAAAGACCTATATCTACCGAGGAGACAAGCAAAGAGAAATAAAAATAGTCTACATTAGTAGTACCAAGTCCTCATGTGGAGGAGAAGGAAAATGAAAAGACTAAGGAAGAGAAAGAACAAGACACACAAGAGCCTAAGGAACAAGAGGCAATAAAAGCTTTAATACAGATGTCGAGTGGGAACAGGCCTAGGAAGAAGTCACAAAAGAAGAAGGAGAAATCTCCTAACAAACAGGTGACACTCGAAGAATTTCTAGTGATTCCTAAGTGGGACACTAATAAGTTGACCTATGAAAAAATGCAAATATTGCAAGATCTACTGAAGAAGAAGAGTAAACAGGAAGAGAAGAGAAGGGAACATCATCAAAAGTAGGTACTACATGAGATAAAAGGTATTTTCATAGATGCTTTTGAGATGCATGATGTAAATGATTATGCACCTATTCTGGAGCAACTTGTACACATTGTTAAGAAGATAACTGATGATGATAGTGAATCTAATGATAAGTTGCTATAGTGGACATAAAGGAAATTTGAGACCAAGGTACTCGATAAGGTCTCTGCTGACATTGTGTAGAACTCTCTACCTTAGTAACAAATTTAGAAGAAGTTGTAAAAAATGCCCATTATTTGTACAATAAGTTATGCAATGTGGAAGATTTTACAAAGGACAATCAAGATCTGATAGACAAACTACAACTAGATCTAAATCCTACAGGTCACTCCCCAAGCATGGATGCAAGTTCCAGCTCTATACACTTTACCATGTTACTACATTCCTAGGGTAGATTAGCTGAGTTGGTGGCTAATGATTGTAAAATAAGGGCTCGACTAATCTCTATTCAAACAATGTTGACACCTCATCTCAAGGTTATGCAGAGGGATTTAGTCACAACAAAGGAATTATTTTAGAAAGACCCTCATCTTTCTATTGTTGAGAGCCTAGTTGAGCTAGCTGCTGAGCTAGAAATTAAGTCTGAGGTTTTGAAGTCTGTAATGTTTGGTTGGGACAATGCATTAGGAATGGTAATGCAGCTTCACAAACCATTCTTCGATAAGCATTTGAAAATCCCCACACCTCAAGAACTTGAAGTGACAAAAGCAAGGGGGAAATAATGCCATGACATCATATTGAAATGATAGAGTTCAGAAGAACAACAAAGAGTAGAAAAGGGAACTGAACATAGTCAAAACATGGTATGACATACTAATTTTTGTAACTATATATATATTTGGTTGTATGTCAATAAGGAGTCTTATGTATATGTAATTTTTTTTAAAGTGAGTCAAGTCTTAGGGGGAGTATTCTATAGAAGTTTTTTCTATTACTAAGTACTCTTGTAATGTAATGTAAATGTCATGAAAAAGTGTTTTTTCCACTAATGTCAAAGGGGGAGATTGTTGATCCCTAAGTTTTGTTGTCTATTAGTGTCTTACACTTAGTCATTTTCTAGGCAATGTTGGTCGGTCATCACTATGACCAAGTCATCATGTATAGGTCAAGTCATGTATATTGTACATTTACCGAGCAGTAGTTACTACTAACCAAGTCAGTGGTCATCAAGTACTTCAGTATTATCCGAGTCAGTTTATGCCAAGTTATGTAGAGATGTCAATGTCGAGCACCAATGTATGAAAGTGAATGTCAAGTGCCAGAGATATTGAATGCCAAGAAAACTAGATTTGACACTTGTGTTTGTTATGGCACAAACACTTAGGTAAAACATTTTGGTTGACATCTACATGATATTTATTATTGATAGAGGAAATCACAGAGGTGATTATACTTTAGGATTGTAATCATTAATCCCTATGTAATTCATGTAACCAATTAGAATTAGGGAATGGTTAAGGGGCAAAAGTAGACAATCTAGATCATAGATCTCATATCATGGAGATGATTAATTGTTTATATAAGATGAGATCTAAACCCTAAAACATATCATCATGATTTAGGACAGGTAAGGAGGATCCAATTAAGGACAGTCCAACAAGCAGCCAAACACCACAACGCGGAATAAAACAACAAGACAATGTTTTCAACTAAATTTTCATTAACATGATCAGTTGTAAGGCCTTTCGAGTTAGGGCCAAATAAAATCAAAAGTATTTCTACAATCTTTTAGCTAGTCCATATCTGAAATAATTAGAAACTGATGGAAACCCTAAGGTAGATCTAAACTTGAGCTCGCAAGCCTCCAAGAAATCTCCTTGTCTCCAAGCATGCAAACCACTAGCTCTACTATTACAAACTATCAGATAACAATATGATCTTCAAGATCTCATAGGATCCAAATCTAATCTTCTATCTTCCCCAATCTACTCTCTAAAAAACTACCCAAATAGTCCTTAAATACTAATCTTCAGCCACAAGTCGGCTGGAAGAAACAATTAACTCCTAATCCAAGTTAGCTTCTACTACAAACAAATATTAAATGCAACAACAGTCAGCTCTCAAATAGCCTTAAAAAAAATTAATTATCCATGTCGGCCTCTAGATCTACATAGGAGAATACAACAAAAGCTACCAAGAATAAATGCATCAAGTCGGCCAACCAAATCTCCAAGAACTCCAGTCGGTAAAGCAGAACTACCGAGCGCTAGAGAAACAACCGAGCACCAGTGAATCAATCGACCACACCAAGCATCATCGAGCAAGCATGTCAACCAAGCACTATAGGCATCATCAAGTACAAGTTCCACCAAGCACATGAGGTTTCACTGAGTTCCTTCAGTGACCAAGCTTCCTTTAATAATCGAGACCATCAATTAAAGTTGCAATCGAGTACCACAGAACCAAAACAACACACCACCATGCAGATTTGTTCAATTCCCTAGAATGCCCTTGCATCAGACACCCCAAGTTTGAAAAGATGTTCTCATAGGCTGGAAGAACATCTTCTAGGATTCAGAACACAAACCCTAAACTAGTTCTTCACATAAGGGCCCTTCAACTCTTCACCTTGCATATTCTTCCACTTCTTTATCCTCTATCTTTTTAAATCTTTGCTGGATAACACACATGCTTGTTCTCCATACTGATCCATCCTTTCAGAATTTCCCAACTCATCTCGGCTACCAAATTTCAAGTTTCTCCTACCGAGTGTTGTATCCATAAAAAGCATTAGGGAAAGATTCATGTTATTCTTCTCAACAGTAAACACATTCTTGACAAAATCATACATAGCTCTACAATCATATTGCCAAGGTCTACCAAGCGATATATGACAACTATTCATCTCCATAATATCACACAACGCTAGATCCTTACATTGGCCAATTTGAAAATCAACAAAGCACTGCTCCCTCACTTCCAGAGAATGAACATCTTGTAACCATCCAATCCTATAAGGATAAGTATGTTTTATTCTCCTCAAACCAAGTTTTTGAACCATGTCCTCAACAACAAGGTTATCAATACTACCACTATCAACAATTACATCACAAAGTTTACCTCTTGACTTGCACCAAGTTTGAAACAAGCTACTCCTTTGATAAGGTTCCTCCTTTGCACCGAGCAATGTTCTCTAAACTAGAAAGTTCTCAGATTCAGGTTCATTTTGAATGTTCTCATTTACCACAACAGTCCTTCGGTCACCAAACTTATTCTAAGTACACTCAAAATATTGGTGCCCTTCTTCACCATAGTTATAACAAGTACCCTTAAATATAACCCTACCTATCTTCTTCTTCAATTCCACAGGTTTTAGTTCATCTTCAATAGTTAGTGTATCCTTCACCGAGTGATCAATCTTTTCCTTTCCTCATGGATTACTATGTTGTCTCCTTTTCAACTTATCTTCTATCTTCAGAGCATACTGGTAAGCATCTTCAACCAAATCAATCTTCAACATACCAAGCTCATCCTAAATATTTAATCTCAAACCTTTCACATACCGAGCTACTTTTTCTTTACCAAGTTCTCTATGTCCAGACTGAATAGTCAATTTATAAAACTCATCGGTATAGTTCTCCACAGTCAAATATTTTTTCTTTAAATTCTACAACTTCTTAAACAAGTCAAGCTCATAGTCAGCAGGTATGAACTTAGCTTTCAATTTAGTCACCATCAACCTCCACTGATTGATCTTCATTTCACTTCATCTTCTCTATCTCTTTGTAATTCTTTCCACTAAAGAGCAACATGTCCTTTCAACTTAGTCTGTGCCAACCTTACTCTAAGAGGATTTTCAATTTCTTCTAGCTCAAAGAAGTCTTCTAATTCACCAATCCAATCAATCAAGTCCTCAGGTCTCAAAGTACCAAAGAAAGTAGAAACTTCTATTCAGTAACTAGTACTTAATCAAGCGCCAAATCTATGCAACCGACCAGTTCTTTCTTCACCATATCTATCTCTTTGGTCATCACCACTAGATCCAGCAGCTTCAAAGTATTTAGAAGCTTCCTCATAACCATCATCAATACCAAGATTCCTCAGCATACCAGTAATAGCTCTCATGACCTCGACGATCATGTCATTCTTCATCAATTTCATGTCATATCTGAAATCAACTTTAACTTTCTCTGTAATCTTCAATTCCACAACATCACAGAGATCTACAATCACTCTAGAGTCCAATCTTCTCGGAGGCATCCTTCAATATTTTTTAAAACCCAAAGCAATAAGTCACCAATAAGGTCCTAGTGCAAACAACCTCAACTCAAAGATCAGTTTATGCACTCAAGATCTTCTAGCTCTGATACCATCTGATGCAAGACAGGTGAGGAGGATCTAATTAAGGATAGTCCAACAAGCAGCCAAACACCACAATGTGGAATAACACAACAAGACAATTTTTTCAACTAAATTTTCATTAACATGCCCGACTGTAAGGCCTTCTGGGTTAGGGCCAAATATAATCAAAAGCATTTTTGCAATCTTCTAGCTAGTCTAGCTCTAAAACAATCTGCAACTGATGGAAACCCCAAGGCAGATCTAAAGTTGAGCTTGCAAGCCTCCAAGCAATCTCCTTGTCTCCAAGCATGAAAACCACTAGCTTTGCTACTACAAACTATTAGATAACAATCTGATCTTCAAGATCTCGCAGGATCCAGATCTAATCTTCTATCTTCCCTAATCTACTCTCTAAACAACTACCCAAACACTCCTTAAATACTAATCTTTAGCCACAAGTCGACTGGAAGAAACAATTAACTCCTAAGCCAAGTTGGCTTCTACTACAAACAAATATTAAATGCAATAACAGTCGGCTCTCAAATAGCCTTAAAAATAATTAATTCTCTGTGTCAGCCTCTAGATCTACATAGGACAATACAACAAAAGCTACCAACAATAAATGCATCAAGTCAGCCAACCAAATCTCTAAGAACTCCAGTCGATAAACTAGAACTACCGAGTGCTAGAGAAACAACCGAGCACTAGTGAAATAACCGACCATGCCAAGCATCACCGAGCAAGCACGTTGACTGAGCACCACAAGCATTATCAACTACAAGTTCCACTGAGCACAAGAGGTTTCACTGAGTTCCTTCAGAGACCAAGCTTCCTTCAATGACCGAGACCATCAGTTAAAGCTACAACCGAGTGCCACATAACCAAAACAACACACCACCATGTAGATTTGTTGAGTGCCCTAGAATGCTCCTGCATCACATCATGAGAGAGGAGAATCGTATGAAGAAGATCTCATATTTTTAGAGTAGCAAAGTGCTTTGATTATCAGAAAGAGAGTTCAATAACTGAGCAGAGGAGTGAAGGATAGAATAAAGACATATTTGATAGAGGAGATCAAATCTGTATTGTAAGGAGAAGATATTTAATCAGCATCACAATGAAAACTGAAGGATAAGGTACTGAGACATTCTAATTGGTGAATCAGGGTAAATCTCTTAACATAGTGGTTTTAATAGACCTTAGTAAATTTATTAACCGAGTGCTTACTTTGTTGTAAGTTTAAATCCTTTTACAAGGTAGATTGTATAAGTCTCAAAGTTCTTAACAGGGAAGACCCCTCATAGGGTAGATCATCGTTTATGATCAAACTTGTAGCCCTAACAGGAAAACTTTAATACTATGGTAGTGAAGATTTGTGGGTGTCATCCTCACCCTAGTTTTACCTTTCAAGGGTTTCTGGGTAACCAAAATCATTGTGTCATGTGTTATTTTCATGGCTAAGAATTAGCATATTAGACTTGTTACAGTATTGAATTTGATGCTTATGTTATGCGAGCTAGTTTATGTCAAAATGGAACAATTGGTTGATATCTAATTCACCCCTCCCTCTTAGTATCTCACTTTCCCATAATAGATTTCCAATAGAGAAGGTCCAATAGGATGTTATCCTTTTTCCCTATTGGTGTATGAACTAAATATGGGCCTCTGATTTAGCTCCACACTTCAACATAGTCATTATTCACTAGTTGCAGCCAAGAATGAATATGAGATTATTCATCTCGACTGTTTGAATGATTCAAACTATTGCCTTCTATCTAGGTAAGGTTCAAGATTTTTCTCTCAGAATCGAGAGTCCTACAACCATAGACTAACACCTAGAATGAAGGATTTATGCATTTTTAATCTAGAAATGGATATGCAATTAATCTAGAAATGAGATTAAACTAGTAACAATGAAAGCAAGCTAGACTAAGAAATGAAGTGCATGATTAAGCTAAACATGATATGCTAATCTAGAAATGAAGATTATGCTAAGAATTCAAAGCTTCAATGCAAAAGAAGTTCTGGGGACAATACAACAACACTTCGTTGCTCAAAAAATTAGGATCTTTTGAATGAGAAAAGAGGGTTCTTTTATAGAATCCCAAATTTAATTGACGGTCGAGATTGAATCAAACAAATGGTGGAGAATGAATGAGAGATTAGTTCAGAATAGAAAGTTTTTAGCAGAGAGGCAATCAATTGCCTTTTTTTATTTGTTTTAAAGTTGTTAACTATTTTATTCCTCTTTTTTATTTTCAATTAAATCAAAGTTTCCTTTTCTGAACTGAAGAGAAGATTTGAAGAGAATATTTAATTCAAATAAATACAATATTGCCTCATAAGTGGATTTTCTCAATTATTTGAATAATTAAATTTATTTATTGAGATGAAGATATTTATTTAAAACTAAATATTTTATTTAATTCCTTTTTCATGTGTTTTAGCTAAAGAGGGCGAATTTAATTTAATTAAGGTACTAGGACTTCATAATTAAATTAATCAATCATAGGGTTTATTTAGCCAATAAATGTCAATATTTAGGAATTAAATATGATATGTGATTGATGCAGATTTAAGGTTTTCTGCATTTTACACTAAGTCAAGTAGAGTCAATCAAAAGAGAGAATTGCCTAGTACAATAGGACTTTGATGATTCAAAATTGAGAGAATGAGACTAAAATGCAACAAAATTGGATAGGATATCAAGATGCCAATTTTGGGGTATTACATTTTGCCCCTCTTTGAATTGATGTGCGAGCAACACATTGATTCAAAGAATAGTCTGAATGTGGCAATTGATGAGGTTTGAGGATTATCTCTAGAATGAAGCTTAACCCTTGGTAGTCGAGGTTAGATTGCCAAGACACTGATCAAATAAAGTTGTAGAATCATCTCCAAAATGAAGCTTGATTCTCTGAAGTCAAGTTAGATTACGAAGACATCGGTAAAATTACCATTTTCGTAAGACTGTCCCTAGAACAAGGCTCAATCTTTAGGAGTCAGGGTTGGATTGCCCCAATACCCATTGATTAAATGAAACATGATATATATATTTTTAAAACTATCTCCAGAATGAAGCTTAGCCCTCTGACACCTAGGTTAGATTGCCTTGATACCGATAAAGAAGAGTTTTTGAGAGCCATCTCCAAAATGAAGCTTGTTTTTCAAGAATTAGGGTTAGATTGCCCCAATACCTAACATGGATTTCGACAATCATCTCCAGAACAAAGCTTGATTCCCAAGGATTTGAATTAGATCACTCAGATACCTAAAGATATTTTTGAGAACCATCTCCAGAACGAAGCTTGATCCTTAGGGCTTTAAGTTAGATTGCTCAAATACCTAGCAGTATGATGACAAGATGCAAGGCACAAAAAAATGCCCCAAGTGATGAGATGCCCCTAGCGATGAGGACTTTTAATTTAGATCAGATTGATTTGAGAATTGATTCAAGATTCAATGATGCAATCATCCTGCCCCCTTGGGAGCGAAATAGAAAGATGACATGTCATGAAAGGTAATTAACAACAAAAGATTGTAGATAGAGATAAAATCAGAGATCTAGAAGAACTCAGAACATATTAAAAAATAATCAAGAAGATGCAGAAGTGATCTGGAGTGATTTGGAGGTCCAGTTGACCAAGGTTGACTAGAATTGACTAGAGTTGACTTTTGATGAAAAAGATGAAGAAGTCAAGAAAATGATGATGAGATGTGATTCTGGCAAGAATACGACATCAGAAGGTTGACTGCACAAGCATATGATCATATTTAAAATGTGATTTTAAGCTATTTAGGAGTGTCAGATTTCAATTTTGATCTTGAAAATGGAGTCAGAGCAAACAATTTAGCCAAGCGTGAATTTTTCATGCAAAACGGAGCACTTTTGAAAATTAGGTCAAAACCTATATAAGGCCCAGAAAGGTCATTTTCAATTCATTTGCAACCTTTGACTTTTGGTGATTTAGAGAGCTCTGAGCAAAATGGAGAGTGTACCAGTGAGATTACACAGATTCGAGCACTCCCGATGTTACAATCGGCCAGCGGACTATGACCCACTTGTGAGTAGTTGATAACTTAGCTTGCATTTCAAATTTTTAATAGTTTTTGATAGATTTAGGTAGTTTTTAGGGCAATTTGGGAGCGTTCTCGCCAAACTTCATGTGAGGAAATGGTTTCCTTGCAGGAGCTAGGAAGGCATCTCACATGAGGAAAGACCCAAAGAAGGCTTCCTCGTGTGGGATACCTCCGCAGGCTTGTGTGAGGTGGCCGGTGAAGCCACACGAGAAATCCTCCTTACTGAAGATCTCTCGTGCGAGCTGAGACAAAGTCTCACACGATAGCCAAAGCTCACACGAGGCTCCTACTTCCTCGCGTGGGAAGCTGCTACAAAAAAATGAAGATTTATGCCCAAATTTGCGTAGGAACAGCCAAGTAGAGCATCAAAGGGCCAATCTTAGGATAGGTTTATAGCTTCAATTTTTGTTTTTCTTTGAAAACCATCATGATTGGGGATACTGATCATGTGTTGTCACTTGCATTACAGGTTGACTTCCCTGACATTGTGTTCCATTCTCACCAGCCTGTGATCGGGGTGATAGTGTAGCAACTAGATGATGCAGAGTCAGTACACATTGATGGACTAAGATTGTCATATCTATGTGATGTACCTAATATCTAGGTAAATCATAGATTTCTAGGTGCACTAGTTGATCGTTTCCATTCGAAGATGAACACATTCCTTTTTCCATAAGGGGAGATGACAGTGACCCTGAAGGATATATATAGGATCTTGAGAGTACCCTTCCACCACCCATGCATGGAGTACGACACATAGCCTAGAGCGGGCACATTGGCATTCATAGAGATCTTCCAAGATGATCTAGTGATGGGATGGGAAATCCCATGGGATGACCTGATCAGCTAGTATGGTGTGGGACATTGATTAGTAGTTGTATTAGAAGCATTCATGGGCTGCTACTTGATGCCAGATAGGGGAAAGCATGGACTGGAGTGTGGCTGGAGCAGGATGCTATAGAGGATGTTACAACAGCCACCTGTGAGATTTGGATGGGCTAGTGTATATTAGCATAGATGTTTCACAAGATGCATGAGATTGTGTATCGGGGTTCTCAGAGCATGGCCACAGGAGTGGTGATACTACAGATATGGGCTTGGGAGCATCTTCCGGCATGCAGGCTAGTTTTTTATGATACTAGACAACCATTAGAGCCATATATATATAGGGACGGTGGCCTGATGACTCAGCCAACACTGGGTAAGACTAAGCAATGGTGAGCTCAGCTAGATGACATGGTAGCAGTGGTATGGTGACCATGGGTAGTGATAAAGGTCTGGGATGATGTCATACATGAGCTGCCAAACATGTTCTATTCATGTCCTTTGATCGACCGCACTATCAGTATTATTGAGTGGTTTCCACTATCACCGGTCTTGAGGCAGTTTGGTAGACCACATGACATATCCCAGGAGTATTGTGCATAGGATCGCTTCACTGATGAGGTGAAGAAGGGCTAGATTGTGAGACTGGATCAGGGGTAGTGCATGATAGAGGCATGGGTAGTGCTAGCCCGATGGGATTACATGGCAAGGGTGACTGATGGGGGATGGTACCAGCATACAGGGACCATCTATTGGCACATCCATTCCCCAAATTCAAAGATCCAGTTGGTAAGGTGTAGTAGGTGGCACAACCACCACTACAACAGCAGGTGGCCCAGCAACAGATACCACGATAGAGGACCTAACAGACTTCCATTCCTTTGAGACTGATGGGGATAGATCCTGGTGTAGGTAGCAGTGGAGGTCAAGAGAGATTGACTAGGCAGAAGACCGTGGAGACATCACAGCAACCACCGGCCATAGAAGTACAAGATGAGACTATGCAAGATTAGACCACATAGGGCCCCCTCCCAGAGATTAGGTCACTTAGCTACAAGATGCGCTTCGGAGGAGCTGAGATAGAGTGTGGTAGGTATAGAGGGAGTTGAGTGATCTCCACATACAGGTGGCCATCTGAGATACTTGAGTGGCTGAGAGAGATTGAGAGATCAGAGAGCTATGGGAGGCATTGGTGAGGGCTCAGATAGAGACCCGATATGAGGCCACCCAGTTAGCCTACTATTATGTAGCCTATGTAGGTGCAGTTCCAAAAGTAGTGGACCAGGTTTCACAATTTTTGGAGTATGTTGGAGCACCAGCGGTACCACAAGGACCTCCACCACATGCTCCACCACAGTAGGACATGCCACCTCCTCCAGGTGGTGATGGCCAGGGCTAGACTTAGGATTGATATATCATGATGTATTTTAGCCCCATTTTTTATAGACTCTGCTCGGGTAGCACCATTTTTGTACTAACACTCTGTTGATCAATATATATATATATATATATATATATATATATATATATATATATATATATATATATATATATATATATATATATGAGCTCAATTCTTGTGATATCATTGTACGTGTCATGTATTTCTTTGGATTTTTATGCTTTATGAGATGTATCCTAAATGGTGAATGTATGGATTATGTAGGTGAATATGCACATGTTTTTATTTTTTTATGTATGTATGCAATGGGAAATGCAATGATGGATAAATGCAATGTATGATTTGATTTATGAATGCACATGTATATGAATATGTAAATGCAAATGTATATATATGGATTATGAAAATGCATTTTTATGGATGTAATGCAATGTATGTGGTACTAATCATCTCATGTAGGATATCGCAATACACGATAGGTACTAACCAAAAGAATGTTCTTGAAGATTGAGAGTGAGGATCAGACACTTGTGCAATCAAGGTGAACCCATGATGTAAGATGAGAACCCTTAGACAAATCCAGAAGAATACAACAAAGAGAACCACAAAGTATTGTCGCAATGCAAGCCTAGAATGAAAATGCAAGCCTAACTAGAATCAATCCCTAGGACTTGGTTGCTGGACCCATTAGATAATTATCATCATAGAGCATTTGGTATCAGATGATCATGAGATGTCATTCAACTCTCATTGCTACAAAAGTCATGAGAATATGAATATGACATTAGTCATTAGATTTGTCAGAATGAGGGGTAAGCATTAAGGCATAAGAAGCCAAAATGACCTGAACACCTATTCCTTTTGATTTATCAAGTTAACATAAGCATCAAAGAATAGTTGCTAGGATGACCTAAATGTTTCTTGTGTACAAACACACCAGATATGTGAGAGTGGCTTCTTTTGCTAAGTATAATAAAAATGCTCGTAGTGACCCATATGCTCACTTTGTAGGACAAGCGGCTTGAAAGTTCACTTGTAGCAAAAGAAGTCACTCAAATAGACAAGGAGAAGAACCAACCTCACCAAAGTTTCCATATAAAAGGATTCGAGGTACACATGGCCATCTAACATGAGATAGAGGCTCTCACAATGGACACCCATTTTATGTGGATTTCTTGGATCATTGGAACTAAACCAGCAAACAAAAAGTAAAGAAAAGATCATGCCCCCAGTCCTTGCAGCTCTCAATCAGGATAGATGTCTTTGAGTTTCTTGAGGAGGAATGATAAAGCGAAAAAGAAAACCACACAAAAAGAAAAGCTCATCATGCTTAAGAAAGTTCACAAATTTAGTTTTTAGTTTTTAGTTTCAGCGGATTGATGTCAGATCGGAAGTATACCATTTTTGTGAAAAGTCTCATAAGGACGGCGACAGTAGACAAATGTAGTGAGAACCACTGGTGACTGAAGCAAGAGACAGTCTCAAGGAGAGATCATAGTGCTAATGAAGTATTAGCAAGAAGACATAGTGGGAATCACTGGTGACTGATACGAGGAAGATCCTATAGCTAAGCATCAGTAGGCAGATGGAATGAGAACCATTGGTGACTGATGTGAGGAAGATCCTATAACTAGGCATCAGTAGGAAGACACAGTGAGAAACACTGGTGACTGATGTGAGGAAGATCCTCTGAAAACATAGGACAATGCCCCCTAGACCAGGAAGTGTGCCCCCAAGTGTGACCAGTTTCAATCCATGTAGAGTCGAGCATAATCTCAAAGATAATTGAGAGCAAGTGCATGAGCTAGCAAATGAAAGCACGAGAACAAGAAAGTAATTGTACAGGGACAAGCGGTATTGCGATAGGTATAGCATTGTGGAATAAGAGGTGTATGTTTACCAGGTTTTCACCATCTTGGAAGGGTTTTATTGCTTTTGCTACCATGATGCTTGTTTACCAGGTTTTCATGAATGGCACACATTTTTTTGTTTTGCAATTTTTGTGTATTTTTATCTTTTTGATTTTTTTTTGTATTTTTCAATTGTTTTGGTTGATGCATCAAAGCACCTGTTTACCATGTTTTCACTAAGATGATTATTTTTTAGGACTTTTTACAATTTTTAGGATTTTTTTAGAATAGAGTATGTACATGGAGCATTCAGAAGATGTCTCAACTATAGAATTGCTTCAGATGCAGAGCATTAATCAACTCTTTGAGTTGTTCTCCTTCAGTAGTAGATAGTTGATAAGCACCAGACCCAAATGCTGCAATTTCAATATATAGACCACGCCAATTTGGTTCAAACTTTCCCTTTTGGATTCGCTATTGTTGATTCTTAGGGTTTTCTCTTAGGACAAGATCACCCACTTGGAAATCCTTTGGTTTCACTTTCTTATTATAGCTCTTGGATATCCTACTTTGATATGCTTTGAGATGATCAAACACCACTTGGCGACGTTCATCTACTAGTTCTAGCTCTTGTAGCCGAGATATTCTAATGTCTTCATCAGTGATGAGGCCTTCAAAGAGACTCACAAAGTAGGAATCTTGACCTCAATAGGAAGTACAACATCTGCGCCATAAACTAAAGCAAAGGGCATGGCCCCTATTGGTGTTTGAATACTTGTGTGATAGGCCCATAAAGCCAGATTAATTTGGAGGTGCCAATCTCTACTAGATTTGTGAACTGTGCAGTGCAGGATCTTAAGGAGCACCTTGTTTGATGCTTTCGCCTATCCATTACCCTGGGGATAATAGATGGAAGACCAATGCTGAGTAATCTTGAACTTAGAGCATAGATCTTTTAGATCCTTATTCTTGAATTTCCCCCATTGTTAGTGATTATTGAGGAGGGTACACCATACCTGCAGATGATGTAATTCAGGATAAACATGGGTACAGACTTGCCATTTGCTATAGTTAGGGGTACTGTCTCAACCCACTTCGTGAAATAGTCTGTAGCAGTGATAATGAACTTGTGTCCATTTGATGAAGAAGGGTGAATCTGACCCACCAAATCAAAGGCCCATTGTTGAAATTGCCAAAAAGTAATGAATGTGATTAGCTCCTTGGTGGGAGCGTGAATCAGATTCCCATGAAGTTGACACTGTTTACAAGCCTTAGCATATTGTATAGCTTCTTTCTCCATATCAGGCCAATAGTAACCAGCTCTAATAAGTTTACCAGCCAATGTCAGACCACTCGAATGGGATCCAAAGATGCCTTCATGCACCTCAACTAATGCATGTTTGGACTCGTCGGGTTCTAAACACCTAAGGAGGGTATTGTCTAGACCTCGCCTATACAAATCATTAGCTATGATAACATACCATGAAGCACTGTGAATTAGGTGATATTTCTCATTCCAGGTGTAAGTGTCCAGAACAATTTGGTACCAGAGGTAGGAGTAGATATGATGGTAGTAGGATGAGTCATGTGCAATGACTGAACAAATCATCCTAGATTCGAGGGAGTCATGGGCTGGGTAGCGTAACGTCTCCACCAGGAATTCATGTTGGAAATCATTTTATGGCATTTGTAACATGGAAGCAAGAGTAGCCATGGCATCAATTGCTTTGTTGTCTGCTCGTGGAATCTACTCGAAAGTGACATGTGCAAAGTATTTTCTTAGGTCATTGACCATCCTTTTGTAAGGTACCAATTTGTCATCCTTTGTTTGATACATTTCATTGATTTGGTTGATGACAAGCTATGAATCTCCAAAGATCTTTAGTTCATCTACTCTCCATTCTATGGCTATCTTAATGCCATTGATTAGGGCTTCATACTTAGCAATGTTGTTTGTGCAAGGAAACAACATTTTGTATACCTTTGGTAAAGAGTACCTCTATAGTGTAATGAACAGTATTCTGACACCTGACCCCTGCTAGGTAAATGATCCATCAAAGAACATGGTCCATGTATGATGTGTGAGAAGCATTATGGACTCATCTGGAAACTCAATGTTCAATGGTTGATAATCTATGATAGGTGCTTCAACTAATTGATTTGCAATTGCTTGTCCCTTAATGGCTTTTCTCTCTACATACTCAATGTCAAACTCACCAAGTATCATGACCCATTTCGCTAATCTACCTGTAAGGGTAGCTTTGTTGAGCAAGTACTTTAATAGATCAATTTTAGTAATAAGATGTGTAGTGTGGGAAAGCATGTAGTGCCACAATTTCTGTAAAGAAAATACCACTACTAGGAAAGCTTTCTCAATAACTAAATAGTTCATTTCATAAGAGACCAAAGTTCCACTGATGTAATAAATAGCCCTTTCTTTGTTGTTCTGATCTTCTTGAACCAGTAAGACACCAAGTGATGTGTCTGTAGCAGAGATATAGAGAATGAGTGGTTTCCCATGAATAGGAGGCATTAATATTGGTGGATTTTCAAGATACTGTTTGATTTGTTAGAGCCCTTTCTCACAGTCTTCGTTCCACTCATAAATCACACCTTTATGTAGGATATTGGTAAAAGGTTGTGAATTGTCTACTAGTTGTGCAATGAAGCACCAGATAAACTATAACCAACCTTGGAGACCTCTCATCTGACTGATGTTATGGGGTTGAGACATCTCCATAATAGCTTGAACCTTTTCTGGATCTACTTCTATGCCTTTAGCAGATATGATGTAACCCAACAGTTTACTAGATGTGACTCCAAAGGCACACTTTTTTGGGTTGAGCCTTAGACTGAATTTTTCCATTCTATCTAGTATAAGACCTAGATCTGCAAGATGTACTTTCTATTCCATACTCTTACCTAATGTGTCATCCACATAATCTTCCATCATCTTATGTATTGTTACCCAAAATAAAAACATACAACATAATAGGCACTAGTAGAGAAGATTGCATATTTTAGTTGTCTATTTAACACTACCTTAGAGGTTTTGTTTATTTGCATTCACTTATTACATTCATTTTTCAGATTTTCATAAATGTACTCTAAGTATTGATCAAACTATTACAAATTCAAAATTCATCATTGATCATTACATTGAGCATTCATAAGAATGTAGTACAAATGTCCTTTGATTCATATTTCATGTTTCAATAAATAGAGTACATTGCAAATAAGAATAGAAAAATGAGGTATGGAATAGGGGTCCCATGCATTGCCTTGTGTTTGCAATTTGGTTCTGTTGGTTTCTATCAGGTCCTCTGCATATAGGTCACTCCCGGGTCTCCATTAGCATTTAGGTCCTTTAGGGCAAGCATCTGCAAAAGAAAAAGGAAATAAAACAATGGTTAGATCCTGATGGATCTAAGCAATGCAAGAGAAGCAAATTACATACATCAGTAATCTATTTCTATCTGCATATCAATCTGAAATGATAAATGTAATAAGAAAACGTAAACCAGCACTCACTATAAGGTAGTGTTAAAGGGATGTGTTTTAGAAACATGAAACCTTTCACTTCTAATGTCTATTATGGCATATGTTTTCATTTTGATCAGTCATGAATCTGAATGAAAGGGACTTAGTATGTTTCCAAATTGAGAAACCTTTTTCAGAATATGTTTCATATTGATATTGCTTGAAATTTAACAAGTTGTTTTGCAGATAACAACTGATTGGTTCACTTTTCAGTCATTTTTCAAGATGTAGAACAAGCTGGTTTCCCATGCCAAGTTGCTACAGGAAGTTCAAAGTTGCTGATCTTCAAAGGATTCAAATTGTTTCACCAAAAAGAGATGCTGATTTCATCATTTACAGAGTACATTTTCAAAACTTTCAAATCATTTAATGCTGAATATTTTTACAAGTGCTTCAAGATGTCATCATAATTTGAATGTTTATAGAATGTTATGATTGGGTGTCACGAACCCATGTTTGAACCTCAGTCATTAACATTCTATCATTTTTGAGTGTCACGAGCCTATGCTCGAACTTCATTAACAAAATAATAAACATTTACATCTTGTTGTACTTCATACTATAAGTTGTCAAATTTAGTATAAAAAAGGAAGTGTACAAAAAATTTCTACAGGAGCTTCAATAATGCTAATGTTATTAATTTCAGAATGCCAATGGATCACATTTTTCAGTACTTGTCAAAAATCAGAAAAACTAGTTCATATGTACAATTTCTGACAAGTGACATATCAAATTTATAAATGTTGGAGTGTAGATCAAATTTTGAAATTTGAATTCAAAAGTTCAAAATGTGCTTATGATCAAGGAACAATAATGAGTTCATGTTTACAAATGAGGGATTGGTGAAATGGAACAAAGAATGCAAAGGAAAAATGACAGTCTCTATCATGATGTTAAGTATTTGTTTGAAAACATCAGTGCATTTACAGTGTATATGTAACAATAGTAAACACTTTTTGAGAATATGTATGAACATTTTTAGATGTTATGTTTGCAAAAGAACAGTAAGATATCACTTGAAGAGGCCTATATTTGCAAGGTTACAGTTCAGAATAAACAAAGAGAGAAAATTTATCTATTGCCAAAATGAGTCTTCAATAGAAACAGTGGATATGTATTTAAGGTTGCAGTGCATGTTTTTATACAAATTCTTGAGCATTTAATGCATAATGAAGCAGAGAGTATCAACTCTAAACTATGGGTACACATTTTTTTTGCAAATGATAATAAACAGTGAGCCTTCAAATTGCAATGAAAACACTGTTTCGACATTAAGCTAGTTTGATGATCAACAAAGTAACTGTTGGAAATATAGATGCAGTAACTGAGAGGGGGGGTGAATTAGTTAACCACAAAAATATTACCATTGATCCTTTAAATATCTTAACAAATTATTTACTGTGCCACTCGGTAAATATACAGAGAAATGCTGAAACTTGATCCTTGAAGTGTGTAATAATTAAATTGTTCTTAAGCATTCATCACTGATTAACTTACATGAATAAAGAAAATAACATGAACACAAGAGACACCAGATTTACCGTGGAAACCCAATATGGGAAAAACCACCAATGTAACTAGTTACTATTTTTCACTCTTCTAAAGTGATGCCCAGTTAGAAGCCAACCCAGTAAAAGGTTACAAAACACACTGTTAGGTGTGACCTTGTTAGAGGATTTAATCACCCTGCTAGGAGTGGCCTTGCAAGAGGTCTTGAAACAATTCAATAGAACTGTCACCTTGTTAGAGGATTTACAAAATGGTTGTTAAACCAACTCGGTTAAGAGATTTTGATATCACTGCTACAATTGTAAGAGAGTAACAATGAAATGACCTGGAACTGAATTGCTGAATATAGATCTCTGTTATGCTTCACTAGATCCTTACTGATCAAATAAATCTTTGCTGCTCCTCAAGGATATCTAACCATCCTTCAAAATTCACACATACCTTTCTTCAAAATGATTTCTGCATGCTGTATATCTTTTATTCACCACTTGACCTTCTATATATATATGCCATTTTAATTAACATTTAGATTGTCAAGTCGGCACTAATAATTATTATAATAGTCAGCTTGGATAAACAAACTGTAACAACAAAATCCTTTGAAGGGCCGACCTTGCTCGGTAAACATTAATCTTGAAAAGATTTCCTTCGGTGACCGAGTGAACTCGGTAACCATAGCGAATTCTACAACATCCTTCAGAGACTGAGAGATCTCGGTAACCACTACTTTTCCTTCGATAATCGAGGAGGCTCGGTTAACACTGTTACCCTGTCATGTTTCCTTTTGACACCCGAGAGAACTCGGTAGACACTAAAAAATTGCCTAGCTGACCGACTGAGCTCGGTAGACACTGAGAACCGCTTAGCTGACTGACTGAACTTGGTAGACACTGAGAATGATAATTGATATGACATTTGTGTGACATCAAAGACAACACATAGCTAATCCAACAATGTCCTTCAAACAGTTATATCCAACAATCTCCCTCTTTGACATTGATGGCAACACAACATGTCATAGCACAATGAAATTTCATAGAGAAACCTAGAGTAAGAAACATATCCTTAGCTTCATTCTGATTCCCATCATCTTCAAACTTCTTTTTGACTGAGAACTCTCCCTCTTAACTTCTCAAATTATTCTTCTTATAAATTTTTTGAAATGACAACAAACTCTCCCTCTTTGACAACACATGCCAAAGACAACTTACACAGTTTCGGTAAACATCAATGTACCTTATGTACTGATTCATATGCAATAATTCCCTGACTATGCTGCATCAACTGATTGATCTTCAACATGTTCTGGTTGATGCATCACTAAAACTTTATTTAGTGAACCTCGGATAGGGGAGTGACCCCTAACTTGCCTCTTAGATACAAGAATGCATCCTTAGGTAGTGGCTTGGTGAAGATATCTGCAATTTGTTCTTTTGTATGAATATATTCCAATCTGATTTCCTTGTCCTGCACCAATTCTTTGACAAAGTGATATTTTATTGCAATGTGCTTGGTTTTGGAATGCATTATTAGATTCTTTGAAATATTTATTGCACTTGTATTATCACAAAACATAACAACTGGTTCTTTGATCTCAACCTTCATGCTTCCAAAAGCTATTTAAACCATACAATATTAGAGTAGTTTACTCCTGCAGCAACATATTCTGCTTCTGCTGTCGATTGGGATGTGTAGTTTTTCTTTTTACTAGTCCAAGATACTAACCTCTTGCCAAGAAAGAATGCTCCACCACTTGTACTCTTTCTGTCATCAATGTTTCCTGCCCAATCAGCATCAGTAAACACTTTTAAATCTAGATTGCCTCCAAATTTATACCACAAGCCATAATCTTCAGTTCCCCTTAAATACCTCAAGATTCTTTTGATTGCCATCATGTGATTTTCTCTGGGTTTAGCCGAGAATCTTGCCACTATACCAACTGCTAAGGCAATATCAGGCCTTATGTGTACTACAGACTGTAATTTTCCAATCATTGATCTGTATAAGGTCTGATCTACTTCTTTTGAATCATCATCTTTGGTAAGCTTCAATCCAGTACACATGGGTGTACCAATTGGTTTTGAATCTTCCATACCAAATTTCTTAAGTATTTCCCTGATATATTTAGACTGAGTGATGTAGATACCATTTTTATTTTGCTGAATCTAAAGTCCAACAAAAAAATTTATCTGACCAAACATAGACATTTCAAATTCTTTGTTCATATGCTCTGAAAATTCTTTGCCTCAATCCAACTTTCATTTTCCAATGCATCTTTGACATTTTTAGGTTCAAAATCAGCAAATAAACATGTACCTTTTAGTTTACTTCTTGTCATAGTACCATTTGATTTGTTTCCAATAATCTGATCTGGTTTATGATGCTTTCTAACATACTTGGCCAATACAGGTTCCTTGCTTCCTGAATGAGTTACATTTTCATCTTCTTCATCTTCAGGTTCAGGTTGCTCGGGCTCGGTAGATACTTGCTCGGTAGCTTCAGACTAAGACTCGGTACTTTGTGACTCGGTCTGAACTTCTTCTTGTGACTCAGTTACTGTACTGGGCTCAGTAGATGTAGTTTCCTTATATGTGTCTGGAAATGTATCAGGTTCAATGTAAACAAATTTTCTGTAATCCTCTAGTTCCTTTTTGCTTTCTTCTTCAGTCTTTTCTGCAAACTCATCAATTCTCACATGTGCACTTTCTATGATTTTGTGAGTAGACAAATTTAGACATCTATATGCCTTGCTTTTGCAAGAATATCCCAAAAATATTCCTTCATCACTTTTTACATCAAATTTTCCTTTTCTAGATTCTTTTAAGATATAACATTTACTACCAAATACTTTTAGGTAACTTACATTTGGTTTGTAGCCATACCATAGCTCATACGGAGTCTTGAATGTATCTTTTCTCAGCTGTACTCGGTTCAAGGTGTAATACTCCAAAAATGGGCTATAAGTTCATTAACCTCTTATATCATCAAATCGAACAAAATCGACATCAAAGTCCTAACCTAAGGCACATCTGAACATCATTGAATCATAATTGATTATCTTAAATTCTGCATCGGGGAATATTCTTAGTAATATTCCTAATCATCATAATTATCTTTAATTTTATAATTATTTGGCAATAAATCACATTTATCCTAAAGTTTGATTAATTGAATGTTTTCATATTTAATTAATTAGATTTAATATTTGCCACTTAATTGTGTAATTAAATTTAATTCTATCTATTATTAATTGTATTATTTAATTTTGACAATAAATCTAATATCATATGAATAATTGATTAAATTCTTATTTAATTAATTAAAGCAAGTTGTCATTATTTAATAATATAGTTTTTAATAAAAGTTTGATTAAATAATTGATTAACCCATAAATCAATTATTTTATTTTTAAAAGCAGTTAACTTGGAAATAAATCACTTTATTATTAAATTAATTCATAAATAAAACATGCACAATCATAAAAGCAGACAACTATCAATTATCAATTAAAGCTAAACTCTATTTTGAGTTAAAACTTAGCTTTTGTATGTTTTTGTGAGTTAATTATCTTTTATTTAAAAATAACTCAAAAATCAACCTGAGTTATTTGAGTGATTTATGGCTTTTTTTCCCATGCACCTCCAAAGCCCTGGATTTCTATAAAATCAAGGCCTCAGCTCTTCATAATTCATCTCTCAATCATCTCTCAAATTTGCATCCAAGCATCTCATATTTTTGCACAATCACGCTGGAGAATTGGAATTGAAGAATCAAAGCTCTTGCGAATCGACATCTTTGTGAGATCAATCTTATTTTTGTATTCATATTGCATATCATTGTTAGATTAGCATTGCATATCAATTTTCAATAGCATTCATAGCATATCAATTTCATATTAGCATAGATTCATATCAGTTTTTATCATTCTTATTGCATAGAAAATATCAAAAATATAGATTAATTGCATTCAATCTCATATCTAGATCAATTGCATTCAAATCCTTCATTTAGGTGTCGTCTAGGTCACTGATCTCGATAAACAATCTGAGAACATCAATCTCGCACCTACTAGAAGGCAGTAAATCGCTTGGTTAGTTTAGCTTTCAATTTTGCACGATTTCATTTTTGCTAACCTCTAATGTTTTAATGAAGTGTTGTGTTTACAGATTAGGTACAATTTTCACACACACATTTCTGGCGCCCACCGTGGGGCAACCCACCTTTGCATGCTAGTTTTGATTTTTTTTGGGAGCTAAAACCCCAAAGTTTCAAAGATTTAATTTTATCTCCCAAACGGATTGGAGTTTTGGTCTGAAATTATTTTTTTTTGTAGGTTGGAGACATATCAGGGAAACTTCGAAAAAAAATTCAGAATTTTATGAATTATTTTGAATTTTTAATAATTTTTTTTTAATTTTTCATAAAAAATTAATTTTTGGCGCAGATCAGAATATTTTTTGGAAATTTTTACATTTTCGGAAAGCTCTTCAAATTCTATAGGGGGTCTATTATCTGTGTTTTAAATTTGGATGCAATTTAATAGCTCAAATAGTCAATTTGCAAAAACTAGTTTGTTTTGATAAAACGGGTCTCTAGGGCACAAATGAAGAGATTTTTCTAAATTTTTTGCATTTTTGGAAAGCTCTCTATTTTTTAGCAGGGGTCTCTATTCTGAATTTCTATTTTTGTGGCCAAAATCATATCAAAAAAATTAGATCTTTTTGACTAGGTCAAATGTAGCAAAAAAAATAAAGTTTTGTGATGGGTATGCACTTATTTTTTTACATGGTTCAATGAATGATATGAGTTGTCATTTGGGTTAATTGCTGGTTATTATTGCTGATAATAATTGATTTTTAGATCTAACCCTAGGGTTTTCATAAGTTGAATATACCTTGCATATCTTGTTTGCTTGTTGGAGAGTTCGTCACTTGCTTGCATGGAAAAGCTCAACAAAAATTGCTAAAAATCAGGTAAAATCTACTAAGCATGTTGCAAGGATCCCAGGTATTCTCCTTCATCTAATGACATTTCAATTTGGGACTTAAAATAAATCTCTCGTGTGTCTAGCTTGGGTGATTCTTTTCATGCTTTTGTTTTACACACTTTCATAATTGATACTAGGTTGTGACCCCTTAAGGATTCATTAAGTAGTCTTAGATACTTGTGATTGATCTTGATTACTATCTTGGGTTATTGGACTCGCTAATCTGCCGGCCCCTCATTTCTGCCCCGTGGTTGCAATCTCAATGCCATAAAGGGGAGGGGTCAATAGGACAGAAGCGTTAAGTGTTCCACTTGGCAACCCTTTTGTGCTTTTAGGAACTCACTTGTTTTCTAAGTTGGGGACTCATTTTCAGCTTGTGTGAGGTGTTAAATGTTCCACCTTGTGGACTCATCTCATATTTTCTTTAAGCGTTAAGTGTTCCTCTTTCTTCTTTTTGGGTACTTTTGGTAGATTTGCTTTCGGGAATATATCTATGCTCACATAGTAATTAGGCCCTATGAACACTATTCATGATTCTTGAGAGATTGGATTCCTAGTGAAATCTTTCTTGATGATAGAATCCTTGTAGGTAGGGAGGATACTTAGTGCGTTTCACATTCAACTTGGTTAGTGTGTCTTCTCTTATTGATCGATACATTCTCTCTCTGGAGAGGTTGATAGATCATGTGGGGTTGATATCATGAGCTTTGGTGAATCAAAATTGGTTAGTGCATCTTCTCTTATTGATTGATACATTCTCTCCCTGGAGAGGTTGATAGATCACGTGGAGTTGATATCATAGACCTTGGTGGAACAAAACTTTGTCTTAGCGTGTCGGATTAATCTGCTTGCTTTGTTTGGGTTAAAAGTGAAAAGGTGTCAAAAACCTTGGATCTGGAGCCAAGTCCCCTTGTGGTATAAATCTGTGAGTCACCTTTAGAGAGGGTTAACCATAGCGGACAATCCCTTCATAGGGAAAACTGCGTTGACGGAACCTCAAGCGGTAATAGCCATTTTCGCCATGGTAGTGACAGCCGCTATATAAATGTCCTTGTGGAAGAAATCTCCACGGGTATGGTTCATTGTTGGGTTGTCAGATCTCCCTAGCAGCTCTTGAAGATTAAGTTCTCAGACTGTGTCAAAACCCTAGTGCGCCGAGATTGGAGTTCACCCCTTTGAATCATAAAAGTTGCAGAGTTAAACCATTACTAAAAACCCTAGAGAGGCCAATTTTTCACTTTCAGGTATATGTGTGTTATTGCAAAAATTTTCAGAACATACACAATTAGTACTCTCAGGGATTAGCACAATTTAGTCACTTGATTGTTCATGCACAAGGTTGCTTTTTCCCTTGTTCATTATTTTCAGACGTGCTTGGAATCACTTGCTTGCTATTCTGCGTGCTTGTTTATCTACTTGGCTATTAAAAATGATCAAATCTGGTATAACCTTCAAAATCTGGATAGTACAATTTGCAAACAATCCAAAACTGAAGACCTTAAATTTTGCAAAAATTGACGTAAAATATTTCTGGAGTCAAAAGTCATTTCAAGAAGTCAAAAGTCATATGAGTTTTGTCAAAGTGTCATTTCAGTATTGCCCATCTGTTGTACGATTGAGAACTGAGTGTCGTACGATTTTTCAAACCAGCAAATTCAAGAAAGTCAAAACCCTGTTAGCAACTGTCATACGAGTTTTGTCAACTGTCGTTTCATTTCTACCCAACTATCGTACAAGTTTAGCAACTGTCATTTCATAGACTACCCAGTGTCGTACGAGTCTGCAGAGTGTCGTTTGAAAAAATTTGAGAGAGTTGTCAGAAATTGTCAAATTGCAAGATATCCAATGTTTCCAGCCTAGTTCTAGAATCTATCAAAAATATCATTGTGTCAAGAACAAATCAGTAGCTATTAAAAATCAGTACACATGTCTCAAAGAATCAGTACACATGAGGAAGAAATTCTGATCGCCACTATGATGAAGCAGCTACAAGCTATGCAAGTCCATCTTGACAAACTTGAGAAAGAAAAGGAACCTCTATACTCTTTTCCATTTGATAAAGACTTGTACATGTCACCATGCCCCCCCAAAAAAATTGAGCAATATGATACCTCTTCCACGGAGATTGACACATCTAGCTTTGGAGACTATGATGACTATGACGACAGACAATGTAATGATACCTATGACACCTCTGTTCCTAAGAGTCCTCCTCATCATTCATTCCTGCTTACTACAAATGGGCCGTCACATTGGATAGATCATGATGGTGATCCATATGATTCTGATTTTGAAAGAGACTTTGATGGCTTTTGTGGACAATACCTTGATTATGATCCATCTACTACTGCTGAGGACTATAAAATACATCGTGCTAGCTTGAAACGTCAATACTATAAGGATCTCTCTTCTAAGAACTCTCCAGCTGAAAATAAAGATTACACTCTCAAGCAAGATCATGTTAATGCTGAACCTTTGTTTGGTGATGGTTCCCTTCCATCCCCTACTTCCTCCAACACCCGTACATTTCTTAAAGCTTCTGAGTCTTTCAAATCTTTCACAGAACCTTCATCCGACACAAGCCTTGATACTTTTCATGCGGTTCCCTATAGTTATCCTCCAGGGCTACCTCTTAAAGAAACTCAAGCTAACCTTCACTTGGCTGCAAAGACTTTCAATAATGATAAATCTAAAGGGCCTAAGCCTTCATATGCTATAATCCCTACTTCAGCTAGTCCTCCACCATCTCTTCCAAAGTCATCCATACAATCCCAACATGCTTCCTTGTCCTTAGAAGTGGCTCCATGTCAAGAGGACTCTAAAAATGATGAATAAAAGAATATAAAGAAAGATCAAGATCAAGAACCCTCCATGTCATCCATTCCTTTTCACGATGTCTCTTATCTGCATCAGGGTTCTTTTGATCCTGTACCCCCTTTTTCATGCATTCCACCATGTCTTAAGTCTTCGCCTAAGCAAGATCAAGCTACTACTTACACTGTTGAGCTTATTGACAATCAAAATAACCTTACTACACTTATGCTTTCCAAAGATGATACTTCCATTAAGGTTGTTAAAAATGGTGTTGTTACTTCCAATGTTGAGCCTATTGAAAATCAAGAGAAAAATTATACGCTTATGCTTTCCAAAGATCCTTGTCAAGATCAAAGTCTTCCATCTTCTTGTTCTACCACTCCATGTTCATTTCCACTTTCTACTCTTCTTGAGTCTTTGCAAGCTTTGAACAATCCTATCAAAAAAGGTGCTCCTATTCAAGATGTCCATGATTCTATTGAAAATTCTAATGCTCACTCTGAAAATGCTGATATCCTTGGTTGTCATATAGATGCTGATGAACTTATTGATTATCCTTTTGCGTCTTCCACTTCCATCCTCGGACCTCTTCCACCAATACTAAGGGCTTCATGTCTGCCTTCCATCTTGGGTCCTTATGTCCCTTCACTTTCCCCTCCTAACTCTCCTAATTTTCCATCCATCTTGGGTCCTTACATACCTCCATCTCCTATCTTTCCTCAAGATCAACATAGATGCATACCCTTGAATCCTTTTCATCCACCCACCCATCTAAACCAGTCATATCCTCCTTCCACAAGTCCCAAGTCTTTTGGAAGTAACTTGAATGTTCAATACAAGAAAAAGAAGCAATACAAGAATCCATCAAAAAAAGAAGATCACCATGTCTCCTCTAATAGACATGGAAACATAAAGTCAAAAGAGATATCTAAGAAAAAAACTACAAGACAAGTATGAGTTTCAAAATCCATCATTGAAGATATTCTCTCTAGATCATCAAAAGGAAATAAAAAGCCTACAGCTATATGGATTCCAAAGTCTCTCTTGAAAGAGGCTGGTGTTGAACAAAAAGTGAAATTGACATTCAAGCTTCCAAAGGCTTCCACTTCATTTCCCTCCAAAAATATTCTTTCATTCCATTCACCTAAACCTCAACCTCTGCTATCCATTCGCCATATTCCTTCACGTATTCCTTCATTCACATTTCCTCCACCCTCTCGCTACCCTTCAAGGTGTGTGTTTACGTTGATCTTGCCTTCCTTTCCACCTACCCTTTCACAATCCTTCCATGCATTATCCTTCTACCTTCTATCATTTTTCCTCATTTGCCTATTCCTTCTATCTTCCAACCTCACTCGCTTTACATAAAACCTTATCTTCTATTTTTTCTTCTATCTCCCTTTCCCTATCAACATCTTTGAGCATATCATTTTGAATCCTTAGAATATCATGGTTTATCCTTTCAAGGAGCATTATCTAGCAAGCTTTCCTTCTTCTGAAAAAAAAAAAAAAAAAAAATTTAAAATGTGCCTTGGTGAAAACCTGGAAACAGGCGCCTTGGTAGCAAAAGTAAAGAGAAAAAAAATTTCATCTTAAGGTGAAAACCACTCCCTTGTGGCACCTTGGATAAGTACCATGATGAAAACTTGGCAATCAGGCATCATGCGTAGTTCTTCTACATATTTCATCCATTCTGTCTTCTCTCTTTGATCTTGACAATGTTGATCTATACATGAATATTTGGCTATTTTGTGAGCTATCTTACGATGATCTTGCTTTCATTCCTTCCATGTTTAGCCTTCATATCCATCTTCCTCCATTCATTTTCACCTATCGCTATCCTTTTCCCCTTTGGTCTTGATCTATAAAAAAAAAAAAGAGTAGAACACGGTGCTATGAAGCCTCTTGACATGTCTACTCCTTTGGACTACATCTTTTCCTTCTTTGGCATTACGTTTTTGTGACTTATCCTATGTTGGCCTTTCATTGCTTGTCCAAATGCACTTTACATGAGGATTCTTGAGGAGTTTTCCCTTGAGGATTTCTTCCCTTCATTCTCTTTCATTCTCTTGTCTTCCATCTCTTCCACCAGCTTGCCAATCCCTTTTGTTCTCCACCTTGCTAGACATTGGGACTGCACGATATGATCTTGTTTGGGAGTTTGCAATGGAAAAAGATGCTATCAAGTATACCAAGTATCAGAACCACTATCAGAACAAGTATCAGAACACCCACTGGGGCTACACCTTTCTCTTTAGTTTATGGGTCTGAAGCGGTATTGCCTATTGAGGTTGAAATCCCATCACTCAGACTCAGAATGCATGGTCTAGTAACTGATGATGACTATAGACTGTCTAGGTTACAAGAACTGGAACTACTAGATGAGCGCAGACAAGCAGCGTATGATCATCTTAGAGTATATCTGAAGAGAATGTCTAGAGGCTACAACAAGAAAGTCAGACATAGATAATTTTAGGTTGGTGATCTAGTGTTGAGAGAAAATCCTAAAAATTAATCACATCGAGAATGCAAGGGGAAGTTTGAACCCAATTGGTTGGGTCCCTTTGTTGTCACTGCTACTTTTAGCTCTGGTGCCTATCAACTCTCAACGACTGAAGGAGAACAGCTCTGAGAACCAATCAACATTCTCCATCTGAAGAAATTCTATGCCTAAGGCATTCAGTGCTTGGTAAAATATCCTGAAAAAAATCTTAAAAATCAGAAAAAGTCCTGAAAAATGAACATCTTGGTGAAAACCTAGCAATAGGCGCTTTGATGATTCACAAAAAAAAATAAAATATCAAAAGTACAAAAAAATTGAAAAAATGAAAAATACAAAAAAAATAGAAAAAAGAAAAAGTGCCTTGGTGAAAACTTGGAAACAGGCGCCTTGGTAGCAAAAATAGAATCTCTGCCAAGATGGTGAAAACCTGGCAAACAGGCGCCACTTGTTCCAAATGCTCCATCTATCAGCACAATCTTGGTCTTTCCTAGCTTTCAGTCTTGCTTTAGTTTGTACATATCTCCCGGTTTATTTCAACATTTCCAGTTTTCAATAAGTCGGTCTGTACACCAACCAGCTCAAGCATCTGTATCCTATCAATGTTTAACACTTGGGGGCAATCAATGTCATATCTTATAGTCTCCAATGTATCTTAGATGTGTCATATCCACTCAGAGTCATTTGAAGCTTCATTTGAGTCAGTCAAGTCTGTCTTGTCTCCAGAAAGGATTTTGCATCTACAACAATGCAATCAAACATCAAAACTCAACTGAAAACAATGTATATTTTTTACATGCTTTTATTTCCTTGTATGCTTACTGATTCACATTGAGATTTTTGCATATTGTGTCCCTTCGAGCTCTTCAATGATGTCCTTTATAGGATTTAGAGAGTGATGACTAGAGGCATAATCTTTTCTTTATCTTCTGCTTGTATGTGAAAATCTAACGTCTTTGGAAATTTTGGATTGAAATGGTGTCCGACTGTAAGAGCCTCTATCTCAAATTGGATGGCCATGCGTACCTCGACCATTGATACCCAGACAATTCAAGGAAGTTTGATCTAACTATTGTCTTTTTGAGTAAGTTCTTTCTCCTACTGTGGAACGCGATCTTGCCTAAGGATGTGAACGATAAAGGGTCACTACAGGTAATTCACATTGGATTTAGAATAATCTCTTGGCTGTTTGATGTGTTTGTCATGCAAGGTGTATTCAGGTCATCACGACGTTCATGTTTTGATGCTTGTACAAATTGCTATATCAAAATGGACATGATATTCAGGTCATCCTGGCGTTTGTGCCTTGGTGCATATATCTGATCCAACATTTTGAAAACAAATCAATATTCATATGTCCATGGTTGTATAACCAGTGGGTGTTGTATTGATTCTTGCGCATACAAATCGATATTCATATGTCTATGGTTTCATGGCTAGTGGGCATTGTATTGATTTATCCGGTTACCTAAAAGTTCAATGATGATAACAAATCGACATATGATCAGTGACTAGGTCCTAGGTCTTAGGTTGCATTTCATTTTGCATGTCTCATTGCATTTTGCATATTTGCATGATCTCACAATGATTAAACGAACTTCAATGCTTAAATGATTCTTCAAATCGCATCTTCAAGTCTAACAAGAACTGAATCTCACATGAAGGTTCCTCCAATGAAATAGCAAGTAGAATCCTTTTTCGGGATCAAAATTCAAATCTGAGATCATTCATATTATTAATTGCTTGCATAATCAACCTTCAATCATCACAGAAATCCAGTATTCAACTTAACTGATTATCTTACATCAAACTATCAAAATTTCAACTTGGTCAACTATGGTCAACTATGGTTTAACCTAGTCAACCTTGGTCTCCAGGACCTCTAAACAATGTAGAATGCACTCTTGAATGTGTATAACCACTTTTACCATTAATCAACATGCTTCTGAGCTCTCAACAATGACTTTTCTTGTCAGATTTCAATTTTAATCTCAAAGGGGGCATGGTATTGCACATCAATTCAAAGTCTATAAATCAAAATTCTATCGATCAAGTCTATCAATATCTTTCATCAGTGATCAAGACAACAATCACGTCTAGTCGCTGATTCATCAAAAGTCCTTATCCCTCGGGGCAAATCTATCATCACTTGGGGCATATCAGATTCATCGATCCATATCAATCTGGTATTCTCCTAATCTTGTAAATTGTATCAATTTTTGCAACCATCGGATCATAGTGTTCTTTCCTTGGTTCTTCGACAACTAAAGGATTCAGATGTGATACCTGCTAGTTCTGCTAAGACAATCGAGTCTAGAATGGGTCACTCACTTCTTATCAATCCTAAGATTTGGAATCAGGCGTTTTGACACTTTTTCTCAATCATAGGTTTATTTGCTGTTATAGTGAACATTATCTCTGGTCATTCAAGACCTATTATCTCCATATCAATTCAATATCAATCAAATCCTATCTCAATATCTTTCAATCGGTTTCTATCTGGAGATCGGTTTATCTTTTAAATCAGTTTCATATCTTTATCAAACACAGACTATCTTTGAACCACTGCGCTTCACACAATAATTCAAAGAGGGGCAAAATGTAATACCCCAAAAATGGGCTATAAGTTCATTAACCTCTTATATCATCAAATCGAATGAAATCGACATCAAAGTCCTAACCTAAGGCACATCTGAACATCATTGAATCATAATTGATTATCTTAAATTCTGCATCGGGGAATATTCTTAGTAATATTCTTAATCATCATAATTATCTTTAATTTTATAATTATTTGGCAATAAATCACATTTATCCTAAAGTTTGATTAATTGAATGTTTTCATATTTAATTAATTAGATTTAATATTTGCCACTTAATTGTGTAATTAAATTTAATTCTATCTATTATTAATTGTATTAGTTAATTTTGACAATAAATCTAATATCATATGAATAATTGATTAAATTCTTATTTAATTAATTAAAGCAAGTTGTCATTATTTAATAATATAGTTTTTAATAAAAGTTTGATTAAATAATTGATTAACCCATAAATCAATTATTTTATTTTTAAAAGCAGTTAACTTGGAAATAAATCACTTTATTATTAAATTAATTCATAAATAAAACATGCACAATCATAAAAGCAGACAACTATCAATTATCAATTAAAGCTAAACTCTATTTTGAGTTAAAACTTAGCTTTTGCATATTTTTGTGAGTTAATTATCCTTTATTTAAAAATAACTCAAAAATCAACCTGAGTTATTTGAGTGATTTATGGCTTTTTTTCCCATGCACCTCCAAAGCCCTGGATTTCTATAAAATCAAGGCCTCAGCTCTTCATAATTCATCTCTCAATCATCTCTCAAATTTGCATCCAAGCATCTCATATTTTTGCACAATCACGCTGGAGAATTGGAATTGAAGAATCAAAGCTCTTGCGAATCGACATCTTTGTGAGATCAATCTTATTTTTGCATTCATATTGCATATCATTGTTAGATTAGCATTGCATATCAATTTTCAATAGCATTCATAGCATATCAATTTCATATTAGCATAGATTCATATCAGTTTTTATCATTCTTATTGCATAGAAAATATCAAAAATATAGATTAATTTCATTCAATCTCATATCTAGATCAATTGCATTCAAATCCTTCATTTAGGTGTTGTCTAGGTCACTGATCTCGATAAACAATCTGAGAACATCAATCTCGCACCTACTAGAAGGAAGTAAATCGCTTGGTTAGTTTAGCTTTCAATTTTGCATGATTTCATTTTTGCTAACCTCTAATGTTTTAATGAAGTGTTGTGTTTACAGATCAGGTACAATTTTCACACACACATAAGGTATGAACTACAGTGCTGATAGCTTCCTTCCAGTATTTCATAGTAATGTTCTTTTCAATCATTAGAGTCCTTGCACAGTCCATGATAGATCTGTTCCTTCTTTCAGCTATTCCATTATGCTCAGGAGTTCTCGGGGCTGATACCTGTCTTTTGATTCCTCTTTCAATGCAGAAATTATTGAATTCATGGGAGATGAATTCACCACCTCTGTCTGATCTCAAGCATTTTATTCTTTTTCCTATTTCCTTTTCTACTCTTGCTAAATACCATTTGAACTTCTCAAATGCTTCTGACTTTTCTCTTAAATACATAATAGTCATCATTCTAGAGTAATCATCAACAAAGAGAATAAAGAATTTTTCTCCGGTATAGCTCTCAATTCCAATAGGTCCACATAAATTAGTATGCACAATTTCCAAAATATCTTCAGACTAATAGTTTTTACTTTTAAAACTAGACTTTCCCATTTTACCAATTTGACAATTCTTGCATAGACCAACATCAGGTTTCTTCAAAGTAGGAATACCTCTTACTTTCTTAAATTTTCTTATTTTCATCATGTTGTCAAAATTTACATGACATAACCTTTTGTGCTATAACCAACTTTCTTCAATTTGAGCAATAAAACATGAGTAATCACGAAGATCAAGATAAAACAGGTTACCTTTGGTTTGTTTGCCTGATCCTATCAGTTTTCCTTTGTCATCCAGTAGTCTTGCTTTGCCATTCATGAATTCAACCTTGAATCCAATGTTAATTAGCTATGCTACATTTAGAAGATTATGCTTTAGTCCTTCAACCCAATATGCATTATCACATATAAGTTCTTTGGTTAATGAAATTCATCCCTTTCCTTTTATACAACAAGGTTCATTGTTTCCAAACCTTACATTACCACCATCAAAGTTTTCAAAGTGTTCAAACTTAGTCCTATCACCAGTCATATGATGTGAACATCCACTATCTATAATCCATGTATCATTCTTGCTTATATGAGAGATAAGTGCCATCTCATCTTCATCATTATCAGATTCATCTTTTACAGAAATGAAAACAATTTCTTCTTCACTATCATCCGAATCTTTAGCTAAAAAACATGTTTTCTTACCTTTATCCTTGAATGATTTGAAATTCTTCTTGCCATTGTACTTGTAACCTTTCTTCTCATCTTTTCTTTGCTTGTTTGGACACCTAGCTACAATATGACCAATTTCTTCACATGAAAAATAGATTAAGGGAGTTTTACCTTTGTATTTTCCTCTGCCTCTTGAATACTTCTTTGCAAGTAATGCTTCAATAACTTCAAGATCACTATCAGAACTTTCCTTTGATTCTTCTTCACTTTCTGATTGGATTTTCTTCCCTTTCTTGAGTGAAAGTTTGGCCTCAAAAGCTGATTCAATATTTTTAGAAGTTGGAACATAGTTGTCATAGTTATCCAGTTCAAAGGCTGTCAATCTTCCAACTAAGGCATCCAAAGTTATATTGTGATTTTCTTCACATCTTCTTTCTTGAATAGAAGAAACTCTTATTGCATAAATAGGAAGTAATGTTCTAAGAACCTTACTTATAATAGTTTCATCATCAATTTTTCCTCCAGAAGCTCTAATTACACTAACACTTGTCTTGATCCTTTCAACATATTTTGCAATGTTTTCTTCTTCTCTCATTTTCATCTGATCAAATTGTCCTCTTAGGCTCTCTGCTTTGGTTCTCTTCACATTGTCATCACTGCCATAGATTTTCTTCAGCTTGTTCCACATTTCATGAGCAGTTGTGCAGTCTTTGATTTCATCAAATTCTTCATAGCTAAGAGCTGATGTAATATCTATCATCATAGTGTTATTGTTCTTCTTCTCTGCAATGTCTTCAACAGTTAATGTGCCAGTAGGAATTGTATATTCTTGCATCCAGAATCACCAATGGAAGCCAGATGTAGTCTCATGAGACCTTGCCATGCTGAAAAGTTATTTCTGTTAAGCCTTGGAATTTCTCTTTTGTAAGACATCTTGATCTTTAGCTTAGGTCCTTGAAACCCTTCCTGCAAGCACCAAAAGCTCTGATACCAATTGTTGGAAATATAGATGCAGTAACTGAGAGGGGGGGTGAATTAGTTAACCACAAAAATATTACCACTAATCCTTTAAATATCTTAACAAATTATTTACTGTGCCACTCGGTAAATATACAGAGAAATGCTGAAACTTGATCCTTGAAGTGTGTAATAATTAAACTATTCTTAAGCATTCATCACTGATTAACTTACATGAATAAAGAAAATAACATGAACACAAGAGACACCAGATTTACCGTGGAAACCCAATATGGGAAAAACCACCAATGTAACTAGTTACTATTTTTCACTCTTTTGAAGTGATGCCCGGTTAGAAGCCAACCCAGCAAAAGGTTACGAAACACATTGTTAGGTGTGACCTTGTTAGAGGATTTAATCACCCTGCTAGGAGTGGCCTTGCAAGAGGTCTTGAAACAATTCAATAGAACTGTCACCTTGTTAGAGGATTTACAAAATGGTTGTTAAACTAACTTGGTTAAGAGATTTTGATATCACTGCTACAATTGTAAGAGAGTAACAATGAAATGACCTGCAACTGAATTGCTGAATATAGATCTCTATTCTGCTTCACTAGATCCTTACTGATCAAATAAATCTTTGCTGCTCCTCAAGGATATCTAACCATCCTTCAAAATTCGCACATACCTTTCTTCAAAATGATTTCTGCATGTTGTATATCTTTTATTCACCACTTGACCTTCTATATATATATGCCATTTTAATTAACATTTAGATTGTCAAGTCGGCACTAATAATTATTATAACAGTCGGCTTGGATTAAAAAACTATAACAATAAAATCCTTTGAAGGGCCAACCTTGCTCGGTAAACATTAATCCTGAAAAGATTTCCTTCAGTGACCGAGTGAACTCGGTAACCACAACGAATTCTGCAACATCCTTCGGAGACTGAGAGAGCTCGGTAACCACTACTTTTCCTTCGATAACTGAGGAGGCTCGGTTAACACTGTTACCCTGTCATGTTTCCTTTTGACACCTGAGAGAACTCGGTAGACACTAAAAAACTACCTAGTTGACCGACTAAGCTCGGTAGACACTGAGAACCGCTTAGCTAACTGACTGAACTCGGTAGACACTGAGAATGATAATTGATATGAGATTTGTGTGACATCAAAGACAACACATAGCTAATCCAACAATGTCCTTCAGACAATTGTATCCAACATTAACTTCAAGTAAAGGATAACTATGAAGTTCATTTCCAGAACAGAGGGCTTCAAAGAATATTTCAAGTAACAAACACTTTTCTGAAAATTTCATAAAGTCAACATTTCTAGTTTTCAAAAATCTTCATGCAAATCTTTTTTGAATAAGACTGTAAGTACATGTCTCTCAGTGCAAATTCTAGTGAAGAAAAGCAGTGGACATATGAACTATGATAAGTTCATTTATCAGAAATTAAAGTGTAAGTTCATCTATTTGTTCACTAAAGATTCAGGCATGTATGTTGTCAAACTTGCACTTTCAGTAAAAACAATGGGTCAGCTTTCAAAATGTGTTCATGTAAATGAGAGAAAAATTGACAAGAGGGAGGCAGGACTTTTACTTAAACAGAGGCCACGTTTTTAAAAAAAAAAAATGTTAATACAAAGTTTGAATAGAGAATACAAAACACATATTATGCAGTGAATGAAGTTCATTTCCAGTAGTGAACTGAGATATATTCTATGAAAAGGAGCCATGTTTTGTTAAAAAACATTAATAGATAATGAAGCAAGTAGTTAATGAAACCATATATCATGCAAAGGGGCACGTTTCTGAGGAAATAAGCACAGACAGAGAGCGAAAATTGGAAGAACTTACAATTTCAATATCATATGGAAAGTTCTTCATATTTAGAAGGGTCAGATTCGCTTATCTTTTGCAAGAATATCTTCTTCAGATGCCGAGTTTCCAACCATTGAATATGCAGACGCTAGGGTTTCAAACCCTTGTGTTTAGCAAATGAAACAATAAATTGCAAATATCGTATGTCAAAGATAAACTCCAAAACAAAATACAATGTAATTTGGAGTCCACAAAAAGGGACTGTCAGAGACATCAAAAACCACATTGCCACCTGTGCACCATTACTTCAGCTTTCATTTTCATATATGGCATGTGGGTAGAAGTTGTTTTTAACTCCCTACTATGTCGTGTGTGTTACACTTAGATTTATCTAAGTTTAAAGTTGAGTTTTGAGTATAGGTTAGGTTCATTTTTAATGTTAGTCTTTTAGCATTAATAAATATTAGTTTCTTTTAATATTTATTTTCTTTAATAAACTTTGGCATTATATATTGTAGAGGGATTTCTATAAATTCCTTATTTTTAGAGCCATGTTTATTAAAGATAGATTAAATTTTGGCATACTCATGATGTAAAGGGAATTTTAATTCCTTATTTTTTGCCAAAATTTAGGAAGATGATTTATCTTTTTGTAGAGGGCATATAGGCTGAATTTTTGGCAAAATTAGAGCAATTTTGTAGGGGTTTAGGCATTCCCAGATTAGGGTTTCAAAGCTTAGAAAAAGAAGGTAGATGGACTATTTTTTGGGTCGCATGTGTGGGAAAGAGAGCCTATAGTGAACTATTTTGTTCCTAAAATCTCAAGAGTCCATATTGTAGCCATTTTGCAGAGATTTTTTGAGGAAATATACCAGATCCTTCAGCTCATTTTTGTGTTTAGATTTTCAATTCCTTTTCATCTTCTCTTGTAAGTGTTTCAATTTTGATTTTAAATCTGGAAGTGATTGTCACATTGTTCCTTCCTAATTAGAAATCTATTTTACCAAGCCTTATTTGAGAAATGTATGTTGTTAAGTGTTGAATTATTCGTGGTTTATCCCTGATAGTTGAATACATTAACCTATATGTTGAACAGTGTACCAAGTTGTCTGAATATCATTATGTGTTAGGACTAGAATTGATATTTTCTCTTCAGGTTTCTAATTAATTCTTTGGTGTATCACCTTTTTTTTCTAAGTTTTAACTTCTCTTTATCCCTTTTCCCATCAATTTTTTCAGGTTTAGTAAAGTGATAGCCAATATTTTATAGGAACCGGCCTAGAATCTGGAGATTCCTCTCTAATCATAGTCTACCCATAGCTAGGAGAGGTTTCCATTGTCAGCTAGAATTTTTGTTAGCCTTATTGCTTGATAGAGGTAACAATTCTAGTGCTGAACAGTTTTTGGCACGCTCGGTGGGACACACGAACTGCTTCTTAGTTCTGAGCTATTAAATCTATGGTGGTATCAATTTTTAGTTACAGTTCTAAGTGTCAATCTTAATGAGCAGAACTCCTACCAGAGAAAATAAAGAAGGTTTTGTTTATCAAGAGTTACAATCAAGCAGAAGGGGAGGAAGATCATCTAGAGGTGGAAGAACATTGCATAATTCTAGAGGTATTTCTTTGAATTCAAACTTCTCATCATTTGATAATCCTGTTTTCCAACATCAAGCTGCAAATTCAGAAGAACTTGAGGTTATCATTGAGGAGATCAATCTTCCTGAAGATCTAGACATTCCTAATCATACTGGGTCTGAATTTCCAAGTTTTGAAGATTTATCTATTAACAATTTTTCTCTTGAAGCTTCTACAAGTGGTGCTGTAGTAATACCCCAGCATTTAAAGACTTATCAAAGGAAGGTAGTTCGGCCTGCTCAACCTTTTGTTACACCAGCTATTCAGCAGCAAGGTCAACAACAAGCAATGGCCAGAAATTTGCCATTCGTTACATTCAATCAAGGTAGTCTTTTGAGGATTGCAAATCACAACAATGTTCCATTGGCTGCTCTTAAGGGATTGCCAACATTTATTGGAGAAGGACCAGTGATAGCTATTGAACATATTAGAGATGTTGCAACCCTGTGCAATGTCCATCATATTACTGAAGAAGATGTAGCTTTGAAGCTATTGGTAGCATCACTCAAAGGAAAGGCTCTTGACTGGTTCAAAACCCTTACGGTAGATTCTATTGCTACTTGGGATGCTTTAGGTGAAAAGTTATCAAAGTTTTTTGAAGACAAATCTGATAACTTGTCTCTTATGGAACAATTAACTACAATCAAAAGAGCTCCACAAGAGGAGATGAGTGATTTCAACCTACAGTTTCAGAAGACTTGGAATCAAATCCCTGCTATGGTAAGGCCTTCAACTAAATATGCATTTTTATATTATTTGAAGAGTCTGAATAGTGATATCTCTGTAATGATTCAATCTATGGGGGGTAATAAATTGCCTCAAGCTTTTGATTTTGCTATTAGGGCAGAGAATAGTCTTATTCAAGCAGGAAAGATAGCTCCTAGGCATCCTATGCCTTTCTTTCCTAACATACAGGCAAATATGCCATTAGTGGTACCGCCATTAGCTATTGTCCCATCTTATAAGCCTTCATAAATAGCTCCTGTAGCCTATCCAAATGAGTTGCAAACTATTAAGGACAACCAACAAAAAATTGAAAGCTTATTACAATCTTTTGGTAATGATTTGTTAGCCCTTAAAAGGAGTCAAGCTCAGGTTAATCCTGCTGTCCAGAACTAGTTTACTAGTTCTTCTTCAGCACAATATCCAAACTAGTCTAATTTTCAGTCTAATAGGCAGCAATTTCAAGGAAATCCCAATGCAAATAGACAAAATTGGAATATGAGGCCAAATAGACAGTATAACCCAGCACCTCTTAATGCTATTAGGGATATTGAACCATCTTAGAACAACATTGCTACTGACTGGTGTTTTCCATGCAATGAACCACATGAACTGTCAACATGTTCTAATGGTATTTTGAATCAAGCTCTTACGGTTCAAAATTCATTAAATTCACAGTAGAATATATCTATTGAAGAGGTTCAAAATTAGGTAGTTCCGGGTGTTGAAATCGGGTTTTTGAATTGGCAAAAGGAAGAGTTTTGTGGATTTAATGAAGATACATCAATCGCAGCAAATACAAGAGCAAAAAAGAGAGCTCTTGAAGTAGATCAGTCTGTTGGAAACACTTCTTCTTCACCAGTTTCAATTTTGAAGAATCCAACAGTTGCTTCTCCTAAAGATCAAAATCCAAAAGGGGCTGATCAAGGATCACCTAGATCAACACACAAGGTATAGTTTTCAGTTCCTTTCAATATTGTTGATACAATGAAGAAAACCAATGTTACTTTGTCCGTTTGGGACACTGCATATTCCAAGACAGATTGAAATTTTAAAAGAAGGATTATCCAAGTTAACAAGTAGTTCTCAACAAGCTGTCCAGTAGCCACCAAATGTGGTGATGACCAATTCTGAGCCTTCAAAAACTTAGGAAAAGCCATCAAAAGAGGCAAACAAGCCTGTAAAAGTTTAGCAACCAGAAAATTCAGAGGTAAAGAAGGCTGTTAATACTGAAAAACCAGTAGTTTCTACTGATCAAAAGACCTCAAATGTTCAAAAAACATCAGAGAAGGAAGGTAAAAAGACTCCAAACCAAAAGCCTCCTCCTTTTTATGTTCCTCTGATTATTGGTAATAAGCTGGTTCATAATTGCATGGTTGATTGTGGTGCTACTAGTACAGTTATGCCAAAGAAAGTGGCTAATTCTTTGAATCTTAAGTATGAGCCTCTTGAGAAGGGTGTAGTACAACTTGATGGTACTGTTGCAAAGACTTTATGAGTCATTAAGAATGCAAGTCTGACCCTTCATTTATGCCCAAAATTTTTAATACCATAGGATATTTATGTGATTGACCTACCAGCTTATTTTGCCATATGTTTATCTAGGGATTTCACAGCTAAAATTGATGGATATTTTTCATCAGATTGGTCACATCTATTTTTCAGAACAAGGTATGGTACTAGAGTGACAATCAAGTCTGAATCCTTGTCAAAAAATCATATAGAGCCATATAATCCCAGTCCAGTCAATGAAAACTATATAAACATGGATCAAGATGAAATACTTGAATATTTATCATATAATACTAAAACCGAAGCATATCCATATATTGTTTTAGATGAATGGGCTTTCAGGAATGCACATAATGATAATTCATATGATGTTGGATTTGGAAATTATCTGATGCTAGAATCTGATTAAAGGTCATGGATCTGAATCTATTGAGTCTAATCAGCGTTGGGATTTATATTTTGATGGTTCAAGGAATAAGGATGGAATTGGTGCAAGAGTTATGTTGGTATCTCCTGATGATGAAAATTTTTATGTTACCTATAAGTTAACTTTTCCTTGTTCCAATAACGTAGCTGAATATGAAAGTTTAATCCATAGATTCTAATGGGCAAGGCTGAAAGGTATTAAGTGTCTTAGAGCTTTTGGAGATAGTGAACTTATTGTTAAACAGGTAAGAGGCCTTAATATTGTGAAAAATGATTTGCTTAAGATGTACAGGTCTAGAGTTTCTGATATCCTAGAAGAGAAAATTTGCATGCAGATAGGTTGGCTGGAATTGGTGCTCATGTTGAAATAATAGAGAATAAAGGACTGATTTCTAATCAGTCACATGTTAAGATAATTGTTAGGCCTTCTATACCTGATAATGATGCATACTGGTAGGTTTTCAATACTGATGAGCATATATTGAGTTTTTTAACAGAAACTAATAATTTTTCAGCTCCTAAAGATAGCAGAAGTAATCAACAAATGGAAGACCAGATTATCTAGCTGAAGTCTAACAACCTACCAAAGGGATTGGTCAGCTTGGAGTCTACTTTCAATTCAGATGATCAGTTTAGAAAAGGTAAAACCAACTTGTTGGTTAAAGAAGATCATTATGAAGAAGTTGAAATTTTCAGAGATAAATGGTTGAAAGTTGGTAAGATAAATTCTCCTAAAGAAAAAGAGTTGTTCATTGATCTTTTTAGGGAATTTAATGATGTTTTTGCTTGGGACTATTCTGATCTTAAGGGCTTTGATCCTCAGCTCACTCAGCATACTATAGAATTAGAACCCAATGCAAAACCTATTAGGCAAAGACAAAGGCCTATTAACCAAAAATTGGAGCCATTAATGCTCAAGGAGTTGAGAAAACTGTTAGATGGTGGTATTATTTTTCCTATTAAGCACACATCTTGGGTTTCTAACTTAGTTCTAGTTAGGAAGAAGAATGGTGAGATAAGACTTTGTGTAGATTTCAGAGACCTTAATAGGGCATCTCTGAAAGACAGACATCCACTTCCTTCCATGGAGCAGATTTTTCAATATGTGTCAGGATAAGAGAGATTATCTCTTTTGGATGGGTATTCTGGTTATAACCAGATTCTGGTTAAGGAATCAGATCAGTATAAAATAGCTTTCACGACAAAGTGGGGTACTATGGCTTACAGGAGAATGCCCTTTGGATTGTCCAATGCTGGGGAAACTTTTCAGAAGGCAATGGATATGGCCTTTAAGAATCTAATGTATAAGTTTGTTTTAGTTTACCTTGATGATATAACAATCTATAGCAAAGAAGCTGGTCAACATATTGATCATTTAAGAAAAATCTTGCAAAGGTGTACAAAATTTGGAATATCCTTAAATCCTAAGAAATCTGTGTTTGTAGTCCATGAAGGGAAACTCTTAGGATATAAGGTATCTAAGGAAGGAACAACAATAGATCCTGAAAGAATCCACACAATCCTTGAACTTTCACTGCCTAAACACAAGAAAGGTTTGCAAAGTTTCATTGGGAGAATTAATTTTGTGAGAAGGTTTATTTTGGATATTGCAAATTTGTTGAAACCATTGATTTCTATGCTAACAAAGGATGTTTCCTTCAGCTGGAATGAAGAAGGAAAAAATAATTTTGAGCTGATTAAGAAAGTTCTATCTTCAACTCCTACTCTAGTTAATCCAGATTTCACTAAAGATTTCATTTTATATGCTTATAGTGCTACTGATACAATTTCAGCTATGCTGGTTCAGAAAAATGATGAAGGACAGGAACAACCAATTTCTTTTTTTAGCAAAGGTATGGATGAATATGAAAAAAGGTACACATTTGTAGAGAAACATGTACTTTCTGCTATTAAAGCATTGAAAAAATTTAAGCATTTGATTGCTAGCAAGTGCATTTAATGGTTGCACATCCAAGTATAAAGGAATTCTTGCTGAATAAGGATGTAAATGAAAAGCGTGCTGGTTGGATAACTAGAGTAATGGATTATGATGTTCAGATTCATGTTACAAATTTGGTAAGAGGGAAAGGCCTTTGTGCCCAACTAGAAAATGAAGAGAAAAATGCTGAAATTCCTAATAAATCTAAAAATTCTCAAGTTGACACTGTTTTGATTTTTAATTCAGCAACCTGGTTATCTGATATGATAAGGTATCTTCAGACTGGACTATGTCCAAGTGATCTCAATAAGGCTAAAAGGAGGTACTATAGGTTACAATCTATCCCATATGTCCTTATTAATGGTGTTTTATATAGAAAAGATTATTCTAGAATGTTTCTAAAGTGTGTTGATTCACTAGACCAGAACAAAATTTTATCTGAATTTCATGATGGATCCTATGGTGGTCATTTTAGTCCTAAAACAATAGCATGGAAGATACTAAGGGTAGGCTATTATTGGCCTGATTTATTTAAAGATGCTTATAATTGGGCTAGAAAATGTCAGAAATGTGCATTGTTTGCAGGAAAACAAAAGCTAGCTACATTGCCATTGAAACCTATTGTAGTTGATCAACCATTTGCCAAGTGGGGTATGGAATTTATTGGTCCTATTCATCCTCATTCTAGTGTAGGTCATAAGTGGATTTTGACTGCTACTGAATATTTCACAAGATGGACTGAAGTAGTTGCATTGAAGGAAGCTACTGGACCTGTTGTTCTAAAGTTTTATGAAGATATAATTACCAGGTTTGGGGTTCCTCAATCAATCATTTCTGATAATGCTATGGTTTTATTGGATTATCTATTATAGAATGGGCTGTTAAGAATGGAGTGTACCTTAATACTTCCTCAAACTATTATCCTCAGGGTAATGGTCTTGCAGAGTCTACTAACAAAAACCTAATAAGAATTATCAAGAAGATTCTGCAGGAAAATAAAAGAGATTGGCATTCTAAATTGAAGGAAGCCTTATGGATAGATAGAATCACACCTAAACAGGTAATTGGGAACTCTCCTTATGTCTTAGTTTATGGTAAATAGGCTAGGTTGCCAGTATCTACAGAATTTCCAGCATTGCAACTTGCTGATCAGATGTTATTGTTTAAGGAAGAGGACCCATTAAAGCTCAGGTATGTGGATTTACTACAGTTGGAAGAGGAGAGAAGAAAAGCCTTGGACATAATGGAGCTTAAGCAAGCTCAAACTAAGAAATCTTTTGACAAGAAGGCTAAGTTCAGAAATTTCAAGGAAGGAGACTTGGCTCTTAAGTGGGATGTTTTGAAAAGTAGGCCAGGGCAGCATGGTAAGTTTGATAATTTTTGGTTAGGCCCTTTTGTCAAAACAGCCTGCAAAGAGAACAATGCTTTTCAGTTGTCCACAACTGAAGGAGAAGAGTTGCAGATTCCAGTTAATGGAATACACCTCAAACTTTTCTTTGAGGGACAGGTTTGTTTTAGTTTTCACTTTCAATAAGTGTTGTTCCAGCACTAGGTCTTAGGTTGTTTTGAGTCTAGGTTTTAGGTTGCATTTGAGTCTAGTTATAGATGCATTTTCATTTCAATAAAATGCATTCATGGTTCAGTTTTCCAAGTTTTGTTGCCCTAGGATAAGTCTATAGGTCATGTCTAGCAGGAAGACATCTAGCAGAAGTCGCCAAAATTGTTACCCAAAATAAAAACATACAACATAATAGGCACTAGTAGAGAAGATTGCATATTTTAGTTGTCTATTTAACACTACCTTATAGGTTTTGTTGATTTGCATTCACTTATTATATTCATTTTTTAGATTTTCATAAATGTACTGTAAGTATTGATCAAACTATTACAAATTCAAAATTCATCATTGATCATTACATTGTGCATTCATACGAATGTAGTACAAATGTCCTTTGATTCATATTTCATGTTTCAATAAATAGATTACATTGCAAATAAGAATAGAAAACTGAGGTATGGAATAGGGGTCCCATGCATTGCCTCATGTTTGCAATTTGGTTCTGCTGGTTTCTGTCAGGTCCTCTGCATATAGGTCACTCCCGGGTCTCCATCAGCATTTAGGTCCTTTAGGGAAAGCATCTGCAAAAGAAAAAGGAAAGAAAACAATGGTTAGATCCTGACGGATCTAAGCAATGCAAGAGAAGCAAATTACATACATCATCAATCTATTTCTATCTGCATATCAATCTGAAATGATAAATGTAATAAGAAAACGTAAACCAGCACTCACTATAAGGTAGTGTTAAAGGGATGTGTTTTAGAAACTTGAAACCTTTCACTTCTAATGTCTATTATGGCATATGTTTTCATTTTGATCAGTCATGAATCTGAATGAAAGGGACTTAGTATGTTTCCAAACTGAGAAACCTTTTTCAGAATATGTTTCATATTGATATTGCTTGAAATTTAACAAGTTGTTTTGCAGATAACAGCTGACTGGCTCACTTTTCAGTCATTTTTCAAGATGCAGAACAAGCTGGTTTCCCATGCCAAGTTGCTACAGGAAGTTCCAGGTTGCTGATCTTCAAAGGATTCAAATTGTTTCACCAAAAAGAGATGCTAATTTCATCATTTACAGAGTACATTTTCAAAACTTTCAAATCATTTAATGCTGAATATTTTTACAAGTGCTTCAAGATGTCATCATAATTTGAATGTTTACAGAATGTTATGACTAGGTGTCACGAACCCGTGTTCAAACTTCAGTCATTAACATGCTATCATTTTTGAGTGTCACGAGCCCATGCTCAAACTTCATTAACAAAATAATAAACATTTACATCTTGTTATAGTTCATACTATAAGTTGTCAAATTTAGTATAAAAAAGGAAGTGTACAAAAATCTGCTACATGAGCTTCAATAATGCTGATGTTATTAATTTCAGAATGCCAATGGATCACATTTTTCAGTACTTGTCAGAAATCAGAAAAACTAGTTCATATGTACAATTTCTGACAAGTGACATCAAATTTATAAATGCTGGATTGTAGATCAAATTCTGAAATTTGAATTCAAAAGTTCAAAATGTGCTTATGATCAAGGAACAATAATGAGTTCATGTTTACAAATGAGGACTGGTGAAATGGAACAAAGAATGCAAAGGAAAAATGACAGTCTCTGTCATGATGTTAAGTATTTGTTTGAAAACATCAGTGCATTTATAGTGTATATGTAACAATAGTAAACACTTTCTGAGAATATGTATGAACATTTTTAGATGTTATGTTTGCAAAAGAACAGTAAGAGATCACTTGAAGAGGCCTATATTTGTAAGGCTACAGTTCAGAATAAATAGAGAGAGCAAATTTATCTATAGCCAAAATGAGTCTTCAATAGAAATAGTGGATATGTATTTAAGGTTGCAATGCATGTTTTTATACAAATTCTTGAGCATTCAATGCGTAATGAAGCAGAGAGTATCAACTCTAAACTGTGGGTACACATTTTTTTTGCAAATGATAATAAACAGTGAGCCTTCAAATTGCAATGAAAAGACTATTTCGACATTAAGCTAGTTTGATGATCAGCAAAGTAACTTCAAGTAAAGGATAACTGTGAAGTTCATTTCCAGAACAGAGGGCTTCAAAGAATATTTCAAGTAACAAACACTTTTCTAAAAATTTCATAAAGTCAATGTTTCTAGTTTTCAAAAATCTTCATGCAAACATTTTTTGAATAAGACAGTAAGTACATCTCTCTCAGTGAAAATTCTAGTGAAGAAAAGCAGTGGACATATGAACTATGATAAGTTCATTTATTAGAAATTAAAGTGTAAGTTCATCTATTTGTTCACTGAAGATTCAAGCATGTATGCTGTCGAACTTGCACTTTCAGCAAAAACAATGGGTCAACTTTCAAAATGTGTTCATGTAAATGAGAGAAGAATCGACAAGAGGGAGGTAGGACTTTTACTTAAACAGAGGCCACATTTTAAAAAAAAAAAAATGTTAATACAAAGTTTGAACAGAGAATACAAAACACATATCATGCCATGAATGAAGTTCATTTCTAGCAGTGAACTGAGATATATTCTATGAAAAGAAGCCACGTTTTGTTAAAAAACATTAACAGATAATGAAGCAAGCAGTTAATGAAACCATATATCATGCAAAGGGGCACATTTATGAGGAAATAAGCATAGATAGAGAGTGAAAATGGGAAGAACTTACAGTTTCAATATCATATGGCAAGTTCTTCATATTTAGAAGGGTCAGATTCCCTTATCTTTTGCAAGAATATGTTCTTCAGATGCTGAGTTTCCAGCCATTGAATATGCAGATGCTAGGGTTTCAAACCCTTGTGTTTGGGAAATGAAACCATAAAATTGCAAATATCGTATGTCAAAGATAAACTCCAAAACAAAATACAATGTAATTTGGAGTCCACAAAAAGGGACTGTCAGAGACATCAAAAACCACATTTCCACCTGTGCACCATTACTACAGCTTTCATTTTCATATATGGCATGTGGGTAGAAGTTGTTTTTAACTCCCTACTATGTCGTGTGTGTTACACTTAGATTTATCTAAGTTTAAAGTTGAGTTTTGAGTATAGGTTAGGTTCATTTTTAATGTTAGTCTTTTAGCATTAATAAATATTAGTTTCTTTTAATATTTATTTTCTTTAATAAACTTTGGCATTATATATTGTAGAGGGATTTCTATAAATTCCTTATTTTTAGAGCCATGTTTATTAAAGATAGATTAAATTTTGGCATACTCATGATGTAAAGGGAATTTTAATTCCTTATTTTTTGCCAAAATTTAGGAAGATGATTTATCTTTTTGTAGAGGGCATATAGGCTGAATTTTTGGCAAAATTAGAGCAATTTTGTAGGGGTTTAGGCATTCCCAGATTAGGGTTTTAGAGCTTAGAAAAAGAAGGTAGATGGACTATTTTTTGGGTCGCATGTGTGGGAAAGAGAGCCTATAGTGAACTGTTTTGTTCCTAAAAGCTCAAGAGTGCATATTGTAGCCATTTTGCAGAGATTTTTTGAGGAAATATACCAGATCCTTCAGCTCATTTTTGTGTTTAGATTTTCAATTCCTTTTCATCTTCTCTTGTAAGTGTTTCAATTTTGATTTTAAATCTAGAAGTGAATGTCACATTGTTCCTTCCTAATTAGAAATCTATTTTACCAAGCCTTATTTGAGAAATGTATGTTGTTAAGTGTTGAATTATTCATGGTTTATCCTTGATAGTTGAATACATTAACCTATATGTTGAACAGTGTACCAAATTGTCTGAATATCATTATGTGTCAGGATTGGAATTGATATTTTATCTTTAGGTTTCTGATTAATTCTTTGGTGTATCACCTTTTTTTTCAAAGTTTTAAGTTCTCTTTATCGCTTTTCCCATCAATTTTTTCAGGTTTAGTAAAGTGATAGCCAATATTTTATAGGAACCGGCCTAGAATTTGGAGATTCCTCTCTAATCATAGTCTACCCACAGCTAGGAGAGGTTTCCATTGTCAGATGGAATTTTTGTTAGCCTTATTGCCTGATAGAGGTAACAATTCTAGTGCTGAACATGTATCATGTCATGAGAGATAATGGTGACAACTCTTTGATATGTGGCTCTGGCATTTTTAAGTCTGAAGGGCATGACATTACAATAGAAAGTTCCCCAAGAACAAGTGAAGGCTGTCTTTTCTTGGTACTCTGGTGCAATTTTGATTTGATTGTAGCCAAAGAAACCATCCATTATTGAGTACATTTGATAGCCTGCTATCATGTCTACAATCATGTGAATGTTGGGTAATGGGAAATCATCCTTGGGACAAGATTTGTTTAAATCTCAAAAATCTGTTTGGAGTCAAATAGATTTATCATGTTTGGCAACTGGAACAATATTAGAAATCCACTTTGCATAGTCAATTTCTCTAATGAAACCAGCTTTGAGAAGTTTTTCTAATTCAGCTTTGACTAAAAGTGCCACATTTAGGTGCATCTTACGAAGCTTCTATTTGAAAGGCTTGATGCCTAGTGTAATTGATAAGTGATGCATGATCATATTAGGATCCAAATCAAGCATATCAGAATAAGACCATGCAAAGTTGATCTTCTTACTTCGAAAGAATCTGGTGAATTCCTCTTTCTCTTCTGCAGATAAGGGTTGTGCCAAATGAATAATTTGAGGTGCTACTTCTATACCCAAATTGACTGGTTGAGTGGACTCTATCAATATTGAAGATCTTTCCTAAAAATGACTCAGAAGTGTATCAAGTATCCCATCCTTGAGCACCTCAGAGAGGTTTTCACCCTTAGATACATCTTTTGTTTTTACTTTTTTCACCTCTAACACTACCACGATGTGGTTTTCACCATCAGAGTGCCTATTTCTTTTTCTCTTAATTTTATGACTGAGATACTTGATATCAGCTTCAGTCATGTTGATAGTATCTTCACTGGTGGAGGACGTCATAGGTTTGATAGCATTAAGGTAGTAAGCAAGAGTGTAGTCATTCTAGAATGTAAGGACTTCATTGGATGGAGAGGAGAGGTTCCAGTTTATCAGCTTAGGATGGTGGAGTGAAAGAGAAGTGACTAGTTCAAGTGTGTTCATGGTATAGTTGTCAAAAGCATGGACAAGCAAGTCAAGACCTAAAGTGATCTCATTTGGAGGTGTGTTCAAGTCCCTTCAAGACCTTACGTTAGAAGTAGAGGGAATGTTAATGTCAGTGGAATCACACTCAGTCATCCTAACACTAGAACCTTCACCTACTTTGAGGAGGTTTTCAAATGTGTGTGTGCCATGTCTACATCCTTGTCAGAAGTTGCATCAAATAGAGAATTGAACTCATAATCATGGGAGTCTATTATACGTGAAATGGGAACTCCATCAACACTAGCTGTACCATCTGACTCATTATCATCTCTTGTAACATTGATGTTTTGTTGGCTTTGTACTCATTGGAATTGTGCTTGAAAGGATGATGACATGTAAATCTCCCATTGATAGTTAGGGTGAGCCGTTTGCATTTTTATCAACTGTTCATATGTCAAAGGAGTAACTGAGGCAGTGTCATTAGAATCACTATCAGTGTCAAGGTGTCTGATATGCTGCTCCAAACCATCTAGCTTTGTGAAGAGCATGACAAGATATGGAGGATTAGGATAAGGAAAGGTATCCTCATCTAAACTATCCTCTGAGTTTTCAGCTAAAACAATGTCTCTAGATTCTGGCTGACATTCTGGTTCTGGTACAAACTTATTGATCCCTAAATGAAATGAGATTTTCTTGAAGCCTAGACTTGTAGTGTCTTTTGTCCTTCATCCTATGGCTTCAATGGGTTCAAGAAATCCATTATCATTCACCCCTATAGGGCCACTCCCTTTATATCTAAAGCATTTCATGAGCTTGAAACCTTCAATATTTGGTCCATGTTCTATATCACGAGTAGGAGTGATTTTTTCAGATGTGTCTTTCGCTTTATAAATCCAAGCTATAATAGCTCAATTTTCATCCTCATATTCTAACAGTGTTGTGGCTTGTACAAAAGCATCATCATAGACTACTTGGGGTAAGGTAGTAGAAGGTTTCTTATTCTCAAAAGGTCTCCCATAGGAACATGGAGATAGAGGTAAAGCTATCAGTGACAAAACAGGTTCCATCTGATATTCCCCCGTGCTTGAATTTGTAAGTTTTAGAGTCTTTTCCATCTCTTTTAGTTTGGCATCAAAGAATTTAGTTTACTCTCTATTTTTCCAAACAAAACTATCAGTAGACTAAGTGAGGGTATTGCAAGAATAGCTTTTGTTGGGAGGTACAGTTACTTCGGCTCCATGGAACAGGAACTTTATGCATTGATGGTATGTCAAAGGAACCACTTGCATCTCATGGATCCATGATCTTCCCAATAGTATGTTGTAGGTGAGAGGAATATCCAATACCTAACATACAACATTTCTCTCAATAGGGCCAACCCTGATAGGTAACACAATCAGACCCATAGACTCATGCTCTTCTTTGTCATATGCTTTGATAGTAATCTTTTTACGTGCATCTATAGAATCTTCATCATAACTTAGCTGGGTGAGAAAATTAGCAGAGAAGATATTGATACCAGCACCATTATCAATGCGGATGTGACAGACACACTTTTTGCCAATTATGACATCAATATGTACATGAGTATTATGTGGGTGGCCTACCATGGATTGAAACTAGTCAAGATCGAGATCTTTTGGGACATTTTCTTTAGTGAGGACTTTATCCAAAATCTTCCTATGAGTAGGCAAGATCTTCAACAACTCAAAAATAGTGATTTGATCATTGGTACATTGTAATTGATCTAGGATATTGTAGTTGGAATTAGTAAGCATGGGGACCAATTTGGAATTCTTATTGGTAGGAGAAACAATAGTTTTGTCTACAAGTTCTTTCGGTGCAGATGTAGAAGGCTCGGGGCCTTTGAGAGTGATCTTTACATTAGATCGAGTGACAAAATTCACACAAACTTGAGAGTATTTTGATTCAAAAGAGTGAGACATAGGACCTTGCAAAACAAATGGAGCTTTAGGTTTAGAAGCTTCCTCACTCCCCTTGATAGTGATCATGTCACAGTGTTAAACATTGATAGGTTCAACCATATTAATAACATTGTCATTGGTATTGTACATGTAATTAACCTTGTTATTGGTTTTCTTAGGCTTGAAAGATTTACCCTTCTCATGAGGAGGAAAGGGGTCTTTGAATGCTTGATGATCCAAGTTCTGGTTATGAATGCTCACAAAAATATCACCATTTTCAATAAGGTCTTGGATCTTGTAACTAAGTTGAATAGAGGTAGAAGTCTTATGACCCTTGTTTTGATAGCAATCATAGTATGCAGACTCATTCCACCAGGCAGGTCGTGGTTGTGGATCACAAGGATGCAGATTTTCTGGAGGTGTGAGTATCTGGTTCTATTGGCAAGTTGTCTATACTGAGATATATGACTAGTTATAGTATTGTCATTATGGAAACAAAGTCATATAGTAGTTTGGAGTCAGCACAGTAAGTGTAAAGATCAGAATTCAGTTAAGTGTTGAAGACTGGACAACATACAAAGCACCAGAGACTCAGAGCATCAATGCATGTGTGTACAGATGAATTAAGGTATGCACCCTAGATGTTAAGGTTGTTAGAATATACTTATGCTTAGTCCAAGAGCACATAAGTAGATATGAAAAGATGTGAAAGTTATAGTCAGTTGAAGTTGCATAGCCAGTATGTGCCAGCAACGAACAGAGCATGGAGCCAATAGTGACTATTTTGGTATGCAATTATAAATTAATGTTGTAGAGGATATAAGCCCATTGTATTTAGGTTGCTGACATATGTATATGTACAATTGTGGGCATGCTTAAGCTAATTCATTTGGAAGCATCATTTGTAATTAGTTATAGGGCCAACCTAATTGTATATTTGGTATGAGCGCATAAATATAAGGTGCACCCATTGTAATCGGTATGGAAGTAGTAATAGAGTTGTGATAAGGAGAGTAGAGGTATAAAAAGTGAGCATAAGATGGATTAGAGCTTTGCTAGAGGTCAAAGCATCAACGCACCAAAGGAACTGATCTGACAAGAAGTGTCACAACAATAGTTCACCTGCAGATATAGTCTGTATCTGATCTCAGAAGGTTGTAGCCTTCATAATTTGAGCAATGAGCTCTAGGATAGTGAGTCCACTCCCCTAATAGGGATCATTGTAAAAGACTCCTAACATGGTTCGACCCTTAACCAGGTCTACTATACTAAAAGCATTGTAAAGCTACTCCTAACAGGGTAAATGATCTTCTAACAAGGATCACAAAATAATAGTGTAGATTATTAGTGGGTATCAAGTCCCATCGGGGTTTTTACCTATTTGGGTTTCCCCATAACCATATTGGTGTCATGTGTTGATTTCATGTTTCATGTTTATGTGAATGTTTAATTCAGTACTTAAGCATTTATAATTCAATATTTAGATTAAGTGAAAAGTTAAAATATAATGAACACTGATTCACCCCCCCTCTTAGTGTTCCCATTCCTAAAAATTGGTATCAGAGCTCTAGTCCTCAGAAAAGAAGTTTAACCACTTGAGGAGATCATGGACAAAGCAGATATGAAACATTTGAAGAAGAATCTTGAAGCATCTCTTGAAGACCTAGACAATTCAGAAAGAGAAATTGAAGAATTGAAGGAAAAAGTTAGTGATGCTCAATTAGTTATCAAAAGACTAAGAAAAGATTTGAAAGGATGTTCTAATAGTGAACTTGAAGAAAAAGTCAAGAATTTGAGTGAAGAAAATGCATCCTTGTTAAGTTAGCTTGAAGAATTAGATGACAAACTAATGAATAATCAAGATGTCTACAATGAACAAGTCAAAGAGAACCTTCAACTGAATGAAGAACTAAGGGAAGCTAACCTAGAAATCTTGGAGCTAAAGAATATCAAAGAAAGCTTGGAATCTGAATTAAAGAAGTCAAAGGATCATATTGAAAAATTACACACCAGTGCTAAATTGATAGAATCACAGTTGTATGCAAGAAGAATCAAAGGAGACACTAGCTATATTGGATACAATGAAGCACAGAATCAGATTGACAGTATGTGAGAAATAAAGGATTCACAAAAGGACTCTACTGATACTAAGGAGATTGAAGATCAAACCAAAGATAATAGTGATCCTCCTAAGAATGAGCGCAAGCCTGTAGAACGCACCTGTTTTGCATGTAACAAGCATGGACACATTGCAAGGAACTATACAGAGGTAAAACCTTTCAATGGTTACTATTATACATGTAATAGAGTCGGTCATAGAGCAATAAATTGCAAGACTAGTAAGAAGAACAAGATTCAACATGATCAAAGAAATCAGAATCAGACCAATGCAAGAAGTTCTCAGAATGTTACATGTTAGATATATAACAATAATGGTCACTCAACTAGAACATGTATAATGGTGACTCATGTCAATGCACCAAGGAATAATAGACCTCCAGTGATTTGTCACACTTGTAACAAGGCTTGACATATCTCAAAGTTTTGTAGATCAAGGATGCAACGTCAGGAAAGCCCTAAAAGGATTGAAGAACCAGTTTTGGATTCTGAAGCAGAAGTCAAGTTTGTAAAATCCTTAGAGAATGTGAGCTTGATTTAGTCAAAAAGGAAAGAAGGATAATGTTGTTGAGAATTTATTGGATGCATCCCAAGTGGACACACCCTCTACATCTACATAAATGGCCCTCAGGGTCATAGGGGGAGCTAATTTAGCTCTAGACCAGTACGTGGCTAGTATACTCATCCTCAAAGTATGCGCCTTTGGACTTAAGCTATTGGAGTGTATAGGAACCTTTGTGCAAGAGTGCACATGCTGATTGTTGGCGGAACTCAAGTTTGAAAATTTGAAGTGACAACCTAGTTTACATGAGTTGCATTAATGGAGAATTTCTTACTTTAAGTACACAAAAAGTTGTTTGTTCACTCATTGCATTCATACTCAGAGAGATTGAAGAGAAGATTGAGCCTTGGAAGTTCTTGTGAATATTTGGAGATTGAGTTATCAATATTTGTAGTACATTTGATTGGTTGAAGGAAACCCTAGCTTGTTGCGCCGATTCGGAAGCCATCAGAACATCTCAGAGATCATTTGGAAAATGAATATCAAGTAAGTCATGGCCACTCCCATTGTTTTTGATGTTGCTGAGAAGAAGCGGTATGTTTTCAAGAGGCACCCATTTAAATCAACCCTAGATGATTTAGAGGGAGCATTTTCCCGCATGTCGATGGGCGTCATGCATGTAGAAGACATAAGGGCTTACATTTATTGTAAGAAGGAACCTATTGGACTAGATAGGTTAATGGCGTAGATGGACACAATGTTGAAACTTGACAAAACATTCATGGATGAATACACAAAATAGAATGATCACCCCATTGTTGAATATACCACAACATATGAATTCTATGAGGAAGAAGGGATAAAGATATTGTTGAGAAAAATCCATGATGACTTATTTTGGATCAGAGATGTACTAGTAAGAATAATAGGAGACATAATTCATGAGATGACAGGCCCTTCTAAGATAGGTGCCATCCTTCCTATGGGTAAGGATGTTAGGAAAATGGTGGAGCAAGTGTGTAAATCCAAAAGTGATAAGCGCGGCATGACCATTGAGCCTATAGAGAAACTAGACATCAAGTTGATATCAATGATATTGGGTTACAGATTTCATCACACCAATAGGGTGAATAGTGTGTCTACGAGCACTATTCTAGCAGCCATCTGTCTTGTGCAAGAAGATGGAGAGTTCAACTTGTGTGAAATTTTGCGCGCACAGTTGATAGACAATATCAAAGCTATCAAACATGATAAGACCAAGGTATTTAGGTTTGGGTCCCTAATCATCTATATGTACCTTCATATAGTTGGTAAAGTGTCAGACTTGTATCTAGATAAATCCATTCCTACCATGCCACAGATATCAAACAAGGCATCCACAGAAAGCACACTTAGAGATTACATTACCCTAGAATTGAAGACTTTTAGAGAAAGAATGCAGATGAGGTATAGGATTCCTGAAAGTATTGTAGAGAAGTATAAGGATACAATATGTTTCATGGTGGAGATTGATACTACATGTATGGAAGCTATGGAACCTAGAACTAAGTGGATTCATCCACTTGGGTATGAGGTTGAAGAACAAGTTCTTGAAGCTTATGCATAGGTACTGCTATCAACCCCTAAGGATGACAATTAACCTAGGTGGGGAACCTATGAAGAAAAGACTAGGGAAGTTGATGCTAAGCTGAACAGTGCTGCAACAAAAAGAAAGGTTGCAAAGGTCACATCAGAAATCCTAAGAATTCATGGTGTATCACAAGCAAACCTTGATAAAGAAAGGGATGAGAAGATTTCCCTAGAATTGAAGAGCACAATAGAAGAACAAGAAGATCCCAATTTGAAAAAGATAAAAATTGAAAAAGATGACAGTGAGAAGGATAAAGAAGATAGTACTCCTTCTATGCCCAAAGATACTCCTCCAGAGTACAAGCCTTTGTTCAAAAGGAAGAAAGAAGCTAGCACTAGTCATCCATCCTCACGAGCATTAAGGAGCAAGAAGAACACTTAAGCACCTCCTCAGGTAGGATTCAGACCTAGCCTCAAGGTTCTAAATACAAGAATTGTTGATGAGGGAAGAATTGATCAAGTAGAAAAATTCTATGAATCTTACAGTGAGATTGACAAATCAAAGATTCATAATATGATTTTCAAACACATAATCAAGTTCAAGAAAATAGTCCTTGAGCTGAAAATAGAAATTCTAGATAAAGTATGTAATATTTTGGAAAATCTAAAGACACAACCTAATGAGGAAGATCAAAGAATAAGAGAAAAGTATTAGAAGATACTCTGCCAATATGTTCTAAAGAAGAAGTGGAACTGATATTGAATTTGGTGAAGCCACACCTTAGAACAAAAATGAGAACTCTTCACATCATGAACATAGATTATGAGTTGATTACGAAGGAAATAGAAAAAGAATTTGAGAAAGTGTTGTTAGAACAATAGATCAAACCACTGACTGTGCCCATCACTCATACACCCATCAGGGAAGATAAAGTGGTAGAGCCCACTAATGTACCAATGATAGGTCCTCAAGACTCAGCGCCCATAGTAGAAACTCAAACAGAAGCAGATCAGTCTGCGCCCAAGATTGAATCACCAAAAGACAACATAATTATAATAGACAATGTGGAAATAGCCATGGCGGCTACTGATAAGGAGTTAGACAAATTTGAAGAAGCATTTGTCAGCACTGAGGAAGCAAAAATCCTATGCAGTAATATCCCTCAAACTCAACAAGAAGAAGTAATCATAGAAGATATATCTGATGAAGAAAAGAAAGGAGTAGAGGTAGAAAAGATAGATGAATCTTCTGCTGATTCGGCCAAGGTGAAGCAAGAGATGATGGATAGCACTCCCATCACTCCCTCCTCAACATTGTTGTCAAGTTTCACACCTGACACTAGCAGTTTGGACTCATGGAAGGAAGAAGACCTGATTAAGTTCAGTGTCCTAGCTATGGAGAAGGCCAAGGAGAAGCAAGTAATGAGAAATCCTCTCCTGGTAGAATCAGTAAATATTTTGAATAGTTTTCTACCAGAGGATAAGAAGATGGAAAATGTACATTAAGTTGATGATGTGAGCATAGTCATCTCTCAATTCAAAGTTACTTTTTCTAGCTTAGAAGAATTTGCGGCCATAGTGGCAGAGGAGAAATACTTAAAGAAGAGACTCAATAAACTAATAAGTAATTTTGCACTAGACTTGACCTCTCTTAAGTTTGGTCAGGCATTATTGAAGGAATTTGCAGAGCAAGGAAGGAAAGTTATTGTAGAATCCAAGGATTAGGATAAGTTCACTGATGCCCATCTGAAGAAGATCAATGATGTAGAGGCAATGATTGAGAAGGTGAAGATTTTAGTATTAGAAACTTCCACTAATGTAAACATGTGTAACAATGTCTATCAAGGATAGTTGGATATAATTGGGAAGGCAGAAAAAGAAATAGAAAAGATAAGATCTAGACAGACTCAGTTGAGGAACGCTCTTGCGCCCTCTCTAGATATTCTTAGTCAAAACATAAAGGAGATTGATGCGACCATGATAACCTATGATCATGGTCTGAGCATAGAATTGGAGAAGATGGAGAAGCTACAATATGCATTATGCGGCCATCTACAAATAGTCAATTCTTTGATAACCTTTTGGAAGAAGGAGATCTAGAAACTCAAGATTGCACATCCGGATGTTTTCCCTCAGTAAGTGTATGTAGATAAAGTTTTTTGATGCACCTTTGTCATTAATGTCAAAGGGGGTGTTGTATAGAATATGGAGTACATATATGTATAGGGAGATATAAGAGTATGTATAAAGATGTATAAAAGACAAAAAGTTTTTGTATTAAGGGACAGTTAGAAACTTAGCCATATTCCTTTGTTGCCATCAATGACAAAGGGGGAGATTGTTGGCAAGTTGTCTATACTAAGATATATGAATAGTTATATTTTTGTCATTATGGAAACAAAGTCATATAGAAATTTGGAGTCAGCGTACTAAGTGTAAAGATTAGAATTCAGTTAAGTGTTGAAGACTGGACAACATACAGAGCACCAGAGACTTAGAGCAACCGCGCATGTGTGTACGGATGAATTAAGGTATGTGCCCTAGATGTTAAGGTTGTTAGACTATACTTATGCTTAGTCCAAGAGCACATAAGTAGATATGCAAAGATGTGAAAGTTATAGTCAGTTGAAGTTGCACAGCCAATATGTGCCAGTAGCGAACAGAGCATGGAGCCGACAGTGACTATTTTGGTATGCGATTATAAATTAATGTTGTAGAGGCTATGTGCCCATTGTATTTAGGTTGCAGACATATGTATATGTACACTTGTAAGCATGCTTAAGCCAATTCATTTGGAAGCATTATTTGTAATTAGTTATAGGGCCGACCTAATTATATATTTGGTATGAGTGCATAAATATAAGGTGCACCCATTGTAATCAGTATGGAAGTAGTAATAGAGTTGTGATAAGCAAAGCAGAGGTATGCAAAGTGAGCATAAGATGTATTAGAGCTTTGCTAAAGGTCAAAGCATCAGCGCACCAGAGGAATTGATCTGACAAGCAGTGTCACAATAATAGTTCACCTACAGATATAGTGTGTATCTGATCTCAGAAGGTTGTAGCCTTCATCATTTGAGTAGTGAGCTCTAGGACAGTGAGTCCACTCCCCTAACATGGATCATTGTAAAAGACTCCTATTAGGGTCTGACCCTTAACCAGGTCTACTGTACTAAAAGAATTGTAAAGCTAATCCTAATAGGGTAAAGGATCTTCTAACAAGGATCACAAAACACTAGTGCAAATTATTAGTGGGTATCAAGTCCCATCAGGGTTTTTACCTATTTGGGCTTCCCCGTAACCATATTGGTGTCATTGTTGATTTCATGTTTCATGTTTATGTGAATGTTTAATTCAATACTTAATCATTTATAATTCAGTATTCAGATTAAGTGAAAAGTTAAAATACAGTGAGCACTAATTCACCCCCCCCCTCTCAGTGTTCCCATTCCTAACAGGTTCTACAAAAGAGTCTTGTAGACTACGTCAAGAGGTTCACCTAGGGGTGTGAACTCACACTTGGGTTGAGGTGCCCAAGGTTTATTTCTAGAAAATTTTGAAGGTGGTTGTGCATCTACCGTAGCCTTCTTAGTGGCTTTGGCTACTTTCATACTAGAAGTGAGATTGAAAATAGCCTTTGGAGGCTTTGGGGTCACATTGTCAACAACACCATCATTCACAATATCCCAGTTTTTGTTAACAATTTTAGCTACTTGAGGAGGACCCTTGCTTGTTATCTTTGTGTAGGGTGAGCTCTCCTTTCTTGACCATAAATTCCTCTATTCTGACAACATGCTTGATCATGTCATCAAAGGTCAAAGGACCTTGCAACTGTACTTGGTATCCAAAATTTGGAAGTAGATTGTCGAGAAAGATGTCAAGTTTCTTAGATTCTGGTATTTTGTGGGAATATTTTGTATAAAGTTGTCTCCATCACTGGAGAAATGTCAGGAAAGGTTCTCTAGATCATTGTTTCAAATTGCAAAGATCATGGATGTTGATTGGATGCTGAATGTTATGTGAATAATGCTGGAGGAATAGATTAGAAATCTTGTCAAAAGATTTGATACCAGTAGGAAGTTGGGAGAACCACTCCATAGTAGATCCACCCAGACTATGTGAAAAGAGGTGCATGAGATAAGTCTGATCATGTATGAACTCCATGGATAGAGCACCAAATTCTCTCAAATGATCTTGAGGGTTAGGGGTACCCAGATATTTATCGTAGTTGGGGAGTTCTACACCTTTGGGAAAAGGCAGCATGCTAAGACTCTTGTCAAATAGGAATGGACAGATACTTTCCAGTGTGAACTAGTTTGCGGGTGTGTCCTTGGTTTTCATGAGTTGATGGATCTAGGTTTGCATGTCTTGAATGAGTTACAATATTGAATTTGATGCTTATGTTATGTGAGCTAGTTTATGTCAAAATGGAACAATTGGCTAATATCTAATTCACATCCCCCCCCTTAGTATTTCACTTTCCCATAATAGATTTACAACAGAGAAGCTCCAATAGAATGTTATCCTTTTTCCCTATTAGAAAACATGTATACCTTTCTTTATGTTTCCATCAGGATGTCAAAGCTTTGGAAGGGTTTCAGTGAATGAACATTTCTAGTAGAAATTTTGATCTTCTAAAGTGGATGTCCATGTAGGGCATTCAAATGGTTGTTTTGGCCCGCTAGAGCTCAAAAGGAGTTCTAGAAAAAGAAGAGAGCTCCAAAGGAAATATCTAACTTTTTTTACATCATTCATTCTTGATATAACATGGGAAATAGTTGAAGCCAACTAGAAGTTGTAGTAGAAGCCACCTCTTTTCTCCCATAAGTGACCATCTTAGCATTTGAATCCTATATACTGGAGTGATAGAGCTTGGAAAAGGTTCTAGTGGAACAATATGTCTTAGTATGATGAGAACTATTTCCACTTTGGATATTATGCGGATGCCTTATAGATGCCATGTAGGCATTCTTTATGAATCTCGTAAGGCAATAAATCCTTTGGAGTGTTCAGTGGAAAAGGAAACTCTAGCATAACAAATGTTTTTGTCATTATTCCTTTGTTGAGCTAGTGGGCCCAAATAGGTTCCAAATTAATGATGAGTTCTAGAAGAAACTAACTTCTACTAATGTAGAAGTCCATAGAAGGAAACAAATTGTTTTATTGGCTTGCTCAAGCTCAAAAGGAGCTCCATAAAAATTACAAAAAGATGTCACTAAGCCCACTAACTGTGATTATGTTAGAGCACTAGGAATTGAAAAGAGGAATGAAGTGAAGGACTTATTTATGCATCTTACATACATTTAATCAATGGTAAGGATTAAATTGCAATCTATGGTTTAGAAAAATTAAGTGAGGTTGATATGTATAATGCACATGGATTGATGAAATGGATGGATAAGGTGTTGGAAATTGGCATGTTGGATTTGTTTTAATTGATGTCAACATATCAAAGGAATCAAAGGGATGTCAACATGTTAGAAGGTTCACAAGAATTGACCAAAAGATCCACTTCTAATAAGCTAACTAAATTATTGTAGAATAGCTAGGAGAACAAGATGTTTAGAGGTCCGGTTAGGTTTGAATATTGAAGATTTGAAGTCATGCACATAGGAAATAATTGATGAAGGTCAATACTTTGTACACTCTAATTTTAAGAAGGTTTCATGAAGATTTGAGTATGTTTTAGGGCTTGAATTGGTAACTGGTAGACAAAGTGACAACTGGTGGTGATAGGAAGACAAAAAAGGGTCTGGTGTGCTGAGTCAAGATTGAATCTATTAGAGCACACTTAGGATTGTATTTAGGACATACTCAAGTGTCCTAAACTCAAAAGGTTAGTACTTCAGAGGTCCACATGGCATAATTCTATTATCTCAAAAGTTGGATTGGTGTTCAAGGGGAACATGTGAAAAGGGGCTGGGAAATTCAATGGTCATGGTGGATTTGAATTGATCAGTGTTTTTAATGATGCTACTGAATTTTATTTAAGTATGTGCTTCTAGAGTTGGAGATATTCATGGATTTAATGGACCTGATTGGTGTAGTTTTCAATTAATACTAATATTTTTTTTATTATTCTTGTTATTGGCCGACTAGGTTGAAAAATCATGTTTTGCAAGCGGTAAACTATGAAATCTAAGAGATTTATGATCTCTAGGTTATTGCTAAGTGTTATTATTTGGATTTGATGGTCAAAGATGAGTTTAGGAAAGAGATTTGGCATGGTGATTTTAAAGAAAGGTGAGTTAGGGGTTGTAGACCTAATTCTTGTTATAAGGAGATGAATTAGCACAAATCTAGTTGCCTTTCTACAACTAGATTTGTGCTAATTCATCTCCTTATAGCTAGAAAGAGAATTGGCAAGAGTATAAGAGGTAAACTATATATGGAATATCTGGTAAAATGGAAGAATAAACTGATTAAAGATAGTTCATGGATTTCATAGTCTGAATTGGATGCAGCTTGGATCAGACCTGTTGAATGATTCAGAGAATCATTTCTAAATAACCCCAGGTGTCTGATGCAGGGGCATCTCGGGTCCTTGGCAATCCTGTGTCACTTAAAAGGTTTTGAGTTTGTCTATGTTGCTCGGTTCCTTGTTTGATTGAGTTGGTCGGTGTCCTTTGGTTACCAAGTGTGGTCGGTTATCTCCTAGGTAGTCAGTTGTTTCACTAGCACTCAAAGATGCTTGTCTATTGCTTGGTCATCCTTGCTTACCGAGTAGTTTATTTTGAGTTTTTGTTGAGGCTGACTTGTGCATTGATTATGGGTTGTAGATTTATTGCTGGTATCCATCATTGGGAAGTGTGTGGTCTCAGATCTGACCATTCCTTTCATTGATTATGGATTTGAAGGCCGACTCAGTTTGGTAGCCTCTTGTATAAGTATAGTTGTTTGGTTAGATTTTAGAGAGGCAGTTCAGTTAGAAGATAGAAGATAGTAGAATCAAGATTCTTGGCAGATCCTCACATGTTTGAGGACTTCTGTAATTCATTGTAATATCTGGTCGTAACTGGGAAGGCCTTATAGCTTGACATGTATGAATCAATTTAAATGAAGATAATATACCAATGATATTGCTTTCTCTCTTTCACTGTGTTGTTGTTTCTTCTGCATATTGTTGAGAAAGGTTGGTTCTGTAGGGTGTACCATCATTTGGCACCTAAGGTCCCTACCCTTGCATCACATTGACATGCTAAGACTGAAACCACCTCACCAAGATTTGTGATGTCAACAATAATGTCTACTGAGCTCTCTAAATGGGACCAATAGAGAACGTACTGATCAAAGTTGAGGACTAAACCAAGTAAGATCATGAGATAATAACAATATCCTCCCTACCTACAAGGGGTTCTATCATCAAGAAGAGCTTCACATGCAAAACAAGCGAATGAAGCCCACTCTCTCAAGAACTCCACAAATAGTGTTCATAGGGCCTATTTACTATGTGAAATAGATATGCTGAAAATGAATCTAGATTCTTTTTAGAGCCCAAAAGTGAAGTGTGATTTATTAAAGAAGGAAAAAATAAATCCCAACACATAAGAGATTCATTTTATGTCCAAAATCTAAGTGTTATAGAGATCATAGTAAATCACCTTAAGTCCAAAGCTTTACAATCCAGTATTACGCTGTCTCCAGAAAGTAGAATCAAGAAAAATCAACAGCAAACAACAGATGTCAGAAAATAACCAACTGAAAGTACAAATCTACAATTTTTATGTCTTTGGTGTCAAAATTTTGCACGAGATTGTACATAGTCCCGCGTGATAAAATACTTTTTTTGTGTGAGAGAATGCCAGAACCAGCAAATCTTCACTCGATACAATGAGAATCTTCGTGTGAGATTTTGTACAGGGATGTATGGAAGTACAAACAAAATGAAAAATTTTGTCAGAAACTTAAAATATGATGAAATATGAATGAGGCCAGAAATTTATTTTTTGCCCCACGGTGGGTGCCAGAAATGTATGAACTAAATATGGGCCTTTGATCTAGCTCCACACTTCAACCTAGTCATTATTCACCAGTTGCAGCCAAGAATGAATATGAGATTATTCATCTTGACTGTCTAAATGATTCGACCTATTACCTTTTATCTAGGTAGGGTTTGAGATTTTTCTCTCAAAATCGAGAGTCCTGTAACCATAGACTAACACCTAGAATGAAGGATTTATGCATTTTTAATCTAGAAATGGATATGCAATTAATCTAGAAATGAGATTAAACTAGTAACAATGAAAGCAAACTAGACTAAGAAATGAAGTGCATGATTAAGATAAACATGATATGCTAATCTAGAAATGAAGATTATGCTAAGAATTCAAAGCTTCAATGCAAAAGAAGTTCTGGTGACAATGCGACAACATTTCGTTACTTGAAAAGTTAGGATCTTTTGAATGAGAAAAGAGGGTTCTTTTATAGAATCCTAGGTTCAATTGATGGTCGAGATTGAATCAGATGAATGGTGGAGATTGAATGAGAGATTAGTTTAGAATAGAAAGTTTTCAGTAGAGAGGCAATCAGCTGCCTATTTTTGTCTGTTTTAAAGCTGTTAACTATTTTATTCCTCTTTTTGATTTTCAATTAAATCAAAGTTTCCTTTTCTGAATTGAAGAGAAGATTTGAAGAGAATATTTAATTCAAATAAATACAATATTGCCTCATAAGTGGATTTTCTCAATTATTTGAATAATTAAATTCATTTATTGAGATGAGGATATTTATTTAAAACTAAATATTTTATTTAATTCCTTTTTCATGTGTTTTAGCTAAAGAGGGTGAATTTAATTTAATTAAGGTACTAGGACTTCACAATTAAATTAATCAATCATAGGGTTTATTTAGCCAATAAATGTCGATATTTAGGAATTAAATATGATATGTGATTGATGCAGATTTAAGGTTTTCTACATTTGACACTAAGTCAAGTAGAATCAATCACAAGATAGAATTGCCTAGTACAATAGAACTTTGATGATTCAGAATTGAGAGAATGAGACTAAAATGCAACAAAATTGGTTAGGATATCAAGATGCCAATTTTGGGGTATTATAATTAGCAAACATGTAGACCTTTCTTTATGTTTCCACCATGACATCAAAGCCTTAAAAGGGTTTCAATGAATGAACATTTCTAGTAGAAATTTTGATCTTCAAAAGTGGATGTCCATGTAGGACATTCAAATGGTTGTGTTGGCCCGCTAAAGCTCAAAAAGAGTCCTAGCAGAAGAAGAGAGCTCCAATGGAAATATCTAAGTTTTTTTTACATCATTCATTCTTGATATAACATGGGAAATAGTTGAAGCTAGCTGGAAGTTTTAGTAGAAGCCACCTCTTTTCTCCCATAAGTGACCATGTCAGCATTTGAATCCTATATACTGGAGTAATAGAGCTTGGAAAATTTTATGTCAAAATGGAACATTTGGTTTATATCTAATTCACCCCCCTCTTAGTATCTCACTTTTCCATAATAGATTTCCAATAGAGAAGGTCCAATAGAATGTTATCCTTTTGGCCTATTAGCGAATATGTAGACCTTTCTTTATGTTTCCACTAGGACATCAAAGCCTTGGAAGGGTTTCAATGAATGAACATTTCTAGTAGAAATTTTTATCTTCTAAAGTGGATGTCCATGTAGGGCATTCAAATGGTTGTGTTGGCCTGCTAGAGCCTAGAAGGAGTTCTTTCAAAAGAAGAGAGCTCCAATGGAAATATCTGAGTTTTTTTTACATCATTCATTCTTGATATAACTGGAAAATAGTTGAAGCTAACTGGAAGTTGTAGTAGAAGCCACCTCTTTTGTCCCATAAGTGACCATGTCAGCATTTGAATCCTATATACTAGAGTGATAGAGAGGGAATGCCACTACTATTTCCCCCTTGTTTTTGTCACTTGAAGTTCTTCAGGTGTAGGGATCTTGAAATACTTGTCTAGAAAAGGTTTTTGAAGCTTCATGACCATATGTAGTGTGCTGTCCCAATCGGATGTTCAAATATTCAAAACCTCAGACGTTACCTCTAGCTTGGTAGCTAGGTCAACTAGGCTCTCGGCAATAGAAAGATGGGGATCTTTTTGCACTAATTTCTTTTCTGTAGCTAGCTATCTTTGTATGGCCTCTAGATGAGGTGTTAATATTGTTTTTATGGAGAGTAAGTGAGCCCTTATCTTACCACCATTAGCCATCAACTCAGCTAACCTCTCTTGAGTATGTAGAAGTGTGGTGTAATGTATAGAGCTGGAACTTGCATCCAAGCTCAATGAGTGACTAGTAGACCGGATGTCTAGTTGTAGCTTATCTACCAGTTCCTAGTTTTCCTTGGTAAACACTTCTACATCATACAATTTCTTGTACAAAGATTGTGCATTTAGTACAACTTCTTATGAATTTGATATTAAGGTACAAAGTTCTACCTGCTTCACTACTATATCTGCAGAGACCTTATTAAGTACCTTGGTCTCAAATTTTCTTTCTGACCACTGCAACAACTTGTCATTGGCCTCACTGTTGTCATTAGTCACTTTCTTGACAATATGAATAAATTTTTCTAGAATAGGGTCAGAGTCATTTACATCAGTCATTTCAAAATCATCAATGAATATATCTTTTATTTCATGAAGTACTTGCTTTTGCTGATGTTCCCTTCTCATTTCTTCCTGTTTGCTCTTCTTCTTCAACAGATCCTATAGAATTTGCATCTGATCATATGTTAAGTTATCTATGTCCCATTTAGGAATCACAATAACTTCCTCGAGTGTCACCTGTAGAGTGGGAGATTTCTCCTTCTTTTTCTATGAATTCTTTCTAGGTGTTGTACCACTCGACATCTGTATAAGAGATTTTATTACCTCTTGCTCCTTAGGCTCTTGAGTGTTTATTTATTTTTTTGTCTCTTTCTTTTATGGCTCCTTTTCCTCCACATGAGGATTTACTATAACTAATGCAAACTATTCTACATGTCCTTTATTTGAATCCTTGACAGATGTAGGTGTAGGTGTAATTACCAACTTGTCTTGTTCCTTGATAGTACTATGACCGGCTAGAATATCAATTGTAGCTTTGTGTGGACTAGCAAAGGTAACTTTATTAGTTGACGTATCCTTAATCTGTGGATAATCTATCACTTGCAATAACATAGGATTACCGCTTGACAAAGATGTATCTTTTGCTGTCTCGACTTGAATTTCTTCCTCAGTCAATACATGAGTTTTCACTGGGGTGTCCTCAGTGATATCAACAATAGCTATTTCAGATATCTTCTTATGTTCCTTGGACTTCTGAGTTGCTTCCTCCTAAATATGAGGTTCACTAACATCCTCTTTATTAGCTAGCTCAACTCCCTTAGATGTAATAGCATCTTGTTGTGTGCTCTTATCAATTATAAGACCAAAATGATCTTCCATACCTTTAGAATTTTTTGAACAACATCTTCAACCTTGTGTTGAAGGATAGAGTATGCCCGGAGCTTAGGAATGAATCTATTTTTGTACTGCTCCATGTATTGCTGAATGTAAGCAGGGGACAAGTCTGGTGTGACTTAAGCAAGTGTGCTTTTCTTGATTTTCTTTTCTACCATAAGGGCATATTCCTATTTATGTGCTAGTCTTTGATATAATTCATCAAGAATCAATTTCCCTAATTAAAGTGGTACCATTTTGAATATACAGAGCATCTCAATCATTTCTTCTTCAACTTTTTCTTTATCCTTAATATTCATCCTTTCAAACTTGATTTGTTTGAAGCCTGCTAGTCCAACAGTGCAATTAATGTTGTGGCATATTTCATCCACACTCAATGTTCTCTTTTGCAATTCTACCTTCTTCTTTACTTCCTCATCATTGTCAATTTCCTCATCATCCTTCTCCAAAATGAGTCTCCTCCTCAGTTTCTTCTTCAACTGGCTCGGCACTACCTTAGGTTGAACAATTTTTCTCTTCCCTGATGCAGGGGTTTTCTTTTGAGGCTCAACAGCTACAGCTATAGAGGCTGCCCTAGTTGTTGGCCTAAGTATAGGTGATGAGATATGCTTTGGTTTCTACATTTGTTTTCTTATAGGCTCGACAACTGATGCCCTCTTTCCTTTCTTTTCTACTAATTTCTCCTCTTTACTTTCACTAGACTCACTTGATTTATCTTCTCCTAATCCTTGAGTCAATTGTAGAGGTGCATCTACCACTCTTTTTCATATCATCTTTTCAATGTTTTTCACTATATTTTTCCTCTTTCTCTCCATGGTAGCATACTTTAGTCCCATGGTTATCTTGGCCTTCATTTACTCATAGGTTCCAAAGTATGTAGCCTTCTTATCAACTTCTTTTGCTAACAAGGCTATGATTGCTATTGTAGATTCATCAATGTTTACCTCATAAGGTAATGGAATTAGCCATGATACCCTTGGTATTATAGCTTGAGCATATGTGAGGTCAGTGTCAACTAGGAAGCATATGTCCTGATTGTATTTCTCTACTAAGGATACATGAATCCTAATTCTCTTCCTCATTTTCTTCTTAAATTTTACAAAGTAATTCTCCATAATACTTTCAAAGTTATCACCCATTTGACTAAAAAACCCATTAATCTAAATTGTCACTGACCTACTCTTATCCCATACTACTCCTCCAATAGTAGGAAATTTTTTCTGAATGTAGAAGAATTAACTAAAAAGTAGGGAACTGAACTTACACATTGAATTCTTTGCTTCCCAGATTGATGTAAGATTCTCAGAAAGTTGTGTCAATTGGAGCTTGGCAAAGTCGTATGTGTGATCCTTATTAATTATTTTCCAAGCTTGGTCCATTGCCATGCATGGGACACTATCCAACTGACTTGAATGATAGAATTTGTGTGGTATCACCCTTACTAAAAACTCAATTTTTCAGGTCGGTGATAGTAGAGATAGTCATGCCTCACTTGTTCCATACTACTTGTGTGTTTGCCTAAATTTCCTCCTTGCTTTGATGTCTAATAGTTTTCTTCTTAGGGAGTTTAGGGTATCCAATTACTTGATGGATCATGTCTTTGGTGATTTGGACTGGTCCATCCTCCATCCATATTTTCATGTCATGTACCCTCCTAAGTACAATCTTGATCCATTCTACTTTAAAGTTTTGCAAAAAGTCAAGGGCATGAATCAACCCTTGCTCGATAATCTTATGGTGTTTTGGCTTTAACACTCTATTTCTACATAGTTTCTTGTATGCCTCTCTAAGTTCATAATTTCCAATTTCTCCAATCTTTCACATGTAACACGACCAAATATCATTTATCATTAGAACATTATTCAAATTTGATGACAGGGCTCCAGTCAGATCTCCCATGATCACACTTTCTGGAATGACCTACAACCTCTATAGCTTGCATGCCTCATTCCTCACTAATTGAACATTAAAGACCTCCTTTCCTTGCTTCTTCATCATAAATGATGATGATGATTCCATGTATAAAAAATTAAGGGTTAAAGTATTAAAAATATTTTACTCGGTAAAATACCTTGCACAAGCATTCTTCAGATGTTTTGCCAACGACACACTATGAAGATTTTTGTAAATCTTACTTAGCACTAATCACACTAGTTACTCACCTTCTGAATCACTCTAAAAATTCTCAATTCACTGGTGAAATGAAATAAACTATAAATTCCTACTTTATATACTTCAAACGGTTGAATTAGGGCTTCATTAATGATCCGTACACTTTCTATGTGAGATACAACTGTCTCGACAATCTTATGTTAAAATCGATCAACATAAGCTCGATCGATACAACCATTTGGTTAAAACTCAGTGTACATCACATCTTGGCTATCACAGGTACTCGACTAAAATACTGATGCTCTACATCAAATATGCAGTGTATTCCTTTCCTCAAATCTATCCTAATGCATCTTAATCTATGTAGATATGTACTTTTTCTCAACAAATTTTAGGAACTGATGTAAGATTAAAACATTGTAGGACTCATTTCCATACATACCTTCTTTTCTTAGTTTGAGGTAGTGTGATCACCTGATCCATCAGATTGGGTGACTTCAGGTGCACTGGCTTCACTACTGCTTCCCTCTTCTTTCTTCTTCCATGTTTTTTTATTTGATTTCTCATTTTCTCAATGGTTTCTTCATTCTTGCTTTGCTCATTGCTCAATATGGGTGTTCTGCAATCTTTCTTTAGGTGACCTATCTTATTGCATTTATAACATACCATACTTCTATTCATCCAACTCTTAGATTTACCCCTAAAATATGTCTTCAAAATTTTTTCTCCAATGTGAACATATTTTCCATAGTAATGGCAACTGTACCAAGTGTTGTAGTCCCTATTGTATGTATTACACTTCTTAGGTGACTTCACCTTTTGATTTGATGACCATTTGGGTTTTGATCTACATTCAAATGCTCTATGTCCATATTTTTGATAGTTGAAATAGTGTCCTTAGAATTTAGGTGAGATAGGTGGATTACGAACCTTTGTCCTGCATTCATGTGCCTGATGTCCATGTTTATTATAGTTAAAATGATGTCCATTAAATTTTGGTTTAGGATTAGACTTACCATGTTTGCTTCTATAGATGTTGGCTATATGTCCTAGCTCTCCATAGTGATGGCATGTGGGTTTGTTGTTCTTTTTTTTTGCATTCCTTTTCCCTCCACTCTTTGATGATTCCCCTTCCTTAGTGGATGATAATTTCCCATTATGTCCAAGTCTAGATGTATCACTAGATCTTCTAGGTGACTTTAAAAGATCTTCCAAGTATCTTATAGCTTCATTAGGCTTGTTCATCCTTTCGTTAACTTCCTTTTTAGTTCTCAATTCATTTCTCAGTTGATTGTTTTCTGATCTCAGATTGGTGAGTTCCACATCTTTCCTGCCCAATTCTTGATTAACCAGTAGTAGTTGATTTACGATGTCAAGTTGATTGTTTGTTAACCTTTGCATGTCATTTGTCTTTTCATCAAGTCTCATTAATATTTGTCTTTTATCTTCTTCGGCCATTGTCTTGTCTTCTTCAGCTTTCTTTTTTTGTTCAACTACTTCTCAGAGTCTCACGGATTGAATTTCTTGTTCTCTCTTCATATTTCTGATGTCCTCATTCAGTTGTTGTTTTTATCTAGTAGTTATTTTATGGCTTTGTCACTTTCTACAGAGTTCCCACTATCAAATAGTCCAGTAGTATCTTCTTCTTGATATTGTGTTTCATTTTTTTGAATAGCCATTTCTCTTCTTTTGCTTAAGGATTTCTTCAGTTCTCCTCTGGTTGCTTCAAGTTGTTCTAATGCAAGCTGAATATCAATTTTATGATTTTCTATGATTTTTCCCAACTTATAAAACTCCATCTCAAGATCTTTATCTCACAAGTGGTTAGACTTATATAGGATACCAATGCATTGATATCAATTGTTGGAAATCTATTGGGAAAATGTGATACTAAGAGAGGGGGGGGGGGGGGGTGAATCAGATATCACCGATTTATCCATTTTTACATAAATGAAACTTACATAGCATAAGCATAAAACTCAACAGTATAACATATCTAATGAGTTAAACATCACCCATGAAAATAAGCATAACACAATGATTTTGGTTACCCAGAAACCCTTGAAAGGTAAAACTAGGGTGGGGATGACACCCACAAATATTCACTACTGCAGTATAAAGTTTTCTTGTTAGGGCTACAAATTTGATCACAAAATATGATCTACCCTATGAGGGGTCTGCCCTATTAAGAGCTTTGAGATTTATACAATCTACCTTGCAAAAGGATTTAAGACTTACAACTAATTAAGCACTCAGTTAAGAGATTTACTAAGGTCTGTCAAAACCACTCTGTTAAAAGATTTACCTTGATACACCTATTAAAATATCTCACTACCCGATCCTTTAGTTTGCACTATGATGTTGATTACAAATCTTCTCCTTCTAGTATAGATTTGATCTCATCTATCAAATATGTCTCTGTTCTTCCCTTCACTACTTTGCTCTGTTCTACTTAGTCACTGAACTCTATCAGAATACTTCTCTGCTCTGAAGATATTCTGTCTATCACACTCTTACATCATTTTAGGGTTCAGATCACATCTTATATAGACACTTATCTTTCTCCAAGATTTAAGATCTACGATCTAGATTATCTCTTTTTTCTGCTTAACCTTTCCTTAATTCTAATTGGTTCCATGTATTACATAGGGATTAATGATTATAATACAAGAGCATAATCACCTTCGTGATTGCCTCAACAAATAATAAATGAAATATAAATGTCAGCCAAAATGGTTTACCTAAGTGTTTGTGCCATAAAAAACACATATGCCAATTTTGGCTTGCTCGACATTAGATATCGCTGGCACTCGGTATTCACTATTCTTTATATTTTGGTGCTTGGCATTGTCTTCTTTACATAACTCGCTAAAATATAACTTGGCTAATACAAAAGTACTTTGGGACCACTGTTTTACTAGACAGTGACTAATGCTCAGTAAATGTACATTATACATGACTCAGCCTATATATGATGACTCGGTCACAGTGATGACCAGCCAACATTGCCTAGAAAATGACTAAGTATAAGACACTAATAGACAACAAAAATTTAGGGATCAACAATCCTCACCCCAGTTTTACCTTTCAAGGGTTTCTGGGTAACCAAAATCATTGTAACATGTGTTATTTTCATGGATGATAATTAGGATATTAGAATTGTTACAATATTGAATTTGATGCTTATGTTATGTGAGCTAGTTTATGTCAAAATGGAACAATTGGTTGATATCTAATTCACACCCCCCCTCACTATTTCACTTTCCCATAATAGATTTACAACAAAGAAGCTCCAATAGAATGTTATCCTTTTTCCCTATTAGAAAACATGTAGACCTTTCTTTATGTTTCCATCAGGACGTCAAAGCCTTGGAAGGGTTTCAGTGAATGAACATTTCTAGTAGAAATTTTGATCTTCTAAAGTGGATGTCTATGTAGGGCATTCAAATGGTTATTTTGGCCTGCTAGAGCTCAGAAGGAGTTCTAGAAAAATAAGAGAGCTCCAAAGGAAATATTTGAGTTTTTTTACATCATTCATTCTTGATATAACATGGGAAATAGTTGAAGCCAACTGGAAGTTGTAGTAGAAGCCACCTCTTTTCTCCCATAAGTGACCATCTTAGCATTTGAATCCTATATACTAGAGTGATAGAGCTTGGAAAAGGTTCTAGTGGAACAATATGTCTTAGTAGGATGAGAACTATTTCCACTTTGGATGTTATGCAGATGCCTTATAGATGCCATGTAGGCATTCTTTATGAATCTCGTAAGGCAATAAATCCTTTGGAGTGTTTAGTAGAAAAGGAAACTCTAGCATAAAAAATGTTTTTGTCATTATTCCTTTGTTGAGCTAGTGGGCCCAAATAGGTTCCAAATTAATCATAAGTTCTAGAAGAAACTAACTTCTACTAATGTGGAGGTGCATAGAAGGAAACAAATTGTTTTATTGGCTCACTCAAGCTCAAAAGGAGCTCCATAAAAATTACAAAAAGATGTCACTAAGCCCACTAACTATGATTATGTTAGAGCACTAGGAATTGAAAATAGGAATGAAGTGAAGGACTTATTTATGCATCTTACATACATTTAATCAATGGTAAGGATTAAATTGCAATCTATGGTTTAGAAAAATTAAGTGAGGTTGATATATATAATGCACATGGATTGATGAAGTGGATGGATAAGGTGTTGGAAATTGGAATGTTGGATTTGTTTTCATTGATGTCAACATATCAAAGGAATCAAAGGGATGTCAACATGTTAGAAGGTTCACAAGAATTGACCAGAAGATCCACTTCTAACAAGCTAACTAAATTATTGTAGAATAGCTAGGAGAACAAGATGTTTAGAGGTCCGATTAGGTTTGAATATTGAAGATTTGAAGTGATGCACATAGGAAATAATTGATGAAGGTCAATACTTTTTACACTCTAAGTTTAAGAAGGTTTCATGAAGATTTGAGTATGTTTTAGGGCTTGAATTGGTAACTGGCAGACAGAGTGACAATTGGTGGTGACAAGAAGACAAAAAAGGGTTTGGTGTGTTGAGTCAAGATTGAATCTATTAGAGCACACTTAGGATTGTATTTAGGACATACTCAAGTGTCCTCAACTCAAAAGGTTAGTACTTCAGAGGTCCACATGGCATAATTCTATTATCTCAAAAGTTGGAGTGATGTTCAAGGGGAACAGGTGAAAAGGGGCTGGGAAATTCAATGGTCATGGTGGATTTGAATTGATCAGTGTTTTTAATGATGCTACTAAATTTTATTTAAGTATGTTCTTCTAGAGTTGGAGATATTCATGGATTTAATGGACTTGATTGGTGTATTTTTCAATTAATACTAATATTTTTTTTATTATTCTTGCTATTGGCCGACTAGGTTGAAAAATCATGTTCTACAAGCGGTAAACTATGAAATCTAAGAGATTTATGATCTCTAGGTTATTGCTAAGTGTTATTATTTGGATTTGATGGTCAAAGATGAGTTTAGGAGAGAGATTTGGCATGGTGATTTTAAAGAAAGGTGAGTTAGGGGTTGTAGACCTAATTCTAAGCCTAGTGATTCTAGTGTTGGTCGAGCACCAGTATAAGCTGAGAAAATATAGTGTTGACTGAGAATTAGTAATTACCAAGTATCAGAAAATGAACCGAGCAAAAAGAGTGAGTGTCGAGAAGAAAATTTTTAGCGATGACCGAGTTATCCAGTGCAGACCGAGCAGAAGAATGCAGTGATGACTGAGTGTCAGTATTTTACAGTTTGTGAAGAATTTGAGATTCCCAACCAATATTGTTGAATTCTTGGAATATGTAAAATGTGTTGAAGATAAGGATGAATGAACTAGAACATTTAATGCATGGTAAACTATTTTTATGCATGGATTCAAGGAGAAGTTTTGAGAAGTATGTAGAAGGATAAGAATGAGAACCAAATGTTGGAAGGATTCGATTAATCTAACCTAAACCTAACATCTACGGAGATGATTAAGTGACAAAAGATTAAACTACCTAATTAAGGAGGTATAAGGATAACCTAATTGTAGGTTATGCAAGAGGTTGATTAAGTTGATTGGCGAACCTAAGTAGAAGGATGAGAAGAGTTGTGAAGAGCTTAAAGAGTTGTGAAGTGGTGATTTCTTGAAGGATTTCCAAGCAAATCAGAGATAGAGAGGATAAAGAAGGCCATTCACTGGATCAACATATGAGCTATATTAGATTTGTATTTGTAAAGTGAGTTGTATGTTTCAGATCAAAACCTATTTTTACTTTCTAACCATTATATCAGTTGAAATCCTTTAATCAAGGTTGACCTAATAGTCATTTGTAAATATTTTAATCAAGGTGACATTCTAATGGGATGGTCTTAAGTCCTCTAACAAGGCCACTCCTAACAGGGTGATTAAATCCTTTAACAAGTTTACAACTAACAATGTGTATTGTAACCTTTAACAAGGTTGGATCCTCACAAATCTCACTTCAGAAGAGTGAAAATTTGGTAGCATGTTACTTGTGGTTTTTCCCAAATTGGGTTTCCACATTAAATCATGGTGTCATACTTGTGTGAATGTTATTTGATGTGTTATACTATTAAGAGTTTTATATTCTGCAAGTTGATTACTTTTGGAGAGTGGACTACAAGTTTATGTTACTAGTTATATGCTATAGAGACCGAGTGGATTACTGAGTAGATCTAAGTTGGTTGAAGTATTTAAAAGTTGAATTAGTTCATCTAGACCCGAGGATAACTTATTCACCCCCCCCGCCCCCTTAGTTATTTTGAAATCATTCTAATAATTGGTGTCAAAGCTTGTGGTGCTTATAAGGAAAAAAATTGAAGGTACTTGGAACTAAAGATCAAGATGTACAAAAAGGAGGTACCAAAGCTGGACAAGGAGAACTTACTTTCATGGAAAAGTTTGATGAAGATTCACCTAGTTGGAATTGGAGATGCAAGAAAATACTATGTGGAAAATGATTACATACCAGTACCTACACCTTTGAAATCCCAATAGATGAAGGAAAATTCAAGAACATAATCAGGCAATGTTGGAGATTGCATCAGCCCTAAGTTATCCTGAATTTGAAGACATAAAAGAATGTACTACTGCAAAGAAAATGTGGGACATACTGATTGCTATCTATGGTAGAGACACAAATGTACTAAGAGACAAATCTGAAATCTTGAGAGGTAAGTTTGATGAAATGATAATGTTAGAAGGTGAGACTATTGTACAATATTATGGCCGAGTTAAAAGAAGTTGTGAATGCTATTAGAGGAGCTAATGGAAAGATTGATGATGAAACTGTTATTAGCAAGGTATTGAGAAACCTACTTCCTATTTATGCTATTAGATTTTATGCAATACAAGAACTGAGATGTGCTCCTAGTAATAACTTAACTTTGGAAGGTCTGGTTGGTAGACTTACTACTTTTGAATTGTCAAATTTTGATAATTTCACTACTCATAATATTGAATCTATATTCAAATCTCAATTGGTTCTTCATAAGTCCAAGAAGGGAAAATAACAATGTGTGAATAGTGATAGTGACACCTTTGATGAGGATCTTGATGATCTTGAGGCACTAATGGCTAGAAGACTACCTAGAGGAAAAGGAAAATTTAAAGGTAAACTTCCTATAATCTATTTTTCATGTAACAAAGTTGGCCATATTACAACAAGATATCCTAACAAGAATGACAAGGATGAAAGAAGAGAAAGAAAGTACAAAGACAAAAGGGGTGATAGAGACTATAGAAGGTATAAGGACTACAAGGACAAAGGTAAAAAATATTTTTATATTGTTGAAGAAGAAGCTGGCAGTGAATCTGATGATCATGATGTAGAAGTTGTTTATGTTTCTATGAAAGATGATTCTGATTCTGATAAGAAAATTGCACTTATTTCATATGAGAGTAAAGCTGATAGATGGATAATTGATAGTGGTTGCTACATCATATGAACTATGATAAAAGTAAGTTTGAAACTTTAAATCATTACAAAGGTAGCAGTGTTAAGTTTGGTAATGATGCACCATGTCTTGTGAAAGGAAAATGATCAATAAGATTGACTGATAAGATCATATGTGACAATGCTTATTGGGTTGAAGGACTTAACTATAAATTGTTGAGTGTTGTAAAGTTGAACAGTTCTGGTTATCGAGTTGAATTCCATCACAAAAAGGCTAAGATCTTTGATGCTACTTGTGAACTAATTGCAAGTGGAGAACAAACAAGAGGTAATTTGTTCTATCTAGACCTATATGATGAGACATGTTTGTTTTCACAATTTGATGATGTATGGTTATGACATAAGAGGTTTTGTCATGTGAACTTTGATAATTTGGTAAGCATTAGTAAGATGAAAAGAGTGAGAGGGTTACCAAGATTGAAGAAACCTGATAATGTGATGTGTAAACAATGTCAATTGGGAAAATTGACAAAGTCTAGTTTCAAGAGAAAAACTTATACTTTTGATGATATGTTTGAATTGGTTCATACTAACCTTTGTGGACCTATTGGAGTGAAAAGCTATAGTGGTGATAAATATTTTATTCTGTTTGTTGATGATTACTCTAGAATGATGACTGTGATGTTTCTTAAAGAAAAATTTGATGCCTTTCAATTGTTTAAGTGGTATTTGGAAAAAATTAAGAAAGAAAAAGGTAAGAGTTTGAAATGTTTGAGATCTGATAGAGGAGGAGAGTTCATATCTAATGAGCTCAACATATTCTGCAATGATATAGGAATAAAGAGACATATGTCTATACCAAGGACTCCTCCACATAATGGTATAATAGAAAGAAGGAATAGATCAATCATGGATTGTGCTAGAAAATTGATGATAGAGAAAAATGTTGCACAAAAGTACTCGAGAGAAGCTGTAAGTATAGCTGTTTATACCTTGAATCGTGTACAAGTCAAGAAAGGTACAAATGCTATACCTTTTGAGTTATGGTACGGTTATGCACCTAATGTGAAATATTTTAAAGTCTTTGGAAGTAAATGTTATATACTGAAGGACAATAGGAATGGAAAACTTGATGCTAAAAGTGATGAAGGCATATTCCTAGGTTATTCCACTAAGAGCAAAGCTTATAAGTGTTTGAATTATAACACTAACAAAGTTGTGGAAAGTGGAAATGTTAGAGTTGATGAATACACATAAAATAATGAAGTTGAGTTCAAGAAGAAACCTGAATATTATAGATCATTTGTATACATGAATGAAGGAGGGTCTAGCAATTTACCTAAACTAGGAAAAAAAGCTACCAAGTGACAACAAGAGTCTTCTAAGTTACAACAAGAATATGTTGAGAAACAAGAGGAAATTGCCGATCAATCATAAGAGGAAGCAGAGATACAAAATGAACTTGAAGTGAATTTTCTTGATGAACCTGAAGAATAACAACAAGAAGAAAGGAGGCCAGATCCTACATTAGCACAATATGTGAGAAGAAATCATAAACCAGATCAAATCATTGGAGAAAAAGATTCAGGAATCATGACAAGAAGTAAGTTAAAAACCAAACATGCTTGTTATGTGAATTTGAGCCAAAATTAGTGAAAGAGTCTTTAGATAATGAAGATTGGATTCAAGCCATGAATGAATAAATTGAGAAAATAGAAAAGAACAAAACCTGGACACTAGTACCTAGAACAAAGGATAAGAATGTTATTAGAACCAAGTGGGTGTTCAGAAACAAGATGAATGAGCATAGAGAATTCACAAGAAATAAGGCTAGATTGGTGTGCAAAGGATATGCACAAGAAGAAGGCATTGACTATGGGGAAATATTTTCCCCAGTTTCTAGATTGGAAGGAGTGAGAACTCTACTTGCATATGCAGCTTACAAAGGATTCAAAGTGTATCAAATGGATGTCAAATCTACATTTATGAATGAAATATTGGAAGAAGAATTATACATTGAACAACCTGAAGGATTTGTTGATCCCAGCAAGAGGAACATGGTTTGTAAGCTACAAAAAGAATTGTATGGATTGAAACAAGCCCCTAGAGCATGGTATGAAAGGTTGCATAATTACTTGGTCAAAATTGGTTTTGTAAGGACAAATGACAAGAACAATTTGTACTTAAAGACTGAAAAAGGTAAAGGGATATTGTTAGCTAAAATATTTATTGATGATATCATATTTGGAGGACAAGATGCTTTGTGCCAAACATTTTCAAATAAGATGCAAACTGAATTTGAGATGTCTATGTTTGGAGAGATCAAATTCTTTGTTGGTTTGCAAGTTTATCAGATGAAGAAAGGTATCTACATTACTAAATCAAAATATATCAAGGACATACTGAAAACCTTTGGCATGTAGGACTGTAGACCAGTAAGTACACCCATGGCTACTAGACAAAAACTATCAAAGAATGATGATACAACAAAAGTGAATCAAAAATTGTATAGGTCAATGATTGGAAAGCTTCAATATGTTGTTCACAATAGACTAGATATTGCACTAGTAGTTGAAATTTTTGCAAGAATTTCTACAAATCCTAAGGAGAATCACATGATGATAGTGAAAAGGATACTGAGATATCTAAAAGGAACATATGATTATGGATTGTACTAAAAGAGGAATGATAAGTTTGAACTAAAAGTTTATATTGATGCAGATTGGGCAGGAAATGTGGATGATAAAAAGAGTACAAGTGGTGGTGCATTCTTTCTAGGAAAGAGATTAGTTTCATGGACAAGAAAGAAATAGAATTGCATTTGTCAATCTACAACATAAATTGAATATGTAGAAGCAACAATTAATTCTTCAAACATAGTGTGGATCAAGCAATTATTGAAAGGTATGAAGAAATAAATCACTAAGCCAGTTGTTATTTTATGCGATAACACAAGTTCTATCAATATATAAAAAAATCTTGTGATGCACACTAAGACCAAGCATATTGCTATCAAGTATCATTACTTGAGAGAGCTAATTCAAGATAAAGAAGTGAGACTGGAGTATGTGAATACAAAGGAAAAATTAGTAGATATATTCACTAAAGCTTTACCTAAGGATGCACATGAGTATCTAAGAGGTAAATTAAGGGTGACTCACGTAACTGAGGCTACCTAAATCAAATAAGGAGTGTTGCATCAAATGTATTTATCAGAATATCTGACAAATTGATGGAAGGAGGTCACACTTTAGGAGTTGCCTAAAGTTGTGAAGTTTAAAGCACAAGAAGTTGATCAGTCATAAGAAAGATGATAGAGGGAGCATATAGTTCAGAAAGCTGACATAGAGATATCTACACAGTAAAGATGAATGAGAAAGTTCAAAGTGTCTTTGGCATTGTTGTCAAAGAGGGAGAGATTCAGTAACTTGACTTGAGGAAGAAATTCATAGATGAAGCTACCATAAATAATTGAGGGAGAGAATCTGAGGGAGAGAATGAAACATATAGTATGAGAGATTCGGTAAAATTGATGCACAAACAAAGAGGGAGAGATCTATCCAAGAGCGAGCTGATATTTGCATTAGATGGGAATTAGAATGAAGCTAAGGATATTAATGAAGATATTTTGATAGAACACATAGAGATTTGATAGAAGTTGCTTCAATACATACTTTTTTGGATTGTATGGTAACTAAGCATATAGTTTTTCCATCCATGCCAAAGAGGGAGATTATTGGAAACTACAATTGAAACAATTGTTATATTGTCATTGATGTTAAACCTTAAATGGTGAGACAATTGCTATCTAGTAGAGTGCCATATCATTTGATTGATGAAGAGGATTTGAAAAAGGAGATAACAAGAAGACCTAGTGAAAGGTTGAGTTATGAGAAACTAAAATGGGTACTTGATTAGTTGGAACATTGACAAGGTAATGTGTTGTTTATCTAGAACACTAAGTGAAAAAGATAGTTGATTTAAAGCATAGAAGAGATGAGCAAAGAAAGACTGAAAGCATAGGCTTGATTGAGAAAAAGAACAAAAGATTAAGGAACTTAATTCTAAGCCGAGTGATTCTAGTGTTGACCGAGCACCAGTATAAGCTGAGAAAATATAGTGTTGACTGAGAATCAGTAATTACCGAGTATCAGAAAATGAACTGAGAAAAAAGAGTGAGTGCCGAGAAGAACAGTTTTAGTGATGACCGAGTTATCCAGTGCAGACTGAGTAGAAGAACGCAATGATGACTGAGTGTCATTATTTTAAAGTTTGTGAAGAATTTGAGATTCCCAACCAATATTGTTGAATTCTTGGAATATGTAAAATGTGTTGAAGATAAGGATGAATGACTTGGAACACTTAATGCATGGTAAACCATTTTTATGCATGGATTCAAGGATAATTTTTTAGAAGTATCTAGAAGGATAAGAATGAGAATGAAATGTTGGAAGGATTCGATGAATCTGACCTAAACCTAAGATCTACAAAGATGATTAAGCGGCAAAATATTAAACTACCTAATTAAGGAGGTATAAGGATAACATAATTGTAGGTTATGCAAGAGGTTGATTTAGTTGATTTGGTGAACCTAAGAAGGCTGAGAAGAGTTGTGAAGAGCTAAGAAGAGTTGTGAATTAGTGATTGCTTAAGGGATTTCCAAGAAGATCAGATATGGAGATGATAAAGAAGGCCAGTTAGTGGATCAACATATGACCTATATTGGATCTATATTTGCAAAGTGAGTTGTTTATTTCAGATCAAAAATTACTGTTAATTTCTAACCATTGTATCAATTGAAATCCTTTAATCAAGGTTGACCTAATAGTCATTTGTAAATCCTTTAATCAAGGTTACATTCTAATGGGAAATTCTCAAGTCCTCTTAAAAGGCTACTCCTGATATGGTGATTAAATCCTTTAATAAGGTCACACCTAACAATGTGTATTGTAACCTTTAATAGGTTTGGTTCCTCATAGAGGTCACTTCAGAAGAGTGAAAATTTGGTAGCATGTTACTGGTGGTTTTTCCAAAATTGTGTTTCCATGTTAAATCCTGGTGTCATACTTGTGTGAATGTTATTTGATGTGTTATATTGTTAAGAGTTTTATATTCTTCAAGTTGATTACTTTTGGACAGTGGATTGCAAGTTTATGTTACTAGTTATATGCTACAGAGACCAAGTGGATTACTAAGTAGATCTAAGTTGGTTAAAGTGTTTAAAAGTTGAATTGGTACATCTAAACCTGAGGATAATTAATTCACCCCCTCCCTCTCTCAGTTATTTTGAAATCATTCTAACACCCACCTCTTAGTTTTTTTTTCCATAATATAAACTAGTGGTATAAGAGCCTTGGTCCCTTTGGAGGAAGCCTAACAACTTGAGGGACATTCGAGTATGGAAGCCAAAAGAAAGGAGCTACAAAAATCCTTAAATAAATTGTCTAGGTGTGGGAAGGAGATGAAAAGACTCATGAAGGAGATTGAAGAAAAAGAAAGAGAGGTAAATAGATTAGAAGAAATCCTTGCTAAGAGATCATCAAAAATTCATCTACAACCTCTAATATTGGATCTATTGTTAAAAAAACTATTGATGAGGCCATGGTAGCTCTTAAAATAGAGAAAACTAATTATGTAGGCTCCCTATTTTATTTCTCTCTCATTGCAATCAATGAAGAGGACACATAGGGGTGTAAAGAAGAAAATAGGGGCATTAATAGAAACCACTCATGTCTCTTGACCAACACTCAAATATATCTTGAATTACAAGGAGCTTAAAGGAAACACTGATAAAGAGGAAGAAAAATCCAAAGGTAAGAATTCTATGATCAACACCTCTACTACAAGTGTTGTTCAGGATATTATAGTTGATACTCAAAATGATTGTGAGGAAACCAAAACTAGGGTGATTCCTACTAGCAGTACTTCTTCATGTAGTAATGTTAAAGAAGTTACTTCTGATGACACCAAAATTTGTGATGATATAAAAGATAAGGCCATAGTTGCACAACTAGATATGAGGAATGATTGGTTGATAGATAGTGGATTGTCTCATCAAAAGAATGGAAACATAAGAAAGTTTGTTAAATATGAAGAGTATGATGGCATAATTGTCAGATGGGGTGGCAAAACTAGAGGAAAGACCAAGGGGAAAGGTATTCTTTCAATTGATGAAAATAATACAATAGATGATGTCCTACATGTTGATGGCCTAACACACAATATTATTAGTGTTGGTTAGTTAATGAACTTAGGCTATGGTTTTCATTTCAAAAATGGCATGTGCAAGATCATAAATAATCTTCAAAGAGAAATTTCTACTAGATTCAAAACTAGAAGTAATGTATTTCTCCTAGATAATGGACAAAATACTTATTTAGAAACACAAATAGATAAAATTTAGTTGTGGAACAAGAGGTTGTGCCATGAAAACTTTGACATTATTATTTACATAAGTTCTATTTATGCTCTCAGAGATTTGCCTAGATTAAAGAAGCCAACTAATAGTTTTTGTAAGGATTGTTAATTGGGTGAGAAATCAAGTATCTTTTTTTTCTCTAGACAAGTAATTTCAAAAGGCTTGTTTGATCTCATTCACATAAACTTGAGTGGACCTTCTAAGATTAAAATCCTACAAGGAGATAATTATTTTATGTTTCTAATAGATGACTATTTAGAAATGGTATAGGTGACCTTTATGAGGGAGAAATCAGAAGTTCCCAGTAGATTAAAAATAGTCAATATAATCCTTGAAGATGAGATAGGACTAAAATTGAATAGAGTAAGATCGGATAGAGCCATATAATTTACATCTAATGAATTTAATGCATGTTGTGAGGAGATTGGAATTAAAAGATAGTTATTTGACTCTTTGAATCTACAATAGAATGATATTGTCAAGTTAAAGAACCAATCAATTCTAGAGGAAGCTAGAATTATGATGCCTGAGAAGAATGTACCATAGATGTTTTGGAGAGAAGCTGTCAGCACTATAAAATATGCTCTCAACTAAGTGAAAGTTAGAGGTGGAACTAGTAAGACACCTTATGAACTTTGGTATGGCAATAAACCTACTCTTAAGTACTTTAGAATCTTTGGTAGTTAGTGTTTCATAAGAAAAGATGTTAATACAAGAAAATTTGGTGTAAAGAGTAACATAGCCATCTTTCTTCTATATTCTCTCAAAAGAAGAGTATATAGATGCTATAATATAAAGGGGTAGGAATTAATAGAAAGGAAACATTTCAAGGCGGAAGAAAATTATGAGAAATTGACTGGACTCATCAAGTATGATATAGAAAGATTAATTAACAATAAAAACAAAATAAAAGGAAATCTGATTCCAGCCCAATCTTTAGAGGTATCAATGATTCCAAGTTATGAAGATATTGGAGGATAAAAAAGGTTTGTATTAGAAAAAATGGTACCAAGATGTATAAGACTAAATCATAGAAAATAATAGATCAATAGTAACATAAATAAAAGATCTCAAACAAAAAGAATAACTATACAGAATCATATATGCCTAATTATCACATATAGAGAATCAAAATGTAATAGGATCCTATAAAAATGACAATGAATGGACAAGTTCTATCAAGAAAGAAATTGTAATAAAAAATGATCATGTGGAAAATCTTATGATTAGAGCAACTAAACTAGAAACACTATTGGAAAGAGAAAACAATGGTGTACAAAGGGAAAAGAGAGAATGTTCCAAATTAGGTCAAGATAAGTTTGAAATAAAAGACTAGAAGGAAAAGGAAAAGAAGAAGAATAAAGTTGAAGAATGGAAGGACAACACTTGCATAGAAGATAAATGGGTTAAATTAATGGAAGAAGAGATTAAGGTTGCACATGATTTAAAAGATAAGCTCAAGATTAGTGTAACTGATCTTAAAGCATTGCTCAATGAGAGAAGGGAAAAATACAAAGATGACACTAGATCAGAGAAAAGAGATTGTTCAAAATCTAGTCAAGACCAAAACAAGTCCAGAAAGAAGAAGAAGAAAAAGACCAAGAAGAACAATGTTGAAGGACAAAGGAGTCAGGTTAAGTGGAACAATATAGGGAAAAAGAAGAAGGACAAAGTTAACAAAAGGAAAAGGTGTCAGATGAAGACCATAATCAAAAAAGGAAACAAGAGAAAGAAACATGGTGTAATAAATTCTAAACCTTTAAGCTTTAGTGGTAGTTGTTGTGATTGTAGGATGTGTGGACATATAGCCTCAAATTGCAAACATAAGGATCATTTTATTAAGGATAAAAGATGCAATCATGCTCCTGATATATCCAAAGGTATAAGAATAATCAAAGATACTATCATAAGGAAAGTGAGTATATGTCCTCACACCATAGTGAAAAACTTCAACAACAAGAAAAAGATTGGCATATGTCTTAGATGCAATAAATATATACCAACTAGTGATCACTCAAATATACACAAGGTACAATCACTAAAAAGTTAAGAAAAGGTACACTAGAAAATGATAGAAGCACATAAGAACATGAAAAGGTAGGCACACATGATCAGATAGTGAGTAAAAGAGAAGGAAAAGAAAAGGAAGACATCAAATAGATACACATGAAGAGGACAAAGAGGAAGACAAACAAATAAGTCTTAGATATGGGATCTACTTCAGTAAGATCCAAAGGAAAGTAAAAGGGACTTGCCCCTCCTATTTAAAACTAAGATACACAGGAATGCATAAATCTTGAAGATTTTATGGAAATTTTACTCAAATTGGATTGATGTAAGGAGGCTACTACTTAGGGGTTGTAGTAGGAATAGTAAGGTAAGTCTGATTAGTTTTTGAAATAAAGTAGATGTAAAAGAGATGCATGAGTAAGTAGAAGTTAGTGATTTAGAGCTTTGATGTCAATAATTTAATAGCTCAAAAGTGTGTAAGGAAGTGGAAGAAATGGACAAGAGAACTGAAAGAAGTGAATGCAAAGGAAGATGACATTGTTATGAAAAAGCATGTTGGATGAGATCAAACGGTACACCTTTTTCATTGATGTCAAAGGGGGAGAGAAGAAGACGTGAAAAAAATTAAGAGCTACTAAGTCCAGTAAAGAAGAGATCAGATGAAGAGAGCATATTTGAAAGGTGAAGCAAGTTTATATAGTTGCACATAAGAAAGAAGAAGTTGAGTGGCTTACATCCTAGAGGGAGAAAATAATAGAGAGAAGAGTATGTAATCAGATTGGAACCAAAGGAACCTGGCTTCCAGGGGGATTTTATTGGTATAGAAGTTGAGTCATAAGGGACTCTTGTAGATAAGTGGTTGGTCTCAAGGAGAGACTGTTGGTTTCTGATTGTATGATTATGTTTATGTATTTCCCATCACAAGTTGTCATTAATTCCAAAGGGGGATATTGTTGGAAACTGGCATGTTGGATGTGTTGTCATTGATGTCAATATATTATAGGAATCATAGGGATGTCAACATGTCAGAAGGCTCAAAAGAATTGACTAGAAGATATACTTGAGGGAAGCTAATTGAACTATTGTAGGATAGCCAAGAATAGGATGTTTAGAGGTCCAGTGAGGTCCAAACATTGAATATTTGAAGTAGTACATGTAGGAGATAGTCGATGAAGGTAAATAGTTTTTTCGCTCCAAGTTTAAGAATATTTCATCAAGATTTGAGTATGTTTCAGGATTTGAATTGGTGACTGGTAGATGTTATGCCCTGCATACCCATTCCTACATTTTGTTGAGGTAAAATGTTGGGTCCCCCTTTATCTTTTTTTCTTTGTTTTACTATCCTTGGTTGTCTTTTTTCTTTTGTTTCTCTGGGATTTGGTATCCTAGACTGTCTTCTTGTCTATTACCAAGAATTTTGGACTTCAGAGTTCCAACATCATCACTTTTGTTATTGTTTGGAGAAGTGAATGTCGGGTGTCTCACGGTCTGGAGTTTCAGGCTTACCTCCATTGGGATTCTAATTAGAAATTAATGTGCTTACTTAGGTATAATAAAAAGGCTTTCACCCCTCATTTTTACATTTACCCTAATAAAAATTAATTTCTAAGTGATTAACCGAGAAGCACGAAGTATTTTTTTGAGCCCAAGTAAGAGCAATTTGGTGTAAGTGCTAGTGTTCATGTTTCTTCATTTGGGTAGGGTACTTTTAGCTTTTGGAAATTAGTGAGTGAGCATCCTCATTTTCTTCAATGTTATTTTCTTGCATGTAGGCAATCCTTGACTTTTTGTTTCATTTTCATTCTATTTTCTCACTTCTTAGTTTCATTTCATTTGTTGTTTCCTTTTTCCTTTTGTTTGTGTTGTCCCAAAACTCCACCCTATAAATAGGGTTGGCGTGGAGTTTTTTTGGGTTCATTTATTTGTCATCATTTTTTTTTTATGTCTTTCATGGCCTGTCTATCTAGTGTAAATTTGTGATGGCTGGTGTAAATTAGTGTAAATTGGTGTAGTCTAGTATAGTCCTCTATAAATTTGTAAAATTGTTGTTTGTAAATGCCTGTAGTTAGTGGTGTTTTTTCCATGTGTTCTCTATACATAGTCATGTAAATAAGTCTTGGTCCTGGTGGGGTTGAGTGTATGTACAAGGTGTCAAATGTAAAGATAGAGTGTTTTGTAAATAAGTTTTTGGTTCAAAATTATTTAGGAGGTCTGTTAGACTGTGTCCAATAATAACAAGTCCCTTGACTCTATTCCTAGTCATTTCAAATAATGCATTGTCATTGTAAAGTGAGTCATGTCTAGTTATAGAGTTCATTTTGGTCACGAGGTCGAGTCCACAAGGTAGAGACCAGTCAATTTTTGAGTTACCCTCCATTTCTTTTATGCTCACCTTAATGACAACACTAATTTCTATGAGTGAGCATTCAAATTTTGTCTAAGTTGGTCATTAATTATCACCTTGTGTTCCAACTATAAGGTTTAAATGTCTTAACTTCACGCACATGTGTGTATGTACGTCCAACCTGGGAAATGACTTATCATTAAGAAAATGTCAAATCAACTAGCCATTGTACCTTTCTCCATTTCAAGTTCCAATTCCCAAGATGTCTTTGTAGTTTCAGGCACTCACACTTTTTAAATATTTACAGCTCATCAAGACATCATTTTTGGACTCCGATCTTCTTAGTCATGCTTTATATGTTTAACGACTTACTTGCAGAAAAGACATCTCCCCTGATATCCCTTGTTACTAAAATGTTTTATTTCTCAAAGTAATGAAATAAGTGATCTCTAAGCCCTAGAGTCTAGATTTTCCATAAGGCTTTTGTCATTTATATCCTCTAACAGTTGTCTAGTTTTACAAGTGATAAACTGGGAAGATGGTAGTAACAGGATCCCCTCCTAAAAGTCCAGAGCTCTCAAGATCATTAGAAGCTACCAACAAAAAATCAAAGGTAGAAAAGGCCTTGGAAAAAATCTCGTTAGTGATGAAGTTTAAGAAAGATGGGGCAATCCACATGTCTTGAATTGAAACCACACTTTGAGAAATCTCAGACATAAATTTTGGCACTTGGGTCAAATCAAAGGGTTTAAAACAAATAATACACTAGCTGAGATGGGCTAATGATCCATTGTTAATCAATCTAGCCACCTCCGGGATCATGCAAGTTGCATGCTTCCCACACTCTGTGCAGGTTCTGGAGTTAATATTGCTCATGGGAAAGAATTACAATACGACCATTAGAAATTTTGTGTTATACTCTAGAGTGCCCATTTCCTTATTGGATCAAGATACTATTTCCATGACCTTGAGGATCTAATTCTTTAAGGATGTAGTTATTATGACTTGGCCTTCTTCATTATCATAATTTACAGTGGTGGGAGACATGGCCCGGTATTACCTAAACACAAAATGGTTACATAGCTCCTATGTGGAATACAAGAAAATGAAGATGGATATCCCTTGCACTGATTTCAAGGATTTGATTTGGGCATAAATCATATTCTTGTGCAGGGTTTTTTATGAGTCTCACGCCCATGAGTTATCACCTTGGTTGTACTATTTTTGTTACTATATGACCACAAACAAACATCATTTTGATAGGGCTGGTATTATCTCCAACCACTTAGATGCCTAAATGAGGAGGGAAGAGGGAGATAATAATTAAATGAACAATTAGAGTGGTCCCAGAAATTAAAAGAGGCATTTTAAGGTGACGTAACCTATGGCCTTGGAGCTATCCTTGTAGGCTCCCAAACACTGGATGCCCTAACACCCTCTGTGGCTACCCCATTTGGCCTATCATTTATTAAGGAATAAGATGAAGTAGAGATAATAGTTTTCAGAGCACCTCTCCAAGGAAACAAGAGCCAAAGAGGCCGAAGAAGGCCCATACCCTCCATACAATTCAAAGGAGTCCAAAGGGAGATGTGGTGGAAACAATGGAGACCCCACCATAGAACATGGAAGAATTTGAAGTAGCAGTTGAAGAATATAAAATGACAAAGATTCCCCTAGACCAGTGAGACCAAAGAGGAGAACTAGACCTCCTTGATGATGCAAGTCAAGTCATCCATGAATAGTACAAAAATGAATACTAGAATAAGAAAGAGCTCCAGGCATCAGAGTCAAATTTGTTGGCTCTTGGTTTAGCAATATTTTAACAACCTTTATTAATATAGAGATGCACCTATGGGGTAGATTACTTCCCACAATCAGTACATTCATACAAGAACAAGGACTAATGAACAAAGCAATAAGGATTTCTAAACTTTGAACTCTGAAAAATTTAGGTGGTTGCACCTAGGATTAGGATCACTTAATCTCAACCTTTTCACTAATCCTCACAAAGAAGATATGCCCATAGTACTTCTTGTTATCTATGACATAAAGAGATAGGATGTGAAGCTAAGAACACTATCAAGTTATTCAAAAATAAAGCATGGGCTTTAGCTGTTTAGTCCACAACTACTGACTTATAAGATTTAGAATTTGATTTGTTTGTCTTAGGGTAGAACTACTAGAAAAGAAAGAACATCTATTAGACAAAGTGTTTGTGATAAGTCCCTTATCCATTGGGCATATTTAGAAATAATTCCTCATTGTATTGTTGATTCTATCATTCACTTAGTAAATGCAAACCAGGCGAGAACCTCACTACTTACCTATATCCTCCTTATTGCTCTGCAATTCTTTTAGGTTACATCAAGCATTTACTTAACTTTTTAGGTTAATAGAAAAAAATATCAAAACATACAACACTTATGTCTCCAGCTATTGATCTTGAGGTTATAAACTCACAAGATAATAGGAAATTACAAATCAGTAAATAGGAGACAAGGTTCAAAGCAATTTTAGTATTCTAATATGAGTTTGCCACAAATTGATACAAGAGTGAATAAATGAACATAAAATATACCACAAAAAGATAAGAACACTATGGATTAATTAAGATTTTTGTACAATAGAGAGGTTATAGACCTCTTCTCTTAGTCCTGAATGCAACCCTATAGAACTAAGTCTATCTTTGGTCTCTTGCAAGTGATTCTCTCTTTCAACCTCGAAAAGAACTCTTGGAACCAACTCTAAAGAAATTTTATAGAGAATTCAGAACACTTCTAAATGACCTTGGGAATCCTTTTATAAGAATAAGGATTGCTAAAAGCTTAGTGTCATTTATGGCATAATTAGGGCAACATTGCCAACCACTGCAACATAAAATCAGGAAACCATTTATTACAGAAGTGACAAGGAGGCAATCCTAATTTTAATCAAGAAATATCAGAGACAAATCTAATATCTTTACATTCTAGAAACCCAAGCAGTCAAATAAAAATCAAGGTATGATCTTCTTTATCCCTACAAAAAGCAATATCACAACAAATATCTCAGCTACCTCTGCATACTAGGAAAGTGAATTCTTTGGCAACTTGGTTCAGATCATAACTGCTACATCTAGAAGAAACCATTTGCAAATATCAAGCCCATGGTGGCCACAAAATATGATTTTATTCAGCTCAACCACCTCAGACTCATTAAATTCTCAACTACAAACTATCCTTACAACCCAAGAAAGGAAGAAATTAGATTTCACACATCCTGACACATCATGGCTTTATTTTCTGTAAACCCTAGAATTTAAAATTGAAATGTCAACCAAAAATGGTTACTTTATCAAGTTTAAAACATAGCCATCGATCTTCATCTTTCATGGCATATCCAACGATCCCCGTGAATCTTAAAAATAGTTAACTAAGCCCTTGAAAAGTCTGGCCACATCACCCATCTCGCAACCAATCAGAGAAAAGCACATCAACATATCTAGCATGAGGACCCACCCTTTAATTAACCTTTAATCAAATGACTGTCACAAGATTTCAATGAAACAAACCTTGATCACTTTACCATTGCGAAGATATGACAACCATAATATCCTCTGCAAGATGTCAGATCTTTATACATGCTAGAAATCCTAGACCTACTAACAACTACCAAGTCATCATCCATCTTGACCAATTAGAAGCAAACACCTTGGATCTATCTAGCACATGACCCATGCGTCAGCTTACCTTAACTCACTGGAAGATCAGATGGTCGTCGCATGATCGCAAGGGGGAAAAGCTTGCCCTGCGGTCATATGACAATCATCAAATTCAAAGAAGACTGAATATCGGGCCCCACTAACAATTTACAAGTCACTCTCCTCTGCAATCAATCAGGGGTGGACACATCATCAAATCTGGTAACTAGACCCATATCATTTTTTATTTTTTAATCATGACAAGCACTTAACCCCTAGTTATCTGGCAATTGTGCAACTGAAGACACCTCTCATTTGTGAGACATTTGGCATAACTCAAGTTTAATCAAGATATCACATGAAAAAGGCCTTCTCAAATCACTGATTCATTTTCTTAACCGGGGTTAAGTCCCGAGAACACACAACTGAGGAAATCTCCAAGTCGCTAAAACTTTTCCTTACCCTGGGTTACATCTAGAGATTAAACGCTGACCGTCGATCTTGTCTTCATCATGCGATAGTCACGCTATCTCCTAATCTCAACCTTGAATTTGACTTCTTTAGGAGATTTGGCGACTAAAGGAAATACTATATGCTTTATCACATCTGGAGACTTAGCAACTATAGTTACATTAAAAACATTCTTTCATTGTAGTTGTTGAATCTCATAAAGCACTTCAACCATTTGGAGACTTCTTGACTAAGAGTATTCGGTAAGTCACTTGTAACAAAATAATATTCTTATGACTTAAGGAGACTACACGACTAAAGAAAAAGCATAACTGCTTGCTGAGTCACTGGATGTTAGATAGGTAACTACCAGGATCAGGAGATTAAGCGACAATTGTGTTCACCCATTCGCTGAATAAAAAGCTTAATCACTTGGGAATTTTGAGATTTGGCGGACACTCAGTCACATAATCTCATGATAGAAACATAATAGCCCACCAAGGAAATACTACATGTGTAGAAAAAGAACTTTAAGTGGCCCAAAAAAGTAACGAGGAAATAGACCTGGTCAAGGGTTTTTCATGGACTTAGACAAATGTTGAAACCTTGGACATGAAAAATAACCTATTTCTAAGACCTTAAAACATGAATTTCTCCTTGGTCTTTACAAATGAACACATGCGCTCTGAACTAGAGCTTGATGACATCAAAAACTATCCCTGGCTTAGGGTGCAAGCCATGAAACCTAATAGATCTTCTTCACTGATTAAAACAAGTTTTTAGGTGGGGAAGATAACTTCTTTAGGGTTTTGCAAGGAATAGACCATTTTTGTTTATATTTTAGCTATGACAGGAAAATGGACTAATAGTGGCTCTAACTAGGGATGTATGCCTCTTGTAGGCATAGCAAGAATTTAGAATCACTAGGAGAGCAGACCACCCACTGGACAAAACTTGCAGGGAACTGCTTCAAAAATTGGAAGAGTAGAAACAGGAAAGCAGGAAAGGAAAAACACAACAAGAAGGAAAAATATTTACAAAATTACAAGATTTGAAGATTCACCTGGTGGCCCTGGGCCACCAAAGGAAAATCAAAACCCTCCCGAATCAAAGGTTCAATTTTCATCCACATATGAAACTTGCGATCTAAAAATGTCATGACAATTTTTTTGCCAACATATGTGATCATCTATGGGTTGAAGAATAACATTACATTTGTCACTGCCCACATTTTTCCAGTGACAACCATCATATTCATGCTCCAAGAAATATGGGACATCATTTACTTCTTTTTGATGACTGGAAATAAAAAACTTATCTAGTAATGCATTGAAGAATAGACTGCAATTATTTTGATGCATTACAATAAACTCACCTGGCTGGGAATAAACTGGTCCTTCAGATTTTTCTTGATGAGATTCTTCGGCCACTGAACAACTTGGCTCCTCTATGATATCTTCATGAATTGGATCATGAACCAAGTGCAAATCTTTTTCACAAACACTATGACAGAGGGACAACTGATCTGCATCATTACTACCAAGAAATTTTTTGTCCTAATCATTGAAAACATTATCTTCAAAACTATCATAGTCACTATCATACTTATCAAAAGAAGAAAGAGGGAATGAACAAGAAACTTGTTCATCACTAGAATCTTCATTACAGAATACCACATTGTCATGACCTTCATTTTCTTCTTCTATAGACTTACTATATGAGGGGAACTCAAGCAAACATGGATCATATTCTTCATCACTTTGAACACTAACCTCATTATTAGTGTCAAAGCATATGTCAACTAGGTTCTACAATGTAAAATCCACACCGGAGGCATACCTTTGAAAATCAACAGCCAAGACTGCTGAAATTTCTTCACTGCTTAGTGTATATTGGACTTCATGTTTATTCTTACTAACTTCACTGCTGGTGCTGCAAACATCATCCTCTTTTGGAATAGGGAATGAAACTTCTTGACTTAAATCATCTTGTGCACAACAATCATTGCAACAACTTTCATCTGCATCATAATCATTTTTTTGTTGCTTACACAAAACCTCCTTATACTGAGACAATAATGCTGTTCTCTTATGATGATATTAGGGAAGATCTACAAACTTGATGGAAATATTATTAACTGTAAACTCTTCATCATCATCTTTATATTTACTGACCTCACTTTTAGCATCATAATCAACATCATTATCAACCTTAGACTCAAAATGTTCTATTGAATTATCCACTTCCTTGTCTGCTTAATGCCCTTTTTTGATATAACCTTGTCATTTTGAGAAACATTCTCAGCATCAAACATGGGCCATTCAAGAATACTATTTGTATTCTTTCTTTGCTGACGATCCTTTAGCAACTTACTCCACTCATCATCATCAGAAAACTCCCTTAGGAACAACCATTTGAAATCAATCAATGAAGAGATGCATCTTGGGGGTAAACTTAAATATCAATCAACTACAACCCCTTTGAAGGATCTCCCAAAAAGCAACATGCTGACATCTTCATGAATCTCATATGTTACAACAAATTTAAAGAATATTAGAACATGTTTAAGTGCTGATTCAAACCAATCATCAAAGACCAGAATTAATTCAATGAGCCTACTTAAAAAAGAATTAGGGGATCTTGGGATATGAGCACAATTTAAAGCTCTATCTGACTTAACAAAACACTGCCTTCTAGGCTGGCTCCTCTCTTGGTTACTCATTTAGTTTGAGATAAGATGAGAACCATTCATCTTTTTCTATCTTTACAAGAGGTACACAAAAATATTTAAACCTTTATGATAGTATTTTAATGTTTCTTGTCATTAACAAGATTTTCAACATGAAAGCATGAAACTACCTAATATCACTCTTCCCTTCTTACTAGTGTTGAAACACTTAATAGGGAACAAAATACTTTACTGATGATCTCATGGAAAGATACACATAAAGATCAAAAAATACCTGGAAGTGTTGTGGTTGAAACTCAACCTCCTGACTGGAAAGACTAATAGATTTGAAGCTCGCTTCAAAGAAATTTTTATGGAGCTGCCACCTCCTTGAAGAGGAAAAATATGCTAATCACTAAAAAATCCTTCTGTATCCTTTTCCATACAATAAAACTTCACTAGGATCTTAAAAACTATTTATTAGGACTACAAATATATCTTTCATACACTAATCAAACAGACAACTCAGAGTCACCACTCACAACTTGGTGAGAAAATATGAAACTTTAGATTTTGACTCTACTTTTGCAATGATAATTACTAGATATGATAAATAAGTAGGCCGAGAGTCTAGCTCAACTTGTACCCGCATTATTTGTAACTTGTTTATAACACCAGAGGGCTTCAAACTAGATTTATCATGACTATATCATCTCTATTCCCTAGTAGAGTCACCATTTTATTGGTGACTTGGATGGGCCAAATCAATCTAGGTTATATAATACTGATAATATATAATGTAACAATAACCAAAGATTCTCAACATATTTTACTTTGTTATGTTCTCCCCAGTAGAGTCACCATTTTGTTGGCTCTTGGTTTAGCAAGATTTAAACAACCTTTATTAATGGAGAGATGCACCTATGGGGTAGCTTACTTCCCACAATCAGTACATTCATACAAGAATAAGGACTAATGAAAAAAGCATAAGGCTTTCTACACTTTGAACTCTGTAGAATTTAGGCGGGTGCCCCTAGGATTAGGATCACTTAATCTCAACCTTTTCACTAATCCTCACAAAACAGATATGCCCATAATACTTCTTGTTATCTATAACATAAAGAGATAGGATGTGAAGCTAAGTACACTATCAAGTTATTCACAAATAAAGTAGGGGCTTTAGCTGTTTAGTCCACAACTATTGACTTATAAGATTTATAATTTGATTTGTTTGTCTTAGGGTAGAACTACTAGACAAGAAAGAACATCTATTAGACAAAGTGTCTATGATCAGTCCCTTATCCATTGGGCATATTCAGAAACAATTCCTCACTATATTGTTGATTCTATCATTCACTTAGTAAATGAAAATCAGGCAAGAACCTCACTAATTACCTATATCCTCCTTAATGCTCTTCAATTCTGTTAGGTTACATCAATCATTTACTTAACTTTTCAGGTTAATAGAAAAACATATGAAAACATACAACACTTATGTCTCCAGCTATTGATCTTGAGGTCATAAACTCACAAGATAATAGGAAATTACAAATCAGTAAACATGAGACAAGGTTCAAATCAATTTTAGTATTCTTATATGAGTTTTCCACAAACTGATACAAGAGTGAATAACTAAACATAAAATATACCACAAAAAGATAAGAACACTATGGATTCATTAAGGTTTTTGTACAATAGAGAGGTTACAGACCTCTTCTCTCCGTCTTGAATGCAAGCTTATAGAACTAAGTCTATCTTTGGTCTCTTGCAAGTGATTCTCTCTTTCAACCCTGGAAAGAACTCTTGGAACCAACTCTGAAGAAATTTTACAGAGAATTCAAAACACTTCTAAATGACCTTGGGAATCCTTTTATAAGAACAAGGATTGCTACAATCTTAGGGTCATTTAGGGCATAATTAGGGCAACATTGCCAACCACTGCAACATAAAATTAGGAAACCATTTATTGCATAAGTGAAAAGGAGGTAATCCTAATTTTAATCAAGAAATATCAAAGACAAATCTGATATCTTTACATTCTAGAAACCCTAGTAGTCAAATTGCAAATCAGGGTATGATCTTCTTTATCCCTATGACAAGAAATATCATAGCAAATATCTCAGCTACCTCTGCATACCAGGAAAGTGAATTCTTTGGCAACTTGGCTCAGATCATAACTGCTGCATCCAGAAGAAACCATCTGCAAATATCAAGCCCATGGCGGCCACAAAATTTGATTTTATTTAGCTCAACCACCCCAGGTTCATTAAATTCTCAACTACAAACTATCCTTATAGCCCAAGAAAGGAAGAAATTAGATTGCACATGTCTCGACACATTGTGGCTTTATTTTTTGAAACCCTAGAATTTGAAATTCAATTGTCGATCGACAATGGTTAATTTATCAATTTTAAAACATAGCCGTCGATCTTCATCTTTCATGGCATATCCAATGATCCTTGTGAATATTAAAAATAGTCAATTGAGCCCTTGAAAAGTCTAGCCGCATCACCCATCTCGAAACTAATTAGAGAAAAGCACGTCAGTATATCTGGCATGAGGACCCACCCTTTAGTTAACCTTTAATCGGATGGCTGTCGTAGGATTTGAATGAAATAAACCTCGATCACTTTACCATCGCGAAGATACGAGAACCGTAATATCCTCTACAAGCTATGAGATCTTTATACATGCTGAAAACCCTGGCCCTATTGACAACTACCAAGTTATCATCCAGCTTGACCAATCAGAAGCAAACACCTTGGATCTATCTAGCACATGACCCACTTGTCAGTTTACCTTAACACACTAGAAGATCAGATGGTCATTGCATGATCACAAGGGGGAAAAGCTTGCCCTACGGTCATATGAAAACTATCAGATTAAAAGAAGATTGAATGCCAGGCCCCACTGAAAATTTACAAGTCACTCTCCTCTGTGATCAATTAGGGGTGGACAGGTCATCAAATATGGCAACCAGACCCATATCATTTTTCATTTTTCAACCCTAAAAAGCACTTAACCTCCAGTCATCTAGTGATTGTGTGACTGAAGGCACCTCCCAGTCATGAGACATTTGGCATAACTCAAGTTTAATCAAGAGATCACATGACAAAGGCCTTCTCAAATCACTGATTCATTTTCTTAACTAGGGTTAAGTCCTGAGAACATGCGACTGAGGAAATCTCCAAGTCGTTGAAAATTTTCCTTACCCTGGGTTACATCTGGAGATTAAACACTGACCATCGATCTTGTCTTCATCCTATGGTAGATACGCTATCTCCCAATCTAAACCTTGACTTTGACTTCTTTAGGAGATCTGGTGACTGAAGGAAATACTATCTACTTTATAACATTTAGAGACTTAGTGACTATAGTTACATTAAAAATATTCTTTCATTGTAGTTGTTGATTCTCATAAAGTACTTCAACCATTTGGAGACTTCCCAACTAAGAGCATTTGGTAAGTCACTTGTAACAAAAGAATATTCTTATGACTTAAGGAGACTGTACAAATGAAGAAAAAGAATAACCACCCACTGAGTCACGAGATGTTATATAACTAACTGCTAGGATCAGGAGATTAAGCGACAACTATGTTTTCCCATTCATTGAATAAAAAGATTAACCTCCCAAGAATTTTGAGAGTTGGCAAGCACTAAGTCATATAATCTCATGATAGAAACATAATATCCCACCAAGGAAATACTACATGTGCAGAAAAAGAACTTTAAGTGGCCCAAAAAAGTAACAAGGAAATAGACCTGGTCAAGGGTTTTTCATGGACTTAGACAAATGTTGAGACCTTGGACATGAAAAATAACCTATTTCTCAGACCTTAAAACATGAATTTCTCCTAGTCTTTACAAATGAACACATGCACTTTGAATTGGAGCTTGATGACATAAAAAACTATCCCTGGCTTAGGGCGCAAGCCATGAAACCTAATAGATCTTCTTCACTAATTAAAACAAGTTTGCAGGTGGGTAAGCCAACTTCTTTAGGGTTTTTCATGGAATAAACCATTTTGATTGGATTTTAGCTATGATAGGAAAATGGACTAATAAAATCTATCGAAGCTCTTAACTGAGTTAGCATCCCCCTTCTCTTCTACAATTCCAGAGGTATCCACCTCTAAAGCACCACTCCATAGAGAAACATAGATGTGCTTCAAGAAATGAAGAAGAAGGCACTAGTGGTGGATGGATGGATAGAGGAGCAATTGGAGGCAATGAGGTTGAGGTCTTAGATGGGCATAAGGATGAGGTATGGGGTCCAATGGACCAATTCATTGAATTCATTTGTGAGGTGACATCTACACCAAATTCATTATGCCTGGGTATTTTCACCCTCATAGATTCTTTATTGGTTAGGTTTGACAAGCGATTCGATGTACAATTCTGACCCTCAGGAGATTTTGATGGCTTAGTTATGGGAGGGGTCTCCCAACTAATGTTGAAAGCTCATGATGCCATTAGGATGACATCTAAAATGAAAAGCAAGTATCAAGATGCAAGAGACCATCTTAAAGAAGCCATAAGTCATATGGACTTCCTAAAGGAGGTAGATGAGGAAGTTGTGGCCAAGATAGTAGAGGCCTTCTAGAAATTTTGAGCACAATAAATTCTTTAGGTCCTGAGACTTTTTCTCCTACAAACCCATATTCTTTGGTTTATCATTCTTTGAGTGTAAGCTCCTGGAGTCTGGGGTTTCTGCTTGCACTTTTGTATTTTTTACGATGGTCAATGTCAATGATTCCTACGAAGCTGACTGACTATTGTCTCAGATTCTTGTCAGAGGCATTGTAATAAATTGAGTTAATACAACATGGCCCAAAAGTGACAGGGGAAAGATAAAAAGACTGCAAACATTATCCTAACTCTCGAGGTGTCGATCCAACATTTAATACTTGGCATGTAGGGAGAGTGTTTGGAGACATGGAACCACCATTGCATTTATGGAGCATACCACTCAAGGCACTTAGATTGCACAAGTCACATCTGCATGCTTTGGTGGTGTCCCCACAATGATTATTTTCCCCAAATTTCTCATTCCTTTTCCTTCCCCCTTCTATTATTTCCTTTTTGGTTATTGTGCTATGATGGGATATTCATGACAGCACAGGTAATACTGACTATAAATATTGTATTTTATGGAAACAAGTGGGCTCTAGATCCCAATTTAGAATGTAGGCTGTCTATAAATAAGAATGATGTCTTTCTAAGGGTTGACAAAGTTGATGATTTTTTTATCCATGCTATTATTGCACTATTTTCTTTCAGTCTAGTTATTAGTATTCTTAGTAGATTAATGCTCCCCTAGAGCCATGAATGTATTAACTAGTGATGTTGGCCCTCTTAAACTAATGAAGGAATAAATACTTCTCTTGGTGCCATACTTCATGTTGTTCTTCATTTTGGATTCAGTGAATCTCTTTCATGTTGTATGCTTCCTTATGTCTTTTGCTCAAAGTTCTTTGATAGATAACTGAAATGCTTTTTCTTTCATTTCTAAGGTAAATTTTAGTTGATAATAATACATATGCTTAGTATGGTTACTAGTTCTTTGTTTGAGCATTATTAATGTTTAGAAGTTTATAGTATGACTATAGATAGATTTCTATTAACGCTTGTCTATCTTTTGGTGTTTCTTTGTTAAAACTAATGACTACTTGTAGGAAACCTCACCCATTCTAAATCTCTGATAATCAATGAGCATAAAACTAACATGCCCCTTAAAATAAAAATAGTCACTTGTCCAACCGAACCATCCCTATACTATTGTGATTCGACTACCAGGTGCTTGGAGGCTAGGAGATTTCACTCTTCGGTAAAAATCTCAAGGAAAAGTTTTTTGGTACCCTAGTACCTAGTGACAAGTCTCACCCTATTGGAGAGGCTATCAAAAAGTCCTATCAATAGAAACTGGCACTTGATGGAGGGCATGAGCCTGTCCTTTTTAGAATATTTTGAGACCACACGTCAAGAGGGTTCCCCGAGTAGTAGTTTTAGGAGTCAAGATTTCTATCATTTAGGGTCATTCTCACCCTTGAAATTTAAAAGAATTATTTGATCGACCTCAAATCCTAGAGAGTTTATCAAGCTTGGACCTCTTATCTGAGGAAAAAGGGCTCATCAGAAACAAAAAATCTTGACTCCTAGGTCTAGATATACAACTTCTCAAAATACCCCAGTTTCCTAGCCAAATACAATGACAAACACCACCCTTTCCAATCCAACATTCCCGATGGTTGTATATTTCAACAACACTGGATCCCGTATGGGAAAAATCCCTAATTTTATGAATGATATTCCTCCGCATCTAGAGAAAATATGCCAAAAATATGAACACCTAGGTCCCCGAACAGTAGAAGAACACCTTAAGGCCTATAAGGATGTCATGAACATGCATCACATCCAACATGAAGATGTATTATGTAGGATGTTCCTACTGTCCCTTAGGGAAAATAAACTAAACTAGTACTTAAATCTCCCTGCAAACTTTATCAATGGTTGGAAAGACATGGAGGATGCCTTCTTAGTGGTATTTTGGGTTCATGTGGACCCAACTTGGTCCCACAACTAGTTTATCTACATAAAGAAGAAACCTAATGATTTATAGGCTACCTTAAATCACTAGTTGCAAATGACATTGACACGTTGCACAAGTCTTTTTGTCCCCTCCATAGAGGTGTTGATTAAGACTTACCTTAATGAATTAGATCCATTTGTCATGATCCTTTTATGGAGAAACACCTTTGCAAATGAGAGGGACACTCTAGACAAAGCTTACAACCTTGCCCTCAAATTATCCTGAAAGCTTAACTAGGCTCCTAGTGGAATTGGGAAAAGTATACCCTATAACACATAGCCTAGGGTAAGTTCCTACATAGGAAAATAAAATCCTAATATGGTAGTGGCTGCCTTGATGATAAACTTGATACCCTGTTATGTCTATCCCACTCCTGTTCACACTCCTTTGGATCTTCAGTACGCGCCCTAGGCCTAGCCATAGTAACTAGCATCTCAAGTGCTTAGTGTCCTCTTCTTTCAAATGACCTCTTTAGTTGAACCACCACACAAAGAGACCCCTTTCTTGTAAATGAATGCACCTAATGAATAGTCTTTCGCAACTTGAGTTGCTACAAAAAACCCACCACCCTAGTTGTCATATTGTGTCCAAACCACCCTGTTTTCCATTGAGGTTGAATCTCTATAGTGACTCATGTCCTGACTCATTATTGACATGGGGCAACTGAAGATGAGACCCTCAACATCCTAGAACCTTTTCTCTTCTCATCAAGGAAATGTCTTCTCAGGACAATAGAGTTCCAATAACTTCAGGCCCCAAAATTACCATAACAATAATAGATGCTATGGAAATATTTGGCCTAACAATCTATACTAGAGTAATACATCGAAAAATAGAGGTGTAGCCCCAAATCACTCTATAAATCAAGGGAGTGCGGGTCCTAATTATTTCATACATCTCATTAAATTTTATCCCTTAACCACCTGGCTCACATTTTGAGGTGAATTGTGCCACCTTAGAGAAAATCATTCAAGTCTCCCAGTTAGATCATCAACCAAATATTGATTCAAATCCTCCAAAACATCCAAAAAAACCTCATAACTCTACCTTTATTTTTGAAACAATATTCTTTGGAGAAGATAAAGAAGATGAGGAAGAACCTGATCTATATGGGTTCTTTGATGATTCCATCCCAATCTTTGAGGCTAATGCCTTTACCAATTCACAGGTTCCTTACAACACAAGGATCCAATCTAACAAATGTCCCTTCATAATGTTGATTTCCCCAAGGAATACCAACATCCCTTCAGACCCCCATGCAAATGTTAACCCATTCCCTCTAAAGGGACCCATCTTCCACACTACTCGTGAGTATGTAATAAAGAGCCTAGGAATCCTGAAGGGATGGTTTAACATCACAAGGGTAATGGATAACACTACTACTACCATGACCTAAATAGAGGTATTTCTTAGTTTCCTTAAGCAAAAGAATGACCTCTTGCACCATTTGGTAAAATCAAAAGCTTGTTGTAACCCACCAAAGAACATCATATTTGATGATGCTAATGCGACCATGTTCCAGGGAAATAAAGAAGACCCTCACTTCCTACTCAGCCTTAAGATTTATCTTAAAAACCTACACAATTATCTAGTGGATTTTGGAGCTTCAAGAAATGTCATGCCCTTATCTATTTGTAAGAAGCTTAGGTTGGTCCCCACACCATCCAATAGTGCAATGGTTCAACTTATTAAAACTGTTATCAAGATGGTGATTGAGTTGAAGAATGTTCAAATCCAGCTTAGCTAAGAATGTTCAAATCCAACTTAGCTAAGAACCTCAAGTGTCTATCATCATCAACATTCCTAAAACTTACAGGATGTTGTAAAGTTAGAATTTGTGTAGGGTCCTCAACAGATATATCTTGATTGACTTCTCCCACTTGTGGCTTTCTTAGAGAGGGGAGGCCAGTCCAATCAAAGTGGATAGTGAACCTCAGGTGAAATAATATATCACCAACTATGGTTAGGTGAGTGAGGTAGATTATGCTTAGCTCGAGCCTGACCTGCATTAGGCCAAAGAGATCTTGACTCTAGATTTCATTCCAGGTGGGACATTCCTCAATGAGGACCCCGATATCACTCAGAGAGTCAGGGATATTATTGTGAGGTTGAATCATGATGTCATCATTTAAGGTAGTAACACCTCCATAGCCACTCTATTTTCATATACATGGTGTAGGGTGCACTATTAAGAGAATTCCTAGTTCGAGTGTAAATCTTGTGCGGATGTTGCCACAATCAGGCTTTCAAACCTCTTAGAGATAGAGAGAAGGGAAGAACTTCCTAGGCAATACAATTTGCCAATGAAGATAACTAAAGGATTTATTTTTGAAGAACCATCAATGGTATCTCCTTTGGAATTCATTCTACCCCTTGTGTCTGCTATCTCAAAAGACACACTAGAACCCCCTCCTATTCCCAAACCAATACCACAAGCTACCTAGCTTCCCAAACCTTGACATGATGATAATAGCTTATGGATCTTGAAGTTTGATGGATCCCAATCCAATCAAGGGTGTTGAGCTAGGGTTGAATTGATTAACCCCCATGAAAATTCTTTCCTCGCATATTACCGACTATAGTTTGACTGTACAAACAATGTTACTAAATGTGAGGTTTTGGTGTTAGGCATCCTACTTGTGCTAAGAAAGGGATTCACCCACCTTTGGACCATATGTGATTCAAAACTAATAGTTAAACAAGTTTGGAGTCAGTATACATGCCATGACAAATGATTAGAGACATATCACAATAGAGGGTGGATTTTAATAGAGGACTTTGATGCCTTTGGAATTGAGGTAATTCCCTAGAAATGAAAATATGTTCCAAATTCTCTTATCATGTCTGTCAGTACAATTGAACCCATGAAAGGTTCATGACTCTAGAGGTTTTTAGTTGAAATGGTCCCCATCCTCTCTGTCCCCAATAAAATAACTCACCTTCAAGGATTCAAAGATGATAAATACATCCTTGTCTTCTTGGAAAAAATCGATGTATTTGAAGACCAAATTATCAAAGAGGAAGAACATAATGATACAGGACAAGAAAGAGATGAGGATGGTATCCTTGATTTACCAACAAACACCATCCCAAAGGGGATGGTTGCCCTTGAATGAATATTTGAATCAGATCCTCGGGTCAAGGATAGAATCCCCCAGTCTTTGGAAGGCTGAAAATATGAAAATATTAACATCAGAACATGCGCTAAAGAAAAATGTGTCTGGATAGGTACCTCTTATTCCTTGGAGGAAAAGGAGAGATTCCTTGTGGTTCTTCGGGAGTACATTGATATGATTACCTATGGGTATGAAGACCTCAAGACTTATGATACATCTATCATGACACATACCATCCCCTTAAAGCTCGATGCCAAGCCTTTTAGAAAAAAACAATGACTATTCAATCCACTAATCGAACCCCTAATCTACCAGGAGGTTCAAAAGTTACTATCTGTGAGAATAATCTTCTTGATCTAGCACACCACTTGGGTGGAAAATCTAGTTCTAGTCTGGAAAAAAAATGGGGAAATCAAACTTGTGTAGATTTTTGGAGCCTGAATAAGGCTTCAAAGAAAGATAACCATCTCTTTCCCTCACTTGATGAGGTTCTTCAAATTGTCAGTGGTTCCCAAATGATGTCCTTCTTGGATGGATACTTGGGTTACAACTAGTTTATGGTGAAATTTGAGGACTTGATCAAGACCGTGTTGACCACCAAGTGGGGGGCATTCTCTTATAGGTGAATTCCCTTTGGTTTGATTAATGTTAGGGCTATGTTTGAGAAGGAAATGGGTATCACCTTCAAGGGATTATTTAACAAATGCATAATCATATACATGGATGATTTGAAAATTTTCTCTCAAGACATGTGTGATCACCCCACCCACCTCACCAAAATTTGTGAGAGATGTCATCAGTTCAACATTTCACTTAACCCTAAGAAATGCATATTTGGGGTCACAAAAGGGAAGTTGTTGGGATATATTATCTTTGAGAAGGGTATTTCCATTGAACCTGAGACAATAGAGGCATTGTTGCATTTGTAGATGCTAGGTAGCAAGAAAGAAATGTGATCTTTCTTTGGAAAGATCAACTTTGTATGACGCTTCATCATGAGATTCACCAAGGTTGTTAAGCATCTAAATGATATTACGAATAAGGACATAAAGATTGAGTGGAGTCCAGATGAAAAGGAGGAATTTGTTCAAATTAAACAAGAAATCATGGAGGCCCCAATCTTGGCATGCCCAGACTATGCCCTCTCATTCTATATATACTCCACTTCCACTCACTCTGCCTCTGCATGTTTGACCCAAAAGGTTGAAGGGGAAGAATAACCCATCACTTTCATGAGTTCCCCTTTCAAGAATTTTGAAGTATGATATTCACCCCTCAAGAAGCAAGCATTCATCCTTTCCAAGGTAGTAAATAAATTTTGGGATTACATTCTTTGGAGTAAGGTACACATTATTGTGCCAGATCAAGCTGTGAAATATTTGTTGATGCAAAATGAACTAGGAGAACGTCAGGGGAAATAGATGACTATCCTCTAAGATTTTTAATTAGTGATGCAACCTATGAGGTTAGTCCACAAACAGGGATTATGTCAGGCCATGGCTGAGACCGGTTTGCAAATCAAATGCCAAACTTACACCATTGAGTCTGTCACCTAGGATTCCTAGGATGCTGACCTTTTGTACCTTCTTTTGAATAATCTATGCCCTAAGAGAATTCCTTCCAATAAACATCAATCGCTCTAGCTAAAGAGTGCACATTTCATGATTAATAATGGAACTCTATTCCACAGGAACTACAAAGGCCTTTATCTTTGGTGCCTTGACCAAGAAAAAGATGCACAAATGATTGATGAATTCCATGGATAGTTTGGAATTGGGCATGGATTAGCTGATGCCAATGCCCATCAAATTCTATGAGTCAGATACTATAGGCCACATATATTTAAGGATGTCCATGCATATGTGAGGAAGTGTCATACTTTCTAAACTACTGCCTCTCATGAGCGGAACCTGACAATGCCTCTCCAGCCTATTTTTGAGGTTAGACCCTTTTCTCAGTGGGCATTCAATTTCATCAAGGAAATAAACCCCAACTCATCTTCCATACATTGGTACATCTTAACTACCATATATTATTACACTTGGTGGTCCAAAGAGATACCATGTAAGAATAAGATAATAGACGTGGTAATTAGCTTTATTGAGGAAAAAAATGCCACTAGATTTGGAATTCCCTTTACCCTCGTGTGCGAAAATGGTCCAACATTTTTCTCTTCCTAGCTACTTGAGTGGGCTTACAACCATAAAATTTGCCTAAAATTCTTGATAATTTACTATCCATAGGGAAATAGACTAGGAAAATAAAAAAATAAGAACTTCTTAAAGGTAATCAAACATTTTCTTGAAAGGAATCCCTAGGATTGACACCAGAAACTCAGGTTCACCCTTTGGGCAGATCGCGTCCGAGTCAAAGTCACTTTGGAGATTCCCCATTCTATCTAGTCTATGGCTAGAATTTGGTGTTTGCGGTGAACCTATATATTTCAGTCCTATAGTTCATGCATGAATTTGATATGAGGGATAATGTTGTGGAGGTCTACCTCCTCAAATTAGTTCACTTAGAAGAACAAAGAGACAACTCCCTTGAGAATTTTGTGAAATATCAAGTAGTTTTCAAATGTTGGTTTGACAAGAGAGCCCAATATAATGCTTTCAGGATCTTAGACCTAGTCCTCCTATGAGACAAGGCTTTGGAGAAGAAAAGTAAGCACACCAAATTCCAAAGGCTCTAGCTTGGACCTTATCATATATCTAAAATTTGAGGGGCTAATACTTATCACCTCAGCTCCTTAAATCATAGAAGTTGTTCCATTTCCTATCAATGGATAGTTCCTCAAACACTACTTTGAATAAGGTTGAAAGAAGGGTTTTTAACCCTTTGTTTTATTTTATGTATAGGAAGCTTTTAAATAATCTTGACACCCCTTGTCAATGTGCCCTCCCTGTAAATTCTTGTTAATTTTTTTTCCCATGTAAATAGTTTTGGGCCATTTGGTCTCTTGGTATTTTTTCCTTTTTCTTTTTACTTGCTTTGGTTCATCCCAGACCCTAGCATTTTGCCCCCTTTCGTAGGTGGGAATGATTTGCATAACATATCGCTACCTATTAGGAGACTCACCTCATGCATTTTGATACAGTCAAGGATGGAGGATCCAATTAAGGACTATCTGACCTTGCAACCAAATGACAACACAATGGAATTTAATAACAAACACACTAGATCTGATATAAAACTAGAATCTTTATTCATCAATTTATTGATTACATGCAATGTGCTGGGCTGGAAGGCCTTCCCAGTTATGACCAATTACAAAGAAAGTAACAGTCTACAAGATCTCACAGGATCCAAATCTTTTCCACAACACCAGTACTCAACTAGCCTAGATCTGCAACAAGACAAGATGCTGGGAGGACCCCGAGAAAGATCTAAAATTGTACTCCCAACTTCCAAGCAATCTCCCTGTTCCTAAGATCGCAAGTTGCTAACTCCCACTCCCAACTATCTCCCTAAACAACTACCCAAGCATCTACTTAAATACTAAATCCCAGCCACAAGTCAGCTCTACAGGGATATACATATATTAAACACAAAACATCAGTTGACTCTCCAATAGCCTTACAATAAATTACATTCTCCAAGATGGCCCCAAACAGTCATTAGATCCGCATAGAAGAATGCAACATGCCAGATCTAGGTCTCCACATGTCCAATGGTCAATCCATAACTCAAGGAACATGACCCAAATTAAATGCACTAGTCAGCCAAGACAATTCATCCAAATAACCATGTCGGTCTACAAGAACACCAAGCGTCAGAGAACTGACCATGGCAAGCATGATCGAGCAACATAGTTATCATCGAGTGCTAGAAGAAATTGACACCTTTAGTTACCGAGCATTCTTCAGAGACCGAGCACCCCGGTAAACACTAAAATTGAGCAACCAGTCTCCCAAACTGAGCAAATACTCCACCAAACAAGGATCAAAACTAGCAATCTACCTTCAAAGACAAACATATTTTTGGTTGATACATGATTACCAAGAATCCTAGGATGCTCCTGCATCGGACACCCAAGGTAAGAAATATTTTCTCATAAGGAAATCAAGAACACCTTAAGGGAATCGAAACAGGTATGCCATATCTGTTCTTAACCCATATCTCCTCTTGTCCTTCATCCCAAGTTATCTTCACTTCATCCACTGTCCTCTGCAGCAAGCTTTCTTGCCCCTTATATTTCCTATCTGCAACTGATAACAACTGACTCTGACCATTCCTTCCACTACCAACCACCTCAGTACATCACTAAACACTATCCTCTCTAGACTCTTCAATCAACTTGACATCCTTCACATCTCTCTGTATCACAAATGTCATCATCTACTATACTATCTCTATTAGAAAGACCATTTGCCTCTTAATCTCAACAAACTCTTCAGATATACCATTCTCCTTCTCTTTCAAACTAGGGTTTGTAGGAATAGGTTCATTAATCCTCTACTCTTGAGGTTTGTCATAAGGACAACACCTGATAACTCCACATCCCTTAGCCCCTGTCTCCTATAGAGGTAACAACTTATGTCTAGATCCTTCATGCCTAACCACATAGGTGTTAGAACGACCATCAAACAAAACATTTCTATCAAGGTCTACCGAGCAATAGATGACAAGCATCCATAGGCAATATATCACACAATATCTCATCATGATAAGATCCAATCTGAAAATTAACCAAGCATTGTTTTTCAATCCTAACCTTATATACATCTTGTATCCAACTAATCTGATAAGGATTAGGATGCTTCTTTCTTTCCAAATTCAACTTACTAACCATCTCTTCTAAAAAAAAGTTCTCAGAACTACCACCATCAACTATAACATTACATACCTTATCCTTGCACTTACATCTAGTTCTAAACAAATTTCTCCTTTGCACTGGTTCCTAGACACATGTAGCCAATCTCCTAGTGATTAGAAATTCACCCTTCTCTACAATATTCACAATATCTTCATCAACAGTCAGTGCAATTCTTTTCTTAGGACATTGAAAACTTCTATGACCCACTTCACCACACTGATAAAAAGTATTGGTGAACTCATTCTTCCACTTTCCTCTCTGTCTAGTATTGAAATTCTTAGTGACATGACCACTGCCAGATCCCACATCGGTATTCTTAGGATTCTCTACCACATTACTTTCAGCAACTATTTCACCAATCTTACCACCTCGGTTCCTATTGTTCTGCCTTCCTTCAAACTTCTTATTCAGCTTCTCTTCAATCTCTAATGCCATTTGATAAGAATCACCTATTGTTATCATCTGAACAGTAAGTAATTCTTCTTGAATACTTGTTCTCAAACCATAGACATACCTAGCAACCTTCTCTTTATCAGCTTCAAAATGACCAATCCTAATCATGATTCTGTAAAACTCCTTGGTATACTCTTGCACTGATTTGTTAGTTTGCTTCAAGGCTTCCATCTTCTTAAACATGTCCAATTCATAATCCACTAGAATGAATTGCTTCTTCAACTTGTCAACCATTTGGTTCCATTTAATGATCTTTTCCTTTCCTCTTCTACTTCTTTCCAACTAAACTTCTCTCCACCAAATATTTGCATGACCCTTCAACTTAGTCTTTGCAAATCTAACCCTATCAGGATCTTCTATTTCTTCATACTCAAAGTACTCATCCATCTCATTAATCCAATCAATCAAATCTTCTGGCTAAAGGCTTCCAAAAAATGTAGAAACTTCAATCTTAGGTCTTTTCCCAATTGTAGACATAGCTTTCAGGATTCTATTTTCTTTAGGATCTCTAGCTTCTTCTACAGCTTCTTCAAAATGATATTCTTCCTCATATTCATCATCACTACCTTCCTTTAGTGTAGTCTTCTTCTTTCTCAATTCCTCTTGCAGATCTTGCACTTGTTTCTGCAAAGCCTTAAAATCTTCAAGACTGAATTTTCCAGCAGCTTCCTCCTTTGAAATCTCACGAGCTCTCCTCAGAGGCATCTTCAATACAAGATCTTGGTGTAAACCACCAAGATCCGTCCACAAAAAAAAGATCAACTCGCTCCAATAGGAAAAAACTTCACTCTGATACCACCTGACGTAGTCAAGGATGGAGGATCCAATTAAGGACTATTTGACCTTGTAGCCAAACCACAACACAACATAATTGTACAACAAACACACCAGATCTGATATAAAACTAGAATCTTTATTCATCAATTTATTGATTACATGCAATGTACCAGGCTATAAGGCCTTCCCGATTATGGCCAATTACAAAGAAAGTAACAATCTACAAGATCTCGCAGGATCCAAATCTTTTCCACAACATCAGTACTCAGCTAGCCTAGATCTAAAATAAGATAGGATGCTGGTAGGACCCTAGGAAAGATCTAAACTTGTACTCCCAACTTCTAAGCAATCTCCTTGTTGCTAAGCTCGCAAGTTGCTAACTCCCACTCCCAACTATCTCCCTAAACAACTACCCAAGCATCTACTTAAATACTAAATCCCAGCCACAAGTTGGCTCTATAGGGATATACAAATATTAAATACAAAACATCAGTTGGCTCTCAAATAGCCTAACAATAAATTACATTCTCCAAGATGGCCCCAAATGGTCATTAGATCTGCATAGAAGAATGCAAAACACCAGATCTAGGTCCGCACACATCCAATGGTCAATCCATAACTCGAGGAACATGACCCAAATTAAATGCACCAGTCAGCCAAGCTGATTCATCCAAATAACCACATCGGTCTGCAAGAACATTGAGCGCAAGAGAATTGACCATGCCAAGCATGACCGAGCAACATAGTTATCACTGAGCGCCATAAGCAACTGATGCCTTTAGTTACCGAGCATTCTTCAGAGACTAAGCACCCTGGTAAATACTGAAACCAAACAACCAGTCTCCCAAATTAAGCATTAAATAATCCACCAAACAAGGATTAAAACTAGCAATCTACCTTCAAAGATAAACATATTTTTGGTTGATACAGGATTGCCAAGAATCCTAGGATGCTCCTACATCACATTTTAATAGTCCCAAATCTACCAGTGGAGTGAAGTCTGATCAAATTTTCATCTGAGAAGTATTTTAGAAATGTGATTTAGGATGGTGGTGAATCTTCATCAACTCTAAATTCATTCACTCTTGTAGAAAGCTAAAATAAAATGGCTAACTAAGTTAACATGATAAAGAGAAAAGACCCCAAAGGAACTCGAGGGTAGATTGATTATACTCTTGGAAGATTGCATATGAAAAGATAAAAGCATTATCCTGGGCCCATAAAATCATCTCCTCCTAAGAAAAAAAAATAGATGGAAAGGTGAAAGAACTACCGCCACAACAACAAGTTAAACTTAAGACTCTCGTGAAAGAAGTACTACCTTTTCTATCTCAGAAAAAAAGAGAAGAAAATATCTTAGAAGAGGATGGAATTTAGGAACTCGTATTGCACAATAACCTATAAAAGAATTAAAAGATTATCTGGTTGGAGTATGATTTCTCTATTTCTCCTAGAAACTACAAGGTGAATCTCTTTCAAAGCATACACCTCATAGCTTGACATGAATGAATGATCAGATCACGGTGAACTAGATTCTCTGAAGCCTAAAATCATAATGAAAAATCTCTTGGATGATGATAACACCCTAGTATACTCTACTGGTAGATTTAGGAGGTCTCAAATGCACAAGGCATTTGTCTCATCGAGTCATCATTTGTTATTCTCTGCATACCCATCCCTACATTTTGTTGGGGCAAAATGTTAGGTCCCCCTTTATCTTTTGTTTCTTTTTTGGTTGTCCTTGGTTGTCTTTTGTCTTTTTTTTCTATAGGATCTAGTATTTGAGAGTGTCTTCTTTTCTATTTTCAAAAATTCTGGACTTCGGAGTCTCGATATCGTCACTTTTATTTTTGTTTGGAGAAGTGAATGCTGGATGTCTCAAGGTCTAGAATTTAGGGCTTACCTACCTTAGGATTCTCATTAGAAATTCATGTTCTTACTTAGGCATTATAAAAATTCTTTCACCCCTCATTTTTACATTTTACCTAAGAAAAATTACTTTCTGAGTGATTAAATGAGAAGCATGAAGTGTTTTCCTAAGCCCAAGTAAGAGAAGTTTGGTGCAAGTGATAGTGTTTGTGTTTCTACATTTAGGTAGGGTAATTTGAGCTTTTGGCAAGTAGTGGGTGAGCGTCTTCATCTTATTCAGTATTCTTTTGTCCCAGGTAGGCCATCCTTGGATTTTTGTTTCATTTTCATTATGTTTCCTCGCTTCTTGTTTCTTTTTTTCCTTTTATTTGTGTTGTCCCAAAACTCCACCCTGTAAATAGGGTTTGTGTGGATTTCTTTCAGGTTTGTCCGTTCATCATTCTTTTTTTTGTTTGACATTCATGGCTTGTCTAGCAAGTGTAAATTGTGTTGGCTAGTGTAAATTAGTGTAAATTGGTGTAGTCTGGTGTAGTCCTCTCTAAATTTGTAAAATTGTTGTTTGTAAATGTCTGCAGATAGTGGTGTTTCATCTACGTGTTCTCTATACATAGTCATGTAAATAAGTCCTAGTCTTGGTAGGGTTGAGTTTATGTACATGACATTGAATGTAAAGATAGAGCATTTTATAAATAACATTTTGGTTTGAAATTCTTTAGGAGCTCCATCAGACCATGTCCCAATAATAAAAAACCCCTTAAATCTATCCCCAGTCGTTGTAAATCATGCATTGTCATTTTAAAGTGAATAATGTTGAGTTATAGAGTTCATTTTGGTTACGAGGTTGAGTCCACAAGTTTGAGAACAATCAATTTTTGAGTTACCCTCCATTTCTTCTGTGCTCACCTTAATAGTGGCACTGATTCACATGAGTGAGCATTCAATTTTGTCCAATTTGGCCATTAATTCCCACCTTATGTACCATTTGTAAGGTTTAAATGTCTTAAATTTGTGTGCGTATGCGTATGCACATCCAACCTAGGAAATAAATTTTCATCAAGAAAGTGTCACACCAACTAGCTATTGTACCTTTCACCATTTCAAGATCAAATTCCTCAGATGTCTTAGTTTTTTTGGGCACTCATGTTTTTAAAATATTTATGGTTCATCAAGATGACATTTTTAGACGCTGGTCTTCTAGGTCACGCTTTTTATGTTTAACATCTTTCTCACAAAAAAGACATCTCCCCTGATATCCCTTGTTACTAAAATGTTTTATTTCTCAAGTAATGAAATAAGAGGTCTCTGAGCCTGGGAGTCTGAGTTTTCCATAAGGCTTTTGTCATTTATATCATTTTGATGGTCGTCTAATTTTACAGGTGATAAGCTGGGAAGATGACAGCAACATGATCCCCTCTTGGAAGTCCAGAGCTCCTGATCTCATTACTAGATCCCAACAATAAATCAAAAGCATAAAAGGCCTCGAAAAAACTCTTGTTAGTGATGAAGTATAAGAAAGACAGGGTAATATACGAGTCCCAGATTGAAACCACGCTTTGGGAAATCTCAGATACAAATTTTGACACTGGGATGAATTGAAGGGTTTACAAAAAAAGATACACCAGATAAGATGGGCTAATGACCCATTGCCAATCAATCTAGTCACCTTTGAGATCATGCTAGCCACATGCTTTTTGCACTCCATGTAGGCCCAGGAGTTAATACTGCTCATTGCTTGTTATGTCCCCATTTTGAAATAGAAATTAATATTTTATAAAATAATAAAACAAAATTTAATAAATAATATTTTAATACTATAATCTATTATTAAAATAATAAAATAAATATAAGCATACTAATATATTATTAATATAAAATATTATTAAAATAATAATAATAAAAATATGATATATAATATAACATAATATAATATATTGATGAATCAATATAATAATATTAATAAATTAATAAATATAATAAATAATAAATAAGTAATCACACTATAATTATAATCTATTATTATTTATAATATATTATTCATATAGTAAATAGGTATGTGTAGGATCATGGTATGCTAAAAAGTGGCGATGTGAAAAAGAAGTCCTGATTGATAGACTCTTTGAAAAACAACTATAACTTTCAAATAGTATAACATTTTTGAAATATGAAATATACATCACACTCTATGCTTCACATAATAAAATAATAATAAACAATTATTTCAATTTGATGAAGCTTAGACTAAGTTAAGGTGGTCAGACACGAGAGTTTTTATATTCAGAAAAATTTGTAGCATAAAAATCATAATTAATTATTTACTTGGAAAAAATATATAAAAAGATATACATCACATCTAGACATTAGTCTACTACTTTTATCTAGAATCTTATAAAAAAATATTATCATTTGATTTTGTTTAAAGTGGTCAAACATACACCTACTTATTATCTTTCCAATCTTGATTGATAGACTTATTCAAAAATAGCTAAAACTTTCAAACTGTATAACATTTTTGAAATCCAAAATATGTGTCACATTCTATGATTTTCCTACTACAAGAAAAATAAAACAAATTTTTAATTTGATAAAGTTTAGACTAAGTTAACGTGGTCAGACACAAGAGTTTTTGTATTCTGGAAAAGTTGTAGAAGAAAAATCATAATTAATTATTTAGTTGGAAAAAAATTACAAAAAAATACGTGTCACATTCGGACATGAGTCTACTACTTATATCTAGAATCTTGTAAAAAATGAAATTCATTTGATTGTGTTTAAGGTGGTCAGACATACACCTACTTCTTCTTTTTTTCTTGAAATTTTCGTACTACTACATTGAATTTGAAAATTTCAACATATAGAATAATTATTTTTCAAAAAAGACCTAGTATCTTAGAAACTAAATTCAATTTTCTACAGATTCTCTTCTTACATATTTTTGATATAATATTCATAACTTGTTCAAATTTTTATGTCAACTTGCCTAAACGTGATTTTCTAAATTTTCATTGCCACTTAAGGGCCTAGTTTGGCATACCATGATCCTACACATACCCAAATATAAATAAATAAATAACATAATATAAATCAAAAGACATGACTTTTGAAAAAAAAGGTATAAGAAAATAATTACGGGAAAAAGGAAGAAACATGAAGAAATAATATGGAAAACTTGAGAGAAAAAAATATAGGAGAAAATAAGGAGAAAAGCTAGGAGAAAATGAAGGAGAAAAAATAGGAGAAAATAAAGGAAGAAATGTAGGAGGAACTCAAGGGTGAAAAAAAGAATATACGAAAAGGAGAGTAAAAGATAAAAGACTTTCAACGAAAATTCAACATAGTGGTATGTCATTGATAAAAATATTTTCTTTATATATATATATATATATATATATATATATATATATATATATATATATATATATATATATATATATATATATATTATGATAATTCTTGATTAATTCATCCTTGGAAAATTTTGGATTTCTTTTATAGATAATTCTAAAATTATGTGTTGTATATTTATATGTTGACTAGAGATGATGATATGGATACCATATAGAAGAATCTTATATTCATTAGATGGATTCCTATATCTGGAGGGGGTTAGAGGAAATTGTTATAGTTTCCCTAATCTCGAGATTATATAATCTCATGTAGGTAGTATATATATTGATACCAATCATATGCATATGTGTAGGCTTGGAGAGTATTTATTGCTTCCAAAAGATGTTTATGGGCAGTGCTCTATGGGAAGATGTGCCTATAGTCTGATTTCTTAGAGTGGATCTTATATCCCTCAAGTCGAGAATCGAGAATTCTGTGAAGCCCAACCCAGAGGCAGCCCCTAAGAATCAAATCCCCCCTTACTAACTTTGAATAGAGTAAGAGGCATGTAAATATTGTTTAATATTTTGTACTAATATTGGTTTTGTAAGAAAATACATAAGGAGAATAAGTAGGTATATTCTTCAAAAGGAAGAGAAGATGGAATAAGATTGTGACTATGGAAAGTATTTATGAATCAACAATAATAACAAAATATTATATTTACATTCTATCAAAACCATAGGTCTTTATATATTTAAATTTATTTAATATATATAAGAATTATATCAATTATATTATACAATATCTCTTTTACTATTTAGCTTAAGTAGAGAAGATTGTAATGATACCAAGGAGGGGCTAGTCTAAATCCAAGCAATGGCTATCTGTCCCAAGATAGGGTAGGGATTAGTGTCCCAGAAGCCTTGAGGGCAAGTCCCAAGATAGGATATGGGCTTGGACCTATAAACTTTGAGGGAGCCCATTGTAGTTGGTCTCTAGGCACCTTGGATAACATCTAATCTTCCCTTCATGGAGTTAAAATATTAATAAGGTTGGATATGAGTGTTAAATATAACTAAATCTAATGAGATAAATGACTAGTAATCCTATCATGGACATTACAATCTAAACCCTGATTGAGAAATTTAGGATAAATTAAGAAAGGTACCAACATGGGACATTACAATGGTATAAGAGCATGATCCTGCCATCTTGCAGGGTAAAAGTAATAAGGTACAATTATAATTACACAACCAAACAATTTGGTATTGATTTGCAATATGGATAGTACTATGGAAATATGAATTCTATCTTCATAAATGATGAGATCCAAGCTATGCTTGGCGGTGATTGAGATTGAGATAATCTCCATAGCATGAGAGATTGATATAATCTCCATAAGAATGATTTGACTAAGATTGATATAATCACAATAATGCCAGAATATTCTGATGAGTCAACTTATGCATATGTGAACAACCTTGGGTAGAGGATATCTCTCCCAATATGATAATCCTTGGATGGAAGATATCTCTTCCAAGATGAAAGGCCTTAGATAGAGGATATCTCTTCCAAGATGAAAAGCCTTGGGTAGAGGATATCTCTTCCAAGATGAAAGGCCTTGGATAGAGGATATCTCTTCCAAGATGAAACCTTGGGGTATGCACTCCAGAGAAGATGATGAAATAACCGAGGATGGTTCTAGAACTGATCTTATATCATTCAAAACCTTGGAGATCCTCAAGAGGGTTAGGGAACCTGATATGGTAGACTTCCCCTAAGGATTTGATAGAATTAGGAAGACATGTTTAAATTATCCATGAGGATTGGTCAATGGCATTCTTGGTGAGTGTCAAGATTTGATAAAGGACATTCTTGGAGTTGAGAAACATCTATCAGAAGGGAAGAAAAGTGCTATAACAAGTCAATTTTTTTTTTAAAAGTTACATTCTTAAATTGAATAATATGATGAAATATTTTCAAGTTCATAAACTTATATTTATGAATGTATTGTAGTTCTAACCTCAAGTTGAAATTATCATCTCAGGGCCATTGGATAGGATATCGACATAGAAAGATGCCACTCACACCAAAGGTTTGAATTGCTTGAGGACAAGCAATTTTGAGAAGGGTGGACTGTGATGTCCCCATTTTCAAATAGAAATTAATATTTTATAAAATAATAAAAGAAAAATTAATAAATAATTTGATATAATATAATCTATTAGTAAAATAAAATAATATATAAGAGTACTAAATATAAAATATTATTAAAATAATAATAATAAAAATATGATATATAAATATAATATAATATAATATATTGATGAATCAATATAATAATATTAATAAGTTATTAAATATAATAAATAATATATAAGTAATCACACTATGATTATAATCTATTATTATTTATAATATATTATTCATATAGTAAATATAAATTTAAAAAATAACATAATATAATCCAAAAGACATGACTTTTGAAAAAAAAAGGTATAAGAAAACAATTAGGAAAAAGGAAGAAATACTAAGAAATAATATGGAAAACTTGGGAGAAAATAATATAAGAGAAAATGGAGGAGAAAAGCTAGGAGAAAATGAAGGACACAATATAGGAGAAAATAAAGGAGGAAAACAGAGGAGGGTAAAAGATAAAAGACTTTCAACGAAAATTCAACATTATGGTATGTCATTATATATATATATATATATAAAATGAGAATTCTTAATTAATGCATTCTTGGTAAATTCTAGATTTTATAGATAAGTCTAAAACTAGATGTGTTGTACATTTATATGTTCAATAGAGATGATGATATGGATAGGTCATATAGAATGATCTTATATTCATTAGATGGATTCTTATATCTGGAGGGGCTAGAGGAAATTTTTATAGTTTCCCTAGTCTCAAGATTGTATAATCTCATGTAGGAAGTATATACTAATACCAGTCATATGCATATGAGTAGGCTTGGAGAGCATTTATTACTTCCAAGAGATTCTTATGGGCAGTGCTCTATGAGAAGACGTGCCTATAGCATAATTGCTTAGAGTGAATATCTTATATCCCTCAAGCTGAGAATTGGGAATTCTGTGAAGCCCAACCTAGAGGAAGCCCCTAAGAATCAAATCCCCCCTTACTAACTTTGAATAGAGTAAGAGTCATGTAAATATTGTGTAATATTTTCTACTAACATTGGTTTTGCAAGAAAATACATAAGGAGAATAAGTAGGTATATTCTTCAAAAGGAAGAGAAGAGGGAATAAGATTGCGATTCTCAAAAGTATTTATGAATCAATGATAATAACAAAATATTCTATTTATATTCTATAAAAAAAAGAGCTCTTTATATATTCTAATTTATTTAATATATATAAGAATTATATCAATTATATTATACAAGATCTCTTTTACTATTTGGCTTAAGTAGAGAAGATTGTAATGTTACCAAGGAGGGGCTAGTCTAAATCCAAGCAATGGCTATTTGTCCTAAGATAGGGTAGGGGTCAAGATCTTAGAAGCCTTAAGGGGAAGTCCCAAGATAGGATATGGGCTTGGACCTATAAACTTTGAGGGAGCCCATTGTAATTGGTCTCTAGGCACCTTGGATAACGTCTACTCTTCCCTTCATGGAGTTAAAATACTAATAAGGTTGGATATAAGTGTTAAAGATAACTAAATCTAATGAGACAAATGACTAATCCTATCATGGACATTACAATCCAAACCCTAATTGAGAAATTTAGGATAAATTAAGAAAGGTCCCAACATGGGACATTACATGGCCAAGAACTACAATATGACCATTAGAGTTGTTGTGTCATTCTCTAGGGTGCCCATTTCCTCCTTGGACCAAGATACTCTTGCCATAGCCTAGAGGATCCCATTCTTTAATGATGCAGTTATTATGACTCGAGCTTCTTCATTGGCACAATTCACAATGATGGGGGACGTAGCTCGATGTCACCTAAACAAAAATGGTTACAAATCCCCTGTTGGGACTACCATAAAATGAAGATGGATATCCCTTGCACTGATTTCAAGGAGCCAATTCAGCTAGGAATCATATTCTCATGCAAAGTTTTCAGTGAGTCTCACATCTAGGAGTTCTCGCCATGGATGTATTATTTCTTGTACTTTATGGCCACCAACAAGTAGTCTTTTGATTTGATTGCTATTATCTCCAACCACTTATATATCCAAATGAGGAGGGAAGAGGGAGATTAAAAAATTTACACGACCTTTTTTGTTTTGTGGTAATTGGTCCAATAGTATGGAGGAATCTAGGGACTAGACATAGTTGGTGTCCTTAGAACAAAAATGAGATAGTCTACCCCATGGGATAATTTTCCTTAGATCCAATGGGATGAGTGTTTCCAAAATTTTTGCAGGGTCATTGATGCCTTTGTTCATCATGGAGTTAAGGCGCTGACTAGGGATGTACGTTTCAGGCTATTTTTAGACACAATGGTCATGATTAGCCCATGGGGATGTTATTTCATCTAATTTTAATAGTTCACATATATTCAGGTCACCAGATTCACAAGGAACCCATTTTGTTGTCCATGCATTATAGAGATAAAGTTATTTTGCTAGAATTTTATTTAGAGATTCTTGAGGTACTCATCCTATTGATGACAAGGAAGATTACCTCACTGTCCTTTTCCATCACTTGCAAAAAGTACATGTGCTCCCTTGTGGCCACTTGGAAAGTGGAGAATGAGTTAAACAATTTTGACTAGGCCAAATTTTCACTTAGGTGCCACAACTATGATCCATGTGGCCACCTCGAGAAAGCAATGCCCTAGGAATATCAACCCCATGAGCCACATATAGATGATTTTATGAGGATTTCCAAGACAATTTTGACACTTGAAAAAGGAAATATGTAAGAATGTCAAAGAGTATGATGGAATGTCTTGGCTTTCGATCATACCCACAATTTTTTTTGGAGAACAAGTCGCTTAAAGACCTTGAGTTTAAAGAAATAGGAATTGGTAAGTTGGATCTCCCTTTGGTGGATTGGGACACCACATAGATTTTGATCATTGAGGTCATAACCATGGCAGTGATTGAGTGAAGGCATACTTATTTTGAAGAAGTATGTTCAAAGAGTGTTTACTTGGACACCTAACCAAAGTAAGCTACCATTTTTAGACCCTAGACAATAGAGCAAAGCAAAGCTCAAGGGAAGCAAAAAGTTGGTGAGTCATCCCAATTGTCTGACCTAGTACTAGAGCCTCTTACGAGGCAAGTAAATGAGAAATATTTAGAGAGGTCCTAGAAATTGAAAGAGGTATCTAAAGATGGTGTAACCAATGACCTTGGAGCCATCCATATAGTCTCCCAAACCCTAGATGCCCCAACATTCTCTATGTAGCTACCCCATTCGGTCTGTTATTTTTTGAGGAAGAAGATGAAGCAGATATAGAAACTATCAGGGCACCTCTCCAAAGGAGGAAGTAACAAGCCTGTAGATATCTAAATAATGACCTAGACCTAGAACTTGAAAATGAGTCTGAGGTCCAAGAAATTGTTAGAGTAATTATATTTTACACTTATTAATTAAATCACTTCGGTTTAATTAATTAAGTTATTTATTACTCTATTTTCTTAAGCTATCTCTTAGGTGCATTATAATTAATATCTTTATTAATTATAATGTGCAACCTAGCTTTTTTAGGCTTTAGGGTTTTGTTCACCTTTATAGGTTGAACCTTGTAAATCTTTTTTTCAATTAACTTGGATCATAATTTTTCTCTCACATTTTGAGTAACTTCTAAGTTTTGCCTTTTTCTTCTTTCTGCTTCTCTCCTGTAACAGGTTATTTGCATGCAGGTATTCTTGGCGCTCTGTGGATTTGTATCTCTCAAATCCTACAAAAATTACCTCCACCTCCTGTGAGATAGACAATGCTCTCGAGGATTCACACAAGATTTCACAAACCAACATTGATGATTTATTCTACGTCAATGAACATGGTAGCCTTCACCATACAACTGTGGAAGTGAGGGTGACTGAGGAGGTGGTTCAAGAGAAAGATGCAGATATCCTTTGAGAAGCTGAGGAAATTGAAGAAGCATGAAGATGTGCTCATGAACAGGTGGAAGAGCTTTGACGAAGGGAAGGAGATGAAAAGATAGTCAAGGATGCCCGCCTTTAGACCAAAGAAGTTGCTGAGAGGCAAAGGCAAGAGGAAAATTTGAGGATGGTGGAGGAAGAAAGAAATAAAATATAAGAAGAGAAGAAAAAGGAAGAATACATAAGGATGAAGGAACAATCCTTGGCTTTTGAGGAAATCGGACCTTTAGGAACAGACGTGCCCTCAGTAGCTGCCCCTCCATCTCAAATGGATACTCAAGACACATTGCATATTAATACAGGTGAATTGGAGGCCCCTTTTGGATTCCAATAAAAGGAAGTTCACATTAAACAAGGTCCTTCAACCACTCCACTTGTAGAGGATACCTCCGAAGATAATACAGGGATAGAAGAAAATATAAATGTTAATACCAATGTAACGCCGAGGAAGTGGCCATAGAGGGACTTGATCAAAGACTCACGGGTAACCCCACTAGTTCAAAAATAATAACAGATAATGTCCAAGGCCCACCCAATGGCTAGTTGAATCCTAAAGGAGAAAAATAACTATAGAAGTGTCCACTCCTCTTTCACTAGAAGATATGTTGGTGGAACACCAATAGCCAAAGAGGCCAAAGAAGGCTTGTACCCTCCATACAACTCGGAGGGGTCCAAATGGAGATGTGGTGGAAATAATGGTGGCCCCACTAGAGAACATGAAAGAATCTAAAGTAGTAGCTAAAGAGTATACAATTAAAAAGATTCCCCTAGGACAAGACAAAAGAGGAGAACTGGACCTCTTGAATGATGCAAGTCAGGTAGTCCATGAATGGTACGAAAAGGAATACTAGAAGAAGAAAGAGGTCTAGGCATCAAAGCCAAATCTCTAGAAGCTCTTAACAGAGTTAGAATTCACAATCTCTTCTATAAATATAGAGGCTTCCACCTCCAGAATGCCTCTACCATAGGGAAACATAGATACGCTTTGAGAAATAAAGAAGGTGCACGTGGTGGATGGATGCATAGAGGAGCAATTGGAGGTGATGATAAATTTTTTATTTGAATCCATCTCAGAATTATACAGTGCTCATGAATTTTTCTATGACATTAGCATGATGGTTAGTACATGTCAATATCAGACAAAGAAGTACGGGGACTAGAAAGAATGCCTCGAAGAAGTTCTGAGCCTAGGAGAGGACAACTTGGCTAAGACAAAAGTTTTGGGTAATGAGATTTAGTAGTTCCCATAGACCTAGTACACTAGAATTGCATTCAAAATCAAGATAGGAAAACAAATGGTTAAGGTCTTAGATGAGCATAAGGATGAGGTCCAGGGTCTAATGGACTAATTCATTGAATTCATTTGTGAGGTGACATCTGCACCAAATTTGGTGTGCCCAAATATTTGCACCTACATAGATTATTTATTAGTTAGGTTTAATGAGAGAGCTGGTGCACAATTCCAACCGTCAAGAGATTTTAATGGCTCAGTTATGGGAGGTCTCTCCCAACTGATTTTAAGGCTCATGATGCCACCAGGGTGGCTTCCAAAATGAAAAGTAAGGCTGAAGATGCAAGAGACCATCTTGAAGAAGCCATAAGCCACATGGACTATCTACAGGAGGTAGATGAGGAATGTGTGGCCAAGATACTGGAGGCCTTCTAGAAATTCCAAGCACAATAAATTATTTGGGTCCTAAGACTATTTCTCCCATGAACCCATATTCTTTGGTTTATCATTCTTTGAGCATGAGCTCCTAGAGTTCGGGGTTTATTCTTACACTTTTGTATTGTTTATAGTGGTTAGTGTCAATGATTTCTCTAGAGACAAAAGGCCACTGTCTCAAATTCTTGTCAGAAATTGAGTTAATACAGTATGGCCCAATAGTGATAGGGAAAAGATAAAAAGACTATAGATAATATCCCAACTCTTGAGGCGTCGATCCAACATCTAATACCTGGTGTTTAGGGAGAGTATTTAGAGACATGGAGCCATCATTGTATTTATGGAGTGCACTACTTGAGGCATCTAGACTGCATAAGTCACATTCGCATTCTCTGGTGGTGTCCTCCTGATGATTATTTTTCCCAAATTTCTCATTCTTCTTCCTTCCCCCTTCCATTCTTTTCTTTTTTATTATTGTGCCATGATGGGATATTTTTGACAGTGCATGTAGTATCGGTTGTAAATATATTTTATAGAAACAAGTGGGCTATAGATCCAAATGTAGATTGTAGACTATCTATAAATAATAAGTCTGACATATTTCTAAGGGTCGACAAAGTTGATGATTTTTTTGCCCATGCTATTGTTGTGCTATTTTCTTTCAGTCTAGTTGTTAGTACTCTCAGTAGATTAATGCTTCCCTAGAGCCATGAATGTATCAACTAGTGATGCTGGCCCTTTTAAAATGATGAAGGAATAAGGTCTGCTCTTGGTTCCATACTTCATGTTGTTCTTCATTCTAGATTCAACAAATTTCTTTCATGTTATATGCTTCCTTATGTCTTTTTCTCAAAGTTCTTTGATAGATAAATGAAATGCTTTTTATTTCACTAGTATTATATGTTTCAGTTGATAATCATACATATGCTTAGTATGGTTACTGGTTCTTTGTTTGAGCATTATTGATGTTTGGAAGTTTATAGTATGACTATAGGGAGATTTTTATTAACTCTAGTTTATCTTATGTTGTTTGTTTGTTAAAGCTAACGACTATTTGCAGGAAATCTCACCCATTATAAATCTCTGATAATTGATGAGCATAAAACCAACATGCCCCTTAACATAAAAAGTATCACTTGTCCAACTGAACTATCCTTGCACCATCGTGACCCAACTACTAGGTGTTTGGAATCTAGGAGATTTTACTCTTTGGTAAACCACTTCAGGTGAAGTTGGTTAGTACCCCGGTACTTGATGACAACTCTCACCCTATTGGCGAGCTCATCACAATGTCCCGTTAACAATAGACAAAGTGATAAACATTGTTGACATGAAGTCAAAAAATGGTACAGTGTGTTGAGTCAAGATTAAATCTATTGAAGAATACTTAGGAGTGTGTTTAGGAAATAATCATGTGCCCTGAACTCAAAGTGTTAGTACTTCATAGGTCTACATGGCATAATTATATTATCTTAGAAGTTAGAGTGAGTGTTCAAGAGGAACAAGTGAAAAAGAGCTAGAAAATACAATGGATGTGGTGGACTTGAATTGATGAATATTCTTAATGATGCTACAAGATGTTCTTAAGTATGTGCTTGATGATTTGGTGATATTCATGGATTGAATGGACCTGATTGGTGGAGTTTTTGGTCAATAATTTAATATTTTTATTATTATTCTTGTTCTTGGTCGACTAGGTTGAAAAATCATTTTGCACAAGTGACAAACCATGAAATTTAAGAGATTTATGATCTCCATGTGATTGCTAAGCATTATTATTTGGATTTGACTGTTAGATATGAGTTTACTCAAGAGATTTTCACATTAATTTTAAAGGAAGGTGAGTTAGGGTTTGTAGATCTAGTTCTTGTTATAAGGAGATGAATTAGGAAAAATCCAGTCGCGGATCATGATTGAAGATAGGGTGCTAGAAGAGGAAGAGTCTATTTGAGAAATTAGGAGAAGAGGTTCAATAATAGGTTGAACAATGATTTGCATTGTGCTACATTGGAGTTGTATCAGACATAAGGAAGATGCCATTTACACAGTTCATAAAAGGTTGAGATCATTGTAGTGATCGGGTTGTAAGGCAATGATCCTTCCTTAAGGTTGTAGCTTGAGGGTTTTTGTGTGTGCAATGAGCTCTAGGAAGTGATCTTGAATGCAGGTGCATTCCTCACTATTGTAATAAGTTTATACTTCTAACAAGGTATTTTCTTATTGTGGGTAGTCAACCCCACTGTGGGTTTTCCCCTAAGAGGGTTTTCACAATAAAAATCTTATGTCAAATTATGTGGATGTGCTTCTGATTTATTTATTTATGCATGCTTTACATTCCTTTTATACATATTAGATTCAAGGGTTTATAAGATTAAGGGTTTGAAGTTTAAGTTATTGATAACAACTAATTCACTCCCCCCCTCTTAGTTGTTTCTACCATAATATCAACATAAAGTACATGTGTAAATACATAGAGGAAATTAATATAATAAATTTTTTTTTGAGGTAAAAAAATAAAAAAACTATTTAAATCTATTTAAAATTTTAGTAGAAAGTGTTAGCTGATTAAATCAATTTTGAAAATTATATAATTATGAAGGACTAAAAGATGAAAATTTTAAATAAAAAAAATATTTTATTAATATTAGAGGAAAATAAGAAATTGATCAAATAATTTAGAATTATTTGTTAAAAATAGAGGAAAAATGATAATTTAAGTAAATAAAAATTATAATACATTAGATTAAAAAGGCTATGCCACATAGTGAAAAATTCCAGAGAATGAAGCAACGATCAAATGTAGAATGCGGGAGTGTAGATAGTTTATGGGTGAAGCGGCACAAAAGGCAATTCAGAAAAATGTGAATGGATGAAATGTGAATTGGGATCCTTGCTCCCTAGGTAGGATATAGGGATTGTGTTGTAATATTGTAAGGACTGCATATTTCTCAAGCATGCCACATAAACAAATACATAAAATGTAAAAAGTCGAACATACATGAGTCAAAGTCAAAATATCATAAAGACTAGACACAAATTTTTTCCATTTCATATATAAGGAAAATTTGCATGAATTTGACCAACTTGTCAAAGTAAGATATGCGAAATAAATGAATTCAAATAAGTAAGGGTGTCGACCATACTATTGTATACTAGATGTTATTACATAAATTACAATGAATAAGATCAAATACATCAAAATAAGCTGACCTACACGTCAAACATCAAGTACATCATGATAACACATCATTTCATAAAATCATTACATAAAAACATTACATCAAGAATAGATAAGGATGTCGACCTACTCATCGGACATCTAGTACACTATAGATCAATGAATACATCAATATAGTAATAAGACCATGAAGTTCGATTATAATACATGAAAAAATATGGCATTAGACATTTGTCCATTTTTAAATCCCTATCTTGTAAGCCATTAGACATTTCTCCTTTTGCTATCTTGTGATGTGAGTGTGGCTCAGACACTTTTTGTGCCCAACCACAAAGTGGTTATTTCCCTCGGGGCTCTTCCCGACTCGAAGAGCGCACCAACCTTTCCCAAGAATCCTAGCAACTTGGAACTAGTGAATTACATGGATCTAGTGCAGCCGTGAAACTAACTACAAGCACATATGTCTAATATAGAACATAATCACAGATATGACAAAGAGATGAAACATAACCAACATATTTAAGATAACATATGCAAAATAGCTTTGGCTAAAGAATTTATACACAATACTTCTACTAGTAAGTAGAGAGAAAAGTACATCATTTTCAATCGTACCCTTCCCTGGTTATTCTACATTGAACACCCTTCCTTGATTTTTCATCTCACACAATAGAATTAAATTCTAGGTAATGTATCAATTTATACACTAGTGTTAACATAAGAAATAATTGGTTCTTCTAAAAATAGAATCAGTAATACTCAATTACATAACCATATTGTCCACGTGTTCATTCAGCAATCAGTACGCTGATTCATGCAAACACTGATAAGGAATTTCATATGAAATAAAATTAGACATATACAGAACCAATTTAACTATAAGATGGCTCTCCATATAGGAACAAATGATACTCATTACCACAACTACGCATTCTCAAGAAACAGTTCATTAGCACTGTCTTATTTTTGAACCAATAATCTTGAATTTGTTCGACCACTTCCTAGAGATTACTTAGTGCCTATAAATACTTCTGGTCTGGTATAGTTTCTATGTATTTTAGGTTGCTACATTCAGGCCTACGATTATGTAGTAAATGATTTTAAAATATCTTCATGTTACAGCTAACAGCTAATAGAACAAACATAGAGTTTTCTTCATTTTTTAATGAGAACCATTCATTTGAATAAATTGTAGTTGAAATCTTAACGATCTTTAGTTAAGGAATTAATTAGTCAATGATTGTATGCATCAGGAATGAGGTTTGTGAAAACTCGTACTATATGGACTTCATTCCAAAAGTATGGCATATTCTAAGTTGAAATTAGAAATTGGTCTCTTTAATTTAACACACAGATATAACCGAGGTGGAAAATAATAGATCTTATTTATCCACCAACCATTTATCATACAAAATAAGATGCATAAAAGAAATTAAAAAAAACAAACAAACTTATGGAGAGAGGAACATTATTCACGTTGAATAATGACAACAATTCTAAGCACAACAAGTAAACAAATTACAATGCTTTTGAATGAGAGAACGATAAGAAATCCTATTAACTACAACTAAAATACCAAATGCAGGTGCTTTCCAGCCAATCTTGGACACGAGAATGGTAAGGTATTCAACGAAATTCCCAATCAATAACTTATTGGATGTCCCAAGATGATGTTGTTTGATAAAACTATGTCAAAATACAAGAAAGAGGCACATACAAAAAGTAGAATCAGTTATGCCAAAAGTTGTTCTTCAAATAATCGAGTAAATTGGTTCTAGGATGATTAAATAGTTGATTTTGCATGCAAGTGTGGCTCATAGAAAAAACATGAACTGCATGCAAAACATGGTTGATTACCGAGTTCCAAAAAGTGGAAAAATACTTCCTACTTATATAGATAACGACATGTGTCATATACAATTGGGTGTAAAAATAAAGTTGGAACACATTAGGATGGAGTAATAAAATGGAGATAGCAATCCCCAGTTTTAGATTTGGCTTCTACAATTATTAGGAAGATTTAGTTCTTCAAGAACCAAGGTGATTTAAAAAAAACCAATGTTTTAATCCCTTTGATATATGGCATCCATGTCTCATTTGAACACAAAAATGCTAAGTTAAAACTCAAGCTTTGTGGAATGAGCTAAATGAAATGAGGAATTTTACCTTCAACCAAAAACTATTTCCAAAATCTGATTTAGCAACTATGAACTATTTACCAAGGTAAAGAAAAATATTGAAATTACATGTAACTAGTGTTGACGTCTTAGTATACATGATACATGGATTTAAAAAGGAAATAACAATGAAGGAATATAAGCATTCAATTGACACACGCTATCTTCTTTTATTAAAAAGATAAAAATTTCCCAATTTTTAAGAGATTATAGCCCAAGAAAAAAACAACCACTTAAGTTCAAAATCCAACCACATGTAGAACACAAGATTTCTGAAAGGATTAACAAGAATTAGGAACATTTCAAAAGAACCTAACAATCCATGAAAATGTCCAATCTATGCCAAAGTGGAGAATTCCTCTTGTCCTTGTTCCTCGACTAAGCTTTTCTCTTAGAGACTCAAAAACCAATAAGTAACATCAAACCACCTATCAAAGATCAAAAGAATAGTACAAATAAGAAAAAGGTTTTTCCTTCAATTTCTTGAAAATCCAGAAAACTTCTAATCTTTCTGCCCCTCAATGGAGTAATATTCTCCCTATTAAAAGGATATTATCCCTTCTAAAACCATTTCTTGTTGAGGATATTAAATTTATTAAATCAATTGGTAAATTTTGAAAGAATACCAGGATGTCCATTGTTGGCTCTTGGTTTAGCAAGATTTTAATAACCTTGGAAATGTAGAGATGCATGTATGGGGTAGTTTACTTCCCATAATCAATACATTCATACAAGAACAAGGACTAATGAACAAAGCACAAAGGCTTCCTACACTTTGAACTCTGCAGAATTCAAGTGGGTGTACCTAGGATTAGGATCACTTAATTTTTCCTTTTCCACTAATCCTCACAAAGCAGATATGTGCCCATAATACTTCTTATTATCTGTGACATACAAGGATAGGGTGTGAAGCTAAACACACTACCGAGTTACTCACAAACAAAGCAGAGGATTTTTCTATTAAGTCCACAACTACTGACTTGAAGATTTAGAATTTGATTTGTTTTAGGGGTAGAACTGATAGACAAGAATAAAAATCTATTAGACAAAGTGTCTGTGATTAGTCCCTTATCCATTGGGCATATTCAGAACAACTCCTCACTGTATTGTTGATTCTTATCATTCACCTTGCAAATGAAAATCAGATTAAGAACCTCACTACTTACACCTATCCTCCTTAACAATTTGCAATTCTGCCAGGTTACATCAAGCATTTACTTAACTCTTTGAGTTAACAACAAAACATATCAAGACATATAGAATTATGTCTACAACAATCAAACTTGAGCTTATTAATTCACAAGATAATAGGAAATTACAAACCATTAAATAGGAGAAAAGGTTCAAAGAAATTCTTGAAATCCTAATATTAGTTGCCCCAAACTGATACAAGAGTGATTTATTGAGCATAGAATACAACACAAAATAAATAAAAAAACTGTAGATTCATTAAGATCTTTGTGAAATAAAGAGGTTAGAGACCTCTTCTACCAATTCTTAACTGGAAAAATAAAAAACATGGGTTTCCTGCTTAAGTTTTGCAGCCAAGTCCCTTCTTAACCCCGAAGGAGATTGGTTCTAAATGACCTTGGGAATCCTTTTATATGAACAAGGATTGCAACAAGCTTTGGGTCATTTAGGGCACAATTAGGGAAACATTGTCACTTCAACATCATGAAATGAAGAAATAATTTATTACCTAAGTGACAAGGAAGAAACCCTAAATTAATCAGAAAATATCAGTGACAAATCTAATATCTTTTTCATTGTGGAAACCCTAGCAGTCAAACTATAAATTAGGGCATGATTCTCTTTATCCCTGCAACAAGCATCTCATCAAAAATATCTTATCTACCCCTACGTGCCAAGGACACAAAAGCTTTGACAATTTGGCACAGACATAACTGCTACATCAGGAAGGCTTCTAGCAAAATATCAGATTCAGGGCGAAAAGAAAATCTGATCATATTTCAGCCCAGCCACCATAGAGTTGACTTAGTTTCCCAACTGCAAATTTGTCCTTATAGCCCAAGAAGAAATCACATTTGATCGTTTTTTCCTCTGGCATGCCGAAACTTGTATTTTTTGAAAACCCTAGCTCAGAAATTTAAATATGAACCGACAATGATTTTTTTATCAATTTTAAAACATGACCGTTGATCCTAATCTTTTCCTAGCACATTGAATGGTTCTCATAAATTTACAACAATTACTTAATCTTTTGAAATTAACTAGACACATCATCACTTAGAAACTAATTAGGAGTGAGCACATCATCACATCTGGCACTATCTTGATCTTAACCCAAAGCCATCTGGCGAATTGGCGACTGAAGGCATTCACTAGGTCACGACACATTATACTTAACCTGGGTTTGGTCTGGAGATCATGTGAAAAAAGGCAATCGTGTGATCACAGAACATTTCCTTTAACTGTGGTTTCATTGGGAGATCTGGCGACCACCGTTCGATCTCATCAGAATCAACGGTTATCATTGAGTCGCAAAACATTTAACTTAAAAATCACCCTTTTTTTGATGATCCAGAGACTGCAACATTCTCATAATCACTGAAAGTTATCCTTGACCAAGGTTAGATCACGAGAATGAGCGACAAGGCAAATGTCATGATCACCGAACAAATGCATTGACCTTGGTTAGATCCTGAGGTCAAATGCTAGCCGTTGATCAATATCTACATCCATGACCCTTGTTGAATTGCTCGATGTTTCATGACTTCACATTAACTTTGACTTAGCCTGGGCCCATCTGGAGGATAAGTGATTGAAGAAAACTCGGAGTCACTAGATATTTGTCTTAACTATGGTCCCATTCTGAGAACAAGTACCAACCGTTGATCAAGATCTATATCAACGGTCAATGTTAATCCACTAAATGTTTAGCAACTTATCTATTTCATTATGAGATTCAGTGACTGAAAGAAAATAAGACCGCTCGCTGGATCGCTAGATGTTAGGAACATAACCGCCAAGATTAGGAGAACACGAGATCACATTGTCAGAAAGTTGTTGAATAGAAACTTAACTCTTGGGCTTAGAAAATAAGACATGTGCAGAATGGGGACTTTAAGTGACTAGGAAAAGGTAACGAAGAAATAGAATAAGGGTAGGGTTTTGGACTTAGACAAATTTTATGAAACCCTTGGACATGGATAAACCCTATTTCTTAGACCTTCAAAAATCCATATCTCTCTTCTTTTTTCATTTGAACACATGTGATCTTAAATGGAGCCTGTTTACATCTTGAACTATCCCTGGCTCCGCTTGCAAGCCATAAAATAGTATACATCATCTTCGTTGATCAAAACTGTGTTGTAGTAGGGCATGAAAACTTCTCAGGGTTTTGTAAGGATGAAGATCATTTTCATTGGATTTTGCATTTTGCAGGAAAATGGGCTAACATCCATTTTGAACAAGTATTAGATTTTAATTCTTTATTTTTATTCTTCTAAGACAACTTAGTATTATATTATATATATTTTTATTAATTATATAACATATTAAATGGTAAATCCAAATTCAAACAAAGAACCTAATTGTTTTATTTTTCTCATTTACTCATGTGAAAATAGAGTAAGGCAACATATTAGCACACACAAGGGTATGTGCAAGATCATGAGGGGCCAAACTATGCCCTTAAGTGGCAATGAAAAATCAGCAAATCAAGGTTAGTCAACTTGACGTGAAAATTTCAACTAGCTATGAACCTAATATTAAAAAGTTGTAAGAATAGAATCTATAGAAAATTGAATGTAGTTTCTAAACTACTAGGCATTTTTTGAGAAAAGGTTAGTATGATTGGTGAAAAGTATAGATTTCAATGCAGCAGTACAAAAATTTTAGGAAAAAAATAAGAAGTAGGTGTCTGTCTGACCACCTTAATCATAATCAAATGATAATATTTTATTAAAAAAAATTATATATAAGTAGTAGACTCATGCCTGGATGTGACACATATTTTTTTGTAATTTTATTCCAAAAAAATAATTAATTATGAATTTTTTTCTACAACATTTTCAGAATAAAAAAGCTCCCGTGTCTGACCACCTTAACTCATTCAAAAGTTTACAAAATTCAATTTTTATTTTTTTTCCTTATAGTAGGCGAAGCATAGAATGTGATGCATTTTTTGGATTTCAAAAATGTTATACCGTCTGAAAGTTATAGTCATTTTTCAATCAGTATATAAATCAACACTTTAGAGGTAGCTCAATTAGAAAATAACTAATAATTACTTACCAAATTCAAATTTTGGTAGCAATTATATTAATAGAAAGCTGATAATCTCCTTAAGATGCCCTTTTCATTTTATCAAATCCGGGTGAAAAAAAAGTCATTAGGTACGTTGTCAAAGTTTTGAATTGACATCGCCACTTTTTGGCCCCTCATGATCTTGCACATACCCACAATAAGTATTTTATTTCTCAATAGATGATATAGTAATTAAATATTTAATTCACATACTAATCACTGCAGTTAAAGTTAGAAACAAAATGCACTATGCTAATTATAATTTCATATGACCACATTAAGCTATGGTTAGGGATAAAACTCATGCCTAAACATGTAATGCATCTACATGGTGTGTGTGTGTACCAGACCATCCTAACCCACCACTACCAAGGAGCTAACCTCCTCTACCTCAACCACACTTACTCCTTCCTACAACCACTCAAACACACTCGAGACCACATCAATAGGTTAGTGTCCAAAATAAATCATAATCAATAAAATTATATCACATTGCATTTCAATTTACATCATAACCATCATATATGCATGTAGAATTAGGTAGTAATCATCGAGATGCTATATCATAACATGTTACATCATCATAATTATAACATCATCATGATTGATCAAGACAACATAACAAATTTTATAAGCATCATAAGTAGAAATGAAAGCCAACATTGTCACATAGTCGAACATATCAAAACAAAATATTGACTAACTATCTAATTCTTGAGAACATATCGACTAAAATCATTGCAACACCAGTCTAAATCTAATTGATTGAGTCAACAAGAGTCAAAATGTCACATGGAAGTCCTAAGAAGTAGGAGTCTACTAGTTCGAGTTGTGACATCCCTCCCCAGGAAGAGACATTAACTTGATGTCACATGAGAACACATAAAAAATGATCACATCACACATAAATATATACATAGTAGTGAAAGAATATCAAATGTCTATGAAAATAGATGAGGAAAATATCAATGCATGTCCTCTACATCCTCCCAAGTGGCATCGTTGATAGAGAATTGGTTCAAATGGACCTTGTACTGTAAAACATCTCTATCATGTACTTGAATAGTACGCTAATTGGTGAGATGTCTAGGCTCTACTAGCACTACCCTCAAATCTTGAACCTACAAGCTCGCCAATCTAAGATGATAGGGCTTAAGCAAGGAAAAATGAAACACATTATGGATTTAGGCTAGAGTGGGTGGTAGAGAAAGTCAGTATGCAACTAGGTTGATGACCTACAACACACCAAAGGGCCCCACATATCTCAGTACAATTTTTGAAGACTTGAAAAAAGAGATTGAGCTCTTGTGAGGTCTCACATGCAAGAACACCTTGTCCCCATATTTGAAACTACCTAAAATTGTGGTTCTTGTCCACATAACTATTTTGTTGGGAAGATACTTCCTTCAACCAACTATGAATCAAACCATTTGTTCCTCCATCTCTCTCAACATATCAAGACCAATCACAATCTTGTCCTCAATCTATTCCCATCCAATAGGTGCACAATTTTTTTTTTCCATAAAGCACCTCAAATGGTGTGATACCCAAGGAAACATTCAAGGTTGTCCAAAACCTTTATGTCATCCATCTATCCTTATCAAATATGATAGTCTCTAGCACACCATGCAATCTAAAATTTTCTTGCACAAACTTCTTGGCCAAAGCCAATGATCAATCTCTCAAAATCCTTGGAATAAAGTGATCCACTTTGGTTAGTTTATCATCTACAACCAAAATGACATGATGCCTCTACTTGGTCATGGGTAAAACGTGGGTGAAATCCATATTGATGATTTACCATTTGTATTCTAAAATGTCATATGGGTATAATAATACAGCTAGGTGGACATGCTCATCCTTGACTCATTGGCATTCTAAAAACTGGGCTATGTAAGCTGACACATCATGCTTAAACTTTGGCCTAAAGTAGAGTGGCTTCAAATTGACAATCATCTTGTTTACCCCTAGATGAACTATAAATGAAGTGCAACGCATCTTCTCAAGTACCAACTTCCTCAATACTTCTCAGTTGGGAATATAAATCTTGTCCTAGTATCTCATGATACCATCATCATCAAAAGTGTATTTGTTACAATGGTAATAAGCTAGATCAATGTGCAAAGCCGATTTGATCATCTCATAATGGTCATCTCTTGGAAGAGTCTGCAATGCCTTCTCTCTCAGGTGTGTCCTAGAGGTAGAAATAGCATAAATCTGCCTCCTTCTGCTAAGAGCATCTGTCACTCTACTCTCTTGCCCTTTAATGTAATCAATGTCAAAATTATACTTGATCATAAAATCTAACCGTCATCTCTGCTTGCCATTGAGGTTGGGTGGTGTCAAAATATATCTAAGCCCCATATGATCAATTTTCAACTCAAATGACTTACCTAATAGGCAATGACTGCATATTTCTGAAGCATGCCACATAAGAAAATACATAAAATGTAGAAAGTCAAACATATGATTCAAAGTTGAAATATCATAAAGGCTATACACATAATTTTTCCATCTCATATATAAGAAAATTTACATGAATTTGACCAACTTGTCGAATTAAGATATGTGCAATAAATGAATTCAAATAAGAAAGGGTGTTGACCACAGTGTCGTATACCCAATGTCATTACATAAATTACAATGAAGAAGATCAAATACATCAAAATAATTTGACATACACACCAAGCATCAAGTACATCATGATAATACATCATTTCATTAAATCATTACATCAAGAACATATAAGGATGTCAGCCTACTCATCAGACATCAAGTACAAAATAGATCAATGAATACATCAATATAGTAACAAGACCATGAAGTTTGATCATAATACATGAACAAAATATTCCATCAGACATTTGTCCATCTGCAAATCCCTATCTCCTAAGACTTCAAATATCTTTCCGTCTACTATCTTGAGATGGGAGTGTGGCTCAGATGCTTTTTCCACCTCACAGTGGAGTGGTTAGCTCCCATGAGTCTCTTCCTGACATGAAGAGTGTGCCGACCCTACCTGAGAAGCCTAGAAACTTGAAACTAGTGGATCAGATGGATCTGGCACAACCATGAAACTAACTACAAGCACATATTCCTAATGTACAACATAATCATGGATATGGATATGAGATGAAACATAACCAACATATTTAATAAAAAATATGCAAAACAACTTTAGCCAAAGCATTTATACACCAAACTTCTACTAGAAGGTAGAGAGAAAAACACAACATTTTCAGTCCTATCCTTCCTTGGTTATTCCACAATTAGCAGCCTTCCATGTTTTTCCATCTCACACAATAAGAATTAAATTCCAGGTGATGTATCAATTTATAAACTAGCATTAACATAAGAAATAATTGGTTCTTCTAGAAACAAAAAAAATGATACTCAATTACATAGCCATATTGTCCACGTATTCATTCAACAATCAGTATGATACTTCATGCAAACACTAACAAGGAATTTCATGTGCAATAAAATAAAACATATACAAAACCAATTTCACTATATGATGGCTCTCCATATAGAACAAATGATACTCGTTACCATAACTGTGCATTCTCAAGAAATGGTTCATTAACACAATATTATTTTTGGATCAATAATCTTGAATTCGTTCAACCAATTCTTAGAGATTTGTTAGTGCCCATAAATATTTTTGGATTGGTATAGTTTCTATGAAGTTTTTGTGTAGTTCAAGTTGCAACATTCAAGCCTATGATTAGGCAATAAACGATTTTAAAATATTGCCCTGTTATAGCTAAGAGCTAAGGACCCATTTGGGTGTTGGAATTAGACTGGATATTATGCAATTAGAGTTCTGGATAATGTCAATTCCATGTTTGTTTCCATCCAAAAAATTGGAATTGGAATTTCAAAATTCCAATTTTGCCCCCAAAATGGGCATTTCATCTTCCACTCAAATAGGTGGAATTGGAATTTCAAATTCCAATTCCAATTTTTATAAAACCAAATTTAATATTTTATGGGATCTGTGACTATAAGGATGTATATATATACATGTGTGTATATACACACACATGTGTGTATATGTGTGTATATGTATATACACACACATGTGTGTATTTATGTATATATATACACATGTGTGTATATGTGTATATATGTATGTGTATACACACATATATGTGTGTGTATATATATACACACATACGTGTGTATATATACATATGTATATGTGTGTATATACACATGTATGTGCGTATATACACACACATATGTGTATACATACACTCACATGTGTATATACACACACATATACATATGTATATATACACATGTGTGTATGTGTGTCTATACACACACATGTACACATGCGTGTATGTGTATATATATACACATGTGTTGTAATGCCCTGCCAGGGAACCCAAGAGAGATTAACGTATAACTTGCAACTAAGTTTGGTGAACATTTTTTTTTAAAAAGTTAACAAATAAGATAATCAACAGTGCGGAAACAATTACCATTTACTCACATTAAACCAACAACCAAAATAGATCACAAATCCCGAGGGGTCCTTGATGTAGAATTACTTAAGAACAAAGATACAACTAAAGAAAGATAACAAAAGATTCCATATCATAAATGATACAATTACAACTTAAGTTAATAATAACAAACCTCATGGACATCCATGATATCTAATTAACTAACATCCACTACACATGTCACAGGGTATGTAATAATAAATCTAATCAAAGAAGTACAATGTCCATATTAGGTATCACATGTGATACTCTAATATAGGACTACATAAATGAAGATAAGATAAGAAACCAACAATGAAGAATCAATGAAGAACCAAGAAGGCATCCAACTGCAGAAGTATCAACAACATCGGCACCAGGACGTCGAATCTCAAATGGTAAAGAATCACTACCACCCGTCCGTGTAGAACCACAAAGGTCTACCCCATTGTGCTGAGGAGATAACCACAAACCCCAATCGGATGACCAAAACCAAACAAGGATAAAACCACTGAGAAAGGAATCTTGAAAGCTCTCTACTCAAGGTATACAAAATAAAGTGAAAGGTGGAACACACTAATCTAGAGGCATAAACAAAAAACTCAGGAGATGACTTAGGCTACATGCTATGGGAGTGTCATCACATGTCTAATTACTTGAGTTACCCTGGACTGGTCACTTTGGACCTCGGACCCTCAAGCATTGAGTTACCCTGGAACTGACCACTCTGGGCCCCAGATCCTCAATACAATCCATGTGGGATTAGAATATTCTCTCTCAGATATGAGGAATTCTAATCATAACCATACTCTATATTATCTTTTTAATGATCTCTACACATTTTAATTACTATGTTATCACTTAATTACATAACCTACAATAGGTTACCCAAGTGCTGACCACTTTGGGTCCCGACCCATATTGTAAGCCACTCCCCTAAGATGCACTTAATCAATCTCCCCTAGGCTCATAATCACACAAACAACCAACAGGTATACAACTAGATAAACCAAATACAATTTCACACATAGAAACTGAAATGATTACGAAGATACCATAAACAAATATTAACCAATAAGAGCCCATAAGATTGATTCATAGATGACATTCAAAATAAACACTCACATAAACATGATACTGAAATACAATCCAACTAATACAAAACCCTGCCTCTATTTCCCCTAGGCCATCTAATGCCCGAAATCACATAGTGCACAAGAATATAGTTCAGGCACGAAGAAGACACAATGCATCATATAACACTTAAATTCACAAGAATACCAAATTCCATTTTGAACATAATTGATTTCAAGTACATATACAAAGAATCCCACTAGGATAATCGGAACATAATCAATACATTAATACCACAATTTAGAGATTATTCCTTAGTATTGCCCTATGTCTTTGACAAAATGATGCAAGAGCATCTTGGGTGTAAGAGCAATCTTGCATCACCCAAAAATATTTCTATTTTTGAATTCAATAAGGGCTATCCTGTGCAGAGCTGCTATTTATGGAAAGTTACTATTTTTGGTAATTTTCGTCTGTGCTCGGAATGATCTAATTTCTTTCTTGGAGGTTCATTTTGGTCATCTAAGTCTGCCAGTAAAGTTTCATTTCCAGATCAAGTGTATGTTGGAAGATATTGAAGATTTTTGGTATTGGCAGCAGGGTACAGAAACTTTGAACTCAGTTTTGAAGGCTTTAGAGGCCCCGAATGAGGTCAAAAATTTGGGTGACGGGCGCTTCCGCCTATCAAGCCTGTAGAGCACTTCGTGGCATTTCCGAAATGGGGTTATAATAGCCGAGTGGGTCAACGGGTGATGACTTATGGTCTTCGAAATTTGGGCCACCTGAAATGGCGAAAAATAATTTTCTTCAAAATTTCTGTTCGGGTTTCAAAGGTTATCTTGAGCCGACTATGATGTAATAAAATGTAAAATAAAATAATTCTAAGTTTGGTCGGCCTTATTGGCTAAAAATTCTGGAACCTTCCCAGGCGGTGGAAAATTGCCTATATAAGGAAGGCTGTATTATTATCTTAGGCAGTTCAGAATAGTTCTGGGTAGTAGATCTGGGTATTGATTCGAGGCTTTGTCCTATAGAATATTGTAAGGGAATGCCCATGTGGCTTTGCATATTGTAATTCTGAAAGTTTGTAATTCCACATTTGTGGAGATAATAAGAAGCCAATTTTCTGTTCTTGCATATTGTTGTTGTTTCTCTATTTTTGTTATGTGTTTGAGGTATTAAGGGGAGCACCCTTCATCAAGTGGTATCAGAGCAGGGGTTCTTGAGTGTGTAAATAGATCGCCGACTGTGAGGCAGTTTGCACCAGGATCGTGGTTAGGGTTTCAGTGCGCATCACAAAAATGCCTCCACGACGAGAACGTGGCGGAAGAGTTGGTGCTGTGACACCTGAGGTTAGAGAGCTGCAGAGACAAGTGCGAGAATTGCAAGAAGAGATTCGTAGAGGAATGAATCTCAATGTCAGAGACGAAAGCGAGGATGAAGCCGAAGAAGAATATCAAGAAGGAGAAGCCGAAATTGTGAACCAGGAGGAAGAAAGACTTTTTCGGGCCATTTCCAAGATTGGGAAAAGACCTAAGATTGAGGTTCCTACATTTTTTGGAAATCTTAACACAGAGGAATTGATTGACTGGATCAATGAATGTGAGGAATATTTTGAGTACGAAGATGTTGACGATCCTGATAGGGTCAAATTTGCGAAGGCCAGATTGAAAGGTCATGCGAAGATTTGGTGGCAAGAAATTCAGTTGGAGCGAAATAGAAGAGGGAAAGATAAAATCACAAGATGGGATCAGATGGTGGATAAATTGAAGCGACAGTTCATTCCTGTTGATTATGAGCTTGACCTACTGAAGAAAATGTAGAGTTTGAAGCAAGCAGGAAGATCTGTTCAGGAGTATACAGAGGAGTTCTATCGACTTCTCATCAGAACAGGCCATGCAGAAGCTGATAAGGAGAAAGTTTCCTGATACCTTAATGGGTTAAGGCCAAGCATTCAGGAGGAGCTGAATCTGGTTCGAATGAACAGTATTGAAGAGGCATACCAGTTTGCCTTAAAAGTAGAGGAAAAGCTGAACAAGAAGTTTGAGAGTAGACAAAACGGAAGAGGTCACGGTGGACGATCTGGTGGACGGTCATACGGTGGCCGAAATGAAGATTCGAAAAAGAAGGATGAGGCCAGTAGCAGTCAGAATCAGTGAGGAAATAATTCCAATCACTTCCAAGATCAGAATAATAGAGATCAGAGAGGAAGAGGAAGGGGACAAGGATCTGGAAGAGGTGGCTTCCGTGGAACATGTTTTCACTGTGGAGAAGAAGGTCATAGGGCATTTGAATGTCCTCAGCACCAAGGTAGAACAGACAGGAGAAATGAAGGCCAGGCCAGAGTTGCACATGTAGATGAAGATGCTAGATCATCAAATTCTGAAGATGCTGAAAGAGGAGAAACATTGATTAACAGAAGAGTCTTGTTGAGTGGTGAGAATGAACCTGAGCAAAGGAGGAGCCTGTTTCGCACCAGGTGCAAGTGTGAAGGTAAATGTTGTGATGTGATTATTGATAGTGGAAGCACTGACAATTTGGTGTCAGAAGAGATGGTGACAAAGTTGAAGCTCAAGAGACAGAAACACCCACATCCATATCGGATTGCCTGGGTACAGGATGACCACAAGGTCATGGTCAATGAACAATGCCTGGTGAAGTTCAAGATTGGTGGATACCAAGATGAGGTATTATGTGATATCATATCTATGAATGCATGTCATATGTTGTTGGGTAGACCATGGCAGTTTGACAGATGTGCTGTACATGATGGTCGTGCGAATACCTATTCCCTGACAAAGGATGGAGTGCGGCATAAGCTAAAGCCATTGAAGGAGACCGAAGAAAAGGTATGTGGTAATGCAAGGATAACTTTTGTTGATGGAAGAAATTTCCTAGATGGTATGAGGCATGAGCATGTATGTTTTGCTTTAATTCCAAAAGTTGGTAAAGAGGAAGCAGAAGATGTTCCTGTAGAAGTTATAGATTTGTTGAATGAGTTTCAGGATATTATATCCGATAATGTGCCTGATGGATTACCACCAGTCAGAAAGATTAGTCATCAGATGGACTTGATCCCAGGAGCGAGTTTGTCGAATAAGGCAGCACACAGAATGACACCTACAGAAAGTGAGGAGTTGAACAAACAAGTACATGAACTGTTACAGAAAGGATTGATCCGTGAGAGTCTAAGTCCCTGTGCTGTACCAGCGGTATTGGCACCAAAGAAGAATGGAGAATGGAGGATGTGTACGGATTCTAGGGAAATAAACAAGATCACAATCAAGTACAAGTTTCTATTACCACGAATGGATGATATTATAGACTGTTTGAGTGGAGCTGTGTATTTCTCAAAGATAGATCTGAAGAGTGGATATCATCAGATTCAGATCAGAGAAGGAGATGAATGGAAGACTGCCTTCAAGACAAAGGAAGGACTGTATGAGTGGTTAGTCATGCCTTTTGGGCTAACCAATGCACCGAGCACTTTCATGCGGCTCATGAACGAGGTTCTGAAAGAATTTCTGGGTAAGTTTGTCATTGTTTACCTAGATGATATTTTGATCTTTAGTAAGACATTGGTCGAGCATATGATGCATATTCGTATGGTATTTGAGAAGTTGAGAGAAGAGAAATTGTTGATTAATTTGAAAAAGTGCAGTTTTGTGAAGAAAGAGTTGGTGTATTTGGGGTTTGTAGTTTCAGGAGAAGGTCTAAAAATGGACCCAGAGAAGGTACAGGCTATTCTTGAATGGCCTACTCCAAGGAATGCTACTGAGGTAAGATCTTTTCATGGTCTAGCTAGCTTTTACAGAAAGTTTATCAGAAACTTTAGCAGTATTTGTGGACCCTTGACTGAAACAATGAGAGGGGATAGAAAAGAGTTTAAGTGGACTAATGGGGCAGAAAAGAGTTTTCAATTGTTGAAACAAAAAGTTACAGAACAACCTGTTTTAGCACTTCCAGATTTTAATAAGGTGTTTCAAGTAGATTGTGATGCTAGTGGTACTGCAATAGGAGCTGTTATGAGCCAAGAAGGTAAACCTGTTGCTTATTTCAGTGAGAAGTTAAATGATGCCAAGAGGAAATATTCTGTTTATGATCAAGAATTTTATGCTATAGTTCAGGCATTAAAGAAGTGGAGACATTATCTACTTCCTAAGGAGTTTGTTTTGTATACTGATCATCAAGCTTTGCAATATTTGAATAGTCAAGGAAAATTGAATCAAAGGCATTTGAAATGGGTTGAGTTTTTGCAGAGTTATACATTTGTTTTGAAACACAGGAGTGGAAAGTCTAATAGGGTTGCAGATGCTCTTAGCAGAAGGCAACTATTGCTGACAGAAATGCAAATTGAAGTGGTTGGGTTCAAGGAACTCAAGAATTTGTATCCAGAGGATCTCGATTTTGGTGAAGCTTGGAAAGCTTGTACAGAACTTGTTACTCTAGACAGGACAAAATGGTTGGATTTCATCATCCAGGATGATATGCTATTCAGAGGGAGTCAGTTGTGCATTCCACGAAGTTCTATGAGGGAGAATCTCATCAAGGAGAAGCATAGTGGAGGATTGGCTGGACATTTTGGTCGTGATAAAACCCTTGCTTTGGTTGGTGAGAATTATTATTGGCCACAATTGCAGCAAGATGTGAAGAAGTTTGTATAGAGTTGCAGAGTGTGTCAGATGGCGAAAGGAGTGAAGCAGAATACAGGGTTGTATCAGCCATTACCTATACCAGAGAAGCCTTGGGAGGATATTAGTATGGACTTTGTTCTTGGTTTACCGAGGACACAGCAGGGACATGATTCAATTTTTGTAGTAGTTGACCGATTTTCAAAGATGACACATTTCATTCCCTACAAGAAGACTAATGATGCTGTTCATATAGCAGAATTGTTTTTCAGAGAAGTAGTGAGACTTCATGGTTTGCCAAAGACCATAGTTTCAGATCGGGACACTAAGTTTGTTGGGTATTTCTGGCGTACATTATGGAAGAAGTTGAAGATAGATTTGAAGTTTAGTTCATCACATCATCCACAGACTGATGGACAGACAGAGGTGGTGAATAGGAGTTTGGGAAATTTGCTGAGATGTTTGGTTGGAGATAAGCCAACAGGATGGGATTTGATTTTACCACAGGCAGAATTTGCATACAATAATTCTGTCAATAGGAGCACTGGTAAATCACCATTCCAGATTGTATATGGAAGTAGTCCAAGAAATGCATCTGAATTGAGAAAGATAGATAAAGGAGAAATAAGTAGTGCTGAAGCTGAGGATTTTGCAGAACACTTGAAGAACATCCATGAGGAGGTGAGGAAGCATATTACCAAGATGAATGCACAGTATAAGGCTAAGGCAGATGAGAAAAGGAGGTATAAGGAATTTCAGGTTGGTGATGAAGTCATGGTTCATTTGCGGAAGGAGCGGTTTCCAGTTGGTACATATAACAAGCTGAAAATGAAGAAGTTTGGGCCATGTAAGATACTAAAGAAGCATGATTCAGGAAATGCATATGAGGTAGAATTGCCTAGTGAGCTAAATATTTCACCAGTGTTTAACATTTCAGATTTGACAGAGTATCACGAAGGAGGTGTTGAAGATGAGGTTGCAGCAGCACAGTGGAGTATTCCAGCAACTAGTTCAGACACTAAGGAGATTGAAGATATACTGGACAGTCATGTTGGCAGAAGCACAAGGAACAGGACATATGAAGAATATCTGGTCAAGTGGAAAGGACGGCCTGTTGAAGATTCATCATGGCTGACAAAGGAGGAGGTTAGCCATCTTGGTTTTCCTCTGCACACCTGAGTCGTGACAGGGTCACTTCTCAAATTACCCTGGGTGTCTGATGCAGGAGCATCCTGGGTGTAAGAGCAATCTTGCATCACCCAAAAATATTTCTATTTTTGAATTCAATAAGGGCTATCCTGTGCAGAGCTGCTATTTATGGAAAGTTACTATTTTTGGTAATTTTCGTCTGTGCTCGGAATGATCTAATTTCTTTCTTGGAGGTTCATTTTGGTCATCTAAGTCTGCCAGTAAAGTTTCATTTCCAGATCAAGTGTATGTTGGAAGATATTGAAGATTTTCGGTATTGGCAGCAGGGTACAGAAACTTTGAACTCAGTTTTGAAGGCTTTAGAGGCCCTGGATGAGGTCAAAAATTTGGGTGGTGGGCACTTGCGCCAGACAAGCTTGTAGAGCGCTTCGTGGCATTTCTGAAATGGGGTTATAATAGCCGAGCGGGTCAATGGGTGATGACTTATGGTCTTCGGAAGTTGGGCCACCTGAAATGGCGAAAAATAATTTTCTTCAAAATTTCTGTTCGGATTTCAAAGGTTATCTTGAGCCGACTATGATGTAATAAAATGTAAAATAAAATAATTCTAAGTTTGGTCGGCCTTATTGGCTAAAAATTCTAGAACCTTCCCAGGCGGTGGAAAATTGCCTATATAAGGAAGGCTGTATTATTGTCTTAGGCAGTTCAGAATAGTTCTGGGTAGTAGATCTGGGTATTGATTCGAAGCTTTGTCCTACAGAATATTGTAAGGGAATGCCCATGTGGCTTTGCATATTGTAATTCTGAAAGTTTGTAATTCCACATTTGTGGAGATAATAAGAAGCCAATTTTCTGTTCTTGCATATTGTTGTTGTTTCTCTATTTTTGTTATGTGTTTGAGGTATTAAGGGGAGCACCCTTCATCACAAAATAAAAGACCCAATTTCAGTGGACGCACTTCAATTTCAAAAGAACAATCCAATAACAAATAAACATCTTATAAGAAAGACATACCCTAATGTAAGCATAAATATTCTATTCCTTAAATAAAATAACACTTAAAAGTTATTTAAGCATCCAAAATAGATTATCTAATCACACTAATTAAATAAATAAATTCTACATAAAGAGTATTTTTCTTTCTTCCAATATCATATTACAATCCTATAATTAATTTCCTTTTAAAACTAACCATACTAAACATATAAAATAAAATAAAATAAAATACATACACATAAACTCAATAACAATAAGAAGAATTTATTAAATTTTATTAATAATAAAATTAAATTGAACTAAACTATTTATTATCATAAATAAATATTAAACTAATATCAATCATTTAAGAAATAACCAAATAAAACTAACCTAAATTACATTTTTCATATTTAACAAATGAAAATATTAAACAAAGTTTAAAACATACCAATCAACACATAACTTAACCTTTTTACAAGGTAACTAGCGCGCATAACCACAAAACTGTGTATGGGGTGGGAAGCGGGCCCCATCCCCCATGCCACCTCTCCTTACCCGCTTAGTATATTGACATGCAAGGGGCTCCGTGCGGTCCCCTTGGGAGATCATTGGCAGTCTCTGCTGTGCAGCTCCCTTGGGCAGGCCGCCGGCAGACCTCCGACCAATGGGGTGTGGGGGTGGTGTCCCATGCCCCATTTAATAATTTTTTAAAAATATTTTTACACACAGTTTTCTTAATGCAATAACAATTATTTAAAAAAAAAAACAAAACAAGCCAATAAAATTCGCCTTCCCTTTTTAATTTTTTTTAGAGTGTTTAATTAAATTAAATCAATTCTAAAGCACTTAAGATATATATATATATATATATATATATATATATATATATATATATATATATATATATATATATATTAACAATAATATTTTCTCAAAAACAAAATTAAAAAAAAACAATATATATATATATATATATATTAATTAGGATATAATTTTAACAAATCTATAATCAAATACTTATGAGAAAGCATATGTATTCCTTTGACAATGACAACTGTTTGCCTTTTATCCAAATCAAGCCACAATGCTAATTTCCTTTGACTGGTGTATTTTTTTTACAGAGGATAATTTATACCAGAATTGGGTATTTTTCCTGAACATGATTTCTCTTAATAAGGGATTAATTTTTCTCCCAACACAACATGATTGATTTTTCGATTTATAGGCAAACCATGAAGAATTAATTAATGAAATTTGGCCAGCATAATGGTACGATGCCAAGTAATAATAAAATACAAAAATCAACTACACTAGGGTTTCTAAATACCCAGATCTATTGAAAACACAGAAAGACAAATGAAAGTAAAAACATAGATAACAGACAAAATTCAATGCCTACCTTAGATCCAATGCCAGATACTGAAAATGAAAAGCCTTGTAGATCTGAGAATAGAACTCTCTCCAAAATCAAGCCCAACCTGCAGATCTGAAAACTATGTTGCAAACAGGTGCCCGATCCAAATGTACAGAGAAATTCAATTCAACATGTAGCCACAACAATCCATAAATCTTCAAAATACCAACCACACAAGCTCTCCCCAAAAATCTTCTCCAAAACCTATCTCCCCAAAATGAATGCAATAATCTCCTAATAGGAACTCCATTCCCAAATTCATGCAATCATAGAAGACAACTCAAAAGCTAACTCAGAGTTAACTCCAAATCAGAAAATGACTCATAAGACAACTCCTAATCCAACTCACACTCCAAAATTGAAAGTAAATACAATTAATTAATTAAAAATATCTTTTAAAAGCACAACTCAACTTAGACTTTTGAAAACTAGTTATCTTTTTGAAAACAAACTCCTTTTTCCAATTTGCAAATGTTATAATTTTAAATTCATTATTAAATAAATTAAATACTTAATGCATCACAAATTCATGCAATTAATTATTTAACCATTTAATAAAATATGCAAGCATAAATCAAATCATTTACCATTTAAGCACAAGTTAATAACTAAAACCCAAATTAAATAAATTAAATATTTAATACATCCTAAAGCATGTAATTAAATATTCAATTATTTAATAATACACTCAAGCATAATTAATCCTAATTCCAATTTCATAATCAATTATTTTGAATTAATTAAATAATTGAATTTATATAATTTTTCAAATTAAACATAGGAACATAATTAAATCATTAAATTCAACCATAATCTTAACATTGATAAACATACAAAATCACCTAAATAATCATGAATCGATTGAATCAAGCACTATAAGATCAAGCACAATAAAATCAAGCAAACTGAAACCATGCACAGACTCAAGAATGGGATCCACGAATTCATGCCAACCAGGTGAATTCGGGTAGGGTAGTCATACTGGTACTTGTCCAAACTTAGGACAAATTGGGCTTAGGTTAGGGTTTTGGGTTTGTGTATTATCTCCTCTCTTTACCATTGAGATGAATGTTTGTGGGCACGCTCAATCCTGCCAATCCAGGGAAGATGATGCCTTGTACTTGCAAACCTATCATCACAAGATGAAACATGTACATACAATAATATATAACAGACAATGGCAGGGATCGACCGATCATGTGGATCTCACAAGCAAGTAACTACGACTCTGTCCCTCAACCACATCAGACACGTCAATCAAAAATATAAAATAAACACATCGACCATACACATGCAAGTATGGGGTAAGTACATCATAATCAATGATATCCTAACATATAATCTATCATCCTAAAATAATCATAACATCTATAAAATCAAACTAGGGGCAAGGTACTACATGTGTGCATATGTCTATACATGTGTGTATATACACATGTATATACATATACACATGTGTGCATTTGTATATATACACACATGTATGTGTGTATATATACAAACATATACACACCATATTTAAAGAAATTAAAATTCCTTATGCATCTTCTTAGTCATCTTCCGAGTGAACCAAACGGGTCAGCCTACATTTCGGAAATCATTTTCAGGATTTGTATCTTCCACAATTGCAGCATCTTCCAGAATTGACTGGAATTGGCATTTGGTATTCTAGCACCCAAGCGGACCCTAATAGAAGGAATAGAGAGTTTTCCTTATTTTTTTAATGAAAGCCATTCAATTGAATAAAGTGCAATTAAAATATTAATGAGCTTTAGTTAAGGAAGTAATCAGTCAATGATTGTATGCATCAGAAATGTGGTTTGTGACAGCTCATACTGAATGGACTTCATTTCAAAAGTATGGCATATTCTAAGTTGAAATTTAAAACTGTTGCTCCTAATTTAACATGTGGATACAACCTAGGTTGAAAAGTATAGATCTTATTTATCCACCAGCCATTCATCATACAAAATAGATGCAAAAAAATAAATTAATTAAAAAAAAAAACGTATGAAGACAGGAACATTATTTACGCTGAATAATGACAACAGTTCTAACCACAATAAGAAAACAAATTGCAGTGCTTTCGAATGATTGGATGATAAATAATCCTATTAACCACAACTAAAACACCAAACCTAGGTGCTTTCCAGCCAATCTTGGACACAAGAATATAAAGGTATACAACCACATTTACAATCAATAACTTATTTGATGTCCCAAGATGATGTCGTTTGATAAAACTATGTCAAAATACAAGGAATAGACATAGACAAAAAGAAGAATCAATTATGCCAGAAGGTGTACTTCAAAAAATAAAATAAATTGATTCTAGGATGATTAAAGAGTGGATTTCACATGCACGCGTGGCTTATAGACAAAACAAAATCTTCACGCAAAATGTGGTTGATTACAAATTTATGAAAAGTAGAAAAATATTTCCTACTTATACAAATAATGACATGTTCTATACGCAGTTGGGTGGAAAACTAAAGTTGCAATGCATGAGGATGAAGTAATAAAATGGAGGCAACAATCCTCAGTCTTAGATTTTCCTTCTATGATTATTAGGAAGCTTTAGTTCTTCAAGAACCAAGGTGATTTAAAAAAAAAAATGTTTTAACCCCCTTTATATATGGCATCAATGTCTCATTTTAACACAAAAATGCAAAGCTAAAATTCAAGCTTAGTAGAAAAAAATAAATGAAATGAGGAAGTTTACCTTTAGCCAAAAACCATTTCCAAAATTTGATTTAGCAATTACGAACTGTTTACAAAGGTAAAGGAAAGTATTGAAATTACATGTAACTAGTGTTGACGTTTTAGTATACATAATACATGCCTTCCAAAAGTAAATAATAGTGAAGGAATATAAGCATCCTATTGACACATGCTAGCTTATTTTATTAAACAGCTACAAATTTCCTAATTTATAGGTGATTATAGCCCAAGAAAACAAAACAACCACTTAAATTCAAAGTTCAACCACATGTAGAACACAAGATTTCTGAAAGGCTTAACAGGAATTAGGAACATTTCAAAAGAACTTCTCAATCCACGTAAATGTCTAGTTTGTGCCAAATTGGAGAATTCCTCTTTTCCCTGCTATTCCTTGACCAAACTTTTCTCTTAGAGACTCAAAAACCAATAAGTAACAGCAAACCACCCATCAAATATCAAGAGAACCGTATGAACAAATTTTAATTTTTCCTTTTGTTTCTTAAAAATCCAGAAAACTTCTAATCATGCTGCCCCCAAATAGAGTGAGATTCTCCCTATTAAAAGACCACTCTTCCTTCTAAAATTGTTTCTTATTGAGGATATTAAATTTATTAAATCAATTAGTAAATTTTGAAAGAATACCAGCATGTCCATTTTAAACAATTATTAGATTTAAATTATTCTTCTAAGTAAGACAGCTTTGAAGTATTATATTATACATATTTTTAATAATTATATTACATATTAAATGGTAAATCCAAATTCAACAAAGAATTAAATTATTTTATCTTTCTCATTTACTCATGTGAAAATAGAGTAAGACAACATATGAACACACACAAAAAGTATTTAATTTCTCAATACATGATATAGAAATTAAATATTTAGTTCCCATACTGATCATTAGAGTTAAAATTAGAAACCAAATACACTAGGCTAATCATAATTTTATATGACCACATTAAGCTATGGTTAGGGATAAAACTCATACCTAAACATGTAATGCATCTACATGGTGTGCGTATACTAGGCCATCCAAACCCACCATTGTTGAGGAGCTAACCTCCTCTACCTCAATAATAGTTATGCCTTCTTCCCACAACCACTCAGACACTCTCAAGAACACATCAATAGGTTAGTGTCCAAAATAAATCTTAATCAATAAAATTATATCACATTGCATTTTAATTTACATCATAACCATCATATATGCATATAAAATCAGGTAAGAATCATCAGGATGCTATATCATAACATGTTATGTTATCATAATTATAACATCATCATGGATGATTGAGACATCATAACAAGTTTTATAAGCATCATAAGTGGAAATGAAAGCAAGCATTGTCACATAGTTGAATATATCAAATTAAAGTATCGACTAAATGTCTAAGTCTAGTAAAAATATCAACTAAAAGTATTGTGCACAAATCTAAATCTGGCCAACTAAGTCAAAAAGAGTCAAAATATCACATAGAAGTCCTGAAAAGTAGGATGATACTAGGTCAAGTCATGACAAATATTGATGCAGGAGCATCCTGGGTGTAAGAGCAATCTTGCATCACCCAAAAATATTTCTATTTTTGAATTCAATAAGGGCTATCTTGTGCAGAGCTGCTATTTGTGGAAAGTTACTATTTTTGGTAATTTTCTTATGTGCTCAGAATGATCTGATTTCTTTCTTGGAGGTTCATTTTGGTCATATAAGTCTGCCAGTAAAGTTTCATTGCTAGGTCAAGTGTACATTGGAAGATATTGAATATTTTCGGTATTGGCAGCAGGGTACAGAAACTTTGAACTCGGTTTTGAAGGCTTTAGAGGCCCCGGATGAGGTCAAAAATTTGGGTGACAGGCGCTTGCGCCAGTCAAGCCTGTAGAGTGCTTCGTGGCATTTCCGAAATGGGGTTATAATAGCCGAGCGGGTCAACTGGTGATGACTTATGGTCTTCGGAAGTTGGGCCACCTGAAATGGCGGAAAATAATTTTCTTCAAAATTTCTGTTCGGGTTTCAAAGGTTATCTTGAGCCGACTATGATGTAATAAAATGTAAAATAAAATAATTCTAAGTTTGGTCGGCCTTATTGGCTAAAATTCTGGAACCTTCCCAGGCGGTGGAAAAATTGCCTATATAAGGCAGGCTGTATTATTGTCTTAGGCAGTTCAGAATAGTTCTGGGTAGTAGATCTGGGTAATAGTTCGAGGCTTTGTCCTACAGAATATTGTAAGGGAATGCCCATGTGGCTTTGCATGTTGTAATTCTGAAAATTTGTAATTCCACATTTGTGGAGATAATAAGAAGCCAATTTTCTGTTCTTGCATATTATTGTTGTTGTTTCTCTATGTCTGTTATGTGTTTGTGGTATTAAGGGGAGCACCCTTCATCAAATATATGTAACCAACAATATGGAAATAGATGTGGCATTCCTCAAAGATCTAACAATTATATGTGGATTCATTTTCATTATAATGGATAGGGCCAAAATCAAAATATGGATTTAGAGTACACTAAAGATAGTAGAAATTACAAAATTATTTCCAAAAGATTTTTTTATCGCCTTATTTTCTACGAAAGAAGAAAGAGATAAATTCCTTCAGGGTAGATTATGGAAATTGAATGAACATTCTTTGTGTATCTAGAAATGGCACCACAATTTCAATCCTCTTAAAATAGAATCCTATGACAAACATATCTAGATTAGATTGAATAGTTTACTAATGAAAGAATAGACAAAAGAAGCATTGGAGAAGATTTAGAGAACCCTGGGAACCTTGATTAATATCAATGCAAATATTGCTAAGGATGATTCTTATTTGTATGCATGATTGAAGATCATGGATGTGAGAAGAATCTCAACCCAATTAAGGTTATTGGTTAATGAGGATGCTTGGATCCAAGATGCGACAATTGAAGAAGAAAAATTATGTTTCCTCATATGTGGGAGGCAAGGTGCGTGTTCACCCAATAAAGAAAAGTATTTGGATTCCCAAACAATATTTAGAAGGAAGGACCACATAATTAAAGAACAATTAATATTCAATTGTGGGGGGAAAAGCAAACCTAGAGATATCAATGAAAAACAATCAACTTCTAAAGACTCCACAAAAGGAAAGACATTAGAATATGGAGCCAAGGATATATGTTTGGACAATGAATTCCACAAAAATGATGTTTGTATGGATCATGGTGTGACACCAAAATTGGAGATTGCAAGGGATGAAGAAGTAGAATGCACAAAAGAGGAAGGTGATAATGATGATGATGTGGCATAGAATGAATTAGATATAGTATATCCAAGGAACATAAGTCAATAAGCAACATAATGTTTAGGAAAAAAAAAGAAAAATAGCGATAGGAAGACCAACAAATAAAAGAGGGAGGATGAGATAGTTAGAAGGGATTGTTGAGTGTAACAATTTTTTTAAAGAAAATAAAGGGAGAAAAGTTATCCCTTGGAAGAAATGAGGATATACACATGGAATGTCATTCCCTAAAAAAATAAAGATAGTGAAAAACCACCCTAAGAAGCTTGCCAAAAACTTAATTCTTCTACAAGAAACAAAAAATAGAAAAGAGGAGGGCAAACTATTCCTCAAATATTGTAGGAGATGGAATGGGGTATTTGAAGACACAATTGGAAAAGTTGGAGGCCTGGGTTTTCTTTTGGATCCTAAAAACACAAAGGTATGTTTGATTGAGTCTAAATGCCATTGGATGCTATGTAAGGTCAACTGTAAAATTACCAATATGAAATTTATATTATTCAATGTATATGAGATGATAAGAATAAATCTTAAGGCATTGTTGTAGCAAGAGATGAAATAAAAAATCAATAATCTAAATAATGAGTTGTACATACTAGGGACAATTTTTAAGATCCCCTAAATGAATCTTGTAAAAAAAAATCACTTTAACTCTTGTAATTTTATTTTAATAGTTTTATTGAAAACCCATGTCTATTTTCATTTGAATTTTTGCATTAACATTCAACATTTCAATGATCTCATATTCAAACTTTTAATCAAATAGGTGCCATAAATTGTATACAATGGAATATTATGTGTTTTTTGTTTGTACTAAGTAGTGAGTCTAAATGCCAATGATTGGAAGAAACATAAACTCTTTGATTAACTACTTTCATTCACAAATAACACATAAATATCTAAGAAGTTCAATAAATAAGGGAAATATTCTCTTACTAAAATTTGAAGTTGTTAGCAATGTCAAGTCAATATAGATTGCAATTTGGAACCTTATAAACACTCTCTATTTTTTAATGGTGTGGTACCACTATTTTCTAATTAAAAGAAATACCCTCTTAAAGTGTTGCATGAGGATGAAATCTCCACAAATAACTTCCATGTGACACTAAAAGCTTGAATAAAATACTCATGGAATCCCTTGACAAAATATGGAGATTTTTTTGATGTGCAAGAAGAGGTATCGACTAGGAATGATACCAAATGTGACTATATATTTCCTATTTGTTCATTCCTACTCTGTCCTTAAACTGCAAATAATCCCCAGAGTATGAGAGTCTACTTTTGTGGTCCACACAATAGCACTTCTCATGTGCATAAATATTGTGTTGATTATATTCTTGTGCAAAAATTTCCTTTTGTGCCAAATATCATAGCTATGTACTTTGATAGAGGTTCTGTTCTAAACAAAACATAGTCACACAGTATAAAGAACCCATTTTGGAAATAATTTAAGTTAGAAATGATAATGTTTGGGATGTCCATGGGAGTTTATTGATGATGCCAAGTCTTGGTATTATTTGATAATTAAATCTCTACAAAGCCATGATTTTAATAGTTCTATCCCAAGTATATTAATCTACAAATTTATGGAATAAAGTGTCAAATGGTGAATTGGGCCTCACATATATCTTTAATGGTCATAATTCATAATAATAATATTGTCTCTTAATTGATACAATAAATTCCAGCAGCCATATATGTCAACACAAACTTTAGCATCCTTCCAAGAGATATTATTATTTATTCCTCTTAAGTCTTTTCTCACAAATAATAATGAATACCTAAGGTGTCCCTAGTGTTCAAGATCTCAAGGGTAAGGGTGTCTACTTCTTCTTTCTCAATGCCTCTAAATAAATCTCTGCAAGATCAAGGAGATGATCATGATTTGAAAGAAGATGTACATTATTTAATTTCATTATTTTTCATCCCTTCCTTGATCACCTGCAAATGTGAGAATTCCTCTTTAAGTCCATTTTCTCTCCTCTCAAATTGTTCCTCCTAAAGGTGTTTTTCAATCATCCCATAAATGTCATCAAAATGTGCTAGAGCTGCAACAATTTTAAATTCAGTGACTTTCAATTGTCTCTCCAAATCATGTGAGCTAGTACGTGTATAAGAGAAACCAGATTCACATGATGAAGTAAATGATTGTCCTTCATTACACATATCAATGCTATTAATGCCATCTTTCATGCCCATCTATGTATATGAAGTGGGAATAGTATTATAGTCAAAATTAGATCCATCCCAAGAAGGACTCGTACCATATGTATGGACCATTTCACCAAGACCAACATAAGCATCAGTGCTCACATTAGATTGGATTTATTATAATTAGCTACTAGAAAAATATCTTCATATGGACTATCAATATGCCCATCATATACACTATTGTGATCATCCTCGTAGGATAGATCTACCTCTAAGCTTCCTACCAATAACCTCATGTAATCAACAACATCTTTCCCATGACCATGTGTAGTTTGTAAGTCGAAAGTATTTGGTTTCTCTTTCTTTTTCATCCTCTCTTCAATGGAAAATTCTGATTTTTCTTCTTTCAAGGACGTTCCTTCCAGATTCAGCTCTTTACTCTTCTATTTCATTTTAGTTTCTCCTTCTAATTTTCTGCCATAGATTTTCTTATCTTCCTCACTAACCTCACAATTGTGATGAGGTGTCTAGGTATTCTAACAGGTAAACAAAATATGCTTTCTCCTCAATTGATTCTTACTCTTTTTAAGGACACCCTGTAACCTACAAAGTTAATGATTTTAGTTCCTCTTTAGTTGTTTCCTCCTCTTTAGTTTCTCCCTCAAGTACTACTTCAATACTTGTTTCACAATCACCCACTTCAGTGACATATTTAATATGTTTTTCTTTAATTTGAAACCACTACTCCTAATTTAACACATGGATATAGCCTAGGTTGAAAAGCATAGATCTTATTTATCCACCAACCATCCATCATACAAAATAAGAAGAAAAAAAGAAATTAATAAAAAAAAACTTATGTATAGAGGAACATTATTTACGCTGAATAATGACAACATTTCTAACCACAACAAGAAAACAAATTGCAATGCTTTCGAATGATTGGATGATAAATAATCCTGTTAACTACAACTAAAACACCAAATACAGGTGCTTTCCAGCCAGTCTTGGACACAAGAATAGAAAGGTATACAACCGCATTTCCAATTGATAACTTATTTGATGTCCCAAGACGATGTCATTTGATATTACTATGTCAAAATACAAGGAAGAGACAGAGACAAAAAGAAGAATCAATTATGCCAGAAGGTGTACTTCAAAGAATAAAATAAATTGATTCTAGGATGATTAAAGAGTGGATTTCACATGCACGCGTGGCTTATAGACAAAACAAAAACTTCACGCAAAATGTGGTTGATTACAAATTTCTGAAAAGTAGAAAAACACTTCCTACTTATACAAATAATGGCATGTTCTATACGCAGTTGGGTGGAAAACTAAAGTTGGAATGCATAAGGATGAAGTAATAAAATGGAGGCAACAATCCTCAGTCTCAGATTTGCCTTCTATGATTATTAGGAAGCTTTAGTTCTTCAAGAACCAAGGTGATTTTAAAAAAAAAATGTTTTAACCCCTTTGATATATGGCATCAATGTCTCATTTGAACACAAAACTGCTAAGATAAAATTCAAGCTTCGTAGGAAAAACCAAATGAAATGAGTAAGTTTACCTTCAGCCAAAAACCATTTCTAGAATTTGATTTAGAAATTACGAACTATTTACAAAGGTAAAGGAAAATATTGAAATTACATGTAACTAGTGTTGACGTTTTAGTATACATAATACATGCCTTCCAAAAGTAAATAACAGTGAAGGAATATAAGCATCCTATTGAGACATGCTAGCTTATTTTATTAAACAGCTACAAATTTCCTAATTTGTAGGTGATTATAGCCCAAGAAAACAAAACAAACACTTAAATTCAGAATCCAGCCACATGTAGAAAACAAGATTTCTGAAAGGCTTAACAAGAATTAGGAACATTTTAAAAGAACTTGTCAATCCACGCAAATGTCTAGTCTGTGCCAAATTGGAGAATTCCTCTTTTGCCCGCTATTCCTTGACCAAACTTTTCTCTTAGAGACAAGTAATATCAAATCACCCATTAAAGATCAAGAGAAATATACAGATAAAACAAAGGTTTTTGCTTTTGTTTCTTAAAAATCTAGAAAAATTCTAATTATGCTGCCCCCAAATAGAGTGAGATTCTCCCTATTAAAAGGCCACTCTTCCTTCTAAAATTGTTTCTTGTTGAGGATATTAAATTTATTAAATCAATCAGTAAATTTTGAAAGAATACTAGGATATCCATTTCAAACAAGTATTAGATTTAAATTCTTCTTACTTTTATTCTTCTAAGTAAGACAACTTTGAAGTATTATATTATATATCTTTTTAATAATTATATAACATATTAAATGGTAAATCCAAATTCAAACAAAGAACTAAATTATTTTATTTTTCTCATTTACTCATGTGAAAATAGAGTAAGACAACATATGAACACACACAATAAGTATTTAATTTCTCAATACATGATATAGAAATTAAATATTTAAGTCCCATACTGATCATTGGAGTTAAAGTAAGAAACAAAAGATATTAGACTAATTATAATTGTATATGACCACATTAAGCTATGGTTAGGGATAAAAATCACGCCTAAACATGTAATGCATCTACATGGTGTGTATACTAGGCCATCCAAACCCAACACTCAAGAACATATCAAGAGGTTAGTGTCCAAAATAAATTATAATCAATAAAATTATATCACATTGCATTTCAATTTACATCATAACCATCATATATGCATATAAAATCAGGTAATAATCATCAAGATGCTATATCATAACATGTTATGTTACAATAATTATAACATCATCATGGATGATTGAGACATCATAACAAGTTTTATAAGCATCATAAGTGGAAATGAAAGCAAGCATTATCATATAGTTGAATATATCAAATTAAAATATCGACTAAATGTCTAAGTCTAGTAAACATATCAACTAAAAGCATTGCGACACTAGTCTAAATCTAGCCAACTGAGTCAACAAGAGTCAAAATATCGCATGGCAGTCCTGAAAAGTAGGAGGATGCTAGGTCAAGTCACAAAAAATATATGTAACCAACAATATGGAAATAGATGTGGCATTCCTCAAATATCTAATAATTATATGTGGATTCTTTTGCATTATAATGGATAGGGCCAAAATCAAAATATGGATTTAGAGTACACTAAAGATAGTAGAAATTACAAAATTATTTCCAAAGGGCTTTTTATCATCATATTTTCTACGAAATAAGAAAAGGATAAATTCCTTCAGGGTAGATTATGGACATTGAATGAACATTCTTAATGTATCCAGAAATGGTACCACAATTTCAATCCTCTTAAAATAGAACCCTATGACAAACCTATCTAGATTAGATTGAATAGATTACTAATGAAATAATAGACAAAAGAAGCATTGGAGAAGATTCAGAGGACCCTGGGAACCTTGATCGATATCAATGCAAATATTGCTAATGATGATTCTTATTTGTTGCATGATTGAAGATCATGGCTGTGAGAGGAATCTCAACCTGATTAATGTTATTGGTTAATGAGGATGCTTGGATCCAAGATGTGAAAATTGAAGAAGAAAAATTAAATTTCCTCATATGTGGGAGGCAAGGTGCATGTTCCCCTAATAAAGAAAAATATTTGGATTCCCAAACAATATTTAGAAGGAAGGACCACACAATTAAAGAATAATCAAGATTCAACTGTGGGGGGCAAAGCAAACCTAGAGATATCAATGAAAAACAATTCACCCCTAAAGACTCCACAAAAGGAAAGACATTAGAATATGGAGCCAAGGATATATGCTTGGACAATGAATTACCCAAAAATGATATTTGTATAGATCATGGTGTGACACCAGAATTGGAGATTGCAAGGGATGAAGAAGTAGAATGCACAAAAGAGGAAGGTGATGATGATGATGATGATGTGGCATAGAATGAATTAGATATAGTATATCCAAGGAACATATAAGTCAATATGCAATATGATTTTTAGGAAAAACAAAGAAAATAGAGACAGGAAAACCAACAACTAAAAGAGGGAGGATGAGATAGTTAGAAGGTATTGTTGAGTGTAACAAATTTATTAAAGACAATAAAGGGAGAAAATTTATCCCTTGGAAGAAATGAGGATTCAAACATGGAATGTCATCCCCTAAAAAAATAAACATAGTGAAAACCCACTCTAAGAAGCTTGTCAAAAATTTAATTCTTCTATAGGAAACAAAAAATAACAAAGAGGAGGGCAAACTATTCCTCAAATATTTTAGGAGATGGAATGGGGTCTTCAAGAAACAATTGAAAAAGGTGGAGGCTTGGGTTTTATTTTGGATCCTAAAAACATGAAGGTATGTCTGATTGAGTCTAAATTCCATTGGATGCTATGTAAGGTTAACTACAAAATTACCAATATAAAATTTTTATTATTCAATGCATATGAGATGATAAAAATAGATCTTAAGGCATTGTTGTAACAAGAGATGAAAGAAAAAATCAATAATCTAAATAATGAGTTGTACATACTAGGGACAATTTTTAAGACCCCCTAAATGAATCTTGTAAAAAAAATTCACTTTAACTCTTGTAATTTTGTTAAATAGTTTTATTGAAAACCCATGTCTATTTTCATCTGAATTTTTGCATTAACATTCAACATTTCAATGATCTCATATTCAAACTTTTAATCAAATAGGTGGCATATATTGTATACAATGGAATATAATGTGTTTTTTTGTTTGTGCTAAGAAGTGAATCTAAATGCCAGTGATTGGAAGAAACATAAACTCTTTGATTAACTACTTTCATTCACAAATAACACATAAATATCTAAGAATTTCAATAAATAAGGAGAATCTTCTCTTACAAAAATTTGAAGTTGTTAGCAATGTCAAGTCAATATAGATTGCATTCTAGAACCTTATAAACACTCTCTATTTTTTAATGGTGTGGAAACAATCTTTTCTAATTAGAAGAAATTCCCTCTTAAAGTGTTGCATAAGGATGAAATCTCCACAAATAACTTCCACGGGACACTAAAAGCTTGAATAAACTGCTCATAGAATCCCCTGAAAAATATGGAGATATTTTTGATGTGCTTGAGAAGAGGTCTCGACTAGGAATGATACCAAATGTGATAGATATATTTCCTATTTGTTCATTCTTGGGTATGTGCAGGATCATGGTATGCCAAAAAGTGGCAATGTGAAAAAGAAGTCCTAGTTGAAGAACAACTATAACTTTCAAATAGTATAACATTTTTGAAATCTGAAACATGCAACACATTCTATGCTTCACCTACTACAAGAAGAAATTTTATTTTGTTCAATTTGATGAAGTTTAGACTAAGTTAAGGTGGTCAAACACGTGAGCTTTTATATTCTGGAAAATTTGTAGTACAATAATCATAATAAATTATTTATTTACAAATAAACTTATAAAAAAATATGTGTCACATCTAGACATGAGTCTACTACTTAAATCTAGAATATTGTTAAAAAATATTATCATTTGATTGTATTTAAGGTGGTCAGACATACACCTACTTTTTATCTTTAACTTGAAATTTTTATACTATTGATAAACTGATTGGAAAATAGCTATAACATTCAAACTGTATAACATTTTTGAAATCTAAAATATGTGTCACATTCTATGATTTTCCTAATACAAGAAAAAAACTAAAAGTTTTTAATTTGATGAATTTTAGACCAAGTTAAGGTGGTCAAACATATGAGTTTTTATATTCTCCAAAAGCTGTAGTAGAAAAATCATAATTAATTATTTACTTGAAAAAAATTACAAAAAAAAAATGTGTCACATCCAAACATGAGTCTACTACTTATATCTAGAATCTTGTAAAAAAATATTATCTATTGATTATGTTTAAGGTGGTCACACATACACCTACTTATCTTTTTCCTGATGTTTTTATACTACTGTATTGAAATTTGAAAATTTCACCATATAGAATAATTTATTTTCAAAAAAGGGCTAGTATCTTAGAAACTACATTCGATTTTCTATACATTCTCTTCTTACATATTTTATATATAAGATTGATAACTTGTTCAAATTTTTATGTGAACTTTCCTAACCCTGATTTTCTATATTTTCATTGCCACTTAAGGGCCTGGTTTGGCATACCACGATCCTACACATACCCTCTTACTCCGTCCTTAAAATCCCAATCATCCCCAGAGTATGAAAGTCTACTTTTGTGGTCCACACAATAGCACTTCTCATGTGCATAGATATTGTGTTGATTATATTCTTGTGCAACAATTTCCTTCTATGCCAAATATCATAGCTATGTACTTCGATATAGGCTCTATTCTAAATAGAACATATGATGCAAGAGCATCCTGGGTGTAAGAGAAATCTTGCATCACCCAAAAATATTTTTGGTTTCTTTTTCAATAAGGGCTATCTTGTGCAGAGCTGCTATTTATGGAAACTTACTATTTTTAGTAAGGTGGTCATATGATCTCAGAATGTTCTGATTTCACAGTTGGAGGTCCATCTCAGTCATTTTAGCCTACCAGTTGAGTTTCATTGCCACGTCATCAGTATTGGTGAAGTTATTGAGGTTTTTGGGTATGAAATCTTTGAGCTCAATTTTGAAGGCCTTAGAAGCTCCGGATTGCGATCGACCCCTAGCTAACTAGCACTAGCATGTGTTAGGCACTATAGATCTTGTCATGATGTTTCCGAAAAGTGGTTACAATAGAAAAATGGAGCTATGGTTAAAAAGTTATGGCCTTCAGAAGTTGGGTTACCTAAAATCATATTTTGTATTTCTTTTGAGCCGACCCTATTGTAATAATTGTGAAAAATAAATAATTCTATGTTTTGTCTGCCTAAAGGGCTAAATTTTTGGAACCTTCTCGGGTGGTGGAAATTGCCTATATAAGAAAGGTCTGTAGTGTTGTCTTAGGTAGTTCAGAGCATTTCAGAGTAGTTCTGGGTAATCATTTGAGGCTTTGTCCCTCATAATATTGTAAGGAAGATGCCCATGTGGCTTTGCATATTGTAATTCTGAAAGTTTGTAATTCCACATTTGTGGAGATAATAAAAAGCCCATTTTCTATTCTTGCAAATTGTTGTTGTTCTTTGTTTCTATTGTGTGTTTGCGGTATTAAGGGGAGCACCCTTCATCAACATAGTCACACATTATAAAGAACTCATTTTGGAAATAATTTAAGTCACAAATGATAATGTTTGGGATGTCCATGGGGGTTTATTGATGATGCAAAGCCTTGGTATTATTTGATAATTAAATCTCTACAAAGCCATGATTTTAATAGTTCTATCCCAAGTATATTAGTCCACAAGTTTATAGAATAAAGTGTCAAATGGTGAATGGGGCCTCACATATATCTTTAATGGTCAGAATTCATAATAATAATATTATCTCTTAATTGATACAATAAATTCCAGCAGCCATATATGTCAACACAAACTTTAGCATCCCTCCAAGAGATATTATTTATCCCTCTTAAGTCTTTTCTCACAAATAATAATGAATACCTAAGGTGTCCCTAGTGTTCAAGATCTCAAGGGTAAGGGTGTCTACTTCTTCTTCCTTCTTCCTCAATGCCTCTAAATAAATCTCAACAAGATCAAGGAGATGATCATGATTTGAAAGAAGATGTACATAATTTAATTTCATTAATTTTTATCCCTTCCTTGATCACATGCAAATGTGAGAATTCCTCTTTGAGTCCCTTTTCTCTACTCTCAAAATGTTCCCCTAAAAGGTGTTTTTCAAGCATCCCATAAATGTCATCAAAATGTGCTAGAGCTGCAACAATTTTAAATTCAGTGACTTTCAATTGTCTCTCCAAATTATGTGAGCTAGTACGTGTATAAGAGAAACCAGACTCACATGAAGTAACTGATTGTCCTTCAGTACACATATCAATGATATTAATGCCATCTTTCATGCCCAACTATATAGATGAAGTGGGAATAGTATTATGGTTAAAATTAGATCCATTCCAAGAAGGATTTGTACCATATGTATGGACCATTTCACCAAGACAACATAAGCATCAATGCTCACATAAGATTGGATTCATGGTAATTAGCTACTAGAAAAACATCTTCATATGGGCTATCAATATGCCCATCATATACACTATTGTGATCATCCTTCTAGGATGGCTCTACCTCTAAGCTTCCTACCAAGAACCTCATGTAATCAATAACATCTTTCCCATGACCATGTATAGTTTGTAAGTCAAAAGTATTTGGTTTCTCTTTCTTTTTCATCCTCTCTTTAATGGAAAATTCTGATTTTTCTTCTTTCAAGGATGTTCCTTCCAAATTCATATATTTACTCTTCTATTTCATTTTAGTTTCTTCATCTAATTTTCTGCCATAGATTTTATTATCTTCCTCACTAACCCCACAATTGTGATGAGATGTCTAGGTATTCTAATAGGTAAACAAAATATGTTTTCTCCTTAATTGATTCTTTCTCTTTTTTTGGATACCTTGTAACCTGCAAAGTCAATGATTTTATTTCCTCTTTAGTTGTTTCCTCCTCTCTAGTTTCTCCCTCAAGTACTACATCAATACTTTTTTCGCAATCACCCACTTCAGTGACTTATTGGAAATTTTCTCAATTGTAGGCTGATTCATGACTTTTGCAAATCTCTCATATTTTTTTTTGCAAACTCCTTGTGCAAATAGATCATGAGCTATTTTACAATATTGTTGCTTTGCCCAAATAGTCTTGTAATATAGACTTCGATTTCAATCTACGTAATCAATGAAAGGTGTATTTATTAACACATGTAGGGAGAGTATGATATTCCTAAAAAAGGCGAAGTGCTTCTTCCCTTTTATCTCATTGTGTTTGAGCAAGATACTTCATGAACTTTTCCAAAATTGACAATCCACTAATTATACCCAACATGATGCTAGGTTTGTGTTAGAATGTCAATTTGATTCTATTCATGCTATTATCATTAATGGTCATCATTGATGTCAACATATCCTATGCATGTTCATGTTCTGATTGTATTGGTTGTTGTGTACCAATATTCTTGGTGTTATCAATTGTTGTATCGATAGGATGTGTGTATCACTAGATGTCTTCACTGAAAAATTTCTCTTTCGATGGTGGTTCTACTTTGTGTGCAACATTTGGTGGATCGGTTGTTTGGGTTAATCTATTTTGGAGTGTTTCTCAGTCCCAACCATTGTTACGTGATGTGTTCAACATGTTCATTGGTACCAATGGCTTTGGAGATGGTGTTGCATGTTGGCATGTGTGAGAAAAGTTGTATTGGTCGAGGTGGTTCACATCTCATTCCTTACCACTATAGGAATGTCTTGGTGTGACCTATTTCAAATTACGTTTGGATGACATAGTTGATGACATAAAGAAGTATAAGAAGGGTGAGGAGTCTTATTATTTGTATGACTTATGTTTTTCTTGGATGAGAAGTGATTGTGAATCTGTCTCTGGAGATCCATGTGTTGATGTTCATGCGAGTGGAAAATTGATGTTATAGTGATCTCAGTGGTGGATTCAAAATTATTTCAAATACTTTGGCAATTAGCCTCTTTGTATTTTTAGTAAGCCTTTGTGTATTGGTAGTGATCCTTGTTGCATTGGTAGTGAGCACAACTGACAGTGAGCCTTTGTAGAAAATCACCATACTAGTGTCACTTTAATAGGTGCTTTTATATTTCATGAGAATTAGCTTCTCTTTGGTTTTTCCCAATTTGGGTTTTCACATAAATCCCAGTGTTCTCTATGTCAGTGTTTCTATATTAAGGCTTACATTTTATGTGGATGTTTGATGCTATTAATCAATAAATATAATTTTTCTAGTACAATTGTTAGTCAGTTAATTGATAGAGAAAATTTTTAATAAGTTGTGTGGGAATAACTGATTAACTACCCCTCTCAGTTATTTGGCATGTTCAACAATTGGTATCAGAGCTTGGTTCCTTAGTGAAGAGATTACTGGTTAAGGAAGATTTGATGGTGCATAAATTTAATATTCCCACATTTGATGGACCAACCTACAGTTCATGGAAAGATCAATGTTACTTGGTATCGGTTGGTTACAAGACCTAGAAGCATGTGGAGACTACACATGTATTTCCTTGGAATGAGATTAACATGCATAATGAAATCAAGGCATATGAGGAGAATGAAAAATTAAGGTATGCTATTACTAGTGGTTTATAAAATATTGAATTAGCAAAGGTTATTTCTTCAAAGGCTTCTTATGAAGTTTGGGAAAATTTGAAAGAGATCTATGAGGGGAATGACAGAGTTAAGTTTTCTAAGAAGTTGGAAACTAAGAGATGTTATGAGAATTTGAGAATGGAAAATGGTGAAGATATCAAAAGATAATTTAAGAGAGTTGATAATGCAGTGAATAAAGTCAAGAACTAAGGAGGCACTATTGTCAATGAAGGCTTTATAGAGAAGATCTTGATGACATTATAAAAAACTATAGTGATAAAATCTCAACAATTGAGGAGGTGTATGATCCAAAGAAGTTTACCAAAGAAAAAATGTTTGGTACCTGACAATATTTGAGTTTATAAAGTTTAGAAGAGACAAGAGAAGATTTGAAATGTCATTCAAAGAAAAAAAAATAGATGATGATCCCGATAGTGATGATGAAGAAGAGTTTGAAGCAAATTTTGCAAGGAGATTGAAGAAAGGTATCGACAAGTATAAATGTATGTTACCTCTAAAATGTTTTAGATATGGTAAAATTGGTCATTTGGCTACTAGATGTCTAGAGAACGTTCTTAGACATAAATTTAAGAAGTTCAATAAGAAAGCTTACTATGTGAATAAATATGATTGTATCTCAAATGATGATTCAAAGACAAAAGATGATTTGTTTTATGCTGAAGAGGATGAGAAATCAGTAAGATCTATGATGAATTTGATAATGAAACATATTTACATTTTAGAAGAAAGAAAAATAAATGGTTGATTTATAGTGGTTGTTCTCATCATTAAGGGTGACCCTACAATAGTGGGTTATACTTTTTTAGACATGCTGATTTTTGCTGAAATGACACATTTTTAATAAAATATGATGATTTAAGCCTTGAGAGGTTCCATTTGAAGGAATTAATTACAAATGGTTAGCTCAAATCCTCTTAGATAATAAAAACATTGATATAACATCTATACTCCTCATTCATACCTACAATGGAGTCTCCTTTGCACCTATTAAAATGCTGACAAAAAATCACTTTGACTTTATCTTTTGGTAGATCAAACCAAATCATTTGACAACCTATCTATGTAGTAAGGTAGTACCAAGAAAAATATTTCCAATGATTATAATGTTAATATATATTAAGTTTATTATGACTTTGTGTTTTTAGTTTTACTAAACATAAATATTTCACTGTATGTCTACCACTATGTTTGACACTTATGGAAAAATAGTAAATGAAAGAAAAAAATTTCTAAAAAAATCTATGCCCTAGGTATAGAAATTATCTTTCTATAAAAAAAATAAAAAATAAAATTGGACAAATACACAATAAGTTATAAGCTATGTAGTCAAGGTATGTCAAAATTACGGTTTAGTCAACTTAAAACATTAATAAAATGTGCAATAATAATTATAATTTCATCAAAACAATTCATGCCCTTTGTATGTATTTTAAAAAACTAAATTCGAAAGAATCACATTGATATCTATTTTAGAAAAAAAGTTATGCTCTATGAAAACAACGCAATTCTTTGAAAATGACATTTTCAGCCACATACCAGTTTTTGTGGGAGAAAGAAGAAACCATTCAAATCAATTCAAAAAATAAAATAAAATAAAATATATATTTAGAATCTAGACATAAATTCCTAAAAGACTCTAATTTACTTCATCTTCCTATTTTAAATGGTTTAAAAACAATATGCTTCTGAATCTGAAAGTTTTTTTTCAAAATGTAGAGTTCAGTGTCCGTTCAAGCAAAAAAGTGTAACCCACTATTGTGGGTTCACCCATGACTACAGATAAAAGAATATTTGAGTCACTTAGAAAATATAATGGTGGTCCTATTAGATTTGGTGATGGCAAAGAAAATTACACTTTTGGTAAAGGATCTACTAATTTTGATAGAAATAATAACCCTGACAATGTCTATTATGTGAAGGGTTTATATCACAATTTTTTGAGTGTTGGATAGATGTGTGAGCATGGATATGATGTTATTTTCAAGAATGGAGGATGTGAAATCAGGAAGAGATCAAGAGACCTAATTTCAATCAAGAAAAGAATAAGAAGGAATACATACTAGCTAGAAGGAGCATTAGAAGGATGTTCTTTACTATCTTAGATTGATGACAATTATCTTTGGAATCAGAGGACGTGTCACATAAAATTTGATAACCTAGTGAGAATAAGCTCATGTCATGCAATGAGAGATTTACCTAGAAGTTTCAAAAAGGTTCTATCAACAAAAATATTTATTACAAAAAATATTTAGATCAGATTCTAATTGTTATTGTGTATGTTGATGATATTATTTTTAGAGGCAAGGATGATTTGTGCAAAATATTTATAGAAGAGATGAAGAAGGATTTTGAGATGACTATGATAAGAGAGTTGAATTTATTTCTTGGATTGCAAGTACTTTAGAGCAGCAAAGTAATTTTCATTTCTCAGTTCAAGTATGTCAAGGAATTGTTAAATAAGTTAGGGTTGGAGAAATCCAAATTGGTATATACTCCAATTGTTACTAGTTGTAAGATAACTAAGGAAGATGAGTCAACAAAAGAAGATGCAAGTAAATATAAATCAATGATTGGTGGATTGTTGTACCTGACTACTAATAGACCAAATATTATGTATGTAGTATACCTGATAGCTATATGTCAGTAAGAAATAAAAGAATAACATGTTATGGCATTTGAAAGGATATTCAAATATTTGAAAGGAATATAAGAGTTTTTTTGTGGTATCCAAAAGGTCTATATTTGACACTGACAACCTATACCAATGAAAATTGGGAAGGATGTTTGGATAATTAAAGAGGTACCAATGGTCAAGCTTACTTTCTTGGCTCCCAGTTAGTTGCTTGGTCAAGAAAGAAGCAAATTATGTAACTTTATCAACTGCTGAATCATAATACATTGCAACATCCTTATGTTTTATTTAGGTATTATGGATGAAAAAAACCTTGAAGGATATATGATTTACATTTAAAGAACTAATTTGAATCATGTGTGATAATAACAATGTGATAAACATGTCAAAGAATCTAGTATTTAACATTGCTGAAAATAATATGTATCTATTAGGTATCATTTTATTAGAGAGAATGTGTCTAATGGTAAAGTAAAACTTGAGTATATACCTACAAAGGAACAAATAGTAGACATATTCACAAAACCTTTGTGAAAGGATACTTTTGAGTATCTAAGGAGGAAGCTAGGTATTCTGCCCCTCCCTAGCATTCCCTAGAATGCACCCGTGTGTGCATTGGTCTAGCTTGGTTGCAGGATTATTCCTTTCTAGATTAGTGCTTGGTGGCTTCCTCTCAAGAGGAGTAGAGTGTGTTTTTCAAGGGGAGTTCATCCCTTTGTCATTGTTATAAAATGGGGAGAAAGTTAGAATAAGATGGAAAGATGAGAACCTTATCGCTGATATAATTTGAAGCTATTTTCTTTATTATGGATGAATGTTGCGATCAATAAAAAGGGGGAGATTGTTAGAATGTGAAGTTGATTCTATTCATGTTGTTGTCATTTATGGTTGTCATTAATCTCAATATATCCTATGCATATTCAAGTTTTGGTTGTATCAATTGTTATGTACCGATATTCTTGGTGGTATCAGTTGTTGTACCAATAGGATGTGTATATCGGTAGATGTGTTCACTGAAAAATTTATCTTTCAATGGTGGTTCTACTTTGTGTACAACATTTCATGGATTAGTTGTTTGGGTTGATATGTTTTGGAGCATGTCTCAGTCCCATATATTGTTATGTAACATTTTTAGCATGTTTGTTGGTCACTACAACATTTGGGGTCAAATTTTGACACCAATTTGTGATGCCACTACAATTTGTGTTTGTTTTTTGTGTTTTTTTTTGCAAGTGCCCCTGACGGTGTTGTAATAGCAATGATGATGTCGTAATTGTGACACCCATTTGGTTATAAACAAAAAAGAAAGAAAAAGAAAGTGTCATTTGTAATTTGTGAATTTGAAGAGTTGTCATGAAGAGGTCATTGCACTTTTGCGTGGCGTGAAGAGGGCATTTGAGTTTGGCATGCGCGAAGAGGCCGACACCATGTAGGAAGAGGGCATTGGCACTTGAGGTAGGCATTTGAGCTTTGTCTTCTCATTAACTCAATTTCATTTTGATGGAATTTGTTGATTTAATGACAAAATATGAATGTTAATACTGACATTGTTTACATCTTTGCATTTGGAATGCTCGATGACCTGCAAGCTTTGAGAGTTAGGGAATCATTGCTATTACCTTCAAGGCATTGTGTGAAGTGTTTGATCTCTCTTTATTTGTTTTGTTATTGATATTCACTATGTGGTACTCCTTGTTTATGATCATTTCATGACGAAATGTCTTGATGGCTCACAAGCTGCAAGCTAGGGTATCATACATTGTTTATGAGCTCACTATTGAATAATGGCATTGTTTACATTTTTTTATTTGGAATTCTTGATGACCCGTGAAGCTGGGACATCATTTCTATTACCTTCAAGGCATTGTGTGAAGTGTTTGATCTCTCTTTATTTGTTTTGCTATTGATATTCACTATGTGGTACTCCCTGTTTATGATCATTTCATGAGGAAATGGGCTGATGTCTCATGGGTTGAAAGCTAGGGCATCATACATTGTTCATGAGCTCACTGTTTAATACTGACATTGTTTATATCTTTTCATTTGGAATGCTTGATGACTTGCGAGCTTTGAGAACCAGGGCATCGTTTCTATTACCTTCAAAGCATTGTGTGAAGTGTTTGATCTCTCTTTATTTGTTTTTCTATTGATATTCACTATGTGGTACTCCCCGTTTATGATGATTTCATGAGGAAATATCTTGATGGCTCATGGGCTGCAAGCTAGGGCATCATACATTGTTCATGAGCTCACTATTTAATACTAACATTGTTCATGAGCTCACTGTTTAATATCTGGCCAGGCCATGTAAATGGTACTAGGCCAACCCAATCAGCCCAACAAAATGTGTCATGTTTATCTTTGTTAAATACACTCGTTCACCATTTTGTTCTTGTTCTTCACACAAATATTGCATCAAAAGTAATTTTATAAATATTGTATAATTAAGCCTCAAACAAAAAAAGTGCAAACCTATAAATTTACAAGCTATATACACCGCCCTGATCCGCTAAAAAGGTCTTAGCCTTCTTCTTCTCTGAAATCACAATAGGAACAAATAAAATTCAATACTCTTAGTTTTTATTCAAATCTATTTGAAACTCCTATCAGTTCATTATCCAATAGTTAAACTAGCCTATGTCTTCGAAGGAGGAATTATGAAATATAGTTGTAGGTAGTTATCTCTTCTATAATGATGGAGTCAAAGGTAATGACCAATGAGGTTTCTGTTATTAGATCATACATTAATACACTTACTATTTTGAATTTGAGCTTGGGCATCATGTAATGTTATTGTTGTCATTGCATGCTTGCTATTGTTGTGCACCATATATTGTCTTATACACTGTTTATTTCATTGAGACCATGAGCTTGGCATTTGTAATGTATTTTTTGTTATTGGATCAATGCTAACATGTTATTGAGTTTGTGTATGGCTTGACTATGCACATGCATAATTGTAGATGACGATCAGTAATAGGGTGTTAGGCATTGCTTAGATCCTTTGGATTTAACCCCATATTTTCCTTCCTTGTAGGTTTTGGATCATACAAGAGCATATCGGATTGAACCCCAGGTCAACACTTCATTACTTCAGGCAATGTCTAGTACCTTCATTATTTATGTTCATCTAGTTATGTATGTTTGCATTCATTCATATTCTTCTAAAATTTGGCTATTAGCCACCATATATGATGATTCTTGATGTTTTTGGGTCATTTGATGAAAAGATGTAAAAGTTTCTTAAAAGTTTATATTTTTTATTTCAATTTTTAAAATCATAAAATGAATAAAATTTAAAGATAAAAAATTAAGATAATCTTTTTCTTCACTTAAAAAAAACATAAAGCTCATAAAGCATGGTAAAAACATAAAGCATAGTAAAAGAGGGCTCTAACTGTGGTAAAATGGGAAAGTTTCTAGCTTGCACTGCTCTTCATATGGTAGTTGCTAAGGAACTATGTTATAAAATTTCAAGGCATGACATTTTATACTTTTTGACATCATAATTTTTTCTCCTTAGCATTGAGTTTAGAATGTGGGGGAGTCAAAGAAAATATATGTACAGTTATAAAATTTCATGCCTTGAAATTTGGCATGAAATTTTATAACATAGTTCCTTAGCATTTGATCTTTATATGGCAGCCATGACTTGAGGTAGGCATTCGAGATTTTTCTTCTCATTAACTCAATTTAATTTTGATGGAATTTGTTGATTTAATGGCAAAATATGAATGTTAATACTGGCATTGTTTACATCTTTGCATTTGGAATGCTCGATGACCCGTGAGCTTTGAGAGCTAGGGCATTGTTGCTATTACCTTCAAGGTAGTGTGTGAAGTGTTTGATCTCTCTTTATTTGTTTTGTTATTGATATTCACTATGTGGTACTCCCCGTTTATGATCATTTCATGAGGAAATGTCTTGATGGCTCATGGGCTACAAGCTAGGGCATCATGCATTGTTTATGAGCTCATTGTTTGAGCACCTCATATCCCTATTTGATTGGTTGGTGCTCTATTTTTTATATTGATGCTATTAGATCAAATAGGGACATCAGTAATAAAAAAGGGACATCAGTAATAAAATAATACACTTACTATTTTGAATTTGAGCTTTGACATCATGCAATGTTATTGCTGTCAAAATAGTAAGTGTATTAATGTATGATCTAATAGCAGCAACCTCATTGATCATTACCTTTGACTCCTCCATCATTATAGAAGAAATAACTACCTACAACTATATTTCATAATTCCTCCTTTGAAGTCATAGGTTAGTTTAAAATGGAGAGGGGTCTCGAAATATCGTAAGTAAAAACATTACACAGTGGCATTCAGATTAAGGACAATATGAATTCACATGCCTTTAATTATGATATACTTTTGAAATTATCACTCATTGGTCATTTTACAATTCAAGATATAAGTATCAGAATATAAACTATTGTAAAAGGAAGAAACACATAAGTATCATCATTTAATACAAAATATAAAAGTATCCCACAGACACACAGTTGTTATTATAACAACCATCCTCTAATCCCATGGTGTACTAGTCTCAAGGTAAGAACAATTTACTTAAGCCATCATATAAGTATCATCTTAAAGTTTAAATAGACATTGACTATGGATATACAACATCGAGGCATAATAAATTATAGAGTTTCACTACAATTTATATGTCCACTTACAATCATCCTACTGCTTACACTGTAATTTCTATGTCCACTTACAATAATAAATTATAGAGTTTCACTTCAATTTTTATGTCCACTTCCATTAAAATATATCACTCCTGCTGTTATATAGGCATCCTTCTCATTAAGTGTTTCCATTAAAATATATCACTCCTCCTGTTATATAATGTATATGCATACTTGTTTAAAATGCCATTCAATATTATTACCATTTCACTCAAATTTATATGACATTAAAGCCAAGCCCAAAATGTATACATACGTGTAAGTATTGGAGAAGCTAGATTCTGCAACTATTGAAAAAAAAAAACTATACCAATAGCAGCTTACGAGAAACTATACTTGTGCTTACCACACCATACCTCAACATCATAATGCTTATCATTTTCAAGCTTCAGCGAGGCTTCATACCACTCACCGTTTGTAGATTTGTATGCAATGCTGATTTAAGTTGGAGGTCAACTACATGTGTCATGTAAACAACATGGTTGAATGCAATCTCTTTTGTGCATTTTTAAGAGTTTTCCCACCAATACAAGCGTAAATAATGCATTGAATGTAATCTACAAACATTGCATGGTATAAAGACTCACTGAAGCTTGAAGTATATCACTCCTCATGTTATTATCAAAATTAAATTCAAATATTTCTCAAAACATTTATTCTTGTAGAATTAAGATATCCTTATCTCAATAATAAAATAATCTTGCATAATAGCTTTTGAATCACATTAACACACACCCATGTTCTATAGCATAGTTCAGTTTAGAAGTGTATGGCTTGACTATGCACATTCATAATTGTAGATGAGGATCAGTAATAGGGTGCTAGGCATTTCTTAGATCCTTTGGATAACTAACCCGATCTTTTCCTTCCTTGCAGGTTTTGGATCATACAAGAGCATATTGGATTGAACCTTGGGTCAACACTGCATTACTTTAGGAAATGTTTGGTACCTTCATTATTTATGTTCATCCACTTATGTATGTTTTCATTCATTCACATTCTTCTAAAAGTTGGCTATTAGTGACCATATAGGACCATTCTTGATATTTTTGGGTCATTTGATGAAAAGATGTAAATAGGGACATCAATAATAAAATAGGGATATCTTAATCTTTATGAGCTCAAATTCAAAACAGTAAGTGTATTATTTTATTATTGATGTCCCTATTTTATTACTGATGTCCCTATTTGATATAATAACATCAATATAACAAACAAAGCACCAACCAATCAAATAGGGACATGAGGTGCTCAAATAGTGAGCTCATAAAATAATATATTTAGTCTTAATAAAATCTTATAAAATAACATATATTGTGTGAAGTGTTTGATCTCTCTTTATTTGTTTTGGCATTGATATTCACTATGTGTACTCCCCGTTTATGATCATTTCATGAGGAAATATCTTGATGGCTCACGGGCTGCAAGCTAGGGCATCATACATTGTTCATGAGCTCACTGTTTAATACTGGTATTGTTTACATCTTTTCATTTGGAATGCTTGATGACCTGTGAGCTTTGAGAGCTAGGGCATCATTTCTATTACCTTCAAGGTATTGTGTGAAGTGTTTGATCTCTTTTTATTTTTTTTGTTGTTGATATTCACTATGTGGTACTCCTCATTTTTGATCATTTTATGAGGAAATGTCTTGATGGCTCGCGGGATGCAAGCTAGGGAATCATGCATTGTTTATGAGCTCACTATTTGAGCACCTCATGTCCCTATTTGATTGGCTAGTAATCAAATAGTGAGCTCATAAACAATGCATGATGCCTGAGCTCAAATTCAAAATAGTAAGTGTATTATTTTATTAAGACTAAATATATGATGTAAACTCATAATTATACTTGATATATATATGCTTCAAAGGAGGAATTATGAAATATAGTTGTAGGTAGTTATCTCTTCTATAATGATAGAGGAGTGAAGGGTAATGATCAATAAGGTTGTTGCTATTAGATCATACAATAATACACTTACTATTTTTAATTTGAGCTCAAGAATCATGCAATGTTATTGTTGTCATTGCATGCTTGCTGCTGTTGTGCACCATATATTATTTTATACACTGTTTATTTTATTGAGACTATGAGCTTGGTTTTTCTTTCAGAAGTATATGGCTTGACTATGCACATGCATAATTATAGATGAGGATCATTAATAGGATGTCATTCATTTCTTAGATATTTTTTATCTAACCCCCATCTCTCTTTTCTTTGTAGGTTCTAGATCACACATCCTAGCACACTAGATTCATACCCAAGTCAAAAATTCATCACTTCAAGCAATGTCTAGCACCCTTATTATTTATGTTCATCCTCTTATGTATGTCTGTACTCTTGCATTTTTTTCTAAAATTTATTTTTCTTGTATAGTATATACAAGTTATTTTTCATATATATACATATAATCTTTAGATGCAAAAATTTCTTTTCCTTTAAATGTATCTTTGCATGAAATGAACACAAATTAAACAAGATCATCTAATAATGCAAACTAGGGTACTTTAGTCACTCATCTAGTAATTAGTTCCCCAAACCATTACTAAGGATTGAACATAAGTCCAAGTCCCCAAATCTATTGTTCTATGTGTATAAAATAATATACGGTGAACAACAACAACAAGCGTGCAAAGGAAATAATAACATTGCATGATGCCTGAGCTCAAATTCAAAATAGTAAGTGTATTAATGTATGATCTAATAGAAACAACCTCATTGATCATTAACTTTCACTCCTCCATCATTATAGAAGAGATAACTACCTACAACTAGGGCATCATGCATTGTTTATGAGCTCACTATTTGAGCACCTCATGTCCCTATTTGATTGGTCGGTGCTCAAAAAATGAGTTCATAAATAATGCATGATGCCCTCGCTTGCAACCCATAAGCCATCAAGACATTTCCTCATGAAATGATCATAAACGGGGAGTACCACATAGTGAATATCAATAAAAAAACAAATAAAGAGAGATCAAACACTTCACACAATATATGTTGTTTTATAAGATTTTATTAAGATTAAATATATTGTTTTATAAGCTCACTGTTTGAGCACCTCATGTTCCTATTTGATTGGTCGGTGCTCTATTTTTTAAATTGATGCTATTAGATCAAATAGGGACATCAGTAATAAAATAATGCACTTACTATTTTGAATTTGATCTCGTAAAGATTAAGATATCCTATTGTTTTGAATTTCTATGTGCTTTGAGCCAATGAAATTTTTATCATCATGATGAAGTAATAATGCATTAAATGTCTTACTTATGTCCCTATTTGATTGGAGGGTTCTCTGTTTGTTATATTTCTGCTATCAAAGTAGAATGACAGTGGTGATTCAATGCATCTACAACCTCAACAACATGGTAGCATTGATCCAATAATAGAAAATACATTACAAATGCCAAGCTCACGGTCTCAATGAAATAAATAGTGTATAAAATAATATATGGTGCACAATAGCAACAAGCATGCAATGACAACAATAACATTGAATGATGCCCAAGCTCAAATTCAAAATAGTAAGTGTATTAATGTATGATCTAATAGCAGAAACCTCATTGATCATTACCTTTCACTCCTTCATCATTATAGAAGAACTAACTACCTAGAACTAGGGCATCATGCATTGTTTATGAGCTCACTATTTGAGCACCTCATGTCCCTATTTGATTGGCCGGTGGTCAAACAATGATCTCATAAATAATGCATGATGCCCTAGCTTGCTGCCTGCAAGCCATCAAGACATTTCCTCATGAAATGATCATAAACGGGGAGTACCACACAGTGAATATTGAAACAACAAAAAAAATAAAGAGAGATCAAATACTTCACACAATATATGTTGTTTTATAAGATTTTACTAAGACTAAATATATTATTTTATGAGCTCACTATTTGAGCACCTCATGTCCTTATTTGATTGGTCAATGCTCTGTTTGTTATATTGATGCTATTAGATCAAATAGGGACATAGAATTTGATATCAACCTATCATATATCCATTCCAAATGATATAACTCCATTTGACAAATTTCCCATATGAAATCTAGAGCAATACATTAATTGTATAGCGAATTCATGATTTATAATGCCCCTTGATTTATAGTGAATTAATTTTATAATGAATTCATGATTTATAATTTAGTTGTAGCAGTTCAATGTGTTTGAACTAAAGAATACCCCTTACTTGGTTTCCTACAAAGCCTTTGGTGAAATCTTTTAGAAAATGAGAAGCTACGAGAAGGTGACATGAAGCTAATGAAAAGAGGCATCTCCAATTTGTTTTGCAGATATACACATTAAGTATCATGTCAGATAATACAAGGAAATTCAATCAAAATAGGGAGACAATTGCTAGATTGTTGTCTAACTTTCAAAGAGAAGGCGATGAAAAATGTTATTGTCCATGCAAGAGTTGTAACAACTTAAAGACAAGAAGAATCAAAATCAAAATAGCACAGAGACATTGTAGGGAGAATGGTCACATTGAAGGGGGGTTTGATTATAATCCAGTGGTAACTTGTTTGTTATATTGTTTTCACAATTAATATACATATGAACAATGGAAGGAGGTTTGATTATCACATTGAAAGGGGGTTTGATTATCATCATTTTTATATAGGTCGATCTCCCTAGTGTGAATATAAAGGAACATGGAGGTGTGAGTATTGAAGTTTAAGATCATGATCCCATGGAAGATGATGATCATGCGCTAGAAAACACATTTGAAGATGATGGTATGAATGCATTAATCATTGACACATTTGTTACTGGTGTTGTTAGTGTTGCTGATGATGATGATTATGATGAGGATGACATTGATGACGTCCATGATATACCTTACTTGAGAAGGTAGACATGACCCTTTACAAAGGTTCTCAATCTACTCTTCTCTTTGATGTATTGTTGTTGGTGAATTTGAAGGTTATGAATGGTTTATCTAACATAGAAATGTCACATATGCTAAGGTTTGTCATATCTAACAAAGCAATGTCCCTCGCTCATACTAAGAATTATGTGCCACTATGAAACATATTGAAATGGACTATCAAACAATAGATGCTTGTTCTAAAGATCATATTATTTATTATAAAGAACATGAAAATATAACAGAATGCCCTAAATGCCATATGATCAGATATCGAGATGATCAAGTGACAAAAAAGGTGCCTCGTAAGGTTCTTCATCACATCCCCATTATTTCACATCTGAAATGATTATTCAGGTGCAATAGCTTGGCATAATTTATGGATTACCATGCAGGTGACAAGAGTCGAGATGACATTATTTGAATGCTTGTGGATGGTTCATCATTTATGGACATAGAGGAAAAGTGGCCACACTTTAAAGAGGAACCTTGAAATCTCAGGCTTTCTCTGGTAGTAGACAATGTCAATCCGCATGGAGAGATGAGATCCATTAGCTCAGTGTGGCCTATTTTTTTTATAAACAATAACCTTCCTCCATGGATGTCAATAAAGAGGGAGCACATTATGTTGTCAATGATTGTTTGAAGTATCTTATTATTTTGTAGTTATCTACATGTACTTTTAAGTCTTTGAGTGAAATGGCACAAATAATTATCTGATATTGTTAATTCAACTAGGTAAGTACCAAGTGAAATATATGAATGTATATATTGTGCCTCTTATCGACAAGTTGTTGGTGTTATGGAATGGTTTCACTATGTATGATGTCTCCCAACCAATTGGACAAAGATAATTTCAATTCCATGCAATTCTTTTGTGGACAATTCATGATGCTCTAGGGTTGACACATTTCTATGGTATGTTATAGTGAATTCTAGTTGTACGTGATAATTCAAATTCTAAAAATATACACATTTAATCTAATTTTATCATTATCTTGTAGGTCTTCAAACAAAGGGAAAATTTTCATGTCAAATGTGTGGTCTAAAGATGAAATCCCATCATTCCAAAAGTTTAAGAAAATAGGTTTTTGATGAGTATAGGTAGTTCCTCCCCAGAAATCATAAGTATCGAAGTGCAGAAAGACATCTTTTTAATGGGAAAGAAGAGACTACATCAAAGTCCCGAAGAATGACACCTCACTTATGGTAGTTGGAATAAAATAGAATTCGAGGTAATATCATTCCACGTAATGGTCGATGTTTGAAAATTATATATTTTGATTATGTTTTTTTGGCTAATTATGTAGTTGATGATCTTGAAGGTCATGAAGGCATCACCGACCAGCTTCCAAAGGGACTAAAATGTTATCCTAGAGAATTTAGTAGGCTGCCCTACTATGAGCATCTACAAATTGTGCATTTTTTTGATACTATATATATTAGAAAAAATGTAACAGAGACACTGTGTAAAATATTGGATGGTAGGCGTGACAAAGAAAAACTTGACAAAATTTGTAGTGACATTCATGATTCCAATCATGCAATGAAAAATATCATTGAATCAAATAGCAATGGAGACCGGATTAATGCAAGTACTCTTCCTTGGTTATTAACAGAGCAAAAAAGTAATGCCATAAAAGAAGTGATCTGAAAAATTTGATTTCAATCTCATATCAAAGAAAAATGATTTTGGGTCAGGGATGAAAATGCATAATTGGCATACCTTCATCAATGTAAGTCATAGTCTTTTGTATTTACAATACATTTGTGTAATTGCATTCAATTTTCATTGTATGAAATGATCAATTGACAATTGTTGTAGTATTTTCTACCTCTATCTCTCCTAGAGAACTTCGACAATAATATCAAACAAGTGATATATGATCTTGAAAAATACATGAGGTAAGGAGTGATATTTGTTTAATATATCAAACAATACTATCAAACAAGTAATATATTGTAAAGTCTTGTATTTATATATTTATGTCTTGAATCCCTTGTAGGTGGTTGTCATCTAAAGAAATTTATAAAGAAGATATAAAATATTGGAAGAAAAGAATTTGTCGATTAATGTGTGAAATGCAAAAGTGTTTACCTCCAGTTTTTTTCAATGCACAAGAACACTACCTCATACACCAAGTTGAGGAGATTGAATTGTGTGGACATATACATGCTAGGTCAATGTGGATGGTTGAGAGACATTTGAAATTTTTGAAGGGTTTGGTATGACAAAGAGCACATCCTAAGGGCTCTATGGTTGAGGGATATATGGTATACTAGATGATGGTGTACGTTACTCAATATCTTCCTAATCTTGCAACAAAGACCCATATAGATTGCATTTGGGATCTCGACTCAATTAAAAAATTTGAAGGGGAGTACTTGGTGGGCAATGGTAGATTCAAGAAACTGAAAGGTAATAAATTATGAGATGTTATTGTAGTTAATTAATTCTTAATCTTCAAAATAAATCTATTGTAAGTCATCTATTTACTTTTGTACAGCTGCTAAAGAGTGAGATGCAATACATTTTTTTATTGCAAATAATCAAAGATTGGATGATGACATGGATTGAATGATGTTAGCATGATGGTCATAGATTAACATGGGAATCCATGTATTCATTGGTTATACAAGCTCATCGTAATGGAGATCCCAATGTTACACAAAAGGAAATAGATTTAGCATATGGTTTAAGAGATCACCAGGTACTTATAAATTTGTTAATTAATCAACCAATATTTTTCAACTTGTGATGCAATAATTTATACATGTTTGACATTATTGCAAGTGAAACACCACAAGGCTATGTTTTGCAATGGTTATAAATTTTGCATCAAAAAATTGGATGACATGAAGAGAACTTGTGATTCTGGGATAAGTGCAGTGTTCCAGGTGACTAATATTTCATCTAGAGATGACTTACATCCTCGAGAGTCACAAAATCAATACCATGGTATTTTGGTTGATATACTTGACTGTGACTTTAATTCTTTCAAATTAGTTCTCTTCCTTGTGAAATGGTACAAACTACGACTTGATAGAAATGATCTTGATAGAACTATTATTGAACCTGACAATTGATTTCCAATGATTAATATAAGGTTGTTTGAGCCAGTTGGAGAAGATCTCTATGTTCTTCCAAGCTAATGTGAGCAGGTATTTTACTCAAAGGTACCACATAAATCAGGTTGGTCATTTGTTGTTAGACATGATCCAAGAGGAAGTCCGATAAAGTATAATGCGATGGAAGAAGATACTGAGGAAGATGAAGAAGTGGAAGATGATGTAGATGATGATCACAATCAAGAGCTAGTCAAAGAAGAATATGAAGAAGAAGACGATGATGATGTTGCTACTGATGACGATGATGTTGCTACTAATGAGAATGATGATGATGCTAATGGTGATGATGATGATGACATCGATAGTGGTGGTGATGATGTCATTGATGACAATGATCTTGATGATGAGATGGATGAAGAAGAATATCAATGACATGAATGAAATGTACAATTATGCCAGATGTTTAGCATGTTCTAATAATTGTTTTATATGTACTACTCTTATTCACCTTGTTTTATATGTACTACTTATATGAGAGTTGATTCTACTAATTTTCTATTTCCTTGCACATCAATGATGTTAAATCATAGGGGATTCTCTTTGTTCCCTGCAATGGAGTGAGCTAATTTTGAATTGCTTAGTAATTGATTTTTATTGCATGGTTGTATTTGGTTTGTCATTTTGTTTTGAGTGTCTAGTGATCTAAACCAAAGACTTTGACTTAGCCAAAAAGTGTGCAAGTCTACATTAGTATGTTTCTTTTTATTGTAATTATAATTAGTATGAATGAACAAAATAATGACAATGCAATATTTGTGATAATGCAATATTTGTTGAAATAGCGTCGATGACTTCAATTAATGTGCCTATGTTTCAATGTGGTGTTGGCCCATGCATGTTGAAGATGTCACGCACAACAAATAATCCTGGGTGTCAATTTTGGGTTTGCCCAAATAGGAAAAAGGTTTGGATATGTAATTATATTTTATGATTTAAAAATAATGTGACAACTAATTAATCATTTTATGAAGAACTGATGTACATTTGGTACTGCAGGGAAATAGTGGATGTCAATACTTCTGGTGGGTTGATCAAACCACATTTACATCTACCCCATCTACATCTATACCTGATGTAGGAAATGAGTGCAACTTGTTTAAGGCTCGAGAGGCAGCTAGTGCCGCCAAGATTGCTTCAATGGTGAAAGCATAAATCATATTTATGTGATGCCTTCTTTGTGTATTTTTTGCACTACTTTGCTGGGACCATATGCGTAAATGTGGTTAATAGAGGGTTATTGTAGATGCTGATTTTTTTTTAGAATTTCTAGTAGATACACATAAAGAACATGCACATAAACATGAAAAATGAGAAACATAAATGTAGATATCACAATAGCTGAGAAACATAAATGTAGGCATCATGGTCACAATTTTTTTGAGACATAACATAATTGAGTGGTATACCCAGATGATGCAACACGTCTGGGTATACCACTCAATTATGTTGTGTTTCCAAAAAATTGTGACTATGATTTCTACATTTATGTTTCTCATTTTTTGTGTTCCAGGACCCCTTATGACCCTTTACAACCCTTTACGATCCCTAAGAATACATCTTAGAGGTCTTAAAATGTTGTAAAGGGTCATAAGAGGCTCCTAGGAGGGGTCAGATGAGCTTCCACCTTCACGTGGTTGGCCCTGTTAAGTAGAGAATGTTAAACTATTCTCAAAACAAAGAGAAGCTCAATAATTTAAGATCTCAATCCATGTACGACAAATATATATCGATCCATCTCAATGGCTACCAAATCAACAGATCTCTGCCAAGAACCCAGTCGCAAAGAAACACTACAAACCGCACCGCAAACCTGCTGTAAAGAGGCATCCAATGTCTCATAAGTCACATCAAATGACCCACTTTCTGTAAGCTATGTGTCTTAGCTTGGTTCACCAAGAAGAAGACTTCTCCCAAGTCATCATAGACACCATAGTGATCTACGAATCTCTAATGTGCAAGTTTTGCATGTTACTCTCTCGACATCACATCTAACTCAATAATCCATGAGCCGCTACCAAATCTACTACAAAGTCATCTCTGAATGATCCATAACCAAATCACGAGAAAGAACCAGATCTGCAAGAACACCCTTCTGAATTGATACCAACCCGATCGACAAATATATATATATATATATATATATATATATATATATATATATATATATATATATATATATATATATATATATATATGTATGTATATATATATATGTATATATATATATATATGTATATATATATATGTATATATATATATATATGTATGTATATATATATGTATGTATATATATATGTATGTATATATATATGTATGTATATATATATGTATGTATATATATATATATATATATATATATATATATATATATATATATATATATATATATTTATATTTAAAAAAAATTAATTTGTGTCACAATTGCGATGGCCATAAAACATTAATGGTTATCTATCAAAACAATCTGACATCCAATCGTCACATGTATAGCATCACTATCAGTAAAAAACTATAAACGACGGACAACCGTCGTAAAATTCTAACGGGTCCCTATCACATGTACAACATCACTATCATTAAAAATTGCAAACGAATTATAGACGATGACAACCCGTTGAAAGATTCTGATGGGTTGCCGTCATTTTTATTTTTTGCGACGGATAGGCATCGCAATTGGGACGACCAAAAATAGGTCCGACGCTAGGTTCTCCTTGTTTTCACCCCCTTCTTGTGACATGCATTGTCATCATAATTATGACACCCATCGAAACCGTCAATTTTTCCAACTACAAAACTACGACATCGGGTGGTGTCATTATATTGATGGTAAACCGTCCCAATTCAGATGACCTACCGTCGAAAAAAGGTCTCAAATGTACTAGTGGGTACTAATAGATTTGGAGATAGTGTTGCATGTTGGCATGTGCAAGGCAAGTTGTATTGGTCGAGGTGGTCCACATATCATTCCTTACCACCCCAGAAATGTCTTGGTGTGACCTATTTCAAATTTCATTTGATCGACATGGTTGATGGCATCAAGTAGTATAAGAAGGGTAAGGAGTCTTATTATTAATGTGGCATATGTTTTGGTTGTATGCAAAGTGATTGAAAATTTGTTTTTGGAGATCTATGTGTTGATGACTATGTGAGTGGCAGATTGGTGTAACAATGATCTCAATGGTGGATTCAATATTATTTAAAATACTTTGGTAGTGAGCCTCTTTGTATTGGAAGTGAACCTTACCAGTAGTGAGCATTTGTGTATTGGAAATGACCTTGTTGTATTGGTAGTGAGCCTACATGTAGTGAGCACAACCAACAATGATCCTATGTAGAAAATCACCAACTACTATTACTTTAACATGTGTTTTTAGATTTCATAAGAATTAGCTTCTTTGAGTTTTTTTCTAATTTGGGTTTCCACGTAAATCCCAGTGTTATCTATGTTGGCATTTCTATGATCATAATGTTTACATTTTATGTGGATGTCTAATGTTCTTAACCATTAAATCTAAAGTTGTTAATTCAATTTTTTGTTAATTAACTGACATAGAAAAAGTTTTATAATTTGTGTGGGAATAACTGATTCACCCCCCTCTCAATTATTTGTCATGTTCAATAGTTTGATGCTTCGAAACCACTATAAGATCCCCTAACAAGGATTTAAATATCATCTGCCTTAACTTGTGCTAGTGGGTCTACAACCATGTTCTCAGTTTGAGCAACTCTTGAAATCAGAACCTCATTATCTCTCTTATTTTTTCTTCTTATAGTAAAATTAAAATAATATTCACAAGTAAGAGATACTCCAATGGTGCATAATTATAGAAAAAAAATTAAAAAAGAAAGAAACAAAAACTAAAGAATATCATTTCTTAACAAATAAGAAAGTTTTAAACATAACACTCCAAATATACTTGAAGAAAAAAGGAAATTGAGTATTTCTGGTGATTGTGAGCTCTGAAATACTACCTAGAAAATAAGCTATTTTTTGGTCCATAGTAAACCATTGGCTCAATGTACATGATTTATTGTTCTTTCATGTGCTTCATATAATAGAGATTTGAATAGAGATGCAAAATAAACCTCCTAAAATATCAAATGATGAGGAACTAGATGATATAGAAATTAACAAATCTTTGACTGCAAAGTGACTAGTATAAATCTCTCCTAGATATGCTACTTGTTGGAATAATAGTTCACAATTGGAGAATTATAGACATTTACCCAATAATAATAAATAAAGAATTCTTTTATGATTTTTTTAAAAACATGGTTACATGAGAAAGCCATATTTATAGCTTAAGGAAAGAAAGATTATAGTAAAATTAAGATATTGGCACCTCAAAAAAGCTCAACTAGGCTTTCATTGGTGTGAAAACCTAAGCACAATTGGTTAGCCTCTAGAAGTTTAACCAAGTTTTTTTATTGAAAAGCCCTAAATTCAAATCATAAGTTCAAATACACTTGACTCAATACCCTAAATTTAAAAATGACCCCATTGTACAAGATACAATATTTGGAAATGGTTTTCTCTGCTTATCAAGGCTTCTCCCCTAATTTTTCTAGAACTCAAGAAATCCGATATAATATTTGGGGGTGGATATTCCAGATTATAAGAAAATTATTGTGAGGGGCATCACCGCTTTAGAACATGCCAGTCTCTTCACAATTCCAGTCTTCACATAGGTGATTGATCAATCTCCTCAAATTTTCATCTCAAATTCCTTAATTTTTAGATTCATAAGGTCAATGGATCAAATCTTAGGGGTTCTATTTTATGGGTTTACTTAAGCAATTTCAAGGTGTGGGCAAAGAGAGTATGACCAACCAAGGAGATGTGGGGTGTTTCTATGTCAACAAGTCAAGTGGTACTTCAATAAGGATTTTCTACTATGTGACTAAAATATTTATCCCAAATATCCATAATTTTGAAATATCTTCAAGTTATAAGAAAAGTATCTTGAAACAGATCATCAGTTCTAATTTTTTGATTTATTTTCTCCAATAATTTTCAAGTGTATACAAAACTGCAAATAATATTCTTACATTGAAATGCTCATATAGTGACATGAAACACCATTACTGGGTCCATGCTGAAAATATGCAAAGAAATACACAATGAGCCCATTGAAGGTTTCCCAACCAAAAGAAGAGAACTATCTAAGAATTCACTTTGATTGTTGTTATTCAATTTCATGCAAGTCCATCATTTCTCATAGGCATCTATAATCTAATGGAAGTAGTAACAACTCTAATGTGGGGGCATTAGATAATGAAGCGAGAAGATTTTATCTAAATAATCTATCAAAATGGGTTTTGTTGTAGGATAGAATGCTCAATATGCATTCTTTTCAAGTTCCTTGGTCGACATGCATGCTAAATGAGGAAGCAAAAACCAAGCACATGACTATTTTCCACAAAACATAATGGACTACATTGAATTCTATGTAAATAATTTAGGGTTCACACTTCGAAGAATTTCTTAAAATAAAAAACCCAGATCAAAGAATTGAACACTTGCAACAAAAAGAGATGTGTAAATGAACATTGAAAAATAGGAGAATATAAAAACCTAAGCAAAAGAATTCATAGATTTATGTATACCTTTATTACAATAATGCTTTTTAAATTATCTGCAAGATTATGTGCTACTCCTAATTCCAGCTTAATTTTACTACTAATTCTCTCAAATGTTGTCCCTTTTCCCCTCACCCTGTTAATTTGTGTACTTCAATTTCCTTTGCAAGTGATTTTTCCTCAATAGTTACATAAAGGTATAGACTGGAGGAAGACAAAAAGTTATCAGAATGAGTTTTTTTTGGTATGATATTATAGCTCAATATGCAATGTTTACAAATGCCTTGGTCGATATGCATGCTAACTGTGGAAGCATAGACTATGCACATCCATTGGTTTCGCAATTTATCAACTAACAAAGACATGTCAAAAATTCATTTCGCGCCAACTGCCTTATGGAAAATACTTCTTTTGTATTAAAATAGTTTTATGACTTGTTGTTTCTTGTTTTGAAAAATAATTTATTTAATTTAGTCTCATGCCCATACAAAATAATTTATTTAATTTATTTTCATGCCCATACTATCAAAAAAAAATAATGGCAAGTTTTCTATTTTATGGAAATGTTGAGATAAACATTGTGTTTTAAGTGATTTGGAAAGATAATATTTTGATTTCTTTCTCAAGTATGAATTAGAGCCAACTACTTAGAACTTGAGATTTTGGTTTTGAACTTTCCACCTATCATATGAGCATAGCCTTTTTCTTCAACCAAGATCTTGTTCTTTGGTAAGAGGAATTATAAAAGAATTTATATAATATTGTAGTAGGATGAAAATAAATTACAATAAGAATGCATTCAATACCATCTCTAGAGGTATAAAAAACTTAAAGTTTTCATAAATTTCCATTCTTATATATTTTCAGTGATAATTTTAAAGAATGGACATGACATAAACTCCACTTAAATAATAATATTATTATAAGTTTCAAATTTAAGTAGGGCAAGATCACAATATCCACACACTGTAACTTCTTGTATATGTAGCTAAACTATACATTGCACTTCAACTATTTTTTTCAATTATCTTCGTATGTGAATTGACACATTAAAAAATATTTCTCGTCTTCAGGGTATTAACGAAACTCCCTATAGAGATTGTCAAGTATTGAAGGGTCACAAGTGGCCATTTCAAAATATCACTTGATACCCACTCAAAGATGCACAAATAATCATTCACTCAAAATTCTAGTACTTGTGAATAAATTTCCTAGTAGTCATGCACAAATGTCCCAATAGTGGTGAACAAATGGGCCAATTACCAACCAAAAAGCTAAAAAATGATCGGCTATTGGTACATGTGTTATCATTTTTTAAGTTCTAAAATTAGTAATTAGGGGGTCAAGTGTGCATAGATTAACACTTCACCCCCTAGTACAACTACAAACATGCATCTCCACAATTCTTTTAAAATGATTAGATGAATTTCACAAACCTCTAAAGGGTACCTAAGATACGTACATAGTTATTTTACACTTTAAAGCAAATAGTAGGTAACAAGTTTAAGGGTTAAAAATATTTCACACAAGGAACCAAAATCTGATTTGATTTGAAGATCTAATATTAGATGCAAGTCAAATTTGGTTTTAGGAATGAGATGAGAAACCAACTTGAAATAGTAAGCCATGACTGAAACTTTGTTTGATGGAAACTATTCTTTTCCATTATACATCAAAAATTGTTTATCAATCGATTTTGAAATTACTTGAAAACCAAATGGGCCACTTAGGTAGGGGTCCCATCAAGGGGCCTTAATCTCTACGGATTATCATCAAATTCAATAGAAAAAAAGAATAGAGTAATAGTCATTTGTTTTGTTATTTATTTAGTTATTTATTTAGTCACTGATTTAGTCATTTATTTAGTCATTTGACTAACTATTTAGTTGTGATTTGGTCATATGACCAAATTAGTCATTTATACATTTTAATTACAAAAAAATAGTAGAAATTAGTCATTTTGAGTTATGTGAATAAAAGTTTTTGTCATGTAGTCACATATTTTCCAAATTCTACTAGTGATAAGAGGGATTGTTGGTATTGTCGTAAGTTGGGTCATTTTAAGAAAGATTGTTAGTCTCAAAAAAATAAGTAGACAAAAAATGATAGTAGTAACGAGGCAAATGTGGTAAGTAATAAATATAAAGGGGATTCTTTGATTCTTTCCCTAGATAATATTGATGATTCATGGGTTTTAGATTCAAGGGCCTCATTTCATGCTACACCCCATAGAAGTTATTTTCTTAATTATGTCCAAGGGGATTTTGGGCTATTTTTTTAAGGAGATAATGAACCCTATTACATTGTTGGAAAGAGAAGAATTAAGAATAAGTTGCAGAATGGGAACCATTGGCTACTACAAGAGGCAAGGCATGCTCCAAGGTTGATTAGGAATTTAATTTCAATAGGGAAACTAGGTGATTAGGGTTGCACAATTACTTTTAATGATAAAAAATGGAAGGTTTCAAAATGTGACTTAATAGTAGCAAAAGGTGTGAAAGTAGGTACTCTATATCTTTGTACAGGTCATATTGTTCCTCCCACTTTAATTATTACAAAGAAAAGTAAATGTTCAGGAACAATTGTTGTAGTTCATTAGACAAAACACTAAAATATCATTGTGGATTCTGAAACAACACTATGACAAAAAAGACTTGGGCACATGAGTGAAAATGGTATGAAATTACTTCATTCAAAGAAAGTTTTACCAGGTTTGAAATGTGTCAATATGGATTTTGGTGAAAGTTGTGGGTATGGAAAACATTTAAGAGAGTTAGTTTTCTAAAGGTTGGGAAGGGAAAGAAAGATGAGAAATCAGAGCTTGTGCATATAGAAGTATAGGGACTAACTTAGGTATCTTACCTTGGTGGATCTCTATATTATGTTACATTCATTGATGATGAAACTAGAAAAGTATGGATTTATTTCCTTAGGTAGAAATTTTATGTATTTGAAAATTTTTAAAAATGGAGAAGCTTCGTTGAGAATGAGATTGGTAAAAGAATAAAATATCTTAGATTTGATAATGGTGGTGAGTAATGCAAAAGAGAGTTTGAAGATTATTTTTTTTGATAAAAGAAGCAATAAGAGGGTGTTGGCCCATGGTACAAGAAACAACACTCTAGATGTGAATTAACAATAAATTAACTGTTAGAGTAAAGTATTAATTTAATTGTGCTAATTAAATTAACTTTACTCCCTTCTTAAGATGTCACCTTTTTTTCTTTAATTTTTTATATTTAAACCTCTCTTGCATTGGTAGTGTAATATTTAAAACACTCATGAACTAGTTGTTTTAAATATAAACTTGCATGCATTAGTCATGTAATAATTAAACTAATTATTACATGCACTTCTTCTTTTAAGGGTTTCCCTTTCAAGGCTTTCGATCTCCTTTATAAGGTTGATCCATTATATATTTTATTCATTCATTATTTGAGGATATTTTCTTCTTCATATTTTTGTGTCAAACGCTTGCCCTCTTCTTGTCTTTACTTCCTTGTAATAGGTTTTTATAAGCAGGTGATCTTTGGGTTTTGTGGATTTGTATTGCTCAAATCCTACATGGTATCAGAGCCTAATCTGTTATAACTTGTTCGCATTTGAAGGAATTAAAGATAAGAAAATCATCTAGATCAGATTAGGGATTTTTAAGTTATTTTTTTTATTGAAATTAGGGGTCCTTAAATTTTGGTGTACTTTGAGCTCAAACGGACCTCACTAATGAGCTCATAGCACCCAAAAACCCCTATTTCGATATAAAGTACATTTGATTCAGACAACTTTGCATTTTGGGGTATTTTTTTTGGGACCAAACAACTTGGCATGCTTCCCGAGGTGAAATTTGTACAAACTTTCATGCAAATTGAGGCAAAAATTCTCTATTTGGCATGTAAAAGAGGCAAAAATTTTACTGTCTAGCACTCAAATCAAGACCAAAAAAATTGACACACAAATTGAGGCAAAAATCCCTAGGGCTTGGCATGGATCCCGAGGTGCGCATGCAATTTTGCCAAAAAAAATTTATTTATTTTTTATTTTTGGGGCGGTGACATCCATTTGACTGTCAAATTTAAGCCCGTCATTTGATGACATCAGCATGCATCAACATCATTTGCACCATTTTTGGGCCCTCCAGCGCAACAGTTGGTATTTTGCTCATAACTTGAGCATACAGTGTCAAAATCAGGCAAACAAGATACCGTCAGAAAGCTAGTTCCAAGCTCTATCTAGATCTAGAGGTTTCAATTTTTGATTTTTCTTTCTTGATAGTTTTATTTCCTGTCAAAACTAGATGTTCTATTTTTCACTCTGGGAGCTCTATTTTGTGCATCTAAACTCCATTTTGGGCAAATGATATATCATTGGAATGATTGTTCAGAGAGATTTATAGTGCTATGAGTCATTTTTATATATTTTTCTCCATGTATATTTTATTCAGGCTTTTTCATTTCTTCACTTTGGTGGATATCTTGGATGTTACAGGTCCTAGGATCTCTTCCCTTTAGGGGATGGCTTTTCTTAGGCTATTTCTTTTGTTTCAGCAACCTTCACTCTTCTTTGAGCAGTTTATACTTTACTTTTGTAGCATTCTTTAATGTACATGCACTGAGATAAAGTGCCATTCTATTGCATGCTTGGAATCTTGAACATGTTTGTGCTATTTTTACTTGCACTCCATTATAAAGTGCCATGGGGGGTTTGATGTTTGGCCTTGTTTGCCATCTACCTTTGTCAAGTGAGTGTTCCTTCCATGACATTAGCCTCAGGGTATCTTTATTTATGTTTTTACTTTCACTGCACCTTCGATGTTCTTGGTTCTTCACGATGCAGTTCTTATTGGCACTATTTTTAGTGTAACTATCACCTCTCCCTTGTCAGCATTATGGGGGGGTTTCTACTAATCGTTCTTCTGCTTCCTTGGTTTGATAGTGTGAGCTATGTATTCAGTATTTGTTCCTATGTAATAGGCAAATGCAGTGGCTAGATACCTATGCATTTTGGTGAGATGGATCATTTACCATATAGACACTCTTTCTTTCCTATTTTTAGAGGCACTCTTCCATCTTTCATTGATCATCTCTTCAAGCTTTGGTGTTTTATACCATCTGTATCTTCGAGTTCAGTTATTTACCTTTGTTTGTCTCCTAATTTGAGTAGTGTCATTTGAGGGAACTCATACAGATTACAATCTTCTCTACCTGGTCATGCTCTATTTCAGTGGAGGATCTTCAGATCAATAGTTACTTCTTGATAGAGTTTGCATCTTCTTGCTTCAGTGATATTCTACATGTTCATTCTTGTTCCTATTTTCTGGAACATTCCTAGTTTTGGAGGCTTCTTCAGTCCTTCAAATTAGTCTTTGTCTCTTTTTGGAGTAGAGTTTTTTCCATGTGGTTTTCTTTATTTCTCCACTTTATAGAGACTCTCTTTTGTACTTGGGTACTTGAACAAGCCTTTTGTTGTCAGGACCCATTTTTTTTTTTAGCACTATAGTTTCCTTTGCTTTCTTCTTGTAATGTTTGTAGCTGCATTGTTGCTCATCTTAAGAGGGGGTGTTAGAGTAAAGTATTAATTTAATTGTGTTAATTAAATAAACTTTACTCCCTTCTTAAGATGTCACCTTTTTTTCTTTAGTTGTTTATATTTAAACCTCTCTTGCATTGGTAGTGTTATATTTAAAACACTCATTCGCTAGTTGTTTTAAATATAAACTTGCATGCATTAGTCATGTAATAATTAAACTAATTATTAAATGCACTTCTTCTTTTTAGGGTTTCCCTTTCAAGGCTTTTGATCTCCAAGTTATAAGGTTGATCCATTATATATTTTATTCATTCATTATTTGAGGATATTTTCTTCTTCATATTTTTTAGTCAAACCCTTACCCTCTTCTTGTCTCTACTTCCTTGTAACAGGTTTTTTTTATGCAGGTGATCTTCAGGTTTTGTGGATTTATATTGCTCAAATCCTACATTAACCACATCTAGAGTGCCAACCATATTAAGATATATCAGTATTCTACCTCTATAAAAAACCAAAACATGGAAAATAGAGCACCACCAATAGATATCCACAGTCTAAAAAAAACCAAGTTCATAGTATGAAAATTAAAAAAGGTGATAGGGTTCCACATAGGGCATAAAAACCTAAGCAAAAAATTAGCATTAAAGGTGTAAGCTAAAGAAAAATCATAGCCTAGAGGGCTGTTCAAAACATCCCAAAAAACCATAACCAGGGTCAATTTCCTTTCCATAGGTTCTTAGACAGCAATAGATCTGTCCACTCCTCTTGTAGGAACTTGAGAGTTCCTGAGGGTCTTCATCCCTGGCAACCTTCTCATTCGACGTCTTCTTGTTTAGCATATAGAGGGTGATGGAGGAAGTGTGCATGACCTTTAGTACAAACTTTCTAACATCCATCAACCTCTTGTTGGTACCCTCCATGTCCACCTTTAACTTGGCCACATTGCACTCGAGCTAAGAAATTTGATACTTGAATTTTACCACCATCCTAGAGCCTATGTTACCCACCTCCTCATTGGTCATCTTAGTCACATCCACCTCCTCTATGGAATTTTTCACTATATTTTATTTTTCCCCAGTCAGGTTCTTAGTGTCTCCCTCTCCCTCATGACTATCTGAGTCCACCATAACCTCCTCCTGTTTCAACATATTATTAATGGATTTTTTACCTTTTTCCGTAGCCAAAAAATTATAGCGATGAGTTTGGCCTAGGTGAGGGTCCACATCCTCAGAGGTGTCAAGATTGAGGATAATAATCTTACCCTTTTTATTAGGGGAGTGGCTAGAAGCCTCTAGGGTGCAGTCACATTTCATTCCAATTGGGGAATCATGGATAGGGCATATATAAGAGGACTTTGGGCTCTTAGAAGGGGAAGAGTCATGTTTACCCATAGACCTAGAGGGGGTAGGAAGGCCTTTATCTAGAGGGACCAAAGGAGAGGGTTGGGGATGAGGTAGGGCTTCAGAGACAATAGAGAAGGTGGGAGGTGGGTAGAGAGCCTTGTGAAAATTGTACAGCCTCAACATTAGGCCTTGGTGAAGGAAGACAAGTTTTTTCCCTAGTTTTTTAGCCTTAGAAACATCAACCTCATTACTCTCCATGTAGTGTAATAGGTAAAATAGAATGAAGATCAAGTCTTTATGCCTAAGATGATTTAGAAAAGGCAGATGGTAGTAATCAAAAACCCCATATCATCCTTCCAGCATGAAATACTTCATGATGAGCTTGCACATCTTAGGCTAGAACTCTGGGATGTCCTCAGTGCCATAACAACCATGCCTCGAGATGAGATTCTCCTTAGGGCTCCAGAAGAATTGAGACAAGTCCATCTCGGTAGGGGTTTTGCTGGTCTTTTTCCACTTACGACTCATGGTGGCAAGGCCAGTGGCATTTCCAATGAGTTCTTCATTGATTTTGAATGTGATACCATTCATAGAGACCCTCCTCTCATTCCAGGATGCCACAAATTACCTAGAAATCATCTCGTCATGTTCTCCATATAAAGAAAAATGCATCCCTCTTTGAAGAAGTACATAACCATCAGGTCAGAGGTAAATTATTCCTCAATTTTATTTGGCTCAATTCTATAATGATCGCCACCCATCTCTATCAAAGCATAGAAGCCTAGAAAGAAAACCAGAAAGGGCTCACACTAGGTGAAGAAAATGTGACCCTTAGGGTAGTTTTTGTTAAGCACCAAGAAAATATTTCAAAAAATCCAACACCAACCCTTTTTACCAAAATAACTCTAGTGAAAAGCCGAGGGAAAAATGATTTTCGCATAAGGAAAATTGAATCAAAGTAGAGAAGTAATCAGCTCATAATTAGCATTATCAATAGGGTGATAAATGCATATCCCAACCATAATCCTTTCCAGTACCGCAAGGAGAGCTAGCACATGAGAGTTACACCAAGAAGTAAAAAAGAAGTCAAAAAAATTAGCACCATATCTATGGCAATCCTTAGTATAACACATATGCCAGCAAGCCAACTTACCAAAAAGGTGATAATTCAAAATCTCGCAGCCAAGTTCATGTCGCGTACTCATCCAATTAAATAGCATGAAATCCCCACCAAATGCCATGTAGAAAATAAGTTCAAAACCAACTCAAGTGACAGGAAGGAGGGAAAAAGTGGGCCCAACAACGATCCACCACTCCAAAAGGAAGATTTTAAACATCATTAAGAGTACTAATTTTATCCCTCATTTCCCACTGAAGTAGGTCCCGAGTAGGCTTAGAGAGTTGACTAAAAACCATCCAAAATCAAAATATGTTAGACAATAGACCAACAACATCCAAAGAGTCCACAATAGAGTTCCCTTTTCATTAAGTATGTCTTATGGAAAACTCTTCAAGGAGGCCTGAAATGTCACTTAGGATAGGATCCACTTTCCACCTCACCTTGGAGGTTCCTTGAACCACCTCAAAAATGATTTTGGAGTCCCCCTTGATTTAAAGTATTTTTCTTCCCATGCTTATGAAAAATTTAAGCCCTAAAAGGAGGGCCATACCTTCTGCATGGTTGATAATCTGACTATGAAGGGGGCCCAAGAAAGAAACCACAACATTACCCAAGTGGTCTGGAATGATACGACCTCCCACCTGCTTCCCCCTATAGACTACCCCATCAAAATTGATCTTGTGCCACTAAGGTTTGGGAAGGGACCATTTAGTATCTTTCATGATGAGGAGCTTAGCATTATCAAATCTGTCAAATCCAAAATCAATTTTCCAGATCTTGGCTAAATGACCGTCATCATCTGAGGGGGTATGGTTCAAGATTTTCCAATAGGAAACCAATAATCTCTCCTGTAATAGTTTAAAACCATTCTAGAAGACATCATCGAGGGAGATCTCCTTCTTACAGAAGATTTTGTTATTATGCTCTTTCCAGATGCACCAACTAAATATGGGTGGTATTTGGTACCAAAGGAGCTATAAAACTAGGTACTGGGAAGTGGGTTTCCATTCATTGACCATGTGTTGAATGTCTCAATTTAAAATCTTGGAAAAGTTAAGTCTAGGGATTATCAAGTGCCATACCTCCTTGGTGAATTCATAGTATAGGAGAAGATGATTGATGCTTTCCTCCTCAATCTTGCAAAGGCAACATCTATTGGCCAGGCTAAAACCCCTTTTAGCCAGGTTATCAAGAGCTAGGATTTTTCCATGGAGCATAGACCACCAAAAGAAGTTCACCTTAGGAATGAGGTGAGAGCTCCATACTTTTCTCTAGCAAGTCAAGTCAACCACCTCCTTAATCAACAAATTATAAGCCAATTTGATAGAAAAGCCACCATTTTGAGTGCGAGTCCAGATAATTCTATCAGGGTGGTCCACTAGGGGAATGCAAGTTTTAAACAACTGATCCAGAAGATCCGTGGTGAGAGGGATGAGTTCTGGTCTATCATGCAAGTAGGGTAGGAAATCCATCCAATGACCCTATCTAATATAGTTAGACACCAAAGAGCCCACCCGAAGGGTGAGGATGTTTCTAAGTTGAGAGAATTTTGAAGATATCAGCATAGTGTCCATTAACCAAGCATCCTCCCAGAACTGAATATCCTCACCATTGTCAAGTTTCCAAGTTGAGACCTTTTCCAGATACACTTACTTTTAAGAATGCTATTCTAAATTTTGGAGCCCTGAGGGTGGTCATGTTCCATGAAAAATTTGTAGAAACGGCCCCAGTCCAGATATTTGGCCTCCATGATTTTGCATCAATTAGAAGAACCAAGGACCCGACACCAGGCAACCTTAGACAAAAATGATTTGTTGAGATTGATTATTTTCCATAAGCCTAGGCCACCAAGAGTCTTAGGCACATAGAATTTATCCTAGTAGAAAAGTGGGAGTTTGTTTTTCTCCTCATAGCCTGACTAGAGGAAGGTGCGTTGGATTTTCTCCAGTTTGTCAGCCATAATTCTAGAAAATTTTAAAATAGAAAGGAAATAAACCGAGATACCTTGAAGAGAAGAAAAGAGTAATTGAAGCTTACCATCACTACTAAGGAGCTTTCCCTTTCAACCAACAAGTTTCCTTCGCATTCTTTCAATAATGGTATTCCAAAAATCATTCTTAACATCTTTAATCGATAGAGGGAGCCCTAGATAGGTCGTAGGGAGGGAGGCCATTAGGAAATTTAGAATTTTCAAAATTTTATCCTGAATAAAAGGATCCATGTTGAAGAAAAAAATCCTGCTTTTAGAAAGTCAATGTGTTGACCTAAGAAAGAAGCATAATCATCGAGTAGGCTCTTCCACACTCTAGCTTCCCTCACCAAGGAGTAACCAAAGAGAAAGGTGTCATCAACAAACTACGGGATTGCGGGAACATGGAATGTTAAAACCTGTCACCCTAGGCCTATAATCCACTTACCTCCTGCATTCTCCGATGGATGATGAAGCTTCCTTTTGTAATTTTTGGATTTCCCTTACCTTGCTTCCAATTCTGATCACTTGCACTGCTCACAATTACAACTTCAAAATACATGGGCCCCATCCTTCTTTTTGGAGCTTGAGGATTTCACTTACTCTTCTTCTAATCCCAATCACTTGCATTGGGCCCCACCTTTCTTTTTGGAGTTTCAAGATTTCCCTTTGCTTCTAATCCCAATCATTTTCACCCCAAGCATCAATTCTCCACATTAAAGTACTTAGCATATCCTTTAAGTCCAAACCTGCCATCAACCTATTAGGTTTCCAATGATTTTTCCTTCTCACTATTGCAACTTTAGAATATGTGGGCCCTAGTCTTCCCTTCAGAACTTCAGGATTTATACTACTTTGCTTCCAATACTAACTATTTACATTGTCTCTTTCTTTGTGCTTCATAATTTTGAGAACTGACTTGCCCTGCTTCTAATTTTAATTATTTACATTCCAAGCATCAATTCTCTTCTCTAAAGCATGGGCCCCAATCCTTCTTTTTAGATTTTAGGATTTCCCTTCCTGTGCTTCTAATCTTGATTAGTTGCATCTTCATAATTTTGGGATTTTCCTTGATTTGCTTCCAATCCTGATCACTCTAACTTTCATGATCTTTCCTTTTCTTCGAATAACTTATGCATCATTCCTCTTTAGGCTGGGTTACTCAACATGATATTTTATTTGATGTTGGATACTAAAGAAATGAAAACAAATTTAAAAGAACCTCTTCCATCATTATTCAATAATATTCACTTATTCAAAACCTGATTTTATTCAATACATGATATGGGAACACATAAAATTTTGGTTAGTCTTCTACCAAGTACAAGTTTTCCTTGTGCTCAAGCTCCTTCAAAAAGCTGGGTTCCTTTTTGGCACTTCTCATGTGTGTGCCAATGTATAAAAATAACAAGATGTTTCATGACACAACAAATGTGGGACAACTGCCTAGAATAGTTTTCTTTGAAATAACAGTTGTCCATTCTACCTAGAGCTATAAATTAGCCAAGGAAAATCCACCACAACAAAACATTTCACATTATGAAGCCTGAAACTCACAAGGTACTTGAATGCCAAAACAAGGCATCTCAACTCACAAGCAAATGATTTCTTCAAAATTTTCAAAGTGGCAATCTCAAGAAATTGAGAGTACCAACAAGTCCTTTGAATGATTTTGATGCATATGACTATGTGTTTGAGGTGGATGATACAACATAGGTTGCTACAAGGACTACAACACCTCATAGAGAGGTGCATTACACGGGAGAGGAGGAGGGGCATGCAAAGCCATGGACTCCTACTATTAGGATAAGAGTAAACATTTAACTCAAGTCACAATATATATAATTTCAAACGTTCATATTTTTAGTAGAATTTACTTATAATGACTTCCCACTTATGTATGTATATGTGGTCCATTTATGTTCATTTGATGATAGAGGAGGAGATGGCATAGGTGGAGGGGTCCACGCTTTCAGCTATTTCATTTGGCCTTGACACTTCCACGGTACATATGTTTTAATGTACTCATTGGTTTCCTTTTTATATTAGTATATACTTGTATTTTCTAATTTTTATGATCAGCTTATTAAATACTATTGTAGGTTTCACCAACTATCATTGGGGGGCAATGTGAGGGGGTTCAAGCATTTGTCGACATTGATAAGGGGAAGGTAATTACATGTTTTAGATTTTTTATGCATATGTATACTTGTCACTTGTGCATACTCATTTTTAATTTACATGATTTATTTGATAGAGGGTGGTGTCTAACGATGTCGTGACACCAGTTCATCACCGTAGAGTCATAGGCATCTCCATTCACAGTGATAGCCCTATGGTACACATATTTCTAAATTTATTTGTTTTTGTTTTACTATCAAGTATATACATGATCAAGTCAGTATTGTATCAAGTATCTTTTTGACTTTTGTAGGTAACCCCTCATTTGAGGGAGGTACAACAACAAGGCTTTGTATCATTGTTGACCCAACTGATATTTCCTGAAGAAAGTTCACCACATGTAGGTTTTAATGTTAATTTAATTATTTTGTAAATTTATTTTTCTACCAAGGATTTAACATAAAACAGTATAACTCGTAGATCAATATCATGGTTGCAAACATATACAGGTCGAAGCTAACATTGGTAGCATTGTCCCTTCACTACCAAGGACATATTGTTAGGACTCCTAACCGCATGAGGAGACAGAGAGGTGCGGTACATGAGATTTCACTTTTAAATTTTATTTATTTATTAATATTGACTATAAATTTAAATTTTGATTTGATTTGTAGAAACCTTATAGATTATGTAATCTAACTTGGGGTTTCACTTTTGTGTTCATCCAGGATCCATCAGAGCCAAATGATACTTCGAAGAGGCTCCATTTTGATGATTCCTAGAAATATTTGTAGTTGTTTCTTATTTTGAGATTCTATATGGCATATTTTGAGATGGCGTATGCCACATTGTATCTAGATATGTAGACTTTGTAAAAATTTTGAGATGACATGTGCCACATTTTGTACAAAACAATTTCATATACATATATAACGTCATGTTCATTTCTAGATATTTTATCTTTGTTATGCATTGTATGTATGTATTATTTCCATATTATATCTTTGTCATGTGTTGTATGTATGTATTCATCATTTCCATATTATATCTTTGTCATGCATTCTATGTATGTATGTATGTTCATTTTCATATTATATCTTTGTCATGTATTGTATCTTTGTCACACATTGTCATGCGTAATAGACCTAATTAGGCTTCATTTTCAAAGAAACTACCCTCAAAATATTTTTTCCAACTAAAGTAATAGGATAATAGGTGTAATAGACCAAAACTAGGCTAATAGACTCCAAATTTGCATACCCTAACTCCACTTCCTTATAGGGTAATCACAAATGGGCTAATAGGCATAATAGACCTTGGGGACACTTTGGTGTGGGGTATTTATAGACATTCTATGCATATCCATGAATGGAATGGGGTTGTAACTAGGGTTCACTCAACCAATCAGAGCTAATAGAGAAGATAGTCTAGTTATAGGAAGAATGGTTTGAAAGATATATAGTGGTGCAACTTTCAACTGAGCATCGGTACTATAACTTTTGGCATAGAAAGAGCTTAGACTACCAAATTCAAATGAGGCTGAAACATCTCCTAGAATGGAGAGAGGTTATTGTAGGCCTTTCCAACATGGTCCTATAGCACTTGACAAATCAATGATACCTATCACGAGCTTCGGGTTACGGGCTTATAAAGTTTTCTTCCCAATCGTACTTAGTGTGCCTTAGGGACACTTTAGTATGGGGTGGTCTTAGAAATTCTATGCATCTCTGTGAGAAGAATGGGGTTGTAAATGAGGTTCACCTAGCCAACTAGAGCTAATGGAGCAGATGGTTTGGTCCCAAGACAAACAGTTTGAAAGATACGCAGCAATGCAACTTTCAACTGAGCATCACTGCAACTTTTGGCATAGAGCAAGATTACCCTACCAAATTCAAATGAAGTAGATGTTAGATAAATGAGAGAGGGGGGTGAATCAGTTAAGTCTAACTATCCTATAGTTCCAAATACTTCCAAATCTATATAAAAAATCTTTCAAATCAAATAATCAACTCGGTAAAATATCAACTGTGCCTTTCTTTTTATATACTGATTAACAGTAAATTAAGTACTATGTTTACCGATCTATCCAGTTATAGAAATATGTAAAGTAAAATAACAATTGAACACATTCATACACATATAACACATAGATTTTAATGTGGAAACCTTGTTAGGGGAAAAACCAAACCACTTGGGAACGGTAACCCAAAATAATTCACTCTTCTCAAGTGAGCTCGGTTAGGAGCCAACCCTGTTAAAGGTTACAAAACACACTGTGAGGTGTGACTTGGTTAGAGGATTTATCACTATTGTTCTCCCTTGACAAAACATTCACTATGGGGTGAACAAGAAAACAATCAACATTCATTGAATGCCACATCGAAATATAAAGACTATTAAGTCCCACTCGGTTAAGAGATTTATCTGTAACAATGGTTAAACTGATACAATAATGATGTGATTCAAATACAACTTGTTTTTGTAGATTTTCAGATCTATGTTAAGCTCAAAAATACCTTTGATCAATAATGAATTCAATATCTTTGTTTCCTCCAACTCTATTTTGCTCAGTAATTACTTTCTTTCTCGCTTAGTGTTGTCTACAGTTTTGCTCAGTTCTGTCTTCAACTAGTTTGATCAGTGTTTCATGAAATCAATATTTTACATGCAAATTCTCCTGCAACATCTAGAATCAATAATGAATCTCATGTCTCCTTATATAGACATCATAAACCATTTTATTTTCGTCCATAGATTTTGTCTCTTAATCTTCACCATTGATTTTGCCGCTTTAACCTTCCTCAGTAGTTGTGTTAATAACACATTTACTTCTCCTTCATCTGATCATTCTTGAATTTTGTCAATCATTTGATCATCATAACAAACATTATCTTTTACCTGGGAATCATAAACAGTTGTCTAGCTCATGATCTTTAGTTGGCTATCACAAACTCCATTTATTTATTTCACTCGGTCAATACCAGAATGCATCTGTGATAACTAGCTTGGTTAACACTATACTCAGTATACACTACACTTACTCAGTGTATACATAATTCTTCATTTACCGACCACATAAACTTGTTCAGTCTTAATCTTCAATACATAATAGAATCATGTAATACAATCAAGTCATTAACATAATGTCATAGACTCATCAATAAGTTATCCAATGTATACCATATCCATATCCTTCTTATCCATCTCATCTTTATGTAGATATCTTATTCTTTTACCATTTTTCCTTCTTAAGATGTTTGTAACTGTCATGATAAGTACCGTCAAAACTAGCTGACATCAATGACAATACATTAATGGATTTAATGTCTTACATTCACTTTAGTATCTCGGTGATCATCAATCATTGTCTTTCAATTATCCATTCCATTGTCAAACTTCCCTTCAAGATATTCAATCAGTTGTAGTTTATTAGTCGAATCTCCCAGAACGGAGAGAGGTTATTGTAGGCCTTGCCAACATGGGCTTGTAGTACTTGAAGAATTGATAATATCTCCCATGAGCTTTGAGTTACGGGCCTATAAATTTTTCTACCCTATCATGCTTAGTGCACCTTGGGGGCACTTTGATATAGGGTAGCCGCAGATGTTTTGTGTCTCCGTGGGAAGAACGGGGTTGTCACTAGGGTTCACTTGACCATCTAGAGCTAATGGAGCAAACGGTTTGGTCCCATGATGAATGGTTTGAAAGATACATAGTGGTGCAACTTTCATTTGAGTATCACTACAACTTTTGGCATGGAGCGAGATCGCCTTGGCAAATTCAAATGAGGTTGAATCTCCAAAATGAAGAAAGGTTATTGTAGGTCTTGCCAACACAGTCATGTAGTACCTAACAAATTGATGATACCTCTCACGATCTCCGATTTATGAGCCTATAAAGTTTGCTTCTCGATCGTGCTTAGTGAACCTTGGGGACACTTTGGTATGAGGTAGTGCACCTAGGGGAGAGAGAGAGAGAGTATCATTAAATTATATTAAATATTATATATATATATATATATATATATATATATATATATATATATATATATATATATATATATATATATATATATATATATATATATATATATATATATATATATATATATATATATATATATATATATATATATATATATATATATAATATATTATATAATATATCACATAATCTAATTTAAGGGAATATCTAATAACATATATATTTTAATTTTGTTCATTATTTAAATAATTTTATAAAGATAATATTTAAATTACAAAAATATTATAAACAAAATATAAAATAAAATAATAAATAAAATATAAATAAATTAATATACACAAATGAACAAATATAAATAAAAAAGTCATAAATTCAATCCCTATAAATCAACTAATGAAAATTTCAAATAAAAAAACAACCCAAATGACATTGGTGGGAAAAGTGAAATTTGAATTCAAACCTATCCAAATCGGGTATCCGATTATATTTTGGATACTTGATTAGGCTTGGGATTTTCCTAGGGTTTTGGCTTTGGAATGCCAAACGTGGATGGTCAACCCAAAAAATGTGTTTACCATATTTTCTCTGATCTCTAGACTTCGACCGTGTAGCTAACAACCATTTTTTTCACCTGAATTTGATGAAACGAAAAGAGTTTCTTAAAGAGATTATCAACTTTCTATCAATTAATTGCTATCAAATTTCAATCTTTGTAAGTAATTATTACTTATTTTCTAATTAAGTTACCTCTAAAGTCCTGATTGACAGACTAATTGAAAAACAACTATAACTTTCAAACGGTTTAACCTTTTTAAAATCCAAAACATGCGTCACATTCTATGCTTCGCCTATTGTAAGAAAAAAAAGAACTTTTTCAATTTTGTAAAGTTTAGAATTAGTTAAGGTGGTCAAACACAGGAGTTTTTTTATTATGAAAAAGTTGTAGCATAAAATTCATAATTAATTATTTAGTTGGAAAAGAATTACACAAAAATATGTGTCACATTCGGGCATGAGTCTATTGTTTATATCTAGAATCTTGTGAAAAAATATCATCTTTTGGTTGTCATTAAGGTGGTCATACATACACGTACATTTGATCTTTTTCTTGAAATTTTTGTACTATTGCATTGAAATCTAAAATTTTCAACAATTAGATTTTTTTTTTTAGAAAAGGGCTAGTAGTTTAGAAACTATATTCAATTTCCTATAGATTCTATTCTTACAACTTTTTGACATAAGGTTGATAAGATGTTCAAATTTTTACGTCAAGTTGACTAACCCCGATTTCTGATTTTTCATTGCCACTTAAGGCCATAGCTTGGTATACCATGATCCTGCACATACCCATAAGTTTGGGGGTTATTATGTGTCCTTCTTTTATCTTATGTGCTTGTACATTTAATTTATATCATGTCTATTTTGGAGAGGATTTTTTTATTTTTTATTGGGGTTTTACCTATTCTTCATTATGAGAAATGTGTACATGGGTACCTAGTAACATGACCTAGTAGTTGGCATCCATCATCATCATCTATACATACATTACTCCCTAATTTACACTTAAAGAGGGGATTTAGTGTAAATAAGATAATTGCACATCTAGTTAGCTAATTACTCTTTCTAGGTTGACCTATTCACACTAGTTAAGTATCCATTTACAAACATTTATCTTTTTGTCTTACTTCATATGGTTGAGATACACATACTTTCCTTTCATGAAACGTAGTTCATGCACACTTCACATGTAATTACATACTTGTCATTTGAGTAGTTTCTCATTTAGTCCTACCTTCCTACCTCCTTTACCTTGCCTACATATTCAAGGTTCTCATTATACATTTTACACACTCTTATTTGCATGTGTAGATATTGTTGGGAAAATGGTGTCTCAACCTTGCAGTTCTATAAAATGTGAAAGATTACTATTGATACATTAGCATGAAGGGCTTCAAGGGACAATTACTCCCTTGTGAGCTTTGATATCCTCATTGACTTGGGGTCTGGGGCCACTATGCCCTAGTGGGGGTTTTCAAGGGTAGCACTGCTAAACCAAAATTTTAATGTATAAATTTTTCATCTTGATTCCTAATTGTTTATCATTAGGTCATAGATCTAATGGTCAATACCTTGTGTGCTTTGTTTTCCTTAGAAAGAAACTGTATTTATGAGGGTATTATATTATGGATGGGTATTTCAATACACATTCTAAGAGTCTTATAGCTTATGAATTATCTTTGGATCTCTATTGGTGATACTCCTGTAAGAATCTTTCTCAACAAGTATATTGTAATCTCTGGTTGATTTTTGAATAATATATTGGTTGGCTTTTAGAGTGTGGGTTTTTTAATCCCGAAAGGGTTTTCCCAGCAAATCACTGTGTTGTGGTATGCATGTTATTTATGTTATGTTTTTGTAACTAGTGTAATGATTTAAAAGTTTTGCACAACCCTCTTCTTAAGGTTGGTGTATGAAGTTGTTATGCTACCTTAGCTTCCTTACATATATCATATTTTGCATTATTTTGTTCACTAGGGGAAAATTATCTTTTCTTTCAAATTTTGGTTTCTTCAACATAATTACCTAAACAGATAAATAAAAACTCTACAACTTAGCCATGTACCTCTTCTTACTCATGATTCAAATCAGAAAAAAATTCTATATTGCCCGACAATTCAATTATCACTTAACCAATAGCAAAAACCTCACAAAAAATGTGCTTTGGGAGATCTTGTATATTTTCCACATCTCTACAAGCTCTAAGGAAGCTAGAAAGATAAAGATATGAAAGAGATGTGATCAACAACCATTACTTTAATAGTGTAATTTTTTATAAGAAAGCCATCATAATATTTAGGCATGAGAATTATGATTATTGTAGTACTTTTAGGTCACTTCTTCAAAAAGTAGCAGTAACATAATTGACACGTCTATACTCATCGTTATGCAAAGTTTTTATTTCTATTTCATCTAGTAGTTATAAGATCATCGCTTGCTTAATTGCTAGTTCAACTACCATTCACTAAACTTTTTATTTTGACAAATTTTTTAGCTAAATTTCAAATCTAATGTGTTAGGTTCACCTTAGATTTAGTTGCAATCTTCCATCTTAGAACATCTAACATGTGAAGGTTAAAATTATACAATAATGTTAATAGCATTAATGTTATGCTAGTATGCATGATGATACTTATAGATGATCTTTTAAATTGAGTTGAAAAGTGCATCACCAATCTCACTAACACTCTATATTTGGGACATCCTTTTTAAATAGGTTTGACATTAGAATTCTTTGAAGCTAGCCATGTAAAAATATTATAGTTCTTGTCATCAATATGTTCTATTGCAAGGATTTGAACAAGAAAGGTTAAAAATGACAAGCTCAACCAATCTATAAATATTAATAATAAGTTTGAAGGATGAATTCAAAGTGTAAGCTTACAAATGGAGTGTAAATAAAATTAATTTCATTGTACTTAGAAAATTAAAAATCACATTTAATGGCTTATGATCTATTAGGTTAAAAAAAATTATATGTCAAATCTCATAACATACCAATGAATATGAAACAATTACATAAATATAATATTATTCAAGTAGAGGATAATTTTGACGACATTGACATAGTGTGATGGTTAGATTGTGGTGTTGTAGTTCTTGTCACTAAGATTATGGTGCCACTAAGATGTTATAATTGAACATTTATATTGAAAATAAGATCTCACATTTATTACCTCCCTCTTTCGTAAATAAAAAATATAATTATATCTTTTATTCTAATAACTAAAATGCTATTTATGTATAATCAACCATATTTGTCTTTAATATCTTTTTTTAAAGAACTGAACCTTGTATACATTTGATTTCAAATCTCACAATGCTCATATCTCTGCTTCATTCACCATATAACACACAGTTTATATGAACGCCAACACACAGAAGATAGTATGACTTAAAAGTGTTATGAACACCAACACACAGCTTATATAAATGAAATACCCAGAACAGCAGTGCAAATACTGAACTGAACTTTTCTTTCCCATTTTTTTCTCAGCTAAAACCCAAATATCTTGCCAAAAAAATGGAATGCAAAATACATTCAACATTTCAGCTCTCTGCTGTCCAAGACAACGAGGGTCATGTTTCATTTGATCATTTAGAAGTTTTCAGACCCAAAAAACTCTCACAAATTACAGCTGATTCATGCATGAAAAAACTTAAGGTCTGTTATCATTCCTTATTCTATAGCAGAAGAACAAATTGCAGAAATAACAGGGAAAAAGAAAATCTCTATAAATGGGAATGATTTGTACCAGAAAATCACCTTACATTTGAAAAAAATGATCATGATTAGATGATAGTCTCTGCTTTTGACCCTTCCCTGTTCTCCTTGTTATGCAGAGATGAAATGTTTGAAATCCAAGAGAGTTGCTGAGGGGAATGAAGCCTGGTCCGATGAGACTCATAATTGATAACACTGGAATAAAATTATCAGAAGCACATGAATCCTTTATCATCGTTCCAGGTTGCATTCCTCTAAACATCACTCTTGTATGAAAGTAAACTAAATTTTTTTAGATCAACAACTATACCCATTCAAATATCAGAAGAACCCACAAATAAATCTACATATGGCATTTCCTAATCAATAACATATCTGAAAGATGTAAGGAAGCAGTAGTGTTAAGTCATTCAATGCTGAGTACAGAAGCAAAATTGCTACTGTCAGGCCATTATTATTTGCCCTGCCTTAAAAATAGCCATATTAATGGTTACGCTGTGAAGAATCTAACTAGTCCCTGCATGTGATCGAAAGGCAAAGTAGTTTTCATTCACATGGTGTGGACGGTGGTTTTTCACTTTACAGTAGGCAAAGCTCACAACGGAATTCAATGAGCTGTGGGAAGTTTTTACTTTACACCATTCTTTTTCTGTTTCAGTTGTTCCTCCGTAATAGAACACCAGGCAGTTGGTATTAATCATAATCTTGTTGTTAAGAATGTTAGATTCCTCACCCTGAAGATAAATTCCTGTAATTTGTGGATGGTTTTGAAATGATGATTTCCTTTGGAATTGCTCAGTTATTGCTGATAGAATCTCCTTTCCTCTTTTTCATTTTTAAAGGGATGGATATGGACACTTTCCCTCCATTAAATCTTGTGTATCTACTTTCTTGTCTCTTTGTCAAATAATAGCCAAAATTAGTGCACAATGAATAGTACTTTGTTTTATTAGAGCCTTGCAAGTATGATTATAATAAAAAGAAGACATGGACTCTTGCTGGCAATGAAAGATGGTAGAATTAATATTTCTGAGATATTTATTTTTATTGGATTTTCCTAAGTTAAATTTTGATTGGGCTTCTAATGGTAAGAGGGGTTGGTTGAGGTTAGAGTGGTGCTACAAGATGAATATGAAAACTTTGTTAATGATGGTTCTTATTTTTTAAGAAGTGGGATTAATAATGAGCTGGTGTAGTAAGTTACAAGACTAATAATTAAATTGACAGGTCATAAATAATTGATTGTTGAAGTAGAAATTGAAATTTTTTTTTTAACGTTTGAAAAAATATGAATATTTAAAATTGAACTCTAAGAGGGGTCATTGAAGCAATGTCTATTTACAAAGACTTCAAGTACATTGTCTTCATTCACTATTATAAAGGATGTGATGGTACAAGGGATTTATTAGCCAATGCTAGGATGGATCAAATGCCTTCTTTAACATTCATAAATATTTAAGCTAATGCCTAGATGGGGTGTTGGATTCCTTTTTATTGAAAGAAAAGCCAATGTGATGGATTTGGCTTATTTTGGTGGGCTTAGTGTAATGATGTTTTTGAGATGTAGAGCCCTTGTTAGAACTTCTACGATGATTTATAATTGTTTCTTTCCTTGGTAGATTCCATATTGGGTAATGCCATTCAAAATTTGATGTTGATAGTAGGTGATACTTGTGAGTTGTTCTACTTGTGAAGAATTACATTCACCTCCTTAGTGAGTGTTTTATTTGTTGTTGTGTGCTGTGTGGCTGTGGTTGTGGTACCTTTCTCTAGTATTTGGCTTTTCCTTATTAATGACATGGGTCACAAGCATGCGATTTGGACAATCAAAGAATTTGTAAACTATGCTAAGGTTTTAGATCATCGACTTGGGCAAAGTTTTTTTAAAAAGATTTTATGCTATTGAATATTGTTCTTGACTATTATATAAAAGAATTTGTTGGTTCTCAACATGCAGCTCCAATATCCTAAAGACTTGTGCTACTAAGGATGACTCTTGAGAATATTAAAAGTAATGATTGATGGAATAAACCTTGAGGCAACCCATATTTAAAACACATGAAATTCCTATAAATTTGTCATTGAGTACCAATGTGTTGGTTTACCTTGGGCCAATGAAAAAACACCTCTTCAAAAAGATGTGGTATGTGCATGTGGAGAACAAGAAAGATGCTTCTTAACCCCTCAATATTTGTGGCATTTTATCTCACTTTACACATGGATATGGCTATAATAGTAATGTGTGTTTCAACATGAACTACCTTAGTAATGATTACGGATAATTTATGGGAGTGGGTTAGTGAAATTAAAGCCTTGTAGTAGGTTAGCTAACTCTAACTAACTAATTAGTTCATGTTTTTGTATGCTTTTATCAAATGTGCTAGGTTAGTGGCTTTTTGAAATATGTTACAAACTAGTCTCTCCATCTAGTTGCACAATTGAGTTAATATTTTTATCAATCAAAGAGTATAATATTACACCTTTAAGAAGTAGGTATGGAGGACTATGCTTGGAATATTTACGTGTAAGATAGGATCTACTTGCAAAGTGAAAGAACAAAATGATACTTCAAATTAATCACATGCACATATCGTACACATCCATCAACAAATCCTAACACTTCCAAGATGACAATTTGAAAATTTTATAAATATTCACAAGGATTTTATAGCCTTCATGATTTAACATACATTTCTCTATACCAACTATTGGGTTTGAGGAAGATTAGAGAAATTACCAACATTAAATATAATGTAGAATAAAAGAGACAAAAATAATAATTCAGAATAACACAAATTAAATGTGATTCACCTAATGTGAATTACATCTATGGAGAAACAACCATCCACTTTCCTTTATTATCCTTTGAAAAGAAAATTACAATATAATGAAATCACATTATACAACCACTTATATATCAAGTATTTATGGTGGTTTACAAATATTAGTTTACATGCACTTATCAAGCCTTTATGATGCTTTACAAAGGTCTATCTACATGTATTCACCTATTAATTGATTTGGGGAAAATGTAGCTAACAAAAAATTTAAGCATGGTGATTAGTCGCCACATATCAACATCCTAAAATGTCTCACATAAGATTATAAATGCTCAAATTAATTGATATTTACGAATGTAAGTCATGTTTTGAACTCTCAAATCAGCACCATCTAAGTGCCTACAACATGGAATTTGTCATTAAACCAAGGATCCTTCGACATATTTTCCAAAAGTTATAAGGACCAAAAGAGAAAAATAGAAAAAAAATCAGTTTTTTCCTCTCCAAGATTCACGTTGAAAGCTTATTTCAAGATTTTAGGGCACTTGACAATGAAGAGGAAAGATTTCTTGTTTTGATGGCATTTAAGGAGTCCACAGAAGTTATGCCATGCTGATCTAGCTTGATCCATATTGAAAAAGTGGTAATGGAGTAGTGGCACCCTGCAGATATTCTGATGAACAAAGTTGCAAGAGTTAATGAAGTAGTGACAAGTCTTTTCCCACATGTCAAAAAGTACTAAAATATTGGTCCTAGGTTCTATGTGGTGCGTTCTCTTCTTTATCAAAGGTTGTGTTTTGTTTTGTTTTGTTTTGGAAAAGACTGTTTGGTATTCATGTTCATTGTTTGAAAGAAAATGAGAGATAGTTGTGTAAACTATATCTCAATACTAAGGGAAGAAGTTTATATCATGAAAGAGAATTATAAATCTACTACAAAAAGTGAGTCATCCCTTTCATCCTTAATCTCTACAAAAATTTTAAGAACTCAAGATCCTATAGTTGCAAGTTTGATGAGAATAGTATTTTTCATTTAAGGTCAAAGCAGTCATATTCGTGTACTCTATGACAGTTGTGGAAAATCTTTAAGGAAGTAATATTTTGATAACAAAGAATCTCGGGGAAAGTGAAAAGAGAACAAGAGAGTTTGAAAATGCATTACAATGTTTTCTAAATGTTTGAGTTATGAAAGTTCCTAGTCATAGTCCACACATAGTGACAACAATAGCAAGGGCTTGAGGCTAGAGAATGGTAGTGGTTGAGAGTTCAGAGTCATATAACAAGAACATGTTAGAGGACTAGGTTTGAGGTCTAGGGTCTATTGAGAATGAAGCCACGAAGAATGTCACTATACATGGGTATGTGCAAGATCATGAGGGGCCAAACTATGCCCTTAAGTGGCAATGAAAAATCAGCAAATCAGGTTTAGTCAACTTGACATAAAAATTTCAACTAGCTATCAACCTAATATCAAAAAGTTGTAAGAATAGAATATGTAGAAAATTGAATGTAGTTTCTAAAATACTAGGCCTTTTTGAAAAAAAGTTAGTATGATTGGTGAAAAGTATATATTTCAATGCAGCAGTACAAAAATTTCTGGAAAAAAATAAGAAGTAGGTGTATGTCTGACCACCTTAATCATAATCAAATGATAATATTTTATTATAAGATTTTTTTTATAAGTAGTAGACTCATGCCCGGATGTGATGCATATTTTTTTGTAATTTTATTCTAAAAAAATAATTAATTATGAATTTTTTTCTACAACATTTTCAGAATAAAAAAACTCTCGTGTCTGACCACCTTAACTCATTCAAAACTTTACCAAATTCAAATTTATCTTTTTTCCTTATAGTAGGTGAAGCATAGAGTGTGGTGCATTTTTTGGATTTCAAAATTTTTTTACCGTCTGAAAGTTATAGTCATTTTTTCAATGAGTATATAAATCGACACTTTAGAGGTAACTCAATTAGAAAATAACTAATAATTACTTACCGAATTTAGAATTTGACAACAATTATATCGATAGAAAGCTGATAATCTCCTTAAGATACCCTTTTTGTTTCATCAAATTCAGGTGAAAAAAATGTCGTCAGCTACATGGTCGAAGTCTGGAACTTAGAGGAATAGGGGAAAAACACATTTTTAAGACATTTCAATAGTTGACCATGTAGGTTTGGTGCACAAAGCAATACCGAGCCTAATCGGGTACCTGATATTTTTAGGTACTCGAAAATGCCACCAGAATTTTGATTTTTCACTTTTCCCTCCCCTTTCTCCCTCCCATTTCTCCATCCTTCATATGATATATTATATATCAAAAACTATATATTAGATTATATATTATATATTAAATATTATATAATATCAATTATATATTAAATATTATATAATATACATTTTACATTAAATATTATTTAATATATATTAATATTAGATGTTACATTATATATCATATATTATATATTATTTTATATGTATAATGAATTAATATGTATTTAACAACTATGTACAAAAGGTTGGTAGATTGCATAAAATCATGGACAACCATTGAAAGAAGCAAAGGAAATCAATCAGCCATTTAAAAAATTCATGGGTGGCCATTGAGGAAGAGAGAGAGTGAGAAGGTGGCAGGGGCTGAGAGAGGAAGAGAGAGAGTGAGAAGGTGAGGAGAGAGAGAGAGGGGGGGGAAGGGGAGAGAGTAGGATAGAGAGAGAAGGGGATGGGGAGAGAGTAGGAGAGAGAGAGAGAGAAGGGGATGGGGAGAGAGTAGTAAAGAGAGAGAAGGGGAAGGGGAGAGAGTAGGAGAGATAGAGAGAAGGGGAAGGGGAGAGAGTAGGAGAGAGAGAGAGAAGGGGAAGGAGAGAGAGAGAGAGAGAGAGAGAGAGAGAGAGAGAGAGAGAGAGAGAGAGAGAGAGAGAGAGAGAGAGAGAGAGAGTAGGAGAGAGAGAGAAGGGGAATGGGAAGGGGACATAGTAGGAGAGAGAGAAGGGGAAGGGGAGAGAGTAGGTTTGAAGTAAAACTAAGATTTTTTATCAGTTCAAAAATATTACTGTGTTGTACTTTTGATTAACATCCAATGATTGGATGTGAAATTCACAAATTTGATTATATTACCACTCACTCTATTTCAAATTCTAGAAAAAATGGATATTTGAAATATGTTCATAAATTTCAGTCAACGCCATTTTAAAATAACACATTAGTTTATTTTTACACATTGAGAATATCATCAATAGGAATTGAACTGAAATTGACATAGGTCATAGGAAATAAATGCCCCAGCTATTTGTTGTCTTCTACATTTTGAGTTTCTTATTACAATCAGGAGAAGAATATTACTCTCCAAATGGTTTTGGATAGTAACATTTGTACTTCCTCTTCACAAATATTTCTTCCCTCATCTTGTTGCCTATTGATACCGACAAAGTGAATCTAGGCATTTCTGCCATGTAATGGGAGAAAAATGGTTTCCTAATTGATATGTGTCTAAATAATACATGCAAGAACCTTTTCTTTGATATTGCTCACTAACCCTTTACAACAGAAAATGTTTACAAAAACTGGCATGTACTTGCATGAGGACATTATATATTAGCAAAAATCTTGCATAGAAGTAGCTGGCAAGCTGCTCAAAAAGTAGTAATTGATAGCAAGTGGGATAATGCAGATGCTTTAATAAACCACTATCTTCTTTACTCAAGCAACATCTAGTTCATCTACTCGATTGGGGCATGTTTGGGAACAAACAGTCTCGATTTAAACTCAAGTCTCTAGAAGCAGTTATATTTGTCAGTGGAGGAGATACACCAATTGGATCTGCAATAACTTTATGCTCACTTGAATTTCCATTTCTCTTCAATTGGGACACTCTTTCCAAAATTTCATCTACCCTTTTACCAATTTGGGAAATCAATGGGTCTATTTGTGGACCTCCAAGGAGTTGGTCACCTAAACGAGAACCTTGAGATGAATCATGAACTTCTCTATGAAAGAGATCAGTACCTTGAGAAGCTCTCCACTTGTTAGCTAAATTAAAACCTTGGACCATAGATGGCTTCCCTTTGTTGTAAAATGAGGAGTGAGACTGCCTTGCCAATGTTGGCAATGAACTTACATTTGAGGGATAATGCCCAACATGAGTAACCTAGTTTCCCAAGTCCTATAAATGCAAGGCCATTGAGGAATAGGCATTTCTAATAGAAATATTTATAGTGCTAGAATGAAGTGCTTGACCAAATTCTTTGCTTGCTAATGAACCAATTTGAGGCTTCATTTTACATTTCTCTGTGGATAATTCCACAACACTTGTTACTTCTCTATCTGATTTTTTTGTGTCAGTGTACATGTGCACTGAAGAGCTTATGTCACTACTTGAGCTACTAGTAGATGGTGAGTACTCATCATCATCATCTGACATAGGCTCACACACATATCTTACTTCTTTCCTTTGCCACTTTCCCCTTCTTAGCTCTTCCTCCTTATATGTAATCTCTATCATGGGTCCAAGAAGCTCTTCCCACTCTTTCCCATTAATATGAAAATATTTTTGTTCGTAACAGTATTTTTTGCATTTATTATGATATTGATCCGATTTGATGCACCTTCGCTATTTCATCCATACTTCCCTTTCATTTCACTTTCTTTGCTCATTTTGCACGTCATAGGCTAGGATTTGACAAGTATAACCTTGGTACTGCTGATGTTAATGATAAATTTTACCTTTTAGCTATTAATTTTGTCATTTTTCTTGTATGATGCTTTTGTATACGAATTGTGGATATTCTCTGGGAAAATTTTCATTTTTTCCAATAGGATGCCTTTGTATACAAATTTTGGAGAATCTATGTTAAAGAGTAGGTAAGGATGGCTAAGCTGAGTGTAGTGGAGAGGGAGAGGAGTAAATTGAGAGAGCAGAGGTAGAGAGCGATAACGATGAAAATATTTTAGGGCTTGCGGAAATATGGAAATTATAATCTTCCTAACACGTGATAAGGCATACTAGGACCCCTAAGAAGTCCCCATGACCCCTTGTGACTTTATGATCTATTTTTTGGAAACAAGATATTGGTTGAGCAATGCCAAATTTTTGTGCAGTTGTTAAAGATGAAAAAGATGAGACCTCTGCTTGTGAAATTGAAGATTCGTGTGAACAAGAAAATGGAGAGAAATGCCATTGTTGTGAAGAATCTTTTCAATGCTCTCAATAGCATTAGGAAGACTAGCAGAGAAAAAGACTAGAGAGTTGCTCAGAGGGTTATTACAACCTCCTTAGTAAGTCATTAATTGAGAAAGGCTCATTTGATGAGACATACTTGTGTTGACTTCAATATAGACCGTAAAACTTTAGGTAGAGCACTTGCAAGAAGAGAAAGACTTGATGATCTGCTTCAAATTGATACATGGGATTATGGTGTGAGACTTCCACATTTCGATAAGAAGCTAACAGATGTTGTCAAGGATGAAATTCAACAATTTTGGGATGCTAACTCAAGAGTGTCACCAAATGTGAAGGATGTCTTGAAGTTGAGAGTTGGCAATCGAGACCACACTCCACATCCTAAACATTATGTGGAGGTAAGTCAAACAATGTTGTATAAAAATTTTTGTGAGACACATCCAACATTGAAAATATCACAAAGGTCTTTTGAATCCATGAAGCCATTTTATTGTGTACCCCTTAAGATTCGTAATACATGTTGTTGCAAATATCATGTTGAGTTTTCAATGCATCATGAATTATTACGGTCCATTCATTCTACTTTGCATACTAATGAAATGCTAGAGGATTGTGGTGCAAGTGGTCTTCCAAAATCATCAAGAGACTTGCTAGATCAATTTTTATGTCAAAGAGATGATGGTTGTTTATTTTAAATAAAAAATATTGCTTAAATGCCAAGTGCTCAGAATGTGGTGGCTTGTCCAAGTTTAGGACATGTTTTCATGAGGGTTTGGAACACAATTTTGGAAAGACACTCATCCAAAAAAAGGTATATGAAACCGTGAAATATACATTGAAGACTGGAGGAGAAGGCTCTAGATGTGAGTTAGTTGCAAAAGAATACAATGTTGCTGATTTTATCTCAGATTTCAAGACAAATCTTTTTTACAAGTATGCAAGGCCTAGTCACAAGTCTCAATGGTTGGATCAACAATTCAGGACATGTAAGGACACTTTCCCCATTGAAACGATTATATCTGTTGTAGACTTTGCCGAGAACTATACATTGCAGCCCCAAAATGAGACTCAAGCTCAATATTACAATTCCATTCAGGTTGCTATTTTTGTACACATCACATATAGACATTCCCTTAATAGCATAAAAGATAAGCAAAAGATAATTAGGGAGTACCATTTTTATATGAGTGATAATAGGTCTCACTCTCATGAGTTTGTTCAACATTGTTTCCATATCTATTTTGACTTCTTGCAGGAAAATGGTATTGCTATGGATAGGCATCTCATTTGGTTGGATAATTGCACCGGTCAATTTAAGAATGACAAAATGTTTTATTGGTTGTGTAGAATGTATGTGGAGAGAGGTGTACCTCATATTTGGAGTTTTTTTGAGTTAGGGCATGGGAAAGGGGAGCATGATGGAGAAGGTGCGTGTGTGAAGAGAGCTCTAGTTAAGGAGTAATTGAGGATTTAAGGTGTTGTACTTCTTGATGCTCATTTTATTGTTGATTGGTGTACTTTAGCATTGTCACAGGGGGGAATCTTGATTCTACAGTGCATAGATTTTTTTGGTTGGTTGAGGAGGGAACTATAGGAGATAGATTGGATTGTCAAATAGTGAAAGACTTTTCAAAAATGCATTCATTCCAAAGCTCTAATAGTAGTACATGGACCATTTGGACATGAGAGTTGGCTTGTTTTTGCCCCATGTGTTTTCAATATGATTGGGATCATTGTGAGTCAAGTGAATGGGTGGATACATGGGTTCCATAGTATCTAACTCCTTTATCTTTGACACTCTCTATAAGAAATGATGACATGGACACTTCAGTTGAGTATGACCATCTTTCAGATCTTTTGCATCTAGGAGATGTTTTTGCATTGGTTGCATCATAGGGGAATGATGAGAGGTCAGATTATTGGTTAGTACATTATGTAGGAGGTAAACAGAAGCTTGTACAACCAATGACAGATGTTGATGGGTTCACATATCCTACTGGTTCAATTGTTGTTGTGGGAACATGGCTGTGAACATACATGAATAGAAATAATGGAATTCCTACATTTGAAGACTATGAGAAGTACAAAACTATTCTCATGTATTCACACATTGTTATAGCAACAAATGTCAAGTTAGTATCAAGGAAGACCAAAGACAAAAGAACTTTGGACTATTAGTACTATTGATCATGAAGCACTATTGGAGACCCTGAAGCAAAGAGATGACCCTTCAGGAACACTTGACTAGGTAATAAGTTAACTTAGTGCATCGTTTTCTAAGTTCGTTAAGATTAATTTCAATACATTAATTTCACCTTTCTTAGATTGTATTTTGAGTCAATAAACTTGGTTTTGTATGTGGATTGTAACTTGTGCAGGAGAACCTATGAAGACACCTACGGTCACCATGGTTCCAATCAAAGATAGAAGGGAAAAAGGATCCTTAATGGTTAATTGAGATCTTTTGAAGCCTATAATGGCAATTTGTAACAATCAATTTGATTTAAAAGTTAAATGTCCTAGAAGTCTTGATAAGGACTTATGACCAAAATCATGTATGGGTGGCCAATAGTGCCAACAAGGGATCTTACATGTCATTTACTTATGTCATTTGCATGGTTTGAATTCTTACATGTTTGATTGTTTTTTCTAATGCTTTAATGATATTATTTTTTATCATTTTAAACAATCTTTGATGCTTTGAAAGTTCATTTCAAACAATCAAGAAATATGGTTCATGGTTTTGCATGCTGGAGTTAGGATGTATATGGAAAAGATATATAGCTGGTCGAGAAGTTTAGGATGTTATAAGATGTGCATGTGTGGCTTTGAGGACATGGAACATGTGCCGTGTATGGTAATGGAGTTGGGTTGTCCAAAGACTTAAAAATATTGATTTTTTGGGTAGTTGGCAGATGTGGGCTATCACTGGAGCATGCCTTAAATGCGAAATTATGGTTTTTATACATGAGTCCAGTTGTGTTCTGATTGAGGAAGTTAACATTTATAGAGGTGGTTTGTAAATATGAAGAGACTGACTATCCCTTTGGGTGGGAGGTATAATGGTATGAAACATAAGAACATAGGAAATCTATAGAATTTAAACCTCAAACATAATAAGCTCCATGAACAGGGTATTCCAGAGTAAAGAAAAAAAAAAGTCCTAATATTTAGTCTTTGTTATTGGGTTTTGGGAGGGGTGGAAAAATATTAAAAATAATTAAATTGTAGTAGAGTGTTGATTGGCTTAATCATGATTAGTTTCACAATTCAAATTTCAAACATACCACTAACAGTCATTGCAATGGAACTGGGTCAAGAAAAGAAGTGTGCATGCTTTCCCATTTGGGTCTTCTCTTGTTTCAGAATGAAAACCTAATTGTTTCCACTGTAGACAAGGACATGTTCCCAATGAATACTTACTCAATCTGTAAAACACAACTGCTTGTAGGCTGCCCAGTGTACCATAATGCATTGTGTGTTTTATGGTCTGCAAGTGACGTTCTTTCTAAGTTTGCATAGGAGAGTAAAGGGTTAAATTTTTTGTTACTAAAAATGATGTGGACTATAAGTTGGTGGTTCACTTTCATGACATTGTAAATGCTAGTGACAACCCAGTTCTGCTCACGAAGTCACTGGAACGCTCGCAACCACGCTCGACCCAAGTGACCCCAAGGTGCACTAAGCATGATTAGGCAATGATCTTCTGATGCTTGTATCTCAAACCTCATGAGAGGTATTGACAAACTATCAGGTGCTACAAGATTGTGTTTCCAAGGTCTACAATAACCTCTCTCAGTTTTGGGCGTTTCGACTTCATTTGCATTTGGCAAGGCGATCTCAGTCAATACCAAAACTTGCAGCGAGGGTCAGTTGAAAGTAGCTCTGAAGTGTATCTTTCAAACCGTCCATCCTGGCATCGAACCGTCTGCTCCATCGACTCTGGTTGGTTGGTTAAACACCAATGACAACTCCATTCTACCCAACGGAGTCACTGGAATGCTCGCAACCACGCTCGACCCAAGTGATCCCAAGGTGCACTAAGCATGATTAGGCAGCGATCTTCTAAGGCTCGTATCTCAGACCTCATGAGAGGTATCAAAAAACCATCAAGGGCTACAGGATCATGATTCCAAAGTATACAATAACCTCTCTCAGTTTTGGGCAATTTGACTTCATTTGCATTTGGCAAGGTGATCTCAGTCGATGCCAAAACTTGTAGTGAGGGTCAGTTGAAAGTAGCTTTGAAGTGTATCTTTCAAACCATCTATCCTGGAATCAAACTGTCTACTCCATCAGCTCCAGTTGGCCAAGTAAATGCCAGTGACAACCCCGTTCCACCCATGGAGTCACTGGAACACTCCTGACTACGCTTGACCCAAGTGACCCCAAGGTGCACTAAGCACGATTAGGCAGTGATCTTTTGAGGCTCATATCTTAGGCCTTGTGAGAGGTACCAACAAACCGTCAGGGGCTATGGGATCTTGATTTTGAGGTCTACAATAACCTCTCTTATTTTTGGGTGATTCAATTTCATTTGTATTTGGCAAGGTGATCTCAGTTGATGTCAAAACTTGCAGTGAGGGTTAGTTGAAAGTAGCTCTGTAGTGTATCTTTCAAACCATCCATCCTGGCATCAAACTATCTGCTCCATCAGCTTTGGTTGGCCAGGTAAATGCTAGTGACAACCTCATTCTGCCCACGGAGTTACTAGAATGCTTGCATCCACGCTTGAACCAAGTGACCCCAAGGTGCACTAAGCACGATTGGATAGTGATATTTTGAGGCTCATATCTTGGACCTTAAGTGAGGTATTGACAAACCATCAGGGGCTATGGGATTTTGTTTCCGAGGTCTACAATAACCTCTCTTAGTTTTGGGTGATTCGACTTCATTTGCATTTGGCAAGGCAATCTCAGTCGATGCCAAAACTTGTAATGAGGGTCAGTTAAAAGTAGCTCTAAAGTGTATCTTTCAAATTGTCTGTCTTGGCATCGAACTATCTGCTCCATTAGCTTTGGTTGGCTAGGTAAATACCAATGAAAATCCCATTCTTCCCACATAGTCACTAGAATGCTCACACCACGCTTGACCCAAGTGACCCCAAGGTGCACTAAGCATGATTGGGAAGTGATCTTATGATGCTCATATCTTGGACCTCATGAGAGGTATAAACAAACCATTAGGGGCTACATGATTGTGTTTCTAAGGTCTACAATAACCTCTCTCAGTTTTGGGCGATTTGACTTCGTTTGCATTTGGCAAGGTGATCTTAGTCGATGCCAAAACTTGCAGTGAGGGTCAGTTGAAAGTAGCTCTACAGTGTATCTTTCAAACCGTCCGTCCTGGCATTGAACCATCTACTCCATCGGCTCCATTTGGCTAGGTAAATGCTAGTGACAACCCCGTTCCGCCCATAGAGTCAATGGAATGCTCGCGACCACACTTGACCCAAGTGACCCCAAGGTGCACTAAGCATGATTGGGAAGTGATCTTCTGATGCTCGTATCTCAGACCTCATGAGAGGTATCGAAAAACTGTTAAGGGCTATAGGATCATGTTTCCGAGGTCTACAATAACCTCTCTCAATTTTGGGTGATTTGACTTCATTTGCATTTCGCAAGGCGATTTTAGTTGATGCCAAAACTTGCAGTGAGGGTCAGTTGAAAGTAGCTCTAAAGTGTATCTTTCAAACCATCTGTTCTAGCATCGAACCGTCTACTCCATCGGCTATGGTTGGCCGGATTAATGCCAATGACAACCCTGTTCTGCCCACAGAGTCACTGGAACGCTCACGACCACGCTCGACCCAAGTGACCCAAGGTATGTGACCAAGGACAACAAATCCATTACATCTATTAATTTATTACACCTTTGTAAATTATTACATCAGGGTAATTTATTACATCTATTATAAAAAATTCAAACAAATTGACATATAACTTCAACAAGATATAATTTAAATCATAATGATAATCATAGTCAAGATATAACTTCACCATTCAATTCCATAAACATGAATAATAAATATGTATACAAAACATGACACAAATATAACATAAAAATGAACATGTTCTATATATAGAAAATATCAAATGTATCAAAAGTATCTCCATATACAAATATGGCACATGCCATTTCAAAATGTCTACAAAATAAATGTTTCAAGGTGTACAATGTGGCATATATGTCATCTCAAAATGTGCCAAGTGGCATCTCTAAATGAACAAAACACTAAAACTACATCCTATGCCGTAGGGGGGATCATCTAAATGTCACCTCTTTGAAGAAGTGTTTGGCTCTGATTGATCCTGCATAAAAAATGAGTTCAAACCCAAGTTAGATTGCTTTATATATATATATATATATATATATATATATATATATATATATATATATATATATATAATCACAATAAGATGTCACCCTTTTACAAAGGAAGAGGCTAACAACACCAAAAGTAAAAAATTTCAAGGGCATAAAAGTCACATTTCTATTTAGAATTTGAAGATGATGTAAACTGATGAAATGTGTGAAATAGGATGAATTTTATGCCTATAATTTTTTAAAATTATTTTGGACATAAATTTATATACTTTTTAAATTTTTAAGGTCTATTTTTCATGTCCTGAAAAATATAGCAAATCAAGGGGTTTACTTCCCGTCAAATAATTATAAGTAAAACATTGTTTTTTCCTCCAATTTCAAAATATGTTTTAGATGACATGTATACCTAGTGTAGGAAAAAAGAAAGAAGTGTTTTTGATCTATACGTTATAAGTATTCAAAGTACAAGTTACTCGAAATCAACGATTTTTGTCTCCTGCCACTTTTCACCTATCAAAATTATTCCAAAATCCAAATAAATTATATATTCTTGAAGAAGATTCTCTTCTCTAGTGTCACATATGATTTTAATTTTTTTTTTAATTGATTTACTATTTGTTTTAATTTATTGAATCAATGACTTCTCAAAGCTTTATATACCTACATGTAGTTTTTTACAAATTTGTTTAACATTTTCTAATTGAAATTATATAAAATTTATATGTCTAGAATTGTAGTTCCGAGTCTACAAAAAGGTAGTTTTAATTTTTTGAAATTTTTTATTTACAGAAGAGAAAAAAACACCACAAGTGCAAAATTCTGCATTTTGGTGTTTTTGAAGTTTTGGCTGCCAAGTTGGCATGCCACCTAGGATGACTCAACCGAGTAGGACTCGGCCGAGTCTAACTTGGCCAAGTCCCCTAAGAGGTCGACCCCCCATGAGCGGTCGCGTGGGTGATCCACCCTTTCAATTTGAAGGCTATATATGTGTGTGATGTTTTTAAAAAAATATATATCAATTGCGAATTTACATTCTTATTTTAGTATATAAGGATATTTTGAAGTTGGGAGTCATTTTTTTGGGGAAGTTACAAAGATATTTTAGTTTCAAAGGAGTGTGAAGACGAGTTTTTTAGTGACGAAATAGTAAAACAATAAAAAAATTCTTGCTTAGATATTTGAGCAATGGGAAATAAAAGGACTAGAACAAGGAAGTATGATCGTAAAAGGGATGAACAAATGAAAGGTCATACAAAACTTGTCCAAGAGCAACCGGTCAATATTGAAGAAGAACCTATTGCTGTAGAAGTTTCAACTCAACTAGGGGAGGATATTGGTAGTAGTCAAAGTATACATATTTTTCCTACAATGCAAAATTTGATTGACATGAATGAGGAATCACTTATTAGTCAAATTGCACCAGAACACCTGGTACCTGAAAGCACTATTAAATTGCATCTCAAAAACATGTGGATGGAATATTTTGAGAGTAAATTTTTGGTGGAAAAGGCACAATTATTTGCAAAGTTATTCAAGAAAAAAGAAATGACTCCGGTTTTGGAGTTGTTGGGTATTGATAATAGGAAAATTGGAGGAGGTAAAGTAAAAGAGACAATAATTCAAAATTTACAAGATGCACTGAACATTGTTAATAGGGCAGATCATAAAGGACCATATTCAAATGCAGCTAGAAGAGCCTTGATGACTATGATAACTATTAAGAAATTGACACATAGAAATCAAGTTCGAGCAATTTCTGATTTACTTAAGGTATCTCGAAGAACTATTTAGAGATATATTAGGAAGATAAATATGTTGGATATGGACATTGAAAAGAATTGGGTATAGATTTGTAGAGTTCCCCGTAAAGATAGAATTTCTAAAGATGTAAGAAGATGGGTCATTGATTTTTGGACTAACCACTCTCGTGTTTCTTCCAATAGAAGGGACACTATACAAATGACCGATGAAGAGACCGGTATGAAGATTTCACATCCAAAACATTTTGTCGATACTACACAAAGTGAATTATTTGAAGCATTCAAGCATGAATTTTTAGATGTGAAAATAGGTCAGAGAATGTTTGAGATGTTGTGCCCTTGCTTCGTACGCATAAATAAGGTTCGTGAAACATGTTGTCAAAATCATGTTGAGTTTCACTTATACTTGCAATCATATAAAAGGGTTATGGCAATACTTAATCTAGATATGGTTACTAGAAGTACAACAGAATTTGTAAAGTCCATTTTATGTGATAAATCAGAAGATTCAGATGAATTCAATGTCTAGTGTATAAAAAATGAATGCAATAATTGTGGAAATTTGTAGAAATTTCCTTTACATTTTGATAATATTGATGTTACAACATGAGTCCAGTGGAAGAGATTTGAATATGAGATATACCAAATGAAGACAGGAGGTGAACCAAAAAAAATTACATTAAAGGAGAGTGAATTACCGTACCTTCAGTTCATGGACAGATTTTGATCTATGATTTATCCACATATCCAATATTGTCATGGTGCACGATGGCAAGCTAAATAGTTTCATGATTCCAAAAATTGTTTCCCACCTGGTTGTATTCTTTCAGTTGTAGATTTTGTGGAGAACTATACATTTTACCCTCAAAAGGAGCTCTAGAGTCAATATTATCATTCTGATCAAGTTGCAATATTTGTGCATGTGACCTATAAACAAGCACAATACGATTTGGATGAGATAGAAGGTATAGATTAAAATGAACACATTATCATCAAGGATGTTCATTTCTATATTAGTGATGATAGGGTTCATGAGAGGAGCTATGTGGCTCATTGATTCAACATGATTTTCTACAATCTTGCGAGTTGTGGGATAAATGCTTCACAACATTGGATCTGGTCTGATGGGTGTGCAAGTAAGTACGTGTGCATTATAAATTTTCTTTTAAATTTTCTCAATTCTCTCTCTCTCTCTCTATATATATATATATATATTTATGTGTCACATAAATACATTTTTGTATTTATTTAAATTGTAGGTCAATTTAAGTCGGAAAAATCCTTTAATTGGTTAGTCATGCAACATGCTAGACACAATGTTAAGTTTGTTTGGAACTTCTTTGAAAGTGGACATGGAAAAGGAGAGCATGATGGAGCTGGAGCATGTGTGAAGCATGCACTTTGACAACATGAACTTCAGGGTATGTGTACATACATTTGATATTCAATTTGTTTACTTGCTAGACTATTTAACTTTACATTACATGTACAAATGTATTTATATATATATATATATATATATATACTAAATTGTTAAAACTATATCTCTAGGTAACACGATAGAGAATTCAAAGAAAATTGTTGAATGGTGTCAAAATCATTTCGCTGCTCGAGACACAAAATACAAAAAACATTACTTTTGGGAAGTGATAGGTATTTATTTAATTTGCTTTTATTTTTCAAACTAAAATTCAAAAAACTATATATAGGTCCATCACATGTGTGTTTGAACTTGTTGTATATATATATATATATATATATATATATATATATATATATATATATATATATATATATATATATATATATATATATATATATATATATATATATATATATATATATATATATATATTATAGCTCATGTGAACTACATAATGTATGAATGTGTATATATTGCATTTGACATTTTTCATAATTTCAAACTAAGATCTATATATCAATCCATCCAATCTAGATATCAATCGATCGAATCCCTACAATTGTCAATCAATTGTTGGAATTAGAAGTTTGCATCAAGTGATGACTATAGGACAACACAAGCCTCCATTGATTCAACTAAGAGATAAATCATGCTTTTGTGAAGATTGTCTTAACAACAGCACAATGAGTCAATGTGTTAATATTGCAAATGGATATGTTTCAAAATGGAATCATAAAGAGTTAATTAGAATGCCTCCTTATGAAGATGATGACAATGTCATCGACATCCATGATCCTATATATTCAACTGACTATGAACGTGTTTCTGATTTAGTTATTACAGGTGTGTATTTTTGATGTAGGAGCATCCTGGGTGTAAGAGCAATCTTGCATCACCCAAAAATATTTGTTTTTGTATTCAATAAGGGCTATCTTGTGCAGAGCTGCTATTTATGGAAAATTACTATTTTTAGTAAGTTGGTCATATAATCTCGAAATGTTTTGATTTCACAGTTGGAGGTTCATCTCAGTCATTTCAGCCTTCCAGTTGAGTTTCATTGCCACATCATCTATATTGGTGAAGTTATTGAGGTTTTTGGGTATAAAATATTTTAGGTCAATTTTGAAGGCCTTAGAGGCTCTGGATCACGATCAACCCTCGGTTGACTTGCGCTAGCGCCTATCAAGCACTATAGATCTCGTCATGGCATTTTCAAAAAGTGGTTACAATAGAAAAATAGAGTTACGGTTAAAAATTTATGGCCTCCGAAAGTTGGGTTACCTAAAATCATATTTTGTATTTCTTTTGAGTCGACCCTATTGTAATAATTGTGAAAAATAAATAATTCTATGTTTAGTCGGCCTAAAGGGCTAAATTTCTGGAACCTTCTCGGGTGGTGGGAATTGCCTATATAAGAAAGGTCTGTAGTGTTGTCTTAGGCAGTTCGGGACAGTTCTGGGTAGTAGATCTAGGTATTGATTTGAGGCTTTGTCCTACAGAATATTGTAAGGGAATGCCCATGTGGCTTTGCATATTGTAATTCTGAAAGTTTGTAATTCCACATTTGTGGAGATAATAAGAAGCCAATTTTCTATTCTTACATATTGTTGTTGTTTCTTTGTTTCTGTTATGTGTTTGTGGTATTAACGGGAGCACCCTTCATCGAGTGGTATCAGAGCAGAAGTTCTTGAGTGTGTAAACAAATTGCCGATTGTGAGGCAGTTTGCACCAGGACCATGGGTTAGGGTGTCTATGTAAACATATCACCGACTATGAGGTAGTTTGCACCAGGACCATGGTTAGGGTTTTAATGTGAAGTGTGAAAATGCCTCCATGAAGGGAGCATGGTAGAAGAGCTGGTGTTGTAACACCTGAGGTTAGGGCACTGCAGAGACAAGTGTGAGCATTGCAAGAGGAGATTCACAGAGGAATGAATCTTAATGTCAGAGATGAAAGTGAGGATGAAGCTGAAGAAGAAGATCAAGAAGGAGAAGTCAAATTTGTGAACCAGGAGGAAGAAAGACTTCTCAAGCCATTTCCAAGATCGGGAAAAAACCTGAGATTGAGGTTCCTAGATTTTCAAGAAATCTTAACCCAGAGGAATTGATCGACTGGATCAATGAATGTGAAGAATATTTTGAGTATGAAGATATTGAGGATCCTGATCAGGTCAAATTCATGAAGGCCAGACTGAAAGGTCATGCAAAGATCCAGTGGCAATAGATTCAATTGGAGTAAAATAGAAGAGGGAAAGATAAAATCACAAGATGGGATCGGATGGTGGATAAATTGAAGTGACATTTTATCCTTGTTGATTATGAGCTTGACCTACTAAAGAAAATGCAAAGTTTGAAGCAAGCGAGATGATCTATTCAGGAGTATACAGAGGAGTTCTATTGAATCCTCATCAGAACAGGCCATGCAGAAGCTGATAAGGAGAAAGTTTCCCATTACCTTAATGGGTTGAGGCCGAGCACTCAGGAAGAGTTGAATCTGGTTCAAATGAATAGTATTGAAGAGGCATACCAATTTTCCCTAAAAGTAGAGGAAAAGATGAACAAGAAGTTTGAGAGCAGACAAAATGGAAGAGGTCGCGGTGGACGATCTGGTGGATGGTCATATGGAGGCCAAAATGAAGATTCAAAAAAGAAGGATGAGGCCAGTAGCAGTCAAAATTAGAGAGGAAATAATTCCAATCATTTCCAAGATCAGAACAATAGAGATCAAAGAGGAAGAGGAAGAGGACAAGGTTCAAGAAGAGGAGGCTTCCATGGAACATGTTTTCACTATGGGGAAGAAGGTCATAGGGCATTTGAATGTCCTCAATGCCAAGGAAGGAGAGATAGGAGGAATGAAGGCCAGGCCAGAGTTGCACATATAGATGAAGATGTGAGATCATCAAATTTTGAAGATGCTAAAAGAGGAGAAACATTGATTAACATAAGAGTCCTGTTGAGTGGTGAGAATGAACCTGAACAAAGGAGGAGCCTGTTTCGCACTAGATGCAAGTGTGAGGGTAAATGCTGTGATGTGATTATTGATAGTGGAAGCACTAACAATTTGGTGTCAGAAGAGATGGTGAAAAAGTTGAAGCTCAAGAGGCAGAAACATCCACATCCATATCAGGTTGCCTGGGTGCAAGATGACCACAAGATCATGGTCAGTGAACAGTGCCTAGTGAAGTTCAAGATTGGTGGGTACCGTGATGAGGTACTATGTGAGATCATATCTATGGATACATGTCATATGTTGTTGGGTATGTATAGTTTCACAATAGATGAAGATAATCGCGCCATTGTCTCTCTCTCAAGGATAATATATCTATTCTAAGGATTACCTATTCCATCATGAAATACATTGGAATTGTCCACCCAGGGACGTAGGACTTAAAATGGGTTAGCACAGTTTTTGCACTAAGTTCTTTTAATAGTCATAACACCTATGTTGCATGAAAGTAAAATGCGTTGGAAGAATCTATACTGCTGCTATAAAATAGTAAACACACCTTGGTTAACAATAGACAATTGCAAGAAGCTTAAAAATGAACCTAAACTAATTAACAACTTGAAACATCAACTATGATCATTTTTTGCAAGCCACAGTAATAATGCTACAGGACTAATACAGTCAATCTATCTAAAAATAGGAAACTGCAAGAAATGAATCTATTCTACCTAAATCTATTCCACCTCCCAAGTGGGCCCCCTTGGTTGGCTTCAATTAACTATGAACACAACAAGTACTTCAAAATCTTTCTTCCATTAAAATCCTTCTTTTATTACATAAAAATTGAATAATTCATGAAGAACAAAAAGAGTAACTTCTGAATCTAAATCAGCATTATCTATTTTCTCATTAGCTTACTAAGACAATGAAAATTCATTATATAGAGGATTGGATGCTTATTAAAAACATAACATAAAAAGTCTTGAACAAACATCGCCAGAAAAGAAGGCAGAAGATCAACCACAACATAGTACATTTACTACCCAGCAACATAATAACAACTTGCAAGAAATATAGCAAGTTGTATCCCCTATATTCTCTGGAACAACAACTCCTTTGCAGGTGTGGCTTATCCAACAGAACTAAACTGTGCTTTCTTTGCCATGACCGATCTCCATTATTCTCCTCCTTAAATGCAGTAATCACCACTATTTGCATCGCTCCTCATTTTCCTAAAAAGTTAACAACAATTGAAACACATATGCAAGATAACATTCCTACTTTTACTTAGATATTAAAACAGAGCTTAAAATATTTATATGAAATACTGCATTCTATGTATAATATTAAGCAAAACATGTCATATACACTACCCATATGTTTAGTAGGTTCTAGCTATCTCTGGTATAAGTTCACAAGATATTTACAACAAGTGTTTAGGAATGTTTTGTCAAAGCACAAAGAGTGTGTCCAAACTATAAAAACTATATCAAAATTAAGACATTAATATGCCTCATCATCTACCCCCCACTATTCAAATGCTTGTCCTCAAGCATTATACTTCTTTGCCATAGCTCTTAAGTCACTGACTATGGTTCTCCCTTTCTTCCCACTTTTGAAGGTGTAGAAGAATCCTCTGGTGCACTCTCAATGTTCACCTCTGTGCTCCTCAACCAACAGGTCTAGTCTAGTAGCATTATTATCATAAAGAGGCCAAAGAAGCATAGGAGGTTGAAAGGACAAGGGCATCCATAGTTCCTTTCTGATTTGTTGTCCCAGTTGTATGTATTTGGTCACCCTATGAAAAGCTATCTCATAATTGATAGGGCTATGTGGTTTTTCCTTTTTGAAGGCTTCTGGCAGTTGGTTCCACTGGTTCCTAATCCCTGAAAAAGCTCTTTGCTGTGTAAAGTTTGGGAGTGTCTGGTAATCTTTGTAAACCTTTTCTATTTCTGCAAAAACTTTAGCCCTAACCTTTGGTTTTGGTTTCCCATAAGTGAATCTAAACCAATCTCTTAGAAGATTATCAGGCTTATGTGATTCAGCCCATAGTGGCAAAGGTTTAGATTTTTCAAGATCTCTGTAGACATTTAACTGCTGGTCATAGTTTTTCTCATTGTGCATCCAAGACATTAAAGCCCTAAGGTGAACATCTCCTATGTAAAGCAGAGGATTCCACTTTGTTTCATGTGGAATTATGAAATTATGCAGATATAGTTCACACAACAAATTCTTCTACGATGAGGGCAGAGTCTGATACACATTGTAAAAATCTTGAGCAGTTTTAAATTCACAATCAATATTCCTTATTGTCATCATTAGTTGAAATAATAGAAACTGTTCCTTCAGACAAACGGAATACACCCTTGGTGGTGGTCTACAGGCCATGACTTGGCCAGCTAGCTTTAAAGCCTTATTCATCTGTTGTTTCTGTTTCTCAAGCTGCTCCTTGAGGGATTCAATTTCCTCATCTTTATCAAATATTATTTTTTGCATTTGGTCTCTTTCTTGTTTTCATAAGGTCTTTTGAAAAATGAAGTGATTGTATAGACCAAATAATATAGATTGATTTGTAGATGAAGGGAATTCTTGGGCCATAGCTTTCTTCTTTCATTCCTTAGCAACTTGCTAGAAATAATGGGTGTACCAAGAGGATCTATAAGGTATGACAGAAACATTAGAGTATACAGGGACTGGTGGTGAAGTAGGTTGAACACTTTTAGGGGCATTTTTTGTGACTACAACAGGATTTGACTCACACATTTCTTGATCACCCTATGACATTTCACTGTCAGGCTCATTTTCACATGTTTCCACATTTTGGGGTTCCAATTGTATAGGAGAGTTATCTAGAATATTCTTGACCTATGATTCTACATGAGGTTTTGACATTGAAACATTTAGGTTTTCAAGGGAAACTGAGGATACTTGACCTCGCATGCGAGGGCTTCAACGTACAAGAACCTCTTTAACCTCTATTGCTTTGCGGGTCCATTTTGGTTTAGATGGTGCTGGGGTAGATGCTGGAGGATTAGTTGCTGCAGGAGTAGACCTCTTTCTCTTTGCCACTTGAACATAAGGGTTTTGGGCTTTCCTTTTAAAACTAGGGCTCTCTTTATCAACCTTATGTTTTCCTTTGTCTCAGAAAGGATTAGGTATATCACCCTCTAAAATAGGCCCAACAAATTTATCAGTAGGGGCTAATGCTGGTTCTTTCTCTATTTCAGCTAGATTTTGACTAGGCCCCGCAATCTCTTCCTCATTCCCTAAATTTTGCTAAATAGGGTTGGCTTGAGGCTGCAAGGTTTTAAATTCAACAAATTCTACCCATGATACAGGGGAGGACTCCCTAAGAGATCTTTCAACTAAAATTTTAACTAGGGCATGATGAGAAATAGAATTTTCATTTCCTTTTTGAGTTTGTTCAGCACTAATACACAACATATTATAAAGGAAATTGGGGACATTAACTTGAATGTTATGCCTTACACAACTGGGCAACTTAAAATGATGAGCATGTAGGTTTGAAAATCTGCCTTCGCAGGTCAAGTACCTGATGATATGGTTTGCCAATTCCAAATACGGTGCTGGAAGAGAGAGTCTCTTACACCCTTGCTTTGAGATTTCCAATGGAGGGTCACCCGGCTGAGAAAATTGTGCCCGAGATGACCTAGCGTCATGTTTATTTGGGTAATGCTCTCCATTAACTGGTAGTACTGTGACTTCTACTATCCACTTCTCAGTAGCAACCACTTTTAATCCCCATACTATGGCTTCTCCTTCATTGAATGTCCTCATAAACTCCATTGCTACTTCTTCATTGAACTCTGTTAACCGCAAGAAGTAGCCAAGCCATCCACAAGCATTAAAACTATGGACTGCTTCCACATTCGCTAGTAGAATACCATGGACAACTGGTTCATGTCCGTGCAATTGACCTCCCATCTTCAAAATGCCTAGTTCTAAATTTCTCTATTCTCACCACCTTGATAATTTTTACCCCCTTAACACTCTGCAAATACCTTCTTCTCAAAATTCAAATTGATCTTTCTGAGAAATGTCAATACCACATTCTCTTAACACAGCTCCATTATGTTTGGCATGTAAAATAATGATGCCATTAATTATGAAGGACATCAAGGTTTTAATTGGAAGTGTTCTCATATAAATGAAAGTCCTTTTAAGTCATGTCAAGCTCAGGAAATATTTCCCAAAATTAGAATGAAAAGGTGTGACAGATACAATAAAGATTTTAAAATTAAAAATAGACCGCAACCAAAGTACAACATATAATGTGGACATGACTAGGGTGACGTGGAGATGACACTTGGAAATAAATACACTTTCCCTGCCCCCCATGAAATTTGGACAAGTGTCCACACTTAGAAAATTTTGCACAGGAAAGGAAAATAGGCTTTAGGCTTATACGATACATTTAATGCAGTATTAGATTTAATTATTAAAACCTATGCACTAAAAATGAGTAAAAAGTAAAAATGTTTTACCTAAAAATTTTAGATCGTACATCCGCATGCAAGTTGATGAGTTTGCGAAGTCTGGTGACCGCAGAAAAGGTGCTGATGACATGTTTTATTAAAAGCAGTAAAAATAGAGTTTGTGGGTGATGTGGAGGGTGAGTGGATAGTAGATAAAGAAATGAGATGAGTTGATAAAAAGAAAATGAAAAATGAATGAAAGAATGGACCTCATATGGCATGAGGTTTTATTATGGTTTCTTGTTGAAGGCTTGTTATGGTACAACTGCAGGAAGAAGGCTTGCACCCTCCGCTATAGGAATTGTGTCTGTAGGAGCTGGTAAATTTCTTGGTTGGAACTACTACAGGAACTTATCCTTGGTCTGTGGTTTATGATAGAAGTGCAATCAGTGGCCATTTACAAGCAGTTTGAACTAGACTAGATCAATGGTTGTCAGCTGGACTGCTCCATTATCGAATACATACTAAATTTTGTAAGGCCCTAGCCACCGAGTCTGTAATTTTCCTAGAATCTCCTTGAATCGAGAATCATATAAAAGAGCCCAATCTCCCGCTTGGAAGTGTTTATTCCTGATATGTGCATCATGCCACTTCTTCCATTGTTTCTGAATGATCTCCATTCTTTCCAAAGTTGTCTTTCTCATTTCATCCAGTAAGTTCAAGTGAAGAAGTCTCTCTTCTTGTGTTGTAGGAAGGTTGATGTTCAATTCCATAATAGTGTGCAATGTTTTATGTTCAAATTCAATGGGCAACATTTCTTCTTTTCCATACACAAGTTCAAATGGGGTGAATCCAGTTGTTGTCTTCCATGTAGTTTGGTAAGCCCAGATGGCTTTAGTTAACCTGCTGCTCCAATCCTTCCTATGTATTTGCACTGTCTTGCTCAGAATGGCCTCAATTTCTCTGTTGGTGACCTCTACTTGCCCATTTTCCTAAGGGTGATAAAGACTGGATTTCTGGTGCCTTATGTTGTATTCTTTCATAAGTTTAGTGATCAAATTTGATGTCAACTGGGCTCCTTGATCTGTGACAAGTTCTCTAGGAACTCCATAGCATGTGAATATTTCTTCATATAAGAATTGAGCTACTTTCTCATCTCTTGCATTTTTCATTGCCCTGACTTCCACCCATTTTGTTAAATAATCCGTACATACCAAGATGTAGGATTTTCCATTTGATGGTGGATCAATTAGCCCTATAAAGTCCATAATCCACTTGTCAAAGGGTGTTACAACAACCTATGGATTGAGTGGCATCTCATCTGATCTAGTTGGCCGGCCCATTCTCTAGCATTTGTCACACTTGCTAGTATAATTTGCTGCATCCTTATGTAATGTTGGCCAATAGTATCCAGTTGTAAGTATCTTTAATGCTATTCATTTTCATGCAAAATGGCCTCCACATGGTTCGTCATGACAGGCATGTAGTATGTCATATATTTCATCTTCCCTGACACGTCTCCTCATGATTTGATCTGGTCTAGTATAGAAGAGATTGTTATCTATCCATGAATAATGAAAATTTTTCTCTGCAAGTTTCTTCCTATCTTTTTGGGAGAAGTGTGGGGGCATTTTATTTGCAGCAAGATAGTTTTCTATATCTGCAAACCATGGTGTATGGGTTTCTATGTGAAACAAATGCTCATCTGGAAATGTATCTTCAATTGGAGTTGGATCTTCATTAGCAAGTTGAAGTCTAGAAAAATAGTCAACAACTACATTGGCCTTGCCTGGCTTATCAAAATGGTAATATCAATCTCCTACAATAACAAGAGCCATCTTGCCAATCTGCCAGTTACAACATGTTTGTTCATCAAGTACTTTATGGCCGAGTGGTTAGTATGAACAAAAATAGGATAGCTAGTTATATAGTGTTGAAATTTGTTCAATGCATAAACTACAGCTAAAAGTTCCTTCTCAATTACTGTGTAGTTTAGTTCAGGGCCATGGAGGCTTTTACTAATATAATAGATTGCATTTTCAAGGTTAGCAAGCTTTTTTCCTAATATAGCACCTACAACATATTCTGATGCATCAGTATGGATATGAAATGGAATAGACCAATCTGGTCCCTTAATAATTGGTGCTATGGTGAGGAGTTTCTTAAGCTACAGGAAGGATTCATTACATGCTGGTGTCCAAATGAATTCAGCTTCTTTAGTCAGTAGTGTATACAAAGGACTAGCTATTTGACTGAAATTTTGAATGAAATGCCTATAGTAGCTAGCATGACCTAAAAAAGATCTTACATCCTTTGGTTTAGTAGGTGTGGGAAATGTTAAAATTACCTCTATCTTGGTTGGGTCCACTTGTATCCCTGCCGCTGATATAAAATGACTAAGCACTACCCCTTCCTACACAAGCATGAAACATTTCTCACTATTAAGTGATAGATTATGTTCTTTGCATCGGATAAGAACCTTTTCAAGATTCATCAAAGCCTCCTCAAAGGTCACTCCAAATGCTATAAAATCATCCATATATATTTCCATACAGTCATGTGATATGTCAGTAAAAATACTAATTATAGCTCTTTGAAATGTTGTTGGAACATTACATAGGCCAAATGGCAACATAGAGTATGCAAAAGTACCCCATGGGCATGTAAATGTAGTCTTATCCTAATCCTCTAGAGCTATACTTATCTGATTGTAACCACTGTAGCCATCAAGAAAAGAAAAATATCTCTTACCAACCAGAGTATCCAGAACTTGATCAATAAATGGTAAAAGAAAATGATCTTTCTTCGTTGCCTTATTCAATTCTCTGTAATCTACACAAATCCACCATTTCCCTCCCTTTTTAGGTACTTTAACCAAAGGTGAGACCCATCGACTATGAGATATAGGGTATATAAGACTAGCATCAAGCAATTTTTGTAGTTTAGTTTTAACTATTTCTCTGAGTGTTGGATTAATCCACCTCTGGGGTTGATGGAGTGGCAAGCACCCTTCATTGATATATATTCTATGAGTGCATAATGTGGGGTTTAAACCTTTCATATCTCCATAGTCCCAAGCAAAAGCCTTTTCATGTTTTTGAAGAAGCTCTATTAATTATTTCAACTATTTGGGACATAGTTTGTTATTGACATGGAGATTGTGACCTTTTGACAACTCAACAATAATTGTGAGATTAACCATAGTAGCTTCAGAGATGGGACTGGTATCTAGTTCACATAGTAAAAGTTGATGGATAATGTCTAGCTCCTTAGGCAGAAAACAATTCTTATTATATTCATCATATGTAGTTAGTTCCAACACAGAGCTATCAAATACATCATTTTCTACCACACAAGTATTATTAAGAATACTTTGAATTATTGAATCCTCCTCCTGCAACTTTAGAAAAGACTATCTATGTAACATCATAAGCTATACTATAGAGTTTAACTCTTCCTCTCCATCCCCTAAATCTGGCCATACAGGTGTGCTTAAATCTGGTTGGGGTTGTGCTGGAGGATACAGGACAAATTTATTTGTTGCCTATTCATCCAATATGGTCATATTCTCTGACCTACAACTTATATTTGCATCAACTGTAGCTAACCATGGTCATCCTAAAATGACAGGGTAACCAGCTAAGTTGACTTTTGGGGATAGAATCATAAAATCTACAGGGTACTCTAGAGAATCTAGGGCTACTACTATGTCCTCTATCATCCCATTAGGAGTGACAGTAGAACTATCAGTGAGTTGTAGAATTGTTGGGGTAGCCCATAATCCTTCTATGTTTAGCTTTTTCATAGTATCCTTGGTCATTACATTTATAGCAGCACCAAGATCAATCAAGACATTTTTAACTGACTGATCATTGATAATCACATTCACAACTGGACTTCCTAGATCATAATATTTAGGAGTAACCAATTTTCCTAACATGATGTTAGCCAACTGTCCTATAACATGGATTGTGGTTGGGTCCTTTTTCTTCCTCCCGGGATTTTTAAGATAGGCTTCTCTAATAGCTTTGCCATAAATAGGAACATCTTTAATAGCTTGGAACAAAAGAATCTGGACATGCATGTTCTTCAGCTAGTCAATGATGTCAAAGGATTGTTCCTCTATTTGTGCAGGTCTACTTTGTATGAGCTTTTGTGGAAAAGGAGGTTCAACTGCTATTTGAGTTTGAGCTGAACTAGTTACATTGGCTGGGTCAACCACTTGTGGTAGAAAAGTTGCTAGTGCTGATGCTGCAAGAGGATCTGGTATTTCAGTTATAAGAGGTGGTTCAGGTGTTGGTAGGGTTGTACCAGATCTCAAATGTATATTTGTGACATTTAGAGCATAAGAAGGATACTGCTGAGAATTAGCAATATACATTGGTTGTTGTGGCTACTGGTTATTTGGATTTGGCTAAGGTTGTGCAGGCAACTGAGTCTATTTTTGAGGTCTAGAACTTGTAGGTGGTGGCATTAGTGTAAGTGTATTTGCTAGAGGTGGTAAAGGTGGGTATCTGGTATTGTTAGACCATTGTGGAGGTCCTCTCCATTGGTTTGTAGACTACCAATTCCCTTGGGATGGTTGCCATTGGTTTGGGAACTATGGCCATTGAAGCTATTGTGGAGGATACCATTGACCTTGTGGATTATTTCTCCAAGCATTGTTCCAATTAGGTTGATTATATTGTGGAGGACCTTGGACACTACAGTTTTTCCATTGATTACTATATGGATTTGAATTTTGTAAAGGGTCTTGAGGCGCACCTTGATGTGGGGCCCATGGCCGACATTGAGCAATGAAGAATACTTGCTCAGCTTCTCCTTCTATCTTTAGGTACTCAGTTGGAAGATGTTGGTTTTCCACATTAGCGACCAATTTGTAGTGACAATATTTCTTCTATTTCTGACAGTGTGGATAGTACTTAGCTAACTGCTCCTTAGCTTCTGCATGTTTCTTCTTAGCAACCATTGTATCCAAATGTGTGGCGACATCATTGATGATGTCTTTCTTGAAATCAGACAAAAAATTTGAAATTTATATCTTTGAAATACCAGAGCCACTTCCCTTCCTTTCTTTACTGCTGACCTAGAGTAGTTCTGACAAATCTTCTGAAGGTCATCCCATGAAGATTGGGATATATCTCCTCCTGCCATCAGATCTAATGCTTCAAGATAGTTCTCATTTACTCCTCTAAGAAAAATCAGCTTCTAGGACTCCTGCAAGGTATGTTGTGGGTTCTTTTGTAAGTTGAACAGGAAGCGAGATATATAATCTTCTAATGTTTCAACTTCCCGTTGTGACATTCTAAAAATGTCATCACCTTTTGAATCATTTCCCCTACAATATTCCTTATACTTGCTAAGAAACAAGTGTCTCATATCATCCCAATTTTCTACTGCATTTGCCCCCAAGCCCATAAACCATTTTAAAGCTGACTCTTTTAGTGTGGTTGGGAATAATTTTAGCTTGTGACTGTCATTATTATAGTCAAAGCTCTGGCACAGGATATCAAATTTGAACAAAAAAGTATCAGGATCTTCTATTTTAGACCATAAAACTTTGGTAATGCTGATGTAGGTATATTTTTGAGATTGGGATTATTGACGAGACTTGGTATTGGAAATGGAAATGTGGGAGCTGCCATAGCCGGAGGTATGGGATATTGAAACTGTGGCTGGAAGTTGGTAATTGTTGGGGAATTCTGGACAACAGGCAGTCCTAAAGTGGGGTTAGTATGGAAGCTAGCCAATATTTCTTCAAATGGACAGAGGTCAAATATTTTCTAGATGTCTTCTTCTACTGAAGATGATGATGCAGTAAACTCTGGGCTTGCATCAAGAAATGGCAATTCAGGTTCTTTGAATTATTCTTTTGGTTTCACAAGATCCTTAGGAAGGAATCTACCATGGACATCTCTCCTTCTTTGATGCATGCAAGAAATTAGTGACTTGTTAGTCAAGCCCACAACTTTGCAGTTCCTAGCTAACAAACTAATCTGAAACTAAATGACTCATGAAGGTTCCTAGCTTCACACCATCCCCGACAGTGGTGCCAAAAATGTACAATTTCACAATAGATGAAGATAATCACGTCATTGTCTCTCTCTCAAGGATAATATATCTATTCTAAGGATTACCTATTCCATCATGAAATACACTTGAATTGTCAACCCAGGGATGTAGGACTTGAAATTGGTCAGCACAGTTTGTGCACTAAGTTCCTTTAGGAGTCATAACACCTATTTTGCAGGAAAGTAAAATGCTTTGGAAGAATCTATACTGCTACTATAAAATAGTAAACACACCTTGGCTAACAACAAACAATTGTAGGAAGCTTAAAAATCAACCTAAACTAATTAACAAATCAGAGCATCAACTATGATCATTTTTTGCAAGTGCTGCAGGAACTTCCATAGTAATAATGCTACAAGAATAATACAGTAAATCTATCTGAAAATAGGAAACTGCAAGAAATGAATCTATTCTACCTAAATCTATTCTACCTCCCAAGTGGGCCCCCTTGGTTGGCTTCAATTAACTATGAACACAACAAGTACTTCAAAATATTTCTTCCATTAAAATCCTTCTTTTATTACATAAAAATTGAATAATTCATGACGAACAGAAAGAGTAACTTCTGAATCTAGATCAACATTATCTATTTTCTCATTAGCTTACTAAGACGATCCAAATCCATTATATAGAGGATTGGATGCTTATTAAAAACATAACATAAAAATTCTTGAACAAACATCGCCAGAAAAGAAGGCGGAAGATCAACCATGACATAGTACATTTACTACCCAACAACAGAATAACAACTTGCAAGAAATATAGCAAGTTGTATCCCCTATATTCTCTGGAACAACTCCTTTGCAAGCGCGGCTTATCCAACGAAACTAAACTGCACTTTCTTTGCCATGACCGATCTCCATTATCCTCCTCCTTAAATACAGTAATCACCACTCTTTGTGTAGCTCCTCATTTTCTTGAAAAGTTAACAACATTCGGAACACATATGCAAGATAACATTCCTACTTTTACTCAGATATTAGAACATAGCTTAAAATAGTTATATGAAATACTACATTCTATGTATAATATTAAGCAAAACATGTCATACACACTACCCATAGGTTTAGTAGGTTCTAGATGTCTTTGGTATAAGTTCACAAGATATTTACAACAAGTGTTTAGGAATGTTTTGTCAAAGCACAAAGAGTGTGTCCAAACTATAAAAATTATATCAAAATTAAGATATTAATATGCCTCATCAGGGTAGAACTTGGTAGTTTGACAGGTGTGATGTACATGATGGTCGTGTGAATACCTATTCCCTGACAAAGGATGGAGTGCGACATAAGCTAAAACCATTGAAGGAAATAGAAGAAAAGGTATGTGGTAATGCAAGAATAACTTTTGTTGATAGAAGAAAATTCTGAGATGGTATGCGGCATGAGCATGTGTGTTTTGCTTTAATTCCAAAAGTAGGTAAAGAGGAAGTAGAGGATGTACTTGTAGAGGTTGCAAATTTGTTGAATGAGTTTCAGGATATTGTATCTGATAATGTACTTGATGGATTACCACCAGTAAGAAAGATCAGTCATCAGATGGACTTGATTCTAGGAGCTATTTTTCCAAATAAGGCAGCAGACAGAATGACACTAGCAAAAAGTGATGAGTTGAAGAAAAATTTGAAGTTTAGTTCATCACATCATCCACAGATTGTATATGGAAGTAGTCCTGAGTTGAGGAAGATAGATAAAGGAGAAATAAGTAGTGCTGAAGTTGAAGATTTTGCAGAACATTTGAAGAACATCCATGAGGAGGTGAGGAAGCATATTACCAAGATGAATGTGTAGTATAAGGCTAAGACAGATGAGAAAAGATGGCATAAGGACTTTCAGGTTGGAGATTAAGTTGTGGTTCATTTACGGAAGGAGCGATTTCTAGTTGGTACATATAAGAAGCTGAAAATGAAGAAGTTTGTGCCATGTAAGATACAAAAGAAGAATGATTCAGGAAATGCATATGAGGTAGAATTGCCTACATAGCTGAATATTTCACCAGTATTAAACATGCTAGATTTGACAGAATATCATGAAGGGGGTGTTGAAGATGAGATGACAGCAACACAGTGGAGTATTCCAGCAACTAGTTCAAATACCAAAGAGAATGAAGATATACTGGATAGTCGTGTTGGTAGAAGCACAAGGAACAAGACATATGAAGAATATTTGATCAAATGGAAAGAATGACCTGTTGAAGATTCATCATGGCTAACGAAGGAGGAGGTTAACCGTCTTGGTTTTCCTCTGCACACTTGAGTCATGACAGGGTCACTTCTCAAATTACCCCAGGTGTCTGATGCAGGAGCATCCTGGGTGTAAGAGCAATCTTGCATCACCCAAAAATATTTCTATTTTTGTATTCAATAAGAGCTATCTTGTGCAGAGCTGCTATTTATGGAAACTTACTATTTTTAGTAAGTTGGTCATATAATCTTGAAATGTTCTGATTTCACAGTTGGAGGTTCATCTCAGTCATTTCAGCCTTCCAGTTGAGTTTCATTGCCACAGCATCTGTATTGGTGAAGTTATTGAGGTTTTTGGGTATGAAATCTTTTAGGTCAATTTTGAAGGCCTTAGAGGCTCCAGATCGTGATCGACCCTTGGCTAATTGGCGCTAGCGCGTGTTAAGCACTGTAAATCTCATCATGGCATTTTCAAAAAGTGGTTACAATAGAAAAATAGAGTTACAGTTAAAACGTTATGGCCTCCGAAAGTTGGGTTACCTAAAATCATATTTTGTATTTCTTTTGAGCCGACCCAATTGTAATAATTGTGAAAAATAAATAATTCTATGTTTAGTCGGCCTAAAGGGCTAAATTTATGGAACCTTCTCGAGCGGTGGAAATTGCCTATATAAGAAAGGTCTGTAGTGTTGTCTTAAGCAGTTCGGGACAGTTTTGGGTAGTAGATCTGGGTATTGATTTGAGGCTTTGTCCTATAGAATATTGTAAGGGAATGCCCATGCGGCTTTGCATATTGTAATTCTAAAAGTTTGTAATTCCACATTTGTGGAGATAATAAGATGCCAATTTTATGTTTTTGCATATTGTTGTTGTTTCTCTGTTTCTGTTATGTGTTTGTGGTATTAAGGGGAGCACCCTTCATCGAGCTGATACCACTTGATGAAGGTCTTGATGAAGGCCTTAGAGGCTCCGGATCGTGATCGACCCCCGACTGATTGGCATTAGTGCATGTTAGGCATTGTAGATCTTGTCATGGCATTTTCGAAAAGTGGTTACAATAGAAAAATAGAGTTATGGTTAAAAAGTTATGGCCTCCGGAAGTTGGGTTACCTAAAATCATATTTTGTATTTCTTTTGAGCCGACGCTATTGTAATAATTGTGAAAAATAAATAATTCTATGTTTAGTCAGTCTAAAGGGCTAAATTTTTGGAACCTTCTCGGGCGGTGGAAATTGCCTATATAAGAAAGGTTTGTAGTGTTGTCTTAGGCAGTTCGGGACAGTTCTAGGTAGTAGATCTAGGTATTGATTCGAGGCTTTGTCCTACAGAATATTGTAAGGGAATGCCCATGTGGCTTTGCATATTGTAATTCTGAAAGTTTGTAATTCCACATTTGTGGAGATAATAAGAGTCCAATTTTCTGTTCTTGCATATTGTTGTTGTTTCTTTGTTTCTATTATGTGTTTGTGGTATTAAGGGGAGCACCCTTCATCAATTTTTTATTTCTATATATTTTTGATATATATATTATATTCTTGAGGTTTAAATAAAAAACTTGTACACATAAATATAAATTGTGTAGGTGATATTTTTGCTGTGGTTGCAAATCTTGAGAATATAGAAGGTGTAGATTATTATCTACTAAGGTGCACCAATGAAAAACACAAGTTTCCTGAAGAAGTTGTCGATGGTGATGGACGAAAATATCCGACCGGTTTAGTTGTTATTGAAGGCACCTATTATCAAGAAGCTAAGATCGACAAAAATGGAATTCAATTTATTGAATACTTGCTTGGAGAGAGAGTTCTACATTATAGTCACTTGGTTATAGCGACGAAATTGCAGTTTAAAACTGTGCCAAAACAAGGGTCACGTAAAAACCAAAAGTGAAAGTTGCCTATTGAAGAGCATGAAAAACTTTTGGAGATAATAAAGGATAGAGAGGATCCAGACTACATTTATCAAGAGCTTTAGGTTGAAGGATTTTAATTTGTGCATACTTAATTTAAATCCTATTTGAAACTTACAGACTATAAATTTGATTTGAAATTTATGATTAGATTGAATTTATGGATCAAGATTAAACCTGAATTAAATTTTAATTGATTCTATATTTCTACTCTCTCTCTCTCTCTCTCTCTCTCTCTCTCTCTCTCTCTCTCTCTCTCTCTCTCTTCTAGAACTTTCAATTTACTTTCTACTTGATTAGATTGATTAGATAGGTTTAAACTAAATTTTAATTGATTCTAGAACTTTCAATTTACTTTCTACTTGAATTTTAATTTCAATTTATTGATTAGATTGATTAGATAGGTCTATATTTCTATTTTTTGTTTAGATTGATGATTAGATAGGTCTATATTTAAATTGAATTTAAATTGAAATTAGATTGATTCTTTTTTCAATTGATTAGAATAGATTGATCACTTGAATTGAATACCTTTTCTAGTCTATAAATTTCTATTTATTGATTAGATAGGTAAATTGAATTTTAATTGATTCTAGAACTTTCAATTTACTTTCTACTTGAATTTTAGGTCTTAAGATATCATATCAGGTCTTATTAGTTGAATGTTAGGTCTTAAGGGGTTCTATTAAGTCACATGTTAGGGCTTAAGGGGTCATATTAGGTTATGTTAGGTCTTAAGGGGTCATATTAGGTCTTATTAGTTGAATGTTAGGGCTTAAGGGGTCATGTTAGGTCTTTTTAGTTCTTAAGGGGTTTTATTAGGTCATGTTAGGTCTTAAGGGGTCATATTAGGTCTTATTAGTTTAATGTTAGATCTTAAGGGGTCATGTTAGGTCTTAAGGGCTTAAGGGGTCATGTTAGGTCTTTTTAGGGCTTAAGGGGTCATGTTAGGTCTTAAGGGGTCATATTAGGTCTTATTAGTTGAATGTTAGGGCTTAAGGGGTCATGTTAGGTCTTATTAGTTGAATGTTAGGTCTTAAGGGGTCATATTCGGTCATTTTAGGGACTCATATTAGGTCATGTTAGGTCTTGTAAGTGATGTTAGGTATTATTAGGTCATGTTAGGTATTTTTAGGTCTTAAGGGGTTGTATTAGGTCATGTTAGGTCATATTAGGTCATATTAGGTCTTTTAGGTCATGTTAGGTCATATTAGGTCATGTTAGGTCTTAAGGGGTCATGTTAGGTATTTTAGGTGATGTTAGGTCTTATTAGGTCATGTTAGGTCTTGTTACATCTTAAGGGGTCATATTAGGTCATGTTAGGTCATATTAGGTCATATTAGGTCTTTTAGGTCATGTTAGGTCTTATTAGGTCTTAAGGGGTCATGTTAGGTCTTTTTAGGTCTTAAGGGGTCATATTAGGTCATGTTAGGTCTTATTAGGTCTTAAGGGGTCATATTAGGTCATGTTAGGTCATATTAGGTCATTTAGGTCTTTTAGGTGATGTTAGGTCTTATTAGGTCATGTTAGGTATTGTTAGGTCTTAAGAGGTCATATTAGGTCATGTTAGGTTATATTAGGTCATATTAGGTCTTTTAGGTCATGTTAGGTCATATTAGGTCATGTTAGGTCTTAAGGGGTCATGTTAGGTCTTTTAGGTGATGTTAGGTCTTATTAGGTGATGTTAGGTCTTGTTAGGTCTTAAGGGGTCATATTAGGTCATGTTAGGTCATATTAGGTCATGTATTAGGTCATATTAGGTCTTTTAGGTCATGTTAGGTCTTAGTAGGTCGTGTGAGGTCATATTAGGTCTTAAGGGGTCATGTTAGGTCATATTAGGTCTTTTAGGTCATGTTAGGTCTTATAAGGTCTTAAGGGGTCATAATACATCTTAAGGGGTCTTATTATGTGTGTGGACATTGTACCTAGCTGTGGACACAACACTTCAGTAAAACATTAGAGGTTAGAAAAATCAAAATCTGCAAAAAAATGAAACTAAGCTAACCAGGTGATTTACTGCCTTCTAGTACGTGCGAGTATGATATTCTTAGATTAGACTGAGATAAGTAACAATGCAACACCTAAATGAAGGATTTGAATGCAAAAGAATGAAAAACTATATGAATGTAGATTAATCTATTTTTTTGTATTTTCTATGCAATTAGGATGAAAAACTATATGAATCTAAGCTAGAATTGATTGAAAATGATATGCAGATTTAATCTAACAATGATATGAAAATCTATGCAAAGCTATGAAAAACTATGAATTGGTCTCACAAAGTCGCCTATCGCAAAAGCTTGATTTTTCGTATGTAATTTCACTAGAGTAATTGTGAGGGATTTGATTGATTGAAAGATTGAGGGATTATTGTTGTGAAGAGCTAAGCCTTGATTTTATAGAAATTCAGGGCTTGAGGATGCATTGAAAAAAGCCATAAATCACTCTTGATAAACTCAAGTTGATTTTTGAGTTAACAAGAAATTAAGAATAAATAAACTAATAAAATCATGCAAAAGCAGTTTTTATCTCAAAATAGAGTTTTAGATCAATTTCCAACTCACAATCACATGTTGAGTTTAAATTTAAAATTGGTTGTTAATTTCTAGTTGCCTGCTTTTCTAATTGTGCATGATTTAATATGAATTAATTTAATAAATAAAGTGATTTATTTTCAACTTAACATTTTTTTTATAAGTAAAACAATTGATTTATGGGTTAATCAATTATTAAATCAAACTTTATTCCAATTAAATCATTAAATTTGACAATTTTGATTTTAAATCAATTAAATAAATATTCAATTGATTGTTTGTAGGAATTTTGATTTATTTTCAAAATAAAAATAATATTAATTAGGAATAAATATAATTAAATCTTAATTAAATAATTAAGTGGTAGAATTAAATTAATTAATTAAATATTCATCATATTCAATTAATCAACTTTAGGATAAATAATGACATTTATCACCAAATAATATTCAATTAAAGATAATTATGATAAATTAGGAATATTTAAGGAATATTCCCCGATGTAGAATTAAGATAATCAATTAGGTTTTTGATAAACTGATGTGTAGATGTGCCTTAGGTTAGGACTTTGATGTCGATTTCAATCGATTTGTTGATGTAAGACATTAATGAACCTATAGCCCATTTTTGGGGTATTACATTTTGCCCCTCTTTGAATCATTGTGCGAAGCGCAGTGGTTCAAATATTAATCTATTTTTTATGTTGAAACTGATTTGAAAGATGAACCGATTCTGAGATAGAAATCGATTGAAAGATTGGAAAAAGTTGATTTAGGTCCTGGTTGACCAAGAATCGTGATGATGTCAACTATAGCAACAATGAACCAGTGATTACCAAAAAGTGTCAAAATGCCTGATTCTGAACCTTATGATTATGAAGAAGTGAGTGACCTGATTCCAGACCTGATTGTCCAAAGGAACCGTAATTGATATCACATCTAAATCCTTCAGTTATGAAGAAATAAGGAAATAACATTAATGAACCGATGGTTACGAAAAGCTGATACAGTTTACAAGATAGATTAGGATACTAGATTGATATGGATCTCGATGAATCTAATATGCCCCAAGTGATGGGGTCTTTTGATGAATCAACAACTAGATGTGGTTGTTGTCTTGATTACTCAGGAAATATTTGATTTACAAACTTGATTGATGTGCAATACCATGCCCCCTTTGGGATGAAAATTGAAATCTAACAAGAAAAGTCAACGTTAAATGGTTTAGAAGCATGTTAATTGATTTGAGAAGTGGTTATACATGTCCGAGAATGCGTTCTACATCATTTGGAGGTCCTGGAGACCAAGTTTGACTAAGTTTGACCATGAGTTGACCATGGGTGACCAAATTAAAATTTTGATAGTTTGATGTAAGATCAACAGTTAAGTTGAATTCTGGATTTCTGTGATGATTGAAGGTCGATTATGCAAGCAGTCGGCCGTCCTGGGTTTGAAAATTTTAAATCACAATTTTGACAAAGTAAATGATCTCAAATTTTGATTTTCATCCCAAAAATGAGTTCTATTTGCTATTTCATTGGAGGGACCTTCATACAATGCTTAGTCCTTGTGTCATGTTTAGCATTTTTGTTTTTGAAGAATCGTTTAAGTGTCAAGTTGATTTAGGAAATCGTGAGATAAATGCAATCATGCAAAGTGCAAAGTGAAATGCAGACCTAGGACCTAGCACTTAGTCACTGATCATGTGTCGGTCATTTTCATTATTGAATTTTTAGGTAACCAGATAAATCAATACAATGTCCACTAGTTATGAAACCATAGACATATGAATATTGATTTGTATGCTCAAGGATATACAATGCCCATTGGCTAGACAACCATGGACATATGAATATTGATTTTGTTTTTGGAATGTTGAATTAGATATAGGCACCAAGGCATAAACGCTAGGATGACCTAAATATCATGTCCATTTTGATATAGCAATTTGTATAAGCATAAAAACATAGATGTCGTGATGACCAGAATATGCCTTGCAGAATAAACACATCAAGTAGTCAAGGGATCATTCTAAATCCAGTGTGAATTACCTGTAGTGACCCTTTATTGTTCACATCCTTAGGTAAGATCATGTTTCACAGTAGGAGTAAGAACTTTCTCAAAAAGACAATAGTTAGATCAAACTTCCTTGAATTTTCTGGGTATCAATGGTCGAGGTACGCATGGCCATCCAATACGAGATAGAGGCTCTTACAGATAGACACCATTTCAATCCAAAATTTCCAAAGTTGTTAGATTTTCACATACAAGCAGAAAATAAAGAAAAGATTATGCCCCCAGTCATCACTCTCTAAATCCTGTAAAGGACATCATCGAAGAGCTCTAAGGGACACAATATGCAAAAATCTTAATGCGAATTAGTAAGCATACAAGGAGATAAAAGCATCTAAAAGCATAGATTGTTTTCAATTTGTGTTGATGTTTGATTTCATTATTGTAGATGCAAAATCCTTTCTAGAGAGGAGACTGACTGACTGACTCATATGTAGCTTCAAAAGACTTTGACTGGATATGACTCGTCTGAGATACTGAGGACTATAGGATATGAATTTGATTGTCCCCAAGTTTGAACATTGATAGGATATAGACGTTTGAGCTGATGGTGTACAGACCGACTTTCTTGAAAATAGGATATGTGAAAACAAATCGGGAGGTATGTACAAACTAAAGCAAGACTGAAAGTTGGGAAAGACCAAGAATGCCCTGATAGATGGAGCATTTTGAAACAAGTGGTGCATGTTTGCCGAGTTTTCACCATCTTGGCAGAGATTCTATTTTTGCTACCAAGGTGCTTGTTTCCAAGTTTTCACCAAGGCACTTTTTCTTTTTTTTTTTCTCTTTTTTTTTGTATTTTTCATTTTTTCAATTTTTTTGTTATTTTTTCAATTTTTTGATTTTTTTGTGAATCATCAAGGTGCCTATTTACTATGTTTTCACTAGGATGATCATTTTTTTAGGACTTTTTCTGATTTTTATGATTTTTCAAAATATTTTGTAAAGACTAAATGCCTTAGGCATAGAATTTCTTCAGATGGAGAATGTTGATTAGTTCTTGGAGCTGTTCTCCTTTAGTCATTGAGAGTTGATAGGCTCTAGAGCCAAAAGTAGTAGTGACAAAAAAGGGACCTAGCCAATTGGGTTCAAACTTCCCCTTGCACTCTCTATGTGATTGATTTTTAGGATTTTCTCTCAAGACTAGATCGCCAACCTGAAATTATCGATGTCTGACTTTCTTATTGTAACCTCTAGACATTCTCTTCTGATATACTCTAAGATGATCATACGCTGCTTGTCTGCGCTCATCTAGTAATTCAAGTTCTTGCAACATAGACACTTTGTAGTCATTATCAGTTACTAGACCATGCATTCTAATTCTTAGTGATGGGATTTCAACCTCAATTTGTAATACTGCTTCAGACCCATAAACTAAAGTGAATGGTGTAGCCCCAGTGGGTGTTCTGATACTTGTTCAGTAGGCCCAGAGAGCTGGATTGATCATGAGATGCCAGTCTCTTCCTATTTTATTAAGTGTACGATGCAAGATTTTCAATAGATTCTTGTTTGAAGCCTTTGCTTGTCCATTCCCGTGAGGATAGCAGATAGATGACCAATTTTGTGTGATCTTGAATTTGGCACATAGATCATGGGTATGTGCTGGGTCATGGTATGCCAAAAAGTGGCGATGTGGAAAAGAAGTCCTGATTGATAGACTCTTTTAAAAACAACTATAACTTTCTAATAATATAACATTTTGAAATCTGAAATATACATCAGATTCTATGCTTCACCTAATATAATAATAATAAACAATTTTTTCAATTTGATGAAGTTTAGACTAAGTTAAGGTGGTCAGACATGAGAGTTTTTATATTTAGGAAATTTTGTAGTAGAAAAATCATAATTAATTATTTACTTGGAAAATTTTTTTTAAAAAAAATATACATCACATCCAAATATGAGTCTACTACTTTTATCTAGAATCTTATAAAAAAATATTATCATTTGATTTTGTTTAATGTGGTCAAACATACACCTACTTGTTATCTTTCTAGTCCTAATTGATAGACTTATTGGAAAATAACTATAACTTTCAAACTGTATAACATTTTTGAAATCCAAAATATGTTTCACATTCTATGTTTTTCCTACTACAAAAAAAATAAAAAAAGTTTTCAGTTTGATAAAGTTTAGACTAAGTTAACGTTGTTAGACACGAGAGTTTTTGTATTATGGAAAAGTTGTAGAATAAAAATCATAATTAATTATTTACTTGGAAAAAAATTACAAAAAAATATGTCACATCTGAACATGAGTCTACTACTAATATCTATAATCTTGTAAAAACAAATTATCATTTGATTGCGTTTAAGGTGGTTAGACATACACCCACTTATTTTTTTCTTGAAATTTCCGTACTACTACATTGAAATTTTAAATTTTCAACATATAGAATAATTATTTTTCAAAAAAGGCCTGGTATCTTAGAAACTAAATTCAATTTTATACAGATTCTCTTCTTACATATTTTTGATATAGTATTTATAACTTGTTCAAATTTTTATGTCAACTCGTGTAAACTTGATTTTTTGAATTTTCATTGCCACTTAAGGGTCTAGTTTGGCATACAATGATATTGCACATACCCTCATCTAAGTCTCTATTTTTGAATTTCCCACTATTATTTGTGACTATAGAATGTGAAATACCATACCGACATATGATGTGGTTCAGAATGAACATGGAAATTTTCTTGTCAGTTGCTTGAGTCAAAGGGACTGCTTGTACCCACTTTATGAAATAGTCTGTAGCTGTAATGATATGAGTATGTCCATTAGAAGAATGAGGATGTATGGATCCTATAAGATCAAATACCCATTGGTGAAAAGGCCATTGTATAGTAAAGGGAATTAGATCTCTCCCTGGTGCATGAATTAAGTTACCATGTACCTGGCACTTTTGATAGTTCTTAGCAAACTTGGTAGCCTCTTTCTCCATTTCAGGCCAATAATACCTAGCCCTAATAAGATTTCAAGCTAGTGTTAAACTGTTCAAGTGTGACCCACATATACCTTAATGGACTTCCTCTAATGCATGTTGAGACTCTTCTCGTTCTAAACATATAAGTAGTGTACCATCTAGACCTTGTTTGTATAGATCATGACCAATGATGACATACCAGGATGCATTGCAGATAAGGTATATTTTCTCATGGTAGTTAAAGGTATCAGGGATGATTTGGTCTTGGAGATAGGAGAAAAGGTTTTTATATCTAGATGAATCATGACCAGCAATAGTACAGATCATGTGGGTTTCAGGGGAATCATATGCAGGATAAGATAGTTCTTCCACCAGTAACTCGTAGCATAGCTCATGTTTAGGTTGTTGTAATAAAGTAGATAGCATTGCCATGGCATCAACAACTTTGTTCTTTGTTCTAGGAATTTTCTCAAAGGTGATAGATATGAAATATTTCTTTATATCATCTACCATTCTCTTGTATGGGATCAACTTTCCATCTTTCATTTGATACACATCATTGAATTGGTGTATTACAAGTTGTGAGTCTCCATGAATGTGTAGTTTTGTTACCCTCCATTCAATTTCTATCTTCATGCCATTAAGAAGAGCTTCATATTCAACAATATTGTTTGTGAAAGGAAACTTTTTTTTGAATGCTTTAGGGATCGAGTATCCTTGAGGTGTGATGGACAATATGCCTGCTCCAGTTCCATTCTATGTATAGGAGACATCAAAGAATAACTTCCATGCTCTAGAAGAAAGATTCATGGTAGAGGAATCTAGGAATTCCATTTGCATTGGTGTATCATCAAACAAAGGTGCGTTAGCCAGTTGATCAACAATAACTTGGCCCTTGATAGCTTTTCTTTCAACATATTCAATGTCAAATTCACTTAATAACATCACCCATTTAGCTAGTCTACCCATGAGAGCAGCTTTGCTTAGTAGGCACTTTAGTGGATCAATCTTAGCTACCAAATGTGTGGTATGAGATAACATGTAGTGTCTCAATTTCTGTGATGCAAAGATCACAACTAGACAAGCTTTCTCAATCATTGAATAGTTCTTCTCATATGCTACCAATGTTCTACTGATATAGTATATAGCTCTTTCCTTCTTGTTCTCATCATGTTGTGTTAGTAATGCCCCCAATGATGTATCTATGGTAGAGACATATAAGATCAATGGCTTCCCTTGTATAGGAGGCATCAAAATAGGAGGATTTGATAGATATTTCTTGATATGATTAAAATTCTTTTCACATTCCTCGTTCCATGCAAAGGTCACACCTTTGTGTAATGTCTTTGTAAAAGGTTGTGATATGTTTACTAGCTGAGATATGAAGCATCTAATAGATTGTAGTCTCCCTTGTAATGTTCTCATTTGATTGATATTCTTGGGAGGTTGCATCTCCATGATAGCTTTAACTTTCACTGGATCTACTTCAATTCCTTTCTTTGAAACAATGTAGCCTAATTGTTTTCCAAAAGTGACACCAAAAGCACACTTCTTAGGCTTCAATTTGAGACTAAACTTCTCCATTTGATCTAGTATTTTTCTCAAATCATTTAGATGTTTAGATCTTATCATAGATTTTTCTAAAGTATCATCAACATAATCCTCCATAGTTTGATGCATCGTGTCATGAAAGATAGATGTCATAGCTCTTTGATATGTAGCACCAACATTCTTAAGCCCAAATGGTATGACATTCCAGCAGAAGGTACCCCACACACATGTGAAAGAAATTTTCTCCTGATCCTCTGGAGAAATTTTGATTTGATTATATTTAGAAAAACTATCCATTAAAGAATACATCTCAAAGCCCGCAGTCATGTCCACTATCATATCAATGTTAGGCAGTGGAAAATCATCTTTAGGGCATGCTTTGTTCACATCTCTAAAATCTGTGCATACTCTTATAGACTTGTCTGGTTTTGATATAGGTACAATATTTGAGATCCATTCAGCATAATCAATAACATGAATGAAACCAGCTTTTAGTATTTTCTCTAATTCAGCTTTGACCAAGAGTGCAACATGTGGATGCATCTTTCTCAACTTTTGCTTAACAGGTTTGACCCCCGGAGCAATAGATAGATGGTACATTATAAGATCGAGATCCAACCCTGGCATATCTGAATATTTCCATGCAAAGTTGATCTTTTTCTCTGTTAGGAATGTAATAAATTGCTGCTTTTCTTCTATTGATAAGGATTGTGCTACATGGATCAACTGTGGTTCTTCTATTGTTCCCAAGTTGATAGATTGAGTGGGCTCAATTAGCACTAGAGATCTGTCATGTAAATGACTCAGAAGGACATCAAATATCTCATCCTTAGGCACCTCAGAGAGGTTTTCACCTTCAGATACATCTTTTATTTTTACTTTTGTAGGTTCAGAGATTGCCACAAAGTGGTTTTCACCCTCAAAACTCTTTTTCTTTTTATTTTTACTCTTATTCTTTTGACTAAGATACTTGTTGTCTGACTCTGTCATGCTGACGCTCGGTTCATTGATGGAAGTCCTCATAGGATCGACTGCATTTAGATAGCAAGAAAGGGCATATTCATTGGAAAGGTATAGATATCTTGGTTCAGATCTATGGAGGATGGGTCAAGAAGTTCAGGGTGTTGGATAGTCAAAGCGGTGAAAGATTGGGAAATAGTGTTTACGGATATGGATCTATCATCATTGGTCCTAACTAGACTCTCAAGTTTGAAGGTGATATTACAACTCAAAATGTTCAATTCATGAATAAGCTCAATGTCATTATGGGAGTCCACTTCAGCCATCAGTGGATCAGACTCGTTAAGTTCATTATTTCTCTCTACACTTACATTGGGTTTAGGTGCATTTTGGTGAATAACATCAACATGTTTTTCTCTGATAAGCTCATCTTCCTCTGGAATGGCTCCCCATTCATAGTCATTTAATTCCTCATCTATGACTCTAGGAAATCTAAAACATGTGTAAAGTCAGGATGGATACCCCAAGAAGGAGTACCCTCAGATTCTGATTTGAATTTATACTCATGAGAATCTATCTCAGAATAGCTGCCACCTTCCTCCTTGTCTATGTGTTCTTCTTTAAGATCAGCTAGTTCTTGTGGTGCAATTATCTTTTGTTCTATAGTAGGTTCTTGTGTTTCTACTACATTGATTCTTTTTACTGGATCATCTTCAACTTCAAGGAGGTCTTTTATTTCTTTAGGAAAATGCTCATAAGGAATGAGCTCCTTAGTGGCGTCTAAATCATCACTGTCAGATTGTTGTGTTGTTTCATCTATTGGTTCCATTTGTTCTAAGACATGTGGGGAGTTCTTGCTAAGATAGAAAGGCTTCTTCTTATATCCTAGACCTATTGTATTCTTGTTTGTGTGACCATGATGGTCAAGAGGTGATAGAAGACCTTTTCCTTGTAGTCCTAGAGGTCCTTTTCCTATATATCCCATTTTAGAAATTAGTTTGTGCCCTGGTCCATATGATTTCGAAGGAACTTTTGGTGTTATGGAGTCACATTTTTGGATAGAATGGGATTGAGAATCATCCTTGTACAACCATGCAAGAACAACTTTATCTTCCTCAAACTCTTATTTAGATACTTGTTCTGTGACAAAACTTCCATTGAATATGACTTGGGATTCTTTAGCTGTAGGTTTCACTTTGTCAGATGGTTGTCCATAAGATTTTGGGGACAAGGGGAGAGATGTGAGAGATAAAATAGGTTCCATTGTGTATTATCCCATACCATTATCCTTGATTTTGACTTCTTAAGCAATGTCTTCCATTTTAGAGGTTGAAGCAATGTCTAGCTGCTTAGTGGAAGATTCTTTGTTGTTAGGAACAAGTTTATCAACACTTTCTTTCAAAGCATTACAAGTTGTATATAGGTCAGCTGGAATCATCACCTCCACTCCTTCATAAGGGAATTTCACACATTGATGGTATGTGGAAGGAATAGCTCACATTACATGTATCCAAGGTCTCCCTAGGAGAATTTTGTAAGCCAAAGGTAGATCAAGAACTTGACATATGGTATATCTAATAATAGGTCATGTTCTAATAGGTAAGACAATAGTTCCTTTGGAAGATCTTTCTTGCCCATTGTATGCTTTGATAGTTATCTTCTTCTTAGGATCAATGGAAGTTTCAAATAATCCCAAGTGTGTAATCAAGTTGTAAGAAAAAATGTTGAGACCAGCACCTCCATCTATCAACACACGTTTGAATCGATGGTTTTGGATTAAGACTTCAATATGTAAGGGCTGGTTATGCAGATGACTCAAGGAATTATCATCTTCCTCTGAAAAGGAGATATACTGTAGAGACGTAAGATGACCAACCATAGTTTGGAACCTGTCTAAATCAAGATTATCAGGAACATTGGATCTGAGCATAGCTTTATCTAGAATGGCTCTATGAGCTGGAGATATATGAAGCAACTCAAACATGGAGATTTTTGCATTGGTATGTTGGAGTTGTTGGACAATACTATAGGATATAGGCCTTGTGTCTTTAGGATTTAAAGATTTACATGTAGCCTTCTATTTAGAAGTGGAAGAGAGATTAAAAGGCATCTTAGGGACATTTGATGAATCTAGGATTTTTCCTTGCAGATGCACCTGAGCTTGTGACCGAGTAACTGCATTAGTTGATTGATTTTTCTCTATCTTTTCTTACAATTGTGATGACATTGCAACACTCAGATAGACATGGTTCAACCATATTGATGACAAAATTATTTCTAGAATAGGCATAATTGACTTTAGCACCCACATTAGGATGAGAAGATGAATCTCCTTGATTATGTTTCAGAAATGGTTCCATGAATGTTGTATGATCATTATTGCTTTTATGATTGTCAATTATGCTTTTTCCGTTATCAATTTTGTCTTGTATGATGTGTTTCAAGAGTATGTAGTTATTGGTTTTATGACCCTTATTACGATGGAAGTCACAAAAATTAGTCTCTTTCCACCATTTTGGTTTAGGTTCAGGATCAAAGACTTTTATCTCAGGCAAGTAAATGATGTTGTTAGCCAACAAAGTTTTCATGGAAGATTCCAAGGACTCTCCAAGAGGAGTAAATTTGTGTTTAGGATCTATAGCCCAAGGTTTGTAGTCAGATGGTTTCTTGTTTGATTCATTGGCTTTCGCTTCTAAGGCTTTGATAGCTTGGGTACCAACAGTGAGATTGAAAGAGGGTGCCTTAGATGGGGCATGTATATTATCAACAATGCTGTCTATGACAACACCTTTATTCTTGTTCCAATTTTTGCCTTTATCTTTAGAACTAGATCCAGATTCATACTTGTCTTTTTGAAATGATATGTCACCTTTTTGCACAAGTACTTTCTCAATTTTGATTGCATTTTCTACCATTTTATCAAAGAATGTATGATTTTTCATTTGAAAATGGTAGTTGAGTTCTGGAATAAGATTGTTGATGAAGATTTCCAACTTCTTAGTTTCTGGAATAGGCCTAGCATATAGAGAAAACTTCTTCCTCCATCTTTTGAGAAAAGTCAGGAATGGTTCTCCTGAGTTCTATTTCAGATAGCAAATATCGATCATAGTGACTGGGTGTTGAATGTTGTAGGAGTATTGTTGATAGAACAATTTGATTAAATCTTCAAAATTTTTGATAGTTGGAGGTATTTTCGAGAACCAATGAATAGTTGACCCTCCTAGAGATTGAGGGAAAATATGCATTAGGTAAGTTGGTTCATGCATGAAATCCATAGATTGAGTACATAATTCTCTGACATGATCTTAAGGATCAGAGTTTCCATCATACTTATCATATTTAGGAATCTCCACTCTTTTAGGGAATGGTGGCATGTACAAGTCTTTATCAAATGGAAAAGGGCATAGAGCCTCCATGGAAAACTCCTTAGGTTTCTTTTCTTTTTCAAGTTTGTTAAGCTTGACTTGCATGGCATGCATCTATTTCATCATAGTGGTGATTGGAGTTTCTTCCTCAAGCATAATGATATCTTCAACATTAAAGTTGGAAGGAAGTTTAGCTCCTTGACGAGCTAACTCTAGGAAGTATGTTTCTCTGTCTTCCTTCAAGAAATGCCTCATCATCTTCTTGAAGTCATCATCATTTTGATATCAAGAAATTTTAGAAGGTGCGGGCTCTTAGTCCGCACCATGTTGAGAGTGATGTCCTTGAGACCTATGGTTTGTCCCTCCTTGATACATGTTAGGAGTTTTAGGACTCCTTGGGATAGATTGATGTGGAGTTTGTTGATCACCTCCATGGGTTGATGGAGGAGGGGGTATGTAACCAGTTTTTAATCAAAGATTTCCAAGACCGTCATCTTCATAAAGACCTAAATTTTAGAGTTGCTTAAAGGTTGGACCCACGTGAGAAGTCAAAGGTAAGGTATTGGGTGCTTCTCCAGATTTCTTGTGTGAGGAAGCTCTAGTTTCCACCATTAACCTTAGGTGAAGTAAGAGAAAAAGATGAAGATGACTTGATTCAAGAAGATTGAATGATGTAGCCTTGTCAAGATTGGATTGATTGAAGATTAGATTGGACATAAATGAAGGATACTATGCCCTAGTAGTATGGGTAGATGCCCAAAAGATGGTGGGCATGAGCTCACAAAACTTAGCCATTTTTGTATGAAGATTGAATTGAATTGAAGATAATTTTGACACAAGATGAAAAAAAATCAAATCGATAAATCAAAAGGCTAAATCAGACTCAAGAGACCACTTTAGGAAAATGAATGGATTTGTTCTAGTTTTTGCTATGTTCCTGACACAATGATTTGTTTGACCAAAATCTGGAAGTAGGTTGTAAAAAATGGATTTTTGACAAATTTTGGAGTTTTCTGACAACTTTGACTTTAGCTTTGATACGAGTTTTGAAATTTCAGGATGACTTTTGACACCAGGAAGGATTTTCACTTTAGATTTGCAATTTTTCAATTTTCAGAACCAGTTTGTGTGCAAGATTTACTCTGTTCAAGTTTGCAGATTCGTGTAATAGTTCAGGATCGTTCATTCTCAAAGACCAAATAGATAGAAAACATGCAGAAAAAAAAAGCAAAGAGAAGCAATCAATCATTTGAAAACAATGAACAAGGGAAAAAACAACCTTGCACATGAACAAGCAATAGTGACTTAATGTGCTAATCCCTAGGAATGCTACTTGTGTATGTTCCAAAAAGTTTTTCAATAATGCACATAGTCCTAGAAAATGAAAAATTAGCCTCGCTAGGGTTTGTAGTAATGGTCTGACTCTGCAACTTTTGTGATCTCAAGAGGGTGAACTCCAATCTAGGCACACCAGGGTTTTGACACAGTCTAAGAATTTAATCAATCAGGAGCTGCTAGGGAGATCTGACAACCCAATAAGAGACCACACCTGTGAAGATTTCCTCCACAAGGACATTTATATAGTGGCTGATGCTACCATGGTGAAAATGGCTATTACCACTTGAGGTTCTATCCATGTGGTTGACCCAATTAAGGGAATGTCCACTACAGTTAACCCTCTCTAAAGGTGACTCACAAAAGATACCTCAGGGGGACTAGATCAGATTCAAAGATCTGGGTTTCTAGTACTATCCAAAAAGGAAGTAGAGCATAATCCCCTAGCCTCTTCACTTCACCAAAACAAAGCAGACAGATTAATTCAACATGTTAAGACTGAAATTATCTCACATAGATCTATGATGTCAACCGCTTATGGTCTATCATTCTCTCCGAAGAGAGAATGTATCAATCAAAAGTTGAAGACTCAAAAATCTAGAAGAACGCAAGACAATCTCAGTATCCTCCCTACCTACAAGGGGATCCTTCATCAAGAAGATCTTCACATGAATAAACAAGAGAAAGAAGCCCACTCTCCCAAGATCATCCACAAATAGTGTTCATAGGGCCTATTTACTATGTGTAACAGATATGCAGAAAGCAAATCTATGTTCATTTTATAGCCCAAAAACTAAATTCTATGATATGAAAGCAGGAAAAGTCACACAAGCTTGACATAAGAGAGGTTCATTTTATATCCAAAAATGAAGTGTTCTCAGATGCAACAAAATACCCGAGTTCCTCGCAACACGCTTAGTATATTTTACCCATTTTAGCAATTTTTGAGCATTTGTCTTCTATCTTTTGTACCCACAGGATGTACCTGCACCTGCACCTACAAACCATTGTTATGAAAAACATACCTATTCTTGTAAATAAAACCTAATGTTATAAAAATCCATCAAAAAAAGAAACACAACTTGTCAACCCCACGTGGTAGAAAATCAGGTTAGTGAAAGATAATGTGTCATTTGATAATCAAAAAACCTGTTGTCATAAAAAATCAGATTCTGACCAGTCTACACTAAATAAATCATAACTTTTTCAAATCAAGAAGAAATTAATTCAAACCAATAGAAAATGAAAGCTAACTCAAATACCTTTCAAAAAATATAAATTTTGGATCTGTATCATATCATATGTGCATGTACCAATAAAAACATCAGTCAGATTTCATAAAATCAGGTTCTGACTAGTCTTCACTAAAATGATCATAAATTTTGCAAATCAAAATGAAATTAATCCAAAACAATAGAAAATGAAAGTTAACTCAAATAAATTTCCAAAAATATAAATTTCATATCTTTATCATGTCATATATGCATGTACCAATAAAAAAAATTAGTCATATTTCATAATATCAGGTTCTGACCAGTCTTCACTAAAATGATCATAACTTTTGCAAATCAAAATGAAATTAATCCAAACTAATGGAAAATGAAAGCTAACTCAAATAAATTTTCAAAATTATAAATTTTAGGTGTGTATCATGTCATATGTGCATGTATGAATAAAAACATTAGTTAGATTTCTAGAAAAACAACCCAGAATTTTGTCACAAAACTCACAAAAATTAACCTTGTGGTTGTGGGTTCGAGAAAAATGATAGAAATTTGATAGAATAGAATGGAAACCTATTTCAGGGCCCCATGGTGGGTGCCAAAAATGTGTGTGTGAAAATTGTACCTAGCTGCGGACACAACACTTCAGTAAAATATTAGAGGTTAGCAAAATCGAAATCTGCAAATAAATGAAACTAAGCTAACCAGATGATTTACTACCTTCTAGTAGGTGTGAGTATGGTATTCTCAGATTAGACTGAGATCAGTGACAATGCAACACCTAAATGAAGGATTTGAATGCAAAAGAATGAAAAACTCTATGAATGCAAATTAATCTATTTTTTTAATTTTCTATGTAATTAGGATGAAAAACTGTATGAATCTAAGCTAGAATTGATTGAAAATGATATGCAGATTTAATCTAACAATGATATGAAAATCTATTCAAAGCTATGAAAAACTATGAATTGATCTCACAAAGTCGTGTGTCGCAAAAGCTTGATTCTTTGTATGTAATTTCACCAGAGTAATTGTGCAAATTCGAGAGATATCGATTGATTGAAAACTTGAGGAATATGATTGATTAAAAGCTTGAGGGATTATTATTGCAAATTCAAGAGATATGAGATGAATTGAAAGCTTGAGGGATTTGATTGATTGAAAGTTTGAGGGATTATTGTTGTGAAGAGCTAAGCCTTGATTTTATAGAAATTCAGGGCTTGAGGATGCATTGAAAAAAAGCCATAAATCACTCTTGATAAACTCAAGTTGATTTTTGAGTTAACAAGAAATTAAGAATAAATAAACTAATAAAATCATGCAAAAGCAATTTTTATCTCAAAATAGAGTTTTAGATCAATTTCCAACTCACAATCACATGTTGAGTTTAAATTTAAATTTGGTTGTTAATTTCTAGTTGCTTGCTTTTCTGATCATGCATGATTTAATATGAATTAATTTAATAAATAAAGTGATTTATTTTCAACTTAACATTTTTTTTTGAATTAAAACAATTGATTTATGGGTTAATCAATTATTAAATCAAACTTTATTCCAATTAAATCATTAAATTTGACAACTTTGATTTTAAATCAATTAAATAAATATTCAATTGATTGTTTGTAGAAATTTTGATTTATTTTCAAAATAAAAACAATATTAATTAGGAATAAATAGAATTAAATCTTAATTAAATAATTAAGTGGTAGAATTAAATTAATTAATTAAATATTCATCATATTCAATTAATCAACTTTAGGATAAATAATGACATTTATCACCAAATAATATTCAATTAAAGATAATTATGATAAATTAGGAATATTCAAGGAATATTCTCCAATGTAGAGTTAAGATAATCAATTAGGTTTTTGATAAATTGATGTGCAGATGTGCCTTAGGTTAGGAATTTGATGTTGATTTCAGTCGATTTGTTGATGTAAGAGGTTAATGAACCTATAGCCCATTTTTGGGGTATTACACTTATTAGGTCATATTAGGTCATATTAGGTCTTCACGGGTCCTATTTGGTCTTAAGCGGTCCTATTAGGTCATGTCAGGTCATATTAGGTCATATTAGGTCATGTTAGGTCATATTAGGTCTTTTAGGTCATGTTAGGTCTTATAAGGTCTTAAGGGGTCATGTTAGGTCTTTTTAGGTCTTAAGGGGTCTTATTAGGTCATGTTAGGTCTTATTAGGTCTTATTAGGTCATATTAGGTCTTCAAGGGTCCTATTAGGTCTTAAGGGGTCCTATTAGGTCATGTGAGGTCCTATTAGGTCTTAAGGGGTCATGCTATCTCATATTAGGTCTTTTAGGTCATGTTAGGTCTTATTAGGTCTTAAGGGGTCATGTTAGGTCTTTTTAGGTCTTAAGGGGTCATATTAGGTCATACTAAGTCTTATTAGGTCTTAAGAGATCATATTAGGTCATGTTAGGTCATATTATGCCATGTTAGGTCTTTTAGGTGATGTTAGGTCTTATTAGGTCATATTAGGTCTTGTTAGGTCTTAAGGGGTCATATTAGGTCATGTTAGGGACTCATATTAGGTCATGTTAGGCCTTTTAGATGATTTTAGGCCTTATTAGCTCATGTTAGGTCTTGTTAGGTCTTAAGGGGTCATATTAGGTCTTTTAGGTCATGTTAGGTCATATTAGGTCATGTTAGGTCTTAAGGGGTTATGTTAGGTCTTTTAGGTGATGTGAGGTCGTATTAGGTCATGTTAGGTCTTAAGGGGTCATATTAGGTCATGTTAGGTCATATTAGGTCATATTAGGTCATATCAGGTCTTTTGGATCATGTTAGGTCATATTAGGTCATGTTAGGTCTTATTAGGTCATGTTAGGTATTGTTAGGTCTTAAGGGGTCATATTAGGTCATGTTAGGTCATATTAGGTCATATTAGGTCTTTTAAGTCATGTTAGGTCTTATTAGGTCATGTGAGGTCATATTAGGTCTTAAGGGGTCATGTTAGGTCATATTAGGTCTTTTAGGTCATGTTAGGTCTTATTAGGTCTTAAGGGGTCATGTTAGGTCTTTTTAGGTCTTAAGGGGTCATATTAGGTCATGTTAGGTCTTATTAGGTCTTAAGGGGTCATATTAGGTCATGTTAGGTCTTTTAGGTGATGTTAGGTCTTATTAGGTCATGTTAGGTCTTATTAGGTCTTAAGGGGTCATATTAGGTCATGTTAGGTCATATTAGGTCTTTTAGGTCATGTTAGGTCGTATTAGGTCATGTTAGGTCTTAAGGGGTCATGTTAGGTCTTTTAGGTGATGTTAGGTCTTATTAGGTCATGTTAGGTCTTATTAGGTCATATTAGGTCATGTGAGGTCATATTAGGTCTTAAGGGGTCATGTTAGGTCATATTAGGTCTTTTAGGTCTTATTAGGTCTTAAAGGGTCATGTTAGGTCTTTTTAGATCTTAAGGGGTCTTATTAGGTCATGTTAGGTCTTAAGGGGTCTTAAGGGGTCATATTAGGTCTCTTAGGTCATGTTAGGTCTTATAAGGTCTTAAGGGGTCATGTTAGGTCTTTTTAGGTCTTAAGGGGTCTTATTAGGTCATGTTAGGTCATATTAGGTCTTTTAGGTCATTTTAGGTCTTATTAGGTCTTAAGGGGTCATGTTAGGTCTTTTTAGGTCTTAAAGGGTCTTCTCAGGTCATTTTAGGTCTTAAGGGGTCTTATTAGGTCATGTTAGGGCTTAAGGGGTCTTATTAGTTGAATCTTAGGGTGTAAGGGGTCATATTAGGTCATGTTAGGTCTTATTAGGTCATATTAGGTCATGCTAGGTCTTTTTACGTCATATTAGGTCCTATTAGGTCTTCAAGGGTCCTATTAGGTCATGTGAGGTCATAATAGGTTTTATTAGGTCATATTAGGTCATGTTAGGTCTTATTAGGTCATATTAGGTCATATTAGGTCTTCAAAGGTCTTATTAGGTCTTAAGGGGTCCTATTAGGTCATGTGAGGTCATATTAGGTCTTAAGGGGTCTTATTAGGTCATGTTAGGTCTTAAGGGGTCTTATTAGGTCATGTTAGGTCTTAAGGGGTTATATTAGGTCATATTAGGTCTTTTAGGTCATGTTAGGTCTTATTAGGTCATGTGAGATCATATTAGGTCTTAAGGGATCATGTTAGGTCATATTAGGTCTTTTAGGTCATGTTAGGTCTTATTAGGTCTTAAGAGGTCATGTTAGGTCTTATTAGTTGAATGTTAGGGCTTAAGGGGTCATGTTAGGTCTTTTTAGGTCTTAAGGGATCATGTTAGGTCTTTTTAGGTCTTATTAGTTGAATGTTAGGGCTTAAGGGGTCATGCTAGGTCTTAGTAGTTGAATGTTAGGTCTTAAGGGGTCATGTTAGGTCTTAAGGGGTCATATTAGGTCCTATTAGGTCATGTTAGGTCTTAAGGGGTCCTATTAGGTCATGTTAGGGCTTAAGGGGTCATGTTAGGTCTTATTAGTTGAATGTTAGGTCTTAAGGGGTCATGTTAGGTCTTAAGGGGTCATATTAGGTCCTATTAGGTCATGTTAGGTCTTAAGGGGTCATGTTAGGTCTTAAGGGGTCATGTTCAGTCTTAAGAGGTCATATTAGGTCTTAGTAGATGTTATATTATATCTTAAGGGGTCATATTAGGTCTTATAATTAGTTGAATGTTAGGTCTTAAGGGGTCCTATTTGGTCATGTTAGGGCTTAAGGGGTCATGTTAGGTCTTAAGGGGTCTTATTAGGTCATGTTAGGTCTTAAGGGGTCATATTAGGTCTTATTAGTTGAATGTTAGGGCTTAATGGGTCATGTTAGGTCTTATTAGTTGAATGTTAGGTCTTAAGGGGTCATGTTAGGTATTAAGGGGTCATATTAGGTTTTATTAGGTCATGTTAGGTCTTAAGGGGTCATGTTCGGTCTTAAGGGGTCATATTAGGTCTTTTAGGTCATGTTAGGTCTTATTAGGTCTTATTAGATGTCATATTATATCTTAAGGGGTCATATTAGGTCTTATAATTAGTTGAATGTTAGGTTTTAAGGGGTCCTATTAGGTCATTTTAGGGCTTAAGGGGTCATGTTAGGTATTAAGGGGTCTTATTAGGTCATGTTAGGTCTTAAGGGGTCATATTAGGTCTTATTAGTTGAATGTTAGGGCTTAAGGGGTCATGTTAAGTCTTATTAGTTGAATGTTAGGTCTTAAGAGGTCATGTTAGGTATTAAGGGGTCATATTAGGTCCTATTAGGTCATGTTAGGTCTTAAGGGGTCATGTTCAATCTTAAGGGGTCATATTAGGTCTTTTAGGTCATGTTAGGTCTTATTAGATGTCATATTATATCTTAAGGGGTCATATTAGGTCTTATAATTAGTTGAATGTTCAGTCTTAAGGGGTTCTATTAGGTCATGTTAGGGTTTAAGGGGTCATGTTAGGTCTTAAGGGGTCTTATTAGGTCATGTTAGGTCTTAAGGGGTCATAGTAGGTCTTATTAGTTGAATGTTAGGGCTTAAGGGGTCATGTTAGGTCTTAAGGGGTCGTATTAGGTCCTATTAGGTCATGTTAGGTCTTAAGGGGTCATGTTCAGTCTAAAGGGGTCATATTAGGTCTTTTAGGTCATGTTAGGTCTTATTAGATGTGATATTATATCTTAAGGGGTCATATTAGGTCTTATAATTAGTTGAATGTTAGGTCTTAAGGGGTTCTATTAGGTCATGTTAGGGCTTAAGGGGTCATGTTAAGTCTTAAAGGGTCATATTAGGTCTTAAGGGGTCATAATAGGTCTTATTAGGCCTTAAAGGGTCATATTAGGTCTTAAGGGGTCCTACTAGCTCATGTTAGGGATTAAGGGGTCATGTTAGGTCTTATTAGTTTAATGTTAGATCTTAAGGGGTCATATTAGGTCATTTAGGTCATGTTAGGTCTTTTTAGGTCTTAATGGGTCATGTTAGGTCCTTAAGGGCTTAAGGGGTCATGTTAGGTCCTTAAGGGGTTAAGGGGTCATGTTAGTTCTTAAGGGCTTAAGGGGTCATGTTAGGGCTTAAGGGGTCATATTAGGTCTTAAGGGGTCTTATTAGGTCATGTTAGGTCTTAAGGGGTCATATTAGGTCTTATTAGTTGAATGTTAGGGCTGAAGGGGTCATGTTAGGTCTTATTAGTTGAATGTTAGGTCTTAAGAGGTCATGTTAGGTCTTAAGGATCTTATTAGGTCCTGTTAGGTCTTAAGGGCTTAAAGGGTCATGTTAAGTCTTAAGGGGTCTTAAGGGATCCTATTCGGTCATGTTAGGTCTGAAGGATCTATATGAAATAAATTAATTATATTGATTCTACCTGTAGATTGAATTTCTAAGATTGGGGTATGTGCAAGATCATGGTATACCAAACTATGGCCTTAAGTGGCAATGAAAAATTAGAAAATCAGGGTTAGTCAACTCGATGTAAAAGGTTGAACATCTTATGAACCTTATGTGAAAAAGTTGTAAGAGTAGAATCTATAGGAAATTGAATGTAGTTTCTAAACTAGTAGCCCTAGTTTGAAATTTTTGTTGTCTAATTGTTCAAAATTTTAGATTTTAATGCAGTACTACAAAAATTTCAAGGAAAAGATAAAAAGTATGTGTATGTTTGACCACCTTAATCACAATCAAATGATGATATGTTTTCCCAAGATTCTAGATATAAGTAGTAGACTCATGCCCGGATGTGACACATATTTGTTTGTAATTTTTGGTCAAATAAATAATTAATTATGAATTTTCTGCTACAACTTTTTCAGAATAAAAAAACTCTCGTGTTTGACCACCTTAACTAATTTCAAATTTTACCAAATTCAAAACTTTTTTTTTCTTATAGTAGCTAAAGCACAGAATGTGATGTATGTTTCAGATTTCAAAAAGGTTAAACGATTTGAAAGTTATAGTTGTTTTTAAATCAGTATGTCAATTACATCTTTAAAGATAACTCAATTGAAAAATAAGTAATAATTACTTACTGAACTCAAAATTTGACAGCAATTATATTGATGAAAAGATGATAATGTCTTTAAGAAACCCTTATCGTTTCATCAATTTCAGGTGAAAAAATAGTCGTCAGCTACATGGTCGAAGTCTCAATATCAAGAACTATCTCCTAAAACATGCCTAAAGGGTTGACCACCCACGTTTGGTAATGCCCAAGCAAATACCAAGCCTAATCGGATATCCGATAAGATTGGATATCCGATATTTTCGGATATTCGATAATATCAGATATCCAAAAAAGCTCACCTATTTTGAAATTTCAATTGCCCCACTTTTCCCAAATTCAAGTTTCATAATAAATGTATTTTTTAATAGTAATATTACTTGTCTTATAAATTAAGTTGTATTCTTTTTATGTTAAAATTAATTCAAGTTTCATATTAAATTATATTTTTGTTATGTTAATATTAATTTCATTTTAAATATTAATATTAAATAATAATAGCATAGCATAAATATTATAATATAAATTTTTATATTATTATGTATTATATTATTTGATATACAAAATGATTTCAAAAAAATACCTGCACAGTTGATTTGAGGACAGACAGTTTCAGCCCAAATCCTCCTTGAAAGTATCCAGCATAGGATTTTCTACAGAATCCTTGTAATTTAGGTAGTCTGACTATACTGAATAAGTAGATGTCAGTGGAATTCCCCTCGATTGAATACAATCAATTAATTTTTTAACTCTCGAAAAGAAATTTCACACAGTTATAGAACCATCGTATGCTCATCACCTGTTCTAGAAACTAATAGTGGCATAAAAATTGATGTAAGAACATTTAAGGTACATTGTCCACAAAAGGTATATGAAACCTTTAAATATACATTAAAAAGTGGAGGTGAAGGCTCTAGATTTGAGAGAGAGAGAGAGAGAGAGACTAGAAATATAGAATCAATTAAGGATGTTAGGTTTCCTAGCTATCTTTTAAGTTGTTTCAATAATGTAAGGCATTAGGCCTATAGGCTCATTAAGAGCAAGATTGTGACATGTTGTCAAAGTTGCAAATGTAAAAGAATGTTGTCGGCAACTTCCTTGACAAGTTGCTACCGACTTGTTACACAACTGCCCAACGGTCACAACCATTCAAAAAATAGTTGGATCCATTGAGGAAAGTCTTCATATATCCCTTACAGGTGGGTGGAAGAGTGTTGTTGAACAGTACAGATACTATATGTAATTTTTGCATCCAAATCAATAAAAAGATCCCTATTTTTCTCTAAGTTCTGGATTTGTAACAGTGCATGTATGGGTTTGTATGAATGATCAAGAAATTTGTTTGATCTAATACGCATCATGTAGTAGGACTCCATTTTTCTCAGTTTGAATTAGTTTGAAGAGCGAAGTCGAAAGTGGAAGGAATACGTTTCTGGGTTTTCAGGAAACCTTCCTAGACCAGAGTTTTGGTTGAACATGCCCTAACTTGTATTTCCTTTATGGGACTTCCATAAAAAGTTGGGAAATATAAGTAGGGGCAATGTATTTTAATTTCCCTAGAGTGCATGAGAAGGGGGATTGTCTGGAGAAGTTTTTTTGTAGACTCTAGACCAAGCATTTCTATGTGCTTGGTTCAGGAAATGAACAAGTGAAGTGAAAAAAGAACTTCGGGGGTAGATAAAAGAAGTCTAAAGATAGATTTTTGTCTTTATGGGATCCCCAATACCATTGCAACTGGCGGTCAACCTTGAACAAGAAATTGGTGAAGTTGTCTTTCATCAACTGAGTCAATTAGCCCTATCGGGACTAGTAGACCAGGAGTCTTTAAGTGTTGATTTATGTTTAGGATCTTAGGATCTTGAGGATTTTTAAAATTTATTGAAGGGTGTTTGAATATATTTTGTTTCCTTAGTTTTCTTATGAAAAACTAGAACTAGAACCCTAGAACCTCGTCAGAAGGCTACAAGCTTAGCAAGGTCTAACCTCTTAAACTTGTTATTTTAAGTCCTGTTGTGTTGTGGAAATCACTCCCATATAAGATATTTGTTCATGTATGGAACCTTTCCATCCCCTTACCAAATCTAAAGGTTCCTATTAGAAAGTAGAGTCAGTAAGGCATTTTGTGGTAGGCATTACCAAGCGTTAGTAAATCACTCAGTAGAGCTACCGAGCCCACTCGATTAACATAGACATTGAGCACCAACCAAGTATCAACCGAGCACCAGTAGAACCTGAGGGAGTACAAGCCGGTTGGAGACATTGAATCCTTCTATGAGGATAGTGTAATTGAGTTTGTTTTAGGATATTATAAAGGTGTACGACACTCTCCTAAACCCACTTTGGGTTCAGAGCAACATCGAAGGTCTCACCATTTACCGAGCTGCCTAAATAGGGGAGAGCTCTGCATCAAGTGGTATCAAAGCATCTAAGATCCTTAGGGTAAAGATATACCAACACCATGGAAGGAGAAGATGATGGAGGATTGTCATCAAGGATGACCAATGTAGAGATAGTAAGATACCTGAGAAAGAAAAAGACACAACATGATGATCGGAGAGATATCAAGATGCAACAGATGAGGCAAGAAATGGATAGGCCGAGGGAAGAGCTTCAGAAGAGAGGTAGTGGAAACTCTGAAGATGTCAAAGCAAGAAGTGATGAAGAACCCCTTGTGTAGGAGGAAGAAGAATGTCCTGCAAACCAGAGGCTACTTATGAAGACTCTAAAATCTATGGAGAGGAGAACCATGGATGCCAAGCTTGAGTTGCCTACATACAATGGGAAGATGGACCCGAACGCTGCAATGGATTGGGTGGATGCCCTAAATAGTTTCTTTGATTGTGAAGACATCCCTAAGAATCAAAGGGTGAGGATTGCTAAGTCAAAGCTCAAAGGCTCTGCACACACATGGTGGAACTTCACTCAAGATGATAGGGTGAAGAATGGAAAGAATCCAGTCACCACTTGGAAGAAGATGGTGACCCTACTTAGGGAAACTTATGTCCCTAAAGATTATGAAGTTCAACTTCATAAAAGGAGAATGAGTCTAAGATAGAAAGAGATGGACATCTATAGCTATACCAAAGAATTTCAAAGATTGGTGATGAAATCCAAGCTTGCTGAACTAGAATGTGTAAAGCTTGCTTGGTATATGCAAGGCCTCAGGGTCTCAGTTCAAGATGAACTCAGTTTGACAAGTCCTACCATAGTAAATGAATGCTATCAATTGGCATTAAAGGTTGAGGAAAATTTCAAGAGGAGGAATGAGCAGAGTGGTAGATGAAAAGCTAAGAATGAAAGAGGCAGAGGAAACTTTGGAGGAAGAGGACAGAACAATAGACCACAAGGAGAAGCTAATAAGGAGAACACCCAAGGAGAAAGTAGTTCAAGAGGTGGATACCAAGGTGGAAGAGGAAATGGAAGAGGTAGAAATGGGGGAAGAAAGAATGGACAAATCAGATGTTATAACTGCAATCAGATAGGACACTACAACAATAGGTGTCTAGATAGAGACAAGCAGAATAACCAAGGTGAAAGAAGAACCAACCTAGTACAAGAAGATGATGATGATAGTGTGAGAGACTGTATGGGAGAAGATGGAGTAAGCCTCATGATGAAGAGGACTTTGATCCAAGCACTAGTACCGGTGGAACCTCCCCAAAGAAAAAGTCTTTTCAGAACCAACTGCAAGAGCCATGGAAAGGTATGCAAGTTAGTAATTGATTCCAGTTCTACTGAAAATCTTGTATCTAAGGAAATGGTAGATAAATTAAAATTGGAAAAGATACCCCACCCAAACCCATCCCATGTATCTTGGTTGACAAAAGGGTAGCAGACCCTTATAAATGAACAAGCTTGGGTAGATTTCTCTATTAAAGACTATAAGGATAGAGTCCTTTGTGATGTTGTAGATATGGATGTATGCCACCTTTTTTTAGGACACCCATGGTAGTATGATCTGCAGGATAAATATGATGGAGTCACAAACAAATATCAAATTGTTCAAAATGGTCACAAATACAATTTGCTCCATCTCCCTGATCCTCCACAAGAAAAAATAAAAGAATAGTTAGTCATGCTTGCAGGAGAACAAGAGATGATGAGTACTATTCAGGATTCTGAGGTAGGATATTCCCTAGTCCTTAAGCCAAAGGAGAAAACAATGCACACTAAAGTACCGAAGGAAGTAGATAGTCTACTACAGAAGTACAAAGGAATAGTTGAAGGAGACACACCAGATGAACTCCCACCATTCAGGGACATCTGTCTCCAAATAGATTTTATCCTAGGTGCTTCCCTACCTAACATGGTTGCTTATAAACTCACTCTTGATCAGAATGTCGAAGTCACTAGACAAGTTGGTGAATTGTTGACTAAAGGACTCATACAAAAGAGTCTCAACCCTTGTGTAGTCCTGAGTGTTTTGGCCCCTAAAAAGGATGGTAAATGGAGACTATGCATCGACTCTAGGGTAATAAACAAAATTACAATCAGATACCAATTCCCTATACCTAGGATTGAAGATATTTTAGACCAACTTGGAGGAGCATGTTACTTCTCAAAAATTGACCTTAAATCTAGTTATCATCAGATAAGGATAAGGCCTGGTGATGAGTGGAAAACTGCATTCAAAACCATTGAAGGATTGTATGAATGGCTTGTGATGCCACTTGGCCTTAGTAATGCTCCTAGCACCTTCATGAGATTAATGAATGAAGTGCTTCAAGATTTCATAGGAAAGTTTGTGGTGGCCTATTTAGATGACATCTTAATCTTTAGTGGGACTATGGAGGAACACATGTGACATTTGGAGCAAGTTCTCCAAAAACTACATGAGAAGAAATTGTCTATCAACTTAGAAAAATGTACATTCATGCAACAAGAGTTGATATTTTTGGGTTTTGTTATCTCAAAGGGCACATTGAAAATGGATCCTAAAAAGGTAGAGGCTATCATTAATTTTCCCATACCAAAGACTCTGGGAGAAGTTAGGAGCTTTCATGGATTGCCTACCTTTTATAGGAAATTCATCAAAAAATTTTGTCACATTTGTGCACCTTTACTTGATACCATCAAGGGTGGTAGAAAAACAAAGTACCAGTGGACAACACAAGTAGATGAAGCTTTTAAATACTTGAAGGAAAGAGTAGCACAATATCCCATTTTGGCACTACCGACCTTCAAAAAATTGTTCACAGTGGAAATCGATGCTAGCAATTTGGCCATAGGTGTAGTCCTTAGTCGGGATGGAAGATGAGTGGCTTTCTTCTCTGAAAAACTGAATGAAGCAAAGAAGAAATACAAAACATATGACTTGGAATTGTATGTGATGGTTCAAGCCCTCAAGAAATGGAGCCACTACTTTCTTCCTAAAGAATTTATTGTCTTTATAGATAATCATGCTTTAAGTTTTCTAAATAGCTAGGATAAACTAAGCTGCAGGCACATGAAATGGGTTGAACAACTCCAAGCATTCAAATTTTCCATAAAGCATAAGAAAGAAACTTCAAATAAAGTTGCAGATGCTCATAGTAGAAGAGTAATTTTGGTTGAAGAAGTGTAGGTACAAAGCATAGGAATTGATGCCCTCAAACACCTATACAAGGATGATTCAGATTTTGGTGATATCTATCAGGTTTTCTCTACTCCATCAGATGCATATAATACTACTTATTCTGAATACTTATTACAGAATGGCCTTTTGTTCAAAGGAGGTCAAATTTGTATTCCTAAATTCTCCATGAGAGAGAATCTAATTAGGGAGAAAAATTGTGGTACACTAGGAGGTCATTTTGGCATAGATAAGACACTTGAACTTGTAAGGAGAAACTATCATTGGCCTCGATTACTGACTGATGTCAAAAAATTTGTTGAATCATGAACTATTTATCAAAGGGCTAAAGGAGTCAGGACCAATCAAGGTCTATATCAACCATTATTGATCCCAACTAAGCCATGGGATAGCGTGAACATGGATTTTGTCTTAGGACTACTGAGAACCAAACAAGGATTTGATAGTATTTTTGTCATAGTTGACAGATTTAGCAAAATGGCACATTTTTTTCCTTGTAAAGTCTCTAATGAGGCTTCACATATTGCTAACTTATTTTTTAAAGAAGTGGTTAGAGTTCATGGATTACCAACATCCATTATCTCTGACAGAGATGTGAAATTCCAAGGACACTTTTGGAGAACCCTTTGGAAAAAGTTGGGCACAAATCTATCATTTAGTTCTGCATACCATCCATAAACTGATGGATAGACTAAAGTTGTAAATAGATCACTATGAAACCTTTTAAGGTGTCTAACAAAATAGTATGGATAGACTTGGGATGCTATCCTTCCTCAAGAAGAATTTGCTTTCAATGATTCAGTAAACTGATCAATAGGGAAGACACCATTCCAAGTAAACTATGGACTCCATCCCAGAGGAGTTATGGAACTAAGAGAGTTACCAACTAACTTTAAAGTTAGTGCACAAGGTGAAGAACTATCAGCATGGATCAAATGGATTCATGATCAAGTCTAAGATACATTGATACAGAACACTGCAAAGTACAAAGAACAGGCAGATAAGAAGAAGAGACATGTTACTTTCAAAGTAGGAGATCAAGTGTGGGCATACTTGAATAAGGCACAACTACTTAGGGGACATACCAAATTGCAGATGAGGAAGATTGGTTCCTATCAAATACTTCATAAATTTGGGGATAATGCTTATGGAATTTCTTTACCCCCTACTATTTCTATTTCTCCTATCTTTAACATTTGTGATCTCACTACTTTTAAGGGTGATGCATGATCTAATAACACTTTGCAAGGAACTAAAGATGATTAGGCCGAATGGATAAAGGACTTGCCACTGAGCCAACCTCTACAGTTGGAAAAGATTCTGGACTACAAAGTTGTCAAACAAACTAGGAAGAAGACCTACAAAGATTACTTGGTCAAATGGAAGGGGTTACCAGACATTGATTTTACATGGATGAGTGAAGAGCGTATCAAAAGCATGGAACTTTGGTTTAGAAATTGCTCTCAAGTGAGACTTGAGTTTTTAAAACATCGAAGTATGGTGCAGGAGCACCCAAGGAACACTTCCCACTCTTCACAACTTTTTAGATTTATAGGTCGATTTTAATAAGCCTACTTGTAAGACCTAGTCACCCTCGGTGTGATTATAAACCATGAGTATTTTACTATGGTCCAAAGGCACATTTAGGATGTTAGGTTTACTAGCTGCCTTTTAAGTTATTTCAATAATGTAAGGCATTAGGCCTATAGGCTCATTAAGAGAAAGAATACGACATTTTGTCAAAGTTGCAAATGTAAAAGAATGTTGTCGGCAACTTCCGTGACAAGTTGCTACCGACCTATTACACAACCGCCCAATGGTAACAACCATTCAAAAAAAGGATGGATCCATTGAGGAAAGTCTTCATATAGCCATTATAGGTAGGTGGAGGTGGAAGAGTGTTGTTGAACAGTACAGATACTATATGTAATTTTTGCATCCAAATCAATAAAAAGATCCCTATTTTTCTCTAAGTTCTAGATTTTTAATAGTGCATGTATGGGTTTGTACAAATGATCAAGAAATTTTTTTGATCTAATACGCATCATGTAGTAGGACTCCATTTTTCTTAGTTTGAATCAGTTTAAAGACCAGAGTCGAAAGTGGAAGGAATAAGTTTCTGAGTTTTCAAGAAACCTTCCTGGACCAGGGTTTTGGTCGAACATGCCCTAACTTGTATTTCCTTTATGGGACTCCCATACAAAGTTGGGAAATGTAAGTAGGGGAAATTTATTTTAATTTCCCTAGAGTGCAGGAGAAGGGGGATTGTTTGGAGAAGTTTTTTTGGAGACTCTAGACCAAGCATCTCTATGTGCTTGGTTCAAGAAATGAACAAGTGAAGTGATATAAGCACTTCGGGGGTGGATAAAAGAGGTCTAAAGATATATTTTTGTCTTTGTGGAATCCCCAATACCATTGTAACTAGTGGTCAACCTTGAACGAGTAACTGGTAAAGTTTTCTTTCATCAATCGAGTTGATTAGCCCTATCGGGACTAGTAGACCAAGAGTCTTTAAGTGTTGATTTATGTTTCAGATCTTAGGATCTTGAGGATTTTTACAAGTTATTGAAGGGTGTCTAAATATATTTTGTTTCCTTAGTTTTCTTGTGAAAAAATGGAACTAGAACCCTAGAACCTCGTCGAAAGGCTACAAGATCGGCAAGGTCTAACCTCTTAAACTTGTTATTTTAAGTCCTATTGTGTTGTGGAAATAACTCCCATAGAAGATAGTTGTTCATGTATGGAACCTTTCCATCCCCTTACCAAATTTGTAGGTTCCTATTAGAAAGTAGAGTCAGTAAGGCATTTTGTGGTAGGCATTACTGAGAATTAGGAAATCACTCAATAAAGCTATCGAGCCCACTCGGTTAACATAAACACCGAGCACCAACTGAGTATCAACCTAGCACCAGTAGAAACTGAGGGAGTACAAGCCAGTTGGAGACAATGAATCCTTCTATGAGGATAGTGTAATTGAGTTTGTTTTAGGATCTTCTAAAGGTGTAGGGCACTCTCCTAAACCCACTTTGGGTTACGAGTAACACCAAAGGTCTCACCATTTACTAAGCTGCCTAAATAGGGGAGAGATCTACGTCACACATAGAGAGAGAGAGAGAGAGAGAGAGAGAGAGAGAGAGAGAGAGAGAGAGAGGCAAAGGGGAGAGAGTAGGAGAGAGAGAGATAGAGAGAGAGAGTGAGAGAGGAGATAGGAGATAGGAGAGAAAGAGAGGAGAGAGAGAGAGAGAGAGAGAGGTCATGAGGATTTCCTAGAGGTCCTAATGCATGATAAGGCATACTAGGACCCCTAGAAAGTCCCCATGACCCCTTTCGACACATTGGTATCCTCAAGTGCATCCTAAGGGGTCCTATGACCCCTTAGAACACACTTGAGCATTCAAATGTGTTAAAAGGGGTCATGGGGACTTCGAAGGGGTTATAGGACCCCTTAGGACACACTTGAGGGTTCCAATGTGTCGAAAGGGGTCATGGAGACTTCCTAGGGGTCCTAGTACATCTTATCACATGTTAGGACCCCTAGGATGTCCCCATGACCCCTTTCAACACATTTGAAACCTCATGTGTGTCATAAGGGGTCATAGGAGCCCTTAGGATAGACTTGAGGGTTCAAATGTGTCAAAAGGGGTCATGTGGACTTCCTAGGGGTCCTAGTACACCTTATCACATGTTAGGACCCCTAGGAAGTCCCCATGACCCCTTTTGAAACATTTGAATGCTCAAGTGTGTCCAAAGGGGTTGTAGGACCCCTTAGGACACACTTGAGGGTTCCAATCTATTGAAAGGGGTCATGAGGACTTCCTAGGGTCCTAGTATGCCTTATCATGTGTGAGGACCCCTAGGAAGTCCTTATGACCCCTTTCTCTCCTCTCTCTCTCTCATCTCTCTCTCTCACCCCTTTCTCTCTCTCTAACCTTTCTCTCTATCTCTCTCTCTCTCTATCTCTCTCTCTCTAGGTGAGAGAGAGAGAGAGGAGAGAGGAGAGAGAAAGGTGAGAGAGAGAGAGAGAGTGAGATAGATTTTTCCAAAATTTTGGTAGGAGATATCAGATATCTGATAATTTTAGATATCCAATTTTGTTTACTAGTGTAAAAAAAACAAGATTCTTTGGGTCCCTCCAAGGAGTCACGTGTTTTTCTAAATTACGGGATTCGAGTTGCAGCGAGAAGACAAAAAACCACTTTTTGGGGTGATTTTCTCTATTACCAAAGGTATTTGCATCTTCTTTTTGGTCTAACTATGGGGAGTAGTAGTCATCAAAAGCATAAATAGAAGAGGAGACTCACAAATGAAGATTTTGAAGTGTACAGAGAAATGGATAGGGTTGCCCATCAGAACAAGAGACAAAGTATGTTAAATATGAATGAAGATGTCAGCATAGACCCACCTTTGAATGTGGTTTCAAGTGAAGAACATGAATTTGTAGATGAAAATGTAGGTTTTGAAAATGAGAGTTTAGGTTTTGAAGATGAAAAAGTAGGTTTTGAAAATGAACATGTAGATGTGGCCAATGGAAGTGTGGACATTGTCAATGATAATCCACTGATTGAATATGAAGGAATTGACAATGATAATGGCACAGAAGAACCAAATCAATGTGACACATCTCCAAATTATATGAGAAATGAAGCCCCTTTGGAGGAAGAAAGACAAACTTCAAAATTGAGACCTTCAAGAAGAACTAAATGGTTACTTGAAATTGATGAGAACATAATGAGAAATTTTGATGGCAAGAGATCAAAAAGAACTATTTGGTTGTGGGTTTCAAAACTTTTTGATCAATTTTTTAGGCATAAGACATTGGTTGAGAAATGTCAAATGTTTGTGCAATTGTTAAAGATGTAGAAGATGAGATGTATACTAGTCAAATTGAAGATTAGTGTGAACAAGAAAAAGGAGCAGAATGCTATTATTGTGAGAAATCTTTTTAGTGCTCTCAATTCCATTGGGAAGACTACCAAGGAAAAAGATAAGAGAGCCACTAGGAGGGTTATTACAACCTCCTTAGTAAGTCATCATTTGAGAAAAGCTCATTTGATGAGACAAACTTGTGTTGACTTGAATCTAAATCGTAAAACTTTGGATAGAGCACTTGCAAGAAGAGAAAGACTTGATGATCCTCTTCAAAATGATAAATGGGCTTATGGTGGGAGAATTTCACATTGTGATAAGAAGCTTACCGATGCTGTGAAGGATCAAATTCAACTATTTTGGCAATCTAACTCAAGAGTGTCACCAAATGTGAAGGATGTCTTGAAGTTGAGAATTGGCATTCGAGACCGCACCCCGCATCCCAAACATTATTTGGAGGTGAGTCAAACAATGTTGTTCAAAAAAAATTTTGAAACACATCCAACATTGCAAATATCACAAAGAGATTTTGAAGCCCTGAAGCCTTTTTTTTGGTGCCTCTTAAGATTCGAATACTTGTTGCAAATATCATATGGAGTTTTCAATGCACCATGAATTGTTACGATCCATTCATTCTACTTTGCATAGTAGTGAAATGTTGGAGGAGTGTGGTGCAAGTGCTCTTCCAAAATCATCAAGAGACTTGCTAGGTCATTTTTTATGTCCTAGAGAAGATGGATGTTTCTTTTATAGAAAAGATTGCTTAAATGATAAGTGCTTAGAGTGTGGTGGGCTAGTGAAGTTTGTTGAATGTTTTCATGAGCGCTACAAACATGATTTTGGAAAGACAATTATCCACAAAAAGGTATATGAAACCATTAAATATACATTAAAAAGTGGAGGTGAAGGCTCTAGATGTGAGTTGGTTAATAAAGAATGCAATGTAGCTGATTTTATTTTAGATTTCAGGAAGAATCTTTTTTACAAGTATGCAAGGCATAGTCACAGGTCTTAGTGGTTGGATCAACAATTTAGGATGTGTAAAGACACTTTCCCAATTGACACTATTATATTGGTTGTTGACTCTGTAGAGAACTATACATTGCAGCCCCAAAATGAGTTGCAAGCTCAATATTACAATTCTATTCAGGTTTCTATTTTTGTACACATAACATATAGACATTTCCTTGATAGTACAGAAGATGACCAGAAGATAATCAGAGAGTACTATTTTTATATGAGTGATGATAGATCGCACTCATCCGAGTTTGTCCAACATTTCTTTGAGAATTATTTTGAGTGGGTATAGGAAAATAATATTACTATGGATAGACATCTCATTTGGTCAGATAATTGCACAGGTCAATTAAAAAATGCTTGTATGTTTTATTGGTTATGTAGAATGCATGTAGAGAGAGGTGTACCTCATATTTGGAGTTTTTTTGAGGCTGGTCATGGAAAAGGGGAGCATGATGGAGAAGGTGCATGTGTAAACAAAGCTCTAGTTAAGGAGAAACTGAGGATTTTAGGTGCAGAACTCATTGATGCCCATTCTATTGTTGATTGATGTACTTCACCATTGTCACAGGGGGGGACTCTTGATTCAGTGATGCACATATTCTTTTGGTTGGTTGAGTTGGGCACAATAGGAGATAGGTTGGATTGTCAAACTATGAAAGATTCTTCAAAAATGCATTCATTTTGAAGCTCAGATGCTAGTACATGGACCATTTGGACATGAGAGTTGGCTTGTTATTGTCTGATTTGTCTTTAGTGTGAGTCAAGTGAGTGGGTTGATACATGGGTTCCACATTATCTTACTCCTTTATCTCTCACAGTCTCTATAATAAATGATGACATGGATTGTTCACTTGAATACGACCATCTTTCAAATCTTCTACAGCCAGGACATGTTTTTGCATTGGTTGCACCAGAAGGGAATGATGAGAGATCAGATTACTAGTTAGCACGTTGTGTATGAGAAAAGTAGAAACTTGCACAACCAATGACAGATGATGATATGTTCACATATCCAACATGATCACATGTTGTTGCAGGAACATGGTTGCACACATATATGATTAGAAATAATGGCATTCCTATGTTTGAAAACTATGAGAAGCACAAAACCATTCTCATGTATTCACACCCTGTTATAGCAGCCAATGTTAAGTTGTTGAAACATCAAGGAAAACCAAAGACAAAGGAACTTTGGACTATTAGTACTGCTGATCATGAAGCAATACCAAATACTCTCAAGCATAGAGATGACCCTTCAAGCACACTTCAGTAGGTAAGTTCAACTCAAGTTAAAATATAGTTCTATAATTTGCATATTTAGATGCCAAAAGGGCACTTCTTATATTCTCTATTAACTTTTCTTCTACCTTCTGAATGCAAGGATTGGAGGGAAAAGACACTTATTTTTTATATATAGTTGTGTAATTTGCATATTTAGATGCCAAATTTTGTATATAAAACCAACAATTGAATGTAATGTGCATAGTTAGATGCAAAATTTTGTATATAAAAACAACAATTGAATGTAATGTGCATATTTAGATGCCAAATTTTGTATATAAAAATAATAATCAAATGTAATGTGCATATTTAGATGCAAAATTTTGTATATAAAAAATTTGATGCAAAATTAGAAATATAAAAGAGCCCATGGGGTTGATTTGTAAATATTAAAAGCCCACATTTGTATCGTCTTAATGCCATGTAAAGTGCAAAAAATGTGTTTCCTTACTATGAATGTTGTATCCTTATATAATTTATATCATCTTAATTTTGTATCCTTACATTTATATTGTCTTAATTCCATTACATTTATATCGTCAAATGATGTAATAGTTGGAGTCATTGAGTCAAAATTGGTCAAATGTGTCCAAAGTAAAATGATGATTCCCTGGGTGAAGGGAGAGTGTTCAAGGATTGCATCTTGACACTGAATGGATAGTGCCATTAGCTCTAGTTGGGTGAGTAAATGCTAGGAACAATCCCATTTTGACCACTGAGTCAATAGAACGTTCCGGACCACACCAGACCAAATTGTCCCAAAGGTGCACTAAGCATGATTGGGCAGCAAAATTTTGAGGCTCGTAACTTAGACCCTGTGAGAGGTATCAGAGATCCATGAGATTCTATAGGATGGTGTTTTTGAGGCCTACAATAACCTCTCTCCATTTTGGGAGATTCAAATTTGTTTGAATTTGGCATGCCAGTCTCGCTCGATGTCAAAACTTGCAGTGAGGGTCAGTGGAAAGTTGCACCAATGGATTACTTCCAAACCGTTCATACCGACACTGAATAGACTATGCCATTAACTCTAGTTGGGAGGGTAAATGCTAGGGACAACCCCATTTTGACCACTGAGTCAGTAGAACGTTCTGAACCACGCTGGACCAAAGTGTCCCCAAGGTGCACTAAGCATGATTGGGCAACAAACTTTCAAGGCTCGTAACTTGGACCCCGTGAGAGGTATTGAATATATATGAGATGTTAGAGGATGAAATTTTTGAGGCCTACAATAACCTCTCTCCATTCTGGGAGATTAAAATTTGTTTCAATTTGGCACGCCAATCTCGCTCGATGCCAAAACTTGTAGTGAGGGTCAGTTGAAAGTTGCACTAATGGATTACTTCCAAACCATTCATCCCAACACCAAATGGATTGTACCATTAGCTTTAGTTGGGTGGGTAAATGCTATGCACAACCCCATTTTGACCACTGAGTCAGGAGAACATTCTGGACCACGCCGGACCAAAGTGTCCCCAAGGTGCACTAAGCATGATTGGGCAATGAACTTTCAAGGCTCATAACTCAAACCCCATGAGAGGTATCAGAGATCTATGAGATGATACAGGATGGTTTTTTTGAGGCCTAAAATAACCTCTCTTCATTTTGGGAGATTCAAATTTGTTTGAATTTGGCACGCCAGTCTCGCTCGATGCCAAAACTTGCAGTGAGGGTCAGTTGAAAGTTACACCAATGGATTACTTCTAAACCATTCATCTCGACACCGAATGGACTATTCCATTAGCTCTAGTTGGGTGGGTAAATTCTAGGGATAACCCCATTTTGACCACTTAGTAAGTAGAACGTTCCAGACCACGCTGGACCAAAGTGTCCCCAAGGTGCACTAAGCACGATTAGGCAGAAAAATTTTATGGCTCGTAACTCAGACCCCATGAGAGGTATTGGAGATATGTGAGATGCTATAGGATAGAGTTTTTGAGGCCTACAATAACCTCTCTCCATTCTGGGAGATTCAAATTTATTTGAATTTGGCATGCCAGTCTCCCTTGATGCCAAAACTTGCAGTGAGGGTCAGTTGAAAGTTGCACCAATGGATTACTTCCAAACCATTCATCCCGGCACAAAATGGACTATGTTATTAGCTCCAGTTGGGTGGGTAAATGCTAGGCTCAACTCTATTTTGACCACTAAGTCAGTAGAATATTTCGGACCTCGCTAGACCAAAGTGTCCCCAAGGTGCACTAAGCACGATTGGGCAGTGAACTTTTGAGGTTCATAACTCAGACCCTGTGAAAGGTATTGGAGATCCATGAGATGCTATAGGAAGAAATTTTTGAGGCCTACAATAACCTCTCTTCATTCTGGGAGATCCAATTTTTTTTTAGTTTGACACACCAGTCTTTCTCGATGCCAAAACTTGCAGTGAGGGTCAGTTGAAAGTTGCACCAATGGATTACTTTCAAACCATTTGTCTCAGCACCGAATGGACTGTTCCATGAGATCTAGTTGGGTGGGTAAACACTAGGCTCAACCTCATTTCAACCATTGATTTAGTAGAACGTTCTGGACCACGTTGGACCAAAGTGTCCCCAAGGTGCACTAAGCATGATTGGGAAGTGAGTTTTCGAGGCTCATAACTCAGACCCCGTGAGAGGTATCAGAGATTTGTGAGATGCTATAGGATGGTGTTTCTGAGGCCTACAATAACCTCTCTCCATTTTGGGAGATTCAATTTTTTTTAAATTTGGCACGCTGGTCTCGCTCGATGCCAAAACTTGCAGTAAGGGTCAATTGAAAGTTGCACCAATGGATTACTTCCAATCCGTTCATCCTGGCACTGAATGGACTACACTATTAGCTCTATTTGGGTGGTTAAACACTATGGACAACCCCATTTTGACCACCGAGTCAGCAAAACATTCCGGAGCACGCCTGACCAAAGTGTCCCCAAGGTGCACTAAGCACGATTGGGCAATGAAATTTTGAGGCTCATAACTTGGACCTCATGAGAGGTATTGGAGATCTATGAGATGCTACAGGATGGAGTTTTTGATGCCTATAATAACCTCTCTCCATTCTGGGAGATTCAAATTTTTTGAATTTGGCACGCCAGTCTTGCTCGATGCCAAAACTTGCAGTGAGGGTTAGTTAAAAGTTGCACCAATGGATTACTTCCAAACCATTCATCCCGGCACCGAATGGACTACGCCATTAGCTCTAGTTGGGCAGGTAAACACTAGACACAACCCTATTTTGACCACTAAGTCAGTAGAATGTTCTGGACCACGCCAGACCAAAGTGTCCCCAAGGTGCACTAAGCACGATTAGGCAGTGACCTTTTGAGGCTCATAACTCGGACCCCATGAGAGGTATTGGAGATCTATGAGATGATATAGGATAGTGTTTCAAGGCCTACAATAACCTCTCTCCATTCTAGGAGATTCAAATTTGTTTGAATTTGGTACGCCAGTCTCGTTCGATGCCAAAACTTGTAGTGAGGGTTAGTTGAAAGTTGCACCAATGGATTACTTCCAAAATGTTTGTCCTGACACCAAATGGATTGTGCAATTAGCTCTAATTGGGCAGGTAAATGCTAGGGACAACCCCATTTTGACCACTGAGTCAGTAGAATGTTCTGGACCACGCCGAACTAAAGTGTCCTCAAGGTGCACTAAGCACGATTGGTCAGCAAACTATCAAGGCTCGTAACTTAGACCCCATGAGAGGTATCAACAATCTGTGAGATTCTACAAGACAACGTTTCTTAGGTGTTCCTAGTGTATTTTCAGGGGTACATGCAATGTATTGATATTTTGTTTGAAAGACCAATATGTTTTGATATGGCCAAAAAGGTGTTTGATTATTTCCAAAAGGGTGTTTGATTATGTAATTAGGCCAGTTTGAAGTCTTTTAGCCATTGGGAGTAAAGGGTAAGTCTACAAACCTTGAAACCACTTTAATAGATATCCTTATATACCTCAAATGATGAATTACATGTGTGAACACACGTAGCACATAAAGCGTACACATAAATTTTCTTAAGTCATGAAGCATACATGTAGCACATAAATTATAAAGCATACAATATGAATTCACTTAAGTCATGCACATAGCCCATACAGGTGAATTTAGGTTATGAATATTGTACTTGAATATACATGAATATACTTAAGGCATAAATTGTACACATGAGTACATACACACAAGCATATTTACATACTAACAATGAATAAATGAACACACAATTAAAAAATTTGATCAAATATCAAGTTTCATATATATATATCAAAATGAACAATAATTCTATACATATTTATATGTCAACATATCTAGATACAATGTGGCATACGCCATCTCAAAATATGTCATATGAAATCTCAAAATAAGAAGTTCAACTACAAATATTTTTAGGACATCCTATTCTACTGGTGGATGATCAAAATGGAGCCTCTTTGAAGTACTCTTCAGCTCTAATGGATCCTGCATTCAAACACAAAAGTGAAACCCCAAGTTAGATTAAAATTTAGAATCACAGTCAACAATAATAAATAAAATTTAAACTAAAATTGAACTCTCATATACCTCGTCTCTTTTTCTCCTCCTACAGGCAGGAGACCTAATATATGTCCTTGGTAGCATAGGAATAGTGCCACCAATGTTGACTCCCACTTGTATATGTTTGCGAACATGAGATTGATCTATGAGTTATACTATTTAATGTTAAAAAATTGGTAGCAAATATATGTTTACAAAATAACTGAATTAACATTAAAACTTACCGGTGTTGAAATTTCTTAAGGGATTGTTGGCTGAGTCATCAACGATACAAACCCTTTCCGTTCTAGCTCCCTCAAACTAGGAGTGGCCTACAAAAGTCAAACAGATACTTCATATTATCATAACTTGACCATATTATATATACTTGATAGAAAAATACACACAAATAACTTTAGAAATGTATGTACCATGGGGCTATCACTCCGAATGGATATGCCTGTGACTCTATTGTGACGATAGGGTCTCACGACATCATCACATGCCACTCTCTGTCAAATAAACCATGTAAATTAAAAATGAGTACGCACAATTGACAAGTATACATGTATGCATAAACAAACTAAATTACTTAATTACCTTTCCTTTATCAACAGATGACACCTGTACCCCCTCACATTGCCCCCCGATGGAAACTAGTGACACCTGCATTAGTATGTAAAAGATGATCATAAAAATTAGAAAACAATGTACATATACTATTATCATAATTTAAAAGGAAACCAATGAGTACATTAAAACATATGTACTGTGGAAGAGTCAAGACCAAATGATATGGCTGAAATTATGGACCCCTCCACCTGTGCCATCTCCTCCTCTGTCATCAACTGAACATAAATGTAACACATAAAAAGACATAAGTTAGAAATTATTATAAGGAAATTCTACTAAAAATACGAACAATAAAATTTAAAAATAATGTAAAAAGTGAACGGTTTACCCTTACCGTAACAGTGGGAGTCCATGGCACTATAGGCTCTTGATGCACATCTCCATGAGCTGCTCCAGTTCTTGTAGTGTACTATGTAGAATCATCCCCATCGAATCCAAAATTATATGAATCACTATCAGTCTAAATCTCCATATGCAACACCCATCGCAATTTCTTGTACCATGTTTAAATAAATTTAAATTTAAATATAGAACTATATGTACATATATCTATATAAATTGAAATTAAATCCAGATTCTTACCTGCTGTAATGCATGTCCAAGGTTGGATAACTTAGAAGAGTGCAAGGACACTGCATCAGGATCAATGGCCTTGTCCATAAGCAAATCTGAGAATGTACTATGAAATTGTGAGGTCGTAGCCTGTGTCTACTATGTGGGAGCTTGTGTATGTTGTGGAGGCAGTGTAAGGTCATCCACACTCTATCTAGAGGTACCTGCCTCTGCATCTGAGCCTTTTCCTTGACTGCTGCCTATGGAGGATCTATGACACTATCCTCCTATAATGAAAGTAGGCATATCATGTGGCTCAATCTCATGCAACAAAGAAATCCTCTGGTAAGCAGCCAGGAGATCACTCACTAACATACCACTAATCTCACGCATGTGATCCTCGGGTAGTTGTCCTATCTCATATGGAGTAGGAAGATCAAATCTGATGTACAGGTCATAAAATGGACTAGATGGTGATACACTTGCACTCGTCCATGATCGAATCATGTACCTACCCACACGATCAGATGAGAACTTCTCGACCTAAGTTGTGATGGTGGAAATGCTAGAATACATATCTAAATGTGTGTCCTTAGCTACAACCTACCAGCTCCATTGTAGGCCTAAAAACCTTTTGGAAGAACCAAAAGGTTTTGGCCCACCAATGCCCTCTTACTAGGGGCCTGTGGTATATCAGGTCGTCTACACTTGATATCTCCCCTGACCTTGACTAGCATGTGGAGGTAGATCTATGTAGTCAACATCATAGCCCAAATGAAACTCTGCAAATAATTGTTTTCAGAAATATAGTGGCACCTCATCCTTTTGGGGCCACATATGATGTGCTGCTAACCATCTAGGATATATAAAAGGGGCCACTATGTCATCTGTACATTTTGTGACCCTATCTGCTCAAACCACCCTCTTATCGATGTAATGGGTGCCAAACATGTTCTTAACTTGAGTGACTAAAACATCTAAATCAATTGTCCTCCAACCTACTGTCCCTATGAAAGTGCTAGATAGGCTATAATAAAAAGCATCAATCGATACATCATCATATGGATTGTATGATTGAGCCTTTTGAATCATACTCATGAGCTCAGTGCGTATAGATGTCAATTTCTCCCTATTAGGGAGAGTAGTACTATTGTGTAGTGTCCACTCTAACGCAGTCAGAGCGGCCTACATCCTGGAGATAGTCTCATCTTTATGACTATCTCTACTATGTGGGGCCTAGGTACTATGCTGGTCTGAGGGAGCTTGTGATCCCTGACTATTATTGACACTTTGATTTGAACCACTAGAAGCAATGAATGATGTGCACACAAAGGTAATATATATATCTAGATCTAGATAGATAAAAAATACCCGCTGCAAGTAGGCACATGAACATATACATACATCCATTAGAAAATCAATTGATATATATATATATATATATATATATATATATATAAATTAAAAATAAATTAAAAAGATCTAACTTGATTTACATGTGTACATGTTGGAAATTGCAATTGAAACAATTGTTGTATTGTCATTGATGTCAAACCTTAACTGGTAAGACTGTTGCTACTTAGGAAAGTACTATATCTATTGTGAAAAGGGAAAGAAAGGTTGGTAACAATAGAACCTAAGGAAAGGTTGAGTTATCTTGATACTGCAAAGTGTACTTGATTATGTTGCACAATGATGAGACAATGTATTGTTTATCTTAGTAAGATTGAAGACTAAATTGGTAGGCTTAACTAAGCAAAAATGAAGAAATTATGTTTAAGCCGAGTTATGACAAAGTCGACCGAGTTAGTGGATGCTGAGCAAAAATCTAGTGTTGACCGAGTATCAGTAAATTGCCGAGGAGGATAGTATATGCCAAAGAAATAGTTTTAGTAGTGACCAAGCATTTTACATGGTGACCGAGTGGATGATCACAGTATTGACCAAGCATCAGCAATTTTATATTTGAAGAGAATTCTTTTTGGGGATGACATTGTTTGAATTCTTGGATTATGTAAAATGTGTTGACTTTATTTATTGATTGTATGGAAGCATTTAATGCTTTGTAAAATGTTTTATTGTAAATCTTTATGAGATTTGAGATGATTCTAGAAGAGGAGATGAAAAACATGAAGTGGGTAGATTTAATGAATCTGACCTAACCCTGAGATCTACGAAGGAGATTAAGCGGCAAAAGATAAGTTAACCTAACACAGGAAAGTATTAAGGGTATCGAAGCATTAGGTATGTGAATGCATTGGTGACAGAGATGCTGGAAGAATAGTAAAGTTTTATTGACTGGATAAGTGAAAAGGCTGAAGGAAAAAGTGTGGTGATTGCTTAAAGGAAAGTTTCGAGCAGATCAGAAGTGGAGATGGCAAAGTTTCAAAGTCAGTAAACCAACATTTGTGTACTGAATTGGATTTGATATTTGCAAAGTGAGTTGTATGTTTTCAGATCAATACTACTGCTACTTTCTAACCATTGTAACAGTCAAAATCCTTTTAATAGAGGTTGACCTAACAGTCATATGTTAAATCCTTTGAACAAGGTTGCATTCTAATGGAGTGTATGTAAGTCCTTTGACCAAGCTCACTTTTAATAGGGTGATTGAAATCCTTTAATCGGGTCACACTTGACAGTGTGTATTGTAACCTTTGACAGGTTTGGCTTTTAACCGAGCTCACTTCAGAAAAGTGAAAATAATAGTAGCATGTTACAAAGTGGTTTTTCCCATATTGGGTTTCCACTATAAATCCTGGTGTCAAAACTTGTGTGAATTTTTTGGTTTGAACATTTTTGTGTTTTACAAGTTAGATACAGTTGGGTAGTGGACTGCTGAGTTATATGTTTATATTATTGAATCAGTGATGATCGAGGTTGATTTGGTTCCTTGATCTGATTTAAAGAAATTTTTTTGAAGTTATTATTTTATAAATCAAGACCTGAGAACAACTGATTCACCCCCCCCCCCCCCCCTCTCTGTTGTTCTAAATCATATTAACAGTACATACTTCAAGTAAACATGAAAACATTTAAAAGTTCAAACACACATGAACTAATTTTCAAATGCATTTGTACATATATAAATTAAATATTTTTAAACATTTAAATTCATGCATTTACATATGTACATGTAATATTTTTAAATATTTTTAAACATTATTTAAATTTAGGCATTAACACATGTATTCAATCATGGTACTAGAACTAATTCATGCACACATATTTAGTAATTTGAATGCATATTTATGTACATATTTAAAAGCACACATAAGAAAAATTAATGTAAATTTCCATAACTAGGGAGGGAAAAATATTATATTTAAATTAAATACTAAAAGAAATGGTGAAAATATATAATAATCTGGAAAGGGGTTCATGGGTCTTAAGGGTCTTATGGGCCTTAAGAGTCTTAATTAGGTCTTAACTTGGTCTTATGGGTCTTAAGGGTCTTATGCTCATCTTAAGGGTCTTAATTAGGTCCTATTGGATATTAAGGGTCCTATTAGGTCTTAAAGGTCTTATTGGGTCCTATTGGGTCTTAAGGGTCCCATTGGGTCTTAAGGGTCTTAATTAGGTCCTATTGGGTCTTAAGGGTGAACTATTTTGACCTATTAAGTTCTATTAGGTCTTAAGTGGTCCTATTAGGTCTTAAGAGTCCTAATAGGTCCTATTCGATGGACTACATTAAGTCTTAAGTGGTCCTATTAGGTCAATAAGAGTAGATAGTCCATTATGTTTTAATTGGTACTATTAAGTCAAGTAGTGGGTCTTATAATTGGGTCCATCCTATTAGGTCTTAAGGGTCCTATTAAATGTCTTAAGGGTAGGTATTATATGTTGAAAGTAAATTAGGTATTATTATGTCTTAAGGGTCCTATTATGTCTTAAGATTAGGTATTATTAGGTCTTAAGTATAATTTTGTCTAGCAAAAAATTATGTACAAAGGATTTTAGATCTATATGTTCTTAAAATATATATTTATTTTGGAAAATAACTGAGTGGGATATATATTACAAGTTATACTTCAAGTAATCGTTTTAAATAATTTTTATTGAAAAATTGTTTAAATTAACTATGTATTGTGTACTATTTACATGTTTTTAAAGGTTTCAGTTTGCGTTTTGCTTAAATTATATATGTTTTTCTAGGATTTAGGTTTGTACGTTTAAGTTTCAAACTTTTGAGTTTATGTGTTGATTTTGTACATTTTTAAAGGTAAATACGTTTCTAAGTTTTAATTTTACATTTACATGTAGTTCATCAATAATATAAATTTCAAAAATGAAAAAACAATAATAGTTAAATTACAATGCTAAGTAAAAAAATGACATTTTTTTGCATATAAATATAAAAAAAACAATTAAAAAACATGTAAACAATATATATAAAAAAAAATTTTAAAAACACAAACAAATAATTTTTTTTTTTTAAAAAAAACCTACCTGGAACTCGGTTGAGTGGACAATATTGCTCTCGGTTGCCAATCCTTAGCCCCTCAATGTTCAAATGAGGGGCTTTGGGCATTCGTTGGGGTATTTATAGTCCCTGTAGACTCACCTGAGTCCTACTCGGTTGAGTAGGACTCAATCGTGTCTACCCTGCCACGTAGGCGCCATTCGGTGCCGCATGGCGCTTACATATTTTTGGCTGAAACAGACTTGGCTAAGTCTGACTGGGCCTAGTGATACTCGACCAAGTTGCACGAGTTAGCCAAAAAGGTGACAGTTGATCGTTCTTTTACCCACATATATATATATATATATATATATATATATATATATATATATATAATTCATAATTCAAACACTAATTTAATTAAAATTATAACTGAATACAAACATCTATACCTGGCCTCTTGGTCGCCTACCACGATCAGGTGTCCTAACATAAGTCTTTGGTAGTGAAGGGACAATGCCACCATGACCAAATCTGACCTATAAATATATATTTTCAATAATGAGATTAGTATCTAGTGGTGCAACATAGAGTAATAAATCTACAAAATAGGATGATAGCATAATAAAATTACAAATTGATTGAACTAAAATTAAAACTTACATCCGCTCATCCCTCCTCTAGAATAGTGGGCTGGGTCAAAAAAGATATGAAAGATTCTTGTGGGCCCTCCCTCATACTGGGAGTAACCTATGAGAGTAAAAAGATTGTCAATTATATATAAATGTACTTCATCATAACAACCCTGGTTACAAAATACAAATAACAATATGTAAAAGTCTACGTACAATCGGGCTATCACTCTTAATCGAGATGCCTGTCAGCCTAGGCTCCCGAACCTATGTCGGGACATCATCAAGAGCCACACCCTATACAATAAAGTACAAGTAAAATATTTATTACTACACACAAGTGGCATACATATGCATGCATAATTAATCTTAAACAATTATTTACCTTTCCTTTGTCGGCACATGAAGAAGGAACCCCCTCATGCCCCCCATTGACATCAGATGTAGCTTGCAAGAGTACAATAAGATGACAATAGATTAGTATATGTATGAATTTTATTGCTCTAATTGATAGAGATTTAAGCATGTACACCAAATGATGTAAAAAAACTAATGGTTACATAAATTTTAATATACCATATAGGTGTCAAGGCCAAATGAAATGGCCGAAAGTGTACAGTCATCCACCTATCTCAACTCCTCCTCTATCATCGACTGAACATAAATGGAAAAAATATATATACATAAGTGCATGCAATCATTAAAACTAATCTAAATAAATAAATTATTTTTAAATTAAATAAGTCATGTGACAAGTTTATTTATAATGTTTACTCTTATCGTATCAATAGGAGTCCATGGCTTTGCGTACCCCTCCTAAGCACTCTCATGAGATGTAGATGCTCCATGAGGTGTTGTAGCCTCTGCAGCTACGTCTCTTGTATCCTCCTCATCAATAACATATTGATATGTATCAGCATCAGTAAGCAGTTTGAGGCACATATTCTTGCATATAATGCAAATATGGGGCACACATACATGTGAACTCTGACTAGATGTCGATGCACTAGCATCATCCACACCAGGAGGCAACAATGACCCAATCTGTGTGATCAACTGATCACTCAACAAATGAATGGCCCTAATAATCTGTGAGGCAGCCTCTACAATGATATCAGGATGTTGCACTAGAGGAGGGGGTGCGACATCAGTGGGGGGGGACAAAGGTTGTGGCCTTTTTGTGCTGGTCAAATGGCCTAGTTTGAGGAGCTCCTCCGCCTATGCCCATGTTGGGCGTCATGCTAAAATAATTAACATTGTGACCAAGCACAAACTCAGCATACAATTTTTTTATGAAATAGAAAGGGAGCTCCAAATTGCTATAGGGTGGTTTATCAAAAATCATCCACTAGCAATCCCAAAATTGTGTGCACATTGCTTCATTTGTGCACCATTTTATTGATAATTTGGGCTTTTTGGGGTCAACTTTTAATCTGATTTTAGGATTAACAAAAAGGGAGGCTATATCTTCCTTAGTTATATTAAGGGCTGCAACCCCATCATGGTCAAGCCCGTCATCAAATTGGGCGTGCATATCATCACGCCAATGAAGAGCAACATTATGTTGCTGCGTAAGGGTGTCAATGTTTTCAACAATGGTATTTAGGGTGGCAAGCATAGGAGCTAACATCTAGGTATATTGTGATACGTGTTTCTGAATCCCCGTATAGTTTTCAAGTTCTCCTATATCAAATCCTCTAAAGATTGAGGGTTTTGAAGTGGTTCTAGATTGTTTTGGGGATCATTATTTGGTGGGGGAGGGTTATTATCTTCATTGTTGTCAGCCATGCTTGATTAAATAATAAACAAATATAAATTTCAAATTGATTTCATATATTATTAAAAAAATCAATACAAAACCCTATTTTAACCAAAAAAACTACATTTAACATGAAAATGAAAGAAATTAATCAAGATATAGCAAGAATTTACTTACTAGATCAACTACAGAGTCGAATTTGTTGTTGGCGCAATCAAGTACCCGAAAATATCATATATATGATACTTGGAGCCATTTTCCAAACCCAAAACGTGAGGAGAACTGAGGAAAATGGCTCATGGATTTTGATTTATGCCACAGGTTTAGGGTACCCAAAAAAATTGGGTACCCGATAAGGCTTGTGCTTTGGTGTTAGGTTTGCCCATGTGTACTGATACCCAGGCCTACTAAAAAGTCAACATACATTTTCATGTGCTTTTGGATGACTGAAAAGTGGATTTTTTTACATCGCCACTTTTTGGCCCCTCATGATCTTGCACATACCCACATTTATGAGAGGAAATTAACAATCCTCTTAAAAGGACTCCTCAAGTATAATGGTTATGTATTTTAGACCAATAATAGTTGACCTTTCTTAAATGCTTGATGAATAGAGACTAAAATGAGAAGAGTTAATGGACAATCCTCTTCAATCTTGGAAGCCTCCTTGTGAAGTATGATAGTGAGGGATAGGTGTGTCCTTAGGAAGTTTGAAGTCACAATCTTTATGCACAAGAGGGACAACAATGGAGCTTTAAGAAGTACATCAAAACACCTAGCAATGTCACAAGACAATTCATAATTAGTTCATAGACAATCTTAAATACAATTTGAAATACAAATATATTTTAAGATAAATGGATGCATGTTTGATGGAGACAAGAATTAGTACCTTACCTTGAAAAGTATAATAGATACAAGTTGAGAGAAAGTGGCAACCCTAATATGTGAAGAGAGACATGAGTTTATATTAAGGGGCCTTGTCAATAGCAAGCATGTGAACATTGTTTAATATGATAAAGCATGAATGAGAGATTAGGGTATGTGACTGTCTCAAATAATTTGTAGTCATGAAAAAGGTTAGCATTTTCAAGTACCTATGAGAAAGACTACAGTGATGGAGATCAAGATATGATAGAAAGCTCACTCAGGGGATAGTGTCACCAATCAAGATCTTTCAAAAAATGTAGAAATACTAAGGTCAATACCCTATAGATCAGCAAAGGGAGGTGATATACAATTGTTTGCAAAGACAAAGTATACTTTACATATTTTAAGAAATGTTGGCATCTTATAAGGGTTTGTTGAAGTCAATCCATCAAAATTAGAGAGGAAGCTAGTTGTTGTTGTGGGTCAAGAAGTTTCTCCCTTTGGTTCATGAAAGAATAAAATAATGATAAAAGGAGGGTTTTCAGAGTCTAACCAAAATTAGAAATACATCTTTGTGGCTATGTTAGTGCAATATTTCTTGGTGTTACTAATTTTGAGACAACTAATATCATGATTGGATTCTTTGTAAAACTAGATGGTATTGTTGATAACAACATTTATAATTCTTTTCCACTTTTGACAGCTTTACAACCATTATCGTAATTTCTAAGAATGTAACATGGTGGATAGTTGCTCGCTATTGGGCCAGGTCAGTTCCATCATTTTGATTTTACCCCATCTTGCTGGATTGACTGTCATTGAGTGATGAACAACTATGAATTCCTCCAACCAAACAAAAAAGACACTCTTTGATGTTCCTGCTACTCATATAATTAAAATCATGCAAGGAAACTCTATTCAAAGCGATAAAAGACAGAGACAGGAAAAATATTGCTAGAGGGAAAAAATTTCTTGGAAGAGCCAAAATGGATAAATGGCAATAGAGAAGGCAGTCTTGTAAATGGGTATTGCATATGTTAGTATATGGCAAAGAAAGATAGTGAATAGAGGAAACAATATATGACACTGGATCCTAAAGCCATTCACATTAACAAAGGATAGTACCAAGAAGTTTCTCTGCTGAAGGTATAAATTCCATATTTTGTTAGCATGCTTACACAGGTTCTTAAGGAGTATGAACTGAATGTCATTACTATTCATTAGAAGGCACAAATGACATATGAGAATCACCCAAGAATTGGACAAGGCATAGAAGGCACTATACAAAAAAAGGGGATGATCAACCCTCTCCTAAAGAGGATATTACAAAGGGGAAAAGTGATTTTAACTTTTCTAAATCATCAGATGCTGATAGAAGTTGTGACCTCAGAAAAATTTATATCTTACGGAAAAAGATGATTTTATTCCTTACAAGTTAGAAAGGCTCAAAAAAATATCAAGAGGCCTATTTAAAAATACCAAGATAGCACCAGGGATAGCACATTAAGGTTGAAATAAATATGATAGAAATGGATAGTAACTTAGGAAGATGCCAAAACAAAATGTATAACAATCATGCGCATGCACGATGAAAAAGGACAATGAAGCATGTCAAGAGATCATTTGCAAGGTATAAAGGTGCAATCAATTTTATGTGGAAAACCTTAAATTATTGAAGGCAGTGGTATATTAAACTTGGAAAACAAACGAGTGACCATGAAGTGATAACTCACAATTCACGGTCAAGAATTTAGGAGACAGCGTCCCGAAAGTTATAATCATTCAGACTAATGAACAAGGACATAGTTCTTAAAAGAACAATTCAAGAATGATCTTCATGATAGGTCAAAGGCAGTCTTCATATTGAAATGGGGTCATATGTTAAGATAGTCATATTGAAAGGCATAAGATCGTCAAAAGGCTACTAAAATGGGAGTACATGAACATGCTTGAAGGGGAAGAGGTAACAAATAAAAGAATACTTGGATGTAGTTGAATTCAAAGCTATAAAATGATACTTATTTCTTATGAAAGACACCATACCATGGCCCAATAAATTGATATGGAAGGTGTTCTCAACCTTTGCATGAGGCCAGCAAGTTGAAAATGATGAGGGTAACAGAGGCTAGTGAATTGTGAGTAGATAGTGGAATAGCATAGGGAAGGGTGGACCTTACATTATATTAAATGATAGGACAGTCAAAGCACAGTGACATGCTAGATGCTAGATTGGAAAGATTTCATGAAAGCCTTTCTTGAAAGACAAAGTAGAAGCACCCTCAAGCAAGGAAAGAACAAAAGATAAAGTGATAGTCATGAAAACACACTACAAATCTTCATAAATGTGACAAGGGTAGTCATGGCTATATGAGTTAAAAGGTCATATCTATGAGCCAATTGTAGTTGAGCTAATGAAAAAGTAAAAAGTCCCTAAAATTGGTAAAGTCCACAAGGTATGGTAAAAGGACAAAATAAAGAGACAAGGCATTAAAGTGACAGTTTGAAGATATTGGGGGCTAATTGGAGAAGGTTAAGGAGCAGTAATAGTTAGGTTTGACATTTCCTATTATCGTGCAAGTGGCAATAGAGGTACAATGAGCAATTGGAAAGCTTATTGGAGCCTTTATAGGGGGCATGTGAGAGAAAGAAGGTGAAAAAAGGGAACACCTACCCAACCATCAGATTGCATATTTGATCTTACTTAGTAATTAACGAAAAATAGAATAGATTACATGTTATATAATTAAAAAGTAATTAATTAAAAAAATACATATTATATAATTAAAAAGTAATTAATTAAAAAATGCAGTCGTTTGATGACTGCATAGACAATAAAGTGAAGAAGTAAGGCTCTCTTTACCAACACCACCTTGCAGTCTCCAAAGGAATTAAAGTAAGAAAAGTTGATTTTCAATGCTTAAATTCAGGTCAAATGGTTAGCACAATTAATATAGTCGTTAGTTGCCATTAGTATATGTACTAGTTTCTCTCCCAGATGCGAGGATGCTATAGTTTTTTTCAGGTAGTTATTTCAAGAAAGAACTGGATACCACCATTGTATTTTTTCGTCATTTCAAGCAATTTTTTAGACTATGTATTGCTGCTACAACACTTTATATCAATAAAATACAATGATTTTTCTTTCTCATTTCTTTGTTTTCTTGTGTCATGATGATGGATAAATGTTTTCTTGTGATTTTCGTAAGTCTTTGAAAATTTGTCTCATCCCAACACCTTGAAACATAAAACATATACATCTTGTGATTCGTAAATTATGCAATGAATATAAACAATCCATAATTGTGAAAATCTATGTTTTCCTTCCCAAAATTGTGAAAACTCAAGCCTCCTTATAAAACATTGATGTTGAAAGCATGCAAAAAATAGTTAAGTTGACTTGTGAGAAACAATTGAGTACTTGACTATTCTGTGTTCAAGAAACAATAGTATGATCTAAGTATTAATTTAGTGCATTAACTTCTAGACTTAGCTTTCATATTTAAGCATGTTCTCACCCTTGTCTCATAAAAGTTATTAGTTTAGTTCATATTAAGTGAGCTCCATAGGAATCAATTCTCTTCTCTGGAGATTCAAGCGACTCACATGTCCTAGAGTGATTCCATGTTTTACCATATGACTAAATGAAGCATTTACCCATAGTACAATCCATGTAATAACAATACTATTATCTAAAAGTCATTTACTTCTATTTTAATATTATAATATAAATAATTTTAATTTTATTTTATTTAATACATATTTTCATACTTCTAATTTAACTTTCTTAGGCTACTCATCTTGAATGAACATAATTTAGTTAGAAAATACTTGAAATTTAAGATAAGATGATCAAATGCATTGTTCTTAAATTTTAAAAGAAAGAAAATAGATAGGTGTCTTTGCATAGAGTAGGAAGTAGTTCTATATGTTTGTAGCATAGTTAGACATCTATGAATGTGGTTTTACATGGAATATGATGTAGTCTTGTATGTTTGTAGCATAATTAGGTGGTTTTCATAGAGTATGAGGTAGTCTTATATGCTTGCAACATGTTTAGATGCCTATGAATATGACTTTCAAATAGAATACGAGGTAGTCTCATATATTTTCATTTTTTAATTCAAGAGAACCAATTTTAGTGCCACATCAAATTTATCCTTCACCATTATTGTAAGAACCAAGTGCTTAAACTCTCGACTTGCCTCTAAAAATAATATTGATTCAATCTAAGTTGATTTATTTAATTAGCCTAAATTAACATCAGGGATGACATTTTCCTTCACAAATATTTAAATATATTAAAAAATAAATTATTTCAATATTTCAATATATAAGTTTTGCAAGACCTAATTTCAATTACAAAAATGATAAATTATATAAAAATTACTTTCCTCAATATTATACTTTTGCCAAATTAAAATATTCCATCAACCAAAATTATATAAAAGTTAATTTTAAAAAACAATTTTAACTATATTTGTCTCAATAAATAAGAACTATTTTCTAGGAGTTATCAAAATGAGGGTGACAATTATGAGAAATTTTATAATTAAAAATATTTGAACAAAATAAAATTAAAATAAATTAATAAATTTGATTCAATGTGTTCCATTCTCTTTAATTGAATTCAAACACCCTTTCCAATATGAATATCTTTTGAAAGTTTTGAGGAATATTTGTAAATTAAAAAATAAATTTGAAAATCTAAATTTATGTTGAAAAAGACGTGTTAATTTAATTCAATTTTTTTTTATAAATTTTTATTATATCTATGTTGAATTCTTTATTTCCCACTAATTTTTATTGATTTAATTTAAGTTGATTTATTTTAATTAGTCTAAATTAATAGAAAGGAATGATATTTTCATTTCTAAATATTTAAATATATTGAAAATTAAATAATAAAATATAATTTTAATATTTCAATATAAGATATGCAAAGATTTAATTTCAATAAAAAATGATAAATTATATAAAATTATTCTTTCAATTAAATTTCCTTTGTTAAATTTAGAGGTTTCATTAACTAAAATATAAACATTTATTTAAAAATAATAATTTTAATTATATTTGTCTAGACAAATAAGAGATATTTTCTAATGTGTATAAAAAAATAATAACAAATTAAATGAATTATAAGAAATTCAAATTTAAACATATTTAAATAAAATTAAAATTAAAAAATAATAAAATGAATTCAAAAAGTTTTATATAGAATAATTTAAGTAAATAATAGAATTCAAAAAACTAGAAAAAAAAATTTTAACTAAAAATTTTGTATAAATTTTTGTATAGATAATTTAACTAAACAATAGGTAGAACTTCGAGAAAAGAGTTATTATACAATTTCTTATAAAAAATATGAACCGTCACTAATTTCAGTCGGCCTCTAGAATTTTTTAAAAAATCCCGTATAAATAACCCTCGGGCTTAAATTCTCTAATCCTCTTATCTACTCTCTGATCTTTCAACTGACAGATTTCAAATTTAGTGGTTGCAGACCTGTGCTAAACTAAGGCTGTTGAGCTCTATCCTATTGGTCTTCAATTTACTAATTAACATACAGCAAACTGATAACATATTGACTACTTGTGTATTGTAATTTATCCTTATTTATTCAGTTTTGCATGTCTTTGGGTTTTTTTTGTTTTTTGTTTTGTTTTGTTTTTGTGAATTACAGGTTTTATTTCAATTCACTAAAATGAAGAAGGCTTTTGGGTCACCTCAAACACCAAGCATCAGAACTCTTTACAGAAGACCTAAGATCACCCGTCCTCTGAGAAAGCAATTGCCAACTCCAATTCAAAATGTCTGTATTGCATTTCCCTTTTGTTTCTGATAGAAATGCAGCACATTTTAGTTTATTTTTTATTGGTTTTGAGATCATCATTGGTTTGTCATTGCAGGGGGACAGGTTTATTGCAAACAGAAGTTCCATAGATTTCGATTGGGCTCAGTATCTGGTAAATAAAAGCAATATCAGTGGAAATACGCTCTCCATGGAAGAATATGACAGGGAGGAAGCAGCTAGTTTGGTGATGGATTCTAATAAGATGTCAAGAATTTTGAGCTTTAGTAAAAAGCCATCTGCACATGGATTGCAATCCATCTATTCTGAAGTTATTTCTGTTGATACTGGGGCCAGAACTCGCAGATCACAGAGCCGCTACATACCTCAAGTAAGGTTTATTCTCTTTGTGAATACTGTAGTGTTTTTAGTACTTTTTAGATATGCAGCATTTAGATTAGGGTCTGGTGCTGTAAGTTGCTATAATTCTATTCATGTTTTTTTTTCTTTGGTATTTCGAATAAAAAACTGGTCCCTACGTTGGCTAGGGGGACCTTTGGATTTTGTACATTCAATTGAGGTTTCAGATTTGGTGCTTTTGTATTCCATGGACTGGACAAATTCTTTAGTGTGATAAAGATCTTTTGTAGGTTGCTACGGATTAATCAGCATTATTAATATACTTCTGCAGGGAATTAGCTCTCTAAGTAGCTTAAGAAGAATTAATTGCAATTTTTGACTTTGTTATGCGGTTGTCTACAGCATGCAGATAGAACATTGGATGCCCCAGATCTTGTTGATGATAATCATTTGACTCTACTGGATTGGAGTGAGAGCAATATTCTGTCGATAGCACTTGGCAATGCAGTTTACTTATGGGATGCAAACAGGAGCACTTGTTCTGAGTTATTGACAGTAGATGATGATGTTGGTCCAATAAGCAGTGTTAGTTGGGCACCCGATGGAAAACAGATTGCCATTGGATTGACTAGTTCTGCTGTACAGATATGGGACTCTACATCCAATCGACAGGTAAAGATTATGAAGTCTTTGATGTCTTAATTTTATTTGTTTGTCTTGAAGTGCAACCTTATTCACATAGTAGTCTTATCACACTGAATGCAGTTGAGATCCTTGAAAGGTCATCATGGTCGTGTAGGCTCACTTTCTTGGAATGACACTATTCTTGCAACTGGTGGTGAGGACGGTTCAATAATTATCCATGATGTCCGTATACGTAATTCCACAGTTAAGACATACAGAGGCCATGAGCAGGAAGTGTGTGGATTAAAATGGTCCTTTTCTGGCCAGCAACTTGCGAGTGGGGGCAGTGACAACTTGCTTCATATCTGGGACAAGAGCATGTCGTCCTCTAATGTTAGAAATCAGTATCTTCACAGGATGGATGAACATTATGATGCAGTTACTGCCTTGGCATGGTGCCCTTTCCAGCACAATATTTTGGCATCTGGTGGTGGTCTTGCAGACCAATCCATTAAGTTTTGGAATAGTCTTAGTGGAGCATGCCTAAAGACCATTGACACCAACTCTTCAGTTTGTGCATTGTTGTGGAATAAACATGAGCGTGAGTTCTTGAGTGCACATGGGTATAGCGAGAACCAGTTGACCTTGTGGAAATATCCATCTATGGCAAAGATTGCAGAGCTTACTGGGCATACTTCTAGGGTGCTGCATCTGGCACAGGTATGCATGCTGTTGGTATATCAGTTACGTTTACATTCCTGCCTTGATTGAATCATTTTATGCTAACCCTCAGTATTGTTTATTTTAGAGCCCAGATGGTTATACTGTTGCATCAGCTGGAGCAGACGAGACACTAAGATTTTGGAATGTATTTGGAACTCCTGATACCTCAAAGGGTACCAAAACTAAAGAGCCAGAGGGAATTCTCAACAGTTTTCTTATGCATATTCGCTAGTAGTCTATTGATCCCATAGAACAGGAAAATTTAAACTTCAGGTGATCCTGTGTTCTTTTATTTTTTTGTGTGATTCTGTTACATTCCTTGAAAATAGGACTTTTTTTGCATTGCAGTAGTTTTTATGGCTATTGGTGTGCATCATCCAGTTTATTAAGTTGGTCATTTATGGATATTGGTGTGCATCATGCAGTTTATTAAGTTGCGTCAGTGACCACATTTTATGCTAACACTACCATTGCTTTGTATGATCACATTCCAGTCGTATGAAGACATTTCCATGAGCTTTGACAAGTCTTTTAAACTCCTGAATACCTTCAAAGAGTACCTTGCAGCCTCCAGGTGACATTAGGTTTTTCTTTGAGCACGTTTCTTTCTGTGCCGTATCCAGTTATAATATAATGAAGATTGTATTTGCAATTTCTGCTTATTGGCTGAGGATATCATTTGCATCCTCCTCCTGTTTGTAAGGGACATAGTGTTATCTGTATTGTTGTTTGAGTTTTCTCTTTGTTGACATGCCTGCTTGCCTAAAGCTTATCTAAAAATTGTCTATTATGATGGCTTCTGTATGCAGGTATCGAGGCATACGTGCTAAGCATGCGTCTTGAACAGACAAATAATAAAATCATTCAGAGGTGGCCTCTGCAACCATTTGCTTATCTATATGGATTTCCAATCTTATTATATTTAAGCCATTTTGACATATTCATGTTGCATCAATGATATTACTAATCAGGTTATTGATGCATCTTCAATAATCAAATGCCTGTTCAGGAATGAATTTGGGAGCGCACATGTATCTAATGTCTTCTGCTCAGAACAGCTTATTCTCCGACAAAGAACAGCTTTGGGTCTCAGAGCACAGAAGTGAAGGAAATCTCAAGTAAGGAGAGGAACAATTTCTGTGAAGCGAAGCAATTACATTCGTCTTATCAAATAACTGATTTGATATTCATGTATGTCCTTGTAAAGGGAGAATGGATTTAATATATCCTAGGTATGTTCAAGGCAAAGTTTAACTACAGTCTTTTTTAACTCTTTCATTCTGGCTTTATTTAAGCATTGTAATATTTTTTCACCACGTCTAATCTGTTTTTCTTGGAATTCTGTAGGTTCATGCACCCATGGAAAATGGGTGCCTATGATTTTAGTTGGGCGTTTGTGAACGCCACCTATGCTGAGGAAGTCCAAAAGTCTTGAAGCTTTTTGTCCTTAAACTGTTTACATATTCCCTTTGTCTAATCGTAAGTTGAAATTCTCACTGCATTCATATTGATTGCTGGACTAGTTTCAAGCATTTAACAATTAACCTCTAAATTCTCACTGCATTCCTATACTTTATAATTTTGCCAGTAGGCCATTATTAATTCAACTCTGTCATGATTTCTTGTACCTGGATTTTCTTTCATTGAGCCTGTGTGACATTATCCTCTTCTTTGTATTGGAAAAAAAAATTCATTAGTTTGAAAAATATATTTGGATCCTTTGGCAGATAAAATGCAACTGAAAGGTTCAGCTGGATGAAGGTGTGCTGTGAATGAATTTATATTATTCTGTATTAATAGTTTTACTGGCATTCTCAGTGATTGAATGGATGTTTTTTAAATAATTTTCTATATATCATAATAATATAAATTTTAAATAATATATTTATTAAATATAAAATATTTATTTTTAATTGTAATATAAATATAATTAGCATTTGTACTTAAAGGAGGTATAGAAATTCATATGATTTCAAAAGAGATATTTTGCTATAGATTTTTTAGGTTTTGATTATTTCTCATAAAGATACTTCAATAATTTTGTGTGGTTATTCATTCTTTTTGAACCTTTATAGAAAACAAAATATATTGAATGAGTAGAAAAGACTTACATAAAAAAATTGTAATGTGTTGATTGTTAGATAATGGAAATTAACATTATGTATATGTTTTCTCAATTAAGGGACTACAAATTATCTGGTTAGGATTATGGTTATGATCAAGGTTTACCTCATAATTAGGGCTAGAGGTGGGTTCGTGTCGGGCCAGGGTTTGGGTTTGAATTATGTTTAGAGTTAGGGTTTCAGTTTAGTATTGGGATTAGGTTTTAGGGTTGGGGTTTGCATCATGGTTAGGGTTAGGGTTAGAGTTTTGGGTATGGTTAAGGAGATGGTTATAATTATGGTTAGGTTAGGGTTTAGATTAGAAGTAGAATTAAGGTTGGGGTTATAATTATGATTAAGGTGAGTGTTTACATTGGGTTTTGGTTTACGAATATGGTTTTTTAAGGTTGAGGTTAGGGTTCACATCATGGTTAGGGTAGGGATAGGATGTGGGTTAATGATATACTTAGATTTTGTGGTTGGGTTATGGCTAGGGTTAGAGTTAGGGTTTACACCATGGTTAGGGTTTGGATTAGTTACATAGTTAGGTTTAGCATCATTCTTAGGTTAGAGATATAGTTGGGGTTAGTATTAAAATTTGTGTTAGGATTAGAGTTTAGGTTATGGTTACGGTTAGAGTTAGGATTATAGTTAGGGTTAGGATTTATATTATATTTATAGTTAGGTTTAGGGTTAGTATTTAGATTGCATTTTAGTTAGGTTTTAGTTAGGGTTAAAGTTAGAGTGAGGGTTAAGATAAATATTACAATTAGGGTTTACACTTGAGGTTAGGTTTTATTTCCTGATTAGGGTCAGGATTAGGTTTTGGGTTGATGATATAGTTAGATTTTGTGGTTGGGTTATGGATAGGGTTAGAGTTAGGATTTACACCACGGTTAGGGTTTGGATTAGTTACATAGTTAGGTTTAGTTACGATTATGATTAAGCTTATTATTAGAGTTGAACATAATTATAGTTAGGGTTTGATTATAGATATATTTTGATGATTTTGAGGGTTTAATTATAGTTAGGGTAAGGACTATAGTTCAATTAGGGGTATAATTAAGCTTATGAATTATTTATATGAGGATTAACATTTCATTAAGATTAACCTTTAATTAGGGTTATATTTTTACCTAGGGTTCAAATAGGGTTATAGTTTAATTAGGGTAAGCACTAAGTGTGGGGTTGCATTCAATTATAAATAGATTAGGTTTTGATTTTGAGGTGGGGCTTAATTAGGGCTAGGGTTAAGTTTAGGATTATATTTCAAGTTGGGTTATAATGGGGTTAGGATTATAATTCATATACACACATTTATTAAATTTGATAATATCATTTAAACTAAGGTACATATATATCATTTATCAAGTGATCCTAATTTTTTTATCCTAGATAGAAGTATATTTTTGAAGGTGTTGAAAGCTCAATTATTGTTAGGATTAGGTTTCAAGATTATTATTAGGGTTAGAAATATAGGATTTGAGATAGGATTAGTATTAGAGTTAGAGTTGAGCTTTGAACTCTAATTGTAATTATAATTATCCTTTTGGTTTTGGTTAATATTAGGGTTAGAATTACTATTTAAGATCAAAAATATATTTCTAGGCTTTGGATTAGGCATTGGTTACAATTAGTGTTTGGTTTTGGTTCAAGATTACTATTTAGAAGATAATTCTTAAATAAAATAAATTAATATCTCTAAAAATAAAAATTAACATTAATGTAATTAATATTTTTTAATATATATATTTTTACTAAGAATTAATTTTAAAACATTTAAAAATAAAGAACTAAAATATTCAAACAACCAACATTTAATTTATGTAAATATTTAACATAGTACTCATGTAGTTAACAAAATATTTTTCACAATTTTAAAGCTTAAAAAAGATGTATTTAGACTAGAAAAATCATAGTTAGGGCAGGGATAGGATGGAATTAGGTTACTTAGGATGTTTTACACTATACAAAATTTAGAAAAATCATGGTTAAGGTAGGGATAGGATGCAATTTTAACCCCTAACCCTAACACTAATTGCAGCTTGGATGTACCATATCCCAATGACCCTAGGATTTGTCTGCTCCTCTTTACAAAGATTGCTTTATGTAATCAATATAAACAACAACCATAGAAAGGTAAACATACACAATGACACAAGATATGTTAACTAGGGAACCTCTTTGATCATAGAGTAAACCCTGGTGGGGATGGTACCCACAAAATATGTACTAATATGAAAATTCCTTGTGAGAGGATGGAATCTATTAGGAGTCTATGAAATACATTCAGTACATATTAGTCTCCGTTAGGAGACTTTGAATCCATGTTAAAAGATTCTAACCTTGTTAAGAGTTAAGGAAGGCAGAAGGATCCATTGTCCAAACAACTTTAGGGGCAAGATCACTAAACTCACTATCCAACAATTTCTAATTTCAACAATCTAATCTTCACTCCTCTCTCTATGCTAAAAAACCGCACCAATTACTTCACCATATTTGCTCAATTTGCATAGCCTCTTACAATATCATATCAATTTTTTAATTCTAATTAATAATATAAGTCAAATAACTTATATTGAGTTAACCAACTAGGCTTAACCAAGTACAAAATATAAATCATTACACATTACATAATATTTCATAACCACATAAAACTGTCAGCTTCCAAACATAAAAAATATGCACACATGCGACCTCTGACTATGATGTCTCATCTAGGTCACCTCTAAAGTGTTTTTAACCTCTGTACAACTTTACATGTCCAAATTCTATCCCGGTTAGGAGATATAATCCACTTATCACAAGTTGCTTCTCAGGAACACTGTCAAAATACTATTTTCAAAAACTAGGTGATCAATACCAAGCAGTACAAACAAATCAAGGGCTTTTATCTTGGTCAAGTGTCAAATCCATCATGGATGCTAAGAAAGTGAGCATAAATTCATAGCCAGTAAATTTCTGATATTTGATTACATTTCACATAAATTTCATGAATAATTGAATTTATGTATGTTCTCTTAACCACAATCTCAAGAAACAATATAGAACAAGTCCTCAATGCCGCATATCTTGATCTACAATTATACACGTGTGCTTTAATGCAAACATTGTCTTCTTCTCTACTAATTGTTAGTAGATCAATGCATTGACATCAATGACAAACACAATCATGAATGCAACATACAACTTCTATAGAACTACTCAAATACTCCCCCATAGGAAATATTCAACATTCATTCCTAACAATCTCCCCTATTGGCATTGATGGAAACATAGATTAAAAAACATCCAAGTTCCATGAATACCAAACTGCAACACTGTTGTAGTGCATTATCTTTTCAAGTCCTCTTCATCAATCAAATCAATCATCAAGTGTATCCTTCTCCTTAGTAATTTTATTTTTCAAGTCCTCTTCATCAATCATCAAATTTTTTTCATGTATCCTTCCCTCCCATTGACATCAAGAAAATACAAGCTCGAATGTCAAAAGATACTATTCAGAAAATACCTTTTACAAGAGTCCTTAATGAATCAACTCATAAACACACATAATCCCCCATAGAGGAAGTATCCACATACAATCTAGAACGGATAGAGTTCTTATACCACTGGACTGATGGAACTTTTTGCATCACTACTCAAAATTAGGTTGGGGCATAACCCCAAGCATACCTCTCAAATGTATCTTTAGGTAAGGGCTTTGTAAATATATATGCAATCTATTTTTTTGTGTACCGATATACTCAAGCTTGACTTCTTAAATTATGAAACTTTTTCTCTGACAACATGATATTTGATTTCTATATATTTTGTTTTAAAATGCAACACATGATTCTTAAACATACTTTCTGTACTGGTGTGGTGAAGGGTGCTCCCCTTAATACCACAAACACATAATAGAAATAGAGAAACAACAACAATAATATGCAAGAACAGAAAATTGGCTTCTTATTATCTCCACAAATGTGGAATTACAAACTTTCAGAATTACAATATGCAAAGCCACATGGGCATTCCTTACAATATTCTGTAGGACAAAGCCTCAAATCAATACCCAGATCTACTACCCAGAACTATTCTGAACTGCCTAAGACAATAATACAGCCTTCCTTATATAGGCAATTTTCCACCGCCTGGGAAGGTTCTAGAATTTTAGCCAATAAGGCCGACCAAACTTAGAATTATTTTATTTTACATTTTATTACATCATAGTCGGCTCAAGATAACCTTTGAAACCCGAACAGAAATTTTGAAGAAAATTATTTTCTGCCATTTCAGGTGGCCCAACTTTCGAAGACCATAAGTCATCACCAGTTGACCCGATCGGCTATTATAACCCCATTTCAAAAATGCCACGAAGCGCTCTACAGGCTTGACCCACGCAAGTGCCCGTCACCCAAATTTTTGACCTCATTCAGGGCCTCTAAAGCCGTCAAAACTGAGTTCAAAGTTTCTGTACCCTGCTGCCAATACCGAAAATCTTCAATATCTTCCAATATACACTTGATCTGGCAATGAAACTTTACTGGCAGACTTATATGACCAAAATGAACCTCCAAGAAAGAAATCAGATCATTCTGAGCACATACAAAAATTACCAAAAATAGTAACTTTCCATAGTAGCTCTGCACAAAATAACCCTTATTGAATATAAAAATATAAATATTTTTTTTTGGGTGATGCAAGATTGCTCTTACACCCAGGATGCTCTTGCATCAGACACCCAGGGTAATTCGAGAAGTGACCCTGTCACGACTCAGGTGTGTAGAGGAAAACCAAGATGGCTAACCTCCTCCTTTGTCAGCCATGATGAATCTTCAACAGGTCATCCTTTCCACTTGACCAGATATTCTTCATATGTCCTGTTCCTTATGCTTTTGCCAACACGAATGTCCAGTATATCTTCGATCTCCTTAGTGTCTGAACTAGTTGCTGGAATACTCCACTGTGCTGCTGTGATCTCATCTTCAACACCTCCTTCATGATACTCTGTCAGATCTGAAATGTCAAACACTGGTGAAATATTTAGCTCAGTAGGCAATTCTACCTCATATGCATTTCTTGAATCATGTTTCTTCAGTATCCTACATGGTCCAAACTTCTTCATTTTCAGCTTGTTATATGTACCAACTGGAAACCGCTCCTTCTGCAAATGAACCATGACTTCATCACCAACCTAAAATTCTTTATACCTCCTTTTCTCATCTACCTTAGCCTTATACTGTGAATTCATCTTGGTAATATGCTTCCTCACCTCCTCATGGATGTTCTTCAAGTGTTCTGCAAAATCCTCAGCTTCAGCACTACTTATTTCTCCTTTATCTTTCTTTCTCAATTCAGATGCATTTCTTGGACTACTTCCTTATACAATTCAGAATGGTGATTTACCAGTGCTTCTATTAACAGAATTATTGTATGCAAATTTTGCCTGTGGTAAAATCAAATCCCATCCTGTTGGCTTATCTCCAACCAAACATCTCAGCAAATTTCCCAAACTTCTATTCACCACCTCTGTCTGTCCATCAGTCTGTGGATGATGTGATGAACTGAACTTCAAATCTATCTTCAACTTCTTCCACAATGTACGCCAAAAATATCCAACAAACTTAGTGTCCCGATTTGAAACTATGGTCTTTGGCAAACCATGAAGTCTCACTACTTCTCTGAAAAACAATTCTGCTACATGAACAGCATAATTAGTCTTCTTGCAGGGAATGAAATGTGCCATCTTTGAAAATCTGTCAACCACCACAAAAATTGAATCATGTCCCCGCTGTGTCCTCGGTAAACCAAGAACAAATTCCATACTGATATCCTCCAAAGGCTTCTCTGGTATAGGTAATGGTTGATACAACCCTGTATTTTGCTTCACTCCTTTCACCATCTGACATACTCTGCAACTCTGTACAAACTTCTTCACATCTTGCTGTAACTGTGGCCAATAATAATTCTCACTAACCAAACCAAGGGTTTTATCATGACCAAAATGTCCAGCCAATCCTCCGCTATGCTTCTCCTTGATGAGATTCTCCCTCATAGAACTTTGTGGAATGCACAACTGACTCCCTCTGAATAGCATATCATCCTGGATGATGAAATCCAACCATTTCATCCTGTCTAGAGTAACAAGTTCTGTACAAGCTTTCCAAGCTTCACCAAAATCAGGATCCTCTGGATATAGATTCTTGAGTTCCTTGAACCCAACCACCTCAATCTGCATCTCTGTCAGCAATAGTTGCCTTCTGCTAAGAGCATCTGCAACCCTGTTAGACTTTCCACTTCTATGTTTCAAAATAAATGTATAACTTTGCAAAAACTCAACCCATTTCAAATGCCTCTGATTCAACTTTCCTTGACTATTCAAATATTGCAAAGCTTGATGATCAGTATACAAAACAAACTCCTTAGGAAGCAGATAATGTCTCCACTTCTTTAATGCCTGAACTATAGCATAAAATTCTTGATCATAAATAGAATATTTCCTCTTGGCATCATTTAACTTCTCATTGAAATAAGCAACAGGTTTACCTTCTTGGCTCATAACAGCTCCTATTGCAGTACCACTAGCATCACAATCTACTTGAAACACCTTATTAAAATTTGGAAGTGCTAAAATAGGTTGTTCTATAACTTTTTGTTTCAACAACTGAAAACTCTTTTTTGCCCCATTAGTCCACTTAAACTCTTTTCTATCCCCTCTCATTGTTTCAGTCAAGGGTCCACAAATACTGCTAAATTTTTTGATAAACTTTCTGTAAAAGCTAGCTAGACCATGAAAAGATCTTACCTCAGTAGCACTCCTTGGAGTAGGCCATTCAAGGATAGCCTGTACCTTCTCTGGGTCCATTTTTAGACCTTCTGCTGAAACTACAAATCCCAAATACACTAACTCTTTCTTCACAAAACTGCACTTCTTCAAATTAATCAATAATTTCTCATCTCTCAATTTCTCAAACACCATACGAATATGCATTATATGTTCCTCCAATGTCTTGCTAAAAATCAAAATATCATCTAGGTAAACAATGACAAACTTACCCAGAAATTCCTTCAGAACCTCGTTCATGAGCCGCATGAAAGTGCTCGGTGCATTGGTTAGCCCAAAAGGCATGACCAACCACTCATACAGTCCTTCTTTTGTCTTGAAGGTAGTCTTCCATTCATCTCCTTCTCTGATCTGAATCTGGTGATATCCACTCTTCAGATCTATCTTTGAGAAATACACATCTCCACTCAAACAATCCATAATATCATCCATTCATGGCAATGGAAACCTATACTTGATTGTGATCTTGTTTATTGCTCTAGAATCTGTACACATCCTCCACTCTCCATTCTTCTTTGGTGCTAATACTGCTGGTACAGCACAGGGACTCAGACTCTCTCGAATCAACCCTTTCTGCAATAACTCGTGTACTTGTCTGTTCAACTCTTCACTTTCTGCTGGTGTCATTCTGTGTGCTGCCTTGTTTGGAAAACTGGCTCCTGGAATCAAATCCATCTGATGACTGATCTTCTTTATCGATGGTAATCCATCAGGTACATTATCAAATACAATATCCTGAAACTCATTCAACAAATCTGCAAACTCTACAGGTACATCCTCTGCTTCTTCTTTACCAACTTTTAGAATTAAAGCAAAACACACATGCTCATGCCTCATACCATCTAGGAATTTTCTTTCATCAACAAATGTTATTCTTGCATTACCACATACCTTTTCTTCGGTCTCCTTCAATGGCTTTAGCTTATGTCGCACTCCATCCTTTGTCAGGGAATAGGTATTTGCACGACCATCATGTACAACACATCTATCAAACTGCCATGGTCTACCCAACAACATATGACATGCATCCATAGATATGATATCACACAATACCTCATCTTGGTATCCACCAATCTTGAACTTCACCAGGCATTGTTCATTGACCATGACCTTGTGTTCATCCTGTACCCAGGCAATCCGATATGGATGTGGGTGTTTCTGTCTCTTGAGCTTCAACTTTGTCACCATCTCTTCTGACACCAAATTGTCAGTGCTTCCACTATCAATAATCACATCACAACATTTACCTTCACACTTGCACCTAGTGCGAAATAGGCTCCTCCTTTGCTCAAGTTCATTCTCACCACTCAACAGGACTCTTCTATTAATCAACGTTTCTCCTCTTTCAGCATCTTCAGAATTTGATGATCTGGCATCTTCATCTACATGTGCAACTCTGGCCTGGCCTTCATTTCTCCTGTCTGTTCTGCCTTGGCACTGAGGACATTCAAATCCCTATGACCTTCTTCTCCACAGTGAAAACGTGTTCCACGGAAGCCACCTCTTTTATATCCTTTTCCTCTTCCTCTTCCTCTCTGATCTCTATTATTCTGCTCTTAGAAGCGATTGAAATTATTTCCTCGCTGATTCTGACTGCTACTGGCCTCATCCTTCTTTTTTGGATCTTCATTTCGGCCACCATATGACCATCCACCAGATCATCCACCGCGACCCCTTCTGTTTTGTCTACTCTCAAACTTCTTGTTCAGCTTTTCCTCTACTTTTAGGGAAAACTGGTATGCCTCTTCAATACTGTTCATTCGAACCAGATTTAGCTCCTTCTGGATGCTTGGCCTTAACCCATTAAGGTATCGGGCAACTTTCTCCTTATCAGCTTCTGCATGGCCTGTTCTGATGAGGTGTCAATAGAACTCCTCTGTAACTCTTGAATAGATCTTCCTGCTTGCTTCAAACTTTGTATTTTCTTTAGTAGGTCAAGCTCATAATCAACAAGAATGAACTGTCGCTTCAATTTATCCACCATCTGATCCCATCTTGTGATTTTCTCCTTTCCCCTTCTATTTCACTCCAAATGAATCTCTTGCCACCATATCTTCGCATGACCTTTCAGTCTGGCCTTCGCAAATTTGACCCTATCAGGATCCTCAACATCTTCATACTCAAAATATTCCTCACACTCATTGATCCAGTCAATCAATTCTTCTGGGTTAAGATTTCTAGAAAATGTAGGAACCTCAATCTTAGGTCTTTTCCCAATCTTAGAAATGGCCCGAAAAAGTCTTTCTTCCTCTTGGTTCACAATTTTGACTTCTCTTTCTTAATATTCTTCTTCAGCTTCATCCTCGCTTTCATCTCTGACATTAAGATTCATTCCTCTATGAATCTCTTCTTGCAATGCTCGTAATTATCTCTGCAGTGCCCTAACCTCAGGTGTTACAACACCAGCTCTTTCACCACGTTCCCTTCGTGGAGGCATTTTTTGCGATGCGCGCTGAAACCCTAACCACGGTCCTGGTGCAAACTACCTCATAGTCGGTGATCTGTTTACACACTCAGGAACTCCTGCTCTGATACCACTTGGTGAAGGGTGCTCCCCTTAATACCACAAACACATAACAGAAATAGAGAAACAACAACAATAATATGCAAGAACAGAAAATTGGCTTCTTATTATCTCCACAAATGTGGAATTACAAACTTTCAGAATTACAATATGCAAAGCCACATGGGCATTCCTTACAATATTCTGTAGGACAAAGCCTCAAATCAATACCCAGATCTACTACCCAGAACTATTCTGAACTGCCTAAGACAATAATACAACCTTCCTTATATAAGCAATTTTCCACCGCCTGGGAAGGTTCCAGAATTTTAGCGAATAAGGCCGACCAAACTTAGAATTATTTTATTTTACATTTTATTACATCATAGTCGGCTCAAGATAACCTTTGAAACCCAAACAGAAATTTTGAAGAAAATTATTTTCTGCCATTTCAGGTGGCCCAACTTTCGAAGACCATAAGTCATCACCAGTTGACCCGATCGGCTATTATAACCCCATTTCGAAAATGCCACGAAGTGCTCTACAGGCTTGACCCGCGCAAGCACCTGTCACCCAAATTTTTGACCTCATCTGGGGCCTCTAAAGCCTTCAAAACTGAGTTCAAAGTTTCTGTACCCTGCTGCCAATACCGAAAATCTTCAATATCTTCCAATATACACTTGATCTGACAATGAAACTTTACTGGCAGACTTATATGACCAAAATGAACCTCCAAGAAAGAAATCAGATCATTCTGAGCACATATGAAAATTAATAAAAATAGTAACTTTCCATAGCAGCTCTGCACAAAATAACCCTTATTGAATATAAAAATATAAATATTTTTTTTTGGGTGATGTAAGATTGCTCTTACACCCAGGATGCTCCTACATCATGGTGTTATCATGGTGTATGATGACAGGCTTATTAAAATTGATTCCAATATCTGTCAACATTTGTTTCATCCATATTATTTGATTACAATTTTTTGTTGCTACTACATAATCTGCTTCTATTGTGCTAGATGTGAGATACAATTTTTCTTCTTTCTTAGCTAAGAAACCAATCTTCCTCTAAGAAACAATGCTCCACCACTTGTACTATTTTTTTCATCAACACTACCTCCCCAATCTGTGTCTATATATGCACATAGGGTAAAGTCATCTGATTTATCATACAATAACCCATAGTCAGTTGTGCCTTTCAATATTACCAAAATATTCTTTGTACTGCTGCATAATGTGACTCTTTAGGATCAACTCAAAATCTTGCAACAATTCCAACTACATGTGATACATTTGGTATTGTATGAGTTAAATTTTTCAAACCTCCAATCATGGATCTATCTTTTGTTCAATTTAAGGAGTTTCATTTGTGCTAGATAACTTATGTCTAGTTACCATAAGTGTGCCAACAAGCTTACAATTTTAGAGATAAAATCTCTGCAATAAGTCTTTCAAATTTTTTTTTGAGATAAGAAAATACCATCATTATTTTTCACTATCTGTAATCCTAGAAAAAAATTAATTTCACCAATCATGCTCATTTCATTAGCAAATTTGTCCCAATTTTATTAAATATGTGTCTAATCTTGCATACCATGTTCTAGGTGTTTGTTTTAGTCCATCTAGAGTTTTGTTCAGTTTACATATCATGTCTCCTTCTTGAGTCAAAGGAAAACCTTTAGGTTACTCAATGTAGAATTCTTCTTCCAATTCTCCATTCAGAAATGTTGACTTCACATCCATTTGATATACTTTGAATTTCTTATAAGTTGCATAAGCCAAAAACATTCTTACCTCTTCAATTCTTGCAACGGGTGAAAAAATTTCTTCATAATCAATTCCTTCTTGATGTGAGTAAACTTTACATACCAATCTTTCTTTGTTTCTTACAAGTTCACCTTGTTCATTCATCTTATTTTTGAAAACCCATTTAGTTCCTATAATATTTTTATCTTTAGGTCTAGGGACCATTTCCCAAGTTTTGTTCTTCTCAATTTGATCTAGTTCTTCCTTCATTGCTTGAATCTAATTATCATCTTTACAGGCTTCATCGATAGTTTTAGGTTCAATTTGTAAATCAAGCATAGTTCTTCTTGCACCTTACTTCTTGTCATAACTCCTTTGTATTTTCTTCTAATAATCTTATCCATAGGATGATTCCTCATTAGATTCTTATGATGAAGGGTGCTCCCCTTAATACCACAAACACATAACATAAACAGAGAAATAACAACAATATGCAAGAACATAAAATTGCCTTCTTATTATCTCCACAAATGTGGAATTACAAACTTTTAGAATTACAATATGCAAAGCCACATCGACATTCCCTTACAATATTCTGTAGGACAAAGCCTCAAATCAATTCCCAGATCTACTACCCAAAACTGTCCTGAACTACCTAAGACAACACTACAGCCTTCCTTATATAGGCAATTTTCCACCACTTGAGAAGGTTCCAGAATTTTTAGCCAACAAGGCCGACCAAACTTAGAATTATTTTATTTTACAATTTATTACATCAAAGTCAGCTCAAAATAACTTTTGAAACCCAAACAGAAATTTTGAAGGAAAATTATTTTTCGCCATTTTAGGTGACCCAACTTTCAGAGACCATAAGTCATCACTTGTTAACCTAATTGACTATTATAACCCCATTTTGAAAAGGGCGTGAAGTGCTCTACAACACTTGAATAAAGCAAGCTTCATTCAACTGAAGTCTTGACCTCATCCGGGGCCTCTAAAGCCTTCAAAATTGAGCTCGAAGTTTCTGTACCTTGCTGCCAATACTGAAAATTTTCAATATCTACAAAGCTAGACTTGATTTATCAATGAAACTTTACTAGCAGGCTGATATGACCAAAATGAACCTCCAGGGAAGAAATCAAAACATTCCGAGATTGGATGACCAAATTACTGAAAATAGAAAGTTTCCATAAATAGCAGCTTTGCAGATGATAGCCCTTATTGAAAACAAAACCAGAAATATTTTTGGGTGATGCAAGATTTCTCTTACACCCAGGATGCTCCTGCATCAGACACCTGGGGTAATTTGAGAAGTGACCTTGTCACGACTCAGGTGTGTAGAGGAAAACCAAGATGGTTAACCTCCTCCTTTGTTAGCCATGATGAATCTTCAATAGGTCATCCTTTCCATTTGACCAAATATTTTTCATATGTCATGTCCCTTGTGCTTATGCCAGTATGACTATCTAGTATATCTTCAATCTCCTTGATATCTAAACTGGTTGTTGGAATACTCTAGTGTGCTACTGTAACCTCATCTTCAACACCTCCTTCATGATACTCTATCAGATCTGAAATGTTAAACACTGGTGAAATATTCAACTCAGTAGGCAATTCTACTTCATATATATTTCCTGAATCATGCTTCTTTAGTATTTTACATGGCCCAAACTTCTTCATTTTCAATTTGTTATATGTACCAACTGGAAATTGCTCCTTCTGCAAATGAACCATAACTTCATCTCCAACCTGAAATTCTTTATACCTCCTTTTCTCATCTACCTTAGCCTTATACTATGCATTCATCTTGGTAATGTGCTTCCTCACCTCCTCATGGATGTTCTTCAAATGTTCTGCAAAATCCTAAGCTTCAACACTACTTATTTCTCCTTTATCTGTCTTCCTCAATTCAAATGCATTTCTGAGACTACTTCCATATACAATCTGGAATGGTGATTTACCAGTGCTCCTGTTGATAGAATTATTATATGCAAATTATGCCTGTGGTAAAATCAAATCCCATCCTGTTGGCTTATCTCCAACCAAACATCTCAACAAATTCCCCAAACTCCTATTCACCACCTCTGTGTGTCCATCAATCTGTGGATGATGTGATGAACTGAAATTCAAATCTATCTTCAACTTCTTCTACAATGTACGCTAGAAATTTCTAACAAACTTAGTGTCTCAATCTGAAACTATGGTATTTGGTAAACCATGTAGTCTCACTACTTCTCTGAAAAATAATTCTGCTACATGAACAACATCATTAGTCTTCTTACAGGGAATGAAATGTGTCATCTTTGAAAATTTGTCAACCACCACAAAAATTGAATCATGTCCTCACTGAGTTCTCGGTAAACCAATAACAAAATCCATACTGATATCCTCCCAAGGCTTCTCTGGTACAGGTAATGGCTGATATAACCCTGTATTCTGCTTCACTCCTTTCGCCATCTGACATACTCTGTAAATCTGTACAAAATTCTTGACATCTTGCTACAACTGTGGCCAATAATAATTCTCACCAACCAAAGCAAGGGTTTTCTCATGACCAAAATGTCCAACCAATCCTCCGCTATGCTTCTCCTTAATGAGATTATCCCTCATAGAACTTATTGGAATGCACAACTAACTCCCTTTGAATAGCATATCATCCTGAATGATGAAATTCAACCACTTCGTTCTATCTAGAGTAACAGGTTCTTTACAAGCTTTCCAAGCTTCACCAAAATCAAGATCCTCTAGATACAAATTCTTGAGTTCCTTGAACCCAACCACTTCAATCTACATTTTTGTCAGCAATAGTTGCCTTTTTCTAAGAGCATCTGCAACCCTGTTAGACTTTCCACTCCTACGTTTCAAAACAAATGTATAACTCTGCAAAAACTCAACCCATTTCAAATGCCTTTGATTCAACTTTCCTTGACTATTCAAATATTGCAAAGTTTGATGATCAGTATACAAAACAAACTCCTTAGGAAGCAGATAGTGTCTCCACTTCTTCAATGTCTGAACTATAGCATAAAATTCCTGATCATAAACAAAATATTTTCTCTTGGCATCATTTAACTTCTCACTGAAATAAGCAATACGTTTACCTTCTTGGCTCATAACAGCTCCTATTGCAGTACCACTAGCATCACAGTCTACTTGAAACACCTTATTAAAATCTGGAAGTGCTAAAATAGGTTGTTGTGTAACTTTTTGTTTCAACAATTGAAAACTCTTTTCTGCCCCATTAGTCCACTTAAACTCTTTTATATCCCCTCTCATTGTTTCAGTCAAGGGACCACAAATACTGCTAAAATTTTTGATAAACTTTCTATAAAAACTAATTAGACCATGAAAAGATCTTACCTCAGTAGCACTCCTTGGAGTAGGCCATTCAAGGATAGCATGTACCTTCTCTGGGTCCATTTTTAGACCTTCTATTGAAACTACAAATCCCAAATACACTAACTCTTTCTTCACAAAATTGCACTTCTTCAAATTAATCAACAATTTCTCTTCTCTCAGCTTCTCAAATACCATACGAATATGCATCATATGCTCCTCCAATGTCTTACTAAAGATCAAAATATCATCTAGGTAAACAATGACAAACTTACCCAGAAATTTTTTCAGAACCTCATTCATCAGCCTTATGAAAGTGCTCGGTGCATTGGTTAGCCCAAAAGGCATGACTAACCACTCATACAGTCCTTCCTTTATCTTGAAGGCGGTCTTACATTCATCTCCTTCTCTAATCTGAATCTGATGATATCCACTCTTTAGATCTATCTTTGAGAAATACACGGCTCCACTCAAACAGTCCATAATATCATCCATTCGTGGCAATGAAAACCTGTACTTGATTGTGATCTTATTTATTGCTCTGAAATCTGTACACATCCTCCACTCTCCATTCTTCTTTGGTGCTAATACTGCTAGTATAGCACAGGGACTCAAACTCTCACAGATCAATCCTTTCTACAACAACTCATGTACTTGTCTATTCAACTCCTCACTTTCTGCAGGTGTCATTCTATGTGCTACCTTATTCGACAAACTTTCTCTTGGGATCAAGTCCATCTAATGACTGATCTTCTTGACTGGTGGTAATCCATCAAGCACATTATCAGATACAATATCCTGAAACTCATTCAACAAATCTGCAACTTCTATAGGCACATCTTCTACTTCCTCTTTACTAGCTTTTGGAATTAAAGCAAAACACACATGCTCATGCCTCATACCATCTAAGAATTTTCTTTCATCAATAAAATTTATTCTTGCACTACCACATACCTTTTCTTCTATGTCATTCAATGGATTTAGCTTATGTCGCACTCCATCCTTTGTCAAAGAATAGGTATTTGCATGACCATCATGTACAACACATTTGTCAAACTGCCATGGCCTACCCAACAACATGTGACTTGTATCCATAGATATGATATCACATAGTACCTCATCTTGGTACCCACCAATCTTAAACTTCACTAGGCACTGTTCACTGACCATGACCTTGTGGTCATCCTACACCCAAGCAATCCAATATGGATGTGGGTGTTTCTGTCTCTTGAGCTTCAACTTTGTCACCATCTCTTTTGACACCAAATTCTCAGTGCTTCCACTATCAATAATCACATCACAACATTTACCCTCACACTTGCATCTAGTGCAAAATAGGCTCCTCCTTTGTTCAAGTTCATTCTCACCACTCAGCAGGACTCTTCTGTTAATCAACATTTCTCCTCTTTTAGCATGTTTAGAATTTGAGGATCTGGTATCTTCATCTACATGTGCCACTCTGGCTTAGCCTTCATTCCTCCCATCCATCCTTCCTTGGCGTTGAGGAAATTTAAATGCCCTATGACCTTCTTTTCTACAGTGAAAACATGTTCCACATAAACCTCCTCTTCTTGAACCTTGTCCTCTTCCTCTTCCTCTCTAATCTCTATTGTTCTGATCTTGGAAATGATTGGAGTTGTTTCCTCTCTAATTTTGATTTCTACTAGCCTCATCCTTCTTTTTCAGATCTTCATTTCGGCTTCCATATGACTGTCCCCGTGACCTCTTCCATTTTGTCTGCTCTCGAACTTCTTATTTAGCTTTTCCTCTACTTTTAGGGAAAACTGGTATGCCTCTTCAATACTGTTCATTCAAACCAGATTCAACTCCTCCTGAATGCTTGACCTCAACCCATTAATCTAGCAGACAACTTTCTTCTTATCAGCTTCTACATGGCCTTTTCTAATGAGGATTTGATAGAACTCTTTCGTATACTCCTGAATAGATCATCCCGCTTGCTTCAAGATTTGCATTTTCTTCAGTAAGTCAAGCTCATAATCAACAGGGATGAACTATCGCTTCAATTTATCCACCATCTGATCCCATCTTGTGATTTTATCTTTCCCTCTTCTATTTCGCTCCAATTGAATCTCTTGCCACTAGATCTTTGCATGACCTTTCAGTCTAGCCTTCACAAATTTGACCCTATCAGGATCCTCAATATCTTCATACTTGAAATATTCTTCACATTCATTGATCTAGTCGATCAACTCCCATGGGTTAAGATTTCTTGAAAATGCAGGAACCTCAATCTTAGGTCTTTTTTCGATCTTGGAAATGGCCTGAAAAAGTCTTTCTTCCTCCTAGTTCACAACTTCAACTTCTCCTTCTTGATCTTCTTCTTCGGCTTCATCCTCGTTTTCATCTCTAACATTAAGATTCATTCCTCTACGAATCTCTTCTTGCAATGCTCGCACTTATTTCTAGAGTGCTATAACCTCAGGTGTTACAACACCAGCTCTTCTACCACATTCCCTTCATGGAGGCATTTTCGCGATGCGCGTTGAAACCCTAACCACAGTCCTAGTGAAAACTACCTCATAGTCGGCGATCTATTTACATGCTTAGGAACTCCTTCTCTGATACCACTTGATGAAGGGTGCTCCCCTTAATACCACAAACACATAATAGAAACAAAGAAATAAAAACAATATGCAAGAACAAAAAATTGGCTTCTTATTATCTCCACAAATGTGGAATTACAAACTTTTAGAATTATAATATGCAAAGCCACATGGGCATTCTCTTACAATATTTTGTAGGACAAAGCCTTGAATCAATACCCAGATGTACTACCCAGAACTGTCCCGAATTGCCTAAGACAACACTACAACCTTCCTTATATAGGCAATTTTCCACCACCTAGGAAGGTTCCAGAATTTTTAGCCAACAAGGCTGAACAAACTTAGAATTATTTTTTTTTACAATTTATTACATCAAAGTCAGCTCAAAATAACTTTTGAAACTCAAACAAAATTTTTGAAGGAAAATCATTTTCCGCCATTTCAAGTGACCCAACTTTCAGAGACCATAAGTCATCACCCGTTGACCTGATTGACTATTATATAACCCCATTTTAGAAAGGGTGTGAAGTGCTCTACAATGCTTGAATTAAGAAAGCTTCATTCAATCGAAGTTTCGACCTCATCTGAGGCCTCTAAAACCTTCAAAATTAAGCTCAAAGTTTTTGTACCCTGCCACCAATACCAAAAATTTTCAATATCTATATTTATAATCACTTTATTTTTATTTTATAATACAATATTTACTCTATTATCATAAGATACTTTCATACATACAAAACAAACACATAATTATATAAATATATTTATATACACATAAGCTAGACTTGATCTGTCAATGAAACTTTACTGGCAGGATGATATGACCAAAATGAACCTCTAGAGAAGAAATCAGAATATTTCAAGATCGGATGACCAACTTACTGAAAATAGAAAGTTTCCATAAATAGCAGCTTTGCACAAGATAGCCTTTATTGAAAATAAAACCAAAAATATTTTTGGGTGATGCAAGATTTCTCTTACACCCAGGATGCTCCTGCATCATCTTATTAGGTGTCACTATCTTAGTTATTGCTTCATTCTATGTTCTGGTCTTGGTTTTTCTCTTATTTCATCAATGTAGTTCTCATTCTACAAATCACTATCAGTTTCATAAAATAATTCAACGTTTTCTTGACCAATTCTAGGGTGAACTCCTTTGTCTGAATCATAATCAAGTATTCTTTTCTGAATTCTAAATTTCTCATCTACCTTAACATTTGCACTCTCAACAATAGTCATAGCTCTTTTATTATAACATCTATAAGATTTTCTTTTTAATGAATACCCAAGAAATATACCTTTATCACTTCTAGGATCAAACTTACCAATTTCATCATCTCTCTTAATATAACATTTACTTCCAAAAATTCTAAAATACTTAACTAATGGTGCATGTCCAAACCATAATTTATAAGGTGTATTGTCTGTATCTTCTCTGACTTGTACTCTGTTCATTGTATGTACTGTTATACTCACTACTTTTCTCTAGATTGTTTTCACCATATCATTCTTAAATAGCACAGCTCTTGTTGCCTAAGTTACTGATCTGTTCCTTCTTTTTGCAATACCATTTTGGTTAGGTGTTCTAGGGGCTGAAAGTTGTCTCTCAATTCCATTCACTTCACAAAAAGTATTAAATTCATTTGAAGTAAATTCTCCACCTCTATGAGACCTTAAACATTTAATCTCCATTCCTGATTCATTCTCAACTTTGTTCTTAATCAATCTAAACTTGTCAAATGCTTCTGATTTTTTCTTAAGAAATGTTATCCACATCATTCTATTAAATTCATCAACAAAAATCATTAAATACCTTTTACCATAGAATCCTCTAGTCCTTGTGGGACCACTTAGATCTATATGAACAATTTCCAATTTTATTGTTGTGGTGCACTTCTTACTGGGAAGATAACTTCTTTTTTGCTTATCCATAACACATTCTTTGTATATCATGTTAGTAGGCTTCATAATATTAGACAAATCTCTTACTGCAAATGTAGTGCTTTCTTTCACAATGTTATCAAAATTTATATGACATAATATTTTGTGCCATAACCAACTGTCATCAATTTTTGTAATCAAACATATCTTCTTAGCAAGATTCAACTGAAATATGTTACCTCTGATTCTTGATACAGTTCCAATCATCTCATCATTCTTATCCTTGATCACACAAGTCTTCTCAGTAAACCAAACTTGATATCCCTTGTCAACTAACTATCCAACACTCAGAATATTATGCTTCAATCTATCCACAAATTAAACATCATCAGTGTTAGTCTTCCCATCAAGAGTAATAGATCCTATTCCCTTTATCAAACAAGATGCATTATTTCCAACTCTAACAATTCCTCCATCATAATTGTTAAACTTTATAAAAAAATTCATATCTCAAGTCATATGATGTGAACAACCACTGTCTATAATTCAATTAGTTTTCTTTTCAACTTAAGAAACTAAAGCTTTTTCTTCTCTAAATTTAGTTTCAGAGTTTTCTTCTTTTATTTCTACAAATCCTATGTCATCACTTTCACTTAAGATTTTCTCAATGCTAGCCTCAAATTCTTCATCATTAGCATAATAACATTCCTTAGATCTTCTAGGTTTAAAGTTCTTGTTATATTTCTTTACTCTCTTAGGGAATTTAGATGCAAAATGACCATATTATTAACATGTCTAAAATTTAAAGATTCACTTACCTTTTGGTTCTATTTTCACAAGCAAGGAAATTCCTTTCGCAATATTTCTATCTTCTTCAGTCTTAGATCAGCTGCTATTGGCATAATCTCCACTGACACTAGTACTTCTTGACAATGTAGGGTGAACATTAAGTGTGCTAAATGTTGTTTCAATTATAGGAAAATCTCCAGACTGTCTCAGGTGTATCTCTACTGCTTCTAATCTTCCAAGAAGAGTTTCTCTGGTAAATTTTTCAGTAGAAGGTATAAATTGTTCAATCATCTACATTGTCTTCTTAAATATAGGGGTCAATATCTTTAAGATCTTTCATATAATTTCATCTTTAGTTTTGTTTCCTTCACAAGCTTTGATACCTGCAACAATCTCTGATATCCTACCAATATAACTTCTAACAGATTCATCTCCCATCATATTTGCATCTTGAAATAAACATATCCAATTCTGTAATCTGATTCTCTTAGCATGCACATCACCTTCAAAAGTAAATTGTAAAGCTAACCATATTTTATGGGATGTCCTTAGATTTTTTACCTGACGGTATTCATTCTGAGGAAGAGCTTCTCTGGAAAGTATGTTACACATAAATAGATCTCTCTCCTTATCAGTGTAGTCTTCAAGTTTTTCTTCTTCAACTATAGTTTTGTCATTCTTTGTAATCAACCATTATCCTGGTCCTAAACATAGTATATGTGTCTTCATATTTTCTTTCCATCTTTCATAGTTAACTCCATCAAAGTTAGGACTTTCTTTCCTAAAATGAGTCGCCATAGATCTCCTTAAGTTATTTAAATTTTCTTTCAAGGACATGTTGCTCTGATACCAATTGTTAGAAAGTAAAGTCCACCAAGATAACTGAGAGGGGGCATGAATTAGTTATTTGATAAAAGAAACTTTTAATAACATTATTAGATCTGAAACATGTAATCAATATAAACAGTAACCATAGAAAGGTAAACATACACAATGACACAAGATATGTGAACTAGGGAACCTCTTGATCAAAGAGCAAACCCCGGTGGGGATGGTACCCACAAAAGATGTACTAATATGAAAATTCCTTGTGATAGGATGGAATCTATTAGGAGTCTATGAAATACATTCAATACATATTGGTCCCTATTAGGAGACTTTGAATCCCTATTAAAAGATTCTAACCTTGTTAAGAGTTAAGGAAGGTAGATGGACCCACTGTCCAAACAGCTTCAGGGGAAAGATCATTGAACTCACTATCCAACTGATCAAGATATATTATCCAAATAGAATAATACCAATAATTTCTAATTTTAGAAATTTTATCTTCACTCCTTTGTCTGTGCTAAAAAACCACACCAACTGCTTCAGCAGATCTGAATACCAGATCTTCTCAATGCACATATCCTCTTACAATATCATATCAATTCTTATTCCATGTTTATATTTCATTCCATACCAAATCAAGGAAAATAATCCTTCCTTTATACTACACTTAAATAACTTACAATTGAGTGGGCCAAGTAGGCTTAACGAATTACAAAATATAAATCATTATACGTTACATAATATTTCATAACCACATAAAACTGTCAGCTTCCAAACTTAATAAATCTTCACATGTGCAACCTCTGACTATGTTGTCTCATCTAGGTCACCTTTAAAGTGTCTTCAACCTGTATACAACTTCACATGTCTAGATTCTATACAAGGTAGGAGATATAATCCAGTTATCACAAGCCGCTTCTCAAGAACACGGTCAGAATATTATTTCCACTAAATTTCACATAACTGTCATGAATAATTGAATTTTTGTATGCACCTTTATCCATAATCTCAGGACACAATATAAAACAATTCCTCAATGCCGCATAGCTTGATCTACAATTATAAATGTGTGCTAATACAAACATTGTCTTCTTCCTTGCTAATCTTCAGTAGATCAATGTGTTGACATCAATGACAAACACAGTCATGAATGCAACATACAACTACTATAGAACTAATCAAATACTCCACCATCAGACATATTCACCATTCATTCCTAACATTTGAGACATCTCTTAAGGGAGGTGACATAAACTAAAGAGAAAAAGATGGCATTGGAGCGGATTACCCAAACAGAGTACATGAGAATTTTTTCAAAACTATTTTAAATCTTCATTAATAATTATGTATTAAACTGGTCAGAAGTCTCTTCGAATAGACTGTCCTAGATTATTTCAAATTGACAATAATGGGAGATGGAAAGACTCTACGACAAAATGAAATTTGATTAAATTTCAAATTTATAAATTATCAAATAAATTGCATAATAATAATAGATCCATCATTTTAAATCTAATTTGTTAAAAATAAAGTTATTAATAACTACAAAATAACTCTTTGACTATGATTATTTTGAAAGAAACTTAAAAATAATTAATATTTTACAATCAAAATTATTCATATCCTCTAAACAACAAGGACCTATTACAAATCAATGCCTACACATAAATGTACATAGAATATAATGTAACTATTTTGAAAGTAATGTTGTCTTGACTTCAATCAAAAGTTACATCGAATATGTGGATTGAACATTTTAGAAAGGAATAGAGATGGGTAATATTAGATAAGCAGACAAATCATTTCAGAAAGAAGATGAGTCGCTAGTGCCACTAAATCCTTTAACTGATCTCAATAATAGCGAAAAAAATTCTAATCTGCAATGGGAGATGATAGAGGAGGAGGCTAAACCTGATTTCGATCACAATGCATTGGAGGAGATTTTGAGAAGACTTCCTATACCATTATTGACAAGGAAAAAGATTGTTTACAAAGTCTGGAATGCGACAATATCAGCCACCCATTTCAATGTCACTAACCAGATAGACCATTTCATGACTCAACATAATAGCCTTGTAATTGATTTCTTATGTGCGGCTCTCAACCAGTAGTTTCCAATCCCTTTAATGCAAAGTGTAAAAATATGGGACAACAACAGGCACAATCCTCTTACTGAGCTTTGCCTCTGTACTATAGTGGATGGACTTTTTCTTTTTCTTAATTTTGATTATTTCAAATCGACAATAATGGGAGATGGAAAGACTCTGCTGCCAAACAAATTTTAATTATTTTCAAATTGACAATAATGGGAGATGGAAAGACTCTACCATGTGTTTTTATTACAATTTAATTAAATCATATGAAATTACAGGATGGAGTGTTTTGAGTCATATTGCTACAGGTGGAATGAAATGCAAATCATTTCTTTTTTCTTACACCGTTACATTCACTGGCCTCCTATAGAGTTTGGGTATGCTTTCATTGTAAGGTTATGCCTCTCGGCATAAATAGTCAATAGGAGTTGTTGTGCTTAGATACTTCTAAATATGTCAATTTTATTAGATAGCTTCTTGTGATTATTTTAATTATTGTCACAAAGGGTAAGTATTGCATTGTCAAATAAAGTTTTTGTTTTTCTCTTTCTTATGTTGCTCAAAGGGTTAAGTATCAAGCTTTGTAATAAAGTGAATAAGTAAGGCTCTCTTTACCAACACCACCTTGCAGTCTCCAAAGAAATGAAAGTAGGAAAAGTTGATTTTCAATGCTTAAATTTAGGTCAACTGGAACCTTAGTACATTTAATATAGTCGTTAGTTTCCATTAGTATATGTACTAGTTTCTCTCGCAGATGCGAGGATGCTATAGTCTTTTTAAGGTAGTTATTTCAAGAAAGAACTAGATAACACTATTGTATTTTTTCATCATTTCAAGAAATTATTTAGACTATGTATTACTACTACAACACTTTATATCAATAAAATACAATGATTTTTCTTTCTCATTTCTTTGTTTTCTTGTGTGTCATGATGATGTATAAATGTTTTCTTGTGATTTTTGTAAGTCCTTGAGAATTTGTCTCATACCAACACCTTGAAATAGAAAACATATACATCTTGTGATTTGTAAATTATGCAATGAATATAAACAATCCATAATCTTGAAAATCTATGTTTTTCTTCCCAAAATTGTTTAAACTCAAGCCTCCCTATAAAATATTGATGTTGAAAGCATGCAAAAAATAGTGGAGTTGAGTTGTGTAGAGAAATAACTGAGTACTTGACTATTCTATGTTCAAGAAACAATAGTATGATCTAAGTATTAATGTAGTGCATTAACTCTTAGATTTACTTTCATATTTAAGAAATTTCTCACCCTTGTCTCATAAAAGTCATTAGTTTAGTTCACATTAAGTGAGCTCCATAGGAATCAATCATCTCTAGAGATTCTCTCTGGAGATTCAAGTGACTCACAAGTCCTAGAGTGATTTCATGTTTTACCATATGACTAAATGAAGCATTTACCCATAGTGCAATCTATGTAATAACAATACTATTGTCTAAAAGTCAATTAATTCTATTTTAATATTATAATATAAATAATTTTTATTTTATTTTATTTAATACATAATTTCATACATCTAATTTAACTTTCTTAAGCTACTCATCTTGAATGAACATAATTTTAGTTAGAAAATACTTGAAATTTAAGATAAGATGATCAAATGCAAGAAAATAGATAGGTGTCTTTGCATACAGTATGAAATAGTTCTATATGTTTGTAGCATAGTTAGACGTCTAAGAATGTGGTTTTACATGGAGTATGTGTTAATATGATTTAGAACAACAGAGAGGGGGGGTGAATCAGTTGTTCTCAGGTCCATATGTATAAAATAATCTTTCAAACTCTTCAATAAATTAGATCTAATAACCAACACCTACTCGGTCATTACTGATTGCATAACAGAAACATGTAACAGTACAGTCCACTTATCCAATGGAATCTAACATGTAAAACACAAAAATGTTCAAACCAAAAAATTCACACAAGTATCAACACTAGGATTTATAGTGGAAACCCAATTTGGGAAAAACCACTTTGTAACATGTTACTATTATGTTCACTCTTCTGAAGTGAGCTCGATGAAAAGCCAACCCTATCAAAGGTTACAAACACACTGTCAGGTGTGACTCGGTTAAAGGATTTCAACCACTCTATTAAAAGTGTGACTTGTTATAGGACTTACATACACTCCATTAGAATGAAACCTTGTTCAAAGGATTTATACCTATGACTGTTAGGTCAACCTCTGTTAAAAGGATTTTGATTGTTATAATGGTTAGAAAGTAGCAGTAATATTGATCTGAGAAACATACAACTCACTTTGAAAATATCAGATCCAATTCCATACACATATGTTGGCTTATTGACTATGAACCTTTTCCATCTCCATCACTAATCTTCTTGGAACCCTTCAAGTGATCACAACACTTCTCCTTTGATAGCCTTTTCTGCTTAGACAATCAATAACAGTACTTCCAGCATTCACTTCTTTCCATCTGCCTATTCAACCTCTCGCTTAGGTTTCCTTAATACTACCTCTATTAGGTCAATACATCTTTTGCTGCTTAATCTCCTTCGTAGATCTTAGGGTTAGGTCAAATTCATTGAATCTATCCTACATTATGTTCTTCGGCTTATCTTTGAAATATCTTGAATCTCTTAAAGATTTACAATAAACAATTTTACAATGCATTAAATGCTTTCATACAATCAATAAATAAAGTCAACACATTTTACATAATTCAAGAATTCAACAATGTCGGTTGGAAATCTGAATTCTTCAACAAATGTAAAATAATGATGCTCGATCAATAATGTGTCTAACTTCTCAGTCTTCTCTAGAAAGCTCGGTCACCACATAAACTGTTCCCTTAGCTAATACTATCTTCCTCGGTAATTAACTGGTGTTCGGTCAACACTATTTTTACTCGGCATTCACTACCTCGATCGACACAAACAACACTCAACTTAAACTAGATTTCTTCACTTATGCTTGGTCAAGCCTACCAATTTAGTCTTCATTCTTACTAAGATAAGCAATACATTATCTTATCATTGTGCCACATAATCAAGTACTCATTGAAGTATCAAGATAACTCAACCTTTCCTTAGGTGTTGTTGTTACCAACCTTGCCTATCCCCTTAGCAACACTCAAATAGATATAGTACTTTCTTAAATAGCAATAGTCTTACCAATTAAGGTTTGACATCAATGACAATACAACAATTGCTTCAATTGCAGTTTCCAACAATCTCCCTCTTTGGCATTGATGACAACACCATATGAATATCACATGAATTACCAACCAATCCAAAACTTATCTGTCATCAGAGAAATGTATAGTATCGTTAGCTTCATTCTGATATAGAGTTTATTAGCCATGCATGACCATCCACTGAATTTCTCTCACTGTCTTGATCTTCTCATTCTGTGTATTCATCTGTATTCAACTATCATTATCTCCCTATTTGAAAAAAATGCCAAAGCAGCAACAAAAACATACATCCTATAGATGTCGATATCATCCTTGTAGTTTAGTAGAATATTTCTCCATCTGTCATCTTGCTTATGACTTATTTTGACTTGCTGTTCTCTTCACAACTATAGGCTGCTCCTAAAGTGTGACATTTCTCTGCATCAATATGTTAGATTTTATTTGCAACACACTTGATGTAGTGCTCCTAGCTTGACTAGGCAACCTTAGTTAGGGGAAGGACCCCTAATTGACTTCTCAGATATTCATGAGCTTCTTTAGGTAAAGCTTTAGTGAATATATCTGCTATTTGTTCCTTGGTATTCACATATTCCATGCAGACCTCTTTATCTTGTACCAGTTCTCTCAAGTAGTGATACTTGATGGCAATGTCTTTGGTCTTAGTGTGCATCACTGGCTTTTTAGAGATGTTGATAGAACTTGTGTTGTCATAGAAGATGACAACTAGTTCAGTGATTTCTTCTTTGATGCCTACCAACAATTGCTTTATCCATATCAAATTTGAACAATTGACAGCTGCAGCCACATACTCAGCTTTAGCAGTAGATTGGGAAATGCAATTTTGTTTCTTGCTTGTCCAGGAAACTAATCTCTATCCAAGAAAGAAAGCTCCACCACTAGTACTCTTTCTATCATCTACATTTCTTGCCCAATCAGAATCTGTATACACTCTCAGTTCAAATTTGTCATGCTTCTTGTAGTACAATCCGTAGTCAACAGTTCCTTTCAAGTATCTCATGATTCTTTTAACTACCATCATGTGAGTTTCCTTAGGATTGGCAGAAAATCTTGCCACAATCCCAATAGTTAATGCAATATCTGGTCTGCTATGTACAATAGACTATAGTTTTCTAATCATAGATCTATACAAAGTCTGGTTAACTTCTATAGCATCATCATTCTTAGACAACTTTTGTCTAGTAGCCATGGGAGTACTTACTGGCCTTGAGTCTTCCATGCCAAAGGTTTTTAGTATCTCATGAACATATTTAGATTGGGTGATGAAGATTCCCTTCTCCATCTGATATACTTGCAAACTAACAAAAAATTTGATCTCTCCAAACATTCTCATTTCAAATTCAGTTTGCATTTCATTTTAAATTTTTTTACACAAAGCATCTTGTCCACCAAATATAATATCATCTACAAAGATTTTGGCTAACAAGATTCCTTTACCTTCTTCATCTTTCATGTACAAATTGCTTGTGTAATTTGTCCTTGAGAATCCAATCTGTATTAAGTAGTTGTGCAATCTCTCATACCATGCTCTGGGAGCTTGCTTCAATCCATATAGTGCTTTATTTAGTTTGCAAACCATGTGTCTTCTATTTGGATCAACAAATCCTTCTGCCTGTTCAATATATACTTCTTCTTCCAATATACCATTTAAAAATGCAGACTTGACATCCATTTGGTATACCTTGAAACTTTTATAGGCAACATATGCTAGCAGAGCTTTGACTCCTTTCAATCTTGCTACAGGGGAAAATGTTTCCCCATAGTCTATTCCTTCTTCTTGTGCATAGCCTTTGCATACCAGCCTAGCCTTATTTCTTGTGATTTGACCATGTTCATTCAGCTTATTATGAAATACCCACTTTGTCCCAATGACATTCTTATCTTCTAGTCTCGACACCAGAGTCCAAATATCATTCTCAAGTTTCTTCAATCCAGGTAGACCTCTCACTTTCTTTTTCTTCCTAATTTCTACCAGATTATCAAAGTTAACATGACATAGCCGCTTATGCCATAACCAAATATTATTAAGTTGTGCAATCATACATGTTTCTTCAGATAGGTCTAGATAGAACAAATTACCTCTTGTATGTTCTCCACTTCCAATTAGTTCACCTGTGGCATCAAATATTTTCGCCTTCCTGTGATGAAATTACACTCGATAGCCACTACTATTAAGCTATGCAACACTCGGTAGATTATAATTAAGACCCTCAACCCAATAAGCATTTTCATAAGAGATCTTATCAATCATCTTAATCAATCATTTTCCTCTAATAGGACATGGTGCATCATTTCCAAACTTTACACTCCTACCTTTATAATGGTTTAAGATATCAAACCTACTCTTATCTCCAGTCATATGATGTCAACAACCACTGTCAATAATCTATTTATCATTTTTGTTCACATAAGATATTAATGCAATTTTCTCATCCTCATTAGATTCATCTTTCATTGCAACATAAACAACTTCAATTTCAAAATCATCATTATCAGTGTTAGTCTCTTCTTCAGCAATGTAACAAGATTTCTTACCTTTCCCTTTATAGTCTTTGTATCTTCGGTAACCTCTATATTCTCTTTTGTCTTTTTGCTTGTTGTCCCTTTCTTCATCCTTATTATCCTTGTCAGGACATCTAGCAGCTATATGACCAACTTTATTACATGAAAAATATATAATAGGGAGTTTACCTTTGTACCTTCATTTTCCCCTTTTCAGTCTTATATCCATAATAGATTCTAGATCCTCAAGAAGTTCATCAGATGTGCCACTATCACTATCACTTTCGCTTTCACTTTCACTGATGCATCTTTCTTTTTCCTTCTTTGACTTATTCAAAACCATCAGAGACTTAAAAGAAGATTCAATACTACCAACAGTGAAGTTATCATAGTTAGAAGGTTCAAAAGTAGTAAGCTTTCTGACTAAACTTTCTAAAGTAAGGACATTAGGAGAGTTACATCTAGATTCTTGGATTGCAGAAATTTTGATTGCATAGATAGGACACAGAGTTCTCAATACTTTTCCTATTATAGTTTCATCCTCAATAGTTCCATTTTCTCCTCTAATATCATTTACAACTTCTTTTATTCTACCACAATATTGTGCAATATTCTCACCTTCTTGCATTCTCATTTCATCAAATTACCTCTTAGGCTCTCAGCTTTTGCTCTCAACACATTCACATCACCACCATAAATGCTTGCAAGGGTGTCCCACATTTGCTTTGCGGTACTGCAATCTTTGATGTCTTTGAATTCTGGATAACTTAGGGCAAACACAATCTCCAACATTGCTTGGTTGTGTTCTTGTTTGGCTTTCATTTCCTCAACAGTCAGAGGTGCAATAGGTGTGACATAGTAATGTTCAATGTAATACTTAGCAGAATCACCAATACCAACCAAATGCAGCTTCATCAAACTTTTCCATGCAGGAAATTTTTCCTTATTTAGCTTAGGTACCTCCTTATACATCTTGATCATTTTCTTCAAGTACCTTCAAACTTGTTCTCTGTAAGCACCAACAGCTCTAATACCAATTGTTAATATGATTTAGAACAATAGAGAGGGGGGGTGAATCAGTTGTTCTTAGGTTCAGATGTATAAAACAATCTTTCAAACTCCTCAACAAATCAGATCTAATAACCAACACCTACTCGGTCATTACTGATTGCATAATAGAAACATATAACAATACAGTCCACTTATCCAATAGCATCTAACATGTAAAACATAGAAATGTTCAAACCAAAACATTCACACAAGTATCAACACTAGGATTTATAGTGGAAACCCAATTTGGGAAAAACCACTTTGTAACATGTTACTATTATGTTCACTCTTCTAAAGTGAGCTTGATGAAAAGTTGACCCTGTCAAAGGTTACAAACACACTGTCAGGTGTGACCCGGTTAAAGGATTTCAACCACTCTATTAAAAGTGCACCTTGTTATAGGACTTACATACACTCCATTAGAATGAAACCTTGTTCAAAGGATTTATACCTATGACTGTTAGGTCAACCTCTGTTAAAAGGATTTTGACTGTTACAATGGTTAGAAAGTAGTAGTAATATTGATCTGAGAAACATACAACTCACTTTGCAAATATCAAATCCAATTCCGTACACATGTGTTGGCTTACTAACTGTGAACCTTTTCCATCTCCATCACTGATTTTCTCAGAACCCTTCAAGCGATCACAACACTTCTCCTTCAACATTTTCTACTTAGACAATCAATAACAATACTTCCAGCATTCACTTCTTTCCATCTGCCTATTCAACCTCTCACTTAGGTTTCCTTAATACTACCTCTATTAGGTCAATACATCTTTTGCTGCTTCATCTCCTTTGTAGATCTTAGGGTTACATCAGATTCATTGAATCCATCCTACATTATGTTCTTTGGCTTATCTTTGAAATATCTTGAATCTCTTAAAGATTTACAATAAAATATTTTATAGTGCATTAAATGCTTTCATATAATCAATAAATAAAGTCAACATGTTTTACATAATTCAAGAATTCAATGATGTTGGCTGGAAATCTGAATTCTTCAACAAATGCAAAATACTGACGCTCGGTCAATACTGTGTCCAACTTCTCGGTCTTCTCTAGAAAGCTCGGTCACCACATAAATTGTTCTCTCGGCTAATACTGTCTTCCTCGGCAATTAACTAGTGTTCGGTCAACATTGTTTTTACTCGGCATTCACTAACTCGGTCAACACAAACAACACTTAGCTTAAAATAGATTTCTTCACCTATGCTTGGTCAAGCCTACCAGTTTAGTCTTCATTCTTACTAAGATAAGTAATACATTGTCTTATCATTGTGCCACATAATCAAGTACTCATTGAAGTATCAAGATAACTCAACCTTTCCTTAGGTGCTTTTGTTACCAACCTTGCCTATCCCCTTAGCAACACTCAAATAGATATAGTACTTTCTTAAATAGCAATAGTCTTACCAATTAAGGTTTGACATCAATGACAATACAACAATTTCTTCAATTGCAGTTTCCAATAGTATGATGTAGTCTTGTATGTTTGTAGCATAATTAGGTGGTTTTGCATGGAGTAAGAGGTAGTCTTATATGCTTGTAACATATTTAGATGCCTTTGAATATGACTTACAAGTTTCCAGACCAAATATCTGCAATAAGTCTTTCAGATATTTTGTTTGAGATAAGAAAATACCATCATTGTTTTGCACTATTTGTAATCTTAGAAAAAATTTAATATCACCAATCATGCTCATTGCATTAGCAAATTTATCCCAATTTTATTAAATATGTGTCTAATCTTGCATACCATGTTCTAGGTGCTTGTTTTAGTCCATATAGAGCTTTGTTCATCTTATATATCATGTCTCCTTCTTGAGTCAATGGAAAACCTTCAGGTTTCTCAATGTAGACTTCTTCTTCCAATTCTCCATTCATAAATGTTGACTTCACATCCATCTAATATTCTTTAAATTTCTTATAAGCTTCATAAGCCAAAAATATTCTTACCACTTCAATTCTTGCAACAGGTGAAAAAGTTTCTTCATAATCAATTCCTTCTTGTTGTGAGTAACCTTTACATACCAATCTTTCTTTGTTTCTTACAACTTCACCGTGTTCAATCATCTTATTTCTAAAAACCCATTTAGTTCCTATAACATTTTTATCTTTAGGTCTACGGACCAATTCCCAAGTTTTGTTCTTCTCAATTTGATCTAGTTCTTCCTTCATTGCTTGAATCCAATTATCATCTTTACAGGATTCATTAGTAGTTTTAGGGTCAATTTGTAAATCAAGCATAGTTCTTCTTGTACCTTACTTGTCATAACTCCTTTTTATTTTTTTCCAATAATTTGATCAGTAGGATGATTCCTCATTAGATTCTTATTAGGTGTCACTATCTTAGTTCTTGCTTTATTCTATGTTCTGGTCTTGGTTCTTCTCTTATTTCATCAATGTAGTTCTCATTCTACAAATCACTGTCAGTTTCATAAAATAATTCAACATTTTCTTGACCAATTATAGGGTGAACTCCTTCATCTGAATCATAATTAGTTATTCTTTTCTAAATTCTAAATTTCTCATCTACCTTAATATTTGCACTCTCAACAATAGTCTTATCTCTTTTATTATAACATCTATAGGATTTTATTTTTAATGAATAACCAAGAAATATACCTTCATCACTTCTAGGATCAAACTTACCAATTTCATCATCTCTCTTAATATAACATTTACTTCCAAAAATTCTAAAATACTTAACTGATGGTGCATGTCCAAACCATAATTTATAAGATGTATTGTCTGTGTCTGCTCTGACTTGTACTCTATTCATTGTATATACTATTATACTCACTACTTCTCTCCATATTGTTTTTTCTATATTATTCTCAAATAACATAGTTGTTGTTGCCTCAGTTACTGATCTATTTCTTCTATTTGCAATACCATTTTGTTTAGGTGTTCTACAGGCTAAAAGTTGTCTTTTAATTCCATTCACTTCACAAAAAGTATTAAATTCATTTGAAGTAAATTCTCCACCTCTATCAGACCTTAAACATTTAATCTTCATTTTTGAATCATTCTCAACTTTGTTCTTAATCAATCTAAACTTGTCAAATGATTCTGATTTTTTCTTAAGAAATGTTATCCACCTCATTCTAGTAAATTCATCAACAAAAATCATTAAATACCTTTCACCATAGAATCATCTAGTCCTTGTGGGACCACTCAAATCTAAATGAACAATTTCCAATTTTATTGTTGTGGTGAACTTCTTATAATATTAGGCAAATCTCTTACTACAAATGTAGTGCTTTCTTTCACAATGTTATCAAACACTACAACATTTGGGATCAAATTTTGACACCAATTTGCGATGCCACTACCATTTGTGTTTTTTTTTTTTGCAAGTGCCCTCGACGGTGTCGTAATAGCAATGTTGACATCGTAATTGTGACACCCGCTTGGTTATAAAGAAAAAAAAATAAAAAGAAAGTGTCATTTGTAATTTTTGTTTCGAAGAGCTGCCAAGAAGATGACACTGCCTTTTTGCATGGCGCGAAGAGGGCATTTGAGTTTGGCATGCACGAAGAGGTTGACACCATGTGGGAAGAGGGCACTGGCACTTGAGGTAGGCATTCAAGCTTTGTCTTCTCATTAACTCAATTTCATTTTGATGGAATTTGTTGATTTAATGGCACAATATGAATGTTAATAGTGGCATGTTTACATCTTAGCATTTGGAATGCTCGATGACCTGTGAGCTTTGAGAGCTAGGGCATCATTTCTATTACCTTCAAGGCATTGTTTGAAGTGTTTGATCTCTCTATTTTTTTTTCTGTTGATATTCACTATGTGGTACTCCCCGTTTATGATCATTTCATGAGGAAATGTCTTGATGGCTCGCAAGCTGCAAGCTAGGGCATCATACATTGTTTATGAGCTCATTATTGAATATTGGCATTGTTCACATCTTTTCATTTGGAATGTTTGATGACCCGTGAGGTTTGAGAGCTAGGACATCATTGCTATTACCTTCAAGGCATTGTGTGAAGTGTTTGATCTCTCTTTGTTTGTTTTGTTGTTGATATTCACTATGTGGTACTCCCTGTTTATGATCATTTCATGAGGAAATATCTTGATGGCTTGCGGGCTACAAGCTAGGACATCATACATTGTTCATGAGCTCACTATTTAATATTGGCATTGTTTACATCTTTTCATTTGGAATGCTTGATGACCTGCGAGCTTTGAGAGCTAGGGCATCATTTCTATTACCTTCAAGGCATTGTGTGAAGTGTTTGATATCTCTTTATTTATTTTGTTGTTGATATTCATTATGTGGTACTCCCCATTTATGATCATTTCATGAGAAAATGTCTTGATGGCTCATGGGCTACAAGCTAGGGCATCATACATTATTCATGAGCTCACTATTTAATACTGGCATTATTTACATCTTTTCATTTTGAATGCTTGATGACCCGCGAGCTTTGAGAGCTAGTGCATCATTTCTATTACCTTCAAGGCATTGTGTGAAGTGTTTGATCTCTCTCTTTTTTTTTTTCTATTGATATTCACTATGTGGTACTCCCCATTTATGATCATTTCATGAGGAAATGTCTTGATGGCTCGCGGGTTACAAGCTAGGGAATCATGCATTGTTTATGAGATCACTATTTGAGCACCTAATGTCCCTATTTGATTGGTTGGTGATCTGTTTGTTATATTGAGGCTATTAGATCAAATAGGGACATCGGTAATAAAATAGGGACATCATTAATAAAATAATACACTTACTATTTTGAATTTGAGCTCAAGCATCATGCAATGTTATTGTTGTCAAAATAGTAAGTGTATTAATGTATGATCTAATATTATTAACCTCATTGGTCATTACCTTTGACTCCTCCATCATTATAGAAGAGATAAATACCTACAACTATATTTCATAATTCCTCCTTTGAAGCCATAGGTATTACAATATGAATTCACATGTCATTAATTATGATACACTTTTGAAAAGCTTGTCATAAAGTTATCAAAGAAGATCCAATTTGGAAAATGTAAGGTAAAGAATTGGCAAAAATGCGAAATAGACATTTGCAAAGGAAAATTGCATTACATAAGTGGTAGATAAATCTAGGTTTAATTCAAGCTAACCTAAATGTGTTGAATGGTGTATACAAGCAAGGCAATGACAAATGTAGGGCAGAATCTTCAAAAATGGCTGCAGAGGATCGTAGCAAGGACGGGGAATTACTGTTTCAATTGTTGGCTCTATGGCCATAAAAGGAGTGATTGCCGAAAAAATGAGCAACCTCATCCTACTTATGAACACTTGGATGATTTCATAGCCAAGAAAAAAAAGAAAAGTGAACAAAATATAGATCTGGAGTTGCTTGCCATTTTTCAGTTGAGCAAAAGCAAATCCATCCATTGTTGATTTTGCTCCGATTAAATACTCCTCGAAAAACCCTAAAGAATATTCACTATCAGATAAGAAGGAAATAGGATATCAGGATGAAATGCATAAGGTTAATGCTAAGGTTGCGAAACCTTGTTCAGAATATAGGGAAAATAATATAATCCCTATGCGGAGTAGGGAGATAAAGCCAAAAGTATTCTCAGTCCAAACTCTGGATAGGCAAATAAGTATTTATGCAAAGACCAAGTATGCAAAAATGGTCTTAGGCAACGGGGCCGCTAGAGCATTATTCAGAATGCAGAACCAATGAACCCCTATCTGCTAAGGGGCAAGGTAGGATCTTACCTACTCAAGCGCCTCCCGTTAGCACAACGAAGAATGATTTCACATGGCAAATGGTAAAGAGTAAGAAAAAGGTAAAAAGGTATTCACCATCTCATAGCTCTTTCAATTTATCTCTGAATAACTCTTTTGATCTACTTAAAGAGGAAGATATTGGTAACAGTACATACTCACCCCCCCATAAGAGGAATGGGATTTTAGTGGATAAGGGCTATAGGGCTCGGTAGCACAAGATGGATACGGTCCATTCCAAAGCTACAAAGCCCTACCCTTATCACACTAAGATCCCACCCTTTTGTGGAGGGAAATTTAAACAAAATGGCATAGATCTTTGTTCTGATGTCTCAATGATTAGCAATTCAAAGTACAGCCCTCCTCACCGTAGAAGGATGGAGAGGCAATCATTATCTATGGACTACAATAATAGGATTAATCATGATTTTTATAATGATTTATCTCATAAAGCTTCAAAGACTGCAGCCTATATGCCCCCACATAGGTGAATTAACCATCAGAAATCAGGTAAGAATAATCTTGTCCGGCATTATGAAACTATCATTATAGATAATGATGTCATTTTGTAGCAATAGAAACACTTAGCAGAAAAAGGTTTGATCTATATTTGGAATGGCACGGGAGTATCTGTTAATGATTTGATGAAAGAACTATCATTACAACTACCGAGGGAGGTAAGTATATCGCACCTCATGGATCATTTCATTTTTATAGATTGCAAAAAAAAGAATTTGAAGGATAGCATTTTGGATAGAAAGGATATTAAATTTAGGAACATCTCTTTTTCTTTGTTTGATTGGCTACCATTGTTCAATCCAATGCACTTAAAGGATTTTAGAGTAGAAAAGGCAGTTTCTCTAAAAAACCTACCTTTAGAATTATCCAGTAAGGAAATCATCAGTACCATAGGCAATAAAATCGGAAAGTTCATTAGGATTGTTGAGTCAGTAATTAATCAAACTGACAAAACAATCATTGTGGAAATGTATTTTCATCATAAATGCATTCCCCCCATTCAATTATATTTTAACTCTAACTCTGTCATAGTTAGTCCTATAATATTAGAGAACTTTATTGAATTAAATGTTAATGCCCAGAAATCATTCAAAAACATAAACCTTTTAACTCAACTCAATAAAGAAATGGAGATAAAGTTATGCAAGGATAAAGGGGGATTTTCAATTAGTCCTATAAGGATTCAAGGATTAGATAGGCCCTCTCCCTCACCACTATTTGACACATGTCTGAACAACCCGATATCCACTCAACCCCAGAGTAATGAGGAGACGGTAGTTGAAAGAATCCCCGATCCCCCTCTGCCACCTAGCAATACAATAAGCTTACCACAAAATGATGTATATCCAACAAATATTCAAAAAGATAATATAATAATAAAGAAAACAATTAATAAACCTACAGATAATCTAACAATTCCTCCAACAATTGAGGAATCATCTCCAATAATTAATAATACAACAAACCTAATTAGTCATAAATTCAATGAAAAGCATACTAAGGAAATTGAATCAAAACAGACTAAGCGAGGAAAAAATAATAAAATCTGTTTACAAAATGAAGGTAACAGGACTGAGCTTCAAACAAATCAGACTCTGGAACTTGAATGTGCTAATATAGTAGAACTAGTAGATCAGGTAAACAAAACTGAAGAGGAAGTAAATCAAATCATTAATTATTTAGGAGAATCATTAACAGATGAATCAATGGACATATTTTCGGAGGAGATTTGTGGTTTTGAAGAATTAAAAATCCAAAAAGAAACCTTAATTAAGCAAATTCAAGAATGTATTCTAGAAGAAAATAAGGATGAGGACAATAGTTTGACTCAGCCCTCCCCTCCATCATCCTCAGAAAAGGAAGTCTCAGAAAATGCCCTTCCGGGCATTCCAGAAAAATATCCAGAACAATCAGATATAAAAATCAGAAAAGAAGATATAGATATGCATAATATAAATCAAAATGAAAATATAAATAATGAATCAAACATCGATAAGGGGGTGGAACAAGCTGTTTCAATCCCTCTAGAGTTAGAATCTTTGAATTTGGACCTATCAGGGAAAGCTGAAGATATAATAGAATTTTTTGGAAAAGAGATTGTAGATAGAGGTGAACCCTATGCACATACAAAAGATGAGCAAAAAAGCCCAGATAATCTAGCCAATTCGATAATAGGGCCTGTGGGAGAAGCAACATTGGTTAAGGATGCAATTGAAGGCCTATTTGGAATAACTAAAAAAAACATAGAACTGGGTATAGCCTTGAACAAAGGCAGCCTAAGTACACCTAACATTAATAAACTTAAAAAGAAAAGAGGTAGAAAATCAGCCATAGAACTAAGATCATTAGATGGCAATGCTGGCAACCAAAAAAAAATAGCTGATATTCTGAACACAGGGAAGGGGAAGCTCCTTCCCAAAGAACAATGAAAGTCACTACTTGGAATGTTAGGGGACTAAATGCCCCTAACAAATAGAGATTGATAAAGAGATACCTTAAAACCTTTGAATCTGAAATTATTTTATTATAGGAAACCAAACTTAATACAGTAGAAAGCGCTAAAGTTAGTAAGAAATTAGGCATATGGAAATTAGAATTTGTACCTTCTATAGGTCTCTCCGGAGGATTAGCAACATTGTGGGACCCCCGTAAAATTTTAGCTATACCTACTTCTAATAATAGCAATTGGATGGCCTTAGATATCCAAAGTTTTAAATCTAATATGAAGTTCTACCTAATCAATGTTTATGGACCCATTCTTAACGAAGAAAAAAAGAGAGTGTGGTAGGAGATCCACCTCTTTCTAAGTAATAATTCAGGAATTCCTTTCTTTATAGGAGGAGATTTTAATGCAATCCTAAGTCCGGAGGAAAAGTCTGGAGGTTCAAGATATGTATCTCAAGCTCATAAGGATTTGAGCAAATGGGCTACAGATAACCACTTAATTAGTATTAACACAAATAACGACATATACACATGGGATAATAGAAGAGCTAGTTTTAGTCACATTGCGGAAAAGCTAGATAAGTTTTTTATTAGGACTAATTCTAACAATTTTAATCAGCTGTATTCAGTAGAAATTCTCCCTGAGGTAGGATCGGATCATTTCTTGATACGACTCTCTATTACAAAAGATTCAAAACCGTCCAGGAATCCATTCAAATTTGAATTCATGTGGTTTCAAAACCCAAAATTCATTAATCTCCTAGAGGAATGGTGGAACCAAATATCAGTAAAAGGATCCAAAATGTATTGTTTAATGACAAAACTAAAAATTATCAAGAATAAGGCATTAGAATGGAATAAAAATAAGTTCAATAATATCTTTGAAGAAAAAATTCAGCTAGAACAAGAGATAGAAAACCTTAACAATATAGTAATATCACAGGGTATGAATGAACATAGTTATCACAAAGAAAAGGAATTAATGAATAGATACAATGATGTCCTCCTTAAAGAAGAGATTTTTTGGAAACAAAAATTGAGGGAAACTTGGCTCAAGGAAGGAGACAACAACACTAAATTCTTCCACAATACCACAAATTTTAAAAGAAGTATCAACAGAATTTCTAAACTAAAGACAAATGAGGACCATATCACAGATAACCCTGAGCAGATTTCGACTGCACTTACGCAATTCTATGAAACCCTTCTTAATAAAATAGAAGCCACTGACATGGAAGCTCAAAACAAAATGCTTAAAGCTATACCAAAGTTACTCTCGGAAGCAGAAAATAAGATGCTTAATAATAAATTATCCCTAGACGAAGTGAAATCAACAGTGTTCCAACTCCATCTAGATAAAGCCCCGGGCCCAGATGGGTTCCAAGCTGGCTTTTTTCAAAAATGTTGGCATTTCATTGGTGAGGAGGTGTGGCAAGCAGTAGAAGCAACCAAAAACTCAGGATCCTTGTTAAATGAAATAAACAATACCTTTTTCACTTTAATCCCAAAGAAAAATGAAAGTATGGAGCCAGGGGACTTCAAACCTATTTCCCTATGCAATACTATATACAAGATTCTCTCTAAGTGTTTAGCGAATAGACTTAAAACACTTCTTCCCAATATTATATCAAAAGAATAGACAGGTTTTGTAGCTAACAGATTGATATTGGATGGAATTATTATTTCCCAGGAAGTAGTTCATACTACTCAAATCACTAAGGACCCAAGTATGCTCATTAAAGTAGACATACAAAAAGCATACGATAAAGTAGATTGGAGATTTCTCTATAAGTGCATGGAAGCTTTTGGATTTTCAAAACAATGGATTAATCTCATATTTAATTGTATTTCAACCCCTAAAATTTTAGTACTAGTTAATGGGACTCTGGAGGGGTTTTTTGGTATTTCTAGAGGAATTAGACAAGGAGATCCGATATCCCCCTTTCTTTATGTCATTATGGCAGAAGCGTTAGGAAGAACCATAACCAAGAAACAAATGGAAGGTAAAATCATGGAGTTAAAGGCATCGGAAAACATTCCAAATATAACACACCAACAGTTCGCGGATGATATGATCTTACCTAGGTATGCAAACAAAAAAGAAGCTAGAACTTTTAAAAATATTTTAAACCTATATATGAAAGCCTCTGGTCAACATGTCAACCCTATCAAATCAGAAATCTTCTTTATTAACACCTCTCCGAAAGTAGAATTAGAGATATGTAACATGATAGGTTACAAGAGAGGTAAATTCTTGTGTAAATGCCTTGGCATTGACTTGGATAAAGGAATCTTATCCTCCAAACTATGGCAACAAGTTATTGCCAAAGTAAAAAATAAAAAGAGCTCTTGGAAAGGTAGATGGTTAACTAAAGCTGGTAGAATGATTATGATTAAATCAGTTCTTTCAGCCATACCCACATATCATATGTCCATTCTCCCCCTCCCCATCAATATTAAAAATAGTTTAGACAAAATGTTTAGAGACTTTTATTGGCATGGCCCTTTAGAAGACAAAAAACTTGCCCTCATTAAATGGGATAATTTATGTAGACCAATTTCTAAGGGAGGACTGGGCATCAAAAATCTCCTATGGAAAAATCAAGCTCTTGGAGCTAAACTTTTGTGGAGAATGTATAAGGAATCAAGTAGTAAATGGGCAACAATATTGTTAAATAAATATATTCCCAATGGGGAACCCATTAATATATTTAGGTCGTATTCTCATGTTAAAGGATCACGAATCTAGAACTTTATGAAAGAATGCAGAGGAATTATCAGTAATTATTTATCCTGGGATGTAGGTGCAGGAGATAAAGCTCTTTTCTAGGATGATTCATGGGCTGGTCTTCCTCCCCTAAGCAAACTAGGCTTCTCACCAAAATTCATGGAAGAATGTAAAAGAGTTAAAGGAATATATCTTAAGGACTACCTTTGTAAGGATAAAGTCTCCAAATGGAGTGAATTAGAGGAAATTGACCCTGTCTGGCATGAGAAACAAAACCTTATGGCAACTCTGGAAACTAGAGAAGTATCTCCTAAATCTAGATTAGACCTTTTAATTTGGGAAGGATCCAATAATGGTAACTATACAGTTAAGGAGGGCTACAATTCATTAATCGGAGAGCAAAAAATGGATAATATAGACATACCACTAAATCTTTGTTGGAACAAATCCTGCCTACCTAAAGCAGGCATGTTTTTATTGGCAGCTTTGCAAAATAGAATTCTTACTGCAGATAGAATTACCAAATTAGGTTTTGAAGGGCCTTCCAGGTGCCCCCTATGTGAGAACCACTCGAAGGATGTAAATCATATTCTCCTTAATTGTCCATTCACGCAAAACTGCTAGAATTGGTTGCATCAATGTTTAGGTTGGAAGTCAACTTCCCAACCGGATCTATTAAACAACCTTAAAGCTTGGCCATCCCTTTATAAAGATAATTTATTTAAGGATATTTGGATTATCACCCCATCAATTGTTGTATGGGAAATTTGGAAAGAAAGAAATAGAAGGATCTTCACGGATCAGAAACTCCCCTGGTATTCAATCACAAACAAAATAGAAGCGTTGATAGTAGAAATTATTAACAGCAAACTCAGAGACAAGCTTAGTTATGAAGACTCTTTCAAGAACTAGGATAATAAAATTAGATTCAAGTGGCCTAAACTAGACATTCCGCCCTTATATGGAAAAGGGGGCCCCAAAGTAAAGGCGGATAGAGTCGCCTATCAATGGATTCCTTCGAAAGAGGGTCGGTATAAATTAAATTTTGATGGAGCATCTAGAGGTAATCTCGAGGATGCAGGTATTGGGGGAATCATTTGCAATTGGAAATCAGAAGTGATAGCTAAATACTCCAGGCCTATTAACCCCACCACTAATAATATGGCAGAATGCTTAGCGGCATTAGAAGGTCTAAGGTTATGTAAGAGTCTTAACATTTTCAAGGTTATTATTGAAGGAGACTCGCAAGTAATTGTCAATGCCATCTGAACCAAAAAAACTCCTAATTGGCTTCTTAACTCAAAGATAGAAGAGATCAATCAAATCGTAGACAGTATATTTAAATACGAAATCAGACACACTTATAGAGAAGGTAATAAAGAGGCAGACATGCTAGCAAATTTAGGAGCTAATGGTATCGTAACAATGGTTCAGAATGCCATAGTTACTAACTAAAATGATATTATATATTTATGAAAGGACACCAATGACAATCCACATTCGTATCAAACTTTAAAAGGATAACCTACCCTTGACAGATCTTTCAATTACAATCTTTTAGATGATATGTACAAATGGATCAAAGAATACTGTATAGTAAATATAAAGATCAAAAACTAGGATCTTAGATAGTCCTTGGTTGTGTGGCACTTATATATATATATATATATATATATATAAGATTCTCTCTCAAAGATTTACCTTCCCCTTCAATTGATTGCTTCAACCCTTAACATTCTAAGGTTTATATCCTAGAATATTAGGATATGTTTTAGGAAGAGAACAGTTTGCTCTCATTTCAGAGTTATTATATCTTAGTATAATCTAGTGAAGGTCATAAAGGCAACATCCTACTTAGGGAACAATCGATACAATGATTACAACACCTATAGAGAATATTACCTCTTAGACTAAGCTAGGCTTCTTAGAGGTAATTGCAGTATAGAGGTATTAGTCTTTGAGGGTAATCATTACAAGATATGATCATTTTAGCAATAGGAATGATGTTTCCTCCATATTACTAGCTTAGGATATGATTTTTTTTCCTTTATTAGATGTTAGCTATCCTTGTTTCTTAGTTTGTGCCTTCTAGCCGCTCCCCCTCATCAGCTCCCTATGTTGCCTTGCCCCTCAGTTTCGAGCCTTTCATTCTCCTCCCCTTGTGTAGATGCTCCTTCATGATGTTTGTCTTAGATTCCTTGTCCTCTCATCATTTCAACTTTGTGTGATGCTATTGGCTATTCCCCCCCTAGAATTGTTCTCTCATGTCTTCCCCTAAATCTCATGTGCTTCCTCTTCCCTTATGTTTCCTTGTGTCTTACCTGTTGTGTTGTCTTCATCATTGAGGAATCTGGAAGCTTCTAGCACTAGGTAGCTTCTAGACTTCTCTTAAGGAGCCTTGCCTCCTTCTTTGATGTGTTTTGGTCTTGGGGATTTTCTCTCCCATCCATTAGTTATAGATCCTTCCCTTTAGTTTTTCTAGCTCTGTTCTTTTCCTGGTTTCTCTTCTGTTTGGCTCGACTTCACTTGTTCCTGGGGTCATGTAGTGTATTCAGCCTTAGTAGGATTTGTTATATGTATATACATATATATACATATAACAATTTATATATATGTATATACACTATGCAATGTGTAGAATGGTATGCTCAATTAGCATTTAGCATAGCAAATATCACTTCGATGAATTATGTTAGACAACATATCCTTTAACAGGTTTTTAAGAATCCTTTTCCAGTTCTTCAAAAGATACACAAAAAAAAAGGTGATGTATCCACGGAGTACTATGTGTGATCTATACAAATAAATGTACAATTGAATTGTATGGATTTTCATATTCAAATCAAGTAAACTTATCAAAGATCAGAGAACACAAATTGGTAACACAACAGTTTTTTACAAAGGTCATAGAATTGGATGGCTAAAATAAGTACAAATTTTCATAGAAGCAAGCTAACAATGTCTCCCATTAGTCGAAAACTAAGTTGCATCGATCAGGTTGAATGATTTTTTCATTTTCAGTAGGTTACTTTAGAAAATAAACAAGATCAGAATGTTACTTTGACTACAGATCCAAAAAATATATATATTTATATACTTATTTATATACATGTAGACTATCTAAAGGATCAAAGAATAGAGTTTGATAAGTAGCAATTTTTATTCCTGGTTGGATTCATTCATATTCTCTCTTTTACAGTATTTATATATATGTGTGTGTGTGTGTGTGTGTGTGTGTATATATATATATATATATATATATACACACACACACACACACACACACATATATGTATGTATATATAAGTACATATATATACATATATGTATATATATATTTGGATTGTAATCCTTCTTTAGGATTAAACTCTTTTCAGCTCCAAGTATGCTTTTAGAAATTCTATTAAAGGGAACTATTTAGGATATATCAACTTTAATACATCTATTTAAGGAAGTCCTATTCTCGTGTTATTTAGGTAGAATTTGGAATACAATTATGGTTTCTATTGTTAAATTTAGTTCAAGTAGAGATTAAAAGGTGAATTGGTACCAAACAAGGTAACATGGACTAAGGATAGAGTAATGTTGTATCATTAGATTTTTCATCCATGTCTAGTAATGCCTTTCCTTTCTTTTGGTTAAGGTAAGATGTTTGGATAAATATTCTTTTTTACGCTTTGTCTAGAGCTTTAATTTACAGAATACCTTTCTAAATTTTAGGTGCTAGAATCATGTTTTAATGATAGAGGAAGGATAACATCTAGAGGTAGAAGTTTCCTTTGGTTGATATTTTAGGTACATCCCCCCCCATATGAAGAACAAGAATCAAAAAACACACATTAAAGTTTGAAGAAAGCAAAGAAGGCAACCTTTCTGATTCAATATTGAAGAACCTAGAATGGTATTATCCAAATGATTAATGTAATTGAATGGAACCTTTAATCTGTGATCTTATGAACATCATTGTAATAATTATACCATTAAATCTCAAGATTCTTGAGCAGTGGGATTGCCCACTGATAGATTGTATTATGTAACAAATCCTCGATAGATATGGAGCCGTGGGAATGCCCACGGGTTCTATGTATTTCTAAAAAATCTCGACAAATGTTGAGTCGTGGGTATGCCCATGTATTTTGTATAAGGACAGGACCTATGGTCCTAGGCAAGGCTGGAGGTTTTCTCAACCCTACTCTTTCCTACCAGCGCCTGTAGTGAGTGGGGTCACATTGTAAAGTTAATATTTATATTAATAAAATCATATAGGGCTTCGGCCTTTTACCGATCAAATATGTATATATATATATATATAGTCAAGTAATAAAATCTTATAAAACAACATACATTGTGTGAAGTGTTTTATCTCTCTTTATTTGTTTTTTTGTTGATATTCACTATGTGGTACTCTCATTTATCATTTCATGAGGAAATGTCTTGATGGCTCATGGGCTGCAAGCTAGGGCATCATGCATTATTTATGAGCTCACTGTTTGAGCACCTAATGTCCCTATTTGATTGGCTGGTGCTATGTTTGTTATATTGATGCTATCAAAATAGAATGGAAGTGGTGATTCAATGCATCTACAACCTCAACAACATGGTGACATCGATCCAATAACAAAAAATACTATAACTATAACTAAAACATTACACAGTGGCATTCAGATTAAGTACAATATGAATTCACATGCCTTTAATTATGATACACTTTTGAAAATCTTGTCATCATATGCACATGAACTGTCTTCAAACTTATAAAACTTTTGATACGCTTTTGAAAAGATGTTCATAGATAATGCACACACAAAAATTTCTTATCATATGTGCATGAACTATCTTCAAACTTATAAAGACATTAGAGAGAAGGGGATGGACCCAGAAAAAGGACTCCTAGAATATGGAGTCATCAAATTGTACAAGATTAAGTACAATATGAATTCACATGTCTTTAATTATGATACACTTTTGAAAGATGTTCATAGATAATGCACAATGGCATTTAGATTAAGTATAATATTAATTCACATGCCTTTAATTATGACACACATTGAAAATCTTGTCATAATATATATATATATATATATATATATATATATATATATATATATATATATATATTGTCAAGTAATAAAATCTTATAAAAGAACATACATTGTGTGAAGTGTTTGATCTCTTTTTATTTGTTTTGTTGTTGATATTCACTATGTGGTACTCCCGTTTATGATCATTTCATGAGGAAATGTCTTGATGGCTCATAGGATGCAAGCTAGGGCATCATGCATTGTTTATGAGCTCACTGTTTGAGCACCTAATATCCCTATTTGATTGGTCAATGCTATGTTTGTTATATTGATGCTATTAGATCAAATAGGGACATCAGTAATAAAATAATACACTTACTATTTTGAATTTGAGCTCAGGCATCATGCAATGTTATTATTGTCAGTACATGCTTGTTGTTGTTGTGCACCATAACAACAACAAGAATGCAATGTTATGAAATTTTGGGATTAAATTGGTGAGTTTGTATACTTTCTCCATTTTAAACTAACCTATGACTTCAAAGGAGGAATTATGAAATATAGTTGTAGGTAGTTATATCTTCTATAATGATGGAGGAGTCAAAGGTAATGATCAATGAGGTTGCTGCTATTAGATCATACATTAATACACTTACTATTTTGAATTTGAGCTCAGGCATCATATATTGTTTTATACACTGTTTATTTCATTGAGACCATGAGCTTGGCATTTGTAATGTATTTCCTGTTATTGGATTAATATTGCCATGTTGTTGAGGTTGTAGATGTCCTTTTACTGATCTTATATAAACAACATATATACCATGTTGACCCATAACCCATGAGGTGTTGCTTGATAACACATTTGACATCATATTTTTTTCTCCATTTTGGTCTTGATTTACTCACTGCATGCATATGTTTCTTGAGTGCACATGTTCTGTAGCATAGTTCATTTTAGAAGTGTATAGATTGACTATGCACATGCATAATTGTAGATGAGGATCAGTAATAGGGTGCCAGGCATTGCTTAGATCCTTTTGATCTAACCCCATCTTTTCCTTCCTTGCAGGTTTTGGATCATACAACAGCATACTGGATTGAACCCTGGGTCAACACTTCATTACTTCAGGCAATGTTTGGTACCTTCATTATTTATGTCCATCCACTTATGTATGTTTGCATTCATTCATATTCTTCTAAAAGTTAGCTATTAGTGACCATATAGGACCATTCTTGATATTTTTGGATCATTTGATGAAAAGATGTAAATAGGGACATCAGTAATTAAATAGGGATATCTTAATCTTTATGAGCTCAAATTCAAAATAGTAAGTGTATTATTTTATTACTAATGTCCCTATTTTATTATTGTTGTCTCTATTTGATCTAATAGCATCAATGTAACAAAAAGAGCACTGACCAATCAAATAGGGACATGAGGTGCTCAAATAGTGAGCTCATAAAAAAAATAGTCTTAATAAAATCTTATAAAATAACATATATTGCGTGAAGTGTTTGATCTCTCTTTCTTTGTTTTGGTGTTGATATTCACTATGTGGTACTCCCCATTTATGATCATTTCATGAGGAAATATCTTGATGGCTCGCAGGCTACAAGCTAGGGCATCATACATTGTTCATGAGCTCACTGATTAATATTGACATTGTTTACATCTTTTCATTTGAAATGCTTGATGACCTATGAGCTTTGAGAGCTAGGGCATCGTTTCTATTACTTTCAAGGCATTGTGTGAAGTGTTTGATCTCTCTTTATTTGTTTTGTTGTTGATATTCACTATGTGGTACTCCCCATTTATGATCATTTCATGAGGAAATTTCTTGATGGCTTGTAGCCTGCAAGCTAGGGCATCATGCATTATTTATGAGCTCACTGTTTGAGCACCTCATGTCCCTATTTGATTGGCTGGTAATCAAATAGTGATCTCATAAACAATTTATGATGTCTGAGCTCAAATTCAAAATAGTAAGTGTATTATTTTATTAAGATGAAATATATTGTTTTATTAAGATTTTATTAAGACAAAGTATTTTGGGTTAGTTTTATGTTGTTTTATAAGATTTTATTAAGACTAAATATATGATGTAAACTCATAATTATACTTGATATATATATACTTCAAATGAGAAATTATGAAATATAGTTGAAGGTAGTTATCTCTTCTATAATGATGGAGTTAAAGGTAATGATCAATGAGGTTTCTACTATTAGATCATACATTAATACACTTACTATTTTGAATTTGAGCTTAGGCATCATGCAATGTTATTATTGTCATTGCATGCTTTCTATTGTTGTGCACCATATATTTTTTTATACACTGTTTATTTCATTGAGACTGTGAGCTTGGTTTTTCTTGTAGAAGTGTATGGCTTGACTATGCACATGCATAATTATAGATGAGGATCAGTAATAGGCTATCATTCATTGCTTAGATATTTTTTATCTAACCCCCATATCTCTTTTCTTTGCAGGTTCTGGATCACACAGGGGAACACTAGATTCATACCCGGGTCAAAAATTCATCACTTCAGGCAATGTCTAGCACCCTTATTATTTATGTTCATCGTCTTATGTATGTCTTTACTCTTGCATTTCTTCTAAAAGTTATTTTCCTTGTATAATAAATACAAGTTATTTTTCATATATATACATGTAATCTTTAGATCCAAAAATTTATCTTCATTTACATGTATCTTTGCATGAAATGAACACAAATTAAATAAGATCATCTAATAATGAAAACTAGGGTACTGTAGTCACTCATCTAGTAATTAGTTCCCCAAACCATTACTAAGGATTGAACATAAGTCTAAGTCCCCAAACCTATTGTTCTATGTGTCCTTATTACCTTCGTAATTTTGGTTCAACCCCTATAGGATGCCCAAGCCTAGAGGGCAAGGAAAGTACCCAAGAGCACTTGAAAGAAAGATGAATGAAACCATTGTCATTATGTGGGTAAACCCATATAAGTGTTCTTCCTTTGCATCACAACTCCTACTTGAGGACCCACAATCATGCATTTATGAAGTAATAATGCATTAAATGTCTTACTGATGTCCCTATTTGATTGGTCGGTGCTCTATTTGTTATATTGCTGCTATCAAAATAGAATGAAAGTGGTGATTCAATGCATCTACAGCCTCAACAACATGGTAGTAATAACAAAAAATACATTACAAATGTCAAGCTCACGGTCTCAATGAAATAAACAGTGTATAAAATAATATATGGTGCACAACAACAGCAAGCATGCAATGACAATAATAACATTGCATGATGCCCAAGCTCAAATTCAAAATAGTAAGTGTATTATTGTATGATCTAATAGAAAAAACCTCATTGATCATTACCTTTCACTCCTCCATCATTATAGAAGAGATAACTACCTACAACTATATTTCTCAATTCCTCCTTTGAAGTCATAGGTTAGTTTAAAATGGAGAAAGTATACAAACTCACCAATTTAATCTTATAAAATAACATATATTGTGTGAAGTGTTTGATATCTCTTTATTTGTTTTGTTATTGATATTCACTATGTGGTACTCCTTTTTTATGATCATTTCATGAGAAAATATCTTGATGGCTCGCGTGTTGCAAGCTAGGGCATTATGCATTGTTTATGAGCTCACTGTTTGAGCACCTCATGTCCCCATTTGATTGGTTGATGCTCAAACAATGAGCTCATAAATAATGCATGATGCCCTAGCTTGCAGCCTGTGAGCCATCAAGACATTTCCTCATGAAATGATCATAAACAAGGAGTACCACATAGTGAATATCAACAAAAAAATAAATAAAAAGAGATCAAACACTTCACACAATGCCTCGAAGGTAGTAGCAATGATTCCCTATCTCTCAAAGCTCGCGGGTCATCAAGCATTCCAAATGAAAAGATGTAAACAATGCCAATATTAAACAGTGAGCTCATGAACAATATATGATGCCCTAGCTTGCAGCCCGCAAGCCATCAAAATATTTCTTCATGAAATGATCATAAACGGGGAGTACTAGATAATATATATCAACACCAAAACAAATAAAGAGAGATCAAACACTTCACACAATATATGTTGTTTTATAAGATTTTATTAAGACTAAATATATTGTTTTATGAGCTCACTGTTTGAGCACCTCATGTCCCTATTTGATTGGTCAGTGCTCTGTTTATTATATTGATGCTATTAGATCAAATAGGGACATTAGTACTAAAATAGGAATATCAATAATAAAACAATACACGTACTATTTTGAATTTGAGCTCATAAAGATTAAAATATCCTACCTTGAATGCCTACCTCAAGTCATGGTTTCACTATGTATGACATCTCTACCCACATTCTATGTGCTTTGAGCCAATTAAATTTTTATCATCATGATGAAGTAATAATTAATTAAATGTCATACTAATGTCCCTATTTGATTGTTTGGTGCTCTATTTGTTATATCGCTTCTATCAAAATAGAATGGCAGTGGTGATTCAATGCATCTATAGCCTCAACAACATGGCAGCATTGATCCAATAACAGAAAATACATTACAAATGCCAAACTCACGGTCTCAATAAAATAAATAGTGAATAAAATAATATATAGCGCACAACAATAGCAAGCATGCAATTACAAAAATAATATTGCATGATGCCCGAGCTCAAATTCAAAATAGTAAGTGTATTAATGTATGATCTAATAGCAAAAACCTCATTGATTATTACCTTTCACTCCTCCATCATTATAGAAGATATAAAGTTACCTACAACTATATTTCATAATTCCTCCTTTGAAGTTATAGGTTAGTTTAAAATGGAGAAAGTATACAAACTCACCAATTCAATCTTATAAAACAACATATAATGTGTGAAGTGTTTGATCTCTCTTTATTTGTTTTTTTATTGATATTCACTATGTGGTACTCCCCATTTATGATCGTTTCATGAGGAAATGTCTTGATGGCTCGCAAGCTGCAAGATAGGGCATTATGCATTGTTTATGAGCTCATTTTTTGAGCACCTCATGTCCCTATTTGATTGGTCGATGCTCAAATAGTGAGCTCATAAATAATGCATGATGCCCTAGCTTGCAACCCATGAGCCATCAAGACATTTCCTCATGAAATGATCATAAACAGGGAGTACCACATAGTGAATATCAATAATAAAACAAATAAAGAGAGATCAAACACTTCAAACAATGTCTTGAAGGTAATAGCAATGATTCCCTAGCTCTCAAAGATCGCGGGTCATCAAGAATTTCAAATGAAAAGATGTAAACAATGCCAGTATTAAATAGTGAGTTCATGAACAATGTATGATGCCCTAGCTTGCAGCCCGTGAGCCATCAAGATATTTCCTCATGAAATGATCATAAACGGGGAGTACCACATAGTGAATATCAACACCAAAACAAATAAAGAGAGATCAAACACTTCACACAATATATGTTGTTTTATAAGATTTTATTAAGACTAAATATATTGTTTTATGAGATCATTGTTTGAGAACCTCATGTCCCTATTTGATTGGTTGGTGCTTTGTTTGTTATATTGATGCTATTAGATAAAATAGGGACATCAGTAATAAAATAGGGACATCAAATAGGGACATTAGTAATAAAATAATACACTTACTATTTTGAATTTGAGCTCATAAAGATTAAGATATCCTACCTCAAATGCCTACCTCAAGTCATGGTTTCACTATGTATGACATCTCTACCCACATTCTATGTGCTTTGAGCCAATGAAATTTTTATCATTATGATGAAGTAATAATGCATTAAATGTCTTACTGATGTCCCTATTTGATTGGTCGGTGCTCTATTTGTTATATTGCTGCTATCAAAATAGAATGGCAGTGGTGATTCAATGCATCTATAGCCTCAACAACATGGTAGAATTGATCTAATAACAGAAAATACATTACATATGCCAAGCTCACGGTCTCAATGAAATAAACAGTGTATAAAATAATATATGGTGCACAACAACAACAAGCATACAATTACAATAATAACATTGCATGATGTTCGAGCTCAAATTCAAAACAGCAAGTCTATTAATGTATGATCTAATAGCATCAACCTCATTGATCATTAAATTTCACTCCTCCATCATTATAGAAGAGATAACTACCTACAACTATATTTCATAATTCCTCCTTTGAAGTCATAGGTTAGTTTAAAATGGAGAAAGTAAACAAACTCACCAATTTAATCTTATAAAATAAAATATATTGTGTGAAGTGTTTGATCTCTTTTTATTTTTTGTTGTTGTTGATATTCACTATGTGGTACTCCCCGTTTATGATCATTTCATGAGGAAATGTCTTGATGGCTTGCGGGCTACAAGCTAGGGCATCATGCATTGTTTATGAGCTCACAGTTTGAGCACCTCATGTCCCTATTTGATTGGTTGATACTCAAATAGTGAGCTCATAAATAGTGGATGATGCCCTAGCTTGCAACTCACAAGCCATCAAGACATTTCCTCATGAAATGATCATAAACGGGGAGTACCACATAGTGAATATCAACAACAAAACAAATAAAGAGAGACCAAAATTAAAAGTTTGGCCAAACTAATTGTATAAATGAAGGATGAAACACATAGGAAGCTATGAGAAGCTATGAGAAGGTGACATGAAGCTAATGAAAGGAGGCATCTCCAATTTGTTTTGCATATTGACACATTAAGGATCATGTCAGATAATACAAGGGAATTCGATCAAAATAGGGAGGCAATTGCTAGATTTTTGTCTAACTTTCAAAGAGAAGGTGATGAAAAATGTTATTGTCCATGCAAGAGTTGTAACGGCTTAAAGACAAGAAGAATCAAAATCAAAATAGAAAAGAGACATTGTAGGGAGAATGGTCACATTGAAGGGGGGTTTGATTATCATCTAGTGGTAAGTTGTTTGTTATATTGTTTTCACAATTAATATACATATGAACCATGGAATGATGTTTGATTATCACATTGAAGGGAGGTTTGATTATCATCATTTTTATATAGGTCAATCTCCCCAGTGTGAATATAGAGGAACATGGAGGTGTCAGTATTAAAGTTGAAGATCATGATGCCATGGAAGATGATGATCATATGCTAGAAAACATATTTGAAGATGATGGTATGAATGCATTGATCATTGACACATTTGGTACTGGTGTTGTTGGTGCTGATGATGATGATTATGATAAGGATGACATTGACATCTTCCATGATATACCTCTATTTTAGAAGGTGAACATGGCCCTTTATGAAGGCTCCCAATCTACTCTTCTCTCTGTTATTGTTGTTGGTGAATTTGAAGGTTATGAATAGTTTATCCAACATAGAAATGTCATGTATGCTAAGGTTTGTCATATATGTCATTATAGTCTATAGAAGGTGAAACATGTACCATTAAGATTGTTTATAGTAATGACTTATATTATTTGTTGTAGATTGATAGGTGACTTTCTGTTACCACCATCAAATGTTCTCCCTTGCTCGTACCAAAAATTATGTGCCACTATAAAACATATTGGAATGGAGTATCAAACAATAGATGCTTGTCCTGAAGATCATATTATTTATTATAAAGAACATGAAAATGCAACAAAATGCCCTAAATGCCATACAAGAAGATATCAAGATGATCAAATGACAAAAAAGGTGCCTCGCAAGGTTCTTCATCACATCCCCATTATTCCATGTCTAAAATGATTATTCAGGTGCAATATCTTGGCATAATTTATGGATTACCATGCACGCGATAGGAGTCAAGATGACATTATTCGAATGCCTGCAGATGGTTCATCATTTATGGACATAGAGGAAAAGTGGCCACACTTTAAAGAAGAACCTCAAAATCTCAGGCTTTCTCTTGCATGAGACGGTGTCAATCCGCATGGAGAGATGAGATCCGTTTACTCAATGTGGCCTATTTTTGTTATAAACAATAACCTTCCTCCATGGATTTCGATAAAGAGGGAGCACATTATGTTGGAAATGATTGTTCCAGGTATGTTATTATTTTATAGTTATCTACATGTAATTATAAGTCTTGGAGTGAAATGGCCATAATAATTATCTGATGTTGTTGTTAATTCAACTAGGTAAGTACCAAGTGAAAAATATGAATGTATATATTGTGCCTCTTATCAACGAGTTGTTGGTGTTATGGAATGGTTTCACTATATATGACATCTCTAGACTAGTTGGACAAAGACAATTTCAATTCTATGCAATGCTTGTGGGGACAATTCATGATGCTCCAGGGTTGACACATTTCTATGGTATGTTATGGTGAATTCTAGTTGTACACGATAACTCAAATTCTAAAAATATACATATTTAATCCAATTGTATCGTTATCTTGTAGGTATTCAAACAAAGGGAAAATTTACATGTCTAAAGATGAAATATCATCATTCCAAAAGTTTAAGAAGGCAGGTGTTTGATGAGTATAGGCAATTCCTCCCCAGAAATCACAAGTATTGAAGTGCAGAAAGACATCTTTTCAATGGGAAAGAAGAGACTACATCAAAGCCTCAAAGAATGACACCTCACCTATGGTAGTTGGAATATAATAGAATTTGAGGTAATATCATTCCACCTAATGGTCGATGTTTAAAAATTATATTTTGATTGTGTTTTGTTGGCTAATTATGTAGTTGATGATCTTGAAGGTCATGAAGGCATCACTGAATAGTTTCCAAAGGGGCCAAAATGTTATCCCAGAGAATTTAGTAGGCTTCCCTACTATGAGAAACTACAAATTGTGCATTTTTTTGATACTATTGTTCATTTCTGCAAATTGTGCATATTGGAAAGAATGTAACAGAGACACTGTGGAAAATATTGGACGGAACGCGTGACAAAAAAAACTTGGCAAAATTTGTAGTGACATTCATGATTCCAATCATGCAATGAAAAATATCATTGAATAAAATGGCAATGGAGACCAGATTAATGCAAGTGCTCTTCCTTGGTTATTAATAGAGCAACAAAGTAATGCCATAAAAGAAGTGATCTGAAAAATTTGATTTCCTATAGGATTTGCTGCAGATATAAGCAATCTGATATCAAAGAAAAATGATTTTGGGTCAGGGATGAAAATGCATGATTGGCATACCTTCATCAAGGTAAGTCATATTCTTTTGTATTTACAATATATTTGTGTAATTGCATTCAATTTTCATTGTATGAAATGATTAGTTGACAATTGTTGCAATATTTTCTACCCCTATCTCTCCCAGAGAACTTCGACAATAATATCAAACAAGTGATATATGATCTTGGAAAATACATGAGGTAAGCAATGATATTGTTCAATATATCCAACAATAATATCAAACAAGTAATATATTATAAAGTCTCGTATTTATATATTTATGTCTTGAATCTCTTGTAGGTGGTTGTCATCTAAAGAAATCTATAAAGAAGATATAAAATATTGGAAGAAACTAATTTGTTGATTAATGTGTGAAATGAAAAAGTGTTTACCTCCATCTTTTTTCAATGCATAAGAACACTACCTCATACACCAAGTTGAGGAGATTGAATTGTGTGGACCTGTACATGCTAGGTCAATGTGGATGGTTGAGAGACACTTGAAATTTTTAAAGGGTTTGGTACAACAAAGAGAACATCCTGAAGGTTCTATGGTTGAGGGATATATGGTATACCAAATGATGGTGTACGTTACTCAATATCTTCCTAATTTTGTAGCAAAGACCCATATAGATTACATTTGGGATCTCGACTCAATTAAAAAATTTGAAGGGGAGTACTTGGTGGGAAACGGTAGATTTAGGAAATTGAAAGGTAATAAATTATGAGATGTTATTATAGTTAATTAATTCTTAATCTTCAAAATAAATCTATTGTAAGTCATCTATTTACTTTTGTACAGCTACTAAAGAGTGGGATGCAATACATTTGTTTATTGCAAACAATCAAGATTGGATGACAGTATGGATTGAACAATGTCAATATGATGGTCATAGATTAATATGGGAATCCGTGTCTTTATTGGTTATACAAGATCATTGTAATGGAGATCCCAATGTTACACAAAAGAAAATAGATTTAGCATATGGTTTAAGAGATCGCCAGGTACTTATAAATTTGTTAATTAATCAACCATATGTTTTTCAACTCATGATACAATAATTTATACATGTTTGACATTAATGCAGGTGAAACACCACAATGCTATATTTTGCAATGGTTATAAATTTCGCATCAAAAATTTAGATGATACAAAGAGAACTTGTGATTCTAGCATAAGTTCAGTGTTTCAGGTGACTAATATTTCATCTAGAAATGACTTACATCCTTGAGAGTCACAAAATCGATACTATAGTATTTTGGTTCATATACTTGACTGTGACTTTAATTCTTTCAAATTAGTTCTCTTCGTTGTGAAATGGTACAGACTACGACTCAATAAAAATGATCCTGATAGAACTATTATTGAACATGACAATAGATTTTCAATGATTAATACAAGGTTGTTTGAGCCAGTTGGAGAAGAGTCCTATGTTCTTTCAAGCTAATGTGAGTAGGTATTTTACCCAGAGGTTCCACATAAACTTGGTTGGTCATTTGTTGTTATACATGATCAAAGAGGAAGGATGATAAAGTACAATACAATGGAAGAAGATACCGAGGAAGATGAAGAAGTGGAAGATGATGTAGATGATGATCATGATTGAGAGCTAGTCAAAGAATAATATGAAGAAGAAGAAGATGATGATGCTGCTACTGATGATGATGATGTTGCTACTGATGAGGATGATGATGAGGATGATGATGATGATGATGATGATGCTGATGGTGATGGTGATGATGATGATGATGATAGTGGTGGTGATGATGTCATCGATGATGAAAATCTTGATGATGAGATGGATGAAGAAGAATATCAATGACATGAATGAAATGTACAATTATGCCAGATATTTGGCATGTTCTAACAATTGTTTTATATTTACTACTCTTATTCACCTTGTTTTATATGTCCTACTTATATATTTTTGATCTTTTGTTAAGAGAAATTTCTTTCTAAAAGAGTGTATTTAATCTATATATGCTTAAACAACCTCACTAGTTAAGATTGTTCTCATTTGTAGTGGGAATGACAAGAATCAAATCACTTGAAAGACACCAATATTTAGACATGCACAAATTAGTGACATGATTAAGAAAATTACCTTTCTTTATAATTTTTTGTGATATTTTTTTATATCAATGCATTTAATCTAAATACTATCTTATGAGAGTTGCTTCTGCTAATTTTCTATGTCCTTACACATCAATGATGTTAAATCATAGGGGATTCTCTTTGTTCCCTACAATGGAGTGAGATAATTCTGAATTGCTTAGTAATTTCTTTTTATTGCATGGTTGTCTTTGGTTTGTCATTTTTTTTGAGTGTCTAGTGATTTAAACCAAAGACTTTGACTTAGCCAAAAAATGTGCAAGTCTACATTAGTATGTTTCTTTTTATTGTAATTATAATTAGTATGAATGAACAAAATAATGACAATGCAATATTTGTGATAGTGCAATGTCTGTTGAAATAGCATCGATGACTTCGATCAATGTGCCTATGTGTTAATGTTGTGTTGGCCCATGCATGTTGAAGACGCCATGCACAAGTAATCCTAGGCGTCAATTTTGGGTTTTCCCAAATAGGAAAAAGGTCTGGATACGTAATTATATTTTATGTTTAAAAATAATGTGACAACTAATCATTTTATGAAGAACTGATGTACATTTGGTATTGCAGGGAAATAGTGGATGTCAATAATTTTGGTGGGTCAATGAAACCACATTTACATCTAACCCATCTACATCTATACCTAATGTAGCAAATGAGTGCAACTTGTGCAAGGCTCGAGAGGCAACTAGTGCTGCCAAGATTGCTTCAATGGTAAAAGAAGAAATCATATTTTTGCGTTTCCTTCTTTGTGTAGTTTGTGCACTACTTTGTTGGGACCATATGCGTAAATGTGGTTAACAGAGGGCTATTGTAGATACTAATTTTTTTTTTATAATTTCTAGTAGATACACATAAAGAACATGCACATAAACATGACAAATGAAAAACATAAATGTAGATATCACAATAGCTGAGAAACATAAATGTAGGCATCATGGTCATAATTTTTTTGAGACACAACATAATTGAATGGTATACCCAGACAATGCAACATAACTATCACTCCTCTAGTTCCAAGTTTACACTGTGGGATCCAAAATCCATAGATAAGGAATAAATTTAGAGAGCGGAGGAGGGCAGTAATGACCAAAATAATAGAGGGTCCCTATATTATTTCATTCATTATGGCCCTCCTCCTTCTCTCTTTAAATTTATTCTTTATCTATGGGTTTTTTTTACCACAGTGTAGACTTGGAACTAGAGGAGTAGTTGCATTGCATCGTCTGGATATACCACTCAATTATATTGTGTTTCCAAAAAATTGTGACCATGATGCCTACATTTATGTTTCTTAGCTATTGTGTCCCAGGACCCCTTATGACCCTTTACGATCCCTAAGAATACATCTTAGAGGTCTTAAAATGTCGTAAAGGGTCATAAGAGGCTCCTAGGAGGGGTCAGATGAGCTTCCACTTGCAGGTGGTTGGCCCTGTTAAGTAGAGAATGTTAAACTATTCTCGAAACAAAGAGAAGATCAATAATTTAAGATCTCAATCCACGTATGAAAAATATATATATTTTTAAAAAAAATAGTGAGTCATGACAATTATGATGGAAACCATCAGAATAACAAATGACAAAACTAAAAGAGATGGCTATCTATCAAAAACATCAATCACTTCAAGGAGAAATGATCACTTCAGCTTGCCGATCTCAACAACAACGCAAAGGGTAGCTCAATTCTTTCTTCAAGCCGATCAATGCACAGTCTACTCAAACTCCAAGTCAAGTCACTGCTACACTCCATAGGAATAAAGCACATCCAATTCAAACCAAAGAAGTCAAGAAGTTACCCAAATCAGATCTGAATGCAATCAAGTCTGCATATATCCCATGAATACATCAGGAAGAATGCATCTCTGATCACCTCAATAATCCACGAGCTACTATCGAATCTACTACAAAGTCATCTCTAAATGACATAACAAATCATGAGTAGAAATAAAAGACCTTGACTCACCAAACCACCTTGTAAGTCGATCGAGATCCAAAAGTAATGCAACCAACTAGAACTAGATCTACAAGAACACCGTTCTAAATCAATACCAACTTGATCGACAAATATATATATTTTTAAAAAATATTGTTTTGCGTTGAAACTACGATGACCAAATAGAGTGATGGATATCTGTCAAAAACATCTGATAGCTAGCTGTTGCAGGCACAACATTCCTATCGGAAAAAAAACTACAAATGATGGATATACATCATAAATGTATGACAGATATCTATCACATGCACAACATCGGTATCGTAAAAAAACTACAAATGATAGCTATCCGTCATAAAATTTTGATGGATATCTGTTGCATGAACAACATGTTCGTCAATAAACAAGCTACAAATGATGAGTGCCTGTTGGAAGGTTCTGACAGGTAGTCGTCATTTGTAGTTGTTTGTGATGAATGGGTGTTGCAATTGTGACGACCATAAATAGACTTGATGGTATGTTCACCATGTTGGCACCCCTTTTTTGCAACATCTATAGCCATCATAATTATGACGCCAAATGTAGCCATCATTTTTTTTTACTACAAAACTGCAATGACGGGTGGTGTCTCTTAATCGATGGTAGACTATCACAATTCTGATAGTTTGCCGTTGAAAAAAGGTCTCAAATGTACTAGTGAAAATTTATGTGACATAATCTTTTTTTCCATAACCAACTGTCATCAATTTTAGTAATCAAACATGTCTTCTTAGCAAGAGTCAACTAAAATACATTAGCTCTAGATCTTGATCCAGTTCCAATCATCTTACCATTCTTATTCTTGATCGCACAAGCCTTCTCAGTAAGCCAAATTTGATATCCCTTGTCAACTAACTATCCAACACTCAAAAGATTATGTTTCAATCTATCCACAAAGTAAACATCATCAGTGTTAGTCTTTCCATCAAGAGTAATAGATAATATTCCCTTTATCAAGCAAGGTGCATTGTTTCCAACTCTAACAATTCCTCCATTATAATTGTTATACTTTATTAAAAAATTCATAGCTCCAGTCATATGATGTGAACAACCACTATCTATAATCCAATCAATTTTCTTTTCAACTTGAGAAACTAAATCTTTTTCTTCTCTAACTTCAATTTCAAAGTTTTCTTCTTTTATTGCTACAAATCCTATGTCATCACTTTCATTATCACTTCCACTCAAGATTTTCTCAATGCTAGCCTCAAATTCTTCATCATTAGCATAATAGCATTCTTTAGATCTTCTAGGTTTAAAGTTCTTATATTTCTTCACTCTCTTACAGAATTTAGATGCAAAATGACCATATTCTTGACATATCCAAAATTTAAAGATTTTCTTACTTTTTGGTTCTCTTTTCACAAGCAAGGAAATTCCTTCCTCAATATTTTTATCTTCTTTCGCCTTAGATTTGCTACTACTGGCATAATATCCACTAACACTAGTACTTCTTGACAATGTAGGGTGAACATTCAGTGTGCTGAATGTTGTTTCAATTCTAGGAAAATCTCTAGACTGTCTCAGGCCTATCTTCATTTCTTCTAATCTTCCAAGAAGAGTTTCTATGGTAAATTTTTTAGTACAAGGTACAACTTGTTCAATCATCTGCATTATCTTCTTAAATACAGGGGTCAACATCTTTAAGATCTTCCATATAATTTTATCTTTAGTTTTGTTTCCTTCACAAGCTTTGATACCTGCAAAAATCTATGATATCCTACCAATATAACTTCTAACATATTCATCTCCCATCATATTTGCATCTTGAAATAAACATATCCAATTCTGTAATTTGATTCTCTTAGCATGCACATTACCTTCAAAAGTAAATTGTAAAGCTAACCAAATTTCATGAGATGTCCTTAGAGTTTTTACCTGACTGTATTCATTATTAGGAAGAGCTAACAAAAGTGATTCTCTAGCAAGTATGTTACACATAAATAGATCTTTCTCCTTATCAGTCCAGTCTTCAAGTTTATCTTCTTCATTGATAGTTTTGTCATTCTTTGTAATCAACCAATATCTTGGTCCTAAACATAGTATATGTATCTTCATCTTTCATAGTTAACTCCATCGAACTTAGGACTTTCTTTCCTGAAATGAATCACCATAGATCTCCTTAAGATGTTTAACTTTTCTTTCAAGGACCTGTCGCTCTGATACCAATTGTTAGAAAGTAAAGTCCACCAAGATAACTAAGAGGGGGCATGAATCAGTTATCTAATAAAAGAAACTTTTAATAACATTATTAGATCTCAAATATGTAATCAAAATAAAAAGTAACCATAGAAAGGTAAACATGTACAATGACACAAGATATGTTAACTAGGGAACCTCTTGATTAGAGAGTAAACCAAGGTGGGGATGGTACCCACAAAAGATGTACTAATATGAAAATTCCTTGTGAGCAGATAAACTCTATTAGGAGTCTATGAAATACATTCAATACATATCAGTCCTTGTTAGGAGACTTTGAATCCTTGTTAAAAGATTCCAACCTTGTTAAGAGTTAAGGAAGGCAGATGGACCCACTGTCCAAATAGCTTCAGAGGAAAGATCATTGAACTCACTATCCAACTGATTGAGTGGTATTATCTAAATAGAATAATACCAATAATTTCTAATTTTAGCAATTTGATCTTCACTCCTCTGTTTGTGCCAAAAAACCACACCAACGGTTTCACCAGATCTCAATACCAGATCTTCTCAATGTGCATATCCTCTTACAATATCATATCAATTCTTATTTCATACTTATATTTCATTCCATACCAAATCAAGGAAAACAATCCTTCCTTTATACCACACTCAAATAACTTACAATTGAGTCGACCAACTAGGCTTAACCAATTACAAAATATAAATCATTATACGTTACATAATATTTTATAACCACATAAAATTGTCGGCTTCCAGACTTAATAAATCTTCACACGTGCAACATCTGACTATGTTGTCTCAATTAGGTCACCTCCAAAGTGTATTCAACCTCTATACAACTTCACATGTCCAGATTCTATCTTGGTTAGGAGATATAATCCAGTTATCACAAGCCACTTCTCAGGAACACAGTTAGAATATTATTTCCATTAAATTTCACATAACTGTCATGAATAATTGAATTTTTGTTAGTGCTTTTAACCATAATCTCAGGACAAAATATATAACAAGTCCTCATTTTCACATAGCTTGAGCTACAATTATACACGTGCACTAATACAAACATTGTCTATGTCTCTAATAATCTTCAGTAGATCAATGTGTTGACATTAATGACAAACATAGTCATGAATGAAACATACAATAGCTACAGAACTACTCAAATACTCCCCCATCAGACATATTCACCATTCATTCCTAACATTTGAGATGTCTCTTAAGGGAGGCAACAAAAACTGAAGAGAAAAATATGGCTTCGGAGCGGATTACCCAAACAGAGTACACGAGAATTTTTTCAAAAATATTTTGAATCTTCATTAATAATTATGTATTAAAATGGTGAGAAGTCTCTTCAAATAGACTATCCTAGATTATTTTAAATTGAAAATAATGGGAGATGGAAAGACTGCGACAAAATGAAATTTGATTAAATTTCATATTTATAAATTATCAAATAAATTGCATGATAATAATAGATCCATCATTTTAAATCTAATTTATTAAAAATAAAATTATTAATAACTACTTCAAAATAACTCTTTGACTATGGTTATTTTGAAAGAAACTAAAAAATAATTAATAGTTTACAAACAAAATTATTACTATCCTCTAAACAATAGGGACCTCTTACAAATCAATGGCTAGGCATAAATGTACATAAAACATAGTGATAACTATTTTGAAAGTAATGTTGGCTTGACTTCAATCAAAAGTTACATTGAATATGAGGATTGAACATTTCAGAAAGAAATAGAGATGGACAATATCAGATATGTGGACAAAGCATTTAAAAAAGAAGATGAGTAGCTAGTGCCACTAAATCCTTTAACTGATCTCAATAATAGCAAAAATAATTCTAATCTACAATAGGAGATGACAAAGGAGGAGGATAAACTTGATTTGGATCATGACGCATTGGAGGAGATTTTGAGAAGACTTCCTATACCATCATTGACAAGGGAAAAGAACATTTTCAAAGTCTAGAATGCGACAATACCAACCACCCATTTCATGACTCAACAGAATAGCCTTCGAATTGATTTCTTATGTGTCGCTCTCAACCAGTATTTAACAATCCTTTTATCACAGAACATGAAAACACATTGGACAACAAGTGAAATCCTCTTATCGATATTTTCCTCTATACTACATCGGATGGACTTTTTCTTTTTCTTGATTTTGATTATTTCAAATCGACAATAATGGGAGATGGAAAGACTCTGCTGCCAAACAAAATTTAATTATTTTCAAATTGATAATAATGGAAGATGGAAAGACTCTACCATGTGTGTTTATTACAATTTAATTAAATCATATGAAATTATAGGATGGAGTGTTTTGAGTTATATTGTGATAGGTGGAATGAAATGCAAATCATTTCTTTTTCCTTAAATTGTTACCTTTGCTGGCCTCCTATAGAATCTGGGTCTGCTTTCATTGTAAGGTTACGCCTCTCAACATAAATATTCAATAGGAGTTGTGGTGCTTAGATACATCTAAATATGTCATTTTATTACATAGCTTCTGGTGATTATTTTAATTATTGTCACAAAGGGTAAGCATTGCATTGTTAAATGAAGTTTTGGGTATTCACTTTCTTATGTTACTCAAATGGTTAAGTATCAAGCTTTGTAATAAAGTGAACAAGTAAGGCTCTCTTTACCAACACCTCCTTGCAGTCTCCAAAGGAATTAAAGAAGGAAAAATTTATTTTCGATGCTTAAATTCAGGACAAATGGTTAGCACAATTAATATAGTCATTAGTTTCCATTAGTATATGTACTAGTTTCTCTCACAGATGCAAGGATGCTATTGTTTTTTTAAGGTAGTTATTTCAAGAAAGAACTGGATAACACTATTGTATTCTTTCATCATTTCAAGAAATTTTTTAGACTATGTGATGCAGGATCATTTTGAGTTCCTGAAGATCTTTCTTAGTCTTGGAGGAATTCCCTGGCAGAGGGATACAGTACTTTATTTTTGGCAGTTTTCTGAGTTTCTGTGTTGTGATGATCTATGGAGATCTTTAAAATGTGTGCTGAAAGGAGTTTGTTTCTTTATGTGTTTGGAATATATTTCTAAGGTCACAGCTCTTGAGGTGGTATGGTTTGAGAGAAATTGGATGGACAGTCTCAAAGTTACAGTTGTTTTCCTTGTCATCGAAATAGTGTTTTCCTGCAGTTTTGGAGATGATTGTGGGATGTGGCACTGATGATCCTTAATGATTCAGCCTTTGTTCCGTTATTTCCTTAAAGAAGACCTAAAGAAATATATTTTCCCAAAGGTGCATCTCCTAATTCATTATGAGTAAAAATTTATGACCATTTTTCTCGGGGACCTATTTTCTACCAGTGTTCCTGTCGGAGCCGTTCCTGTAGTTTTGGGGCTGATTGCACATAGTAGAAATGTTGATCCTTAATGAATCATAGTTTAAAATCTTAGGAAATTTAAGAGGACCTAAAGTACTACCATTTACCAAGAGTGCAAGCCCTAATTCATTATGAGTAAAAAGTTATGCCCATTTTACTCTAGGACCTATTTTTTGGTAGTTTTCATGCAAAACGTGGAGTGTTTATTCTTGTGCAGTTCCGTGTGATCAAATGGGGCCTTGCATCCTTAAAGGAATGTTTTTGGGTCATGTGTAGACCTAAATCAAAAGGCTCATTAATTTTTTATCATTTTTGCATTAGTTTTGGTTTCTTTTATTGGACTGGACCTATATTGTAATTAATTGCCTGACTGGCCGACTTGTGGCTTAGTTGGCTATATATTGAGAGCTTGGGTAGATGTTTAGTAGTTATAAGTTGAGGAAGTTGAGTAGTAGATGATCATTAGATCATTAGGAAGAGTAGTGTAGAAGCATATTTGCAAATCTGGGAGTTTGTAGCAGAACTAGTGGCCCACAGGCTTAGGACAACAAGGGGTTGCTTGGAAGTGTGAGTACAAGTTTAGATCCTATGGTGGTTGTTCCTATCAAAGGCTGCCTATTGTAGATCTAAAATAGTTAGTGGTTTCTTGGATCTTTTGAGATCTTGCTGATACTTTGTTATTTCATTGTAATAGGCTGAAACTCAGAAGGCCTTACAGTCGGGCATGTTGAATGAAATTCAGTTTTGAATCATTATCTTGTTGTATTCTGCTATAATTGTTGTTGTTATAATTGGCAGTTGTAGGTTTGGACCATCCTTTATTAGATCCTCCATCCCTACCCTGTGTCAAGTGGTATCAGAGATTGAAGATCTTGAGTGTGTAAATTAGTTGAGGCTATTTGCACTAGGACCTTGTTGATGATTTGTTGCCTTGGGTTTTCGAAGATCTTGAAGGATGTCTCCAAGAGGATTGGACCTTAGTGCATATGCAGATGAATTTAGAGCTTTGAAGAAACAAGTGCAAGACCTACAAGAGGAATTAAGAAGGCATAGTACAAAGAAGAAGGTTGTGAAGAGATGCCAACAGCTTGTGGAAGTCCCTGATGACTTAGCTAGAGTTGATGAAATGTCTATTGGTTCGCATGAGCAAATAGATGGATCTAGCATGGAACTTGCAGAGTATCTTGTTGTGCGCAATGAGATTGCTACTAGTGAAGAGATTGGTTTTGATGCTCAGTTGGTGGAGTCTGACATGAAACCTATAGAGCAACTTGTTTTTGTGCACAATGAGATTGCTAGTGGTGAAGAGATTGGTTTTGATGCTCAATTGGTGGAGTCTGACATGAAATCTACAGAGAAACTTGTGGCTGTTGTTGAGATACCTGTGGTTGTTGATGATGTTGTTGACCTTTTTGAGGCTAGTGAGAATATTTGTTTTCATGTTCAATTGGTTGTGTCTGACATGGAGATTTTAGAGCATCTAGTTGGGTGTGATCAAATTGCTGTTGGTGAAGATTTACTTGATGTTGAGGCCGGTGAGAAGATTTGTTTTCATGTTTAGTCGGTTGTGTCTGACATGGAGATTGCAAAGCATTTGGTTGGGTGTAATCAGACTGCTGTTAGTGAAGAGTTAGTTGATTCTCAACACCTTTGTGATGGTGGTGTTATTGATTTGCTTTTGATCAATTTTATGGTGTAGATCTTATTTGCTGGATGTGGACTTGAATTGCTAGTAGATAGTAATGAGTCTTGTGATGAGTTGCTGATATGGGATGCTGATGATGAGAGATTTCATCTTGATGGAGATATGACTTTGGATCTACTTGTTGGAGATTTGGATACTCTTTTTTCTAAGATGGGTTGTGCTGATCAGTGGTATGCTGATTGGATTAATGAGATTCATGTGATTTTGATGTTTGAATGGATGAAGCATAGATGGTTGATTTTCAAATTTGTTCTCTTATCCTTGAGGGATTGGAAGCCTATGGTGAAGATGAAGTTGATTTCAGGTAATTCTCTTGAGATTAAAGTATGGGACATACTTTATATTTACTTGGGTAGTATGATGCAGGAGCATTTTGAGCTCCTAAAGATCTACCTTAGTCTTGGAGGAATTCCTTGGCAGAGGGATACAATACTTTATTTTTGGCAGTTTTCTAAGTTTCTATGTTGTGATGATCTATGGAGATCTTTACAATGTGTGCTGAAAGGAGTTTGTTTCTTTATGTGTTTGGAATATATTTCTAAGGTCATAGATCTTGAGGTGGTATGGTTTGAGAGAAATTGGATGGATAGTGTCAAATTTACAGTTGTTTTCCATGTCATCGGAATAGTGTTTTCCTGCAGTTTTGGAGCTGATTGTGGGATGTGGCACTGATGATCCTTAATAATTCAGCCTTTGATCCCTTATGGACTTCAATAATACCTAAATTAATATCTTTTCCCAAAGGAAAATATCCTAATTCATTATGAGTAAAAAGTTATGACCATTTTTCTCAGGGACCTATTTTCTGCCAGTGTTCCCGCCGGAGTCGTTCCTGCAGTTTTGGGGCTGATTGCACATAGTGGAGATGTTTATCCTTAATTAATAATCCTTTCTGATCTTAGTTAATTTAAGAGGACCTAAATTAATACCATTTCCCAAGATCAAAAGCCCTAATTCATTATGAGTAAAAAGTTATGCCCGTTTTACTCTAGGACCTATTTTTTGGTAGTTTTCATGCGAAACATGGAGTGTTTCTTCTTGCACGGTTCTGTGTGATCAAATGGGGCCTTGCATCCTTAAATGAATGTTTTTGGGTCATGTGTGGACCTAAATCAAAAGGCACATTAATTTTTTATCATTTTTGCATTAGTTTTGGTTTCTTTTATTGGACTGGACCTATATTGTAATTAATTGCCTGACTGGCCGAGTTGTGGCTTAGCTAGCTATATATTGAGAGCTTGGGTAGATTTTTAGTAGTTAGAAGTTGAGGAAGTTGAGTAGTAGATGATTAGTAGATCATTAGGAAGAGTAGTGTAGAAGCAGATTTGTGAATCTGGGAGTTTGTAGCAGAACTAGTGACCTGCGGGCTTAGGACAACAAGGGGTTGCTTGGAAGTGTGAGTACAAGTTTAGATCTTGTGGTGGTTGTTCCTATTAGAGGCTACCTATTGTAGATCTGAACTAGTTAGTGGTTTCTTGGATCTTGTGAGATCTTGCTGATACTTTTTTATTTCATTGTAATAGGCCAAAACCCGGAAGGCCTTACAGTCGGGCATGTTGAATGAAATTCAGTTTTGAATCATTATCTTGTTGTATTCCACTACAATTGTTGTTGTTATAATTGGCAGTTGTAGGTTTGGACCATCCTTTATTGGATCCTCCATCCCTGCCCTGCATCACTATGTATTACTACTACAACACTTTATATCAATAAATTACAATGATTTTTCTTTCTCATTTCTTTGTTTTCTTGTGATTTTTGTAATTCCTTGAGAATTTGTTTCATCCAAACACCTTGAAATAGAAAACATATACATCTTGTTGTTCATAAATTATGCAATGAATATAAACAATCCATAATTGTGAAAATCTATGTTTTCCTTCCCAAAATTTTGAAATTTCAAGCCTCCTTATAATACATTGATGTTGAAAGCATGCAAAAATAGTTGAGTTGAGTTGTGTAGAGAAAAAATTGAGTACTTGACTATTCTATGTTCAAGAAATAATAGTATGATCTAAGTATTAACCTAGTGCATTAACTCCTAGATTTAGCTTTCATATTTAAGAAAGTTCTCACCCTTGTCTCATAAAAGTCATTAGTCTAGTTCATATTAAGTGAGCTCCATAGGAATCAATTCTCTCTGGAGATTCTCTCTAGAGATTCAAGTGACTCACAGGTCCTAGAGTGATTGCATGTTTTACCATATGACTAAATGAAGCATTTACCCATAGTGAAATCCATTTAATAAAAATACTATTATCTAAAAGTCATTTACTTCTATTTTAATATTATAATATAAATAATTTTTATTTTATTTTATTTAATACATATGTTCTTACATCTACTTTATCTTTCTTAAGCTACTCATCTTGTAATAACATAATTTTAGTTAGAAAATACTTAAAATTTCAGATAAGATGATCAAATGCAAGAAAAATAGATAGGTGCCTTTGCATAGAGTATGAAGTAGTTCTATATGTTTGTAGCATAGTTAGACATCTATGAATGTGGTTTTACATGGACTATGATGTAGTCTTGTATGTTTGTAGCATAATTAGGTGGTTTTTCATGGAGTATGAGGTAGTCTTATATGCTTGTAACATGTTTAGATGCCTTTGAATATGACTTACAATTTTCCAGACCAAATCTCTGCAGTAAGTCTTTCAAATATTTTGTTTGAGATAAGAAAATGCCATCATTGTTTTGCACTATCTATAATCCTAGAAAAAAATTAATTTCACCAATAATGCTCATTTCATTAACAAATTTATTCCAATTTTATTAAATGTGTGTCTAATCTTGCATACCATGTTCTAGGTGCTTGTTTTAGTCCATATAGAGCTTTATTCAGTTTACATATCATGTCTCCTTCTTGAGTCAAAGGAAAACCTTCAGGTTTCTCAATGTAGACTTCTTCCAATTCTCCATTCAAAAATGTTGACTTCACATCCATCTGATATACTTTGAATTTCTTATAAGCGACATAAGCCAAAAACATTCTTACCACTTCAATTCTTGCAACAGGTGAAAATTTTTCTTCATAATCAATTCCTTCTTGCTATGAGTAACCTTTACATACCAATCTTGTTTTGTATCTTACAACTTCACCATGTTCATTCATCTTATTTCTGAAAACCCATTTAGTTCCTATAACATTTTTATCTTTAGGTCTAGGGACCAATTCCCAAGTTTTGTTCTTCTCAATTTGATCTAATTCTTCCTTCATTACTTGAATCCAATTATCATCTTTACAGGATTCATTAGTAGTTTGAGGTTCAATTTGTAAATCAAGGATAATTCTTCTTGTACCTTACTTCTTGTCATAACTCCTTTTTATTTGCTTCCAGTAATCTGATTGGTAGGATGATTCCTCATTAGATTCTTATTAGGTATCACTATCTTAGTTCTTGCTTCATTCTATGTTCTAGTCTTGGTTCTTCTCTTATTTCATCAATGTAGTTCTCATTCTGTAAATCATTGTCAGTTTCATAAAATAATTCAACATTTTCTTGACCAATTCTAGGGCGAACTTCTTCATGTCAATCATAATCAAGTATTCTTTTCTAAATTATTAATTTCTCATGTACCTTAACATTCAGGTTCTCAACAATAGTCTTAACTCTTTTATTATAACATCTATAAGATTTTCTTTTTAATGAATAACCAAGAAATATACCTTCATCACTTCTAGGATCAAACTTACCAATTTCATCATCTCACTTAATATACCATTTACTTCCAAAAATTCTAAAATACTTAACTGATGGTGCATGTCCAAACCATAATTTATAAGTTGTATTGATTGTGTCTTCTCTGACTTGTACTTTGTTCATTGTATATATTGTTATACTCACTACTTCTCTCCATATTATTTTCACCATATTATTTTGCAATACTAGTGTTCAGGTGTTCTTGGGGTTGAAAGTTGTCTCTTAATTCCATTCACTTCACAAAAATTATTAAATTCATTTGAAGTAAATTCTCCACCTCTATCAGACCTTAAACATTTAATCTTCATTCCTAATTCATTCTCAACTTTGTTCTTAATCAATCTAAACTTGTCAAATGCTTCTAATTTTTTCTTAGGAAATGTTATCCACATCATTCTAGTAAATTCATCAACAAAAATCATTAAATACCTTTCACCATAGAATCCTCTAGTCCTTGTGGGACCACTCATATCTATATGAACAATTTCCAATTTTATTGTTGCGGTGCTTGCTTTCACAATGTTATCAAAATTTATGTGACATAATCTTTTGTGCCATAACCAACTGTCATCAATTTTAGTAATCAAACATGTTTTCTCAGTAAGATTCAACCTACATACATTACCTCTGGTTCTTGATCCACTTCCAATCATCTTACCATTCTTATCCTTGATCACACAAGTCTTCTCAATAAACCAAACTTGATATCCCTTGTCAACTAACTCTCCAATACTCAGAAGATTATGTTTCAATATATCCACAAAGTAAACATCATCAGTGTTAGTCTTCCCATCAAAAGTAATAGATCCTATTCCCTTTATCAAGAAAGGTACATTATTTCCAACTCTAACAATTCCTCCATCATAATTGTTAAAGTTTATAAAAAAAATCATATCTCAAGTCATATGATGTGAACTACCACTATCTATAATCCAATCAGTTTTCTTTTCAACTTGAGAAACTCAAGCTTTTTCTTCTCTAACTTTAGTTTCAGATTTTTCTTCCTTTATTGCAACAAATCCTATGTCATCACTTTCATTATCACTTTCACTTAATATTTTCTCAATGCTAGCCTCAAATTCTTCATCATTAGCATAACAACATTCCTTACATATTCTAGGTTTAAAGTTATTCTTATATTTCTTCACTCTCTTACAGAATTTAGATGTGAAATGACCATATTCTTGACATGTCCAAAATTTAAAGATTTTCTTACCTTCTGGTTCTCTTTTCACAAGAAAGGAAATTCCTTCCTCAATCTTTCTATCTTCTTGAGTCTTAGATCTGCTGCTACTGGCATAATCTCCAATGACACTAGTACTTCTTGACAATTTAGGGTGAACATTAAGTGTGTTGAATGTTGTTTCAATTCTAGGAAAATCTCCAGACTATGTCAAGCCTATCTTTGTTGCTTCTAATCTTCCAAGAAGAGTTTCTTTGGTAAAATTTTCAATACAAGGTATAGCTTGTTCAATCATCTACATTGTCTTCTTAAATACAAGGGTCAATATCTTTAAGATCTTCCATATAATTTCATCTTTAATTTTGTTTCCTTCACAAGATTTGATACTTGCACAATCTCTGATATCCTACCAATATAACTTCTAACAGATTCATCTCCCATCATCTTTGTATCTTGAAATAAACATATCCAATTTTGTAATCTGATTCTCTTAGCATGCACATCACCTTCAAAAGTAAATTGTAAAGCTAACCACATTTCATGAGATGTCCTTAGAGTTTTTACCTAACTGTATTCATTCTCAGGAAGAGCTGACAAAAGTGCTTCTCTAGCAAGTATATTACACATAAATAGATCTCTCTCCTTATCAGTACAGTCTTCAAGTTTGTCTTCTTCAATGATAGTTTTGTCATTCTTTGTAATCAACCAATATCCTAGTCCTAAATATAGTATATGTGTCTTCATATTTTCTTTTCATCTTTCATAGTTAACTCCATAAAACTTAGGAATTTCTTTCCTGAAATGACTCGCCATAGATCTCCTTCAGTTGTTTAACTTTTCTTTCAAGGACCTTTTGCTCTGATACCAATTGTCAGAAAGTAAAGTCCACCAAGATAACTAAGAGGAACTTTTAATAACATTATTAGATCTCAAAAATGTAATCAATAGAAATAGTAACCATAGAAAGGTAAACATACACAATGACATAAGATATGTTAACTAGGGAACATCTTAATCAGAGAGTAAACCAAGGTGGGGATGGTACCCACAAAAGATGTACTAATATGAAAATTCCTTGTGAGAGGATGGACTCTATTAGGAGTCTATGAAATACATTCAATACATATCGGTCCCTATTAGGAGACTTTGAATCCCTATTAAAAGATTCTAACCATGCTAAGAGTTAAGGAAGGCAGATGGACCCACTGTCTAAACAACTTCAGGGGAAAGATCATTGAACTCACTATCCAACTGATCGAGTTGTATTATCCAAATAGAATAATACCAACAATTTATAATTTCAAAATTTTGATCTTTACTCCTCTGTCTATACCAAAAAAACTATACCAATTGCTTCACTAGATCTAAATACTAGGGTATGTGCAAGATCATGAGGGGCCAAACTATGCCCTTAAGTGGCAATGAAAAATCAGCAAATCAGGGTTAGTCAACTTGACATGAAAATTTCAACTAGCTATCAACCTAATATCAAAAAGTTGTAAGAATAGAATTTGTAGAAAATCGAATGTAGTTTCTAAACTACTAGGCCTTTTTTGAAAAAAAGTTAGTATGATTGGTGAAAAGTATAGATTTCAATGCAGCAGTACAAAAATTTTAGGAAAAAAATAAGAAGTAGGTGTATGTCTAACCACCTTAGTCATAATCAAATGATAATATTTTATTATAAGATTTTATATATAAGTAGTAGACTCATGCCCAAATATGATGCATATTTTTTTGTAATTTTATTCCAAAAAAATAATTAATTATGAATTTTTTGCTACAACATTTTTAGAATAAAAACCTCTCATGTCTGACCACCTTAACTCATTCAAAACTTTTAAAAATTCAATTTTTTTTTTCCTTATAGTAGGCAAAGCATAGAATGTGACGCATTTTTTGGATTTCAAAAATGTTATACGTCTGAAAGTTATTGTCATTTTTCAATCAGTATATAAATCAACACTTTAGAGGTAACTCAATTAGAAAATAACTAATAATTACTTACCGAATTCAAAATTTGATAGCAATTATATCGATAGAAAGCTGATAATCTCCTTAAGATACCGAGTCTAATCGGGTACCCGAAAAGGCTGGCAGAATTTTGATTTTTCACTTTTCCCTCCCCTTTCTCCCTCCCATTTCTCCATCCTATATTAGATTAGATTATATATTATATATCAAAAACTATATATTAGATATATATTAGATTATATATTATATATTAAATATTATATAATATAAATTATATATTAAATTTTATATAATATACATTTTACATTAAATATTATTATTTAATATATATTAATATTAAATGTTACATTATATATCTTATATTACATATTATTTTATATGTATATAATATATATTAATATGTATTTTACAAATATGTATGAAAGGTTGGAAGATTGCAGAAAAATCATCGATGGCCATTGAAAGAAGCAAAGGAAATCAATCAGCCATTTAAAAAATTCATGGGTGGTCATTGAGGAAGAGACAGAGTGAGAAGATGGCAGGGGCTAAGAGAGGAAGAGAGAGAGTGAGAAGGTGAGAAGGATAGAGAGAGAGAGTGAGAAGGTGAGAAGGATAGAGAGAGAGAGAGAGAGAGAGAGAGAGAGAGATGGGGAGCAAGTAGTAGAGAGAGAGAAGGGGAAGGGGAGAGAGTAGGAGAGAGAGAGAAGGGGAAGGGGAGAGAGAGAGAGAGAGAAAGAGAGAGAGAGAGAGAGAGAGAGAGAGAGAGAGAGAGAGAGAGAGAGAGAGAGAGAGAGAGAGAGAGAGAGAGAGAGAGAGAGTAGTAGAGAGAGAGAAGGGGAAGGGGAGAGAGTAGGAGAGATAGAGAGAAGGGGAAGGGGAGAGAGTAGGAGAGAGAGAGAATGGGAAGGGGAGAGAGAGAGAGAGATAACCAATTCATTATAATATTAATCAGTAAGGAGCAAGGAAAACTTAAATAATATCACAACAGGCATTAGAAATCCAAATTCTAATTAGGAGTTTTAAGCAAAGTGAGTAAGGTCCTGGATAGGGACATTACAGATCCACACATTGCTCAGTAGATACCTCCAAGAACCCACATACACGGGAGTAGGTTTGAAGTAAGACTAAGATTGTTTATCGGTTCAAAAATATTACTGTGTTGTACTTTTGATTAACATCCAATGATTGGATGTGAAATTCACAAATTTGATTATATTACCTCTGGTTCTATTTCAAATTTTAGAAAAAATGGATATTTGACATATGTTCATAAATTTCAGTCAACACCATTTTAAAATAACACATCAGTTTATTTTTACACACTAAGAATATCATCAATAGGAATTGAACTGAAATTGGCATAGGTCATAGGAAATAAATGCCCTAGCTATTTGTTGTCTTATGCATTTTGAGTTTCTTATTACAATTAGGAGAAGAATATTACTCTCGAAATGGTTTTGGACAGTAACATTTGTACTTCCTCTTCTCAAATATTTCTTCCCTCATCTTGCTGCCTATTGATACCCACAAAGTGAATCTAGGCATTTCTGCCATGTAATGGGAGAAAAATGGTTTCCTAATTGATATGTGTCTAAATAATACATGCAAGAACCTTTTCTTTGATATTTCTCACTAACCCTTTACAATAGAAAATGTTTATAAACACTATCATGTACTTGCATGACAACATTATATATTACAAAAATCCTACACAGAAGCAACTGGCAAGCCGCTCAAAAAGTAGTAACTGATAACAAGTGGGATAATGCAAATTGTTTAATAAACCACTATCTTCTTTACTCAAGAAACATCTTGTTCATCTGCTCAACTGGGGCATGTTTGGGAACAGACAATCTCCATTTAAACACAAGTCTCTGGAAGGAGTTACATTTGTCAGTGGAGGAGATACACCCATTGGATCTGCAATAAATTTATGCTCACTGGAATTTCAATTTCTCTTCAATTGGGATACTCTTTCCAAAATTGCATCTACCCTTTTACCAATTTGGGAAATCAATGGGTCTATTTGTGGACCTCCAAGGTGTTGATCACCTAAACAAGAACCTTGAGATGAATCAGGAACTTCTCTATGAAAGAGATCAGTACCTTGAGAAGCTCTCCACTTGTTAGCTGAATTAAAACCTTGGACCATAGATGGCTGCCCTTTGTTGTAAAATGAGGAGTGAGATTGCCTTGCCAAAGGTGGCAATGAATTTACATTTGAGGGATAATGCCCAACATGAGTAACCTGGTTTCCCAAGTCCCATAAATGCAAGGTCATTGATGAATAGGCATTTCTAATAGAAATATTTGTGGTGCTAGAATGAAGTGCATGACCAAATTCTTTTCCTGCTAAACCAATTTGAGGCTTCATTTCACATTGCTCTATGGATAATTCCACAACACTTGATACTTGAGCTACTAGAAGATGCTGACTACTCATCATCATCATCTGACATAGGCTCACATGTGCATATTTTACTTCTTTCCTTTGTTGTTTTCCCCTTCCTATCTCTTCCTCCTTATCTATAACTTCTATCATGGGTCCAAGAAGCTCTTCCCATTCTTTCCCATTAATTGTGGACTTTGTCTCTTCATCTTGAGTAATTGGCATACCTTGGATGGCACCAAGATAACCATTTTCTTCTGAAATGTCCTTTTCTCTCACATTAATCTCTCTATTAAGAAGATTTTCTATATCTTCCTATGTATATTGAATAGATGTAGCTGCAATCCCATGTTCATCAATAATATTTCTTGCACCATTGAGTAACATATCATGCAATTCCTTAATAGTTTCTATCATGGGTCCTAAGGGGTCCTACGATGCCTTCGAACACACTTGAGCATTCAAATGTGTCAAAAGCAGTCATGGGAACTTCCTAGGGATCCTAATAGGCCTTATCACATGTTAGGACCCCTAGGAAGTCCCTGTGACCCCTTTTGACACATTGGAACACTCAAGTGTGTCCAAAGGGGTCCTACGATGCCTTCAGACACACTTGAGTGTTCAAATGTGTAAAAAGGGGCCATGGGGACTTCCTAGAGGTCCTAGTGCACCTTATCCCATGTTAGGACCACTAGGAAGTCCCTGTGACCCCTATGGACACATTGGAATGCTCAAGTGTGTCCTAAGGGGTCCTATGGCCCCTTCAGACACACTTGAGCATTCAAATGTGTCAAAAGGGGTCATGGGGACTTCCTAGGGGTCCTAATAGGCCTTATCACATGTTAGGACCCCTAAGAAGTCCCCGTGACCCCTTTTGACACATTGGAACACTCAAGTGTGTCATAAGGGGTGCCATGGCCCCTTCGAACAAACTTGAGCATTCAAATGTTTCAAAAGGGGTCATGGGGACTTCCTAGGGGCCCTAATAGGCTTTATCATGCGTTAGAACCCCTAGGAAGTCCTTGTGACCCCTTTTGACACATTAGAATGCTCAAGTGTGTCCCAAGGGGTCCTACAATGCCTTCGAACACACTTGAGCATTCAAATGTGTCAAAAGGGGTCATGGGGACTTCCTAGGGGTCCTAGTGCACCTTATCCTACATTAGGACTCCTAGGAAGTCCCCGTGACCCCTTTTGACATAATTGAATGCTCAAGTGTGTCCTAAGGGGTCCTATAGTCCCTTCAAACACATTTGAGAATTCAAATGTGTCAAAAGGGGTCATAGGGACTTCCTAGGGGTCCTAATAGGCCTTATTGCACGTTAGGACCCCTAAGAATTTCCCGTGACCCCTTTTGACACATTGGAATACTCAAGTGTGTCATAAGGGCTCCTACGGCCCCTTCAGACACACTTGAGCATTCAAAAGTGTCAAAAGGGGTCATTGGGACTTCCTAGGGGTCCTAATAGGTCTTATCACGCTTTAGGACCCCTAGGAAGTCCCTGTGACCCCTTTTGACACATTGGAATGCTCAAGTGTGTCCTAAAGGGTCCTACAATGCCTTCGGACACACTTGAGCATTCAAATGTGTCAAAAGGGGTCATGGGGACTTCCTAGGGGTCCTAGTATGCCTTATCACATGTTAGGACCCCTGGGAAGTCCTTGTGACCCTTGTGGACACATTGAAATGCTCAAGTCTATCCTAAGGGATCCTACGGCCCCTTCAAACACACTTGAGCATTCAAATGTGTCAAAAGGGGTCATAGGGACTTCCTAGGGGTCTCAATAGGCCTTAACACACGTTAGGACCTCTAGGAAGTCCACGTGACCCCTTTTGACACATTAGAACACTCAAGTGTGTCATAAGGGGTCCTACGGCCCCTTTGAACACACTTGAGCATTCAAATATGTCAAAAGGGGTCATGGGGACTTCCTAGGGGTCCTAATAGGCCTTATCATGTGTTAGGGCCCCTAGGAAGTCCCTTTGACCCCTTTTGACACATTGGAGTACTCAAGTGTGTCCTAAGGGGTCCTACGATGCCTTCTGACACACTTGAGCATTCAAATGTGTCAAAAGGGGTCACGGGGACTTCCTAGGGGTCTTAGCACACCTTGTCACATGTTAGGACCCCTAGGAAGTCCCCGTGACCCCTGAGGACACATTAGAATGCTCAAGTGTTTCCTAAGGGGTCCTACAATCCCTTCGGACACACTTGAGCATTCAAATGTGTCAAAAGGGGTCATCAGGACTTCCTAGGGGTCCTAATAGGCCTTACAATGCTTTAGGACCCCTAGGAAGTCTGTGTGACCCCTTTTGACACATTGGAACACTCAAGTGTGTCATAAGGGGTCCTACGGCCCCTTCGGACACACTTGAGCATTCAAATGTGTGAAAGGGGTCATGGGGACTTCCTAGGGGTCCGAATAGGCCTTATCACACGTTAGGACCCCTAGGAAGTCCTTGTGACCCCTTTTGACACATTGGAAAGCTCAAGTGTGTCCTAAGGGGTCCTACAAGGCCTTCAAACACACTTAAGAATTCAAATGTGTCAAAAGGGGTCATGGGAACTTCCTAGGGGTCCTAGTATGCCTTATCACATGTTAGGAACCCTAGGAAGTCCCTGTGACCCTAGTGGACACATTGGAATGCTCAAGTGTGTCCTAAGGGGTCCTATGGCCCCTTCAGACACACTTGAGTATTCAAATTTGTCAAAAGAGGTCATAGGGACTTCCTAGGGGTCCTAATAGGCCTTATAACATGTTAGCACCCCTAGGAAGTCCCCATGACCCCTTTTGACACATTGGAACACTCAAGTATGTCATAATGGGTCCTATGGTCCCTTTGGACACACTTGATCATTCAAATGTATCAAAAGGGGTCATGGGGACTTCCTAGGGGTCCTAATAGGCCTTATCACATGTTAGGACCCCTAGAAAGTCCTTGTGACCCCTTTCGACACATTGGAATGCTTAAGTGTGTCCTAAGGGGTCCTACGATGCCTTCCGACACACTTGAACATTCAAATGTGTCAAAAGGGGTCATGGGGACTTCCTAAGGGTCCTAGTACACCTTATCATGCATTAGGACCCCTAGGAAGTCCTCGTGACCCCTTTTGACACATTGGAATGCTCAAGTGTGTCATAAGGGGTCCTACGGCCCCTTCAAACACACTCGAGCATTCAAATGTGTCAAAAGGGATCATGGGGACTTCCTAAGGGTCCTAATAGGCCTTATCACATGTTAGGACCCCTAGGAAGTCCCTATGACCCCTTTTGACACATTGGAACACTCAAGTGTGTCCTAAGGGATCCTACAATGCCTTTGAACACACTTGAGCATTCCAATGTGTCAAAAGGGGTCATGGGGACTTCTTAGGGGTCCTATTACACCTTATCACGCATTATGACCCCTAAGAAGTCATTGTGACCCATGTGGACACATTGGAATGCTCAAGTGTGTCCTAAGGGGTCCTACGGCCCCTTCTAACACACTTGAGCATTCAAATGTGTCAAAAGGGGTCATAGGGACTGCCTAGGGGTCCTAATAGGCCTTATCACGTGTAAGGACCCCTAGAAAGTCCCCGTGACCCCTTTTGACACATTGGAACACTCATGTGTGTCATAAGGGGTCCTACAGCCCCTTTGAACACACTTGAGAATTAAAATGTTTCAAAAAGGGTCATGGGGACTTCCTAGGGGTCCTAATAGGCCTTATTGCGTGTTAGGACCCCTAGGAAGTCCTTGTGACCCCTTTTAACACATTGGAATGCTCAAGTGTGTCCTAAGGGGTCCTACAACACCTTCAGATGCACTTGAGCATTCAAATGTGTCAAAAGGGGTCATGGGGACTTCTTAGGGGTCCTAGTACACCTTATCATGCCTTAGGACCCCTAGGAAGTCCTTGTGACCCCTTTTGACTCATTGAAATGCTCAAGTGTGTCATAAGGGGTCCTACGGCCCCTTCAGACACACTTGAGCATTCAAATGTGTCAAAAGGGGTCATGGGGACTTCCTAGGGGTCCTAATAGGCCTTATCACATGTTAGGACCCCTAGGAAGTCCCTGTGACCCCTTTTGACACATTGGAATGCTCAAGTGTGTCGTAAGGGCTCCTATGATGCCTTCAAACACACTTGAGAATTCAAATGTGTCAAAAGGGGTCATGGAGACTTCCTAGGGGTCCTATTATGCCTTATCATGCATTATGACCCCTAGGTATTCATCGTGATCCCTGTGGACACATTGGAATGCTCAAGTGTGTCCTAAGGGGTCCTACGGCCCCTTCAGGCACACTTGAGCATTCAAATGTGTCAAAAGGGGTCATAGAGATTGCCTAGGGGTCCTAATAGACCTTATCACATGTTAGGACCCCTAGGAAGTCCCTGTGACCCCTTTTGACACATTGGAATGCTCAAGTGTGTCATAAGGGGTCCTACAGCCCCTTCAGACACACTTGAGCACTCAAATGTTTCAAAAGTGTTCATGGGGACTTCCTAGGGGTCCTAATAGGCCTTATCACATGTTAGGACCCCTAGGAAGTCCCTGTAACCCCTTTTGACACATTGGAATGCTCAAGTGTGTCCTACGGGGTCTTACAATGCCTTTAGACACACTTGAGCAATCAAATGTGTCAAAAAAGGTCATGGGGACTTCCTAGGGGTCCTAGTATGCCTTATCACATGTTAGGACCCCTAAGAAGTCCCCATGACCCCTTGTGACACATTGGAATGCTCAAGTGTGTCATAAGGGGTCCTACAGCCCCTTCAGACACACTTGAGCATTCAAATGTGTCAAAAGGGGTCATGGGGACTTCCTAGGGGTCCTAATAGGCCTTATTGCATGTTAGGACCCCTAGGAAGTCCCTGTGACCCCTTTTGACACATTGGAACACTCAAGTGTGTCCTAAGGGGTCCTACGACATCTTCAGACACACTTGAGTGTTCAAATGTGTCAAAAGGGGTCATGGGGACTTCCTAGGGGACTTCCTAGGGGTCCTTGTACTAGTTTCTAGGATAGATGATATCTACTTATTCAGTATAGTCAGACCACTAAAATTACAAGGGGTCCTAGTACACCTTATAAAATACATTATATATATAATATGTATTATATATATATTATATACATTAGTATATATAATATGTATTAGTATATATATAATATATATAATATATTATATACATTAGTATATAATACATTCTAGTATATATATAATATACATTTTATATATTATATACCCCATTTTATATGTAAAAGTTCAATTTTTTCATTGTCTCCCGCCCTTTTTTCATCTACCTAGAAATATTGGGTACCCGATTTGGAATCGGGTACCCAATTTTTGACTTGTCATATTTGACCAAAATATTCCCTGTCCCCACATACCAGACAAGCATGGGATTTTAGAGTTTTTCAAAGGTTGTAGGAAAAAAAATGTGATTTGGGTCCCATTTTTTTGTTTTGTCAACTTGTGGTCTCACCATGGGAAGCACCAGTCGTTGAAAGGCTAAACTTGCAATGAGGATCAGCTGAAGGTGGCTCAGTAGTGTATCTTTCAAACTCTCTACTCCATCAGCTCTATTTGGCTAGGTAAGTGCTAGTGACAACCCCATTCCACCCACAAAGTCACCAGAACGCTTGTGACCATGCTCTACCCAAGTGACCCCAAGGTGCACTAAGCACAATTGGGCAACAATCTTCCAGGGCTCGTATCTTGGACCTTGTGAGAGGTATTGACAAATTGTTAGGTGCTACAAGATTTTTTTTTCAAGGTCTACAATAACCTCTGTCAATTTTGGGTGATTTGACTTCATTTCCATCTGGCAAGACGATCTCAGTCAATGCCAAAACTTGTAGTGAGGGTTAGTTGAAAGCGGCTTAGCAGTGTATCTTTCAAGCCATCTGACATTGCATCAAACTATCTACTCCATCAGCTCTAGTTGGTTAGATAAATGCCAGTGACAACCCCATTCCACCCACGGAGTCACTGGAACACTCACGACCACGCTCGACCCAAGTGACCCCAAGGTGCACTAAGCATGATTGGGAAGTGATCTTCCAGGGATCGTATCTTAGACCTCGTGAGAGGCATTGACAAATTGTTAGGTGCTATGGGATCATGTTTCTAAGGTCTACAATAACCTCTCTCATTTTTGGGTGATTCAACTTCATTTGCATTTGGCAAGACGATCTCTGTCGATGCCAAAACTTGTAGTGATGGTCAGTTGAAAGCAGCTCAATAGCGTATCTTTCAAACCGTCTGACATTGCATCAAATCATCTATTCCATTGGCTCCAATTGGCTAGGTAAACACTAGTGACAACCCCATTCCACCCACAGAGTCACTGAAACACTCGCGACCATGCTCGACCCAAGTGACCCCAAGGTGCACTAAGCATGATTGGGAAGTGATCTTTCGGGGCTCATATCTCGAACCTCATGAGAGATATTGAAAAACTATCAAGTGCTATGGGATCATGTTTCTGAGGTCTATAATAACCTCTCTTGGTTTTGGGTGATTCAACTTCATTTGCATTTGGCAAGACGATCTCAATCGATGCCAAAACTTGTAGTGAGGGTCAGTTGCAAGCGGCTCAGTAGCGTATCTTTCAAACCATCTAACATTGCATCAAACCATCTACTCCATCAGCTTTGGTTGGCTGGGTAAACACCAATAACAACCCCATTCCACCCACAGAGTCATTGGAACACGCTCGACCCAAGTGACACCAAGGTGCACTAAGCATGATTGGGCAGCGATCTTCTAGGGATCGTATCTCAGACCTCGTGAGAGGTATTGACAAACCATTAGGTGCTACAGGATCATGTTTCCTAGGTCTACAATAACCTCTCTTATTTTTGGGCTATTCAACTTCATTTGCATTTGGCAAGATGATCTCAGTCGATGCCAAAACTTGTAGTGAGGGTTAGTTGAAAGTTGCTCAACAGTGTATCTTTCAAACTATCTAACATTGCATCAAACCATCTTCTCCATCAGCTCCAATTGGCTAGGTAAATGCAATTGACAACCCCATTCCACCCATGAAGTCATCGGAATGCTCGCGACCACACTCGACCCAAGTGACCCCAACGTGTAGTAAGCACGATTAGGCAGCGATCTTCCAAGGCTCGTATCTCAGACCTCATGAGAGGTATTGACAAACCATTAGGGGCTACGGGATCATGTTTCCAAGTTCTACAATAACCTCTCTTAATTTTGGGTGATTCAACTTCATTTGTATTTGGCAAGACAATCTTAGTCAATGCCAAAACTTGTAGTGAGGGTCAGTTGAAAGTGGCTCAGCAGCGTATCTTTCAAACTATCTGACATTGCATCAAACCGTCTTCTCCATAGGCTCTAGTTGGCTGGGTAAATGCCAGTGACAACCCCATTCCACCCACAAAGTCACTAGAACGCTCGTGACCATGCTTGACCCAAGTGACTTAACAGCACAAGTGCTACATTTCTCTGTGCATTTAGTAAACCCCAATATGATGAGTTATATACACAGTGAGTATATAAATAGTATTGAAACAATGTAGTACTAAGTGGCTCAAGTGAGTATATATAATGATATGAAACATAAGAACATAGAAAATCTATAGAAGTTAAACCTCAAACATAATAAGCTCCATGAACAGGGTATTCCACAGTATAGAAAAATAAATGTAACTTCAACAAGATATAATTTAAATCATAATGATAATCATAGTCAAGATATAACTTCACCATTCAATTCCATTAACATGAATAATAAATATGTATACAAAAGATGACACAAATATAACATAAAAATGAACATGTTCTATATATAGAAAGTATCAAATGTATCAAAAGTATCTCCATATACAAATATGGCACATGCCATTTCAAAATGTCTACAAAATCAATGTTTCAAGATGTACAATATGGCATATATGCCATCTCAAAATGTGTCAAGTGGCATCTCTAAATGACCACAAAACTAAAACTACATCCCATGCCATAGGGGGATCATCAAAATGTAGCCTCTTTGAATAATTTTAGGCTCTGATTGGTCCTACAACAAAAATGAGTTCAAACCCAAGTTAGATTGCTTAGGTTATATGATTTGTACACACACACACACACACATATATATATATATATATAATTCATAATTCAAACACTAATTTAATTAAAATTATAACTAAATACAAATATATGTACCTGGCCTCTCAGTCGCCTACCATGATTAGGTGTCCTAGCATAAGTCCTTGGTAGCGAAGGGACCGTGCCAACAATACCAACTTTGACCTATAAATATATATTTGCAATAATGAGATTAGTAGAGTGGTGCAACATAGAGTAATAAATCTACAAAATAGGACATGATTTGAACTAAAATTAAAACTTACATATGGTGATCCCTCCTCTAGAATAGTGGGCTAGGTCAACAAAGATACGAAAGATTCTTGTGGGCCCTCCCTCACACTAGGAGTAACCTATGAGAGTAAAAATATTGTCAATTATATATAAATTTACTTCATCATAACAACCCTAGTTACAAAATACAAATAACAATATGTAAAAGTCTATGGACAATCAGACTATCACTCCGAATCAAGATGCCTGTCAGCCTAGGCTCCCGAACCTGTGTCGAAACATCATCAATAGCCAAACCCTATACAATAAATTCAAGTAAAATATTTATTACGTACACACAATTGGCATACATATGCATGCATAATTAATCTTAAACAATTAATTACCTTTCCTTTGTCGACACTTGATGAAGGAGCTCCCTTGTGCCCCCCCATTGACATCGGTTGTAGTTTGCAAGAGTACAATAAGATGACAATATATTTGTAAATGTATGAATTTTATTGCTCTAATTGATAGAGATTTAAGCATGTACACCAAATGATATAAAAAAAACTAATGGGTACATAATTTATAATATACCGTATAGGCATCAAGGCCAAATGAAATGGCCGAAGCTGTGGACTCATCCACCTGTCTCAAATCCTCCTATGTCATCAACTGAACATAAATGGAAAAAATATATATACATAAGTGCATGCAATCATTAAAACTAATATAAATAAATAAATAAAATAAGTCACATGACAAATTTATTTATAATGTTTACTCTTACCATATCAATAGGAATCCATGGATCTGCGTACACCTCCTAAGCACTCTCATGAGATGTAGATGCTCCATGAGGTGTTGCAGCCTCTATAGCTACGTCTCCTATATCCTCCTCATCAATAACATACTGATATGTATCAACATCAGTAAGTGGTCTGAGGCACATATTCTTGCATATAATGCAAATATGGGGCTCGCATACATGTGAACTCCAATGAGATGTTGATGTGCCATCATCATCCACACCAGGAGGCAACACTGACTTGGTTTGCATGATCAATTGATCACTTAGAAAATGAATGGCCCTAATAGTCTGTGAGGTAGCCTCTGCAATGATATCAAGATGATGCACTCGAGGAGGGGGTGTGACATCAGTGGGGGTGACAAAGGTAGTGGCCTCTTTGCACTGGGCAAATGGCCTAGTCTGAGGAGCTCCTCCACCTACACCCATGTTGGGCCTCATACTCCAATAATCAACATGGTGACCAAGCACAAACTCAGCATACAATTTTTTTATGAAATAAAATGGGACCTCCAAATTTCTATGGGGTGGTTTATCAAAAACCATCCACCAGTGATCCCAAAAGTGTGTGCGCATTGCTTCATTTGTGCACCATTTTATTGATAATTTGGGCTTTTTGGGGTTAACTTGTATTTTGATTTTAGGATTGACAAAAAGGGCGTCTATATCTTCCTTACTTATATTAAGGGCAGCAATCCCGTCATGGTCAAGCCCATCATCAAATTGGGTGTGCATATCATCATGCCAATGAAGAGCAACTTTATGTTGTTGCGTGAGTGTGTCAATATTTTCAACAATTGTATTTAGTGCGGCAAGCATGGGACCTAATGTAGGTATATTTTCATATGTGTTTTGGAAACCTCGTATTGTGTTCAAATTATCTTGTATCAAATCTTCTAAAGATCGAGGGTTTTGACATGGGGGATTGTTTTTGGGATCGTTATTTGGTGCGGGAGGGTTATTTTCTTCATTGTTGTTAGCCATGCCTGATTAAATAAAAAAAAATTCTAAATTTCAATCTGATTTCATATATTATCACAAATATAAATACAAAACCCTATTTCAACAAAAAAAACTACATTTAGCATGAAAATGAAATAAAATAATCAAAATATACAAATAATTTACTTATCAAATATGTTGGGGATTCGAATTTGTTATTTCCAATATTAGATACCCAAAAATATATCATGTATATGATATTTCAAGCCATTTTCCCAAGCAAAAATGTGAAATGAAATGAGGAAAAGGGCTTGCGGGTTTCAAATTTTTACCACAGGTATCCGGTACCCGATAACATATCGGGTACCCTATATGGTATCGAGCACCCGATTAGGCCTCTGCTTTGGTGGTAGGTTTTCCCAAGTGTACTGACACCCAGGCCTACTAAAAAGTCAACAAGCATTTTCATGTGCTTTTGGACGAGTGAAAAGTGAATATTTTTCACATCGCCACTTTTTGGCCCCTCATGATCTTGCACATACCCACCAGATCTTCTCAATGCGCATATCCTCTCACAATATCATATCAATTCTTATTCCATACTTATATTTCATTCCATACCAAATCAAGGAAAATAATCCTTCCTTTATACCGCACTCAAATAACTTACAATTGAGTCGGCCAACTAGGCTTAACCAATTACAAAATATAAATCATTATACGTTACATAATATTTCATAACCAGATAAAGTTGTTGGCTTCCAAACTTAATAAATCTTCACATGTGTAACCTCTGACTATGTTGTCTCAATCAGGTCACCTCCGAAGTGTCTTCAACCTCTATACAACTTCACATGTCCATATTCTATCCCGGTTAGGAGATATAATCCAGTTATCACAAGCCACTTCTCAGGAACACATTCAGAATATTATTTCCACTAAATTTCACATAACTGTCATGAATAATTGAATTTTCATTAGTGATTTTAACCATAATCTCAGGACAAAATATAGAACAAGTCCTCAATGTCGCATAGCTTGATCTACAATTATACATGTGCACTAATACAAACATTATCTGCTTCTTTGATAATCTTCAATAGATCAATATGTTGACATCAATGACAAACATAGTCATGAATGCAACATACAATTGCTACAAAGCTACTCGAATGCTCCCCCATCATACATATTCACCATTCATTCCTAACATTTGAGACGTCTCTTAAGGGAGGCGACAAAAACTGAAGAGAAAAAGATGGCTTTGGAGCAAATTATCCAAATAGAGAACATGAGAATTTTTTCAAAACTATTTTGAATCTTCATTAATAATTATGTATTAAAATGGTCGGAAGTCTCTTTGAATAGACTGTCCTAGATTATTTCAACTTGACAATAATTGGAGATGGAAAGACTCTACGAAAAAATAAAATTTGATTAAATTTCAAATTTATAAATTATCAAATAAATTGCATAATAATAATAGATCCATCATTTTAAATCTAATTTATTAAAAATAAAATTATTAATAACTACTTCAAAATAACTCTTTGACTATGATTATGGGACAACAACAGGTGCAATCCTCTTGCCAATATTTGCCTCTATACTACAGCGGATGGACTTTTTCTTTTTCTTGATTTTGATTATTTCAAATCGACAATAATGGGAGATAGAAAGACTCTGCCACCAAATAAAATTTAATTATTTTCAAATTGACAATAATGGGAGATGGAAAGACTCTACCATGCGTGTTTATTTCAATTTAATTAAATCATATGAAATTACTAGATGGAGTGTTTTGAGTTATATTGCAACAGGTGGAATGAAATGCAAATCATTTATGTTTTCTTACACCGTTACATTCGCTGGCCTCCTATAGAGTCTAGGTCTTCTTTCATTGTAAGGTTACACCTCTTGGCATAAATAGTCAATAGGTGTTGTGGTGCTTATATACTTCCAAATATGTCAATTATTAGATAGCTTCTTGTGATTATTTTAATTATTGTCACAAAGGGTAAGCATTGCATTGTCAAATGAAGTTTTTGTTTTTCTCTTTCTTATGTTTCTCAAAGGGTTAAGTATCAAGCTTTTTAATAAAGTGAAGAAGTAAGGCTCTCTTTACCAACACCACCTTGCAGTCTCCAAAGGAATTAAAGTAGGAAAAGTTGATTTTCAACGCTTAAATTAAGGTCAAATGGTTAGCACAATTAATATAGTCGTTAGTTGCCATTAGTATATGTACTAGTTTCTCTCGTAGATGCGAGGATGCTATAGTTTTTTTAAGGTATTTATTTCAAGAAAAAATTGGATAACACTATTGTATTTTTTCATCATTTCAAGGAATTTTTTAGACTATGTATTGCTGCTACAACACTTTATATCAATAAAATATAATGATTTTTCTTTCTCATTTCTTTGTTTTCTTGTGTGTCATGATGATGGATAAATGTTTTCTTGTGATTTTCATAAGTCCTTGAGAATTTGTCTCATCCCAACACCTTGAAATGGAAAACATATACATCTTGTGATTTGTAAATTATGCAATGAATATAAACAATCCATAATTGTGAAAATCTATGTTTTCCTTCCCAAAATTGTGAAAACTCAAGCCTCCTTATAAAACATTGATGTTGAAAGCATGCAAAAAATAGTTGAGTTGAGTTGTGTACAAAAACAATTGAGTACTTGACTATTCTGTGTTCAAGAAATAATAGTATGATCTAAGTATTAATCTAGTGCATTAACTCCTAGATTTAGGTTTCATATTTAAGCAAGTTCTCACCCTTGTCTCATAAAATTCATTAGTTTAGTTCATATTAAGTGAGCTCCATAGGAATCAATTCTCTCTAGAGATTCAAGTGACTCACAGGTCCTAGAGTGATTGCATATTTTACCATATGACTAAATGAAGCATTTGCCCATAGTGCAATCTATGTAATAACAATACTATTATCTAAAAGTCATTTACTTCTATTTTAATATTAAAATATAAATAATTTTTATTTTATTTTATTTAATACATATTTTCATACATCTAATTTAACTTTCTTAAGCTACTGATCTTGAACAAACATAATTTTAGTTAGAAAATACTTGAAATTTAAGATAAGATGATCAAAAGAAAGAAAATAGATAGGTGTCTTTGCATAGAGTACAAAGTATTTCTATATGTTTGTAACATAGTTAAACATCTATGAATGTGGTTTTACATGGAGTATGATGTAGTCTTATATGTTTGTAGCATAATTAGGTGGCTTTGCATGGAGTATGAGGTTGTCTTATATGCTTGTAACAATTTTAGATGCCTCTGAATATGACTTTCAAATAGAATACGAGGTAGTCTCATATATTTTCATTTTCCAATTCAAGAGAACCAATTTTAGTGCCACATCAAATTTATCCTTCACCATTATTGTAAGAACCAAGTGCTTAAACTCTCCGACTTGCCTCTCAAAAAAATATCGATTCAATCTAAGTTGATGTTTTTAATTAGCCTAAATTAACATCAGGGATGACATTTTCCTTCACAAATATTTAAATATATTAAAAAATAAATAATATCAATATTTCAATATATAAGTTTTGCAAAGACCTAATTTTAATTACAAAAAGGATAAATTATTTAAAAATCACATTCCTCAATATTACACTTTTTGCATTTTATGTCAAAATATTAATATTAATCCATCATTATATAAATTTTCTTCTCTTCTTTAGCAAAAATGTCGAAGCCCTTCCACGCAAAAGCAAAAAAAATTTCCATGGTGTCCCAAGACGCACAGTTACTTTTCTTTGGTAAAACCAAGTATGCGCAGTGCTCAAAGCTCACATCGAACTCAGTACTCGGTAATGATAGGACTATCGAGCAGTCTTCCCCTAGAACCATCTCTAGGGAACCACCACAGGAGCTGTTGAATCCTATCCAAAACAATTTGTGGCTGCCCACTCATAGACAAAATGTTAGGAGGGCTAAGCACCATGATAAGAAACACAATACACAATTCTTTCCCAAACATCAAGCATCTTTTGATCTGTCTCTCAACAATAAGTTTGATAAGCTCAGCATAGAAGGAGCATTATTATACTCTCTACCCCATAGATGCCCTTTGAGATCTACTTCTAAAGGTAAAGTTTTCAACCCTATAGTTATGCAGCAAAATTTGTTCAGCCCCTTCAACATTTCTTAGAATTTGTAGGGTGTGAAGCCCTACACGCCTCCGCATCGTGTCACTAAAGGTATGACTAAAAAATGACAATCTGATTCTAAATTTGAAGTTTCTTTAGATCCTCCTACAATATCCCCAGCTATAAGCAGTAGAGATAAAACCAATAATCAACATCAACATACATTAGTTAAGAATAACTCAGTTTACTCTCCCCCTCATAGGAGAGCGGATAGTTTTAGATTAAATTGTTGTATAGAAGAAGATACCAAGAGACTAAACAATATCCCTAATAACCCAAACATCTCATTTTCTGAAGAGGAATTCACTAACCTAGATCTTAAAGATGGTTGCATAGAAAATATCCAAAACACGTGTGCAGGTTCCAAAATTATCTGCAGATGGAATGGAGTCGGAGCCTCAGTCTGGGATATAGCAGACTGGCTGAAAATCTAATGGTACAAAAAGGTAGTGGTATCAATCCTTTCAAAAAATTTCATTTATTTGAATTTTAGTAATAAAGAAATGAAGAAGAAGGTTCTATTAGAAGGATGCCCTAAATTTAGACATATATCTTTTACTATCTTTGATTGGATTCCCCTCTTTAATCCTAAAAAACTGACTGGCTTTATGGTAGACAAAGCTATCCTCCTTAAAAACCTTCCCTTGGAATGCACATGGTAGGAAAACCTTAGAAAAATAGGCAATAGTATTGGTAAGTTCATAGGAATTATTCAAAATGAGTATAATCAAGCAGAAAAAATAATTATAGTTAAAATGAATCTACATAAAAAGATAATCCTGCCTATAAGATTATGCTTTAAATCAAGCATGGTGGTCATTAACCCTACTATTCTTGATGACTACATTGAGGAGATGGAAGATTCCCCTATTTTCCCTATCAGTTCTATAGCAGCTCCTAGCCACAAACTAAAGAATATGGATATTAAGGTAGATTTTCTTGAACATAAGGGAGGATTTTCTATCTACAATATGCCTCAAAAGACTATGGGGAATGCATCAACACCTCCCAAACATACTAACCCTCAGACCACACCTTTGGTCGCTGGACTTGGAAAGGAAGAACAGAGTAAGATTAAGAATGCAGAACATAGTCATGACAAAATTTATGATTGTATTCCCACCTCTAGAGTAATTAGGTATGAAAATTTTGAGGAAGAGCTTAGGGTAGATCAGGTAGAGGATAGTAAAGAAGATACATATGATATAGTACCCAAGATCAATAAGGAACAAGATCCTGTTATGGGCTCACGTTATGAAAACAAAGGGCTAGAAAATTCAATAAGTATAAGCAATCCTATGAAATCTACTCTGACTGATGCAGAAGATGAAGAATAGAAAAGTGATTCAGGCCTTGCTATACCCTCTACAATAGAAAATAAGTTTATGGAAAATATAATAAATCATACAAACGATATGACACCTGATAAAGAAACTAAAGTAGAGAGATGTATTCATGAGGTTAATATAATTTTAGAATATTTAGGTGAAGAAGTTACAGATGATTTGATGGATGCACTTATAGATGAGATTTGTGACAGGGCAGAATTAGCCCTACAAAGAGAACTCTTAATCAAGAACATAATGCTAAATAAGTATGGGAAGGTAGACAGAACAGAAGATATAATTTTGGATCATCAGGATACTGTACCTTAGATTAACCCTGCTTCAATAGTATCAGTGCCTATAGAACTCGAAGCACTGGGAACCAATTCAGACAATATCCTAGAAGATTATGGCAAATATATTATAGACCGAGAAGATTCTCTCATTGATTTAGAGAAAGGGCAGGAAGAATGTGAGCAAAATATTATTATAGAGTTTTTTCCTAGAAGCAATGATTTAGCAGAGGCAGAAAAAGAATCTTTCGGCTGTTTGAATGGGATAACTAATAAGGATAGATAGTTAGGTATTTCTATGAATAGGGAAGGCCTTTCCTATCCAAATATCCCTAAGATCAAGAAGAAGAGAGGTAGGAAATCCATCAATGAACTGAGAACTTTAGCTGGTAATGCAGACAATCAGCAAAAATTATCTGATATCCTAAATGTTGGGAAGGGGAAGAGCCTTCCCCAAGGGAAATGAAACTAACAACCTAGAATGTTAGGGATCTAAATGCCCCTAACAAACAAAGATTAATTAAAAGATACCTTAATACATTTGAATCAGAAATTATAATATTACAGGAAACTAAATTAAATAAGGAGGAAAGTTTAAGGTTTAGTCTTAAATTGGGCATATGGAAAACATAAATCATCCCATCCACAGGAGCTTCTGGGGGTCTGGCTGCCTTATGGGACCCTCAGAAAATAATGATTGAGGTATTAGCTAAAGATAATAATTGGATGGTACTAGATGTTAATAGTCTAAAGACAAATCTAAAATTTAAACTTATTAATATATATGGACCTGTTCAGAATGAAGAAAAAAGGAAAGTATGGCAAGGAATACAGAACCAAATTGCATCTAATGCTGAAGACATACACATATTAGGAGGGGACTTTAATGCCATATTAGATATTAAAGAAAAATTTGGGGGTTCTCAATATATCTCATAGTCACAAAAAGATTTTAGACAATGGGTCATGGACAATAACTTAATCAATATTAACACCAACAATGGAGTATATACTTGGAACAATAGAAGATTGGGCTTTAGCCACATTGCAGAAAGATTGGATAGATTTATGATTAGCGAAGATACTAGAAATTTTAATCATCTTTTAAATGCAGAAATTCTTCCAAATGCGGGGTCAGACCATTACCCAGTAAGGCTCTCTATTACAGAAAACTGTAAACCATCTAGAAACCCCTTCAAGTTTGAATTCATGTGGTTCCAAGGTGAGGAATTTATGCATCTAATAGAACAGTGATGGAAGCAGATAAAAGTGTCTGGATCTAAGATGTATTGTCTAGCAGCTAAACTTAAGATATTAAAGCATAAGATCCTAGATTGGAACAAAAACAACTTTAATAATATTTTTGAACAAAAAAATCAAACTGAGCAAGAGTTAGAATGTCTCAATAATTTATTCATAGAACAAGGGATGAACGAAATAAGATACTTTAAAGAAAAAGAACTATTGGCTAAATAGAATGAGATTTTATTAAAAGAAGAAATATTCTGGAAACAAAAGGCCAGAGAGACATGGCTGAAAGAAGGAGACTGTAATACAAATTTTTTTCACAACAGTACTAATAACAAAAGGAATATAAATATAATTTCAAAAATTAATGACGAAAGTGGACAAATCCTAGAGGACCCCAAACTTATTTTTGAACAATTCATTCATTTCTATCATTCTCTTCTTAACAATCAGGATGCCGTTGACCTCAAAGCCCAAACTGAAATGTTGAAGGCTATTCCAAAATTAGTTATGAAGGTAGATAATAAATGGATTAATAGTAATTTACCCTGGAAGAAGTTAAAAAAGCCTTATTCCAGCTTCACCCAGAAAAAGCCCCAAGACTAGATGGTTTTCAGGCAGGTTTTTTTCAAAAATGTTGGCATTTTTTAGAAGAAGATATTTGGCAAGTAGTGGAGGCTACCAGGAACTCTGGTACACTATTAACTAAAATCAATAATACATTTTTCACACTTATCCCTAAGAAAAATGATTTTACGGAGCCAAGATATTTTCATCCAATTTCCCTTTGTAATACCATTTATAAGATCCTTTCCAAATGTCTAGCAAATAGACTTAAAACACTCCTTCCTAATATTATTTCAGAAGAACAAACTAGTTTTGTCCCTAATCGATCAATCCTAGATGGGATTATTATAGCCCAAGAAATAATACATACAACGCAATACAATAAAGAACCATGTATGCTTATTAAAATTGACATTCAAAAAGCTTATGATAAAGTAGACTGGAGGTTCCTATGTAAATGTCTGGAAGCATTTGGTTTTTCCAAACAATGGATTAACTTGATTTTCAACTGTATTTCAACACCCAAAATATCATTACTCATCAATGGTACCCCGGAAGATTTTTTTGAAATCTCTCGTGGTATTAGACAAGGAGACCCACTTTCTCCTTTCCTATATGTTATCATGGCTGAAGCTCTAGGTAGAACCATAACTAAGACTCACCTCGGCAAAATCTCAGGAGTCAAAGTCTCACAACACGTACCAAATATAGCTCACCAACAATTTCCTGATGACACTATTCTCCCAGGAGCCTCCAATTGTAAAGAAGCTAAGGCTTTCAAAGATGTTTTGGACATATATATGAAAGCATCAGGGAAGCAAGTGAATCCTACTAAATCTGAATTTTTTTTCATCAATTCTCCGGCAAATAAAGAATGGGAAATTTGCAAAACTCTAGGTTATAAAATTGGCAAGTTTCCTTGTAAATATCTAGGTATTCCCCTTGACAAAGGTCTACATAGCTCTAAGCTATGGCAGCAAGTGCTTTCCAAAATTCAAACTAAAAAAAAAACTTGGAAAGGAAAGTGGCTTACTAAAGCCGGTAGAGCCACAATGATTAAATCCATACTAACTGCTATCCCCACCTACCAAATGTCAATACTCCCTCTTCCAGTTAACATCAAAGCTAGTCTCGACAAACTTCTAAGGGATTTTTACTGGCAAGGTATGACATAAGAAAAAAAGTTAGCCCTCATAAGATGGGGGAACCTATGTAAACCAACATCACATGGTGGATTGGGTATTAAAAATCTTCAATGGCAGAATAAAGCATTTGGAGCCAAGCTCATCTGGAGATTATATAAGGAATCAAACAGTAAATGGGCTACAATCTTATTGCACAAATATATCCTAGAAGAAGATCCCATCAATATATTCAGATCGCAAAACCTTGCTAAAGGCTCTCGTATTTGGAATTTTATTAAAGAATCTAGAGAAGTCATTAATAATTTACTCATGTGGGATATAGGTAAAGGGGATAAGGCCCTATTTTGGGAAGATTCATGGGGTGGCTTTACGTCCCTCAATAAGATGGGTTTTTCACAAAATTTTATTGAAGAGTGCAAAAACATTAAAGGAATATATTTAGAGAATTATGTCACTAATGATGAGGAACCAGTATGGAAATCAGTTAATAATATTCCAATAAATGATAAAGAAAAACAAAAACTCATTGTTATTCTCAAAGATAGAGAAATTACTATTAAAAATAGGCCAGATATTCTTAAGTGGGCTGGTTTTAATAATGGAGAATACACTGTGAAGGAAGGATATAATAATATTATTCAAACACATAACATGGATACCCTAGATATCCCTCTAAACCTTTGTTGAAATAAGGTATGCCTTCCTAAGGCAAGAATTTTCTTGTGGATAGCTATGCAAAAAAAAATTTTAACTACAGATAGACTTAGAAAGCTTGGCTTTGAAGGTCCATTTAGATGTCCTCTATGTGAATACCAAGAAGAGGATGCCAACCATTTGCTCTTAAATTGCACCTATGCTCAAAACTGTTGGGAATGGTTACGATATTGCCTAAATTGGAACTCAGCCATGCCTTGTGATTTGGTAGATCACCTTAAAGCATGGCTGACCCTTAACAAAGATAGTTTGTACCATGATATATGGAAAATCTCCCCTTCTATTCTTGTATGGGAAATCTGGAAAGAATGAAATGAAAGAATTTTTACAAATCAAAAATTGGAATGGAAATCAATCATTAACAAAATTGAAGCATCAATTGTTGAAGTAATTAATAGTAAACTTCGAGATAAGATTATTTTTGTAGATTCCTTTAAACATTGGGACAACAATATCAGATTCATGTGGTCTAAATTGGCAATTCCTCCACTATATGGTAAAGGGGGAACTAAATCAAAATCAGACAGAAGTACATGTAAATGGACGCCTCCTCGAGAAGGATGGTATAAATTAAATTTTGACGGAGCTTCTCAAGGCAACCCTAGAATAGCAGGTATTGGTGGGGTTATTTGCAACTGGAATGGAGAAATAGTCTCTAAATATGCTCAACCCATAAATCCTACAACTAACAATATGGCAGAATGTAAGGTAGCTTTAGAAGGTCTTAAATTGTGCAAACAACTCGGTATTACTAAATCAATAGTTGAAGGTGACTCTCAAATAGTTGTCAATGCTATTAGAACTAGAAAGACCCCTAATTGGATACTCAATTTGAGAATCAAAGACATTAGTGTAATCCTTGATACTATTCCCCAGTATGAAATTAAGCATATTTACAGAAAAGGGAATACTAATGCAGACCAGATAGCCAATCAGGGTACAAATGGTGAAATGGTATAGGACCTAGTCTACTAGAATTAGACAGTCTACTCCCCCCTCATAACATAATCATCTTTCAAGCTAACTGTATAATATAGAAATGAATCTCAAAACCTAGAATATTATTATACACCCTTGGCTTTATCTGAAGGTTTACAATAGCTTATTCTAAGAACTATAGTATGTTGTAACTAGATATTTAACATTAATAAAACTAGCCTGTTCTCCCAAGTATGAATATATGTTAGCTAAATAGAAATTTGTATTTTTAGATTCACTAAGATATATTTCTAATTTCTCTTTGCCAATCTCTAGATTAAGGATATGCAAGTCAAAACTGATAAGACTTTACAACATCCATAGATATAATATATTTTTCTACAAATCAATCTTGGCCCTTATTATAGACTCTAATATTTTACATTCTCTTCCCCTGTTTAGAGACACTCCTGGTTAGGTTCGTCACAAGACCTTCCTATAGATAGGAGTTTCTAGATAGCTCAAACCTTGGTTTATATGAGAATTGGAATTCCCACTAGTAGGATAGCATAATTATTACTGAAATCTGACTGTGCTTGAGGTATGAGCAGCCATCCTTTTTAGAGTTGTTTCTCTTGGGTATATTGGCGCGTTTTCTTAAGAATTTGTATGAATTTATTTAGAAGATTTTTAAGATTAGTAATTGTCTCCTTTAAGATTGGTTGTAATAGTTGGCGTAGAGTCAATAGAGATTCTAGTTTTAGTAGATAGGGCCATATCCATAGTGTTTATCCTAGTATCACAGAGTTATAACTACTTTTCCCCTCACCCTCTACTTCTTGGATTTGCACATACTCATAGTTAGCTAGAATACATAGAATTTTTTAATCTAAGCCTCACTGCATTCTCAGTTCCTTATACCTATTAAATGTAATAGGTCGATTTGGCTTAACAATCATAGTCATTCTTACATGTATTTAGAAAGGCTAATATGAGCTATACCTAGTTTATTAGAGAGATATCTGGTTAGCAATTTTCTCATTATTTTTTAGAACTTGACCTTATCATAATCAAATGGTCCAAAATAGTCAATCCTTGACTCTTTAAACTCTTATACTTTGGAGACCAGGCAGACCAGTCCTGTTTATCTGTAGGTATCCTCTAGAGGTATCTATCCTTTGTATACTGGACAGAGCATTATAATCTTTTTTCACTAGGCCATAGTTGGTCTTTTTGTTCATAAATATAGGGAGTCATCTTTTATTCAGCTTTTCTTATCGTAGTTTAGGAGAATTTCACCAATTTCAGTTATATATAGGTCTCTTCTTTTCAGCCCTCTAACCACTTAGCCTTATTAACTCATTTGATGTTTCCCTAGGCTTTGCCCCCTACAGGAAGACTCTTGTGTATAATAGGTACCCCATCATACATAGAGTAGTCTTTTAATGATGTCTAATTTTTGGTAGGCAAAGAATCATATTAAATCTAATTGTTATTTTCCTACTACTATGACTCTTCCTTGGAATTATTAGATAATGGCTTCAAACCCTCAATATCAAGCGAATCTCATGATAAAAGAACTAGGAGGCTTGTATTTTTACAATGATCACCTTTTAAGGTTTAAATACTATAGAATATCTTTTACTCTGCGATGATTTAGTAGGACTACCCTCAATGATGAAATGATAAGAGATATCTTTCTTTCATTAAGGAGCACTAAGTTTTTAGTTTGCCCACTTAGAGGCAAGTATAGTTATTACAATTAATAACTATTAGTTTGTCTACAAATTCATCTCATGTTAGTTTCTAATTCTTTAGCTAGGGACCCCTTCACAGTCAGGAAGGGACATCCTCCTTTTATAGGTACTCATTTTATCCCATCTTAGTCTTTTTCCTCGCTTATTAGCTTTCTTTTCTTTACAAGCTCACCAAAATCCTTATGATTGACTCATCGATCACTCATGAGTTGATTTCTTATGCTTTTTATTTGATTTAGTATTCTTTCTTTTCTTATTTAGTAATAGGTTTTCTTGGTATAGGATTCCTCCCTTGGTGTTAGTAATATTATCAATTTTTTAAGGCTAGTTTGGATTGTCGATTCTTATCATGTTTTTCTCCATTCCTCACTACTTTTGACCCCTGGATATAGGTTGATTTCTCTTTAGGTTTTCCTTTAGGATATTATTGATCCTCCCTTTCGATTAGACAATCATATTGCCATATACTAGTATTAATATATGAGTATTAGCTCTTAGCCTCTCCCAATCTTAAATAGATTAATTGGTAATAGAATGATTTCTTAATTATCAACCAGGACTGAGCCCATGTCCTCTTAATGATATCATATAGTATGGTCATTAACTGACTTAACCCATTATTATCCCCTAGATAGATCATTCAGGCTATCGGGATAGTGGCAAGCCACTACATCAAATGTCATCATTACTTAATGCCTAAGCCTATTCCCCATCATTTAAAATTATTTTGAATAACAAACACCAGCTCGTTAGGAACACTTAAGATGAAGAACTACTCATGTTTTGCATACTTAAAAACAATGATTAATCAAAACTGTCACATTATCCCAATAGGAATGCTTTGTATAAATAGATTTCAGAAACCACTCATTAGCTAGCGAGTTTTCTCAACCTAAGCTCATGATGATACATAGCTAGATAGGAAACTATTCATGGAAATCATTTCAGGTTTAGCCCTTAGATTTATATACCACCCACAATTGACACAAACCTTGTCCCAGTATTACTTCTCCAAGGCATGAGTCTAGCCATCCATGGAGTCGAGATTGCTCACATTTTACACCAAAGGTAATAGAGCGATGGCCTTTAGAGGTCCCATTCTGTCAGAACGCTGGAACCAGGTTTTGACTCCACTGTCAGATTCAACTAGAAGGGCTATGGAGAGAGCATTGGGAGACCAGTACTTCGACAATGATCATACATATAGAACCAACGGATCCATCATAGGACTCTTCATAGCTATATCAATCTTCACAGGAAAAACAAATAAGAGATAATACAGGAGGCAAGAGAAATCTTTGTTGAGGACCATCTTGGTGGACTAGAGAACATGGTTAAGTGTGTTGACAATCACCTTACAATTCCATATCCAAAGGTGATGATGAAAACTAAGATAGAAAAGCTAGATGAAATCCCCCAATCACAGCGTATACCTATGATAACCTTCAAAGATGAAGGAAGGTTTGATATTCACTAGCCGGAGATGCTAAAAAATTTGGACTACCTTTTCCATGAGGTCTTGTCCGAGGAGGTGGAAATGGAATGGCTCCTCAATTACTGGTGTAAGGAGGGCTTCAAGATACCAAGCAACCTCGACCAAGTTAAGCCATCAAACCTTCACATCATGGCACCAAAAATCTCCAGGTGTACCCAACACTCCAGGAAGGAAGCTGAAGAAGTTGAATGTATTGTGGTGATGGTTAAAAATGAAACCATGTGGAGGTGCAATGTAGTTTAGAAAGATGAAAACAATTGATAAGTGAACGTCAAGTATCAGCCATTGGAAGATAGTGTATATCTTTATAAATATATAGCATTTGAACTTTTGACTTAGATACTATAGTTTTAGACTTGAACATAATACCTTGTTGATACAGTATACTATGTATATGTCTCTACGTACTTTACTCATATACTCATGGATATATAGTAATATGGTATAGTTTAAAGTTTTTTTTCTTTCGATGAGTATGAAATGATCTTATATTTAAAATTGGAGTAATCATGGTTTTTTTTGTCTCAACAAATAGATTAGATCTCAAAGGCATATTCTTTACTTATCTCTTATCTAGAAAATTTAAGCCCCTTTGTGTATGCATCCTGGATACCCTTAAGAACCCCATGGCCCAGAGAGTCAGTCTTCATTCGGAAGAGATGGATCAAGTAGGAGAATGGATATGGTTCTCAGTGAACTATGAGATGTTTCTAAGAAATCCCGATATTGCACGTAGATCCTATTACAAATGATAGTGTATCCCTTTCTTTGCATATCTTTATAGTTAGCTTCCCAGTGTATGAATAGTCAGATTAGTACCTGTAGGATCCAATAGACTCAAGTAAGTAGGACTTCCTGGTCTAAGGTACTTATTAAACAACTTAAAATTTTCCTTAGATTTTTGCATATGAACAACTTACCTTAGTTGTAAGGGTCTTGTAAATTATGGAGGCTTGCAAAAAAATATACTGATTCCTGCATTATATGTTTAACATAACTATGTTTGAATGTGACTATAACATAGTGGTCTCCAGGAAAGTAGTATTTTTTGCTAGATATATACTCTGGTTACCCTCATCTATATATCTAATCTGACAGGTTGTGATTTGTATGTTCTTCACATATAACAATTTGGTAACAAGGTATTCACTCAACTCTTTTGTGTTCCTTCTGTTAAAGATTAGGAAAATGAGGTCGGTTCTCTACCAATAAGATGCTTTTAGGAAGATTTTCATCTAAAAACATATTTTATTTGATCCTGGGATGGAAGAGTAGGTGAACAAATATACATTTATACAAACAATCCTTTTTTACATTGGTCACCATATAACCTTTATTAAGGTAACACCTTGGCTCCCTCTCAAAAGGTTTAATAGTTGTGAGGAGAGACACTTGGTATTCTATCAATCCTTGTTACCCAATAGGTTAAACACTCCCTATTTATACCCTGGGTCCATAGTTCCATATCCAATTCGAGTCTCCATAATCAATAGCATAGGATAACATGGAGGATTCAACTATACTCACCTACAGTAGGGGCCAATTGGCTTACAAAGGAAAAATCAAGCCAAAACATGTCAAAAAGATGCTTAGGGATAAGCAGGCCATCATTATTAGAGCTATCTTTCGTATCCTAGGCAAGGATTTTATCAACTCTGCTGATAAAACCAGGACTCTTACCAATATTACCTCCCAATTTCTTTCAGTCATTTCCTCATTGGACATCGATGAAAAGGTATTATGGAGCCTTTGTAACAAAACTTTTAAAAAGAGATTCCTGGGCAACCTCAAATCAGCTCTACATCACCTTAAAATGAATACTATCTACAGACACTATGATGCGGCTCCTACCCCTTTGCACTCATCCATCACTAACACTAAGGATATAGAAGACTTCAAAGAGATAGAAGACATAGCCAAGAGAAACACTATCTTTTTGATATATCACTTGCATATACTTAAACCCGAAAAGGGAGACTGGTTCTACACATACTGGCATCTAGATGAAGTAGGAACTTCAGATTTGGAATGCCTTGCAGAACTGGAATCAGGGAAGTTAATTGATCTCTGGTTGGATGAAGGTATAAAACATTAATAATAGGAATTTCCTAATAAAATATGGACTGATTTGAAGAAAGTCCTTTAGTGCTTCAATAAATTAGGATTTTTGTTTTCTCCCCCCTTTGGATTGTTACAGCAATGTTATTAATGTTGGCATCCTATAATTTTCACAAGAATTTATCATCCCCTCTCTTTAATTAGGATGCCCCTATCTACATTACTAGGCAAGCATTATCCATGTCAAAATTTTCTGCCGCTAAAATAGGGTATTCGCTATGGATAGGTATAATTCAAAGGTATTGATTCTATTGCATGGTAGACAGTTAGTATGGTGCAACTTAAATGAGGAGAAGTATGTACTTTCAAGGATTTCTCCATGAAAACTTTGTTTAATTATAGTGAGGGATAATTGAGGACCAAGATCATATCTTGCCCCCTATGCCTATGAATACATTAGAAATCAGTTTTCAACTAACCCCCTAGCATTTTACTTTAAGGATTGTTCTGAGTTCCGTAACAGATAGATCATAAATTAGTCTTGTAGTCTACCTCTTGCTAGGATCTTTGTTTTTAGCATATATTTTTAATATCTTTATTGGGTAGTCAATGTATGTCTTTACGTCAATGGAACCCCGATCTTTTTGTTTGGCTTAAGGAACATACCTTCTTTGAACAATGTCTGTTTGTAAACTTAAAGTACTTCAAACTACAAAAATAAGCTCCTCTCTTTACTAATTACTAGTTAGCTTTTAGGTAAGCTGTAATTTACTATAAACCATTAATTAGGGGGACACCTTACAACATCATTATAGCATAACCTGAATGATATAGCAATCAAGTAGAATCTTTGTTTAGACACAACTAAGTGGACTTAAGATTAATTCAAACTATAGAATAAGATGGTTTCTTCTTCTTGATATTTAAAGGATCATGGAACTTTTGGTCAAGCATATTTTCCCTACTCTTCAACATTCAATAACATAAGGATTTCATTAGATTTTATTATCCTATAGTAGTAAGACTGATTTCCTAACCATGTGGTAAGCTTTTTATAGATGTTTCATCTAGTATTTTTTGTGTAGTGTTTCTGTATATAGGACAGCTGAGACAGGGAATTGAGAGGTTTCAAGTACTTCATACTAGTATTTCAAAGTTACATCAACCTAATCAGCTATCATAAGAATCAAATATTAGGATTATCAATTTTTTATCAGGAGGTTGCCTTTCAAGCAACCATTGTAAATGAGGGTATGCCCTCATAATATTGTATGTAATATTGTCTCTGGACTTAGGTCCTGGGCTAGACTGGAGGTTTTCTTCTCCATTCTTTCCTACCAGTGCCCGCACAGAATGGAGCTTTGTATTATATCTCTTCTATGTTAATAAAATTCTTTGGCCTAGGCCTTTTACCAATCAAAAAAAATATATTACACTTTTTTCCAAATTAAGACATTCCATCAACCAAAATTATATAAAAGTTAATTTAAAAAAATAATTTTAACTATATTTGTCTCAATAAATAAGAAGTATTTTCTAGGAGTTATCAAAATGAGGGTGACAATTATGAGAAATTTTATAATTAAAAATATTTGAACAAAAAAATTAAAATAAATTAATAAATTTGATTCGATGTGTTCGATTCTCTTTAATTGAATTCAAACACCCTTTCCAATATGAATATCTTTTGAAAGTTTTGAGGAATATTTGTAAATTAAAAAATAAATTTAAAAATCTAAATCTATGTTGAAAAAGACGTGTTAATTTAATTTAATTTTTTTTAATAAATTTTTATTATATCTATTTTGAATTCTTTATTTCTCACTAATTTTTATTGATTTGATTAAAGTTGATTTATTTTAATTAGTCTAAATAAATACAAGGGAAGTATATTTTTTATTTCTAAATATTTAAATATATTAAAAATTAAATAATAAAATATAATTTTAATATTTCAATATAAGATATGCAAAGATTTAATTTCAATAAAAAATGATTAAAAAAAAAAAATTGGTAAAAGGTTGAAGCCAAGAAATTTTATTGATCATAAAAGTGTTACAAAGAAACCCCAGTCTATGTAGGTGCTTGTAGGAAAGAGTGGGGTTGAGAAAACCTCCAGCCTTGCCTGGGAACTTAGTTCAAATTCTGATACATGAGTTTCTCATAGGGAATTCCCTCTTAATCAGATATATAGTACACTAAAGTTACAAAGAAAGAAAGAAAGAAAAGGTAGTATCAACTTTGTGTTGTGTCATATCAACTCTGAATGATCGGAACCCTGAATTGATTTTCTTGTTTTGCTAGCTAGCCCTTTCTAGCTCTTAAGGAATCTTGTCCATCTATGTTGCCTGCTTGATTTCTTTTTCATGAAACTTTTGTTCTTGTTAACCTGACACATCTCAGCTTTGACTAAGATCCTTGTTAGTCTTTTTGTGATTCTAAAGAAGCACTATTTCTACTAAAAATTTACACTTGAAATGATTAAAATACTGGGATAATAATAATTACCCTTACCATGAGAAGAAAAATTTCTCTATTGCATTCAAATGGATCTCGAGACCCTACTTGTTAACTACTAAAACTACCAAAAAGAAACTAATCTCTAAGATACATATTTTTACTATATAAAACTTTATCTTTCCTCATAGCGCTTGGACTAAACTAACATTTTATAGTAAATCTACCTAAAGTTGAAAGAAAGAAATCCTTGGTTGAAAAAAGATTCTACAGACTAGAAGAAGGAAAAACTGTGTCTTCATGCCTTTACTCTTATTTAAATGGAGAGCCAGATGATAAATGAAAAAATAGAGCGACCATCAAGATGAAAGGAGGGATAGATCCTCTATTGACTATAAACCATGAAGCCTGCAAAGATAGATTCAAAACATGCACACTTATATATCATGAAGATCCTTAGCTTGAATTCAACACAGAGTCCTCTATGTCAACTTCAAGATAATGATCCTCATGGTAAAAAGGTCAAAACGGGGGCATACTTTAAGAGAGGAAGAAATGTTAATTTTTGTCAAATCTTATTCAAAAACTTAAGGATAGAAGTTGTAGTGTCAGAGTTAAGTACAGAGCTAACCTAGATAAGAGATTACACTTGTCTGTTGCAATCTTACTTTATTTTATTCTCTAAAACATCAACCAAAAATAATCTGCTAAAAAAGCCTTAAGCCTTTAAAAAAGAGATCTTACTTCAATTTCTCGGGATAATCTTTCTATTGAAAACTCCATAAAAATAATACTAAAGAGCTCAGAATTTAGGATAATAATGAACCAAACTGAATATGTAATTTTGGATGACACCAAGATTTAAAACTAAAAATAGAATTCGTTTAAATATCCATATAAATAGATATATAGAAAAGTATATATATATATATATATATATATATATATATATATATATATATATATATATATATACATACATACATACATACATACATACATACATAGATATATATATATATATATACATACATACATACATACATACATATATATATATATATATATATATATATATAGATACATACATACATACATACATACATACATACATACATATATATATATATATATATATATATATATATATATATATATATATATATATATATATATATATATACATATATATATATATATATATATATACATATACATATATATATACATATATACATATATATATATATATGTGTGTGTGTGTGTGTGTGTGTAGAAATGAGATATTTTATGATAATATTAAAAATAATATGAATATCAATATATGAATATATCGAACTAAAAAACTGAGAAGCATAATTCTAAATAAAATTATATGGATACATGTGTTGAATATCTATTTATTTATATGTGATTGTTTGCATGCATACATACATACAAAGATATATATATATATATATATATATATATATATATATATATATATATATATATATATATATATATATATATATATATATATATATATATATACCTGCAAAGAAACAATTCTCTATAAAATAAAATTACTCTGTGATGGATGGAAAGATATAGAAGTAATCAATCTTAATTTACTCCAATGTTATTTAAAACTAAACTGACTGATACTCCTTTCCATCCTCTAATAATCAATGCTACAAAGTTTCAAAGTGGAAATCAAGGTTGTAGATTTTACCTGACATTAAATCCTTCTCCCAAGTGCTTTCCAAACAGTCGTGTTGGTCCTTTTTCAAAAGCTCAAAAAGCCTTATGCCTTGAGGGGATCTTGTTGAAAACTTTAGGTGGCTATAAAGCCTTAAGGAAAGGGTTAGAAGAGCGAGGGAGGGTAGTGAAAATACAGAGGGAGGAGCTGGTGGAAGCTTGCCATGGACTTTAGAGAAAGAAGTTAAAGGATATATATACAAGAATATCTCACTAGTTGAAACTACTGAAGCTTTGCAAAACCAGATAATCTATATAAACTATATAATAATCAATATAAACATTATAAACTATATAATGTATAAAATTTCCTGGTAAGTTTATGTTCGAATATCTATTAGATCCCAAGTCCAAAACCACAAAACCCATACATATAGACCAGAACCATAAACTTTGTAATACTAAGTTTATTGGAAGTCAAGAGTATCTCTTACAGATTTCTTATACCCTAATACTACTTATCATCTTATATAGTTATCCTTAATCTTTCCTGATCACACTACAACTCCAAGATTCACCATTCTTACGTAAAATGATGATTTCCTCCTTTTCTTCGTCGGTGTGATTACTTCTGGAACATCTCCTTACTGAAGGGGCTACAATCTTTACCTTGTTGATCGCGTCTTCATCCAATTCTGCTAGTATGTCAAAGCCTTCCTCTCT